>CM035225.1:32639610-33958350 GCA_020226215.1 Sindora glabra
AATACACACCAAGTATATTATAATAGTAAAACTAGAATCGGAAGCTAATGATAATCGCTTTTTAGTGGCTTTCGAGGAACCATTCCTGTATAAATGATACATCTAAGAAAATGATATTTTTATGAACAATTAAATTGAAAAAAAGGACAAGTAAGAAACAATATTTACATTATTGATATAACACAGTTGGAAAGAATAAACTTTTACCTTAGAGTAAAACCATGTGAAAAATTTTATTCTCTGTAACTCATCTATGTTTTTAACACCCTTCTCCTTCATCATGAATTATTTCTTTAGTTACATAAAAGTCGATGAAATTGTGCATAACATCCACCATCTCATTCCTATCATTAAGAGATACCTCCTCATCCACCTAAAAGTCAAAACATCTACTTTACCATAGTGTACAGAATTTATGTATAATGGATGAAATTCATTATCTATAATATGTGCTTCTAACATTCCTAATGTTTGAAACAATAGATTCATGCATTTCTTATATGGGCATCTCACTAAACCCCTTTCATCAATAAAGTTTTTTGCTCTCTCAACAAACACTATTGCACCATTCTAATACTCGTTCAAAAATTAAAAAGCTATTTCGTAGATAGATCCAACTTTTATCTATAGATATCATATCATTGAACAAAAAGAAGGTAACTTCTTATGGAATTAAGTGTTGTGATCAATATTTATTATATATCCTAAATCCACCATATCACTCCAATTCTAAAAGGTAAAGTCCTATCCCATTTGAGATATTTATATAGTTATGACTTTATTAATTCATCCACACTCATTATTTCTTACATGTAGAAACTTCGATAGCATTACATGTAGAAACTTCGATAGCATCTCCCTGTAGTTTTTCAAATGTGTAAGGTATACATCAGTATAATTCACACCCAAGGAATAGTTAGAATGTCCAGAAATTTTTACAATGTCAAATGACTGTCAAATAAATTATTAATAATAACTATAACACATATCCTAAACTATCCAACTTTATACAAAAATTCAATGGTTGGTTAGCATATAGAGATTAAGCAACTGTTGAAAGGGTCTAAACTTACAATGTGAATACAAATATAATTCTATTTAAAATTATTATAAAAATATATTTATAATAATTTTAAACTTACATTACAACATTTTATGAGTACCTCTATTCAAGTGTATTATTATCTGCATTGTAGAATTTTTTAAATATCTATATAAATTGTTATATTTAACATTTTGGAATTAGGAATTTAATTTTGTAACCTACTCTACCATATTCATAAGATGTATAATTCAACTCTTTTGATATGACGCATATTTTATAAGTAGTTAACTCTTTTGACGTGATGTATATTTTATGAGTATAGATAAATTTTCAAATATGTAAAGTTTATAAGTTTCTATTAGTATATAATCGTCAAATTGATATAGATTATATTTTGTATGAGAATTCTTAATGATATAAAAATTTAAATTCTTACAATCTTTTTAAAATTCCTATTCATATCGTAATATCTTCATCAAATACATTTGTAAGATTCAATATTTTTCAATTATATATTTTTATTAAAATATAGTTATTAAGTTATATTTTTTCAATATTTAATCATATATTTAAAATTCTATTTACATATTAACGATCTAGAATTGTGATAATGTGTCAAAATAATCATCATGTTTTGTTATGATATCTTTATGATTTGTGGTTTTTTTAAAATATATAATCATATGTAATCCTATTATTATTACTATGTGTGTAATTTTCTTTTTTTATTTTTATTATGTATTTATACAATATCTAATATTATTATTGAATATATAAAAAATTTAATTTCAAATATTTAATATTTTGTATTCATATATTCAAATGAGACAACTTTAGATATTTAATTTTCTAATATTTAATATTTTTATTCATATTTTCAAATGAAACATTTTCAAATAGGTTTTATTGTATAAAAGATTAATATTATATTTGAAAATATTTTCATTATATAAATACAATTATCACTATTGAATAGTTATTATTTTTATGCATAATGAAAATAATATTAGATGTTGTATAAATTCATAATAAAAATGAAAAATTACATGAAAAGTACTAATAAAACCTATTTGAATCATTATTGAGTAGTTATTATTTTTATTACCTTTCTAATGAAAATATTGAATACATGGGAATTTGAATACATAATAATCATTATATTTTGTTATGATATTTTTATGATTTGTGATTTTCTTAATATATATAATCATACATAATCTTATTGTTACTACTATGTGTGTAATTTCCATGTATTTTTTTATTTTTATTATGTATTTATACAATATTCAATATTATTGTTGAATATAAAAAAAGTTTCATTAAATATATTTACGACATTTGCTTTCTTTATTATACATTTTCATTGAAGTATTTTTACAAAGTGATATTGAAAAATTTTAATTACATACCTAAAAGTTTATTCTCATGTCAATATATTTTTTAAAATATGTTTATATAATCATTCTAATTTCATATGTTACATTATTTCAATGAAACTAAAAATTTTGTACTCTAAAACTGCATCTTAAATTTTAAAGTTTGTAAACAAATCCTTATAATAACTCCATCTACCTAACTAAATAATCTATACACATATCATACTATGTAAAATTATAATTTTACTCAGTAATATAATAACAACAAAATTTATATTTATAACTTGTACATGAAAGTAAAATTACATAAACATATTTAACATTTATGACATATAAAACCAAACAACATTAACTTCATGCCAAAGTAATCATACGATCAAACTAAATAAATTTATGTTATATTATTCACCTCATAAATTGTATATTTAAATAAAATATTATAAATTAACCCACATACCTCAATGGAGTAAATCTACAAATCAAATACTCTCTAGCCCAACATAAGCAACAATGAATAGCAACAATAATTAACAAATTAAAATAATATACATAAGAAATTATACTATATTATAAAAAGATATAAATAGAAAGCATATTATAATATAAAAAAATCATATACCTAGATTGCTTATGCTTTCCTAGTTCCCTCCTCACAGTGTGAAAACAAGACTGAAATCACATTAGTAGGGTATTTATAGATTTACCCTTCAGCGATGATAAAATTTTTCGGTTGTCATTGAAGGATTGTTGCTAAAAGCCAAAATCTTCATCGATAATATTGCCATTAGTATAAAGTGGGATATTAAGCAACACAAGTTCCCATTTCACCTTTCAATAATAACAAGAGTTGTTAGTAAAAGTTAAAGATCTTCACTGACGACATTGTCATCATTGAACAAGGGCACAAGAAATTATGTCATAACTTTTACCGACGACAATCTTATTGGTGAAAGTGTAAACCTTTACCAACGATAATTGTCATTGCTGAATCTTTTCACTTCCTGCCTATCAAAAATAAATGGTGTCTTTTGATTTTTGATGTATCACCAATGACTTTGTTGTTGATGAAAGTCATTTAATGAATCACCGATGACCAAATGTACAACATCGCTAAAAGTGTCATTGGTGTTGGCCTATTTTGTTGTAGTGCATATCTTTGTATGCCCAGTTTAGTTATTTTACAATAATATAAGTTAATGTATGCTTGTGTAACTTTTGCAATTGCTTAATATTCAAGTTAATATTGTCACTTATGGTATGAATGATGAAATCATCAAGTAGGGATGTGTTATAAATGAATTATGAACCTATTTATTTATAAGAGAAATGATGAATTCCCATCAAGGATGTGATATTTGGGTGGTAGTATAATTAGGGGAAGAACATGAAAACAATGTAAAATAAATCAATATTGGATAACATATTGATGAAAGAATAAAATGCTCAAAGGAATCAAGTGCTCAGAGAAATAAGGAGGGTTATGATATTGCGGATTATCTTTGCTGATTTATTACTTTATTTAAAAGAGTAAATGGGAAAATTTATCCCTAAAAGATTAGATTGATATCATATTAATCCTAAATTTATTATGACATCATTTTAGTCTAATTTTATTAAATTTGACATCAAATTGATTCTACCATTATATTGACATCAAATTGATCCCAAAAAATTATATTGATATTATATTAGTCTTAACTTTTATTTTGATATTAGATTAGTCCTATTGTTAGTATTTTCATTAGTAAACTTAGGTTACAATTAAATTCTCCATCCTCTAATTATAGACCAATAAAAAATATAAAATATTAAGTTAAGTTAGAAAATTAATTTTTAAAACAAAGAATTATGTTTTGCACTTAAAGGAAAGATCAAACCTTGAATACCTAATAGTGATACTTCCTTAAGAAAAATCAACCAATGGATCAAACAATGAGTAAATTCATTAGAAGGAAAAACAAGTACTTCATCAAAGTAAGTTAGGCTTTAAGTCCTTATAGTATAATAACCTAATCTAGAAAAATTAGAATTTTAAGTAAGATGCCTTAAACCCTGGTAGCAATAGTAGGAGCAAATAACATTAACCCCAAAAAAAATAAAAATACCAAATGTTTTAAAAAATAAAAATACAAAAAAATGACAAAGAACAAAAATAAAAAATAGAAAATAGAAAAATAATAATAAAATAAAAATATAAAAAAAGTGATAATAATAAAAAGAAAAAAATTCAACATATGTCTATTACTCGAAAAGATGCAACTGCAAGGTTCGAAGCACTATTTCACTCTAAATATTCTTATTTTTTCTATATTTCTTGTAAATGATGAAAAGCTTTCATACCTTAATTTAGTTATTTCAATTGTAATCCATTATGGCATTTAGTGCTACTATTTTTTAGATCGATGCTATTTTTTGGTACTATTAGAGTTTAAAACATCTTGCTTAAAATTTCATTTTTTCTAGGTTTCTTTATTATATTATAAAGATTTAAAAATTATCAAATACTTATTTTGTTTTTTGATAAATTTTTTCATTGTATAGTACATCGGTTGATTTTTTTAAGCAAGTATCACTATTAGATGTTGAATTTTTTTTTCATTTAAAAGCAAAACATAATATTTTCTATTAAAAAGTAATTTTCTAACTTAACCCAATATTTTGTATATTTAATTACCCATAATTAGATTAGAAAAAATTTAATTTCAACTCAAATTTTCTAATAGAAATACTAATTACAAGATTAATTTGATGTTAAAACAAAAGTTAAGACCAATATGATGTGAACAAAATCTTTTAAGACTAATTTGATATCAATCTAATAGAATTAGACTAAATTGATGTCATAATAAAATTTTGAACTAATTTGATGCCAATCTAATCTTTTAAGAATAAATTTACTTATTTACTCTATTTTAAAATGTGAACTGGGGGAACATGTTAAGATGAAAGGTAAATTGATGTTTGATTGTTAAGTAGATTATTTTCTCATTAATTTTGCGAATCATTATTTTTATTTAAAAAATTTATAGATATATATGCTAAAACTTCCCATCCATCACCTACAACTTAAGAGTAAAGATCTCCTTAGAATATTATTGTGAGTAACCATAACCAAGATAGAATGTGACTAGAATTAGTTTTAAGCCTTATAAGTAGTTTGGTATATATTTTTCATACATGAAATCTAATTGTAATTATTTTGAAAAAAGTTTATAAAAGTATCCTTTTTGTTAGAATATAGTGTAATGAAACTAATGTAAGATTAGTTAGGCTTGTGAAAATCAAGAAATAGATTTTATGCTATTTATGGCTAGTTAGGTCATGATAGTCTTGATGAGCTTCAAAGCATTTTTAACATAAGTATCATGATTTGGATATTTCTTTACAACTTTCTAAGCTGCATACTTAATTCTTCACTATACTATCTTTCAAAGCTAGTTGATGAACATAACTTCTCATGGTTAGCTAAATTAGATGGTAATATCTATCCATAGTTGATTATTCCATATAATGATGATCTTTCATGATTAATTGGATCGAACGATGATGATCTTGATGTGATTCAAATAAGATCGCATCATAATATTTTTGGAAACATTTTCTTGCTAACATTTTTCCCATTTGCAACCATAATTTGATCTTATTTTTACCTTGATAAGTTTTGTCAACTTGTAAATGATTCAATACTATAAATACTCCTTTTATTAAATTGTTAGCTATTTTCCCTTATTCTCTTTAGGAACATTACTCATCATATTAGAAAAGTATTCTATGTTATGTATCCAATTCATGAATGAATAGATGTTAAGGTTGCCATTGAATTTAGGAAAATGAACCTTCAAGAGATAGTTTCTCTTTTTCAGTTAATTTTTCTTATTGCATGATATTATTCATATTTAAAGTCTAAATATTTATTGAAAACATTTGGCCTTCATTAAAAATGATTAATTTGATAGATGTTGTCTGGCCTTTGTTTCTATCCCTACCATGAATATGATTGTTAACTTTTCGAAAATCACCCATGTTAAGTCTTCAAAAATCACCCATGTCTTTGGCTTTATCTTCAAAGCCTTCATAGGTGGTTATCTTTCTAAGTTTGCAAGTTTGTGATAATTGGTAGTTTAGATGAAAGCACTATCTATTAATCCCAAGGTTCTATATGATGACATTGCATGTGTTTATACTAAGGTGTTATAGAATCTTCAATAAACATGCTACATTATGGTTGCAATACCAATGCTGAATTATATGCTAAAAGAATTATATTTTATACAAGTATTACTAAGTATATGATTAGTAAAGATACATGATATAATGATTATACATGTTCTTGTACTAATTTATTATATATATGAATCTTGCATATTAATCTCTTGATATATTATATTAGACTATTATAAAAGAAAGTTTATGTCTATTATATAAGAAAGTCTAAGATTAAGAAAAGTGAGCATTAAAGTAAAATAGTTAAAGATTTTGTCATGCTTAACTTAAGAATGAACAAGGAAGAAATACAAGAAAGAAGATGTGATCGAAGTATTGAAATATGAAAATATTAAAATTTTTAAAAGTTTGGAAGCATCAAGAAAAGTCCAAAGACTTGATTGATATAATTTTTAATTTAATGCTTAGACATCCCTATAAAATATAGTTTTTCATAATATAGAGTTCAAACATATTTTTATAATCTTAGCTTGATTAGAACTTTTAAAAAGATTACCCATGATCATGTCTTTACAAAATAGCTTTCCATTGATATATCATTTGCTTAAAATGATTAATATATAGAAAAGTTATAATTTTTTCAATTTGAATCTAGAAATCAATTTTTTACATTCTAATCTTTTCTAACCTTTGCTTTTTTTTTATGATATCTCAAAAATTACAAATAACATGAGCATGAAATTATTTTTATTAAAAATAGACTCAAAGAGCTTTCCATAGATAGGTCATTTGTTTAAAATCATTAAGATATGAAAAAGTTATGAATTTTATAAATTAAGTTTCAAAATTAGATTTTCACAATCCACTCTTTCTGACCTTTAGTCATTATTTTAGACATATCTCAAAAATCACATTAGATTAATCATGAAACTTAGTTCCACGTGAAAGTAGGCTCAAATAGCTTTCCAACAGTAAGTCATTTGATCAAAATGGACTTAAAATAAAGAAGTTATGACCATTTAAAGTTGAGTTTGTAGTTTTGTCTTCGAGAATTGATTGATCAATTGATTCCAGACAAGCAAAGACAATAATCTTCATCAAAATCAATTAACCAATTGATTTGGATTATTCTGGTGTGCATATAATGGCTATAAGTGGCTAGTTATCATTTCTAACCATTCTAAATAGTTAAGAAATATAATTAATTAAGAAATATCAAATATAATTAAGAAAAAGCCTAAACTTTATCTTGTAACATCAATTTACTTCTTCTTTCATAAAAATCATGATTTAAGCTCTTTTTTATAGAATTTCTCTATTCTAAGACTTTATTTATTTCATCTACTCTATAAGAGAGTTTGTATAAATTGATATTCATCTTTTATTACTTCCTAATTATAAAGAATAAAGTATCCCTTAGAAATATTAGAAAATGTGAGGTATCCCTTATAAAAAGAAAATTTGCCCAAGGAAAAACAAGACTTTTGTAAGGCTTCTTCATATACCAATTAAAACTTCAAGGGATAATGGATTAACACATAATCTTGGAAAGCTTGGATAGTGAATATATATTTTGGAGATGATATTCAAGAGAGGAACCACTATAAATTCTTCTATTTGATCATTCTACTGTATTTTTTTATTTTTCTTCACTTACTCTATTTTTCTTAGTTATATCCTCTATTTTTGTTGTTAATTTTTGAATATATTGTGTTTCAATACTTATTTTGACACTTGGATAGTGAATGGTTGAAAGAGAAATCTATCCATGCATGTACTTATTGAATCTTTATCTATACATAATTGAATAAGTTACTTTGTACAAGTGCATTAAATTGTTATATATTGTATACAAACCTTTTCATTAAACTATCTTGAATTTATTTATTGATGATTTATTTAAGGATAGTTGAATGGGTTAATTTGTACTAATTCTTTGAATAGCCATGTCTTGAGTGTAAACATCTTTATAAAGTTCTCTTGAAATTATTTAGATTAAAATTATCCTCATGACTTTCTAAAATAAAAAGCATTTCCAAGAGGATTTCAAAAATGAGAAAAGTTTTAAAAGAACCTAATTCACCCCCTCTTGGGTGTGGGTTGCCAAAGCCTACACTATCTCTAGCACATATGTCACTACTACGTCCACAAAACTTGTTGCATCTACTCCCAAGTTGCTAAACATGTTATGGATTTCATGAAGTTTACAAGTCATCTTCTGTTCTTAAGATCATATTGCCTTCTCATAAGCTTGCATCACTACTCAAAGACTTTAATTTTATGATTACCATCAATAGGAAGTCTATGACTATCTTTGCTATCGCCATGATTCACCATCTCAAACTTCAAACTGTTAATTAATCTTTGATGCCACTTAACATAAGGCAAAAGGCAAAAATACGAAGATATATTTCAATCACATAAAAATAAAAATATTTAAATTAAAGACTTTATTAATATTTGAATTGAACATTAGATGAATAGAACTCTCCAATGGGATACATATATATACTAATCATAAAGAAATCACCCATTAAATTTAAGCAATGTGAGACTTAAACTATTTATATTAAACTTCTAAAATTAAAAATTTTATTCTACTTGATGTGAGACTTCATAAAAAAATAAAGTTAGAAAAATATAAATAACTTGAATTCAAATAACATAATAAATCTAAATATGATGATTATAAAATTCTTATCACATTTTGTAGGATTAGATTTTCAATAAGATATGTTAGCTTTTGATTTTGCATTAGTTTGTTTTGGTGGAAAATATTTTCTATAGAAATATAGTTATATTTTAAATATATTTATTTATATGAATATCCATAAACTCCTTTGATTTATTTGTTACTTGTTGTAATATGAAGTTTAACCTTATCTTTGATTATAACAAAAAAAATTAATAATCATCAATAAGTGATAAATATTGGTTAGAAATAATTATCATTACTAATTTTGATAATTATCACTTGATACTTATACAACCTATATATACTGAAGATTGTGAAAAAAAAATTTTCATTCATAAATAAGAGAATCCCTTCTTTTTTGTTTTATTCTATTCTTTTCATCTTTTTCTTTATTATTCTACATTTATTTTCATAATGCATTATTAACATAGATTTTTTTTTCTAAATGAGCTTTTGGCTTGAAAAAGATTTCTTTTTATTATTTTTTTTATTTTAAAAATTCTTTTATTTCAATCTGTTCTTGATTTTTCTTAAAGAATTTTTTTATAAAAGTTTTAGTTTAATTTATGATCTGAGAATTTTATACCTTTAATAAAAAATGAAGTTGTCAAAGTTTTAATGGTTTTGGCTTGATGTTGGTAGCTTTCTTAGGTTAAATGTGTGCACAAGGATGGAATTTTTCTCATTAATATTAGTCTGTCAATTCCACATGGAATTGCATCGAAGGAAACATGATTAAGTCATATTTTATATGACAATTCATGATGTAAATTTTGCCCATTGCTTTGTTGATTCTGAAAAATTAGTCTTCCTCTTTACTTCTAATTGATTTATTTTATTATAATGTGATCTTGATTTATGAGTGAGTCATGGCAATAACAATTATCTTTTAGTGTTTTGGATTCAAGTGGAACCAAAGAATTGTATTTGGCTAAGCATTCTATATTCTAATAGTTTAAATTTGTTAATTCTTTTATAGTTGACTTCTGTTTAGATGATAAGCCTTTCAATTAGTTAATGTTGGGCTTAGCATTTTCTTGAATTGCTTTATTGTTAATGCTACAAGTTAGTTTTTTCATTCTAATTTATGTCACCTTTTTCTCATTCCTAATTAAGGTGGTGAAGATCATCTATACAAGATTGAAGAATCTTTTTATTATTTAAGGTAAGAATTACTTATTATAAAATAATAATTTTTCTTTGCTATCATTTTTACAAAAGATTCAAAATAGAATATTTTAAAAGTTAAAGAATTCTTTCTTGTTTTGAATTAGTTTAAAAAAAGAAATGAATAGAATTAGTGAAATAAAATTTCATTTTTTTTATTCTTATTTCCTTCTTTTTCTTTATCAATTTTATCATATGTTTTTTCTCTCTTTCATTATGATGAAATTACTTCTCCATTTATTCCTCATAATGACTAAATTCAATAATAAGTTTTTGATGAAAAATATGAAACTCATCCAATTGGTCTTATTTTATTCCCTAAAATGAATGTAATCAACAATTAAAGCTTTTTTTAAAATAATATGAAACTCGTGCAATCAGTTTCATTATATTATCTAAAGGGATTAATTTCATGCTTTATGAAAGGTAAACAAAATTTTTAGTTATTTTAAGTAAAAAGCATGACACCCATTCAACTAGTTTTACTACTTTCCCATAAGTAAATGTTATGATGATTAAAAGTTTAGATGTAGAGAAGCTTATGGTTATAACCATGTATATAGAAAAGGTTAAATCAATTTATGCAATCATGATGGTTATAAGAATAATATAAATAACTACAAGATTAATTTTTACCATTAGAAGTCTATATAGTGAGAAAAGTCTATATAATAAGAACACAAAAGGTTCTAAAAGTATATGTTATCAATATGATGTGAAAGACTATTGAAAATTCTGAAAGTATATGTTACAAAAGGCCAATTTATTGATGAAAATGATACTCTTAACTATAATTCTTATAATATAATATATTTTAATATGGTCAATTTCTTTGTACATTAAAATAAAAACTTGATAATTTAATTGGTTATGACATTGGATAATTCCATTGCTATTAATGCATTATTGTCAATTATATCTTGAAGATATTAAGTAATTTTTAAAGATATGTGATGAAATAGATACTACATTGTGACAATAAGATATTAAATATCTTTATATTACAATGGTTGTCTCAAGTGAAAAAAATATATTAGAAAAGTAACTATCATTTTCTTTCAATATTGTGTATATATATATATATATATATATATATATATATATATATATAAAGCTAATTGAAAGAAATATAAACTAGAAGTTCACTAATAAAAATATTTTTACTATATCACATCAATGGATAAATAATCCTAAATCAATAATGATAAAAAAAAAGTCATTAAAATGTTACAAGGTTATTCATTAAAGGATCAATAAATTCTTCAATCTAATAAATTTTTATGTGCTTCAAGATAATTTATTTATAAAGCATTAAGGCCATTGCTAGCTAAAGTTTGGACTAGATTCCTAATATTTTTTGAAATGAATACAAAGTGATATATGTTGATTTGTCTGCTCTATGGACTATTTGAATATTTTATAATTTTAGTCACATATAAATTTATTATCAATTCACAATCTGATATTTATTAGAAGACTAGCTCAAATAATTTAACCTTAGGCACAATTTCCTAATTATGCAATTAAGATAATATGTCTTAATAATGCTAGTAAATTTATATCCAAAGCTTTTAAGGATTATCATGTTCCAATGGGAATGAATGTTGAACATCTTAAAGTATGTTCATATGTAAAAAAATTTAGCTAGAATTATTTTAATATCCCAAGTTATTAATTGTATTATTGTTAAAGAAAACAAAATTCCCTTTATTATCTTGAATGACATGTAACTTCATATATTACAATACTTATATACATAAAGTTAAAAGGTTATAATTCCCCTTTATAATTAACTTTAGTCAAAAGTTAAAAAGTTTTACATATAGAAAGTTTTTTTAATATGCAATATATTTTTACTCCATCACAATGCACATAAATAATCTTAAAAAATGATAAAGAATATAAGTTAATATGTGAAACTATATTTTTAAAATCAAAAGGGGAAAACATGTAGCTATAGAAGGAATATGAGAGACAATCATCTTGATTTTCACATAAATTAATATAAACCAAAATTTCTTAAGATGATTACTTTATAAGATATACAAAATAGCCAGATATATTACTAACTAAAAAAGAAAAAATAAAATATGGTAGCTACAAATGCTCTTATTCAGATTGATGGCTAAGTATGATAATCTATTTTTTAATAATAGTTGATTTTTGAAAATATATAAAGCAAGAATGGCCTTATTAAGGAATTAAATATTTTTTAAGAGAGTTGAGATATAAATAAAGACAAACTACTAGAAGAAGTTTAAGTACCTAAAATTTATTAAAATAAAAAAATCTCAATTAGTTATGTCTTCAATGAGAAACATGGAATAATAAAAAGAAAATAATTGTCAACAATGTTTACTTTATATGCAATTTAATAATTAAAAAATTATAAAAATAGTGATTAATAAGGATCTTGAATTTATAAAATGATAATATTTATTAGTTAAAAAGAAAAGACACAATTTAGATAGAAATACAGAGTTTGAATTTACTTGAAAAATAAAAAAAATCAAAATGGTGTTAAACTAATGAAACATCTTGAAAGTGTGAAGCTAGTAAAGTATAAATGTATAATTATATCAAAATAATAAGATAATTTTAGTTAGAAAAAAAAGTATGATCTGTAACATAAGGGTTTTTGCAAAAATTATCATTGGTTATAAGAAATATTTATTTTTATGCAGTGGATACAAATTTTTTAGCTATATATCAAAACTTGATACGTGTATGATGAATTTAATTATATTTTATTTCACACATAATAATTAATAATGATATTATAATCCTTGAAATATTTTAGATTCTTAAAGCATGCAATTTGACTATTTGAGAAATATATTCAATTCAATTACAAAGATCTTTGTATAAATTTAAGATGAATATGTTACAATCATCCTAGTAAATATTTGTTGAATATATATATATATATATATATAAATATATACATCAATTATTTTAATATCTAAATGTAAATTACTACATATGTTGATAATTTTAATATTATTGAAACTCATGAAGAGTTTCCAAATGTGGTAAAGTATTTAAAAAGGGTGTTTAAGATGAAAGATTTTGAAAAATTAAGTCTTATCTTAAACTATAGATCAAGCATTAAAATGATAGAACATTTATTTATTAATTAAAATGAAAAGATCCTTTTGTATGGATAAATAAGATCCATTGAATATTCTAATACTTGTTCAATCACTTAGTACTAATAAGTATTCACTTCAAATTCCAAAAAATAATGAAAATTTTCATGGTTTCAAAATACTATATCTTAGTAAAATTAATGCATTAATGTATCTTGCTAATTACACACATCTTGATATAATTTTTTTGAAAAGTTTATTAATAAAATATAATTTTTCCAACCAGAAGATATTGAAATAAAACTAAGCATATATCTTTGCTATCTATGTAGAATAACAATACAAGATTATTTTATTTATATGAATTTTTAAATCATAATCATTAAATTATGTAGATATACGATATTTAATATACACAAAGTTTTATCTCATATTACTATTTATGATGATACCTCTATGTCATACTTAATTGTAAAATAAATTATTATTGTAATTTCTTAAACCTATACGTAACAACTGAAAAATCAATTCACTTGAATTTCAAAAAAGCAATTTCAACAAATCCATATGAAGGTAATACTTTAAGCAAAAGCTCAATTGCAAAAGATAATGTATCAAAGAAGATAATTATTTCTTATACTTACAAGAGGATTGTGATAACTAGTCATAATAATAAGTTTGTTCAAGTGGTCCTTGGTTGAATTGCTAGCCAAGATATTGACTTAGATCTTCACTTATATTAGGGATGGCAATGAGGCAAAACAAGGGTAGTTTGCCTCAAACTGTAGCCCACCCTCCCACCATCTACCCCGAACTTGCCTTACCCCTACAAAATAAGGCGAGTTAGGGTGTCATCCCCAAAATCCATGGGGCACCAGCACCCTATAGGTAAATTTTTAGAAAATGAAAAAAAATAGAAAAACCTTATAAAAAATTTAAATTTTATATATTTTAAATTTAAACATAGATACCACATAATATTTAATAAAGTCTCATCTTATAAGTCTAAAAATACATATAATTTGGTCAACGATATCAAATTAAAAGAAAAATAATAAAGATACATATTGAGCAAATGTCATTCCTTTTTTGCTTTCATCATCTTTAATTTCATCATATTAATAACTGTTAATTCTTCCATGCCTTCATCTTTTTTAGCCTCACCATATTATCATCCCTGGGCTACACTTGATGCTTATAAAAGATATTAAATTTATAATCATTTCTCTTTTATGTATTTTGGTAAAATATGATTGATAATTATTAAAACACTAATAGTAAAACATGCTTAAAATATGTTAAAAGTAGAAAAGAGAAAAAGATTATTGAACTTCATCAACATCCATATCTTCATCTATGGTGGAACAAGAAAGCTTATCCTTTGAAGATCTTAAGAAATAAATTAAATGTAATTAGATTATAGGATAAAAAATTATAAATAGATAAAGTTATTATTTTAAAAAATCATATTAGCTTGTATGCCTTCCTATAACCAATTGGGGGCACATATCAATGCTTCCAACATATTAGAATGAAATCTATTACAATAAGTAAACAAAAACCGACCACTAGTACTAAAAACTAACTTTAAAGCAATAGTAGAGATGGTAATATCTAAGAAATCTCTAACAATTCTTTTGCAAGATTAGCCCACCTAATTTCTACTAAACATCTAAAATAACAAGTAAAATTGGCTTTTCCAAGTAGAAGTTTAATTCTGAATTCACATGTATATTGACTAAATTTTGATAGATAAATTAAACAAAATTATACTTTCAATCCCTTATTTTTCTTATAATGGTCAAATCTATTGAAGTTGCAATTAGCTTACTTGAATGATTATTCCCTTTTTTAAATTGATATTCCTTCATCAAATCTTAACAAATGATTTGCACCCTTTGTATTTCATATGGAGCTTCATCTCGATACATGAAAGGGAAAAAATAATTTAACAATATCATTTTATATCTAGGATCTAAAACTATCCCCACTACCATCACTACATTAATCTTACCTTAATATTTATTAAATCTATTAATCATATTGAAAGTCATGTCTTTAATAAATATCATTAGAACTTAGAAGCCATGCTTTCAATGACAACCTGATTTCATAAATCTTTAGAAAATAGATATTTGTTGTTAGATACATGGTACCAAAGAATAATTTAGTGACACTATATAGCAATTCTAACTTTTCATATATTTCTTTTGTCATCTTTCAATCATTATCAGTAGGTGTGTTTTTGGAGTGAGGATCCCGATGTTTCATATGATCAAAGACATATTGATATGGAATAGCCACTGAAAGCATTAGGTAAGTAGAGTTCCATCTAGTTCTACAATCAAGTACAAGCTTCTTTGAATAAGAAACATTGAGTTGGCAACAAGTTCTTTTAAATTTCTTTTCTTTTTTTGGTGTCATAGACCAAATATGCAAAATTTAACCTAATGCTTTCAAAAGCCTCAAATATTATTGACAATCCATCTTTCACAATCAAGTTTAGCATATGAACACAATATCACATAAGAAATAATGACCCACCCAAAATAAATCAAGATAGAGGAATCTTTGCTAACATTAACTAAACCATTGCATCATTGGTGTTGCAATTATCAATAGTGATAGTTGATAATTTTCTATCCAAATTCTAATCTGATAAACATTCTACTAAAGCATCACTAAGCACCTCAACAATATGTGGTGTAGGTACATAAATGAACCTAAAGGACACATAACATACATGAATAAATTACTAAAAGAAAAAACATACATATATATAATAAAGGCTATCATTACTATAGGTTAGTGATTACCTCATAATACAACTTTCTAAGCACCAGGAATTATTAACATGTAACCTTTATTTTGATTGCTAGAAGTCTACATGTCAATAGTAATTGCAATCCAGCTATGAAGCTTTGACAACATACATATGATCTTTGTTTTCTCACTTTCGTAAATCTTCAAAATGTCACTTTTGATTGTGTTATGATAAACTAATCTAAATAAAGGTCAAAAGCAAAAGGTAAATTTTCTAAAACTAATGTGTTCAATTATCAAAAGTGGATACTCATGCAAGATAATCAATTGTAGCAAGTTCTTTTCTAGCAACCCATGGTTAAATGCATAGTTTCCAACTATAATTGATTCACCCATAACTTCACTAAAACTTGATTTATGTGCAATTCTAATTAGGGATTGTTTTAGTCCTTTCACTTTTTGAAGGGGACATCTTCGAATGTGATGATATAGATATGATGTACCTACTCTTGTCTTACCTCTAAGCATTTTTTTTGCAATGTTTGCAAACTATTTTCTATTATCCATCTATATTTTGCCTATGAAAATGCTCCCAAGCTCTTGATTTTAATCCATTTTTGTTTAGGCTAGTGGATCTTTCTGGATTTTTCGCATTATCTTTACCAACATTAATGGATTCTAATTCATGTGACTATTCTAGTTTAAAATCAACAATAGTAAGAGATAATTTTAGTTGGATTTGATTACTTTTAATAGGAGTATCAAGTTAATTTTTTAAAGAAATTTTGATTGAATGGAATAATAAGAATTTAGACAAAATAAGAAAATAAAGATGTGTAACAACATAATAATACATCAACACAATAGTACAACAACATAATAGTGTGGCAACACAACAATTGAAAGAAACAAATGAATTTAGATATGTAAATTAAAACATATGCAATTGAATGGAAGAATAAGAATTTGGACAAAATAAGAAAATGAAAATGCACAACAACATAGTAGAATAGCAATACAAAAATTGAAAGAAACAAATAAATTTAATTACTTAAATTAAAACATATAGTAATTGAATGGAATAAGAAGGATTTAGACAGAATGAGAAAATAGGATACACAGTAACATAATAGAATAACATTACAACAATTGAAAGAAACAAATGAATTTAGATGCCTAAATTAAAATACATAGCAATTGAATAAAACAATAAGAATTTGGATAAAATGAGAAAATAAAAATGCATAACAACACAGTAACATAATAATATAGCAACATAGTAGTACAGCGACACAATGGAACAACATTACAACAATTGAAAGAAACAAATGAAATCAGATACCCAAATTAAAACACATAGCAATTGAATGAAACAATATGGATTTGGACAAAATAAGAAAATGAAGATGTATAGCAATACAACAACATAATAGCATAGCAACACAATAGCATAAAACATAAGGCATAGCAACATAATAGTATAGCAACACAGCAACACAAAACATAAGGCATAGTAAAGCTGAATAGTAAGTAGAGCAATTTTGAAATACCCTTCCTTAAGCTTGTTCAGACAATAATCGCAACAAGAAGATGATAGTAATGTTGCTACTTCTTCTAATTTTGATGGCATCACTTTCCTTCCACCGACATCATTACTCCTTTTGGATGACACCATGCAATTCCTTAGATGGCTCCTTGGAGATGCACAGTAAGGTGACAGTAGCTTTGCCTTATGTTGCCTCTAATATAGTACTATTTGATTCTCCTTTCTATATTAGCTATTAAAGAAATGGTAAAAACTGTTAGGGTGTTAACTTTGTTAATTTTATTTATATTCTTTCTTTTTTTTTCAATTTACTAAAAAGTTTGTAATATATATACATGCATCAGGTATAAAGATAAAAATGTAATTTTAAAATTATAAAGCTTTATAGGCATATTAAACTAATATTGTATTTACCTCAAAATCTACTTTGGATGTAAAATCTACCCTATACCTTATTCCTTAGGATAATTTTTCTTACCATGTTTACATCTCGACAGGGCAAAATCCACGTAGTAATCATCCGCCCCAAAAATTTTCCATCGTTGACTAATATTCTCAATAAAGAGAGTTAAACTCATACTAAACTCTTTCTTTTTTAACTATGATTTTTTTCCCTTTTGCTTTCATGGTAAAGTTTTGATTAAAGTAGATCATTCATTAAAAAAAAATATTGTACTTTGTTTTAACTAATTTTTTTCCATAAGACTTTTTTTATTAGGAGTATAATGAGACATATTCTTTACAAGATGGATATCCAATAAAAAATGTTGTACACACACACACCCATATATGCATAGGTATATCAAATCCTTTAATTTATGTATTAATTATTGTAATCTTAAGTTTGGCTTTATCACTGATTATAATGAAAAATTGATAATTATTAATTCAAAATAATAATTATCACTTTATGTTTAAGGGTCTATAAATATTAAAGATTATAAAAGAGTTTTATTCATTCATGAATAAGAAAATTTGCGCCTCTTTATATTATTTTATTTTTTTATCTATTTCTCTGTCTTTTACTTTTAATTTTATAATAAGTTATAAAATATCAAAATATTAAAAATAATTTATATATTTAATATTAAATATAAAAAATTTGATAAAATATAACTGCTTCTTTCTTAAAAAATATTTTTCATTATCATAATTTTAGATATATTTTTTTAATAATATTTATTTATTTATATATAAAAAATTAAGATTTATCTCCCTAAAAAGAAACGTAGCACGGCTGTACTTCTTTTCTCAGCATTAATTAATGGGATTATTGTCGCACCTCCGTAACAAACAGTTGGCTTCAGAAGTATCGAACTTTGAATATCCAAGAGCTTGCAATAGAATCGACAGGTTGAAATGACAAGGTAAAGAGACACTGTCTAAATGAAAGCTGCAAAAGTGCTTGCTTCTGATGTCCAAAAATTTACATTCTGCAAATACCCGATCGAACCGATTGTTAAATATATGATTTGAGAAATTTAATAATTTAAAACGGTAAAATTTTTTAAAGAACGATTTATTTTAATTTAAACGGTTTTGAAATTTATTAATAAAATAAATTCAAAATCGACCGAAATAATAATATTAACAAATTTTTTATAGTAAAAAATGTACTGTTACAGTCATCCTTTACTATCATACTTTTTGACTTACTGTCACCTATTCTGTTTTTACTTTTCTCTTCATTTTATAATTCAATATTAATTTTTTTTATCTTTACGGTATCCACGCTCCTTTCAATATATATTATTTTTTGTAACACTTTTCTCTCTCCTTTTACTCTTCCCTAAAATCTCTGTGTCTTATTTTCAGCTTTTACTTCATGTGAGTTGCAGCATTTTATTTGATTTTACCTTCTTATTTCTACATTTCTTCTTATAGATTTGAAGTTATAATAACTCAAATAAACTCACCCAAACCAGTATGTAATTAAATTTAATAATTTAAAATATTTTATATTTTTTAAACGAATGAAATCGAATGATAAAATTTACAATCCGATCTCATTAGCTCGGTTAGAAATTTTATTTTATTATAATTCTGTATAAACCTACGGTGGAAACTCCTACTTCTGATTATGGCTCCGTTTGTCTCATCCAAATATATGTTTTATAAAAAATTATTATTTATGAGAAATAATATATTATTTATATTTATAATTTAAAAAAATAATATATAGAATTATAATAATAAAATATTTTCTTTTTAAATTTTTTTAAATTTTTTATATTTAATATTAAATAAATAAGATATTTTTAAATTAAAATTTTATTTTAATAATATTTTATAAAAAAAATTTCCTATCAAAATAAATAAAATCTATATTTGGCTCAATGCAGTAAATGAGTCCAGGAAAACTACTATGAGAAGGGCATCTGCCCTGTCCTATTACGCGGGAAATTTAGGATGTACGTAGATATATTTTTATTTTTATAATTTTAAAATTATTTTTAAAAAATAAATATTAGAGGATATTTGTTAGTGTAAATAAAAATATTTTATATAATTATAAAATTAATATAAAAATAAAATAAATTTAAAAAATATTTTTATTTTTAATTTATATATTTAAAATTAATTTTTAAAAATAAATTATAAAAATAATTTTTCATATAAATTTTTGAATTTTGAAAAAATAAAAAAATTATTTTAAAAATAATAAACAAACAATTACATTTGTCCGTCTATGCCGGCTGACTTTATTAATATGCAGCTGTATTAACGGTGGTAGTAAGGTAACGACCAAAAAAGGACGAATTACATTTATGATGAAGTACTATGAAATCAGAGTCATTGGATACGACCCTGGCTAAACCGGTACGGACCTTGACTTTTGCTGCCAGCGGGACAAATTGTAATTATTACTGCAAACGTTCAAAAAATAATATTTTTATTATTAAATTACATTTTTTAAATTTGAAATAAATAAATTAAATTTAAATTTAAAATATTAATGTGTTAAAAATAATTTAATAATAAAAATATTTAATTTGTTATTAAGTCGAGTTTTTTATAGTGTTATCCAAAAGAAATAAAAAAATAGAAAAAATTTTGTACTCTTCCAAACTTTGAGATGGATAAAGTGACCTTGAAGCATGGAGACGCTTCGGCCCGGAGGATAATGCTAAATTGCAGCCACAATGACTGCGATTAAAAAATAAATAATTAAATTTAATAAATAATTTTATAATATAAATATTATTAATTAATATTATTAAATAAATTAAATACATTAATTCATATTGATATACTTAATAAATAAATTAATACGATACAATTATTATTCTGATCAAATTCAAATTAAGTCTATTGAAGTTGTTAGTAGTCTTTAATATAAAATGAATCCAACACGGAAACATGAATTGTCATTCATGTCCCTATTGTTGTACTTCAAAATATTTGTTATGAAATTTCACAGCAACAACATCTATAATCCACATTTTAATTTTTGCAGTACAAGTGCCTGCTAGAGAGTGCAAAACAACAAACTGTAAAATGTAGGCAGAATCATGGAACATAAAATGCTCAACCACTGGGATGCCCCTCAAAGATAAGCCTTGTAATGTTCTGTATAGCCTAAACTATTTTTTGATGTGATTTGAGTGTTAACAGAGCAGTTAGTTAACTCATAGCCTGTTGGGGAAAATATCCCGCTTTCAAATTAAATAAATAAAAATATCATAATAAAATGTATAAATCATTTAATGTAAAAATTCAAAAATTCTAAAAATAAAAATTACAAACAAGAAAAGAATCATTAAATCATCAAAAGATTAAAAGATTACAGTATGAAAGTTTTTAATTATAATTTTATAATTTTTTAATCATTGTTTGTACATCTTTCTTAAACTTTGATATAAGTTCTTACATAACTTTATAACTATTCACTTTATATCTCTTATACCTTCAACGTTTTATTAATATAAATATTTATAATTTAAAAATACATTTTTTGATAAAAAATTTTAAATTTCATTTTAACACAAAAATAAAACTTCACCAGGAAGACAATTTACAATATAACATAATAACAAATTGTTAACAATTAAAATTTAAGTCAAACCCAAGATAACTCAACAGCATAAAATGGACAGGCAAGCAAAAATTGTTGAAATAAAAGGCCTTTTGAAACAATGACATGCATATAAATTGAACTGTTATAAACAACTATTGCAACTGTTCAATATTTTACACGAACTTCCCCATGAATCAATTGTAAATTTGAAAGCATTCTCTAAAAATTTCCTTTCCTCCCCTTGAGACACAACAGGACCCTTTGACTAACTATTTTTCTCTTCAAACAATCTTGTTCATTATTCTTGTCCAACAAGCCAATGTTTCTACAAATGAATTTTCTGCCCCTTATCTACCTACCAAATTAATTGAAAAATCTCATGTAAACTTCACAATGAAGACCACTAAGGGATGAACAAAAGTATCACTTGGCAGCGAAACTTTTTCACATGTTGAGAGCTGCATATAGGAGTTGGTTCCAAGTATCAGGAAGTCCAGGAAGACACCAATGGCTGCAGTCATTGCCGGAGCGGTCGCCGCCGTATGCAGAAGGGTGTGCATCTTTTCTTAGCTGTGAAAGGAGAGTTATGTCAAGTAGGAAAGCTGGTTTCTTCATTCCTTGCAACACTTTGTTTACCACAGTAGCAGCTGGAGGTAGCCCTGCTGGATATGATGAGCCTGCCAATGGTTGTAGTTGTCCACTACAGCTCTTCTTGGGTTGATTCCATTCCTTGCCCCTGGTTTTGCAAATGCCAAAACACGTCTTAGTTTTGTTTTTGGTTTGCATTTCTCTTGTAAGATTCATTCAAATATATGTAAAAATTTTAAAAATGAACTTCTAGTAGTAAAAATTGAAGAGATGAAGAAAATGGGTGAGAACCAAAATAATAGTGTACTTAACATTGTATTCAAACCATTACTTACATATGTCTTATGAAATTAGTTTAAGTTAAATTGTGACCTATGTCCAATATTATCCAACTAAGTGTAAAATTACCTAAAGACCAAAATTCATTTTAGTCCCCTAACTCCTACACAATTTCATTCTTATCCACTAATAGTTGTTTTGAGCAATCTTGTCCTGTAATTTTTGGGAATTGTGGAGTGTCACTCACAATGCTAAGTCCATCCAGATTATGCAAATTTGACATCCTTACTGGCATAGAATAAATTGGACATCTAATTGAGAACCAAATATGAACATATTGAAGGAAAGAAAATTAGTGTGTTTATCCATTTTAGAAAACAGAAAACAGGGTAAATTTATTTGTTTTTAGATGGAAACAAATTGTTGTTACTTTATTACGCACCCAGCATTTTTTCATGGTAGTTAGCATGTTAAATTGTGATTCATGTAAAAATTTTCATCAGTAAACTAGATGCAGTTAGTGTTGTGAGTGACATCGTGAAAATTTCAAAAATTGAAGGATAAAATTACTCAAAACAATTCACAGAAGACAAAAATGAACTGTGTAAAAGTTAAGTGACTAAATATCTATTTTAGCTTTACCTAAAAATTGATGATGTATTTATGTACATCAATCATATAAGCACATCCAAAACCAATCAATCATCAAATTACTTGGAAAATTAGAGCATCGTTTTAAAGAATGTGAACACTTGCAGAGGGTAATTGATAAGTAAGATTTACTTACTGATAATGGGTTGGAGAAATGCCCTGAAAGAAGACTTTGGTTTTGGTAGGGTCAATATTGACATCAACCCATCTGGCCCAAGTGGACAAGCCCTTATAAAATGCCTCCAAACGGTTCATGCCCTTTAGCAGGTTGGGACCATCTCTTATATAATCCCACCTACACGTTAAAAAAACAATCAAACATTCTCAATCATCTTTTTCGGTAGGGATTAGATTGTCAATCAATATCTGATTAGTCTAAAATTATTGATAAAAAAATCTACTCAAAGATAAAATGGATGTTTGAAAATTTTTAGTCTCAAAAGTTATTTAGTCTTATTCGTTAAAACATAAGTTTTAACGAAAATTGAATAGAGATTTAGCTACATTCAGCCAATTATCTTATGATATGTTTAATAATATTTCATTTACAAAATTTTACTTATTCATTAACTTAATTTGAATTTGAATCTGTAAACAGCAGAGGAGATCACGTTGGAAAACATTAAATTTTTCCATAAATTTAATGTATACAACTTTTGCAAACTCAACCAGTCACTTCATTATAATCATTAAAAAGGTCGGTAAAAGGTAGAAAGAGATTTCATTAGTTAAGTTTTTTTATCAATAACAATAAAGTGGTAGTTGAGTTTACCTAACTTTTAATACATTAAATGTTAAATGAATTTAAATTTGATTCATCAGGATAAATTTATTTTATACTATCACACACTTTTTTATTATCACATCTATAAAAATTATTATATTTTTACTATTAGTAAAAATTATTAATTTTTAATAATATTTTATCTTCTTATTTATTAATAGTGTATTCTTGATAGTGTAAAAATTTATTTTAAATTTATAAAAGAATTTAGGAAAAGATTATAGTAAACCACTAGTGAAAGTACAGATTTAATTACATATCCAGCTTAATTTTTTTAAATTAAATTTGATATACTATAAGTATAAATAATATATAATAGTTAAATCTAATAATGTAGAGATACATCACATTATGTTAGTGGTGTATTATAACCATCTTTAAAAATTTATTATCTCAGGACACAGAAAGAGTGAGGTGGGTCCCATCTTGTGGCAACCATTCCCCGCTCTGTCTCTCCTGCAAGATCCTTTTTTGTAAGTGTATGAGAATCGAATTCACTTATTTCAATTTGTCAAGTTTTTCACAAATAAATCTTGACGAATTAAAATGCGTGTTACCGTTAATAAAACATAAGTTATAGTCACCAAATAGAAAAGCATATACCCTTGAGAATTGCCTTTGTGAGTCCACCAATGCCATGAGTTGAAGATGAGCAAGTCCATGCCTCTCCAAGCACTTCCAGCCACAATGGAGTTCAGGTTCAGCACTCTCCCCACCTTTTCTCTTACAATGTCCACCAAATATGGTGTTCTGTAAAGATGTAGGGTTACTCCAAACTCCTGCACTCAGGGTTTTCCATCACACCACATTCATTATTTTTTTATAGTAGAAGCGCTAAATCACCTATACATATATAAAATTTTGAATTCATGCCAACAGGTATTGGCCTAATAATGAAAATTTTGATTAGCATGCTTGTTGGGATTTTAAGTTTAAACCTTCTCGTCATTAATATACCAAAAAAACCAAAAAGCCCTAAATTCAAATGCAGGACATAAAAACGGAAGAGTCCGGGAGACAATGGCTATTGTCACCGAAGCAGTAATGGTGCCGTCCATTCCCCAGTTGTTTTCTATGGTTCAGATTAAATCTTTTTATGTCCCAACAACATTAAAAACTCGCACCATAAATGAAAAACGACTAGGAGTCACGGGGGGGCAATTCATTGAAAAAGGGCAAAAGAGCTTACATAAAATGTTCACGTGGAGGATAGTAAACAATCCATTGAACATACTCTGATCAAAATAGAATATAATAATATATTAAGTTCATACATAATTTGGAAGAAAGCCCTTTTTTTAATCAAAAGCTGCCGCTGTTGAAATTCTACCTAGCAAAATTAAACCGTGACAACTTTGAAGTTCATTGAATCTGGAATACACGCATGCTTAAATTCAGAGCATATTGGACTATTTAGCCCAAAAATGGAAAACCTTGACCAGTGAAGTTACAACTTCGTGTTTTCCTTGGAAATCTTGTGAGTTGTTATCAAAATGAAATTTTTTTTTTGTACAAAAATATTTGAAGTGATGACAAATTTACACACGCATAATTACGTTCTATATACAACATAATTTTAAAAATTTTATGTTGAAGTAGGATTTATTCAACATGTTTTAAATAAATTAAATTAAATTAATTAAATATAATTTTATAGGAGTGAGCATCGAATTTAAGCTAATGGTTCGTGAATCGATGGTCATCACTTAATATCACATAATCTGTAACAGGGATTGGGGAGAACCTTATATCCATGTGCTTGAAACAATTACAAAATGCACTTTGATGGATAGTAAAGTTCAAACAATTATGAATTTCACAATTTATAAAGAGATAACAAATAAGAAGTGAATATAAAAGAGTAAGAATAATATTATTCGTTATCAAATCAAGTAATTTTGAAACTATTAATCTACTATTATAGAGTTTCTCCTAATTGATTTGGATCCAAAATTTATCTGAGTTTGCAAATTGTTGAGCGTTTTGAAGACATGCCATAAATGGATCTTATGAAACTATCAACTACAGTACCACACATTATGATTAATGTTTGTTTCAAACTTTATGAAGTAAATAATTGCATAGAGCCTGCAATCCAACCTCTATTCACAGGTTGGCATGTTCTGTTCTGCCTCATACCCGGACTACCGTGAGATCCAAAAATTGCAACCACTACTTCAATCCACAGTTTTAAATCCCAACTTTATGGCTATAGCCACTGTGTGCAATCCCAACAACCCTGAATTCATTTTATATCTATAAGCAAGACTCTATTCATAACCGATAAATGAATAATAATTGTCAATTTTGTGAATTTCATGCACTCTAAAAATTTAATTTTCAATTTCTAAAATGTTAGAAATTATAAAAATTAATAATTATTTTTATTTATTAACTATGACTAAAGACATATGATAAAATTAGAATATACAAAAATTTCTCCTAACGTTAAGCTTACATTGAATTTGGCTTTTAAACTATAAAAATAACTATAAAGTTGATTCCTTCTTATATTATCATTTCATGGATTCCATTAATTTTGACCCATTTTTTTTTTTAATTCCAGTAATGTTGTTCTATCAAATGCGCTATTCAAAAGTTACATTTTTCATTATTTAGCTCTATCTTTGAGATATGCAAAATGCAAAGGTTTAGTTTCGACAATATCTTTTGTGTGTTATTTAAGAGCAAGATTTATATCTACATGGGTCTCGTATATTTTTCACTGCATAAAAGTAATAAGAATTTAAAAAGGGCAGGACTTTGTTGGCTCTAATTTTACGGTGCTAACAATACTCTTATATTATGGCCATTTATTTGAAATTAATCCAATCATTGTGATAGAACCCACATCAAATAAAAGGCTTTAACCAAAAAGTACAGGTAGTATTGCAAAATTATGAGAAAGGTTATAATATACTTCTGATACAATAATGTTCCATTATACTACAAAGTTTACAATTAAAGTTTATTTTTTTTAAAAAAAAAGTTAAATTTAATTTGTTACATGATAATATATTATTGATTAAATCTAATAATATATTTATTTCTTAAAATTAGTGTTACTATAGTTTAACATTATTTTTATATGAATTTTGGATACTTTCAAATAAAACAGTAGATGTTATAATAAAATCCAGCTAGAAACATGAGATGATATGAACGGTAAACGTGAGTGAAAGATGTGAATATATCGTTATTTTAAAATTATTGAGAAAACAAATCTTGCCCCAGCAGTAAGGTGGCTTGAATTTAGGACTGCCGGTTTTTTTCAAATTTTTGGCTACTAAAACTTGATGACTTAAAACAGAAGAAACTTTAATCATTTAGAATAAAGAAAAATCCTTACTGAAAGTGGAGAGAGAGTGACATAAAGCTGTGATTCCACAATTAAGTGTATCCCAATAAAATGAATTCCATTTATATGGGATTCACAGCTCAATGTCACTCTTCTTCACCTTAAGCAAGAATTTCTCCCTGTGTATGTTAGATTTTCTTTAAGAAGCACTTCCCGTTTCTTCAGCTACCATCAAATACTAAAGCACTCAAGCGTCTCTTCATCTTTCACTCAGCCTAAGGTCAAATTTCAATCATCATCCACTTCTATTAACTATGGTCGGAGAAAAACAGGGAATTTAATAGTGGAGGCACCAGGCATAGGCAACAACCATAAATGAAAATAGGAAAAAATAAAAAAAAGCAGAAAGCAGAGACAAGATGAAAAAAAGGCGCTAAGAAACAAAGAAGACGACAAAAGGAAAAAAGAAAAGGAAACCTGGAAGACCACGGTAGAGAGCGACTCCTTCCTCAAAAAGCTGGTCTTGGCATTCGGCACCGACGCATGAATCATACAGGCTAATGATTCCCACATGTTCAAACTCAGCGAGTCACCCACAAACATTATCTTCTTCCCTCTCCACTTGCTCAGGAAATTTAATCCATTGAACCTGCCCAGCAAAAAATTACAGCTTTATTCACAAACCCATTTACTAAAATTTCTTCCAAAAAAAAATTTGTTACTGTTTTTAATTCAAATGCCAGTAAAAACAAAAATCTAATTTATATGAAATAACTATCTAGGAGAAATTTACTTCTTTGCCATGATTTTAAAACTATACAATTTAATAATACTGTAGCATGACAAATAGAATCTGGTAGCAAAAGGGATTTGGTTTGCTGGAAATAGCCAAATGCAAGATTTACAAGCAAAACCCATTTATCAAACACATCCAAAGTAGCCTCTTTCTTGCACATATTCTGCTCTAGCATTGAGTTTTCACTTGTGACACCCACTTGTATTTAAGTCCCACCTCTCAATGATAAACGAGTCTTTTAGCTTCTTCAACATCACATTTCCAAGTTGTACAGATTATTACTACCTAAAAAATTGAAACTTGCCAAACAGAAACTTGGAAAAATAAGAACTTGGTTTGCAGAACAATGGCAGCTTGGCCATTTCAGGCTTAATTACCTGGGCAAGGCACATGAATCAGGCTTCCAAGAGTATTTGAGATACTGCTTGTCAGGTCTTCCATACTTTATGCAATTGAACTCAGCATCTATGAAGGGGCAGCTTGAAGGGTCATAGAGAGGATATGAAGGATCAGCAACCCAACTTCCTATGAACAAATTACAGCTACTTGTTTGCTTTCTTCCTCTTAGGCTGCTCACATTGTAGAAACCAGCAGCTTTTGCTTGGTTCACCAACACAAGCAGAGCAAGCAAAAACAGAGTATGGATTCTGAAATCCATCTGGGAATTTGGATTCTTATAGCTGAGAAAAGGTAAGAATGCCTGTGAATCAATCTTGTCTTTCTTGCTGGTACTATATATAGGGAAATATAGAGAGAGAAGATAGAGGGAGAGTGTGAGTCTAGTGGGAAAAGTTGGAATTGTGGGTTCACATGGTGGGTGCTAGATGACAGTGCTGATTTTTATTTTCTGACATTAGCTAGGAATCTTCTATGGATTCTTTACATTGGCGTCATGGAACGGTGAAAATCAAATGTTCGCAACAATAAAATAGAGGAAAAATCTGGTGTACCAAATCTCTCTGAACTGGAAAGGTTTCCACCCGGGATTAAACAAGAGAGAGAAATTTAAAGCGGAGCCGAATACCTAAGTAAACAAATACTTTGATGAAATTACATATATATTGAACAATGTTACATATAAATTATTTTCTTAAAAATGTAAAGAAAAATTTTATATCCTGAAAAAAATTTGAGTTATAGCCCCGCACCAATTAAGGTGGCATGGCCACCGCTTGCATTCCATTGGTTTGCATGTGAAAATCATTATTTTTTTATTATATAGTAAGAAAAGCAAAGTTTGAAATATATAAAAATATTAAGATATGTCTCTAAAAATGATATTTGATTGATAATAGAATGAATCATTTCATTATTTTTACTATGGCATAAATATTTTAATATTTAATGAAATAATCATTTTCCGAAGAATAGATACTTTTATTTTGTAATACATACTAAATTAATTTTTTGAATATATATTTTTATATTTTCATTCTCTTTCTCATTTCATTTAATTAAATATTATTTTAAAAATTTTATTTCTTATTATATTTAAAATTTAAATTTAAAATTTTATATGTATATATTAAGTGAAAAATATATATATACAACATTTTACAGCTAGAAAAATGCAAGATTATAAAACGCAAAACCTCATCGTCATGTTATTGTATCAATTTTGCAAGCATGCAATAATTGAGTTTTGATTAAGAATTTGATTGAAATCCTAATCGGTCCAGAGTAGTTAACTAATTCTACTAATTTGGAAATCAATTTAATTGGTATGACAATAACGGAATTGATTATTCATTCATGTGATTCAAGTTATTCAAAATCTGACAACTACACATGCTCCGAGGCTACGCTCTCATTAGTTGGTATCAATATATGTGGGCTGCATCTTCCAAGGCAACTTCATCTTCCTCGCCATGCTAATTTTCATTTCAATGGAACAATAGATTGAAGTTCATAACTTATTTTCTCTTTGGAGTGTTGTGTTTGCAAAGATAGAGTGGAATAAAAATGGAATGAGAGTTAAAAAAAGAATATATTTGATCGGTATTATATAATAGAAATATTCAGGCTATTAAATAATAGAATTTTTATGTGAAATGGCTATTTTATTGTTTATAAAATAATATTTCATAAACTTTCTTATCTTTTATATTTTTTAATATATTTCAATATTATTCTTGCAATAATAAATAATAAAATAATTAATTTTTTCAATATTTTTATAACATAAATATTTTGGTAATTATAATTTCGATAAGAGAATTTGAAATATGATATTTATGTATTATTTATATAAAATTGATTAATATAAAATAAAAATTAGTAAATTAGAATATTTATTCATTTTTCTATATTTTTTGTTAATAATAATTTGGATGATAGAATTTATGGTAATTTTTATTTATGATTATCTTATATATTTTATTATATTTTAAAATATGATAAATTTGAATACTATTTTATTTTAATCAATAATATATTATCTTTTATTATAAGAAAATTATTATCATTGAAAATTTTTTTCCATTTCATTCCTATAATATTTTGATGTACCAAATATGAAAATATGATGGAATATACAAATTATTCTTGATTATACCAAAGATAATTATGAAATTACCACTTCATTTTATTCATTTTCATTTTATTGTATTTCATTGTACCAAATACAACATTAATCTTTTATACATAATTTTTTCAACAAATTACAAATCTACTTCAATTTTGAAAATTTTCAATTATCATTCTCTCGAATAAAGGGATAGAAAAATGCGAAGTTTAAAATCCTCATAAAATATGAATCGTGGGATTTTGATCTCTCTAATTTCAAATAATTTATTTTGATTCCCAGAATATTTAAGTTGTGCAATGTTGTCAACTTCTTTATTTGACAAGACTATTTTTGTCTAATATTTCCATCATATAAATCTAAAATGACTTTTATATAAGTAAGAAAGGAAATCTTTATTCAAGTATTAAAAATTTTAAATCAAATCAATGAATTACACATGAAAATTTTAAATTTTTTTAGAGTTTATCTTCTAAACTTTAATGCAACTAATACTTGGAAAATCAAACAAAAATTGGTGTAAGTTGATGCAAAGTGAAAAAATTTAAACATGAAATCAAAATTACATCAATTAAATATTTAAAGGAACCAAAATAGTTTATTCACTACTATATAATAGTTTATATACATTAGGTATTTAAAAGATTATAAATTAGTTTTCAATTAATGTTTTATCGAGCATCATTGTATACCCATTTTGACATCAGTTATATAATCATGGTAAACTATAACAATAACATTGATTATTATAAGAAAATAGCCCACATTGTTTCTTTTCCTACCATTGTGGGAAATAAATTATGTGTTATTTTTTAAAAAAATAATATTTAATTTTCATAATGCTACTTCATTTTTTTAAATAACTAATGTGATATGTTCCCCGTAACCATAACACCATCCCTTTGTTTCTAACTCTTTCATCCTTCCTATATCCATGTATTCCTCTTTATAGAATACCTAATCAGAAATAAAAATTAACATCTTCCATGGTACCATAGAATCTAAATTTCAACATTTTTAAAAATACATTGAATAACAAAAGTTTGAAAATGGTGAAAGGTTATATACAATGCCTCAATTAGAGATAGATATTTCACTAAATCTGTTTTAATACTTATTACTCAATATGAGATTCACACTCCTTAAAAAACACTATAGAATCCAACACATGCAAATGTAACAAGCATTTATCAAAATTTGATGTATGATATTACATATTTCATGTTGATAAATAGTATATAATACCACCAAATGCTAACAAATATGAATCAAATTAAATTTCTTACCTTGTCACAACCTAACCCCGATCATGATCAGTGTGAAATCCATTTCCTACTTTCTACAAGTCTATCCAACTCTTAACATTATTGTAACAAAATATAGATAATATATCAAGATTAACATTTTAATCATCAACAAACAAGTGATGTAACTTAGCTAACATTTACATTTCATTTTTGAAGGATTTCAACCTTGACTTCTTAACGAAATAACTAATGTTGCTCAAGTCATAGTTAATAGTCTTTTGAGGATTCAATGTTAAGGTAGTGGTAAAGATGACTCATTTTGAGAATCTGTAAAGGAAACATATGTGTAGGTGAGTCTAGGATTTCAAGAGCAAACATTTAAATGATATTGATAACAATAAAATTATCAAAATAAAGATTTAATTTTTACTGATCGATCTTACCCTTTTTCATCTATACTTGTTTCTTAAATAATTTCACATTGAATGGTTAGTAGTCATAACTCTATCATAATAACATAATGCTCATGAGATCTCTTAATTCTAAATAAATAATTCAATCATGCATGGACATTTCTAATTATGTGAATTCATTGATACTATCACTTAAATATACATTTCACGCAAATCACATATCACCCCTCATGAGTGCAATAACATGTAAGTAAACTTGTTACACACATATCACAAAATAGAAAAAATGGATAAATTTATGCACTATAGTCACACATGACACCCACATTTCCATTATTATTAACACAACAATTACAAATATTTGCTCACATTGGTGCCAAATATCACATATATATTAATTCCTCATGGTATACGAACCATATAATAACTAAACAAGAAAAATGATCAAATTTATTTCTCAATTAGACACCAAATTCAAATTTCCCATATCACAGCTTGAGTATAGTAAAGATAACCTTATAGACTTTTGATATCATTTTCCTTTAATGAAGATAGCCTTTCACAATCTTTCCACTCGATCCTAAAATCCTTTGGTGAAAACAACCTCACATACTTTCAACACTATGGCCTTTCAATGAAAACAATCATGTGTAGACTTCCAACACTATCATGCCTTGTGGCTTTCCAATACTATGGCCATTTAATGAAGATAAGCTTACACAAGCATCTACCTCATAACATTCTCATATATTATTTTATTTCACATTTCAAATGTGCATATGATTCAATATATGACTTTTCCCGTGCCTTTTTGCATGCCCAAACATCAAAATTTATTCTATCAACAATACATATATAAATCAATTTATCATACAATATACTTAAGCATCATAGTATCACTATATCTATTAATATGACCATATATCTCATCAACACATTACAATACAATTTACATCTTATCTTGCACATTGTTATACTATTAGGCTTCATTGCATTCCTACTAATTGTTATCTAACCTCTATTCATCATATACTAACTCATCTTAATCTTTAAGAACCCTAGGATATACCTTAGTGCCTGCACAATATGATACCTTAGTTTAAACTAGGTATAATCTACTATATTAGTCCAAAGAGCACATAGTCCACTGTATAAGGGTATAGTTTACTATATTGATCTAGAGAGCATATACTCCACTATATTAGTCCAAAGAATAATTTTGGTGCTCATAGTCAACTATACCACCCAAAGAGATAGTCAAAGGCTTATAGTCAATTATATAGTCAACTATAGCCTAAGTTTTTACATATTTTTATTTGTTGATCATGATTTCCATCCTAGTGTATTAGCCACTCATTAATACACACTTTTAATGCTTCATTCTAGCCATATCCATCATTAAACCAAACTAATACTTCATTTTAACCATTTCCATCATTAAACCTAACTAAGCATTGTACATTATTACATTTTTAAAGATTTTTCCATTGAAATCTATAAACTTAAGCTTAATAAAATAATTTTAACTAATTCTTTGAAATTAAGGCTAAGATGCTCACTTGCCTAATATAGAAGAAGATTTGTAATGTTGTAAATTTGCTTTCTTTTAACCCTAATCAATAAAAAACTTAATGTAGTAAATTTGAAATTACTACATTAAATTTGCTTAAATTTACTTTCTATAAACTTAAGCTCAATAAAATAATTTTAACTAATTCTTTGAAATTAAGGCTAAGATACTCACTTGCCTAATATAGAATAAGATTTGTAACATTGTAAATTTATTTTCTTTTAACCCTAATCAATTAAAACCCCTAAGAATTCACTTTAAGGTTCAAAATCCTTCTTAAATCAAAATCTTTAAATTGAAAAATCTTAAAAAAAATTCAGAAAACATTTAAGGAAGATTAGTATCTTAGAAATCCTACTTTAATTATACAAAAACTTAATGAAAATTAGCTCCCTTGATAACTTAATTAAGAGAAGAGATGAAAAGTTGAGAGAAATGAGGATAAGGCTTTGAAAAGTGAAAAACAAAAAAGAAATAGTAACCCATGAGGTTGAAGTTTGATTTATAATAGTAGAGGCTTTTTGGAAAAAAGAAAAGTTATATCTTTTACTCACCAATTGTCTTTTTTAAACTATAGTCAATTATGTAATCGACTATACTAGTTTAGAGTGTAATTCGGATAGTGATAGTTGACTATTGCCTTCCTTTCTCACACTAATTACTTCATAAGTCTTTCTTACTTTTAACCATTCTCATATTCTCATATTTCACGATGCTTTTTGCCATCCACCTTTTTTTCATTCATTCACACTCATTTTTAAACTCTTTCAACCTTCAAATATTTCATTTTACCTATCTTTTCTCTAAATTTTCTTATATCATATGCTTCTTAAGTTAGTAAGTTTTCTTTTACCTAATATCTTATTTGTATCCTCCCACCACAATTTATTCCTTCTATATACAATTTCATTCATTTGTAAGTATTTTACCAAAATTAATTAATTATCCCCCATTTTCAATATGTAACGAATTTTTAAAATTTCAAATTTCTAAAGAAGGCGTAACATACCTATACAAAATTATAAAAGTTACATCAAAATGATAGGTAACAAAATATGATTGATTACAAAATAAAAAAAATTAAATTGAAAGAACAAATACAAAAATTGAAATAAATCCTTGAATTTATGCTCTATGTTTTCCAAAGGGTGCTAAACCTGCATATCTAGCAAGGGGCTAACAAATCTTTAGTCCTGTAAAATAATTTTAGGATTGAAAGGTGAGCATAAATACAAAATAAAAAGAAACATATTAAGGTTAGAAGAAAAATATATCTCGTTAGACAAAGAATCATTTTAAGATTGCAAAAGTTTCAAGATGAAATTTATCAATGGTATCATGCTTTACTTTTTCTTGTTCTCACCTTATGTCATAATTTACCCTTTTCATTTTCTAACTCATGCCTAAAGGTAAAAGTTTCAACATCAGTTAGTACAAAACACTAACATCTAAAGTTAACTTAGGTAAATAGCATCGGATATTAGATGTCAGTTATGTACAAAAAAACACCATCATCTTTAATAAGTCAACATACTCCTATTAACTAATGTTTAACATTAGTTATTAAATAAGAACTGATATTATAATCATTGAATTTTAATTATTAAAAATAATTTTTTTTACTTAGGCAACTTTTTCCATAATAAATCCTTTTTAATATTTTTGTGCCCCACCACTTTTGCTAATTCTATAACCATTCCAAGACAATTCTAAAATTTTTCCATAATCATTCTAAAATGGCCAAAAACAATAACAATGAATATCACATATACGTTAAACCATAATAAAGGTAATTTAATTATATACATTATATATATTAAACTAAAACCAGATAATAATATATATATGTCAAACCAAAATTCAAAATACAATTTACATATATCACATATATATACAAGTTCATCCAAAAATAAAATTCATTTATATTTATCATGTAAATATATATATCAAAACAGATAAAACATATGATCTGATTTATAGTTTCATAAGTGATAACAACCAACAATTTTATAATTTAAGTATAAATTTTGTAAAAGCATTGAGACCATTTTATGGACTGATAATTTTTTTTTAGTTTAACTTATACTAAGTGAAATTAATAGCATTAAAATTCCTTTTTGCATCATCATATTTTTCTAATATAATTAAATAGATACAAGTAGGAAAAGATTGAATGTAAATATATAAACAAATAAAAAAAGATAGAAAACTTTGAAATTATATTCTAGTATTTTATTTATTTTCATGTCAGTACATTAATATATACACTAAAAATTATATAGTTTACAATGAACAAGAGACAGCTTGAGAGATGGACACTGTAGATGATAGTTTTTGGAATCCATCAACAAAGATGGATTTTGAAATTAAAGGTGCAAATTGTTGTAATTACATTCATCAGGCTATTAAAGGTTCTAGAATTCATAAAAAAAATTCTTAAAGGAATTTTGATAGATTTCATAACCTTTTCAATAGTGTAGTAATTTTGAATATGACAATCTACACCCTTCAAATTAAAAGTCTTCTTTTTGATGGAGGATGTAGATTGACAGTATCTAGAATCTATCAATAAAGAAAACTTTTAAAATGAAGGGTGTATATCATTGTATTTAACATTACCAAGTCTATTGAAAAGGTTATAAAATCTATCAGGAATCCTTCCTAGGATTTATACTTGTACTTTAGCAGTGAATATAAGGATTTTACAAAGCATTTGAAAACATTCTTGTTAAACTCCTTCTCAGTGTTATGTAAAATACCTATGTGTATAGCCAAAGTGTGGGTAGGAAGGACTTTGGATGGATTCAAAAGCCCTTTTAATATCTTAGGAAAGCCAAATACCATAATTTACACTTTCCAACTTAGAAGCTCTCTTTTTTTATGGAAGGTAAAATATCTTGATATATCACCAATTTATTTCAAATAGGCAGGGAAAGCAATATTTATAGGCATTTTGAAAAATCTTATAGGTTAATTTTTTTTTGCTAAAAAAAGAGAGTAAGGATAACTAGCATTGACTACCCTTATTGGGCATTACTATTCGATTTAAGCCATAACTATTGCCCAAAAGGCAAGCTAGTCACCACAGCCCTACTAAAGTGCTAGTGGTCCTATGAATCCTCCACCCCTTCATTAGCCACAACTTGATGTCATCTTACATCGAACCCATGACTTCTAAGATAAAGTAATGATTTAGCACCACTAGGTCAACTACCTTGGTGGTAAAACCTTAGATGTTAGTTATTAATAGAAATTGATGTCTTAAATTTGATCATTTCTTAAGAAAGTGGCGGTTATTATATTTTAAGACATTGGTGAAGTACATAATCAATTTGTGAACTTTTGACATGAAATGTCTTGATAATTAAAATGGCCTTAAAAACTAATATGTTAAGTTTTTGCAATTTTCCTATAGCTTAATAAATATCATTCATTGGACGTTTTTAAGTTTTTACTCTTTTCTCATAAATTCATAACTATTATCATTCTAGATGTTAGCTAGTTTTAAAATTGACATTCTTAAGTTTATCATTTCTTCAATGGAAAAGTTTAAAATATCTTTAGATGTGTGTTCTGTAAACAACTAATATTATAAGCAGCTAAAATTGATGTCTTATTATTTTAAAGTTTTTCATATCAATTTTTCCATGATAAGACTAATTTGTTATTATTAAAATTGTCATATGGAAAAAAGTCATTTTTTTAACTATTTTAAATAGAATGATATTTTTCTTTTAATTTCTTTTATTTGATAATCTTTGTAACCCAAATGTTGATTATACAAATTTAACATGAAATTTAATTGTTATTAAACAATTTATTATTAATGTACAAATAGATGAGCAAAAAGATTTGAAAATTATATTGTGATTTTATTTTTTTTTCAAATTATTACATATATATGTAGTCCATAAGATAAACTATACAATAAATCATCAATACATAAAAAAATTACATATATACATCAATGCATAAAAACTTTAGTAAACTAACATTATCTATTAAAATCATCATCTCCAATAAAAATTTCAAATTTTCTTACTTATTTTTATCTATTTGAATCATGAAGTATATAATGGAAGAACTGAAGTTAGTCCAATTCTTCCATGTACACTTTAGCGATAAAAGTGGAGGATCACCATAAAGATTTCATTAGAATATTAGAAAGTAAGACAATACAAAACAAACATCAAAGAATGGATGGTTGTTTCAATAAAATTCACAATAAATATTTTTCTCAAAAGTGTCTCATATTGAAAAGTGAGAATTAGAGAATTTAGATGTCAATTACTAACTAAACCTAACATCTTATATATTAGTGGTTTCCAATAAAGTTGATAATTGTCATACAATTAGAAGTCTACGTATCCTAACAAAATGCATGAAATACTCATTAAATGATGTTTTATACAAAACAAATGCCTTAAAGCATTTGTGATTTCTCATAGTCATAAATTTTATATATTTAGATGTTAACAGATTGAAAAAACATGTTAAAATTTGCCTAAATTTTGAAAAATGCCACTATATTAATATAGATGTCATTATATATAAAATCAATGTGTTAAAATTTGTTCAAAATTTTAAAAATGCTACTGCATTAATATAAATGTCAATTAATTTTAAAAGTTATTGTCATAAGCTTTTATATATTTTTAAAAATATTACCGCATCAAAATAAATATCGTTGCTAGCTTTGACCAATGTCTATCCACTAATGTACATCAACAATTCTATGATAGTGATTTTAAAGAAAAAAATAGAGGTTTTGGTTCTTATAATTTCATTGAATTGTAATTTTATCCTTATGGTTTTAATTTGTGTAATTAAATTCTAAAGTTTCAAATATCATTTCAATTTAATTCTCATTACATGATTTAACTTCCAATAATTTCATTTTAATTCCCATTGCATCATTTTAATTTTGAAGGGAGACAATTTTCATTGGAATAGATGAATTTTGATAATTAAATAAAGAGAAAATGTCACCATATAAATTTAATTGACACATAAAATGTCATATAATATTTCATTTATTATATTCAATATCAATTAAAAAGAATGAGTTAATTACAAATTATTAAAAATTGTAAGACTCAATTACATAAATTAAAACTATAAGAATGAAATTATAAATTTAATAAAACTACAAGGATTAAAACTTTTTTTTATGGATTTTAAATTAGAAACCAAAAGCACACTATTTATATCTTAAGAAAAATTAAACTTGCATTTTAGCCAAAATTTTATTCCGTGCTGCTCGAAATGGGACGCCCCCATATCCAAGGTTCTTACTTCTTGGATAAAAACAAAAAAGTTTTGTTTTCTTTTAACCAGCTTGCCTGCATTTCGTAGTTGGTGTAGTAACGTTGGATGTTAGTAAAAAATGTAAAATATCCCACCAATTTTATGTTAGTTGCATTTTATGTCTACAAATTTTAAAAATTTATAAATGAAACTTTTTTATCTATAGAAAACTTGTAATTAATATTTAATATTTATTTAATTAATTATTTTATTAAATTATATAATATTTTAATTGATTTCTTCAACAAGAATTACGCTATTTTTATATGTTGTTTTATTATATTTTTTGCACATAATTTCATATCTCATTTTTAAGTATTTAATTAAAATTACATTTATCTAATTTAATTTATATTAATTATATAACATAAATAAATATATATATATATATATATATAATGATGTAATGAATTAATATATCATAATATTATGATTCTACTTAAAAATTTCTTGAAAAAATTATGTAATTTAATAAAATTTAATTAATTAAATAAATATTGAGGGTTAAATGTAAGTTTTATATGATTTATAAATTTTTTAAATTTATAAGGATAAAATGTAGACACTTCAAACTTGGAGAAGTATTTAATTTTTTTTTTATTTTTAAATTTTTTCGTCAATATATCGGATACGTTTGGATATACAGATTAGGGCTCCACTGAAAGTTGGTGGAGGAAAACGCCAACAAATCGAAAGCGGAGCTTGAATTGCACTTGGACTGTGATGGTCGTCAATGATTGCCATCCGTTGTACACGGGTAAAATTAAGACCAGGGAGAACGATTGTTAACCCAATAAATAATTGAGACTAAATAACTATTTCAATCCTTCAGATGAAAAGAATTAGCATCAATTTGACTTTTTCTTAATCGTCAAATTATACATCTTTATAAATTTAATTCTTTTAGAAAAAAATTTTGATGCTGCAAAATTTAACCATTAAATGCTATTCATTCTAAATAAAATTGCATATATGAATAAAATTTAAAAATTTAAACTAATGATGTACTGATACAACTTATATGCAATAATATTGAAAAATTTTAAGGTACACTTTAGGTTTTTAAATCCGGAGTAATGTAGCAAAATTCAAATTACTGAATGAGATTATTAAGATTTTTGATAATTTCATGTGTATTTTATCACATCACTTAGAATTTTAAATCCTTCATGGTACTATAGCAAGCCCTAATAATATTATATTTTCTTTATAGATGGTTCTCAGATTAGTTCTCGAAGATCTGCCGCTTGACCCCAATGGGCATGCTTAAAAGTAGGGTGATCTACTGTAAACGTTGGATGTTTTAATATGTCGAATTCCACTTAAATTATTATAAAAAAATTAAATAATAAAAAAAGTTTTTCATCTGTAAATTTAACTAAACTTTCAATCTTATTTTTTAAAGGATTTAAATTTAATTTATTATCAATGTAAATAATTTTTACATTATCACTCATTCATGTACTGCTATATCACTAAAAATATGTTAAAACTCTTTTATTGTAATTAAAAAATTTTAATTACTTTTGCTTTTTTAATGATGTATTATTCTCCTATTTATTAATAATATAAAATATTTTATACTATCAATAAATTAAATTTAAATTCTTTTTAAAAACACATATAATGCCACTCAACAATCTAATATCATTCACAGTGTTAATAGAAATGCTTATATAACATTGAACTTAATATTCTATCCAACACATACAAATTATATTTTTATAGTAAAATTAAGATTAGAGAGAATAATTATTAACCCAATAATTAAGAGTAGATAGATATTTTAATCCTCCAAGGAAAAATGTTAAAATTAAATTTTATAAAAATAATATCCCAAATCGAATCATATGAAAAGAATAATATTAAACATGAAAAAAAAATTATTATTACTTGATGAATCTATTATGAGCAAGTGTAAAATCAGGATTTGCTACAAACTAGGAACTATATGTAATTGATCTTAATTACGAACTTCAATAAAGATTTGTTGCTCCTATTAACCTTAGATGAGAAGTTAATTGATGAAACTTTCTAACACCAATAGAGAGTGTACAGAATTAATTATAGAGTTTAAGAGTAGCAATCTCTATTTATACTAATAATATTGATAAGTCAATTTATCGCTAAAAATTACTTATTATCACATTAGTTAGATTAGATTATTATTGGGCCCAAACAATTGAGTCACTTTAATATTGGCTAAACCCTTTTATATCTTATTTTATTATTGAATTTATATATTCACAATAGAAAATCTAACACTCTCCCACTTAGACCATATAATTTAATAATTGTGGCCACTTTAATAAGATGTTAAAGAAAATTATAATATCTTTACACCCATTGGTTTAAATTGAGATCATAAATGTCCAATAATATAAAACATAGTATCCAATAGGGATATCAATGAAATATATATATTGTACACTTACACCTTATTAACCATATATAATATTTGATAGGAATATATGTAACAAATTTATGTTCAATGAGATTTATATAACAAAATTATGACAATTATATGTAAATCTTTATATACTTTATTGAAGCATCCACCCAAGATACTGAATGAGAATCATTATTCTTATCATAGTCCTAATATAAGGTTTAATTATCTCGATAAATATGTTATAACAAAAATGTAAACAATATATAACAAATATGAATATTTCATTATGACTATTTTATTTATGTACATCTCGAGAAAATAGTTTACATTTTAGTACTCCCGTTAACTTAAAACATTAAAAAACTTAGCTAATTCGATATTGATTACATGATCATAATATACTCCTACTGCTAAGCTTTAGGTCAATGGATCCGTAAACATACAATCTATGAAGATATGTTTAATATATGTGATATGCTCATGTACCTTATCTCGCATAAATTGGTACTTTATATAAAAATGCTTTATACAAACAGAACTTTTATTGTTATGAGAAAAGTTTACAAAGTAGTATTATCATAATAGATAGTCAAGGGACATGAGATGCTCTCAATAATCTTGAAACTAACCATAAAATTCCTTAACCAATAATAATATAAGTGGCTTCATAATATGCAACATATTTTGCTTCTATAGTGGAGGTTGTTGTTAAGGATTGCTTAATACTTTTCCATGACACAATTCATCCTGCTATTATAAATATGTATCTAAATGTAGATTCTTTATTATATGGACAACCAATAAAATCTGAATTTGAGTAGCTTGTAACTGTGAGATCTCCTAATCTCTTATAGATTAGCATATAATCTTTTATACCCTACAGGTACCTCATCACTCTCTTTGCATCAATCATATGTTTTTTATTATGATTACTTAAGTATCTCCCCATTACACCAATAGCATAAGCTATTCAAGATGTGTATATACCTGAGCATATATTAAGTTACCAACGATTGACGCATATAAGATATTTTTCATTCTTTCTATTTTAACATCATTTTGAGGGCATTAGAACTTAGAGAAAACTTCTCCTTTTGAAATGGGTGTAGAAACTTGAAAGCAAGTTAATATGTTAAACCTCTTTAGTACTTTTTTAATGTAAGTTTACTGAGACAAACCAAACAAACCCTAGGATCTATCACGACAGATCTCTATCCCCAAAACATAAGAGGCATTTCCAAAATCCTTCACATCAAACATATTTGGATAACATTTATTTTGTCTCAATCAACAAATTTATGTCATTGCTTGCAAGGAGAATATCATCCATATATAGCATTAATCAACTTATAAATACATTGACCAATTGCATTTTCTTTAAACCCAAGAGAAGTTACTATTTAATTAAACTTGAGGTACCACTGTCTAGAAAACTTATTTTAAGCCATAAATGGACTTTTTAAGTTGGCACACAAAGTGCTCCTTTCCCTTCTCTCGAAAACCATCTAGTTGGTTCATATAAATAGTCTTTGTTAAATCACCATTTAGAAAGATTGTTTTTACATCCATTTGATGCAATTCTAAATCAAAATGAGTCGCCAAAGCCATGATAATATGGAATGAGTATTTAGTTCAAACTGGTGAGAAAATTTCTTTATAATCTATACCTTCCCTTTGGGTGTAACCTTTTACTACCAATCTAACCTTTTAACTTTCAACTTCACCTTAAGCACCCCTCTTAGTCTTAAAAACTCATTTGCATCCAACTAGCTTATAATTTGTAGGAAGCTTTACTAGATCCCACACTTGATTTTTATGCATTAAAGCTAACTCATCTTTTATAGCATTCATCCAATTAAAACAGTTTGAATTGGATATAACTTAAGAAAAGGTTATAGGATCAGTATCATCATTAATATCATATTCATGCTCTTGCAAATATACGAAATAATTATTAGAAATTACCAATCTGTGAACTCTATAAAATTTTCTTAATGGAATTTCTTTATTTACTTTATCTAGCTTAACATCTTCTACCATTGGTTATACTGGATTAAGTAATGGAATAACAAAAGATGACTCTCCTAATGTTGGTGGCAATGGAATAATTATTCTATCTTCAGAAAGTTTATGATGCATGGTATTTGGCTCCCACTATCTAACTCGTCCTCAAAAAAGATGGTTTAATCAGATTCAATTACTCTAGTTGAATAAGTTAGATAGTAAAATTTGCTTCCCTTTGAGCTACTACAGCACCTAATGAAGTATCTATTAATAACTTTCAAATCAAGTTTTCTTATGGATGGATTGTAAGGCTTTACTTTCGCTTAGAAATCCTAAATTCAAAAATGCCGTAAACTAGGCTTCTTACCATATAATAATTCGTAAAGGTCTTAGGTACTAACTTACTTGGAACTTAATTTAGAATGATATTGTTATTCTTAATGGATCACTCCATAAGAATTTTAGCAAGGAAGTATGGGCTAGTACGTATCTCACCATATCCATAAGAGTTCTATTCCTCCTTTCTTCAATTCTATTTTGCTCCAATGTATCAGGCATAGTGTAAGTTGTTTAAATTCCATAATTTTATAGATATCTCACAAAAGGACTAGGGTTTCTTCCTGTTTCATCATATCTACCATAATGCTTACCACATCTATTAGAATTAATATATTTTATTTATTTCATTGGTTTTAGTTCAACTGTTACTTAAATAACCTAAAGGATTCTAATGATTCTAACTTATCACTGAATAGCTCCACCTAACTAAATCTGGAGTAATCATTAATAAATATGATAAAGTATTTGTAGCCACTATAGCATTAGGTGTCATAGGCCTATTAATGTTAGTGTAGATCAGTTCTAGAACATTCTCTTTTCTACTTCCCTTATCCTTTCTAGCTCTAAGTGTAAGTTTTCCTTTAATACAATCTATATATATTTCAAATTTAAGAAGTCCAGATCATGAATCACTTCTTCTTTTATAAGTCTCTAAATTCTTTCTTTAGAGATGTGTCCTAATCATTTGTGTCACAACATTGAGGATCTTTCATTAATTCAACACCCATAATAGATTTTATTAAATTCATGAAATTAGGATCTAAATTAACTTCATATAAACCATCACACACGGAACTAGTACTAATAAGAACTTTTCCATTTCCAAAATAACAAAAATATCTAACAAAATCTAAAGCAACAATTGAAATTAAATTCCTTCTCACTAAAAGTATATAAACTACATTATTAAGTAAAAGATCATGTCCAGTCTTCAATTTCAACTTCATTGGTCCTATGTGTACCATTTCAACTCTATCTCTATTTCCAAGTCTCACAATTAGCTCCCTTTGATTTGGTTTCCTCAATTTTACTAGTGCCTGAAAATAATTAGTCACATGAATAGTTGCACCAGTATTTAACTATTAAGAGTTTAATGGTACATCAATAATGTTTAACTTAAAATATACTAGAGCCAAATGGGTACCTTTCTTTTTCTTCTCAACTCATTTTTTGTATTTAAAATAGTCTACTTTCTTATACCTTAACCTGTAATTACTCTTAAATTGGGCCTTATTAGGTTCATAGCATTGTTATCCACTAGATTCACCTTCTCATCCTTTTTCCTTCCATAGTTATGGTATCCTTTGTTATCTTTCTAATTAGACTTTACACTATGATTTGAATGTGTGCCATGAGAGGTATAATTAACTATCTGAGCTTTTCCTTTCTTCATGTCTTCCCCTAATATGTGATGATTGAAATCAACTTATTAATAGTCCATTTTGATTTCTAAGTATTATAAAAGGTTTTTATAATATCAAATTGAGATTAAAGAGACTCCAGTATATGTTAAGTTAAATAACTTTCTCCCAGATTAACTTATATGGTTTTAGCTTGTTGTAATAGTTAATCAATCTTAAAATATGCTCTCTCACCCTGCTGATACCATCATAGATTGATTTCTTAAGCAATGAAAGATACCATCCCTTCTCTACCTTATCAAACTCTTATACTTTTTAACTACAAAATTCAGGAACTCTTTTGCATTTATTATTTTAGGGAATACTCTCTCTTATTATTTTATCCATCATGTACTTCGTTAATATTAAATAGACTCTATTAGAGTAAGTCCACTTTTCATGATGATTCTTTTAATTTGCTATAGATTTAATATTAATATGAGGTTTTACTTCCCTAATCACCAAGTTAAGATTAGAGTATGCCAGATATAGTTTTAATAATTCAGTCTAATCTTCATGATTTATCCCATTAATTATCTTAATTGCATTTAATTGCATAGATAAAAAAGTTGATTAAATAAATTTTAAAGTATTAATACATATTTAACCTTAATCATGCTAAAAATTTCCTTCAGTAAACTATGCAATTGAATTCAATATTATATTATAAAGTTCACATTAAAGCCCTTATAATATAATATGAGGACTAAATATCATATTCCTAAAATTTTAACATTGATAGGTCAATGAAAATTCTAGAAACATAATACTTATTCTTACACTTATGTTATCATTAACAAATCATATTAATAATATTATATCAATAAAGTAGTAAAATATTATTAATATGATACTCTCCTTAATTCAATTACCAATATAAAAAAATGAACAATATTTTATGCAGTTAGGTCTATGATAGGTGGACTTAGAATTAGATAAAACTCTATGGTACAACATAAACCCAAATGATTTTCTAAAATTATTTTTCTATATATACATATGCATAGAAAAATAATTAATGGACCAAATAGCATCTAAAAATTTTTAAAAATATATATGGAAGCTTAATATACAATAATATTACAATGAATTTTTTAGCTTAAAATAAAATTATTTGATTATCCAAATTAAATAAGTAAAAATAATTAAAATATTTTTTAATTTAAAAATTTTTGAAAAATAACTAAAAATAACTTGGAAAATAGAGCCCAAAAATTGCATTTTAGACGTATTATATGTATATTTATATACATAATAATATCTTAATGCATTTTTAATGTAGAAATTTTTCAAAGAAATTGCATTTAAAATCCATTCCAATAATTGAAAATTTTTTGTAATAGTAACCATGACTTTATATATATATATATATATATATATATATATATAACAATTATGATATATATACAATAATTATACAAAATGTTAGAATATATATATAATATTCATAAAAATGCCAAAGCATATATATATATATATATATATATATATATATATATATATATATATATATATATATATATATATATATATATATATATATATATATATATATGCCAAACAAAGTTTATATATATGAATTGCAAAACATATAGAAATGACAAAACATATATATAACGAATTTTAAACGCTAAACAAAAACCGTATAGAAACGTTAAACTAAGGAACATATATGAACCAAAGGCATCAAGATATATATAAAATGTTAAATATATATACAGATGAAACAAGATTCAAAATGTAGATATGTATATACAAAATGCTATATTCAAACGCCAATGCCAAACATATATACATATATATATGGAACGAACTTCCAATGTCAAAACATATATATATTGGATCAAATAAAAGTTATCCAAAAATACATATAATATAGGGATAAATCATTCAGAAATTTCTCACACATATAATAAGTGTATTTTTTTCATAATAAAATTGACATATATATATAACATATATAATATTTAACATATATATATGTAACAGTAAAATAAATAAAATGAGAGTTATGAAATAATTTTGAGATTCATAGCAAATTTTATCTAGAATATTTTCATTACATAATATATGAAACTATTCAAAAATAAAATTTTATTCTTGAATCCATGAAATAATATATTTAATTCACATAATTCAAAAATTCTGAAATCAATTATTAAAATTTAATTTTTATAAAAATAATATCTCAAATTGAACATGTGAAAAGAATAATATTAAAGATGGAAATAGATTTATTATTACTTAATAAATCCATTATAAATGAGTATGAAATCAAGATTTACTGTAGGCCATAAACTTTACGCAATTGGTTTTGATCATGAACTGTAATAAAAATTTGTTGCTTTTATCAACCTTGAATAAGAATTTAATTAAAGAAACTTTCTGACACTAATGGAAAGTATGTAGAATTAATTATAAGGTTTAAGAGTAACGATCTTATTTATATTAATAATATTAGTAAGTCAACCTATAGCCAAAAACCACCTATTATTACATTAATTGAGTTATATTACTATTGGACTTAAACTATTCAATCACCTTAATATTGGATTAGATTCTTTTACATCTTATTTTATTATTGAATTAATAGGTCTACAATAGAAAATCCAACAAAAAAATTAAAATCAATTATACTTTTTCTTTAATCAAGTCTTAAGTTTATTCTTTATAAATTCAATTTTCTTTTTCCTTTTTTGCATAGACATTCCCACACTTTTTGGTATAAACTAATTTTTGTTTGAGTGAGAGTAGTAAATGGTAAACCCTTAATGTTTTTAATGGTTCTACTTATATCCTTTAACTTGAAATCATAATAGTAAAAATCAGATTGGATCGTTCGATTGGATTAATGAACCTGTCAATGAGCCAGTCTAGTTAGGGGTATTAAATTAGGAATGCATGTGAACTGATCAAAATTGATGCAAACCAATTAGAATTGGTGTAAATTAGTCAAAATCAGTTAATTAATTTATTACAAAATTTATATATTTTTAATCAAAAATAAAAAATTTATAATTTCACAACAATTGAAAAGTGATACATTTATAATTTTAGATTAATTAAATTTATGTTATTTTTTAAATATTTATAGTATAAATTATTGATATATTACTTGTATTTTATAACTTATTTGTTTATATCATTAATTTATAATGTATTAATTTTTTTACTTTTGTCATGATTTATTATTATAAATATATAATATTTACGTATCCATATGTATATAAGTGTATACATATAATTAATGTTATTTTAATATATTTATATATAATTTATATTTTTAATTCAAAAACTAAATTAGTGATTAAATCAATGAATTAGAAAACTAATTAATAACTTATTTGATTCAATGACTAATCTGATTTAAAAACTAAGCATGAAATATCTTGAGACTCAATCTATTAGGTTAAGCCAACCTATTCAGTTTTCTTTAATATATAGTTCTTGAAGTTGTGCCGTTTGATCCCGATAAATATGCTACAAGTTTTTTTGATGAGGGGTAGATGTTGGATGTTTTCAAGTGCCTCAAGCCCATTTAAATTTTTTATTGTCATTCTATAACAAATTTAAATAACAAAAATATATTTTTGTTTCTATAGTATTAATCTAATGCCTTAAATTTTATTTGAAACCAAATTTTCTTAACTTTCGAAGAATATATAATATTACCCGACAGTCTAACATTAACATTATGATTTTCAACAAAAAACTTTTATATGACACCCTCCATATTATACATAAATTATATTTTTATACAGAGGTTTCTATTGTCCAAATTATTATTTATTGGATAGTATACAACATATTTTCTTTATGACACATGGAATTGTGATTTTTTTAACTTATAATAATCAATAAAAATGTAGTTGATAACTACTTAATATTGAATCAAATAAGCCTAACTAGGAGTATGCTCATATTGATCAACTGATCATAGCATGTATTGGTTAATTGTAATCAAAACGATTATAACTAACTTACACGAATTGCCATCTAACAAATTTTAAAATGATCCCTTCACCTAATGATTGCTTTATCATCATACAAAGTGATCAGCTTACCCTCCCAACGAACATTATATAAAGGTTCAGATATACTTTCTAAACTCTAATTATACTTATACTATTTCACTTTATTACTTTCCACTTATTCTCTCTCTAACATTGAGCATTGGAGGACCTTTATGTTATCCATCTTTGCAAGCTTTTTGCAAGTCTCCTTTTAAAGGACTAGTTGATCAATCGATCACTGTACTCCACCATTCACAACCTACCTCTTTATTTCACCCAAGAAACTCTAAAATGTCAGTAAATGGAATGCAACTCTCAAACTGATAAGTGTTGTGCCAACAAGTTATGGAGTTTCTAATTTTAGGCCTTGTTTGGGAAACAGTTGATAGCTGTAGCGGTTAGCTGGTTTGACTAACTGTTAGCTGATAGCTGATTGTATTAACTGATTTGACTAGCTGATTATATTAGCTGTTTGAATAAAAGTGTTTGGTAAATTTAACTGTTTATATTAACTGTTTGTATGTAAAATGACATATAAGGGTATGAGTATATTTTATGAATTATTTGAGTATTTTTTATTTTAATATTTTCAAATTTTATATATTAGTCAATATATTAAATTTTTTTATAAATAATATATTATTATAATTTGTTATTAAATTATTAAATATTTTTTAAATTAAATAATTTTTATAAATAATATTATATATTTATTCTATTAAATAATTTTCAAAATTATTATAATTTATTATTAAATTATTGGATATTTTTAAAATTAAATAGTTTTTATAAGTAATATTATATATTTATTCTATTAAATAACTTTTAAAATTATTATAATTTATTATTAATTTATTAGATATATTATAAATAATATATTATTATATATTAAATATTTTTTAAAATTAAATTAATCTACTTTTTATAATTATTAAATTTTTTAAGAATTTTTAGAAAGGACAAATATGAAAATTTATTTAGGGTAGTTTGGTCATTTTTCAGATAAGCTAATTGAAAAAGCTACTTCCTTTAGCTTTTTCGTTTTTATCTTTTTAGGGCTAATCAACTGATTCAATAAGCTGATTACCAAACACCAAAATTAGCTTATTGCCAAGTCAATCAACTGATTTTGGTCAAACCAGTCAAAAGCTAATGAAAAAGCTGTTTGCCAAACACCCCCTTAGTATGGTTGATGTATTGTGTTTGGACAAAAAAAACCTTTAGTATTAAAAATTTAATATTATTTCTATGCGATTTCTATCACATATATTATCTTCTTGATTCTCAACATCAAATTTAATTTTTATTTTTTAAAATATAATGAGATGGATTATATAATTGATTTTCATAAAAAAAATTATACATGTGACAAATATTATATAAGAATAACAATGAATTTTTAGTGTTAGTATTAACATTAAAATTCTTTCCGTGTTTGGAGGGGGAATTCACAAATTTTAATTTACCTTTATTTCAATTTTATTTATTTTAAAGACTAATTGTTTAGATAACTCAGCAGTGTTAAGAATTTTTTTATTTATGTATAACACACATTTAAGTAGAAAAATAAATAATATTTTACTAATAAATAAATAATATTTTACTAATAAAAATATATAATGAACATTCAATTAGTATAAATTTGATAGTTAACTTATTAATTTGTAAATTTCATTAAATTAGAATCACTATAAGATTTGTATTTTTTATAATGTAAGAAATGTTTAAACCACTAAATATATATCTAAGATTTTGAAATCAAACTCAAAATGTGAAATAAAATTAGGGTTTATTTGTTTACTATTTTTAAAAATAGTTTTCTATTTTATGTTTTTGAAAAACAAGGTCTTATTTAGTAACTAGTTTTATAATCAATTTTCAAAAACTATAATTTTAAATGTGTAACTTAAAAATTGAAAAATAAAAATTATTTTTAAATATTTTCTTATTTTGTAAATAATAATTTTGTAATTAAATAAATCTCTTTTTTTATTTGTTGCACGGACCCCCTTTTTTATTTTTTAACTCAAAAATGGTTTTTAAAAATAAAAAACTATTTTTGAAATAATTTTTAAATAGTTTCCATAAACAAAAATGTATAACATATCCAAGCAAACTTAAAGACTTAATGAAATATGATATGTCACTTAAACAAAAAATTCTTGAAAAAATTTAAAGAAATGATTGTTACACTTTCTAAGAAGATAATGAATAATTGTTCACCTCTAAGAAATAGTAGGATTCACATAATAACAAACCCCAATCTAAAACAAGAGAGTGAATAGGAAATAAATATAGGAAAATAAGAATAATATTACTAAAAAAATTATATTTTGTTAGTGTGTATTTTCAGCCAGCAGAGCATAAATAAAGATTGATTTACACTAATTAAAATATTAATGGAGCTAATTGTATGTATGTATGTGTAAATTGTTTGATTAATATGTTAAGATATGATAGACTAATAAAATTAAGCAATCATCGTGAATAAAATTAAAACAATATTTTTACTTTAATAAAAAATTTTATCAAATATTTATTAGGGTTTAAGCTTAAAAAATATGATTTAATATTAAGCATTTATAGATACATGAAACACGGATTTCATGATTGATGATTTTATAACAAAATAATTTCCGAATAAAAACTTACAGTGCAGCTGGTGGATTGAAACATGGAGATGTTGATGATCTTATGATTGTTGCATTATTGCATCTTTCATTAAAATTTTCAGTTGCAGATAATTTTTTCTATGTCTTTTCGGTTGCAAATAATTTTCTCCAGTATTAAAGCTTCCATTGAATTTGAAGTTCCATGATTGCTCCTCTAAGAAGAACCAGACACGAGAAAGAATATTAATCAGTACCGGTAGCCATCCAATTAGATTGAATAGTTAAGATTATAAATATTAGTTTTCAAGCCAGTCGATCATGACGCATCATGTTTTTGTATCATATATAACAATTTGTCTTATTGTACTGCAGAGCAGCCCTTATATTCTTATGATAAAATGAAATTCTTGCTTCTTAATTTTTACTGAATTTTAATTTTGTTTCACAAATTTTATTAATAGTTTTCTTTTTTTTTTAATTTATTGATTTTCTGTCCTTTGATGGGGAAATATTCTACAAGTTAAACAAATTTTAACATAGTATGTTGAAAAACCAAAAGGAAAAAGATTGAGGGAATTGATTTTTATTGATTGTGGAAATAATTACAATTAGAATGTGATGCAATCAACAAGCCAAAAAACGGAAAAAGTAAGGAAAAAAGGGTAAATCCAATTCTAACGTGTCTGTTTTGTTTTGAGGTTTTTATTCTATACTGACTCCAGCCCACTCATGTTGTTGAGCTTCAATTTAGTCGACTAACAAAATAACTAATTAGTAATTAAGTTTAAATTTGTTCCAATGATATTTTACACTATTATTAAATAGGAGGGAGATATTATTAAAAGTAGTAAATAAATTTTTTTAATTATAATAATTTTAAAATTTTTATTAATGTAATAATATCTGAGTAAATAATAATATAAAATTAAATAATATTCACTATGAATCAAATTTAAACCATTAACATCTACGGATACTTTAACATGATATACAACCCCCCCCCCCCTTTTGTATCTCACGTATATTTCAACAATTTTCCTCAAATCCAAAAGCTTACATGGTTTTTAAAATAAAACAAACAAATTCAAAAAATAAAAAATAAATAAAATAATATATATGTATATATTATGAGCATGTCAATAATATTTAATCCATGGGTTATTTTATCAAGAATTTATTTGCAAATGGAAAGAATTATAATTTTATAAGGCTCTAAAAAATAAATTATGAAATCTCAGTAATATGATCCATTTTCGATATCCATTATTAAAATTTTGTATTCAAGTCATTTATTCATGGTTATTTCATTTTTTTTTGAAGTGTCAAAATGCATATTTTATGAGCATTGCTCATGCAAAATTTGATAAAGTTATCATTATATAAAATTATTATTGGTAATGATGGATAATTTTTCTCATGTTCTTATAACATGAGAAATTGGAGAAAATTAAAAGTTTGATTTTAATAGAAATTTAGAAATTAATTAGGAAAAAATTAGGACAGTATTGCAATTTATTGCAATAAGGTACTACAAGCCCACTTTTTTATATTTAAGTGCATTCGCCCAACATAAATTATCACATAACCCAAAAGATCAAAATAACATACTTATAGAAGACTTAATTAGCTAGATAAGTATATATTATCGGCATGCTTGGTAAGGAATGTTGTGAATAAAAATTTATCTAACACAAGCCATGAATTAATTGTTAATATTAATTTATCCAAGTTTAATAAAGAGAAATATTTAAATTTAACTTATTACTAATATAAGTTAATTATATATTATATATTATTAGAAAATTATTTATAAAAAAATTGATTATTATTTTTTAATAATAAATTAAATTTAAATTAAATAAAAAATACTATTTGTACTACTCAAGTATTTTTATATAGAGATTTTCCATATCTTGCATACCCGGGCTCTATCTTTGTATTTGTATATATTGCCTTCTTAAAAATCTCTTTTAATGGAAATACAAAGAACCTTTTTGTTTTGGAAGGCTATAAATATATAATACCACTTAATTGTATCCATTTGGCATGCATTATGTTGTTATTTAAACTAGTGTAACACTTTCAATCGTAAATATTAAGTGGTGGGAAATTAATTTTATATTTTTTATTAATGTTACTGTTTGAAAATTAAATATTAAATAGTAATATATTATTCTTTAATAATTTGATTGTTAATGAAATTTAATTTATTTACTTATTTATTTTAAAATTTTATTTAATTTTACTATTTGGATACTAAATAACAACATATTACTGTTTAATTTGTAAATAATAACATATTGTTCTTTGGTGGTTTTGTTGTTAATGAGAATACATTTGTCTTATTATTTTAAATTTTTTGTTGATGTTATTATTTGAAGATCAAATAGTAACATACTATTAGTTGATAATTTAGTCATTAATGAGACTTGATTTATCTATTTTATTTAGATTTTTCATTAATATTATTGTCAGAATATTAAACAATAATATGTTACTATTTAGTTTGTAAATAGTATTATTTTACTTTTTGATATGTAAATAGTAACATATTATTCTTTGATAATTTTATCATTAATGAGACCTAATCTGTATATTAATTTTAAGTTTTTGTTCATGTTACTATTAAATACTAAATAATAATATGTTATTATTTGATCTGCAAACAATAATATGTAATTTTTTAATAATTTTATTATTAATGAGAATGCATTTGTCTGATTATTTCAAGTTTTTCGTTGACATTGTTATTTGAAAATTAAACAATAACATGTTATTTTTTAGCAATGTGATTGTTAATGAGACTTGATTTGTCCATTATGTTATTTTTTTATACTAAACAGAAACATAATATTACTCTTTTGATACTAAATAAAAACATACATTCAACATATTGTTTATGGATTATATCTCATAACAAACTTCAATTTTAACTTTATCACTTCATTTTTGGTCCAAACATCGTAATAAAAGTAATAATAATATATTATTTTAGTCATGTTACTATTTGTATGATAAAAAGAAATATAGAAATGCATATGTTGAGAATGTGTATATTTTGTATTCTTTGGTATCATATTACTATTTACATACTAAATAGTAACATGTAATCCATCATATTGTCTTTATATTATATTTCGTAAGGAATTTAATTTTTAATTTGATTAATTTATTTTCTAATTTAAATATCATCATGATAGTACTTATCTTACTTTACTACAATTTAATTTTACTTTTTGCACTGATGTTATTGTTTGATACAACAAAGTTACCCAAACAATAACATGTACAATGATTATGTTTCTCAAGTTATTACAATATACTTGTTGACATTAAGCATGTTTTTTGTTTTCTAGCATAATATTATTGTTTCGATCCCAAATAGTAACATCTAATCCCATATGTTACTATCATTCACGTCTACCATAATGCAGCTATTAGGATTCACTTCTTTTATAGTAGATACATATTAACTGATTTGTTTGAAAGAGTCATAAACTGTCACTACACAATATTACATAAAACAGATTATAGGAGCACTATAAGGACACAAAAATATTAAAATGCAAATGAAATATGAAAAACTAACCTAAACACGTATAATTAATCTATCTAGACATTTTTAAAAATTATGGAACCACCATAAAAAGTTTTCTATGACCATGCAAAGCCTAAAAATGTAATAAAAAATCTTAAAAAATTAAAAAAGTAATCAAAATAGTGAAATTTGGCTAAAGAACACCCCATCCTTACAAGCAAAGCTTATAACTTTTGATTAGAAAAATCAAACTAGCTCTTGTAAAAATTTTAGCTCAATCAGAGTTAGTGAGACCCAATACGATTCCTAAGGGGATAAGCTGAAAAATGCTTGGAAACTATTTTTTTTTTACAGAATCCCCTGTTTAAATGTTGGACGATTCTAATTATGATAAAATATGATGAATTAAGGTGGATAAACAATTAGAAATCAAAAAATGCAAAAGGATGCAAATATATGTAGAAAATCATAGTTACAGTAAAATCCAAGCAAGGTGATAACAAATGTAATCTACTAACTAGAATGCTTGAATAATTGTATAATATAATACTAATAATATGTAAAAAAAGATAAATTCAAGAGAATCCTTGGCAATGGCACCAAAATAGACACACAAAATGTCAAAACTAGATAGGAAATAACAGAAAATCTTGCATAAAAAGAATAAAAGGTATTTTACAAATATAATATTAATAATTTATAAAAAGTTCCTTTTTGAAATAAAGATAAGTTATAACACCTCTTTGAAAGGAAAGTTGGAAAGTGATATCACAATGCAATTTATTAAAATTAATTATTATGCATAATGAGTTGAAATTCAATTAAGTTTCACTAGTTTTATACCTTGTGTTGTATGGATTTATTAATATTTTTAATTATTAAATAAATTTATATGTATTAAATTTATATTTTTACGAATGAATAAAGATATAAAGTTTAAAATTATAATTGATATTTAAAGAAATATTAATTTTTAATTTTTGAGTACAATTGAATTAATTAATTATAAAAATAATATTATAATTACAATATATTGTAAAATAAAGATATAAAAAGAAGGATATAATTATGAAAATATTTATACTAATGACTCAATTTTGTTTGTAGGAGTAAAAATCTTATATAGCTTTAATAAAACTATTAAAAGAAAAAAAATGCATGCTAGTTTTTCAAATATAAAGAGTAAGACTTCTCTAAAAAAATTTATTTTAAAATTTATTTTATAAATTTTGCATGCAAATTCTAAAAATATTATATTTAAAATTTAATATTTTAAAATCTACAAAATAAAAAAATAAAATGTGATCTTCTTTTAGGATATTTTGATAAATTAATATGTATAGCAAGTTGGTACTCAAATTGAATTTAATGATATAATTATCAAATGACATCATTATCATTATCATTTTTGTTTTTGGATACCTATGACTTATTAGCACCATCAATTACTAATGGTTCAATCTTATATTTCATGGAACATTATTAGATGCCAAAATTATGGGTACAAGTAGGTTAGATGGTCTATCAATAGTTTATGACTAGCCTACTTAATTGTCTAATATATCCTAATTTATTTATCTAAATAAATCAAATTTATGCTAATTAATTAGCCTATTTAGATAAATAGGTTAATTTTTTTTTCTTTGGGTTGGATCTGTAGACCTATTAGACCAATTTATTTAATTATAAATATATTTATAAATAATATAATATATATTATACATATAAACAATATAAATATTTTGATACATATATATATGTATATAAGGCCATTGGACAATTTTAAATGTTAAGAAAGTTTTAGTATATTAACCAATTTGAAAATATATTTATACAAAGAGGTCTTTAAATATACTAATTGTTCTAGTTAGACTTTTTTAATAGGTTAGGCAAAGTCTGAATTTTGATTTTATACGGATTAATAAATCAAATTCAAATCAATAATTTATAATATAGGCATAGCCTATTTAGGGTAAAATCCAATTCAGTTTAACTTATTTACACCCCTAACCATAATCATATGTTAACGCCATTAATAAAGAATATATTTAAATTTTATATTCCAATTTTACTTAGTCAAAATATGAGAGGGTTAAATGTGGCGTAGTCTTACTGAGGAATAATAGAGAGCAAGTAAAATTCAATCATCTATTATCTTTATTTTGAGTATCGAAATTTGTATAATAATTTGGGTTGACTCGGAGATTATTTTAAAAATAATGAATAACTAATTATTAAATATTCATATCTTTAAGGATTTGTATGGTATATATTTTTTTAATTCATTTCATTTCAATAGGAATGATTTCAATTTATTTATAATTAAATTGTATTATTTAAAATTTTTATCAAAAATAATAATTTTAATTTATTTATAAATGAATTATTTTATTTGAAATGCATTGAAAAATAAATAAAATTTTGTTAGAAAGTACATTTTGATAATACGTGATAAATACAGAGTTAAAAAGGGTGTATTTTGTATAATATATTTTTTAAATCAAATAAAATAAATTCTATTGAAATTATTACTAAATTGGATGGATTTAATAATGATACAAATATAATTAAAATAAAATAAAATTTTATTTAAAATTAAATATCATTTTAAAAATATTCATTTAAAAATAAATCAAAATCTTATTTTTAACTTTACCAAACAAAAATCATTTAAACTTGACTTAAAAAAAAAAAAAAAAGCATCCGGCGATGTACCAAACCTCTTCTGCCTAGGCAGAATATGAAAACCTTTACTGCGGTGTCTTACATCCTGAGGATTAGATGGTTTTGGCATCTAAAGTAGTGAATTTATCTATGAAAACACCTATTGTCAAATTTCATATTGTATGCCTAAAAAATTGAGGTGCAACTTATAATTTTTGATACATTAATGACAAAAAGTTGAAATTTAAAACTTCGAGTATGTTACCAAAATACCCCCACCACTAACATGCTGCTTGTTCATAACTTTGATCATGAAATAACTTATTGTTCCCTAAATTTTTAAAAGAATAAATTATATTAACTTCTCTTAAAATTTGATTTAATTACATTCTTATTCTCTCAATTTTTAAAATCTTAATTACACACCCTTTTTTTGAATTAATTTTTACATTACAATTTACTGCTTTTGTTAATATTTCATTAGTTTTTTCCTGTCAAACAATGATGTCATCATTATTCTTAAAATTTTAATACCCATACTACCCTCAAACAGAAGGAAATAAGCCCTTTTTATTTTCTTATGTATTAATTGTCAATAATAGTTTTAATTATGTGATAATTTATTTTACAAAAATCTAGTATTGACATAAATAATAAATATAATTAATTCATAATTTATTTGATATATTTGGAAAAAAATCATATATATATTATTTACATAAAGAACAAATATAATTATTTTACACGAGTTGATATGCATCAATTTATTAAAATGATGATTATCATATGCGTTAACCCATCATGGTCTTGTTGTTCAAAAAAATAAATTAGAAGCATAAGATGGAATTAATTTTTATTATTCCGTAGATTTATTTCCATAATAAGTAATCATTAAAAAAAGCATAAAAAATTACAACATGAGAAACTCATTAAAAATCAAATATATACACACACACATTGTTTTCACTAAAATTAGCTAAACTATCCTAATTCATTTAAATTATAAGCATTTAAGTAGCACAAAAGAGGGAAATAAATTCCTAATCAAGTAGTCAAGTAGCATGAAAAGGAAAATAATCCCTCTTGTTATGAATCCCATGACTACTCGAAATCGAATAACTTACTCAATATGTCGATCATATGGTTATAGGTACCGGTAGGATGTTGGAACTTGGAAGCGGTATTCACTCTCAGCCCAATTGAAGAAGTCGAAAGCGTGTTTCTGGTCATTTCTGTTGGAACTTGGAAGCGGTATTCACTCTCAGCCCAATGTGGAGCTGACTTGTCGATGGGAGAATCAAATATGGGTCCAATTTGCTTTTGAGAAAATTGTTTGGATTTTGGAGGAATAGGAAACAATTTAGGAATTGTTTGGTTTAATCAGAGAAAAGAAAAAAGAATCAACAAAGAAAAATAAAAGGAAAAGGAATGAAAATTTTATGATTACCTATTTTGTTTAGTTTAAACCAAAAAGAGAATCAAGTATTTCTAATTCACTTATAATTATTATTAGAATAATTATTTTTATTTTATCTACTAAAATTATAAAATTTTAATTATTTAATATTAATTATTAATATCTTATTAATATTATTTTAATTATTACTTTTATTATTTCAATTATTATTAATATCTTAATAATAATTAATATTATTTCAATAATATTAATTATTATTATTTTCAATAGTTATTATACTTATTATTTTATTATTTATATTTATTATTAATTTATTGATATTATTAATTATTTTCATATTATTAAATATTTTATATTAACTAATATTATTTTTTCATAATTATTTAATTTTAATTATTAATATTTTATTTATTATTGTATTATTTATTTATTATGTTTTGTAATCATGATAGTTATTATTTTATTATGAATGTTTATTACTATTTTATTATTATGATTAAATTATTAATATTTTATTAGTATTATTAATTTTTATATTATTAAATAGTTTATTATATTTATTATAATAATTATTATACAATTATTTATTTTTTATTTAATTAATTTTATTATTTCTATTATTAATTATTATTTAATAATTATTTTTATTTTTACTTATATTATTATTTTATAATAATAAATTATTATATTAAAGATAATAAATTTAAAATTTAAAATGAAAGAATTGAATTCCCTGATAAATTAAGAGGGATCATCATTTCCCCATTTAGGATAATTCTATTAAAAAATGAAAAAATAAAATCCTTTTTTTTAACTGAACAAAAATAAAAAGAATAAAATCTCATAATTTTCTTTCCCTTTTTTCGTTACTCCAACCAAGCGGCTCCTTAAATGAAACTAAGATGAGGGTAAGGTTGAAAGCCACTTCACCTGAGTGATAACGTTGTTTGGCTTTTTTGTAGTTGCCTAAGAATGGTTCAAGGTTAACTACCCGACCCACTCGACCCAATTAAGAGAGAGAGAGCATGCTGTAAATGCAATCAATTCTCTATTATAAAGTACCAGAAAAGAAAATAAAGAATTTTTTTCTTTTTTTTGTTTTTAAAAATAATTTTTTATTTTTTACTTTTAAAAATAAAAAAATTTGTTTGTCAATCTATTTTTAAAAATCGTTCTTTAAATGTGTAATATAAAAATAAAAAATAGAAATAATTTTAATTTTTTTTTAAATTTATTTTTTTAAATATTAATTTTATAATTAAATAAAATATTTTTCATTTATAATATTAATCATCCTTTAATATTAATTTTTCTTCCATTTAAAAATAATTTTTAAAAATATAAAAAAAAAAATATATTCAAATACATCCAAAAACGTTTTTTTTTTTTTATCAAGTGTTTCATGGTTCTGTATCTTTTGTCTGACACTAGCGCCTTTGCACTGCTAATTCTTCGAAACCAAAAAAATCGTGTCTTATCTGCAACTTCGTGAATTAAGAAAGTTAAATGAATCGAATGAGTTCATTGTGACACTCAAGGATTAAATAAAATAAATCACTATGAAAAGGTCCTAAACCAGTTGATACAAGCCCATTAATCGTCTATCAGCCATGAGCCGTCTATGTGCCAGTGCCATACTTTCTCCACTCCTTGCTGCTATTCCAAATCTGCCCCTCGAATTTTGTAATTGGCCGTCACCATCCAGCACCCTCAATGGATCGAACCATAAGCCTCAATCGAAAGCCATCATTCTTCACCACTGTCAATTCGTGAGAAAGGCTTTGGCAGCTAAAATCACTGTCCGGGCTCTCCCCTAATCCATCGGAGGTCCATTCCTTTAGTCACTTGGACGCCTTCCCTTGCTCCCGCCGAGTAAAAGAAAGGGACAACACCATAAAGGAACAAAAGAAAAGGTAATTTAGACATTTCACGATGCAAAGTCAATGTTGCTGGTCAACAATTCATCCAGGAGAGGTTTAGCGTATTTCTGAAAATTAGGTCATCCTTTAAAGGAGGCAGTGTAATTTACCCAAATATTTATTGTTAGCTTGTAAGTTCCAAGGCTAGAGCACATTAAGCTTTCTGTTTGTTTGTTTATTTGTTTTAACTCCAGCAAAAGGAGCAAAAATTATTGGAGTGGCTTATAATTTGTTATGGGGAAAAATGTCCATACTCTAAACATATAAGCATCAAATAATTCAATCAAATTAGAATATCATAATAAATCACACCAACAATTTTAATATGTAAGATCCCAAACTTCAGAAAAAATCACAAATAAAAAAAGATCCATTATAATGAAAAGGATTATAAGAATGCGTGTAAAAACTAATCATAGCTAAGCAACTTCCTAATTACTATTCCTATATCTACTACAACAAAAAAAGCCTTCAGCAACGGCAAATATCGTCAATGTAGAATGTTCGATCGTCACTAAATATAAAAGTGATCGTTGAAAGTATCATCGGTATAGGTCCATAGATCGTCAATGTAGAATGTTCGATCGTCACTAAATATAAAAGTGATCGTTGAAAGTATCATCGGTATAGGTCCATAGGTAAAGCTACCAACATTGACAACATTTTTGTTGTCGATAAAGGTCAACATTTCTCTAACAACAAAGTCATCGTAGAAAATGTTTTCAAAATTTTTAAATTTTGATTTTTAGCGACGACAAATATCGTTGTTATTGGTCCATTTCAAAAATAATAAAATAACAAAAAAATTTTTTAATGATAACAGAGTTGTCACTAAAAGTCATTTTTAGCAATGATATAATCATTGTTGAAAGTCAAACTTAAGTCATCGCTAAAAATTAGATTTTCAACGATAACTTTGTCACTACTAAAGTTCAATTTTAATTTTTTAAATTTATTTTTAATTTAAAGAAATTATATTCAACACTTACTTTTATACTAAAATTTTAAAAATATCAAAATAAAATTTGCAAAATAAAATAATATATTATGTGTAATAATATAAATTAAAATAATCTTTATTTCTATTCAATTGAATTATATTTATTTTTTTAAATTAATTTTATCTAATGTAAATTATACAAATGGAATATATCAACAGTACTAGCAATAATGTATAACATGATCACATGATCCAATAAAAAAATGAATACTTATAAAATAATCGTATAAGTAGTATACATATAAATAAATTATATATACACAATCCATATAAATGTGTACATATGAAAAAAAAATTATATATACATAATAATTTATGGGAGGGGAGGTGCAAATATCTTGACATATCGTCATCCGTGCCAGGATTATCATCATCATCATCATCCTAACGACATGGACCATACATTGATAGTGGTGGCTAAGAAGGACCAGGTGGTTAGGTAGTACTATGCAATGGCAAATCTACTTAACCTAAGTAGTATAGCAGTGAATGGAAGTGAAGGCAATACAAGACCCTACTATTTAAGTAAGGAGGTGAGCTCCATCAAATATGTTATATATATTTATAATTAAAAAATAACATTCAAAATTATAACAATGAAAGAAAGTAAGTTTCTCCTTAAAAAAAGTAATCTTTTAAATTTTTTATATTTAATATTAAATAGATAAAATATTTTTTTATCATTTTAATATTTTATAATTCTATTTTCCAAAAAATATTTTTTGTCAAATTTTAAAAAGCTTTAGAGTAAATATCACCAAATTAATATTTGGAAGATTGCAAGATTACAAGATCAATCTTAAAAAATATTTTATCATACATTTAATGTTAATTTCATAAGTTCTATATCGATGTAATATTATTGTAATTTTAGCTACTAAAATTATGTAGATAACATATATTTTCTAATATAATTGAAAATTATTTCTTTTCATTGTTTTTAGAAATTATTTTCTTTTTCTCAAAAATTATTTTTAAATTAAAAAAAATTAAGATCAAAGACTGGTTGAAATTGTAAATAAAAAAATATTTTACTTAATTACAAAATTGACATTCAAAATAAAAATATATATTCAAATATTTTACTTGTTTATTTTGATTATGTTTAGGGTTTAGCTTTAAAATATAATTTTTAAAGATGGATTTTGAAAATAGGTCAATAATTTTTTTCATTTTTAAAAATAAAAAACAAACCCACTTATAATTGCCCAAATTATTTGATAAAACATAACATTCGATGGGAATGTATTACATATCATGCAAAAGAGTACGCTGATAGATAAGAAAAGGGTTAGTTTTTGTGTGGCCTCATTTTCAATTGGTTTTGTTTATTATATAGTGTAAATAATATAATTTGAATTGTTATATTTTGATTTTAATTTTAATTAAGAAAAAGCCTAAACAAACTTGGGTACAAAATTATTTGACTTCAAAATTTAAACATCTAAAGAATATATTATAATAATTATGTATTTTATAAAATATGTTTAGATAATTATCTTAATTTCCTGTGTTACATTACTTCAATGAAACTAATAATTTTGTTCTCCTAAACTACATCATAAATTTTAAAATTTATAAACAAAATGTCATGACAACTCCATCTTATATTAATGTAACTAAATAATTCACATATATATCATATTATACAAAATAACAATTTAAGGGTTATATAACAACAACAAATTTTATATTTATAAATTTTACATTAGAAATAAAACTATATAAACACATTTAATATTAACATGTAAAACTAAATAAGATTTATTTCATACCAAAGTAATTATACCATTAACTCTATTAATTTATTGCAAACTATTCATTTCACAAATTATATATTATACATTATAATTAAATAGTATAAAATTTAATTTACATACCTCAATGGCAAAAATTTACTAATCAAATATTCTCTAAATACCCACTACAAACAATGATGAATAACAACAATAACTAACAAATTAAGATTATAAATATAAAAAATTACAGTACCTATATTATAAAAAAATTACAAAACTAATTTACTTCAAGTTCCTCTCGCATTGTCTTTATCACTGTGTGAAATGAGAGTAGAAATGTGCTAGGGCTGTATTTATAGAGAGCAACTTTAGTGACGACAAAATACTCAATCATCACTAAAGAGTTGCCATTGAAAACTTATATACTTTTAGTTATGGGAAATCGATCCCACCCTTTAGCAATGACATAAGTTGTCACTAAAAGTCTGGACTTTCAATGATGACTTTTGTCATCGCTAAAGGGTGAATCAATTTCTGAAGAGACTTTTCAATAAGAACTTTGGTCACCACTAAAGAATGGGATTGATTTCTCCAGAAGGCTCTTCAGCGATGATAAAAGTTATCGCTAAAATATTGAACTCTCAGCGAGCAGATCAATTTCTAAAAAGACTCTTAAGTAACGACTTATGTCATCACTAAAGAGTGGGATAGATTTCCCTTTTCAGTGACGACTTGATGATGACTTTTGTCATCACTTAAGAGTGAAGGAATTTCAATGACGATAAAAGTTATCACTAAAGAGTGGGATCGATTCCTATAACACTTTTCATCGATAACAAGAAGTTATCATTAAAAGTTAACTTTTAGTAACGACTTTTGCCATTACTAAAGAGTCTCTTCAAAAATTGATCTACTCTTTAGCGACAACATAAGTTATTATTGAAAATTTTATTTCCCGCTCATTTTTTTGGCTCCCTTCAATGATGACTTTTGTCATCGTTAAAGATTTCATTTTCCTACCAATTTTTTTGAAATCTTAGGAAATGCAATTTTACTCATCATTAACGATAGTGTCATTGATTATACTTTTAGTGACGACTGAGATCTTGTCATTGCTAAAAATATCATCGTTGTTGCACTTTTTTCTTGTAGTGATCTCTCACAAATCTCTATGAGGGTTTTTATATAATTAATAACCTCATGGACACTCACACACATTTTTCTTAAGCCTTAATCCTTAACCAACATAAATATTTATAATTTAAAAATATTTATTTAATAAGAAATTTCAATTTCACTTTAATATAAAAACCTAACTTCAAAATTTGGATTAAACTCAATAATATCTATCTTGATGTAAATTCCATTATTTTCATTCATATTCCACCTACTACCAGATAAGACCAATCATAGGGGCACTAAATATGAGACTCCTTTATCATTTTAACTTCTTCAAATTACAATAATCATCTTCTTATTAATTTGCTCTACCTCAATCAAGCATCATATGATCCATGATCTCCCTCATTTGCAAGCATTTTCATCACTTGTAGGAATACCAAACTTGTAAACGCCTTCATGAACTAGGCATAATCTCTTTACATCTTTTATCTCTACCATTAACTACTACTCTACTCTTTCTTGAACATCATCAAATTTTCATCCCATTAACAACTATATCTTTCTTACACTTGCCCAAGCTAAAATTTCTATATTCAATGCATTAATTAATTATCCTCATTAACTTACCTACAATTGAATAATCTATTATTGTAATATACATCATCATTCATCATCATTACCATCACTATCACTACCACCACTACCAACATCATCATTATCACCAATAGCTTCAAGCATCGTTCTCATCTCACATATGGAATTAAATTAGGCTCTTGATTTCTCAAATTACAATTTTTATGCGAGATTGAACTTGCTCTGATACTAGTTACCATTATTAAGAATAGTAAACACATGTTGGTCAAAATTATCACTAACATCTATTTTAATATGGTGATATTTTTTAAATTATGTCAAAAATTAAGATGACAAATTATAATTGTAACTAATGCCTATTTAAATACAATGGTATTTTTGAATTATTGAAAAACCTAAGAAATTGGTTTTTAGCTTAATCAATGTCAAAAAGTTATGGCACATACAAAGTTATAAGATTTACAAAAACTTAAAACATCAATTTTCTATATAATCATTATCTAAAAGGTATGTAAAGCATTTTGTTTGAAAATATAAAAAGTTCACTTTTCAATTTAGACTTAACCAATGTCTAAAAGTATGATAACTAATAGTTTGCTTTGAAAAGGGTGATAGATAAGACATTAATTCTATGTTAATAACCGACATTCATTATTTTTCATACTGTTTATAAATTTCATTCTCACTCCATTTTTGTGTTTGAGTAGAATTTAAATATAGCTCATCCATTTTTAATAGTGTTTCAAATCTTATGGAAGCATCCCATTTATCCTTGAATATATTTTACTTTCAAATTTTTTGGTAACTTCTACTTTCAAATATTTGAGAGTTAAAGATATTTGGGAATGGAGGATATGCTTCCATAAGATTCGAAAAATTTCTAAATTTACAAAAAAGGTGGGTTAATTGTCCTCATATTTTATCTGATACTTTAGAGTTAATAATGAAGGCTAATATTTGCAAAATTCTGTAAAGCACTTCCACTTATTCTTTGCTTCAACATCATTGAGAGACTACAAGCTTCTAAACAAAGCTATTTTTGACACATAAGAATTTGCAATAAGGATGAGAATTTTAATACAATTGGGTTGTAAATTTAATTACATAGTAATTTTGTTGTAAACATATATTGATGATTTATTGTAATTTTTTATAGGTTGTTTTATAGAATTCATATATATATATATATATATATATAAGTAATGATTTGAAAAGTAACAAAATCTCAAAATATATTTATAGAATTGTTTGCCTTCTTTGTCATTTGTTTGTACTTTCAAAAAAAATTATTCAATAACAATTAAATTTATGCTAAATTTGGATAATAAGTGTAGTAAATAGAAGACATAGCAAAAAATTACTTTTTGTTCAAAATAGTTAAAAAAATAACTTTCTCTTTATATTTGCAATTTGATTTTAGATAGTATTAATTGACATAAAAAATTCAAAAGGATAAGACATCATCCTTAAACAAATAATTGATGTTTAAGCATCTTATAATGTCAGTTGTTTATATAACCAGCATACAAATTTTGAAACTTAAAACTCCAATTTTAAATATAATAGTCATTTAAAGGTATGATGAAAGTTTAGTGTGGAAATGTCAAATTTTAATACATTGGTGTAGACATAACTAACATCTATAGTTATAATATTTACAAGAATATGGGGAAATCATGAAGACTTAAAAGGTTATATTTATAGTGAAATGTAAAAAATTTACATATTAACTTCTAATCATTTTATTTTAATTTTGATAGGGAATGATGTTATGAACAATAGATAAATTTTATAACTAAGCAAAGATAAAAATGTCACCATGTAAAATTTAATTGACATATAAAATGACATATATGATGTCATTAACTAAATTTAATATTAATTAAGACGAAAGAATTAATTACAAATTATTTGAAATTGTAGAAATACTTAAACAATTTAGAATTGCAAGGATAAAATTACAAATTTGATGAAACCAAAAGAACTAAAACCTCTACTTTTTCAATTTGAATTTGAATTTAAATTTAATCTATTAGTAGTAGAAATTAATCTTATAGTATCATTCACTTATATATTATTATATAAATAAAAAATTTATTAAATTTTTTATTATGATTAAAATATTTTAATTATTATTATTTTTTAATAATGTGTATTTTCTGATTTATTAATAATATAAAATATTTTATATGAAATTTAAATTCTTTTAATTTAAATATCAAAATTACGTAATTTATATTTATATTTTAAACAAACTAAACTTATATTTTATCCAAAATTTAAATCTTATCTTCACTTTCTCGGCAGAAAAGGACGGCGGCAGCGGCCATTCAGATGAGATGATGAGTTGTCGTTGCAGACAACAACATTTGGTAGCCAGCAATTGCCTAAAAGAGATTTCCGTCGGAAAGGGGGAATGGGTTATGCTATCTTTTTATAATTTAAGTCTCCTCAATTGGATTCAATTACAGCTACTTGTCAACTTCGGGGCAGATTTTTTTATTTTTTTTTATGGGTAGATTTATGCTTTGATAGGCTCCAGAAAGTGGAAGGGGTGGAAATGGAGAGGGGCAAAAATTCACGTAAATTGTTTAGAATGATAAAAATGGAAGGGGTGGAAATAGAAATGGAATTAATTTAAATTATTATTTTATCTTTATAATGTATTATTAATTTTTATAATAGTATTAATTCAATAAACCTAATTGAAATATTTATAATATTACGATATAATGCTACACATTTAATTAGAGGCAGTTTTTTCAAGATAAATTAAATAATAGTAATATTTTTTATTTTTCCTTCTACCTCTAATATTAATATTACATATTATTGAATTTAAATATTTTCAAACATCGACACTTTAACGATGCACGTTTATTTATTATATTTTAACTTACAAAGTTTGAAAATTTATTATTTTTTATTTCTATAAAAAATTTTATTTGTCATATTATAAATAAATTTTTATTTTATGTTTTATAATTTTATTTAGATATAAAATATGTTTCCTCATTATATTCTAGTTAAAAAATATTTGATTATTTATATTTTTGAACCATCCATATTTATTCTGTATTATTTTTTATTTTTAATTATTCTTAATTTTATAAATAAAGAATAGTTTATTTTTTTGTTCAAAAGGAAAAAAAAAGATTGTCGTATCACAAACAACGGTGACACCAGCTCAGTCTTCACCGTGGGCGGATGCACTACGCGCGGAGGAGAGGCCTGCTTCGTGAGAGAGCAGTAGCTACGAAGCGGAACTGAAGAGGAACGAAGCAGCACAGCGAAGCAGAGGACAAGGGAAGATTCGAGAAATTTGCTGAATTCACCCCCAAATCCCCCAAAATGGAGGGCTAATTTGTCATGTGGGACCCAACAAAATGCCCCACCCTCGGATGCACTCCCCACAAAGGACAAATTGTCCCAACCGGATGAAAATCGAAAACAGTCCCTTCTCACTCACTCCTTCCACCCCCTCCATACCCCCATTCCAAACAAGGGCTTAGTGTAAAGGTGAACGTTGGCAACTGGAAACGATGATATGATTCAGTCAAAAAACAACCAACTCGTTTGAATAAACAATAGTTAAAAAAAAAAAAGATGAATTACATTTAACCTACAAGTAATTTTTACTTTATTTAATTTGACATTTATATATAGATTGTTAAATTTTTTACTGTGATTAAAATTTATTTTTTAATAATGTATCTTCTTCTTATTTATTAATAACATAAAATATTTTATATTAAATTTAAATTCTTTTAATTTAGATTAAAATTATATAATTTATATTTATATTTTAAACAAACTAAACTTATATTTATCCAAAATTTTATTCCGTGGGGGGGGGGGTTGAAGTTGAAGAAATATTATAATCTCTGTCTCTCTCGTCGCACTTTAATTTCAATCCAACATATTAAAGAAAAATTTAAAAATAACACGTCACTGCACCGACTAAGAAACGCTGGTAGGACTGTTGAATGAAAACAAAACGTTTTTGTTTTTATCTGAGAACTTTGGATATGCGTTACAATATGCAGATTATGACTACAGAGAACGTCGTGGAGGAAAACGCCATCAAGTTGCGCTGGGATTACAATGGCGATCAATGATTGTCGGCCAATTCTTTCATGCATGTACTATGAATTAATGTATGAATGAACTGGTTGGTACTCCTCCTCTTCTTTTTTTATTTATCATTTTAATGAAATTTTTTTATTTTTTATTTATTATTTTAAAATTTTAATAAAATATTAAATATTTATTTTTTAATTTTATTCTTCTTTTTATTAATGAATACTACATTATTTTATATTTTTAATTTATTTATATTTATTTCAGTCATATTTCTCTCTATTTTTAATTATTTTAAATTTTGTACATAAAAATAATCTTGAAAAATTTATTAAAAATAAATAAATAAAATTATTTTTTTAATATTTATAAATTTAGTTATCTGCAACAAATAAAAAAGAATGAAAGAAGTATGAAACAACCACAATGATTAGATTGAATGGTTATTATTTTTAAAAAAAATATGAATTTTAATGTACATAATTAAATATTTAATATATACAAATTAAAAATATAAAAGAAATCACCTCATCATAGTTGTCACTACTTTATCCATCAAAATTAAGACTGGGGAGAACGCTCGTTGACCCAATAATTGAGACTAGATAACTATTTTGACCCTTCAGGAGAAAAAATAAAAATCAATTAAACTCTTTTTTAGACATTAGATGGGATTCTGTATAAAGTATTAATGAATTTTTTTACTCATAATAATAATTATTTTTGAAATTCAAATCTTCGCTCGCTGACATGAAAAATGAGCTCAAGCCCAACATAGTTTTCATAAAATTAATACTTTATTAATAATTAAACTTTTTTCTTCGTCGAACCTCCAAAGTCTTAAACTATATTCATTATAAATCCAATATTCTTCAAGATTTGTGGTTGACCCCAGTAACTATGCTAAAAAATTGTGTGATAACGGTTGATGTTGTATGTTTCTGTGCGCCGAAGCCCGTTTAAATAATTCATAGCCATTCTATAACATATAAAGTAATTATAATAAAGTTTTAATCTTTTTTTAAATTCTATTTAAAATAAATCTATATTTTAACTTCTAAATGATTTAATGCCGTCAAAGTTTTCAATAAAGATTATTACAAGATATTCAATTGGGCATATCTTATATTCCATAAAAATCATATTTTTATATTAAAAAAAAAGGTGTTTTTCATGCCCTAGCTTTCAGAGGAACCTAACTCTATATCTTAAATTACTTTTTGTTCCTTTATTAGGAAATATTCTACAAATTAAACTTAATTTTTAATATAGTGTGTTAAAAAAAGAGTAGGAGTATTGATTTGTATGGATTGTAGAAATATCTACAATTACAAATATATAAAAGCGAAAATGTAATGCAATCAGTAAGCTAAAAAAAATAGAAAAATAAATCTGATTCTAAAATGTTTGTTTTGATTTGATGTTTTTATTTGAGAAAAACACCCAAAAAAAAAAAAAACTCAAAATATGATCATGTGAGTTGTGATAGAAAACACACCTGAACCGTTGAAAGTTACAAAGTGCTCCCTAAACTTTGAAGCAACCTGAAAACGTCATCATCACAGTTAAAAGAAATAGAAAATAACATGTGACTCATTCTCCCGTTGTTTTAAGTGCAAAAATGGCCCTGTTTCTACTTGCCATTTTCTTCTGTTCTCAGCGAAGGAAGTTTAGGGTTTAGGGAATTGATGTTCGAAGACAATTTGTTGGAAAAGACTAACTGTTGACAGCACCAAATACAGTGTAAGTTGTGGCGGAAAATAAGCCCCCAAATCCAAAGTTTGAGACTGTTTCTGCATTAAGATCACTTCACCAAAGTTGTTCAACCATCTAATACACCTATGGTTGGGATGGAGCAGTTTCAGTGGATGGAATAGCCTTAAGAGGCAAATCTCCAAATGGATCTTCAAAAGACTGCCAAAAAAGGCCATGTCCATCAGATATTTGATAAAAAATGTGCAAGAGTAAAATTTTGTATTCTCAATAATCCCCAATTTTAGACTTTAATTAAAGCATGAGAACAAATCCATAAAAAGAAAAAACAATTATCTTGTAAAGAATAGTGTAAGTTAATGTACCTCGATTGCTCAAGTCCATCTATTAGTACTACAAGTTAGAACAGGAGATTACTTTCTTCAACAATCTCTTTGTCTAGATAACAGGTTAATTTGATAGAGTAATAAACCTTGAACAATTGAAATGTGAGGTAGAAACCCTATATTTATGTATCTTTATTCGGGTTGTGAATCCTATCCATCATAGGATCCATACCTGTCCATACTTGTTTTATCAGTGTTAGACTAAGTACCCAATTGCCTATTCATTATGTCATATAGGGCCTTACAAACAATAATCTCATTTTAATAATAAATTATGCATAGTCCACAAATTATGTAACAATCTCCCACTTGGACATACATGATTTATTAAGGTGGCCACAAATGGATTAATGTTAATACAAAAATGGTACTTTTATACCCATTAATCCAATGAAAATCATAGATGTCTGATAACATAAATGTTATATCCGAAGGAATACTAGTAGCAACACATACCAAACACCTATACCTTATTGATTGACACTATCAAAACATATAAAATAAGACTTATACAACTTTATATGACTATGTGTAAATTTATGCATAATAAGTCCTAGTATCCACTCAAGATGTTTAACACATATGAACACAATAATGAGCCTAGGTCTAAATGTCTCTAATTACATGTTGTACCCCCAAAATGTGCATAAAATGTATGGTGATAATATGAATATCTCATTACAAGTATTTCCTTTAAACATGTCATAAGACATCAATGAGTTCATATTATCAAAACTCTCACTAACTCAAGACATCGAAAGAGACTTAGGTAAATTCACATATTTTACATGATCACACTTTTATATTTACCCTTAAGCCTTTTGGTTAGTGGATCCATAAGTATATAATCTATGAAAAATAAGTAATATACTAACATATTTTCTCTCACACACAAATAGTTACTTTAATTTGAAGTCCTTTATATTATCAAATCTGTCATGATTAAGAGAAAATCCATAGTAGCAACATCATCATGACATAGATCTAGTTAAAACTAGAAAGCATCTAACTTGTCAACTTGATAAAGATTTATAGCATATGACATGTTTTGCCTTTTAATGGAGGTTATTGTAGTTGGCTATACAATAATTTCACAATATAGCACCTCCTGACATATATCTAGTCACAATTTTATGATTACTTGGACAACTGATAAAGTAAGTCCAAGTAATATGTACATATAAGATCTCCCAATCTTCTTTAAGTTAATGTAAAATTAATTATATCACCTGAATACAAGATGATTTGCAATCCAAAACCATTTTTCATAAACAATAGGTTACATATGACTGATGCATATGGGACAATTTTTATCACTTAACAAAATATTTAGGCCTAATAATTTTTTATCAAATTAGCAAACATGAGAATGCATTAATGTACTAGACTCTTTTAATATCAAAATGAGATAGGCCAAAAACCTTTGGGACCTTTGTAGGATAAGCCCACCACACAAACAATATTGGGCCTAGTACACTTTATTCCTAGGCCTCTAATTAAGTTTGTTCAAATTGCTTTGTCTCAATTAACATGTGCATCTATGTCATACAGATCTAGAATTGCAAAAAGTTCTCATATATTCTAATTTATTTGTACTCTCCTAATATCAGTCTTTCTCACATATATTGTACATCATTTTGCCTTAGTCAAACATTAGTCCTTGACTACCAACTTAACCCAGAATCTACTCTATTCAACATCTCCCTTTAAAGTCAAAACTAGATACATATATATATTTATTTCGCTTTCAACCAAACCACAGGAAGTAGCAAATGAATTCATCAATAACAAAGTTAACACACATATTTATTTTTAACTTCCAGTATTCAGGCATTTTTAAAATAAAACTTCCACTATCTCAAAATATCTTTTAAAAGAAAATAATTTGAAAATTAGATATTGTCTCAAGCTCTCATAAATTCAAGTAATAATCTTCAAAAAAAATATGAAAATAAGTGAGCTACATACCAAAAACAAAAATTTTATTTAATTCCATAACACATATTAAATATCCATTAAACATAAGCAAAATAAGTTCTTATTGGAAAATGGAAAAATGTTTTTGAATGCAAGCTTAGAGAAAATAACCATCTTCAACTAGTGGGCTTCTTGTTCAAATTTCTTTAACTCTTTCCTTTTATTCTCCAACCATTTTGTAAATTTGAAACAATCTAGTTTTCTTATACCTGAATTTCTCACAAAATTGACAATTCCTTTTAAATTGGGCCTTTTTGGAATTTTAGACAATCATTAGTCTATTATTTCTTTTAATCATTTGAAGGCTTCCCATAATTATCCATAAAGTGTTCTTTTACTCATTGTCTAGAAGAAGAACCATGAGCTACTAAGTTTACTGCATAGGTTTTCCCTTTTCTCATCTTCTCTTTTTCTTAGCTTAAAATGACTATCAATGGCATTAACTATTCATTCACCCTTTTAAGCTTGATAAATAGCTTTTTGAACATCAAATTCTAAAGGTAGTAACTCCAATACTCTCCAGACAAGATAATCATCATCTAGATGAAGTATTTGAGCCTTTAATTTGTTATGATAATTAGTAAGCTTCAAAATGTGCTCTTGAACTCCATTGACTCCATTATAGAAAAAATTTTCAAGTAGTGAGAGATAGTATCCCTTTTGTATTTTATCAAATTTCTTGAATTTCTCTACCATAGATTCCAAAAAAAATTTTACATTTATGGTGTCAAACATAAAGATTACTTCTCTAATAGCTGGGTCTATAAAACACTCTAAGATCATTAAACAAATCTTGTTGGATTCTTTCCATTTTTCATGTTTTGCTTTTACTTTTATAGGTGAATTTAATTCAACTTTAGGTCCTGTTTCATTGATAGCCAAATACAACCTAGTAATTGCTAGATACAACCTCAGTAGATTCAACTTATTCATCATAATTTGTCCCATGCAGCATCTTTATGGAAGCCAATTATGTATGCAAAGCTATTGAGGAAAATGTATCAAACTATTAATGCATGTATATATTTAATCATGCTTCCATTTTCCTCTCAATCACACAATATTATTCAATATTATGTTATAAAATCTGATACCGAAGGGTATTTTTGAATTTTTATAATACAATACAAAAGTCAAATATCATATTCCTAAAATTTAAAATCAATAGGTGTTTAAAATTTTACAAATAAGATACTCAACCCTACGCTTATATTATTGCCACCTTACTATACTAATGATGTAATAGCAAAGAGTATTTAATATCATTAATATAGCCTATCCCTTTATAAGTTTCAAAAAATAATTTTTCTCTTAAATTTTTTTAGAACAAAATTCTATGCAATTAGTTCCATGAAGATAGGTACATAATTACACAAAATTTTTATGGCATAACATGAGTATATAGTAATATAATAATGCTCTAAAATTATTACATTATGCAATTAGTATCCATAAATGCTACAAAAATTACATTAGGTAGCTCATAACATAGGAATTACCTAAGAAAATTTTCAGCTAAAGGATATTTCACATAAATATTCAAATAAAATAGCAAATAAATACTAAAAATTTTTTTTATTCTAGAAATTTTCTTAAAAATCTCCATAAAATAGTGCTTGGAGAGTGGAGCACGCTAATATAAAAATCACCACAAGTCATTACCAACACGGTGGCACATGGACCCTATATGCCAGCTATGTGATTAAGCTTGGAGAATGACACACCAACAACTATCTTCCTTGCTTGAATTGCAATTCGTAGGTCTAACCTAATTAAGGTCAGACCTAGTTGTAACTTGGTATGATTCTTTACTTGATTTCTATATGATTTACTCGAAATTTTGCCAAATTTATATATTAAAACTCCTTTAACATAATTTAATTGTTTTCATCCCAAAAAAAACTTGGTAGTTTTCTAATTTCAAAATTTTCCAAAAATTAAAACCAATCATTATAGAGGTTCCATCTTTCTAAAGGGTTTTCTTGCATGTTTTATAGCTTTTTCTCATCTCCATCATCCCTTTAAGGCCTCGATTTCAACTACTCATATTTCTCTCATTATTTGATGTAGATAGTAGTTAATTAATGGCTTTTGAAAGCCAATAATAGCTTCTAGCTTACTATACCACTCTACCTAATTCAATATAAGGTCTTTAATGTTAGGTTTTTTTTTAGTTTGGTGCTTCCCTATTTCTACATTTTAAAGCTTCATGTAACCTTTTAAAGTTTATGGTTCTGAAAACTTTATGTATTTTGTGGGCTCCTGAGTACACCTGCAAAGAATTATAAAAGCAATCCAAAACATCCTCACCAAATGTTTTAATATCATGCAAAACTAACTCCAACACTTACCAAAATTTATCATATGATATAGGCAAGTATACTCATTAATATATATAAGTAGCCAAGCACACGATAATTTGTAATATCAAGAATGGCAGAAAAGACCCATGTATTCATCCAAAACATGCATATATTATTGCATTTAAAATTATAGCAATATAATGTAACTCAAAACATGGATAATCATACTATAAACACTATCTACATATTGATTCATTGATTTATTAACAACAAGCACATATTAGAGAAATATAGTTGCATGGATGTTAGTAGCAATTATGCAAATTTTGTCAAAAAAAAATTACTAAAGAGATAATGTATCACTCAATTCCAAAATTGTATTAAAATTATTCAAAACTTTCAGCCATAATTAAAAGCCTAACCAAGCTCTAATACCAATTGTAGGAAGTAAAATTTTGTATTCCTAATGGTCCTCGATTTTAACATTTAAATTACAACATGAGAGCAAATTCATAAAAAAAATTATCTTGCAAAAAATAATGTAAGTTAATATACCTTAGGTCATCCAAATCCATCTTTTAGTACCTGAGGTTAAAATAGGGGATTACTTCCCTCAGCAATTTCTCTGTCAGCACAATAAGTTAGTTTGATAGAGCACTGACGACTTTAGACAATTGAGATATGAGATAGGGATCCCATATTTATATATCTTTATTTAGGTTGTGGATTTGATCCAATATAAGATTCATATCTATGTTATTAATGTTGGGTCAAGTATCTAATTGCCTATTCATTATATTACATAAGATCTTATTAATAATAATCTCATTTTATTAATAAATTATATATAGTCCATAAATTATGTAACAAAATGATCATATATTGTGTTTCACAAATGTGATTAGCAGAATTAGAATTATCCTATCTAATCATTTACAAAACTATATATTTAATTAAACTAGGTCATAAGAAGGCTCAAGGATAGAGAAGAGAAAAAAATCCAAGTTGCATTACAAATATATCACTTTTGTTCATGTTCCAAGTAAAAAAGATATAATTTTTGACAATCTCTTACATTAAATGTCGAATAAGTCACACACCATTCCTACCTAATTGGATGTAGAAAGTGCCATAAGAAAACCAATAGTTGAACCATTGTTTCCATTAACATCACCTTCAGGGCACTAATTTTAAAGGCATAAAGGCCAGTGCATTTAAAGAGAATGATTCTAATAGAGAGCCAAGCAAGTCCATTTCACTATTATTTGATATAACTAAGAAGAAAGTAAAGACAAGTATGAAAATATAACAAAAATTTTCTTACACAAAAAATGCTTGAGGTAGGTAATTTCTTAAGGATCATTAATAATAAAACCATTTTAAATATGAACGAATGCCTATAATTATTTTTAAAATCAATGAGAGCACTTCTATCCTAACAAGTATGAAGTAGGAGTCCTTAATATTGGTTAATAGTAAAATTCAACTATAGAACAATCCTCACAATTTGCAAAATGGTGTAAACAAATCACAACATTGGTTATCAAGCTTGTCATACAAATTTACAACCATAGTAGATATTATATGGGTGACAATGCAATCACTCATGTCTTTCTTTGTTACATAATCACATGGACAATAAAGCTATGCATTAAGCACCCTAACTTAGATTGTTACATAGTTACCTAAAAAGGTTCAATGCATTTCAACTATTAAAATTCAATTGTAGAATAGTCTTCATCATTGTTTTCACTGCTTTCTTATTCATAGTTTCTAATTACTTAACATAGAAGCTTTAGCTTCCAAATAGTAATAAGGGGAAAAGTAATATGTTACCATGTATAGGTTACTTAGTCTTTGTCATTACCCTTCAATGAAGGCCTAACAATTTCATTTTGGTCCAAATTTAAGAGGATGGTTTGTTACATTTCAAATTTTATATCCTAAATCCATACTTTGAAGGGATTTACTATATTTTGCCCTTTATATTTCATACTCTCTCCAAACCATATATGTTGTTCAACTTGAATTAAATCAATTAACAAAATAACTAATTAGTAACTTTTGCTAGAATATTTTATATCTAGTTAAGCTTTAATTTAGGCCTGCCAAATGAATTCGCTTATATGAATACAAATTGCTTCATATTAACTGAATCCAAAATAAGTCCAATTTTTAGAGTTCAAACCTTTCAAAGCTTACAATGAATGCAAATCAGTCTACAGACCAAGTGGATACAAACCAGTCCACAATAGATCGGATCCATGACAAATCGATTTATATCACCCACATCCAAAATGGGTCCAATTTCTTAGGATCCAAATCTATGAAAATTCATGATGAACATAGATCATTCATGGGCTTTAACCCATTTAACACCCCTACTTCAATTAATTGAGATTTTAGTTTATGAAAATGGATTGAATGTATAGCTCAAATATAACAGGAAAAAAATGTATAAGTGATCTAATTAGTTAGGTTACACCTCTTAGGTTTAAGCCTAATACAGTAGATGTGATATTTTTGTTTGGTGTAAACTTGTAATTGAAAATCCTAATAGGAAGGTAGTCAATTATGTGAAAGATCCATTTATAAGGCAAGTCCCCTCTACACTTTAACATACTACTTCATTAAAGCCTATCTTTTGAATGACTATGGGGAAGTAAAGGTAGAACTTACTCTCCAAGTGTATTGCATACTTCAATGATGGAATTTCTTCTAAAATAAAATTCATGATATAAGAGGTAATAATTTTTATTTAATTTGTATTTAATTATTTAGTATTTTAGGTTTAATATTGCTATTATGAGAATTTAAAATTTTGCTAATAATTTTAACTATATTTTGACATGATGCGTATATTTTTCAATCATCTTCCCTAAATCCAAAAACTTATATAGTTTTTAAAATAAAGGAAACAAACTCAGTAAAATAAGAAAATAAAAAAATAGATTAATATATATGTGTTTTAAATATGTCAAAAACATTTTAATCTCTATGCATTATTTTAACATGAATTTATTTGCAAATTAATTAATTATAATTTTTGAATGACTCTATTTTTTAAAGACATTTTTTATAGAAAAATCTTATCTTCTATTATATAAATTAAGCAACATATTACCTCTATACATTATTATTAAAAAAAATGATACTTACAAGTATACTAATGGAGGAAAGTAACTTCATCTTTAAAAAAAGTTATCTTCCACCAAACTATCCATATTTAACATTGAATATATAAAATAATTTCTATCTATATTCTTATGAAAAATATTTTTCACAATAATAAATGGCACCTAAATAAAAATAAATTATGAAATCACATTAATATGATCCATTTTTCAATCCCTATTATTAAATTTTGTATTCAAGTTTATTGATGTATTAAAATGTAGATTCTATGATCATTGCTCATACAAAATTGATAAATTTATCATTATATAAAGTTATTATTTACAAGAAAAATACAACTTACTTCCTCAAATATCAAGACTCGACTTGGACGTAACTAGCATAGAATTAGTCTTCTAATAATCCTATCAACTTATTTCCATACATTGGTAAACACAACAAAAGTTATAATCTTATTTGCAGTTATCCATCAATAAATATCCATCATGCAGTCATTTTTCAAGAATTCATTACATAATAAGTAGTTTATCAAAAAATAGTTAGATTAACTTATAGACTCTAACTACCAAGATGGTTGGCCTAATAGTACTGAGTTAGTACTTCATCTTAAAGGTTGTAGGTTTGATGTAAAAGGGCATCAATTTGTGGCTAATAAAGGGGTGGAGGATTCTTAAAACTACTAGCACTTTCATGTGTTATGGTAACAGGCCCACCCTTCGAGTAGTAGTTATAACTTAAAGTAAGTATTTTGCAGTAAGGAATACTCTTGTAGTAATATCCAAAGAGGGTAATCAATGCCAATTGCCCTTACTCTCTCTTTTCAATTGTAAAAAAAAAAAAAAACTTATGGACTTTAACACTTGAGCACAAGCTACCTTAACTATGTAATTCATAAACAAGTAGTATTGTCCAAATCATAAAAGCAAATTGGTCCTCTACGCTACTTAATTCCATTATTCCAAGTTTACAAATATGCTAATTCTATATTAGCTACCATGGATGTCCAAAACTCTTAAAAGAGGATATTTTGCTTACTGTGGTGGTAAAAAGGGAAGATTCTAAAGTGTGTCTGAAATGTTAAATCCATGAAACAATAAGTATAAAACATTGTGAGGAATATTCAATCTAACAATCCATATAATATAATTTATGAAGTTTAAATAAGAAAGTAAAGGAACAATTATGATTCCTCATGCTTCCATGCTACATGGACCCTTAAGCATGGGTGTAGTACCCTAAACTAATATCTAAAATTCTTTTATTTTAAAGTTTCAAAGTAATTATTTAACTAACTATAGGATTTGAAATTTATTAATTTGACTAAGATTTTCTTTTGAAACTAATGTAAATAATTTTTATAGTGATTTTCCCATAAAGTTAAGAATATTTTAACGGTTATAAGTGTAGTGATTCATGAAAAATAGACTCAAGTGTTTTAATGATGGTTTCTCTAAAATTTATAAAATTTTAGGATATTTATTTCTGAATTTCTAGTTCATTAAATATTAGAATTGGTGAGAAATAGTGTTGTATGGCTTTGATTTAATAAAATTAGAATCAATATAAATAAAGATAAGTGATGAAAGATTATTGTACTCCCTAATATATTGAAGCATCTCTTTCCTTAAGTTTCCCTTAGGAGTCATTAGGATGAAAGGTCTAGATTAAGTGGGCTTAAGCTTATATTACTCTTATAACACTTAATAATTCCTTAAAGCTCATTTAAATTATAAACAAAGACATTTCTCTTTCCTTGCACCCAATTCTCCTCTACTATCTGGGATTTTAATTTCTCTCCATCTATCTCTTCTTCATCTGTGGTCACTCTTTTATTTGTTTAACCACCATGCCTAGCCATGAGGCATCATCATTGCCATTGCTCGTGATCCACTCCTCTTTTATTACTAGCCATCTTTGGAGGTGAAAAAAGCTGCTCAATAGTGACAGTAAATATGGCACAAAATAAGGAATTTAGCGCTTACCTCTTTGCTAGTGAGCTAGCAACACCTCCTTTGGATGATGTGAGTAACTTCATATAATAAAATACTAATATTTGAATCTATGTAAGCTTGATTTAGGAATTTATAGATTTTAAACCATATATGATTCTTTAAAATAGTGTTAAAAATATAAGAATTTTATGCTCTAAAGTGTTAGAATAGCATAATTAGAGCTTCTTTATGACATAATATGTCGATATTATAGCCTTTATAAGTGTGATCTAGAAAATCTTCTTTTGTGTACATTCCAAAGTTTCTTAATCTAGACATAGAAATATTAAGAAATAAGTGTGTGTTTGGCTAAATGTGATCAGGGTCTCTTTAAAGCATCAAGTTTTAATATTTTTGCTTAAATGGCTCTGATCTAAGAAAATCCATATATTGGCATATTTTTAGTTTCATGTTTTAACTTCAAAAAAATAAAAAAAAAATTATGATCTAACATGTTAAAGCAATACGAATAAAGCCTAAGATAGTCATTTTTAGGAGAAAAATAATTGATGTTGTCATGCTTATAGTTATCATCTTAATTATTGAATAGATGAGAAAGAAACTTAATCATAGTCATTTAGGAATTCTCTGAAGGAAATAAAGCCCTAATAGGAGAGTGCATATCTTATCTCAAACTAATATTCTATTTATGTTTTCCTTGATAAGTATAATGATCATATATAAATATATATAAAATCTTATGGAGGTAGTTATAGTAATCAATTCTATTTGAGCTTTAAAGACTTTTAATTGTAATTATTTGTTACTATTGAAGTTACTAAGTAGTTAGTTAGAGAATTATGTATATGTTGAATTCTATATTTATTCTTATCAAATGATGATAAATATATTTTCAAGGTTATGTAGAAAGGCACAATATTGTTGTTGGTTATGGTACAACCTTGTGATATATATAATTTTATTGTTTAATGTTGAATGAATGCTTATTGCCATGCAATATAACCATGGCATTGCTATTTGATTTCATAATTGTGACAATGTTAAAACTGTGGTATTGGAATGAATTGTGATTGTATCCTATTACAGTTTTGATGCCATTGGTATAAATTGTTTGAAATGTCGTAAAAAGCGATTATGTGAATGATGGAATTATTACATTATGATTAAAAATGCGTAAAAATGTGATGATATCCTGGATTAGTATGTAAATTCATGTTAAAATGCAATTTGGGGAAAGTTATGATTGAAAGTGATATGATTATCAATTCACAGTATCCTAATAGAGAAGTAAGTAGGGTATAAAGTTGATTTGGGAGAAATAAAGATGGAAAAGGGATTAGGTACAAGGTTGAATTAAGAATCGTAAAATAGATGTATGTATTTATATGTGATTATGGTATACTATGCAATTTATCAAATATCTATTGCTGTTATATTGTTATTATATAAATTAACTATGAATGACCGATCTTAAGATTAACTAGATTTTGAAGCATGAATTGCTAATGAGTTATTGTAAGGTAGTATATATGAGACTTTTTCTTAATTTGTATTATTAACATGATTTTTCTTTTTATTACTATGAATGCATTGTATGATTGTTGAGTTATGAAGGACCCTTTAGGTACTATTATTTTTATGTATATGAGATTCTTAAGACAAGCATGAGGAAGGAAGTGTGATAACTAAATTATTAAGTAATATAAAATCACTAAGTGTGAAGATGGTAAAATCATTCAATAGTTATTTAATGAAATTTGTTGAATTTGTTTTAGTTAGATATTGAAAATGATTTTCTTTATAGATATATGCTTATTGAGTTTAATAAGTCATTCTTTTCTTATTTTAAACATTTTCAAATTTTAGCTTAAATATATCAAGTTATGCAGCTCATGCAAAAGTGCATTTTAGGGAGAGCCTATAAGATGGGATTAAAATATAATTATAATGATATCTAGTTAGTGTCATGTGTTGTCCTTTATTTAAATTTTCATGCATATTATATTGGAATTTATCCATAAAATTAGGGAAATTTTGTTTGTTTGTTTTGAAGTCTATGTCACATTTAATTCTTATAGACATAAAGTTGTTTAGTTAGTCTAAAGGGTATAAAGTTAGTCAATTAGGCTTTTGAAAATTAGGAAAGGTGTTTCACATTAATCATGATTGGGTTAAGGTTTTGACAATAGGATACCTACCTATTTACTATCATTATAATTATTTTGATGTTTATTTACCCTTTTAGGGTTCTACTTGTCACATATGAGCATAAGAGAATTCTAAATCATCAAATAATAATTTCAATAACTCATAAATTAAACAAGTTTCCACCTTGAGCCTCCTAAGTCAACTTTATCTTCTTATAAACTCCAACCTTATGCCTTGTGGGTCAACCTTATCCCTTCATAAACATTACACGCAAATCCCAATGCATGTGATCGCATTATAATAAGATTCACCCCTACCTCATCATCTCATTGCCTATGATAGCATAACACTATGACACCATTCACCTAATTGTATTATTGCAATTCAATTCATTCATTATAAACATAAGCATAGTTCATCTTAATTTGATTCATAATATAATCTTGTAAATAGCAACATAACCATACCTTTTGCATGGTCACATATCCTACCCTAATTCACACTGGCACAAGTATATTCGAATTTATTGCATACTATGTGTCACATTATGTTTAAGTTCCCTTTCAATCCATAGGTACATATCAATTTCATTCTTAAATGCATATCATCGTGTAATTACCATACACGTGCTTGAAAGTGGCTAAAATCCTCAACAATGTGTTCATACATCAATTTCATGGTTGGATATGCATTAAAGGATCAATTTAGTTAGTTAAGATGTTAAAACATGAAATAAAGCATGGTGAATTGATTTTGGAATTGATTCAAGGTGAAATTTTCAATTATGGAACTAATTTAAAGCAAAACTCCTAACTTTAGCATGGAAGAATCAATTCTAGAATCCATCCATGTATGAAGGTTTCCCTTCTGGACATGCTAAATTGATTTATGTACGAAGGTTTTCCTTTTGGACATACTAAATCAATTTATGTATGAATGCCCTATATTTTTCCTCAAAAATCACTGCTCACCTAACATTTAATACATTCTAACCTCATTTATTGCTTACCAAATCATCACCTAACCATTAATGCTCATAACTAACATCTTATACAAGAATTCTTTATTGTTAAATTCAATCAAAACATCACTAATCATCATATTTCCACAAAATTAAACAACACTTAAACTATGGGCAAACAACCATATTCCAAATAGGTTTACATTATAAGAAAAAGAGTCTATACTGACAACATTTGTTATCAATATAGATACTAAAGTCATTGTTATATATATTTACCGATAACATTATTATCAGTATTAAGTTAGCACTATTAAGGTGTAGCTATAAGACCCTGTATTAATGATTTATTTTGTTGTTGTAGTAAAAGACACTATATCAATAACATCTATTGTCGAAGTAGAAGTCTGTGGGCTATGTTCATGTGACGTGGTGATATCCATATACTAACAACAACACATCTTTAGTATAGTATATGCTAATATGGACATAACTATACCAACAATAAGTGTTATTGGAATAACTTTCTTTAATTTTAAAAGTGTTTAAATATTTTATTATAATTAATTATATTTTTATTTTAATGATATTAATAATAAGAATTATTATTCCCAAGTATGTTTGATAATTATTAAAAATTTATAAATCATCATATGTTTAACATAACAACATAATCTAACAAAAAAAAGTGAACATATAATCCAAAAAGCTTTTAAATGAGGTAGTCATTGTATCATCATCACAGGGCTAAGGATAGGGTAAAGGCAATTATGCAATAAATCTAGCTAACAATGTTGGGGGATAGACATGTGGTAGCTAATAAGAAGAAAAAGATGGTGTAAGAGGTGGTAAAGTAATCCTAATTGTACTCTACAGATACTTAAATAGTGCCATGAACTTTTACTTGGTGTGTTACAATAATCATTCCTAATAGTTGATGCATAGTTACTACACATCTTGTATTTATTGGCTACGAGAAATGTAACTTTAGATATCCGTAAACAATCATGCATCTTAATATTACCCCAGAGGATAAGCTATACTATTAGAGATGTCATATGAAATCTTAGTAAACACATGAGTAACCTCTTTCCTGTACCTTTAACAAGTGTTTAACACCTCACCTATAATGGCAAGACTCATCAATCTACATTGGGCCTCCTGTCAAGCTACAAGAGGCATTAGCAAACTAAAACTACTACTATAACTGAGTAGCTTAGTCCATCATCCTATTCTTAATTTGTAAAAAAGAAGATAGTATAAATACATAGTTTTCAAAAGTAATTAAAATTGGGAAATAAGAATAAATTTACATACATAATTAGCTTTGGTAGCAGGAGATACCCACTCCTTCAACGACCACGTATAGTGGTTACACTAATTCTCTATTAATGGTTATAACTCTCCTATCTCCTTTCTTCTCTAGGCCAGTTTTAAAAACAAGTAGACAATATTCATGATTATCATTGACTACTTATATTAAATTTTAGGAATGTAAAATTCACATACTTTATTAAGTCAATACAATACAATGGTCTTCGATTTCTAACTATCATTATGCCTTCTTTTCACTTTGTCCTATACATTTCTCCCAACTTCTCTTGCAAATTCAAAGTAAAAGTTATCTAGTTACAAAAGTAGTAAATTTCAAATAAAAAATTTACACTAATAATATTTTTTAATTCATTATTAACGTATACTATGTAGAACAAAACTGTGCACTACACCTCTACCATGATCTGCTTTGATATTGCAAGAACCTCGCACGTTGTAGTATCATACTCATTCCCCCTCTAGAGTGAACCAAGCATGCAACTCATATCTCTAACCTCCATATTGATTAGTTGTAAAACACTTGATACTAGCCATCACTCAATCTATCTTCTCTTATGATACATCAACAAACTAAAATGAATTCTGCAATTGAAAGGCATGTAACAATCAAATATAAATGTGAAATAATAATCAAATATGCAATTCCTAAATAAGTACTCTTGTCCTAATCACAAAAGCAAACTAGCCTTCTATGGTGCTCAATTCCATTATTTCAAATTTATAGGTATACCAATTTTATTTTAGCTACCAATTTGTCAAAAGTTGATGTTTAATACCCCTAAAAAAACATCCTACTTACCATGGTGGTGGAGAGGGAGATTCTACAATGTATCTAAAATGTTAAATCTATAAAATAGTAAGTATAGAACTCAATGATGAATATTCTACCTAACAATCTATATAATATAATTTATGAAAATTTAATCAAAAGGTAAAGAAATAGTTATGCATATCCTAAAGCTTCCATGTTATATGAAACCTTGGTCATAAGGTACCTTTCTATTTACGATCAATATGATTATTTTAATGTTCAATTAGCCCTTTGAGGTTCTACTTGTCACATATAAGCACAAAAGAATTCTAAATTATTAAATAACATTTTCAATAACATATAAATTAAATAAGTTTCCACCTTGTGCCTTTTAAGTCATCTTTATTCCATTATAAATTCCATCCTTGAGCCTTCTAAGTCAACTTTATCCCCTTACAAATGTGACATGCAAATCCTGGTGCATATGATCATATCATAGTAAGATTGACCCCAATCTCACCATCTCATTGCCCTAAGCTTATTAAAATGGGCTAATCTAACTCTAGTAGATTAACCTAATAGACAAAAATTGTATATCAAGTTAGTCTCATATCAGGATACTTTTTCACTATGTCATGCTAGATTGAGTTGCTATAATCGCAGACCCAGTTCCAATCTCAAGTCAACATTTATTAGGTAGGTCTAACAAGCTTTACAATTCATTATATTTTATTATTATTATATTAGCTATTTGTTTATTATTAATTTTACATTATTAATTAATTAAAATCTACTATTATTATTAAGTATAATTATATTTTATTATTATTATCATTTAAAATTTTATTAAAAGAATGAAATTAGAATAAATTTTTTAAGACAATTAAAATAAAAATTATATATTTTTAAAATTTTAAAGAGATTAAATATGAATTCTTTTAAAAAAGAAAGTAAGAAATAATTTTATTCCCAATTTCTTAGGATATATTCATATATTAGTAACTTTTTAATATATTAAAATTTTAAATTGAAATCTCATAACCTTTAATACATGAAAGAACATATTGACTAAAAATAATTTGGTCACTTATAAAAAATTATTTATAAAAAATACATTTAATTTAAATAAATTAAGTTTAAATTTAAGGTATAATAAGACTTATAACCAAAATTACACATTGAAAATTTTAAGTGATTAATTAGTAATGAGAAACTTTAAATTTTAGATTAAAATTCTTTTATGTGATTATTATATATTATTATTTTTGTTGTGATTACTCTTATTATCATAAAATGTAATTATATTTTATTATTTTTACTTAAAAACTATTATTATTGTTATTATTATTATTGTTTGATAAAACTAAAAATAATGAATAAATAAATTAAGATATAATAACTTTTAACATAAAAAAATCTCTTTTAAGAAGGGTAAAAATAATGGGACCTAGTCTAGAAAAATTTTATTATTAAATAAAAAGAGTATGTCACTATTTTTAATTATCTCTTTCACTTGATAATAATCCATCTCCTTACTAATTATTTTATTGTTTATCTTTTGTATCAAACCAATCCTTTAAACAAATAATTATCTTCAAGTTTTGATCATTTATAAATAAACACTTATCATTTGAAATTTTCTTGCGAAGAGAAAATACACTTTCTAATACTACTAAAGATATTAGAGAGGTTAGTATATCATATGCTATAAGTAAAAGTACAAGATATTATGTTTTTTATGCTTTCCACCATTCTAAAATAGCAAAATTTGGCATATTGGTTACAAAAGTTATAAATAAGTAAAAATTTAATTCATTATTGATTGAGGAAGCAACATCAATTAAATTTAAGAAGTTATCATATTCTTCATGATATAAAATACTTGTTTTTGAAGAAGATGAACTCATGTATCAATGTGAATAACTAAATTTACTACTACATACTTAAAACATTTCTAGCAGTATATTATTTATATTATTTATGTAAGACTCTAAGTCAAATTCATATTGCATATTTTCATGGTACTCTTTTTACAATTTTTTTTATTCTTTCTTATTTAACTCTAGGATCCATAATTGCACCTATAACATATAAATAAAGAATATTTTTAAAGTATTTTTTTTATTTTGGTAAACATCCATTAATAATAATTCCAAATCCATTAATACTTCTAAATTTTAAAAATGTAAAACTACAATTAAGCAAAAAACTAAGTATTAAGTATGATGTTGGATAATTAGAACTAGATAAAAAATTAATTGCTTTACAAAATATTTGTAAAATTTGTAAGTAAATTTGTACCCTTTCTCATTCAATATTTTCAAGGTGATGATTAACCTTATTTTTTTTTAATAAAAAACACTCATGACATCTTTATACTCTAAGCAAACAATTTAAAAGTAGAATTCAATTATGTATAAACATCTTATGGAGATATCTTAGGTTTTTTATACATTTGGATATATAATTATCTTTGATCATGCTTTTTAGCTAGTAATGATTTGATATATATATATAACTACACTTTTAAGATTTTATAAAGTATAGAAATAACTTTTAATATATCTTAAATAACCAAATTTAAAATATCACATACATATCTAAGATGAAAAAATTAAGCTTAAAAAATAGGATTTAAAACTAAAATTAAAATTTTAATAACACTAACATTAGTAAATGCATTATCAAAAGTTATTGAAAATATTTTATTTGATATCATATACTCATTACAAGTATTTATTATATAAAAAGCAATAGTAAATACATCATATGGTGGTGGAATTGCTTTAAAATAAATAATTATTTTATGCAAAATAAAACTATCATTAAGATAATGAGCAATTACACAAATATAGCCCATTTAAGATAGTGATGTTTAAGTATCATATGTAAGTGCAACTCTATCTCTAAATTTAAAAAAAAAGTTAGCTAAAATCATTTTTTGCTTTTCAAAATTTTATTCAATTTATTTACATTAGTACTCCTACTCGTACTGCACCATTGAGTATTAAAGTATTAAAGAAAGATATTTAATTTTGGAGAACTAGATATACTAATTAACATTTTAGCATGACAAATTCATTTATACAATTCTTATTCATAATTATCTTGACTAAGCATGCTAGAATTTTTACTTAGAATATTTATAATATCTACATGCTTAGAAAAATAATAACATCTCATTATACTAGTACCACTATAAAAATTATAATTTTTTTAGACAATATTTGAAAAATACTTTAACTATACCATCTACATTTTTTAGATTAAAATAATTTCATATTTCAAAATTTCTTATTTTTTTTAAATCGAATGAGGATGTAGGAGTGTTTACAATCATATGGCTATAAACACATTATGAAAAAAATAGATGTTAAGAAGGAAGAGAAGATGATGTAAATTTGAGTATGCTTGAAGGAGTATTTATAAAATTATTATTTAAAAATTTAGTAGCTACATTTTTCAAAAAAAATAATTATTAAAATAATTTTACATATTATTAGGATCATTTAAATTTATAATTAATATTTATTAATAATATGAAAATGAGATTATTAATATTAAATTTAACAAGAATAACAACTATTAAATTAACTAACACACCATAAAAATTGAAATATATAAAACTTAATGAAAATATAAAAATATAAGTAAAAATTAGAAAAAATAAAAAAATATTATCAATATTTTTCTTTGAAGTAAAAATTTCAATATTTTAAAACTTTATGCACCACCTCTACCTCTGATCTTTAACAATTGTATAGAAATGAAAATATATTATAATTGTGAAAATTATGAGAATGAGATTGAAGAGATAAAGAATGAATATTTATTGTGTAAATTTAATTTGATTAAGATAAATATTTATATGGGAGTAAAATATATAAAATCTTAATAAGAAATTTTAAATTAGTTATTGAATAATAGCTCTTTACAAATGAGCCATTGCCAAATGGCTCCTTAGTGTTTGCCTTTTTTAATCTATTTTTGTGGACTGCAGTTCTTACTGTTATACTATGCTTATCAAACTACAATCCTACCTGTTACCATTTTTAAATTTACTTTGTTTACTTTCCAATGGGCATTATCGCTCAATCATAAATGTGTTTTTGTTAAAGTTATGTTTTCAAAATTTTCAAAAGGAGTAGTAAGCAATTGGCATTTGATAACAAGATAACACATGTGACAACTCTATGAAAATAAATAAATAAATTAATTAATTAAGTGATTCTAAGACCACACTAGGCAATGATCTAATCATTATTAGGCTTTCTTATATATATAATATTTAAAATTAATATCAAAATTATTTATTTAATTTTTTAAATAATTTAAAATTTTAATGTAAAAGTACTAATTCAAATTTTAATGCAATTATTTATTTTTGATAAACTTATACAATATATGTAGATAATATTAAATACATAAATTTATTAATTTTAATATTAAAAATTATTTAATATTATATATATTAAAGTATAATTTTAATATATAAAATTATTATTTTAATATATATAAATATAAAATAATAAATTAATTATTTATTATTTACTACTATTATTATGCTAACAGACTAACACAATAACATAATAAGTTAATACTTATCAGTCTCAATTCTTTATTAAGTCGAGTTAATCAATCCCAATTTCTTATCAAGTCTGATCACTATCACCATTTTTCATACGAATTCTAATCACAGGTTAAGTAAAATTATCCCAATCTTATGTTAACTCGTTAAACCTAACCCATTTTGACATATTTATATTACCCAATGATAGCATAATTCACACTATGACAACATTTACTTTATTGTATTATTGCAATTAAATTCATTCATCATACACATGAGCATAGCTCATCTTAATTTGATTCATAATATAATCTTATAAATAACAATACCATCATACTTCTTGCATGGTCATATATCCCATCAAAATTCACACATGCATAAGCATATTCAAACTCATCACATATTTTGTGTCATTTTATGTTTAATTTCCTTTTCAATCGATAGGCACACATCAATCTCATTCTTAAATACATATTATGATATAATTACCCTACATGTGCTTGAAAATGATTAGAATCCTTAATAATGTGTTCACACATCAATTTCATGATTGAATATGGATTAAAGGATCAATGTTAGTTAGCTAAGATGTTACAACATGAAATAGGGCAAGGTGAATTGCTTTTAGAATCAATTCAAGGTGAAAATCCTGATTTTGGAATTGATTCCAAGGCAAAAGTTTCAATTCTAGAAAGAGGGAATGCATTTTAGAATGGAATCATACATGAAAGTTTCCTTTTTTGACATACTAAATTAATTCTATAATTAATTCATGTATGAATTCATATCTTTGCAAAGGTGAATCATTTCATGCATAAAGGTTTCCTTTATGGACATGTTGAATTAATTCTAGAATTGATTCATGTATGAAAGCCTTGCATTTTTCTTTTAAAAATTATCGTTTACCTAATATTTAATGCATTCCAACCTCAATTCATTGCTTACCAAATCATTACTCAACCATTAATGCTCATAACTAACATGTTATGCAAACATTCTTCATCACATCAAAATATCACTAATTATCATATTGCCAAAATCAAACAACATTTAAAATATAGGCAAACAAAAATTTTCTAACAAAATTAATAGGTTCAAGCTGAATATTCACTCACCTAGATGAAGAATAATGTTAGAAAGTCAAATTTGATGTTCCTTAATCCTAATAACATTAAAATCATGAGTTCTTTGGTTACGGTTCCAAATTTCCCTTGAAACTAAATAACCATATTCCATATTAACTTAAAAAGTGAGAAAAAGGAAATTCCAATGATGACAATATTCTTGCCTTAATTAGATGAAGGATTTAAAGAGAATTACACTTGATTTTGCCGAATTTGGTGAGGGAATGGAGATATGTTAAGAGAATTTGGAAGTGGATGTTGAAGGGGCTTGGAGAAAAAGAATGGGGAAAATTGAAGATAACTATAAAAATGAGGAATAGTATCTAGGGGAATTTTTAAAAGTATTCTAAATTATCTTCATACTTATATACTCACTCAAAATAACTTAAAACCTTAAATATTACTATTCCATTCATTTTTTTCTCATCTAATTCTCATAAAAATCACATTTTACTACTTACTAAAATATTAAATATTATTATCTCAATAACTTATTTGTAACATTCAACTATGTCACTCATGGTTCAAAATACACCATTCAAGCAAACCAATCATATTTATTTTAAGTGAAATTAATTAATTATATAAATGCAAAAACCTTAAATCCTTAAGGTGCAATACTAAATTTTAATTGATTAGCAAAAATGGTACATAAATTTTAATATCTTACACTTTACCTTCTAAACTTTAATCAAGTAATAAAAATGATGCATGAACTTTAAAACCTTGCACTTGCCCTTAAACTTTCAAAAAATGTGAAACCATTAGCCTTAAGTTAAATTTAATGCAAACCTTAATTGACTTGATTATTTTGATAGTACATAGTTAATGTTTGATTCAAAGAGTCTTTCTCACATTCCTAAGAATGTTTTAAAGGAATGTAGTATTCCTATATTTAACTCAAATTTAAAAGAAAAAAATATTCCCACAAAAGTGAACATTCTTAGGAATGTTTTTAGTCTAATATTCTCTTAAAATATTACCATGAGAGAGGTGGATATCTTATAATCTCATGACATAAAAATATTTTAATAATTTAAATAGACTATTTTATTCACTATTTTAAAGACCTTATTACTATTAATACCTCATTTCATTATCTCTTATTGATGTTAACCATCACTAATGACCGCTATCATCACCTATCGCCAAGGGCCATCATCAGCCACAACCCACTATTAATGACCACCATTCATCATTAATGGTGCCATTAACCACCATTCACTATTGATAATCACTACTAATTACCTATTTACTACAAGTGACCATAGTTGCCATAACCTATTATCGATGACTTTCATTAGCCATTACCCACTGCCTACCACCCATCGTCTATTATAAGTAATCACCATCACTATCACCATCACCTATTGTTGACAACTTCCATCACCAATAACTACTTCCCACCATTATTTGTCATCATTGATCGCTCAAATTTTGAGAAGGATATTTTTTATAACCTAACAATATTTTTAATAATATATAAATTAATTAAAATATAATATAATAATATTTTTAGGAATGTTTTTAAATGAATCAAATAAGGTAATGTCATATTTTGGATAATTAAATTAATAGGAATTATATTCCCAAGAATATTGAAATTCCTATAGATATATGATTTTGTAAACTAAACACCATTATAGGGTAAGTTATCTAGAAATTATGAAAAATAAATGTTCTTAAAATTTGAAGAATACATGATGTTGAAGTTTAATTTACTTTCATTTAATGAAATTTTTTTAACATCTCCAAAGGTCATACTTGTTAACATTTGATTAACTTTATTTGATATATAGATTTGAAAATTGAATTTTTTTATTAACATAATTAAGGAACTTTAATAAAATTTTGTTTAAACTATTATTATGAATTATTATCTAAAAAGTTAATGTATAAATAATATGCAGTCTTGATTTGGTGGAGGCATAATGGATTGAGGTCTAATGTTTGATTTATTTTATATGTTCTTAAAATTTTGAACAAATTGATGTAATAAAAAAAATTATGCATTTAAAGAAACCTTATTTCAAATTTTAAAAGCCATTTTTAACCATAATCTTTTAAAAATTTATCATCAAACTTAATTTTTTTTCTCTTTATCTAAACTAAAGAGTAATTTAGCACAACAGAGGAAGTAAAAGTTAGCAAATTTTATTGTTAAAATTTATCAAAAATTAATGGTTTTACTTTTTCCAAATATTTAGAGGGCTAAAGTATAAGGTTTCAAAGTTTATATACTATTTTTGTCATAGAGTCAAAGTTTAGAAAGATAAAATGTAAACATTTAAAGTTTATATATTATTTTTGTTACTCAATAAAGGTTTAAGGGGTATATCATATTTTTCCTATTATTTGTAATGATGGGGTTATTTTTTTCTTAACTTCTCATGACTCAAGATATTAGAGAAAATTAAAAGTTTGATTTTAATAAAAATTTAAAATTTAATATCATCTAAAAAATTTCATGCATGATAAGTTGATATTCAAATTGAGTTTAATAGGATATTCACCAAATGACATCATTATCATATGATTGAAGCCTTTAAACTAGTCTACTTTATTAATCAATAATGGTTCAATCTTATACTTCATTAGACATGGTTAGATACCCATATTGTTAGGGGCTTTTTTTTATCCAAATTTTTTATTTTTATCAATCATGATATTTTTCCTATTTTGAATTATTTTTTATTTAGAATTTTAATCCAAATATTTATTGATTCAATTTATTATTGTTTTTAGTTTAAATAATTCAAATTGATTTAATTAGTGATTATATCCTAATTTAAATTAATACATTTTCTTTGTAAAGGAGGTCTTTCGACATATAAATACTTGTAGTGTACAAGGTTTGTGTGTAGAGAGAATTAGAGATCCCATAATTATCTCTTGCTTTTTTAATGAAATTACTAAGCATGAAAAGAATATACATTGTAAGGCTATTTTGGTTGTATTTAGAGGTATGGGTTTGAGTTATCATATTAGTTGTATTTTTCCATTTTTCATAAATAAAATTTGATAGCTATCTTCACCCATGGATTAGACTAAAAGCTTAACCACATTAGTTTTTATGTCATACAATTTAATTTAAATTTGCTACTATACTTCCACATCAAATTGACCCAACAGTGGTATTAAGAGCAATGTTTTAATATTTTTCTTTAATTTGATCAAAGATGTCAACAACAAAGTATAAAATTCAAAAGTTCAATAGAAATATGAGTTTCAATCTTTGGCAAGTCCAAATGCTTGCTATTTAGACACAAACTAGGTTGAAAAAGGCCCTGCTTGACAAGGAAAAGATGGTTGCAACTATGTTCAATGGTAATTGGAATGACCTATATGAAAAAGCTCATTCAACCATTCAGTTGACCTTGACAAATGAAGACTTTAAGATGTTTTAAAGGAAAAGACAATTACTAGACTATGGCATAAATTAAAGGAATTGCATATGACAAAATCTACAACCAATCAAGCTATATTAAAGCACTAATTGTATGCATTCCAATGTCTGTGAAGACACATATTAATGAATTCAATTCTCTCATCACAAATTTGTTCAAATTAGATACAAAATCTCTAGTGAGGATTATGCCATATTGCTTATAAGTTCTTTGCAACCATCATATAAAACTTTTAGGGAGACTATTTTATATTGTAATCATGATCAAGTTGACATTGAAAATATGAAAGCATCTTTTATTAATAAAGAATAAATAGATAATAAGTGGAATGCTTCTAGTCATAATGAGCAAGGTTTTATTTTAATAGTTGGGAACAAGTTTACCTATGGATCTAAATCCTTTAACAAAGACAAGCCTTTTAACTATTTCCATAAGAAGGAACATGTCAAATCTAAATGCTAGAAATTGAAAAAGAAAAATGAGAAAAACAAGGTTATAAATTATGAATGTTTAGCAATTTATAATGTTGAAGATCATGTTATGTAAAATACTTCTTTTTCTTTTTGATGCACTTAGAGTGCTAGTGCTCCAATCAAGGTATAATTTGGAATACCTTTATGGTTTTGTGGAGAAGATTAATCAAAATTTGTCAAAGGCTTGATAAATTTCAAAATAGCTGAAATTACTCGATTTAGAATTTGAATATTAATAAGGATAGATATTGTTCATGGTAGAGATTGTTAGTTTTTTTTAAATCCAAATTATGATTATTATTGATCATGATATTTTCCTATTCTAAATTATTTTCTTACCCAGGTTTCAATCCAAATACTAATTAAATCAATTAGTGATTATCCCTCTTTTATATAATTCTAATTAATATAGTTAATGATTATATTCTAATTTGAATTATTATGTTTCCTTTGTAAAGGAGGCCTTGTAGTATATAATTACATATAATGTATAAGGTTTCAATGTGGAGGGAATTATAAATCCCCTAATTATCTCTAACTCTATTAGTGAAATTATTGAAGTGAATAGAATATACACTTTAAGGTAATTTTGGATGTATTTAGAGGTGTGAGTTTGATTGATTATAGTAATTGTATTTTCATTTTTTTTTATGAAATTTGATAGTTATATTTGCCCGTGAATTAGGTTAAAAGTCTAAACACATTAATTTTTGTATTTTGCAATTTATTTTAAACTTTGTTATTACAAATTTGAACCAAGAAATATAATGAGCTCTATTAACCTTGGTAGATATTTTAATTTTATATTTATATTCCAATCTTACTTGCTCTTTATTTGTTTTCAATGAAAATGAACGATGTGCAAAGCATCGAAGAAAAGAAGGCAAGAAAATGAAATTTTTCATTGTTTGGTTCCAAAGGGTGGAGTAGAAAATGAGTGGAATAAAAAATGAATAGGAAAAGAGAATACGGGCCCAACAATTTTTTCTCTATTTAGACTTGGCAAGAAAAGTGGAAAAAAAATAGTTTATTACAACATTGCCTTCTCAGCCATTTCTAGCTATATAATTGAGCGCCATACATATACACATTGATCTAGAAGTTAAATTTATTATTTACTAATAATTTTTTTCTCTTTTCTCATGGCTTTTTTCTGCAATCAAATAAAAGAAAATAATTTTCCTTTTATTTTCTTTTATCAATTTTTCCCTCCATCCAAAAAGGTAAAATTTTCCTTTTTATTTTCTATCCTTACATTTTCTTTTTCATTGCATACAAATGGAGAGTTAGTAAAAATATGAGAGGGATAAATGTGGTGTCTTCATTCTGAGAAATAGTAGAAAGCAAATAAAATTCAATTATCATTACTTGGAGTCTCATCATTTCTCTTTGAGTATCAAAACTTGTAAAACGGTTTGAATTGACTTGAAGAATTATTCCAGTGAACAATAAATAGTTAAATATTCATATATTTAAATGTATAACTTATTGTCAGTATCTAAAATAGTGAATTTATTCATGAAAACATGTACTGTCAAATTTAAACATTGTATTCGTTAAAAAAATTTTAGTTTCAATTTGTAATTTTTTAAAACATCGAGAGGTGGAAATTGAAATCTAAGACTTTTAATATAATATCAAAATTCCTCACCATTAATTCCCTGCATAGAATTGTTTATAACTTTGATCATGGAATAACATATTTATCCCTAATTTTTTTAAAATTAAAATATCTATTGTTTGCCTATTTGTATTAACCAGTAAATTCCAAAGCAGGACCACAATGGGTGAGAATAAGCTTCTATTTATATAATTCCAGCAATTGTAGCGAAAACTGTTGGGTGACGTTTATAATTGAACATAAAAAACAAATTAAATCTATTACAAGAAAAAAAAATTATAGATTAAACCAATTAAATTTGGCTATGATTCTCCTTTCACTTCACTTTATTATGACCACAAACGATCACCATGAGTTGCTAAGATAAATGCTTTGAGAAAAATTGCAAAATATTAACAAAATTTTCATTCCTTAATTTACCACAGTTAAAACAAAGGAAAGGCGAAGTGGAGAGAAACTTCCCTTTTGAAAAACAAAGGGTCCTGATTGGTTACTGTTTGCAAGCAGCTTTTTATTTTTATCTTTCTTTTTAAAATAAGAAATCTTGTTTGAAAATTTGTTTTCATAATTTCTTTTAAAAATTATAATTTTAAATGCATAACTTAAACCAGAAGCAAGTTTTAAATACTTTCTTAATTTGTTTTTTTTTTCTTAATATCAGTTTTATAATTAAATAAAATATTTTCTTATTATCAATACTAACCATCACCATCATGTATTATTTGTTTTTCTTTAAACAAAAAATAATTTTTAAAAATATAAAAAAATATAAAAACAAAAATATATCTAAATATGCCTAAAGTTTCATCAAACATCTATTTTGACTCGCTGTCACTCATATTCAAATTAATCATTGATAATATGATTTGTCTAAACTTAAACTAGAAAAAAAAATTAGAAGTAAAATGAATTCATAATTTTATAGTGATTGGATGGAAATCCCCATGTAACATGGTCAATTTTAGAGAATGAAGCCAAGCAGTGTTCTAGAAAGATATATCGAAGTCAAATATCACAATCTTGCAGCCAAAAAGGAAGTTTCAAAAGTGATATTGGTGGCCTGCAATGGGCAATTCACTGGAGCTGGAATGATGGCTATGGAGGCTTATTTGGATGTCAATGGGTTTACTAACCAAATTGCCAGTGGGATTGCCAATAACTCTATCCACTTTGCTTTAACAATCCACATAGGATATTGGAAGCATGCTTTTGTTTGGTCCATTTTTGAACCCACCCTTCTAACATTGATTACATTAATGTTGCTTTCATCAAGAAATTTAATACTTCCTCTGATTCCTTTTTATTTATCATATTTTTTAAAAGAATTTTATTCTTTTTTATCTGTCGCTTTAAAATTTCAATGAAACATTAAATATTCTTTTTCAAATCTATCCTTCTCTTTCATTAATAAATATTTTATTATTCTATACTATTAGTCAACTTACATTTATTTTTTTATATTTTTCTCTCTATTTTTAACTATCTTGAATTTTGTGCATAAAGGATAATTTTGTAAAACTCATTAAAAATGAATAAATTTAACTACTTTCTTAATATGTGTGAAATCGGTTAATGGCAATAAATAAATAGGATCGGATGGAGTGATACTTATTATAATAATTTTTTTTAAATATAAGCGGCAAGTTAGAGAAGATTTTTAACCTTTTTTAAAAAAAATATTACATTGGCAACCAGATGATTTTTAATATTTTTTATTTGGAAATCAACTACTCTCTCAGTCAATCCTTCAATATTTTTTATGAATTGAATTATATACAAATCAATCCTAAATTTGAGATAGTTAATTTTATTTTAAAATTTTTTTACTAAAATATTTATTATTATCGATTTGAGAACTTTGAGATAAAGAAGGGGGAGAATAATGGCCAAAAAATAAAAATTCTAACCTTCCTCGTACTCATTGATCAATAAACATACCAATAAAATATCATTTGATTTATTTTAAAAATATTTTAATACTTTGAAAAATGAATAGATAATAGAACTTTAATTAATTACCGACAACCCATGGTTTTGATTTTATAATTCTTCGGCACAATACTAACATTATCGTTGCTTAAGGAATAGGATACATCTGATCCATATTTGGGCTCCATTTTAATAATTATTTATAACAAACTCAATACTCAACTTGAGAAAATGACAAGGACCACTTGGCCACCTTAAATTGACCTGAATTAATGCAGTACTTTAAGCAATCATATATGATGATTTTAGAATATGACTTTTGTAGATCTTAACAATGCTAGTCCTGGGGTTTGGATTCAATAACTTACCATTATCGTATTAATTAAGAATGAAGATTTTCAAGAAATGCGTGCTTTTTTAACTTCCAAGAATAGCATATTTAACGAGGGGTTAACTTATTGTTTCCTAGCATATCCAGCTGATATTGCATTATGAGTCAAACTTCTTTCCTCCGATTTTTTTTTTTTTTATCATTTAAAGTGAGTATACAAGAATTAAATTAAATAGATTAATAAATAGCTTAAATTTTATAAAAATATTTATATTTCATTAATTATTTATTCACGTTGAAATTTAATTAGTTTACTCAGTAATTGACCTTTCATTTAATATGAGTTTCACAAGTCTTGTATCCCTCTAAATTTATGGTGAATTAAATTCATGTAAATTTTTTTTCATATTTTTACTTAAATAAAAAAGAGCACGAGGCCATTTGAGATTTTCGGAGTGTTCGGATAAGCTTGGTTATTATTTTGCAAATTAATATTTGATAATATAATTGATGATAGGTCTTAACCAAATGAAGGGTTATTCTATATTTTCGTAGCATATCTAGCTAATATATTGAATCATGAATCAATCTTCTTTCCTCCAATCCTTTTTTATTTATCATTTAAAGTGAATGTACAAGGATAAAATAGATTAATAAATAGCTTTAAATTTCAAAAAAAAATGTTACGTTTTAATAATTATTTATTCTCACTAAAAATTAAATTATTTACCAAGTAATTGACTGTTTATTTAATATGAGTTTCGAAGTCTTGTATCTCTCTTCAAATCAAATTTACAATGAATCAAATTCCTGGAAGAATTTTCTACATATTTACTTCATTTTTTCTCCGGAACTTTATAACCTTAAGTAAAAAGAGTATGTGGCCATTTGTGATTATCTGAGTATCGGGGCCTATTTATCTATTATTTTTATACTTTTAAAAGCAATAGTTCTTATTTTACTAATTGCTGTTACAATTAGTTTCTAAAAATTCTAATTTTAAATGTGCAACTTAAAAATATAAAATTTTAAATATTTTCTTAACTTACTTTTTATTTTTTATATGATTTTGTAATTAAATAAAACATCTCTTTATTTACTCCACCAATCACATTTTGTTTTTCATTTTTCTTGAACAAAAAATGATTTTTAAAAAAAATTGGAAAAAAATTATATATATATTATTATTTCCGCGTGTCTACAGAAGAACTCTCAACTTTTCCGCAGAATTCATAAACTATATTTGATTTTTTTTTCCCCATAAATTGAGATCAATTACAATCAAAATCCAATGTAAGAGAACGGTAACCAAAGCCCATTTATCATTGCATTACTGGAGGAGGGAGAAAAGACTTTAAAAGGGTAGAAAGTTGGGCCGGACAATGTACTAGTCTGGAGACTCTGGTCCAATGGACTTGAATTAGCTTTCGGCCCACAAAAATTGACCGCTTTAAGTAAAAAGCTGGGGAAAGTGGAGATGCAGGGGGTCGAACCCTGTACCTCTCGCATGCAAAGCGAGCGCTCTACCATTTGAGCTACATCCCCGAGCTATTTCATTATTATTTTAATCAGGTGGTCCGATGGGGCAGGCACAAGAGTCCGCAGCCCATCTCTTCTCCAAATTGGATGTCTTTGAATTTTGCCCGCAACTCCACCATTCGCTCTTCCCTTCTTCTTTCCTCCCTCTTCTCCTCTTTTTCTGTCCAGTTAATTCTCTTTCTACTTTTCTCGGCTCTAATTTGAAAAACCTATCTTTTTATATGATGATTATGGAATTTGTGAATTTGTTATTTTTCGTCAGAATCTCATTTTCCTTTTTGTGATTTTTGGTACATGGGAAATTGCTCTTTTCCCACCCTTGAATAGGTTATGTTAAAATTTGAGTGTTTGCTAAGGTGTTTCTAGAGGTTTATTATTCAGAATAATGTGGTAAAATGTAAATCATTAGATAAGATTATAAAAATTTTAATAATAATTTAATAAGTTCATCTAATAACCTGTATTTTATTACACCATTCTGGATACTAAACTCTTAAGGATATCTTAAAAATCACCTAAAATTCATCTTTGTAATTAAGTTTAAATCAATTTATTGGCTTGTTGTTTCGTTGTTTTAAATAGGCAGTACCGTATCCTGAATTATAGTTATGGATTCTTAGTATAGTGTCTTAGAAGCATGATAACAGATTGCAGGTTGTTTTTTATGGTTTTCTGACCCTTTCAAGCCTAATTGATGATTCCTTTGGAGGAATATGCATTCGAAATGGATTAATATCATTTTATTTATAAATTTTTATTATAAATGTTGACATATTTAGAGAATTATCCTTTTTACGTGAAAGTTTCATTTTGAGGGTGTTTTTTTATTGCCTTTTAAGTTATTGGGGTCACTTTAGGATTATGTTTAATAAGTAGAGAACAAGTGATTCATTCAGCTTGTTGACCTTCCATTAATTAATTTAAAAATATTGGGGAATTTAGCATCTTTAAAAAATTAATTCATTAAAAATTAAAATTATCTTTATATTATGTAATAATTATTTTTATTAATTATTATAAGACAATGAGGGGCAGTTGAATCATATACCTTTAACATATAATATCTATAACTCAACCATAACACTATTATATATCTTTGACTTTATTTGTACTAATTTAATATATGTTAGAATAAAATAATTTTTTATAAATAATAAATAATTATTTAATTTTTCATTAATTATACATACATAATAAAATTAATATTTTAATAAAATAATTGTTATAATATGTTAAAAAATATTATTATATAATTATTTAATATTTTTTTATTTTTTCACATCAAAAAGAAAAATTGATAAAATTAATTTATGCAAATAAATAATACATACATATATATGCGCACATATAGATATGTTTAAATAAATTATAAAATAAGTTCATACTCTTATATATCATTTTATATATAAGTAGATAATAATAAATAGTTAATTTTATTAAATATTTTTATTCAAAAAATTAATACTAATTAAATCAATTAATGCAACTAACTAATAACTCATTAAATTAACTAATGTTAGTGTAATTAACTAATTGTTAAATAAGCAATCTAACAAGAAGTTCATATTTATAGATAATACATAACTCACTTTTAAAATCTAAAATTTTCTAATTTCTTATTATAAATATCAAATTTAAAAAAAAATTTACATAACTGTAATTAACATTTTTTAATATAAAAATCTATAACTTAATCAAACGAGACATTAACTGTTTTAAATTAAATCTGCAACAAAAATCCTAAATTCGGCTATGATAATCTTGGAGGTATCAGGGCCGTTGACCTAAACGATAAAAATCATAAGAGGTGTGTGAACGTACATGAATGAGCAAAGGCGTTGGCTTCGGTATGGTAACCAGTGTTTGTGTTTATGATTGATGGCTTGATGACTTTTAAAAGAAAGTATTTAAAAATAACGGTTGAAGCGTAGTTGGAAGGGTGAGGACGAAAAAACAGTTTTTCAAAAATCAGGTTAAAAATCCATTTTTTATCCCCATAAAATTAAATTATTATTAAATTTATTCATAATTATAAATTTGTATTAATTTAATTTTTATATGATAAAAATTTTTAAATTTTAATCTTTTTATAAAGTAATTCAATATTCCACTTCATACAAAATGGCTAAAATTTATAAGTTTTTAATATTATAAAAACTGAATTGATATAAATTTTTATTTAGGAATGAAATTAATGAAAATTTATTCTTATAAAAATCAAAATAGATTTTTAATTGAAAAACTAATAATTGAGGTATAGTTGTAATGGAGAGAAGGAAAAAATCTAATTTGGCTCAGGCAACGAAAATGGAGATAATTTTTTTTATTTTTTTATATATGTTTGATTTAGAAATTTTTTATTCTTTTTTAAATTTTTTTAATAATATTAATTCAAATAAAGTAATGATGATTTCTTGTAATTTCTCAAGAAATCAAATTCTCTCATTTTAAATTTTTGGATTATCAAATAATAATGATGATGATAATAATATTAATAATAGTAAAAAATATTAATAATAAAATAATGATTATAATAATGAAGATAATAAAATAATAATGCTAAATATTTATAATAATATAATAATAAAAATAAAACATTAATAACTAAAAATATTAAAATAATAAATAATTATAAAATAATATAATTATTTAATTATAAATTGAATAATAATAACAAATAAGTAGAGTTATAAATAATAAAAAAAATTTAATAATAGCAATGATTAATAAAATAATATGATAATAATTATAATAGTAACTATAATAATTATTTTAATAATAATAAAATGATAAATTATATAGTGATATCACTTCATGGACTTCCTTTTAAAGAAATGCTAGCACTGATCTTTATTTCAAATAAGTACTATTTTTATGAATTATTATTATATTTACAGAATAAATTTTTGTAGCTATATTATTATTATTATTATTATTATATAATATGATCGTCAATTAAGAACTTTGAAATGATATAACTCCATGATTAATTAATTAATTTTTATATATAACCACTTATTTTTATTCGTCTTCCTATGATCTTTCAACAAAAAATAAGAAATTTTGATTTTAGTAAGGTCCACCCAACTAGAAATGTATAAATTGAGCTCAAAATTTTGAATAATCATAATTTTACATTCGATTACTTGATTAGAGCAAATTTTATATTGATCTGATGTAATTTTTTGAAATCTACGTGCTTGTAAAATGTTAAATATGTTTTGCCTACGCTGACTGACAAAAAAAGGCCTTTTTCAATAACTTTTCTTAAATTTTCTTCATTTTATTATCATTTTACCAACTTTTACCTTATTTTTTTAATTCAAATTTATTTGAATTCCATATTTAACTTTTACTCCCAATTCTTTTAGTGTTCAGTAGCACCATAATAATTTTCTTAATAATAAAGTTATCAAAGAATAACATATTATTATTTGCATAACAAATAATAATATATTGATGTTTCGTATCCAGATAGTAACATCAACTAAAAATCTAAAATAAATAAATAAATCAAATATCATTAACAATTAAACTATCAAAAAATAGCATATTACTATTTCATCTCCAAATAGTAACATCGATCAAAAATTTAAAATAAATGGATAAATCAAATCTCATTAATAATTAAACTGTTAAATAATAGCATGATATTATTTAGTCTCCAGATAATAATATATTATTATTTCATCTTCAAATAATAATATCGACTAAAAAATTTAAAATAAATAGATAAATCAAATCTCATTAACAACTAATTTATCAAAGAAGAGCATGCTACTATTTAGTTTCTAGACAATAATATGGACTAAAAACTCAAAATAAATAAATAAATCAAGTCTTATTAATAACTAAATTATTAAATAATAAGATGTTACTATTTAATTTTTAGATAATTACATCAATAAAAATTTTAAATAAATAAATAAATCAAATTTTATCAATAAATAAATTGCTAAATAATAGCATGTCACTATTTAATCTCTAAACAATAACATGTTACTTTTAGTCTTTAATTAGTAATATCAATAAAAATTTAAAATAAATGAATAAATCAGGTATAATTAACAATCAAATTGTTAAAAAAGAGCATATTACTATTTAGTTTCTAAACAATAACATCAACTAAAAATTTTAAATAAATACATAAATCAAGTCTCCTTAAGAACTAAATAGTCAAAGATCATTATATTATTATTTAGTATCCAAACAATAACATGTTACTATTTAAACAGTAACATCAATCAAAAATAAAAACTAAGTAGATAAATTAAGTCTCATTAATAACTAAATTGTTAAAGAAAAATATATTACTATTTAGTCTTTAAACAGTAATATTAATTAAAAATTTTAAATAAATAGATAAATTAAGTCTTATTAACAATTAAACTATCAAAAAATAGCATGTTACTATTTTGTCCTCAAATAGTAACATATTATTATTTGGTCTTCTAGCATTAATATTGACTAAAAATTTAAAATAAATGAATAAATTAAGTCTCTTTAACAAGTAAATTATCAAAGAATAATATGTTATTATTTTATCTTTAAATAGTAACATCAGTAAAAAATTAAAATAAATGGATAAATTAAATCCCATTAACAACCAAATTACTAAAGAAGAGTATGTTATTATTTGGTATCCAGATTGTAACATCGACTAAAAATTTAAAATAAATAAATAAATCAAGTGTCATTAATAACAAACTGCTAAAGTATAATGTGTTACTATTTATATATCAAATAGTAACATATTACTATTTGATATCTAGATAGTAATATCAATAAAAAATTTAAAATAAATAAATAAATCAAGTCTCATTAGCAACTAAACTATCAAAGAACGGTATTTTACTATTTGGCCTCTAAATAATAACATTAACAAAAAACCTAAAATAATCAGACAAATGTGTTCTCATTAACAATAAAACTACTAAGAAACAACATGTTGCTATTTCTATTTGCAGAATAAATAATAACATGTTAGTGTTTAATATCCGAACAATAATATCAATTAAAAGCCTAAAATAAATGAATAAATTAAGTCTCATTAATAACCAAATTATTAAAGAATATTATTTTAATATTTGATCTCTAAATAATAATATCAACTAAGAACTCAAAATAAATAGATAAATCCAAAATAAATAAATAAATCAAGTCTCATTAATAACAAAACTCCTAAAAAATATATTACTGGTGACTAAACAATAACATTAATAAAAAATTCAAAATAATCAAATAAATATATTCTCATTAATATCAAAATTATTAAAGAATAATATATTATTATTTGTAGATTAAACATTAACATTCTACTGTTAAGTATTCAAATAGTGATATTAATAAAAAAATCTAAAATAATTAGATAAATAAATTCTTTTTTTTTTTACTAACTGATGTTATTATGTTTATTTACAATTTTCTTTTCCCAAAAGATAACCTTTTTATTTAAATTTTTAATATAACAAATCTTGAATAATTATTTTTTGAAAAAAAGAGACAAAAGAAAAAGATTATTCTACGATTTTATATAAGGTTCTATACCTCCAAGTTTTTATTTATGTTTATTTTTATCTTAACTAAAAATTTTATTTTGATACCTAAAAAATTAAATTTTTATTAATTTTATTTATAACTAAAATTTTATATCAATTTAATTTTTATAAAATTAAAAATTCTTCAATTTAATTTTTATAAATTTATAGCTTTTTATTTTTATTTTTATAAAACTAAAAATTCTTCAATTTTAATATATGAAATAGAGGTTTTTGTTTTGGTATTTTTATTTTTCCTGAGACATGTGTATAGCATATCATTTTATCTTTTGAACTTTGTGGTGAATTATTATTTGTAGGTAGACTTAAATGAAAAAAAATAGGCATATAGTATATTATTGCAATAAAATATAACAAATGGTAACAGGCTAATTTTTTTCTATAATAAAAAGATAAGTTAATTCTCCCTCATTATATTAATTGATAATAAAGTGAATAACAAAAATTAATTTCCTTTCTTATTTAAATTAAATAAAATAAATAATTATATAATATTCATTCTCTTTTCTTCTATTTTTTTAGTTGATTGTAAACAAAAAGTTAATGATTCCTCCTCCTTTTTACTTCTTTTCTCAAGTTGAACTAACCCACCACTAACAAATTGAATGACTAGTAAGTTCTATTATCTTCTTATGACACATAGGATACAACTTATTTTTAACTAATGAGTTATTGATTTACTTATGTTAGAAAATTTTAATTTTTATTTATTTTTTCATAATTTGATGTAAGCATAATTAATTACATTTTTTCATAAATATTTAAAATATCTTTGCCTTAATTTGCAATTTAATTAAATAATACTAGATTTTTTAGGATTATTTTTAAATTTTTAATTATATAAATCTAAAAGCTTTGTTCAATTTGCTTTGATATGAAAGTGGCCTTTTATTCATGCTTAATTGACTATTACGCTTTGAAAAGACATGTGACTTTCATACTTAATTTGCTCCAAATTTATGCTATTAACAAACTAATGTTACAAGTATTCATAATGAAATTCGAAAATTAAATTTTAAATATAAATTAAAATTATCATTAAATATAAATATGTTAAAATAAATTTGTAAAACTTAATATAATTAATATAAAAAACTTGAAACTTAATTTTAAATTTTATTTTTAATATTTATAATATTTTCCATGCTATTAATGTTATTTATCTTCCTTTTAATGATGATAGTATAAAGTTGAAAAAATTTAGAATTAGTGTCACCTACTTGTAACCAAGTTTCTTTAGACCTTTATTGTGATTTCCTTCCTCCTTTGCTAATTATTTTTGGATATTCCTTATCAATTATCCTATCATATCTCCTATTCTTTATTGTTGGTGTCTTTAATTTGATATGATGCAATGGAAGGTTTGGTTCTCTTAGCTTATTTTGAACAGAATCCAAAATAGCATATAGTTCTATATCCTAAAGAAATTGTTGAAGAACTGGAATTTTGTGAACTAACTTGAAAGCATCTGACTGAAAACCCTAAAATCTCATGCTTGGTTGACAACTCTTCTACATGATTCATCCCTGCAGCTAAATAGCTAGAAAATAAAATGGCCTCAAAATTGTCTTGATTTATATTATACCCGAGGAAATTTAACCTTCCATGCTCTAAGTAAGTATTACATATTGTTAAGAAAGCTAATCAAACTTGATGGCACCATTCTACTAGAAATGAAAAGTCAAGTTGAATGTTTGACTCAGTGGCATGACATATTAATGAGCACTGCATTATACCAAATTGCAACAGCTCATATTGAGCTTTCTTTTGCCATAGGATGGTTACTTATTTTTTATTGTAATATTGTGTCTATAAAAAGGCCATAACATCGTATCATGGAATATAAATTAAGTAGTAAAATGAAGAGTTAAGATTTCTCTCCATCTGTTATGTCTTCTATTATGTAAGTGTGTGAATGTTGCCATGTCTATGTGATATTAAATTAGTATCAAAGCTAGTTAAGTCTAGTACCATTTTTTTTAAGAATTTATGAGGAACAAGAGTATTCCCATAGTTATAATATTTTGTAAGAATATTGTTTATCTTGTAATGAGATATTGTAAACAATTATAATATTATTTGGTCTAGTCCTAAATTAGATAGAAAACTTGATTATAATTATTAAGAAATTTTGATGTCCTACTCACTTAAAGGCTCATAATATTTGGAGTCTTATTAAATCAGGTATTCAAGAAGGAGCTAATGCAATTGTCTAAAGGTGAGATCAATTAGTGCTGACATAAATTCAGTCAAGGAATTGATTACTTAGTGTTTGAAAAAATAGCAAATGCTAAAACAACCAAAGAATCATGGGAGATTTTGAAGCTGTCACATAAAGGCATTGATAAGGCATAAAAATCTAAATTACAATCCTTACAAAGAGAATATGAAAGGTATGAAATTTCTAACTTAGAAAGTGTTGAATAATATTTTTCCCTTGTTATTGACCTTGTCAACAAAATAAGAATATATAGGAGAAGAGATATTAAAGAAAAAGATGGTTGAAAAAAATTCTTCGCATCATGCCAATCAAATATGACCATATGGTGACTACTATAATAAAGTGACATGACACAAATATAATGACAATTGCAAAATTATAGGGAAGTATGGAAAACCATGTAAGTAAAATTTTAGAAAAGATAGAAAAGATAAAAGAAAAACCTTTAAAGAGTTAGGTGAATTTAAACAACATTACCAAGTTAAGCCAAAATGAAGAAAGAAGAGATTGTAACCTCAATAATAAAGGAAGAAAAAACTTTAGAGACAAAGGTAAAGGAAGTTTTAGAGGAAGAGAACGTGGCAATAATTTCAATCAAGGAAGAGACAACTATTTTAAACCACTTAACCAAGGAAGAAGTGGACATAGTTTTGAGCCCACTAACTGAAGAAGAGGAAAGGTAACAAATGTCAAGAAAGAGCTAATTTTAATTATTTTCATTGTGGGATGTTTGGACACAAAGTTATAGATTGTAGATTCAAATTTTAGAACAACTACAATACTTAAGCACATATTATAGCAAATCAGTACTAAGATATTAGTAAGAGTTCTAATAACCTAGAAAGTTTATCTTTGACAAGTAATTACTTTGTAGAAGATCAAAATATCTAGTACTTAGATATTGATTGTAATAATCATGTGTGTGGAAAAAAGAAATTATTTTCTTTATTGGATGAAACCATCAAATTAACTGTTAAATTTGGGAATGATACAAATATTTCAATTTTAGGAAAAGGTCAAGTCTCTATTAAATTGAAAGATGACTCTCAAAACTTTATCTCTAATGTATTCTATGCCCCTGGACTTCATCATAATCTATTAAGTATAGGACAATTGTTAGAGGAAGGTTATGACATACAAATTCATCAAGAATACTGCACAATGTTTGACAAGAATGGAAGATTTATTACTAAGGTAAAAATGACTCCAAACCAATTATTTCTATTGAAAATTCAACGTGAAAAAATTTCTTGCCTGAGTTCTATGATACCTGATGATAATTGGTTATGGCACATGTATTTTAGGGAATTTTATTTTTTGGATTAAATTATTTGTCAAGGAAAAAGTTCGTTTCTAGTTTACCCATTATAAATGTTTCTAATGGTGTATGTGAGACTTATGAATTAGGAAAGAAGCATAGGGAACCATTTCCTATTAGAAAGTCTTAGTGAGTAAGAAAGTTGTTAGAGATTGTCCATTCAGATTTATACACAATTGATGTACCAACATATGATGGTAACAAGTATTTCATTACTTTCATTGATGATTTTAGTAGAAAGACTTGAATATATTTCTTGAAATAAAAATCAAAAGCTTGTGATGCATTTAAAACACTTAAATCATTTATGGAAAAAGAAACTGGTTGCAAGATTAAAGCTCTAAGCATAGATAAAGGCTAAGAATATCTTGCTTATACAGATTTCTTTTAACAAATTGGAATTCAATGTTAGTTGACCACTAGATGCACTCCTCAACAAAATGGAGTAGCTAAAGAAAGAACAAAACAATCATAAATATGGTAAGATGTATGCTAAAAGTAAAACAATTGCCTAAAGAATTATAGGCAGAAGCTGTTGCTTGTGTAATATACATTTTAAATAGATGTCCAACAAAGAGTGTCTATAATAAAACACCTAAAGAAGCATGAAGTGGAAGGAAACCTTCAATACATTATCTCAAAATCCTTTGATGTATTGCATTTGCCTATATACTAGACTAGTTAAGTAAGAAACTAGATGATAAAGGTGAGAAATGCATTTTCATTAGCTATAGTACAAAATCAAAGGCGTACAAATTGTATAATCCAGAAATAAAGAAAGTGATTATAAGCCAAGATGTAACATTTAATAAAAAAGGAATATGGGATTACTTTTCAAAAGTCCAAAAGGCATTAGTGGTGATTTTTGAAAACTATGAAGGAGAAAATGAATAAATAGAACCAACATTTTAACTAGAATCATTTAATCGACCTTTAAGACATTGTCAATTATTAGCTAGATTGGAAGATTATATTATAGGCAATGATAATGATCCATCTAATGAAGAGATTATCAACTTTGTTTTGTTTGTAGATTGTGAACTTGTGAATTTTGAAAAAGCATCAAACAACTTGCATTGGAGAAAAGCCATAGATGAAGAAATTCATGCAATAGAGAAAAATGAAACATAGGAGTTAATAGATTTGCCTGCAGATAAAAGGCTAATTGGAGCAAAATAGGTATACAAGACAAAATACAAGCTTAATAGTAAAGTTAATCATTTCAAAGCAAGATTAGTTGCAAAAGGATACAAACAAAAGCTAGATATTAATTACTTTGAGGTATTTGCTCCTATTGCTAGATTAGACACAATTCATATGATTATCTCACTTTTAACTTAAAATAAATGAAAAATATATCAAGTGGATGTTAAAGTCTACTTTTTCTAAATGGTTCTTTGGAAAAAGAAGTATATATTTAAGCAACTACCAGCATATGTGATTAAAGGAAAAGAAGAGAAAGTCTACAAATTGAAAAAAGTCTTATATGGATTAAAATAAGCACTAAGAGCATGATATAAGCGAATTGATTTCTATTTTTCTCAACATTTTTTTCAAAGATGTCCATTTGAGCACACTTTATATATCAAATTTGTTAGCACTAGAGATATTCTCATTGTGTGTCTTTATGTTGATGATTTGATTTTTACTAGAAATAATTTAAAAATGATTTCAAAATTTAGGGAGGCTATGATGAGTTACTTTGAAATGACAGATTTAGACCTAATGTCTAATTTTCTTGGCATTGAAATTATTAAAAAAATGATAAAATTTTTATCTTACAAAAGAAATATCCTAGTGATATTTTGAAGAAATTTCAGATGAAGAATTCAAAGCTTGTTTCAACTTTGGTTAAGGAAAAGTTGAAATTGGTCAGGGAAGATAAAGGTAAAAGTATGGATCCAACCCATTAGAAGAGTTTAATTGAAAGTTTGATATACTTGACAGCAAACAAACTGGGTATAGTCTTTAAAGTTAGATTACTTGGCAAGTTTATGGAAGAGCCATATGTTTGTCATCTACAAGCACTAAAAAAAAATTCTTCGTTATATCAAAGGTACCTTGATTGATGAATTTTTTTATGATGGTATTAATGATGTGAAACTTATTGGATATATAGATAATGATTAGGCTGGAGACATAAAAATAAAGAAAAGCACATCAGGATATGCATTTCATCTTAGCTCAGACGTAATATCTTGGTCTTCGAAAAAGTAACTTGTTATTGCACTTTCCACAATTGAAACAGAATATGTAGCAATAATTACTTATGGTACATAGGTAATATAACTAAGAATAATTGTTGAAGTGTTACATTAGAAGCAGATTACTCCCATAGAAATATCTTGTGATAATAAATCTACCATTGCGTTTTGTAAAAATCTAACTTTTTATAAGCATTCCAAACACATAGATATTCAATTTCATAAGATTCGAGAATTGGTAACTAAGAAGGAAATGTTAATTAATTACTGTCATACCAAAGAACAAATTGTAAATATTTTTATAAATCCATTAAAGGTTGAATTATTTTACAAGATGAAGAAATTGCTTGGAATGACAAATTTTATAAGTTTGATTCAAGGGAGGCAATGTCAGAAAAGTTGATCAAACTTGATGGTGTCATTCTACAAGAAATGGAAAGTTAGGCTAAATGTTTGACTTGATGGCATAACATATTAATGAGCATTGCACCACACTAAATTGCAACAACTTATATTAAGATTTCTTTTGCCATAGGATGGTTATTTATTTTTTATTGTAATATTGTGCTTATAAAAAGGTCACAGCATTGTACTTTGTGACATGAATTAACTAATAAAATGAAGAGTTAAGATTTCTCTTTATTTGTTATGTTCTCTACTGTATGAGTGTGTGAATGCTGTCATGTCCATATGATATCACATATTATCATATTTAACTTCTTTGGATATTTGATTTGGCATTATAATTGAGTGAAGATTAAGTTTTAAAAAATATTTTTTCTTCTTTGCTAAAATAAAGGTTTTGAATTTGATTTTTGAATGTATTATTATTGGAAAGTTTAATTCCCTTAGCCTATTTTGATAGAATCCAAAATGCACATGGTCCCAAATCCAAAGAAATTTCTGGAGAACTTGGATTTTGTGAACTAAATTGAAAGCATTTAACCCAAACACCCTAAATCTTATGCTTGGTGGACAACTCCTTAACATGATTCATCCTTGCAACCAAACAGTAAAAAATAAAATGGCCTAAGGATTGTCTCAATTTGTATTCTGCCTTTAGAAATTTGACTTTCCAAGCTCTAACTAGGATTACATATTATTATGGACAATCCTAAGATACTCAAGCTAAAAATTTAAATATATCTTGACTTTATGAAAAAAAAATAAAATCATTAGATTTTAATAATATAAAAATAGATAGTTAATATTCATGATAATGAAACTTGTTTAATAAGTAAAAAATTGATAACATAATATTTCTATTTTGAATTATAAATTTTCTTTTAATTTTAGATTTACCAATAACTTTAAATAAGTAATTTGAGTAAATTATTTATATTAATTTATATATATATATATTACACCTCTTCACTATGTAATAAATTTAATTTAATGATTATTAACTTAAGTTTATTTATAACACATTGCAATTTAAAACTTTCAAAATTAAAATGCTCTCAAAAAATTACCACATAATCATTTGAAAAATATAAAACTTAGTTAATAGTTAATAAATTAAAATTTAAACTTTCACTTTGTGAAGCTATTTTTTATTTCTTCTTCTCTCTCTCTCTTTTTTTTTTTTTGTTTTGAATGATCTCCTTCACTTAACTTTTACACATTAATATACAATAAAATCTTTTAAAATACTCAATTTAGTAATAAAATTTAGTATTATTTTCAATAAATTGTTTAATATACATTAATACTTTTAAAAAATATTTATATATATTATTTTTCTTACACATATCCAAAATTAAATTTTGTAAACTTGTTTAAAATATGTCAACAAATTTACAATAAGTAAAGACTTTAATATTGAAAAAATAATGTTGTTGAGAAGATAATTAAAATAAAGAATTTTAAAATATAGCTTTTTTTAATTTTTTGGATAAATAACAATTTTCTTCTTTTAACATAAAAGTACCAAGATTTGTACACATTTGCTTTAATATAAATGAGTGTTTTTAAATAGTAGAAAGTAATATTTTATTTCATGCAATGTGTAAGCAAAGAAGAATATTTTTTGATGAATTTTTTATAATAATTAATATATTATTTTATTTAATAAAATAATAATAATTTTCTTACACACTTTTAAGGTTAAGTATAAATAATTTTAGAAATATGTGTGTAAAGCAAAGAGAGAGAAAAAGAAGAAATATTTGAAGTAACAAATTTTTAAATTTATGTAAAAAAATATTTTATCTTACTTTTTATTTAAATATTAATTTGTTAAAAAACTTGAGGCTAAAATAAAATTAAAATAAATTTAAAGTCTGGTTTAAAAAGCTTATAAAGAAATAATTAACTTAAAAACTTTTTACACATAAGTAGTGTATTGTTATCTCATTAATTTATCAATTAAGGTATTGATATTCATGACTGTAATTTGAATATGAAATAACTATTCTATTATCATATTTAACCTCTTTGATTATTTGGTTTGGCATCATAATTGAATAAATATTAAAATTTAGAAGATATTTGTTTTCTTTTTTAAAATAAAAGTCTTAAATTTAATTTTTAAAAGTGTTATTATTGTAAAATTTTTATTATTTATTACTCTCCCATTATGAATAGAGATTATTCTCAACTCAAAAAGTGTGAAGATACCTTAATGTAAATAATAATAATATTATTAAAATCTTCAATATTAGAATAAAGTTAAAAATACTTTCAGAGATACGGTAGAGTATTGCCACTTCAGAATATTGGTACCAAAAAGAAGTTTCCGACAAATTTTTTTCAACCTCATTTAAATGTGAATTTGAGAAAGTGGACGCCACAATAAATAGAAGTTCTGTGAATCTTAGGTCTCTGTCTTTTTATATTCAAAGTGAATCAGATTTATACAAAAGCTTCTTGTTATTTAGTTTAATTTCTTACAAGAACCTTGCAAACAAATAGCATTTGAGATTACCAGAGTGCCGTTTTCTCCAGACGTCGGTCCATGGAACCAGAAGAAGAGATTGAAACGGGAATGTTGGGCCGAATCATAGACCCAATAATGTCTAAAATCAATACCTCAGGCTAGTCTGGTCCATGGACTTTTAGCTTATTTTGACAGAATCCAAAATGCATACAGTTCCAAATCGTAAAATTTTTTTGAAGAATATGGATTTTGTAAACTAACTTGAACCCAAAAACCCCAACATTTCATGCTTGGTTGACGACTCCTCTACATGATACATCCCCGCAGCCAAGCAGCTAGATAATAAAACGGCCGAAGGATATCTCGATTCGTATTCTGCCCTTGAAAATTCGACCTTCCATGTTCCAGCTAGGATTACATGTCATCATATTTAACTTCTTTGATTATTTGATTTGGCATCGTAATTGCGTAAATGCTAAAATTGAACCAAAATAAAATTCTTAAATTTAATTTTTAAAAGTGCTATTATTGGAAGGTTCAGTCCTCTTATCTTGTTTTGATGGTATCCAAAATGCATATAGCTCCAAATCCAAAGAAATTTCTGAAGAACTTGGATTTTGTGAACTAACTTGAAAGCATTTGTCCCAAAAATCACAAAAATTCATGCCTGTTTGATGACTCCTCTACATGATTCATCCAGCTAGAAAATAAAATGGCATAAGGATTGTCTCAATTCGTACTCTGCCCTTGGAAATTCGACCTTCCGAGTTCCAACTAGGATTACATATCATCATACTTAACCTCTTTGATTATTTGATTTGGCATCATAATTGAGTGAATATTAAAATTTAAGAGATAATTTTTTTTTGCCAAAATAAAGGTTTTCAATTTAATTTTTGAAAGCGTTATTATTGAAAAAAAATTTTTACTTGTTACTCTCATTATAAATAGAGATTAGTTTTATATCAAGGTATTTTAATTAAAAAAAAGATAATAATACTAAAACTAAAGCTGCATATGATTGCCTGACCTAATTGTCTTCACTCGACAAAAATGGGGTTTGAACTCCTTTTTATAGTCCAATAAACCTATTGAATTTTTTTTATAATTTAATTATTATTTGAGTCAATTATATTAATTTTTAATAATAAAAATTATTAAAAAATAAACTACCTCGACCTAGTCAATTATATTAATTTTTAATAATATAATTATATATTATAAAAAATAGTTATATTTAATTATTTTTAATTAAAAGATTAATTAAATATAATTAAATATTTTACAAATTTAAATATTCTATTACTTTTTTAAATGTATACTTTTTACTTCAAAAAATTATTTTTTACTTGAAGCAATAAAAAATAATAATACTCAACCTTTTAAATCAGGCCTTCCAAAAAAACAAAAAACCGAGTTGAGCTAAATTAAATTTTTTAAAATTAAATCAGATGGGCTCAAACTCATATCATGAATTTCATATAATTTTGCATGAAAAAACTGAATCTGACCCATATATATCTCTAATTAAAATCTTCAATATTACAATAAAGTTAAAAATACTTTTAGATATACGGTAAAGTATTGCCACTTCCAAATATTGGTACAGGAAAGAAGTTTGTTACAAATTTTTATTTAACCTAATTTAAATGTGAATTTGAGAAGGTGGACGCAACAATAAATACAAGTTTTATGAACTTTGGGTCTCTGTCTTTTTAAATTCAAGGTGAATCAGATTTATACAAAAGCTTTTTGTATTTAGTTTAATTTCTTACAAGAACCTTGCAAACAATAACCATTTGAGATTACCAGAGTGCCATTTGCCCCGGGCGTCGGATTTTTTCTTTTTCTTTTTGTCTAAAAGGACAGGAACCAGAAGAAGATATTGGAATGGGAAAGTGGGGCCGATTCGTAGACTCAATAATGTCTAAAATTAACGCCTCAGGCTAGTCTGGTCCATGGATTTCCAGAGTGCCATTATACAATAGCTTTTTGTATTTAGTTTAATTTCTTACAAGAACCTTGCAAACAATAACCATTTGAGATTACCAGAGTGCCATTTGCCCCGGGCGTCGGATTTTTTCTTTTCTTTTTGTCTAAAAGGACAGGAACCAGAAGAAGATATTGGAATGGGAAAGTGGGGCCGATTCGTAGACTCAATAATGTCTAAAATTAACGCCTCAGGCTAGTCTGGTCCATGGATTTCCAGAGTGCCATTATACAATAGCTTTTTGTATTTAGTTTAATTTCTTACAAGAACCTTGCAAACAATAACCATTTGAGATTACCAGAGTGCCATTTGCCCCGGGCGTCGGATTTTTTCTTTTCTTTTTGTCTAAAAGGACAGGAACCAGAAGAAGATATTGGAATGGGAAAGTGGGGCCGATTCGTAGACTCAATAATGTCTAAAATTAACGCCTCAGGCTAGTCTGGTCCATGGATTTCCATGAGCTCGGCCCATAAATAGGAACTTCATTATCAAAATCAGAATGTTGAAAACGGTGGAGATGCAGGGGATCGAACCCTGTACCTCTCGCATGCAAAGCGAGCGCTCTACCATTTGAGCTACATCCCCCCGGCATTAGCCTCCTCCCCCCAAAATTACTTTATTGAAGATTAATTGCTAGCATTGGTTGTCAACATGATGATGGGTTCGACAGATGCAATGGCAGTGACATTGTCTCCATGGACTTTCAGTAGAGTAGACATCAGGGGGCGCAGCCCTTCAGCTTCTCTCGTATTCTCACTCGTTCTTCTCCAAATTCACTGTTTTTCAAAGTTGCCCGCAATTCCTCCACTAGCTCTTCCCTCCTTGATTCCTCCTTCTTTTCTTTCTTTCCCTTCTTCCGTTTTAGGTAATTTTCTCTTCACTTTTCTCAGCTCTACTTTGTCAATTTGTGAATTTGTTCTCTTTGCTCACATTCTCATTTCCCTTTTTATGATTTTTGGTATATGGAAGTTGCTCTTTTCCTACCTTGACATTGTTTTTACGGTGGGTTATGTTGAAATTCGTCTTTATGATTAGGTTTGGATCAATTTATTGGCTTGTTGTCTACTTGTCTTAAATGGGCAGTGTTGATCCTGAATTATGGTATGGATTCTCAATGTATTGTCTTAGGAGCATGATGACAGTTTGGAAGTCCCTTTTATGGTTCTGACCCTTTCATGCCTAATTGATGATTGCTCTCGAGAATTATAAACCCAAAAGCTTTGTTCAATTTGCTTTGAATTGGAAGCGGCTGTTTATTCATGCTTAATTGACTATTATTACTCTCTGGGGAAGCACGTGACTTCCATCTTTGTTCAATGCGGTTTAATTTGCTCTGAACTGATAACATTAATGTTATTTTTCCAACTTCTGATGACAGTGAAGAAGCGGAAGAATTTGGAATGGCGAATTCTATCAAACCTTGAGCAAAAAGTAGAAATATCAAATGTGAGATCTCTTGTGGCGAAATTGTGCGAATTTGATGGCTGATTCATATGATTTGTATATAGGTGGTTGGATTAATTGTGAGGATCCAGATAATATTTGCGACTCTTTTTTCAAATTTGCTCAACACAAATCATTTTATTTGGTGAATAATCTTTTTTAGAAAAAACACCCTAACGTATACGGGATAGTTAAATTGTTATTTCGTTCAGTTCAATTTGACAGTAAATTTTAAATAAGTCTCTCCTAACAATTTTTAATATACTGCTAAAATCTTGTCCAATAGGATTAGAAGAACTCCTCATTAATCCTATTATTTTTTATACAAAAACAAAGAAGTTAAGTAGAAAATTGTCATTTTGACTAGCTCACGTTTTTGATATTATAGAAGGTACCTCGTGCATTTTCAGCTTGGGCCATGCTGAAAAGAAGTATGGTCTGCTGCTCCAATTCAATTTTCCCTTTTTTGTGGGGTTTTGAACTGCTCATCATGCCGTATAAACCACTTTATTGTACTAGCTGAGTTTTTTTCTTTTTCTTTTTTTTTTTAACTACTTATTATGCCATTTGAACCTAGGGTTGTCAAATAAGTTGTGGCGTGTGACTTGTGACCTGCGACCCGTTACTCAATTTTTTTATAAATATAAACCTTTAAAATTAAGTTTATTTTTTAACGCAAGTAATATGGATTGACTTATTATGAATTCGGTCCACAATGGACCGATTCATATCTATGAAGTCGCAGGTTTTCAGTTAAAACCCGCAAATTGGTTCGAATCCGCACAAATCCACATGAATTTTATGCAAGTTTGAACTTTTAAAATTGAACCCATTTTTTAATACAAGTAATATAGACCGATTCATTATGAACTTGGCTTGTCATGAACCAATTCGTATTAGCATGGATTAATCCGTTTTATAGCCTTATCTGAACCAATTGCTAAATGTTTTTTCTTTTTTTTTTTTTTTTACGCAGGGTGGTCTTCTTGTAGAGTTATGCACAAAGAAAAAAAAGAGAAAAATGAGTATTAATGAATTTGTCAAGAAATTAATATATTAATATAATGTTATATTTGTTGAATAATGATTTGTTAGTGGCAAGGGAAAGACAATTTTTTTTTCATAAACTTTAATTTAGTCATGCAAGCAAGTGCTTTACTTCTCATTATGAGAAATTCATGTTGATGTTGTAAATGTTGTCGACAAAAACTTGAATTAATGATCATTCCATCCAACTTTAATGTGGGCGAGAAAAAACTTAAAGTTAACACATAAATTATTTGTGTAAATGTCGAATTAGTTTATTTGTTAAATTTTAAAACTAAATAATTATTTGCTTCCTATTTCATGAACCAAAGTACCGTTGTAAATTAATTTAATCTTTGTTTTGTTGAAAACATCACTTGCAATCCAAAATGGAAATTACAAAAAGTAAAAAACTTGGTCAAACTTTCTAATGTATTTTTCATAAAATTCTCTAATTAAATCATAGATATTAATCATTAGATTTGATTACTATTAATAATTTTAACTTAATAATTATAATAAATATCGATGTGATAATTTTTTTGAATAGAGTAATTAAAACACATATTGTACTTTGATTGAACAATTTTATGACAAAAATATAAGGAATATTACCCAAAATTTACCAATTTAAAAAATTTATACCACGTAACATTTTCAACTTTAATTTAAATTAATCTCACCTTTTTCTATATCATAAAAGTTTTAAAACTTCGTACCAATTAATTTTACAAAAAAAAACCATCACATACAATATAAAAATAATAGTTGTACACTTTCAGAATTAACAATAGTAGTAATAAGGGGTATAGAGGTGATAACGATATATGGTGATGATAATGATATTAGAAAATAGTGATTGTGTTGGTGTTGATAGTGGTTGTGATAATAATTGTGATATATAAACTTTTTTTTAATTATAACTATATGCAAATGCCATTCCAAATATATTATCTTTTTGTAAATTTTTTAAATAATACATAATAATTTTTTAATGACAATTACGTCATGAAAAAGTGGAATTTTGTAATTTTAAATTTGTTATTAAATTTAATAGCAAGAAAGTATAAAGACTTATATAAAAGAGCATAAATAATATATTATATTTTTTCGAACAATTTTTTTCTTAGTGGAACAAATCAATTTTTGGGAAGTTAAGCTAGAAAATTAAGAATATGTAATGCATATTATAGAATATGCAAGGGGGAAAATGTTAAAAGATGTAAAATTGGAAAAACAATCAAGAAATCAAATTGAATTTTATCTTAAGTGCTAACAAGCAAAACTAGTTTAGAAGACTAGGCAAGTTTGATTAAGAAATGGAGATAAAAATACTAAGTATTTTCATATAATAGTTAACAACTAAAGATTTAAAAGAAGAATAGTTGCCTTGAAAGATGACGAAAGTGTGTGGCAGTCAAATCATTAACAAATCAAATCAATCGTAGTTAGTTATGTTGTTTCAAATTCTATATTAGAGAAAATAGATATAAACAATTTGAACATTCCAAAATTTTCTAAAGATCAAGTGCAATTGTTAAATGAAGAGTTTTAAAACAAGGAAATTATAGATAATATTTTTATTATGGAAGCAAATAGAAGTTTTAGACTAGATGATTTCACAATAAGATTTTTTCAAACCTTTTGGACAATTGTTGGAAATCAAGTTCAGCAGATGATATTTTCCATTTTGACTAGAGTTCACCTACTTAAATCACTCAACTAGATAAAAGATTTGTTTTATTCCAAAGGATAAGGAATAAAATACAAAGGCTAATTTTATATCAATAAGTTTATGCAATGTGACTTACAAAATCATTTCCAAAATATTAATTAATAGGCTTTAGATAATTATTAATTAATTTATTTTATCTTATCAGAATGCATTCATTAAAGGTTGAGTTATTTCAAATAATATTATTATGGCTATTGAGATTATAAATTTTACAAGGAAAGCAAAAGGCAAAGAAGTGGTTTTAAAGAGCATTAAATATAAATTTTCATAAAACTTATGATAAAATCAAGTGCGGCACCATTAAATAAGTTTTGGAACATATTAATCTCTTAAACGTATGGATTCAAAATGTTAATGGAATGTATTACCACTCTTTCTTACCAAATCCTTATCAACAAAGATAAAATACAATCATTTAAGCCAAATAGAGGTTTACAACAAAGTGGTCCCATATCACCTTATACTTTTTATATTATGTGCCAATATTTTATCTACAATGATTCAACAAAGTGAAAGGAATTGAAAAATTCAAGGCACTCATATTACAAGTAAAGCCTTAAAGTAAGTTATTTATTGTATGCAAATGATTTAATTGTTTTTCCTAAAACTAATCACCAATCTTGTTAATTTTTTAGTGAACTTCTTTCAAAATTTGGAGAATGGTTTGACTTTCAAGTTAATAAGAGCAAATTCAAGATTCAATTTAGTCCTAATACTCCTAATGATATTAAAGAAGATTTAGCAAATATCCTGGGAGTGGATTTACTACCTACCTTAGGTAAATATCTTGGTTCCCAAATTGAGGATAGTAATAGGAAAAGTTTGATTGGAAAATGCTTAGTGGAAAATGTTCAAAACCAATTGTTAGGATGGAAAGATAAGTTACTTTGACAAGTAGTTAGATAAGTGCTTTGTAAGGCAATTTTCCAAAGCATTCCTACCTACCATATGGCAACACAAGTAGATTGAAAAAGGTAAATGTCCAAAAAATTAAGGGTTGTATTATAAATTTTTGGTGGAAAGGAAATTTAGGTCTAAGGATTTTTCATTCTATTGCTTGGTAATAACTCAAACAACCTATTGACAAAAGGGGACTTGGTTTCTTATATTTGAGAAAATTCAATGAAGATCTTTTGCAAAGAAAATGTAGAGAATTATTTCACAACCATAATCGCTAATTAGTAAAATTTTTGTTTAAGGTTATACTAGTAACATAATGGAAAACATAGACAAGGTTAAAAGTTGGGATTTGTGGAGACGGAGAGATATTCAAAAAGTTAGTTTACTTATTATAGAAAATTTGAAATGAACATCAAGGAAAAAGAATAAAGTAATAATAATAATAATAATAATAATAATAATAATAATAATAATAATAATAATAATAATAATAATAATAATGAAGTAATATATTACTGTATAATTCATAATTTAAAAATAATATTTAGAATTATAATCATATAGAACAATAAATTGATTCTAAAATGAGAGAAGTTTCTTTTTGTAAATTTTTTATATTTAATATTTAATAAATATAATATTTTTATTTTAATATTTTATAATTATATTTTAAAAATTATTTTCCATCCAAATACACACGTGCCAAATGAATATTGAAATTTAGGAAATAAATTTCTTATTAAAATAAAAAGATAATCACCATCACACCTAATAAGAAAGTAAGGGTCTATTTTTTGGTTTTTTTAAACAATTCTTTTTTGAAAAATAGAAGAACTAGTTTGATAATTTATTTTTAGAATTTATTTTTTAAAATTATTCTCTAAATGTGTAACTTAAAAATAAAAAATAAAAATAACTTTTAATTATTTTTAAACTTATTTTATTATTCTAAATATCAGATTTATAATTAAATAAAATATTTTTATTTACAATATCAATTATTCTCTAATTTTAATTTTTTTCAATTTAAAAATAATTTTTGAAAATAAAAAATTTTAAAATAATTTTTTATAACAATTTTTAAAAATATAAAAGTAAAAAACATATCTAAATACACTTTAAGATTTTTTTAGCATTGCTTTTCCTTTGTTCTTTGGGCCACGTGTCGGGCTATGGGGAAAATTTTTCCCGCCTAATGTTTTAGCTACATTTCTTTTTCTTTTTTTTTTCTTTCATTTGTATTATTTATAAATATAATTTAAATATTATTGAGTATTATCAATTTAACACAAACTTTTCAATCATAAAAGAGTTTAATTGATTTTAAATTCTTATTTAATAAAATTAATTTATTTTACTAAAAATTTATATTATACTATAACTCATGCATTTTTTCTTTTCTTTTTATTTTTTTATGCCTATTTATAGTTTAGATTACAATTTATTTTTAAATATATATATTTTAAATAAATTAAAATTTCAATCTAAACATTATTTTTTATTAATTATTTTATAACTTAAGCATTGCTTCCTACATGTTTTTGTCTTTTTTTTTAACACACACTCCTGCTGTTGTTTATGATTTAAATATTAATATCACTAAATAGTATAAATATAATGTAATACAATATATTTTATTTTAAAATTATCTAAATATTTTGAATAAATTAAAACTTTAATATAAAAATTATTAACACAATTAATTACATATTTTATTTTTAAGAATAAATTGAATTAAATTCAGTTAAATTTTGTTAATTTTTCTTGATAATATTTTTTAAGAGTCATATTTTAAATTAAAAATAAATCAATTAAGATTTTTAAAAGGTTTACAACTCACATGCTATTTTTTTTCACTTTAAATATTTTATTATACATTTTTCTTCTTTATTTATTCACTTCTACTATTTAAAATTCAAATGTAATATATTGAATATTATAATTATAATACAACTTATTTTTTATTTTTACAATTATTTTGAAGAAATCAAAATTTTTATTTAATTTAATTAAATTACTGTGTATTTTATTTTTAGTCTTATTATTTCACAATTCATGCATTACTTCCCTTTTTTTAAATTTTATTTGTTACATATTTCTTGCTTTGTTATCTTTAATCTTGCTATTTATAGCTTAGATAGTAAGGTTACTAAATAATATAGAAACAATATGATATGTTTTATTTTGATCACAAATATTATAAATAAATTAAAATTTTAAAAAGTATTAATTGCATTAATTATTTATGCATCCTCTTTTTAATAAAAATATTTTAAAAAATTAAAATTAATTTTATTTATTTAAATTTAATCTATATTTTTTCATCTTAAATTTCAAGTATTATATTTCAAATTAAATGAATATGCATCAATGAAATTTTTTATATACTTTACAATCCACATATTGCTTCTTTTCATTTTATTTATTGCATTGTATAGCATATTTAATTTGGAGTGATTTGTACAATTTTTTTAATATAGAAAAAATATTTAACGGTTTTTATTTTGAGGTGAAATTTATTTATTAAAATATATAATGCAAATATTAATAAATATAATTAAAAATATTAGTTAGTTATTAAGATTATAGTTTTTTATTTTCTTTATGTATTACTTTTTATTATATCAATGAATAAATTATTTACATTTTTAAGGAAAAAGTGTTACATCAAATTCATCTTTAAATATGATATGTAAATGTTTTTATTATAAAAAATTATGATATTTAAAAAATTAATATAAAATATATAAATTAAATGAGTAAATTATATTTTTTATTTTTAATAAAAATATTTAAAATTAAAATTAAATATATTTATTTAGAATTTTTAATATTTTCTTGATACCATATGCTGCCTTTCTGCATTTGTTGGAAAAAAATTTCTTGAAATCGAACTTTTCTCTAAATATGATTAACAAGAATTTTTATTTTGACAGTATTTTAAATAAGTTAAAAAAATTATTATTTTATTTTTACTAATGAGAAATATGAATTCATCAATGCGACAAAAGTAAGAAATTATAAAATATATTACTAAAATTATTTATTAAAATATTTTATATAGTTTGTTAGTTTTGAATTTAAAATTTTTGATTAGATGTAAAATTTGAAAAAATATGTATTCAAACACATTGATATAAAAATACCTGAAAAATGGTACAACTTTAAATGATCAATAATATTGTGTATGTTTAAATTAATTTGATTTATTTTGAATTAAAAATTATTTATATTTTTAATGAGTATGAAGATGTTATACTATTAAAAAATGTAACTAAAAATTTTGATAAAAATAAAAAATTCAAGAATTTTCTTACAGCAAAGTATTACATAAGTAAGTGCTTGTATAAATCTTATATTTATACAATAAGCATGCACTTTTTTTTTCTAACTATACATTACATAAGTAAGTCTCATTAATTTTATAACTTAATTAATGTTATAAAAGTAGATAGTGAAAATTTGAATACATAGAATGAACTAATGTATATAATGTATTTTAATAAAATTCATGAATTATATAATGTATAATTAGAAAAAAAAAAGTGCATGCTTATTTTTCCTTATGAAACATAAAAAAATAATTGCAAATAACTTAGTTGATATTGAGTTAAAAATAAGTGATGTTATTTATTAGATATCAAAATTATATTTTTAAATATAAATTATATTTTTTTAATAAGAATACTATTATTATTATTATTATTATTATTAAATACTCATTCTCCATTTCATTCCTACATTATTTTTATATATCAAATATACTTATGGAAAGATTTTTTTTCTATTCTCCTTATCTTTTTTCATTTCATTATATAAAATGTACATAAATATTCTTTTCTTTTATTATTATTTTTTACCATTATATAATTATATAAGTTAAATACAATAAAATTTTAAACAATAAATACATAGTCTTATAAATTATGTATATTTCTTTTCTTAAATTTTCGTGAATCAGTTTAATACAAAAACATTTTGTATTTTAGCGGTCTTTGTTTAATCTTTTGTTTGAAGGACGGGACTCAGAAGAATATATATATCAAAATGGAGAACTTGGGACAAATCATACCCAATAATCTCTAAAATCAACACCACAGACTAGTCCTGTGCATGCAATTGAACGAGCTCGGCCCATATATAGGATATTCATTATTCAAATTTGCAGCGAAAAATGGAGAGCAGGGGATCGAACCCTGTACCTCTCGCATGCAAAGCGAGCGCTCTACCATTTGAGCTACATCCCCCTGCCAGTGGGTGTGCTCGACTAGAAAGTATTGTATTAATTCTCAGACGTGAGGTCCTTTCGCGTAATACTTACATCGGCGAGCCGCGTTCCTGGTGTTGTTTGCGGATAGGATAATGGCTTCGACAAATGCAATGGCAGTCACATTGTCCCCATGGATTTCCAGTGGAGCAGGCATCAGAGTGGGCAGCCCTTCAGCTTCTCTCGCATTTCTCACCCGTTCTTCTCCAAATTCACTGTCTTTGAATGTTGCCCGCAATTCTGCCGCTATCTCTTCCCTTCTTCATTCATCCTTCCTTTCCCCTTCTTCCTCTCTTTCTTTCCCTTCTTCCGTTTCAGGTAATTTTCTCTTCACTTTTCTCCGCTCTAATTTGAAAAACCCATCTTTTATTTAATGATTATGGAATTTGTGAAGTTGCTCCTTTTGCTCAGAATCTTGTTTCCCTTTTTGTGATTTTTGGCATAGGGGGGAGTTGCTCTTTTCCCATCTTGTTGTTTTTACAATGGGTCATGTTGAAATTTCTCTTTGTGCTTGGGTTTGATTCAAGTTATTTGCTTGCTGTTTTGTTGTCTTAAACGGACAGTCTTAGTATTGGATTCTGAATTGTGGCTATGGATTCCCAATGTAGTGTCTTACGAGCATTATAGCAGTTTGGAAGTTGCTTTTTGTGGTTTTCTGACCCCGTCATGCTTAATTGATGATTACTTTGGAGAAATATGAACCCAAAATCTTTATTCAATTTGCTTTGATTTGGAAGTGGCCGTCTGTTCATACTTAATTGACTAGTACTCTTATGAGAAACATGACTTTCAGCTTTGTTCAATGTGGTTTAATTTTCTTTGACATGAGTTCCCAATTTCCAGGTCTATCTCTAGGTTTGGATTTGGCACCTAGTTTTGGTGCTAGAAGAGAAAAAGGCAGTGGCCTAGTTGTGAGGGCAGGCAAAGCTGCTCTTTGTCAGACCAAGAGGAACAGATCAAGAAAATCACTGGCGAGGACTCATGGTTTTCGTAGAAGAATGCAAACGACAAGTGGGAGAGCAGTATTAAAGAGAAGACGTGCCAAAGGGCGAAAGGTCCTTTGCACCAAGTCCAATCCAAGTAGTGGCAAACGTTTTTAAATAATCTCATTCGGATTCTGTTTCTGTAGGTACATGTATTGATTCCTGTTAACTTGTCTACACTCCAAGCTTTTGTTTTCTGCCACTGGTTATTTGGAACTATTGTTATATTGAACAATTAATTTTTTTTCTTGGAATTTACTTTATCCGTGTTATTTGTTGTTTTTCCTAATTGCATAGCTGTTGCAAAGACCCTTTTTTGCAACTTAATTCACACATTACACTTGAGGAAGTGGACAACATGTTAGATAATTAGACTGTATGTTTAGTGTTGCACTCTGCCTTTCTTCAAATTTGTTAGTACATCATTCGAATAAGATGAGTTTATGGGCTTATATGAGTTTAATTGTATTGTATTTTATATTCTATTATAAATAGATTATTTATTTCATTGTTAAACATGGCTTCATGAACTATTCTCTTTTAACATGGTATTGGAGCTCCGATCTAAGTATCTCTCTCCTATTCAAATCAAAAGAAAACAAACATAGACATAAAAGAAAAAAAAAAAAAAACTCAGCTTCTTCTTTGTTCCCTCCCTCGAAAAGATAATAGTAATTTAGGATTGCTGAATTGCAAAATACAATTATGGTTTTTTGACTGTAAAGTGTGTGCGGTATTGTTGTCGTTTAGTTTGGGAGATTTAGGAGGTTTTTTTGAGATTGAAGGGGGCGGAGTAGTTGATTGGTGACCGGCAACTTCATCGAAGTAGCACATGAGCAACACACTCGGCATTTGCAGAGGCGTGCAAGCATTAAGCAAAATTAACTTCTTTGACATGTGGCGGAGTGTAAGCATTCCTCCAATGATGTACTTCCTTCAGCAATCTTCTAGGCAGATTCTACACTCCTAATGTGTGGTTGGATTTGTTATTCGTGGACTTTGATTGCAATTTTTTTTTAACTTTTGGTACGTTTTGATGCTATTTTTTCAATTTTTTAATTGTAATAGCAATTTTTTCAATTTTTTAATTGTAATAGCAGATTCCTTTGATTTAGGTATAAAAATTGTGCACAATAATTACGAGTCTTTTTTTGTCATGAGTATGGATTTGCTTTTAGTTGTAGGGGTGGCAATTCGGGTTCACGAGTCAGGTTCGGGTCGGGTTGGGCATAACCCGAACCCGTTTATGCACAACCCGAACACGACCTATTTAATAAATGGGTTGACCCGACACGACCCGTTTATTAAACGGGTCAATCCGACACGATCCGTATAATTCGAATATAAAAAATATGCTTATAAGATAGTAATACAACCCATTTAACCCAACCTGAACCCGTTTATATTAATTTTTTATTTTATATAAATTAATAATTAATAAATTTATATATTATATAACGGGTTAAACGGGTTAACGGGTCGGGTTGACTCGTTTAATAATCCGTGTAACTTAAACGAGTTTGAAACGGGTTGACCTGAACTCGACACGAAATTTATTCGGATCAGACGAGTCAACTCGTTTATGACCCGAACCCAATTAAGCCCGACCCGAACCTGTTTAATTCGTGTCGTGTTATCATGTCGTGTCGAAAATTGCCACCCCTATTTAGTTGATGGAAAGATAATTGATTGAGAGTCAGATAGAGTCAGATATAGAAGTGCAATAGTTTATTATAAGCATGTTTAAAAGTGAATATATTGAATATATACAATTTCAAGTTTCTAGACAGCCACCACTTATTTAACTCATTGCAAATTGATTCAAACTAGTAATATCACTGTGTGTCTTTCTAATTTCCAATTTAGATGGACAATTAATTTTGGAACTACCAATTATATGATAGGTTATAAAGGTTTTTTGTCTTCTTTGCAAACTTTTTCTTTTTGTGCTACTATAGCAAACAAGTTCATTACTTTCAATTATTAGGAGTGATGTAGTAAATGTTACTTTCTGATATTTCCTTATCTAATATTTTGTGCCTTTCTAAATTCTCTTTCAACTTGCTTTTTATTAGTTAAATAATATTTACCTATATTTGTAGTATTTTATTTTCTAATTATTATATTTTTTAGGATCTCTAGCAATAAAGATTTGTGATAGAGAATACGAATTTGATGGCTTATATGTGTTTGAATCAAAAAGTTCCTCAACTTGTTACTACTACTACTACTATCACCCCATATCAATTGCATTGGCGTTTAGGTCATCTTTCATTAACATCTTTTAAGAAATTATTTCTTAGTGTAAGTTCTGTTTCACATTTCAATGGTAAATCATGTTAGTTTACTAAATAACATAGTTTGTTTTATATTCCTGGAGTTAATAAATATGTTACATTCCTTTTTGAGTTAATACACTCTCATGTTTGGTATCCATGTTCAGTGGTGGCTAAATTTAATTATTATTATTTGGTTACTTTTATTAATAATTATTTAAGAGTTACTTAATTTTATTTTTTGAAAAATTGATCTGAGTTATTTACTATTTTTAGTGCCTTTCATGCTGAAATTATAAATTAATTCCATATTTCTATACAAAACTTGTGAAGTAATAATGTTAAAGAATATTTTTCTACTTATTTTTCTTCATATTTACCTAAGCATGGTATTGTTCATCAATATTCTTGCTCAGTTACTCCACAACAAAATAGAGTAACCAAAAGAAAAAAATCATTATTTAATAGAGGTTTTTGGTGCACTCTTATTTCAAATAAAAGAACCTAAAGTGTTTTGCACAGAGGCAGTTTTCACCGCCTGTTTTCTAATTAATTGGATGTCATACACAAGTTTTGATGATCAATTATCTTCATTTTGTTTCCTTCTAGACTTTTATTTCTTCTCACTCCATATATTTTTGGTTGCATTTATTTTGTTCATAATCATTGTACTTAGGTTTCCAAACTTAAATTATGATCCTTAAAATGTGTCCTACTTGGTTATTCTTGAACATAAGAAAGGTATTGATATTATTCTCCTAATTTAAATCGTTATTTTGTATCTTTGATGTAATATTCTTTGAATCCACATTACGTTTTGGCTCTTCTGAGTCTTTCTTTACCATACCTAAGTCTGATTAACTTGACAAGTATTTTCTTATATATTTTACCTCTTTGGATTTTCAACCCCCTAAGAAACAAAATTGGGTCCATCCTTTTATTAAGCATATTTATTCTCATAGAGTGCAGATACTAGCTATAGCACCTTTGTCTGACAATGTTGAGACATCCAATATAGTAACAATTGTTGAATCACCACTAACTTTGTCTCTTCTACTAACTGCTTCATCACTAAATCCTTCTCCTTTACTTTTTGATTTTGATATTTTTATTGCCCATTGAAAAATGTACTTGTAGTTGCACTTAAAAAGATAATATTAATCACCTTTTATCTCATCTTTACATATGTTTTCTATTCCTCGTTACTTGTCTCCTCACAATTATTTATTGCCTTGTTAGATTCTATTACTATTTTTAAGTATGTTGTAAAGGTACTCTCTTATTTTAGATGACTTGCTAATATAGAGCAAGAAATGATGACCCTTGAGGCAAATCATAAATTGGATATTTATGTCCTTACTAAAAATTCTATTAGGGTGCAAATGGGTATTCACTATGAAAGTTAACCAAGATGACATTGTTGCTTAGTTAAAGGCTCATTTAGTGGTAAAAGGTATACACAGATTTATGGTATAGACTATTTAGAAACATTCTTTCCAATTGCAAAATTCACTTCTATTCACTTATTTACCTCTCTTGCTGCATCTTATGGCTGGCTCCTTTATCAATTTGATATTAAAAATACCTTCTTATATAGTGGTTCACTTGAAGAGGTGTATACAAAGTAACCATTTGGGTTTGTTGTTTAGGGGATTATGACAAGGTTTATTGATTAAAAAAAATCTTTGTATGACCTAAAGCAATATCCTCCATCTTAATTTAGAAGATTTAGTGATGTAGTGATAGAGTTTGGGATGAAGAAAAATGATCATGACTATTCAATGTTTTATAAACAATTAGATTCTGGTTGTATTTTTTAGGCTATCTATGTAGATAATATTGTGATCATTGGTAATGATAAATTGGATATTTCAAAATTGAAAAGTTTCCTTCAAACTAAGTTTCAGACTAAAGATCTGGGAGCACTTTTAATATTTTTTAGAGATTGAAATTGTTCAATGAAGGAAAAGAATCTTTTTATCTCAGAAAAAATATGTTCTTGATCTCTTGAATAGAATAGGGATGCTTGGCTCTAAATCTTATGGTACTCCCATGATTCCAAATATTAAACATGGCTTAAAAGATAAGGAGTTGCTAGAAGATCTAGGGTAGTATAGATAACTATTGGGTAAATTTAACTACCTTACCATAATTAGACTTGATATTACCTTTTTGATAAATTTAGTAAGTCAATTTATAAATTCTTCAAGAACTTCTTATTGGGATACAATCATGTATATTCTAAGATATCTTAAGAAGGCACTTGGTCATGAAATTTTATTTAAAAAATCATAATCACTATGGAATAGAAGATTTCTCTAATACAAATCGAGTTGGATGTCTTATAGATAGAAGGTTCACTTTTAGGTATTGTGTGTTTGATGGTGGGAATCTTATGTCTTGGAAAAATAAGAAATAAGTAATGGTGTCTTATTCAAGTGCAAAGTCTGAATATTGAGTCATAACTCATGCTACAATAGAGCTTATATCAATTTCCTACCTTCTTTATCAATTTGGAATTGAGTCTTATGCAATTATGCAAATTTGATGTGATAATTGGGCGGTTATTCATATTGTTACAAATATGATTTTTCATGAACGTACAAAATATGTAGAAGTTGATTATCATTTTGTTAAATAGAAACTTCAAGAAGAGGTTATTGTTCTTATATATATTAGAGTTGGAGAATAATTAGCTGATTTATCTACTAAAACTTTCACAAAAAAATGGGGTTATTGGTCTTAGATATATTAGAGATAGAGAACAATTAGTTGATTTATCTACTAAATCTCTTACAAAAAAATGGGTTGATAATATTTGTAATAAACTGAGCATATTTGATATTTATGCTATAACATAAGAGAAAATATTAATAGATTATTAGTATAAGATATGGGTTTATGGGCATAGATGAGTTTAATCTTATTGTATTCTATATTCTATAATAAATAGATGTGCTTGCTTAATTGTTAGGTATGACTTTAAGAATTATTCTTTCTTAACAAAATTAAAGAAAATGAGAGCAGTTTCTTTTTGTTTCACACATTTGTCCTTGTAGTTTGTACCAGCCGTTGCTTCACTAAAAGATCTGATATTTGAACAATATAGTTCTGATGATCTTAGATTAATTGTCCCTTGGCATCCTGCATGTGAATTCAGTCTAGAAATTTGTCATTGCCCAAGCTGGTATACTGATGATCTGATATATGCTTTGCTTGTACATGAATTCCCTTGTTCAACTAGTCCACGAATTCTAGTTTCCTGACATACCTGTAGATGTGTTTTCTAGTCTTTAACATAACATAGTAACGTATATTTGATCCATGCTGATTAATTGATTGCTGCATGAGGAACTGCACAATGGCTTGCTCGCACAATGTTGGCAACATGGCTAGAGTTGGCCAAGTTTCTTTTTTTCATTCTTGGAGACACATGATCATAGGTATAGGTAATTGTGCAGTTAGTTGGGGGGGGGGGGTTTCTGAAGATGGCTTACTGCAAATTAGTTATTATAAGTACCAAACAAGGAAAATTTTTAAATTGTGTTGCTTAGACAAGATAGGGGGTTCATGTTTCATTGGAGGAAATTTCTAGTGTTTTTGCTGCCATAGTGTACTTATTTTGATTTCTGCTCTTTTTCAAAGAATCTATACCATTCTCTCCCAAGTGAGCAACGAGCTTATCTGTGATTTGCATAGTGAAAAGGGATTTCAATTCCTCATTGCCCTCTGGTGAATGATGTTCTTCTAGATTGTTACACTGTGTCAATTGCATCTCCTCATATTGATGCCCTTGGCGCTTCTGATTTTGTTGTTGCCTAATGAACATGTCCTAGCATGCCCTAGAAGCAAGTGTCCATGTAAAAATGTAAATAGTGTTCTAAGAAGATTCAAAATAAGGAACAGATCAATATGTCAATAATCTTTTATTCTTCCTCATTAAGGCTTCAGCACAAGTTTTAAAGTAAGAATTCCTTACACATCAATCCAGAAAGGCAGAAACATATTATTGATTTGCAAATACAGGAAATGACTTATGTAAACCAAAAAAATCAAAATGACAAGGCGTATATTTATTCATATTAGGCCTTGTATGCTTCCAAAATTCTCTTGAGCTACTTGTGCAGTTGGATGAGAGGCGTCTATTACAGCACCACGGAGACCTTCATGATTGAATGAATCTAAAGCCACATCCAAGATTTGATGTAGCACCCTCTAAAAAAGGGTGTGAAGTTCAATTTTCCCCCCTAGTTTGAGGTCGTGGGAAAGAGAGTTGAGAGAATAGAAGTTGCATTGTTGTTTTAAAAGAATATAATTAACAACTGCTGTAGAGTTTGTGCCCCATGATGGCCTTTGTTAGTCATCGACCGCCGTCTCCAAATAGAAGGATATAATTAAATCATAATTAAAGATAATCAAAATACTAATAGTATCCATAGTTGTCATTAAAGTTTACTTGAATTAATACTAACTAAAGATAGTTATTGTTAGTACTTTTAGTAGTACAAGGACACTTAATATTGCTTTGAGATTTTTCTTTAGGCATGTCAAGTTTGAATTTGGTACTTTGTACCATTAGCCCAAAGAAAAAAAAAAGCAAAAATTATTTATTTAATATGCATATTTTAATTCAAACTCTACTTGTATTCAGATTTTCTTTTCCCTGTCTCTTCTTTAATATGCCTTTTTCTTCCTCCAATTTGAATGTTGAAACCACATATCCAAAGACCTAATTAATTGTAAGGGGACTATAGTCCTATAGCTAAGTACCCAATTGGATCCTAACATTCTTGGAACTACCTAAGCAGTGGGATAGGAAGCTTTCATGGCAATTCCACAATGACCTTGAGCAGTGCCAGTATCTCTCTGCAACTGCATATAGCCATCCATACCCCAACTTATTCCCCACGAATTCTTTATCCACCAAAACTTCTGGTCATCACTTGCCCCATAACCAATCACAGCGACTCCATGGTTGAGCGAAGATCCACATTCACCACCATATACACCTCCTTTGTAAAACTGTAATTCTCCACAAAAAGAAATGGCAGCCGAAACTGGTTGCTTGCTCACAGCTTGTAGAAGAAGTTCTTCACTATTGGGGGGTACGTGCACAATGTGCTTTATATTGGCTGCAGCTGCAGATTTAGCTGCCTTCTTCTTGTCGCAAATTCCATCCGTTTTACCATATGGATAATCATTTTCGGTAGCCAGCCCTTTGTTGTTTATAATATATTTGAAGGCATCATCTATGAGATTTTCACCGTTATCCTGCTCGCTGTCAGTGCAGTCCATCAGTTGTTGCTCGGACAAGGAGGTTAAATTTCCAGTTTTGATCTTGACAAAGCCTTCTACTGCAGCTACAGCTGAAAATGCCCAACTATTTTCTACGTACAAGATAAGATGAAATAGACATCAGTAATGTATTAAGGAGATATTTGGCATCTTAATTAGTATAGTTACCTAAGGCACTCAGGAAACTTTCATATCTACATAGATTGCTTGCATTTAATTCGCCCATGTCAGGAGGAAATATGATGCCTGAATTTGAAATATCTCCACGGAAGGGATCCAAACCTGTCAACAAAATTTTATAAGATGGCAAAATTGTGCAGAAGTTATTATAATAATTACTTGAGTCGTTACTTATGGATCAGCAGAATAAAAATAATTTACTTTTTCCTTTTAGTTTTACACTTCGTAGACTGTTGTTCGGTCAACTTTTGTATTGGATGAGATTAATGTCGTGTTGGAACGGCCTTAAGGTGCACCTTTTAAAACGCTTATGAGATTTAACCTATGACACAACTGAGTACAGTACAAAATTATGTGATTATTGTGACTATTAATGTGGAAACTAAAATTAGGGTTAACAATGGTTACATATAATTAGAATTTTAGAGTGAAAAATAGTATACGTGTCAAAAATTAAATTTGAAATTAAATTTGAAATTTTTTATATTTATTAATTTAAATTTTATAAATTTTTTTATCATCTTATATACAATAATAACTTTTAATTTTCATTTGAAATTCGATTTGGAATCTTGTCTTTGATGCATATATAGCATTACTATCTTAAAGGATAATAAATATCTGTAATCTTCTTTACCATTTTAAACTTTGAGACAAGACATAATATCCGAGTCTTTCAACTTAAAAAATGAAGAGTTCAACTCATGATGTCGGTTCACTCTAAATTAAAATTAAAATCCAAAATTTAGTAGAAGATAAAATTATGACTTCCTATTCAATGTTATGAAGAACATGTATAAGATTATTACCACATGGGTGTTGGTCCTTAGGGGGTGTGACAGCTCCTTTCTTTCTCCAATCCACGCTAGCTGGAACATCAGATTGGTTAACTGGCTTCCATGGCTCTCCATTTTCGATGCAATCCACATTTGAAGGATTATATGGGGCCGTTTGGGGTAAATTTGTCAATCTTGAACCCTTGAATCCTACATACGAAGCAAGAAACTCTTCCTGGGTCAAATCAGCAAACTGGTTCAAACCCAACCAATAACTCGAATTCCCAACGCTGTTGAATCTGTTAATGTATTCCAAGTTCTGCTTGAATATGTTGAAACGTGCGTTCTTCTCCGTCTGATTGGAATAAATCCTTCCATACTTGGTCATCCATCTCTCATATTCACTGGCAACAGGATGATTCAGGCCGCGGCGCCGGAGCTGGCCGCAGGGCCGGAGCTGGCCGCAGGGATGCTTCATATTGAGCTTCAGCAGCGGCTGCTCTAGCCCTAGCTTGAGCAATGGCATATTCGTAAGCGGATGATGCATACTGACTCACCGACTGGCCGTTATTATTGCTGTAGTAAGAACTGTGATATGCTGTTTGGAACGTGGCTGGGTATGGAAATGCGCAGAGAAGAACGAAAATGGCTGTGATATGCAGTTCTCTTTGTAGTGAAAAAGCCATATTTTGGTAAGAAGACGAAGTTTCCGTCACTCACGGTGAGGGGCTTTTGCTGATATAAGAAGAAGGCAGTGCATTTATATATATTGCAGAGAATGACAGAAGGATTTTTCCTGAACGATAATCTCGCTGAATTCCTCAGCGTGCCGGGTAAGTTGAGGAAAACAGAAAAGAGAGGAAGATGTTTCCGGCAATCAAGGCATCAAGGCCTTCATATCCGAGGTTTGAAGTTGAGCTTCTCGAGCCTTTTGTTTTGTTTGTTTCCTAGCCTGGTGGCTGTTCTGTGCGTTCAGGAAGTTAATCGATGTACATTATATCTGCATTCAGGGGGAAAATATTTGAGAAAAAAAAAAAAAAATCAGTTATACGCCATTCAGTACAAATCTACACTTTTAGGGGCTGTTTTAATATCAAAGTTTTCTAAAATTAATTTCATTTCATTTTAATGCCAATAATTTCAATTCATTGACAAATTAATTGCATTGTTTGAAAATTATGTAAAAAATAATTATTTTAATTTATTTAAAAACAATTTTTTATTTTAAAATATATTGAAAAATACATAAAATTAAATTAAAAAATAAATTTTAATGATATCATGATAAATTTAATGTTTGAAGGAAGGTAAATTTTTTATATAATATATGTTTTAGGTTAAATAAAATAAAATTTAATGAAATCCTTATAAAAATTGATGAGTTTCATAATAATATAACTATAATTAAAATAGAGATTATAAATGTAATAATATGAAATCTTTGCTAAATTATGTAAAAAAATAATAATTTTAATTTATTTATAAAATTTTTTTATTCAAAATGTATTGAAAAATATATAAAATTTAATTAAAAAATAAATTTTGACAGTATCATAATAAATATAATATTTAAAAGAAGATAATTTTTTTATATAATACATGTTTTAGGTTAAATAAAATAAATTCTAATAAAATATTTATTAAATTTGATGTATTTTATAATGAAATAAATATAATTAAAAATTATTTAAAAAATAAAATAAAATATTATTTTTAGTTATCCCAAAACAAGGATTGAATGACTAGCTAGCTTTTCACCTGCCAAACAAATATGAATCACTAGTGTTAAATCGTCGTTACTTTAAAAATTTGATAATACTAGTTAATGGTTGTTTGTCAAAGGATAACGAAAAGGAAGAAAAAGGAAGGGAAAATTGTGGCGTAAATTTTCTGTTATTTGTGAATTTTAGACAAGAAAAGGGAGGAAGATACATAAGAGATTATGAGTAATCTTAGAAAATTTTCTAATATTTAATTTTTTATGTACCTCTAAATTGGAGGAGGATTTTGAAATATTATTTATTTAAGGAAAATTATATTTTATTTATTTGTGATTTTTTATTTAATATATTTATAATTTTAAATATTATAATTTATTTACATATGTTTTTAATTGTTAATATTTTATCAATTTAAACTATTTTTTATAAAAAATTTAATAAAAATTTATGTACGTTGTGATCTTAATTTCTCCAAAATTTGATTTAATTTGACATCTACTAAAAACTAATTTATTCTAAAAAACATCCTATGCAGTATCTTATATTTTGCGATTGTAGACTAAATTATGAAAAGCAAATTTCCAATAAAATTAATATTTTTTTTGACATGATTTGATCTTGAAATGACTGTTAAATTGAGTCCAAACTTGAGAAGTAAACATTATATGCAATGGATATAAATTTTTTATTAAATTTTAGGTGAAAAATATTTTAAGTGGGTAACTGTGGTAATAATTAAAAATATAGATAAATAAATTACAATACTTAAAATTATAGGTGGATTAAATGAAAAATAGTAAAATTATGGATGGATAAAATATAAATTTATCTTTATTTAATTTACTATTTTATTCTACTGCATTATTTTAATTTACATTTTTAACTCATTATTTTTTTAATATTTATTAATAATTAAATTTTTCCAAAAAGATAAAAATTATAAATAAAATCATAAATTATCTATACATTTTGATTTAATTTTTTATTATTTTTCTTGTATAATTTAACAGCCCAAATAAAAAAAATCATAACATAATAATGTATTTTTCTCTCCATTCTCTCCATTATTTTTCCATCTTTTCTCCTCCTCATCTCCACGTTTTTCCTTTTACTAGATTCGCTCTGGTGAAAGAGAAAAATTACAAGGAAATCTTCTGGTGACACTACAGGGCTAAAAATTTTAGTATCGTTGCTCTTGTATTTAGACAAGCATGAGGCAATAACCCGTGGGCAGTAAACTAGAAATAATTTTTGAAAACTACATATACAAATTAACAGGGCCGGCGGTTTTCAAGGTTTAGGAGATTATGGCCCTGAAAATTTTATAAATACCTATAAAAGATTTATTTGAAAATTTTTTGTTGGTTTAACTTCATCTAAAAATAAAATAAATGTTCGAGATAATATAATGAGTAAAAATGTGTTTGAAAATATTATTTCAATATTTAGTTGAATAGATTCAAATTTAAAATTAATTTTATTTATTTGGTTTGTTAAAGCTAAAAATTGAATTAAATAAAAATTCATTGAACCTATTGAATGTCAACAATTACTTTTATTTTAATGAGATTTTGGTGTATAAATATGTCAAATATTCTGTCAATTTTATGAGCAATAATTGAATATGTAATATATATCATATATGACATAAAAAATTTTAAATCATGATCAAGGGTAATTTTCAAATTGTTTAAGATCTTAATATTTTATAATAAAGTTTTCAAACTATCTAAATATTGTAAATTGAGTAGTTAGCATTGAATATATTTATTTAACTTATAAAATTCTGTGGTAAATACTTTAATATCACCAAACACATCTTAACTATCATTATATTTTCTTCTTTTTAAAAGAAAATAAAGAAATCAACAAAAATATATAAAAAAGAGAGATAGTATGAAAATAGAATTTATTATCTTTTTTATTATTAGTTGATAAAAAATATGCATTAAATATATCAAAATCTATTTAATTTTGATTAGATTTGTATAATAATTAAGTCTGAGCTTAGACAAATAATCAATTTAAAGTTTCATTTCCTACAAGTAACTAATAAACTAGTTGATAATTAATAAGTTTACTAATAACTGATAGTTTGTAGTTAATAATTAATAGTTAATAAGTTAATTAATTATTTAAAAAGTATTTTATAAAATTAACTGTTGAACTATCTAAAATTATAAAATGATGTAAAAAGATATATTAATAAAAATAAATATATAATTAAAATAATTTATATTTATCTAACAATTAAATTATATCAATATAATTAAAAAGTTTAAAATAAAAATATAATATTTAATAGTTAATTGATTATATTTTATGGACTTATATATTTATTTACTTACATAATTTTTATTTTATTATTTATAACAAAATTATAATTATTTAAAATATTATTAATTATATTTTATGATATTATTTATTTATATGCATATTTTTATATATTTATAATTTATAATTAGGATATAATTATATTAAAAATTAAGTTAATTATATTTTATGAAAAAAATATTTAAATTTATGATATAAAAGGTATGAGTTATAAATTAATAAAAAGAATATGAATAAATTTTAAAAAATTTGAAAAAATAATAATTTATAAATTATAACCTATTTTAGATAATTTATTAAATCAAAATTTATTTTTTAATGAGTTAATACAAAAAAACTGAATTAATTTATAATTTATTGAATGACTCAAGTGAAATATTTGTAGCATGAAATGGAGCCCAGCTCGATTTATTTGCAGCTTTAAATTCCTACCGTACCAAAACTTGTTCTATCAATCTCAGTGGCCACCCTTCAAATTATCTCAGTCCGCGCCGCAAATTAAGTACAGGTTCCACGCTCTATCTCTTCGGAAATCATGGCTCTCACGAGGATTATTGGTGTAAGAAATTTTTCTATAAAAATAGCAGTTTTAATCGGTATTTTTAACTGGCACATGCACGTTCTTTTTGTTACATACACTTCAATATAGTTCATTTGATAACAGGTTAAAATTGCTCGATAATTTTTAATATCAACATGATCTTCAAGTATATATGCATATCTCGAGTTTTATTTAATTACTTAATAAACAATTCTGTATATAAATTTAAGTTTGATTTATTATTAGTGTAAACAATTTTTTATTACCATGTATTTTTATATTATTATATCAATAAAAATTATTAAATTTTTTAATTTTTGATAAAAGCTTTTTTTTATTATTCTAACTTTTTGGTTATATACTATTTTTTAATTAATAATATAAAATAGTGGTACATCGAATTTAAACTTTGTATTTATATTTAAAAAAAAGGCATCTTTTTGTAATGGTAAATGGATATATACATTATATAATGATAACTATTGTAAGTCATCAATGCCTACAGCACATGTTTGAACTGGGACATACTTGGTTAATTTCAAGTCTCGAAAGGGTTGACCCGTGCGAGGGAGGCAGCTCCATCACGTCCTAATTGATAAAAGGCAATGAAAACCAGGACTTTTGAGATCAATTACTCTCCTAGTCCTGCCCTACAACTAATTACTTTCAGCCCGTCAGCAGAATCGTATATATATTTTTCAAAAATCTTAATATTTTTAGAATGTGATTCGTAGAAATATAATATTACTATATATCATGTTTGATTTAATATGAAAAATTTGCAGAAATATTTTGATATTATATTTTAATATATATTATAAAAATTTTAAAATTGCCCTGATCAGAATTAAAATAATTGCTAACCAATGATTAAGATTAAAAAATTGATCAACCAATATTAATCAACGTCAAAAGTTGATTACTCATAGATAATTATCCAAAAATTCTTATGTGATGAAAAGGAAGAGTAATCAATTTTTCCTTCCTGCTAAGAAACCCTCATTTTATTGAAAGAGGAGACATAGATTATATAGAAGTGGAAAGGATGTTTTGGATGATATGGTTATCCAGGGCAGGGACAGTTGGGATAGATATCTTGTACCAAATCTAATAGATTGGGCTATCCTTTGCCATTTCATAGGCAACTGCATTATAGTCACGTGGGCACTATAGAATCTCAAGGTTCATGGAAATAGTCAGCAGATTTTTTACTATCTTGAACACTAAATGAGCCTTCTAAGAATATCCAATGATGCCTAAAAGACACTACAACAAAAAGCAGCAATAACGATGACACTTTTAGCGACGACAAAATTTCGATCGTTACTAAAGGTATTTCCGGCGACTATTGTCGTCAGTAAAAATGGAAAAACTTTTCAGAGGGAACAGGATTGGGGGGCAGGAAGAAATAGGCTTTTAGCGATGACAAAAGTCATCGCTAAAAGCCTAAAAAAATTTGGGCGGGACAATTTGGCTTTCAGGCGGGAAATTTTGTCCTCCAGCGACGACAATGTCATCGTTGAAAATGCAAGGCTTTCAGCGACGACAGTGTCGTCGCTGAAGGGTTCACAATCAGCGACGACGACGTCGTCGCAGAAGGCCTAATAATTTTCTGAAAAAACTTTGGCCTTTAGCGACGACTATGTCGTCGCTGAAAACCCAAATTTTCAGCGACGACATTGTCATCGCTGAAGGTTGACGCTGAAGGCCAAAATTTTCAGCGACGACATTGTCATCGCTGAAAGTCCCATTTTCAGCGACGACATTTGGCTTTAGCGACGACATTGTCGTCGGTGAAAATCAACTTTCAGCGACGACAATGTCGTCGCTGAAAAAAAAATTCGGTCGTCGCTGAAAGCTTCAGCGACGACTGAATTTTTTTGTCGTCGCTGAAAGTAGCCAAGGCTATTTATTCCCCGCGCCTCCTCCCTCCTCATTTGCGCGTTTGAAATTTCTGGACCTGAGGTAAGTTCTTGAATTTTCTCTCTCTTTTAATTTTTTTTAATTTTAGTATATTTATTTTTTATATATGTTGATATGTATTAATTTTGTATGTTATATCTTTTAATTTGTTAGTTATTATTAGCACTTAGCTTAGTTCGTGGAGAGTATTCAGAGTTGATCAGTAGATTTTTACCATTGAGGTACGTAAATAAAAAAGTATAATTTTTTTTGTGTACTAATATATTTAATTTACTCAAATAGTTTACAATGAATTAATGGAATTGATAGTATGTTTAATTTAATATGAAATTTTATATTATTTAATTTTGCATATTGTAAATTTTAAATTTATTTATGTAAATTTAACTTAGCATTAATTTTATAAATATAAATTTGATTATTATTATGTATGCATCCCTCAATTTATAATTTTGAAGTATACAATATATGTGTAGATTATTCATTTAGAATAATGTAAGATAAAATAGTTATGATATTTTATTCACAAAATTTAAAATTTGTGATGCAATTTAGGAAACTTCAAACTTATTAGATTTGATGAAATAATGTAAGATAGAAAATTAGAATAAATATATAAATCTATCTTAAAAAATAAGAGATTACGATAATATAATCTCTTTTTTAATTGAGATTGAAACTTAACAATTCAAATTGTATTATTTACACCACATACTAAGAAAAATTCAATTAAACTAGAGACTACATAAAAATAAAATCCTAACAATCCAAATTATAATATTTACATTACATAAAAATTAAAAATTTCAAAACACTAGGAAGTTTGCATGAAAATCACCCCCTCTTGGATAAAACAATATTTACTTAAATAAAGAAGCTGAATTGTGCATCTTATAAATAATATACACCTTATAAAACTAAACTTACTTAAATTTACAACTAGGAAGTCCGTACACAAAATCTAAAATTTATGATGCAATTTAGGAAACTTCAAACTTATTAGATTTGATGAAATAATGTAAGATAGAAAATTAGAATAAATATATAAATCTATCTTAAAAAATAAGAGATTACGATAATATAATCTCTTTTTTAATTGAGATTGAAACTTAACAATTCAAATTGTATTATTTACACCACATACTAAGAAAAATTCAATTAAACTAAAGACTACATAAAAATAAAACCTTAACAATCCAAATTATGATATTTGCATTACATAAAAATTAAAAATTTCAAAACACTAGGAAGTTTGCATGAAAATCACCCTCTCTTGGATAAAACAACATTTACTTAAATAAAGAAGCTGAATTGTGCATCTTATAAATAATATACCCTTTATAAAACTAAACTTACTTAAATTTACAACTAGGAAGTCCGTATTCATAGTATACACCTCTCTATAAAGAAGCTGAATTGTGCACCTTATCAATATAGTAAAGTAGATGATACTTTTGAATTCCCACAAGCTTATTGTGAAACATAACAGTTGTTATGAATATTTAAAAAAATCAATAATCTACATAATAAGTTACGTAAATAACAGTACTGACACTTAAACAACGATACTCATAAAATATTGTATCGTTAATTTTAATTATTGTAAATATATTTTTACAATAATTTAAAATAGAACTGCATTTGCATTTAAATTATAAGCTTAGACCCGTTCAAGGGTTGGATGTTTTCTGAACATCAAGATACCCTTGAATTGTCTTGAAAAGTTGGATAGTTTAGGATATTATCATGTAGTTATTATTAACAATTTATCGGGCTCTTGTTTGATATTGTGGAAATATCTTGGCATCCTAACTGTTCTCCGGGTATAAACTATACATGTGTATAGTTTAGGCACTTGGAGAACCATAGGGAGATGCTGCCGAAATTTCTGCACGAGTCAATCGATGAGCGTGGATAAATTGAAAAAAATAATAACTATAGAAATATCTCGAATGGGATAGGATCCTACCCTTTAAAATTGGAGTGATACGGTGCATTTAGGGTGACTGTCAAATATTAATCAACATACTTTATTTCACCTACAGCAATTTCCTTCTTGTTCAGTGATACAATGTCTGTCGATAAAAGTTGGATACATCTACCAAATCGATTGTCGGATGAGTATTGGAATGGTGCAGTAAGATTTGTTCAAAGAGCCAAAAACTTTGCCGATGAAAGGGGTATGGTAAGATGTCCATGCAAAAAGTGTGTGAATTTAATATTCTAGACATTACTAACATTGGAGGCGCATATTATAGATAATGGATTTCATCCATTATACATAAATTGGGTACACCACGGTGAAGCAGATGTTTCGACTTCTAGAGGAACTAGTGGGATATCTCCTAATAATAGAGATGAGCTGGCAGATATTATACATGATTTCATTGGCCCTGAGGCAACTGAAGGTAATTTTCACAATGACAAGTACAGGTGTGAGAATGCGGCTGACGAAGACATTGGAACAAAATATAGTAATTGTGATAACCTATTCGAGCAAGTAGAAACAGAGTTGTATCCAGGTTGCACAGCATTTTCAGCATTGAACTTCTTGGTCAAACTTATGCATTTGAAGGAGGACCCGTTCAAATGGTTCACTTGGTGATGCATCTGGCAGACGAAACATTGGAAGGAGGACCCGTTCATTTTCGGTGGATGTACCCATATGAGAGGTATATTAAAAAGTTAAAGGATTACATTCGAAATCGTGCTCGACCGGAGGGTTCAATTGCAGAAGGATATATTGTTGATGAGGCATTAACATTTTTCTCCATATATTTGGAAGGAGTGGAAATTAGATTCAACCGCTCTGATAGAAATCAAGATGTAATACCTAGTCAAACAAGAAGGACATTGTCGGTGTTCCAGTCCTAATGTCGACCGATAGGGAAGAAGACAATTTCTCATTTCGATATGAAGGATCAGGATATTGCAGTATGGTACATCTTGAATAATTGTACTGAGATTGAAAAATATCTCCAGTGAGTATCTTAAACTTCAGTTATGTTCTTCTCTCTTTTGTGATTACAATAGACTAAGATTGTTATGTTCTACAGTGAGCATCGATTGGAACTCGAACGAAGTGGTGCTGAAGATATTGATAACTTACAGAGAACCAAATTCCCCTCCTGGTTTTACTCGAAGGTAAGGATTTTTTTTCCCAAATCCATTGAACGAATATATTAAATATTGTTCATTTCTCTTGTTGATATTTTAATTTAATTCTTGGAATAATTGCTACTTTTGTAGATGTACTATTTACATAGGAACGGTTCCCCAGAGGCCACTGAAGAGTTACTATCATTAGCATCTGGTCCCAGTTTCACTAACATGGTATACTCTGCGTGTATTATGAATGGAGTACGTTTTGTAGCCAAAGCTCGGGATGAGAAGCATAAAACGCAAAATAGTGGCATTTCTGTTCCGGGGATTGATGGCAAAATGTTTTATGGTGTACTGGAAGAAATAATTGAGTTGACTTATTTAAATAAGTACAATGTGACTTTATTTAAATGCAAGTGGTATGACACTGATCCTACAAAGAAGAAACTTTATACTGACAAGAATATCACAAGTATCTCCATCAACGGACAATGGTACAAGGATGATCCTTACATACTTGCTACTCAAGCAAAACAAGTGTTTTACATTGAGGATCTCCTTAATGGAACAAATTGGAGGGTCGTCCATAATATGGTGCATCGCGATATATGGGATCTACCCAGTGATGGAGATAATGCACAAGACCTATTATTTCTGCAGGATAGTAACTCGTCCAACTTCAACCTCACAGTTGATCTGGGAGATTTCGATCTAGTACATCTAGGTAATGAAAGAAATAGTCCTTCAATCGTTCCAATGCACAGGAATGTTGGACCTGGTGCTCATGGAGAAGACACCTTCATCGATGATGACGAGAGCCTTGAAGACGAAACAATTGATGATTATATGGATGAGGAGCCCACACAATCTGATAATGAAGGAGAATCCGATGACCATCAGTCTGTTAGGTTCACCGACACTGATTCTGGCTAGGGAAAAAATAACATATTCAAACTACAACTACAACTCATAATTGTGTAAGCATGATTATTAAAATAATAAATGTGATTGTAAGAGATTGAACCATTTCATCCTTCAACTGGATATTGAGTTCTTTTTAATTACTTATATGATGTGTATTATTTTAGTTATGGCGGATGTCGAGGCACGATACCACAGAGGTGACGCTGGAGGCGACCCACCGGAGCGACCCAGCCGTATTCCATCTCAATGTGAGGGCTCAGGTATTTGTTATTAATTGTGCATACCTAAGCTTGATTAAATATTATGTTTATTTTGTTAATATTTTTCTTTATTAAATAAAGTAGCACCTGCTAAGAAGAGGGGGCCGAATAGGTCCCTAAGACTGCATGAGAAGATTGGCAGGGGTGGAGGCAGACCGGTGCCTGTACAGTTTGATACGACTGGTACATGGCATGTGGTTGGTGAGAATGCCAGTCATCTCCCTCGTGATATTGGCAGCATGATCCGCGCCCACGTGCCGCCTTATTATAAGTCATGGTGGGCTGTACCTCAGGAGATTCGAGATAGAGTTGTGCAGGAGGTTTGCGTAAGTATCCATTTCCTTTTGAATTAATGTCTTTGAGATTGAAATTTCTAAATATATGACTTATAAATTTATTAAATGTCTTATAATGCAGTCCCATTTCGAGTTCCAGGGCATCTCCGAGGGTGATCGGGATAGAGCACTCTCTGGTTTGATGCGGACTACTGCCGACCTGTACCGAGATTGGAAGTACAGGTTGAATAAGTATTTCTTAGAGCATGGAGGTGATCGATACCAGGAGCATGACTTGGATCGAGCTCGACATTGTGTGCCTCGGTCTGTCTCACCGCAGACATGGTAGAAGTGTGTGGACTTCTTTGATAGTGACGAGTACAGGGTAAGTATGATATTTTATGGTATTATGTCAATATTTCATAATTAGTAGATTGTGAACATTAAAATTTAACTTTTTTCTCTTAATTTGCAGGAGTTGTCTGCAAGAAATACAAATAATAGAGCACAGAAGGTCGTGAATGACCGCCATGGGTCAAAGTCTATTGCTGCACATCGCTTTGATAAGGTAATTTAAATTTTTTCTATCTTTTTTAAATATATCCATTTGTTAAATAGCATTACTACCTTTCATCCTTTTTTTTGTTACAAAAATTGAACAGAGAAACAGAGATACTGGTGAGCTGCAGTCGGTGCCCGATAACTTTAGGGACCGACACACATACAGGTTGGGGGAGTGGGTGCATCCGATCCCTCAGGGGCAACATGTAAGTTGTTTGAATTTCATATTTTAAATAAAATTTTACAAATATATCTTCTAAGATAGATTTCTTATTACTTTTTTTTAATAATTTAAGGTGAGGATGACTGAGCTCATGACTCAGCATGTACAGTCTAGTGTATCATCCACTAGCTTGCCTACGACTCCTGTATAGTTAGATGAGGCTGCCATCGCCGATGAGGTACTTGGCACTCGTTGAGGGTACAGGAAGGTTGTTGGGTGTGTACTTGTTGGTCAGACTTATCGTTCGATGGGGACTTCTAGCACGGCGACGAGCTCACAAACCGTGTCTCAGGTCGGTGAGTTGCAGGAGCAGTTACACCAGAGTCGGGAGCAGATTGAGCAGAGCCAGCGATTGATTCAACAGCAGCAGCAGCGGCTTGATCAGCAGCAGCAGCAGATTATACAGCAGCAGGAGATGATGCAGCAGCAATAGCAGATGCAGCAGCAGTTTGGGACTTATCTTACTGAGATGACCTCGATCCTTAGACAGCAGGGTATCGTCCTACCGCCGCCTCCATTTGCTGCTGCTACACCGCCTGGGCCGAGTAGATTTGCGCCTGCACCTACTGCTCAGCCGCCACCGTCATTTTATCATCCTCGTAGTCAGGATGATGATGATGATGACGACGACGACGACGACGATCACGATGCACTGTGATTTTGCACCTCCCTACTTCCCCATAGTATATTTTGTTTATGTATCTTTATATTTTCTATATGTGCACATTTACATAGATGATGTATATATATTAGTTTATTTATATAAATATTATTTTTACCATTGCTTTATGAGTATTAATTTTTTATGTTGGATCAAATTGTTAAACATTATTAATAATACTACTGATATATTATAATTGTATAATTTATATTAAATTAAATTTTAAAAAATTATTAAACGAGTCAAGTAAATTAAAATAAAGAATATATCATTTGAAATATATAACAATTTGATTTTAAATTTTTTTAAAAAAATTCAAAAAACTTTTAACGGTGACAATTGTTGTCGTTGAATATTGGCCTTTCAGCGACGACTATTGTCGTCGTTGAAGATTAGCCTTTCAGCGACGACTATTGTTGTCGCTGAAAGCCTTACCTTCAGCGACGACTATTGTCATCGTTAAAAATCTCATCTTCAGCGACGACTATTGTCGTCGCTGAAAGGCCAATCTTCAGCGACGACTTCTAACCTATAGCGACGACAATTGTCGCCGCTAAAAATCAAATTTCAAATTTTTTTGAATTTTGAAATTGTTTTCTGCGACGACTTTGTCGTCACAAAAAGTCTAGCTTTTAGCGACAACAAATTATCGTCGCTAATGATCTCTTTAGGAACGAACCTACGCCGATGACATTTTTAACGATGACTTTTTCTTTTGTGACGACCGAGAACTTTTTAGCGACGACAAATGTCACCGCTAAAAGTCTTTTTTGCTGTAGTGAGAGATTCAATTACCACTTCACTATCATTTTCAATTTGTATGTGTTTCTTAGGAAAATTGTTTGTTACAAGAATAGCTTTGTGGATAGCCAATGGTTCAGTAGACAAGGTCGATGAACATTTGCAATTATCCTACCATAGACCTAGAACATTTCCTTCATTCATGATTACGAGTCAGAGTTGCATACGAGGCATAACCCAGGCCCAAGTAGCATCTACATTGAATTCAATCTTTTCCAGATGGGGGTGTTGCCAAGTGGGGAGGGCCCAAATGCAATTAGGTCGACAACAATGAGGATACTTTGTCGTTCTGCTAGGAATTCACATTTAATCTTCATGGCAACAATCTCTGTGTTAGGCACAACGCATGAATTTAAATTGCGGTTCTGGTCGTATTGTGTTTTTTGTAATTGCAGTTGATACGTTTATCAAAATACGAATTGTAGACATGATTTTTTTTTTACGATTTGCACATTTTTGAAAAAAGTGTTCAAAATATTATATTAATATTTTCACCCAAAATAATTTAATTAGTTATAATTTTTGTTAATATTAAATATATAAAAATAAAATTAATAATTATATTTATTTGTGTGCATATTTTAATATCTTTTTAAAAATATTTTTAATTATAAAAAAATAAATTTAGAAAGTTGATTGGTTTTAAAATTTTTAAAAAAATCTTTATATTAAATGTGATAATAAAATATGATAATAAAATATGATTCCAACTAAATATTAAATCTTATACTTAATGTGATAAAGATGATATAATGATTTATTATAAATCATCATAAATAGTTGTGATTACCTTTTTTTCAATGAGAAATGATCATGACAACATACCACACATATTTAAAAATCCTTCTCAAACAAAATAATTTTATTATATAAGATATGATTATTTATGATTTATTATTAATTATTGATATCAATTTTTAAATATAAAAAATTCATAATCAGTTATCAATTAATATTTAAGATTTTCATAATATTATCCCTAAATTAAAGTATAAAAAATATTTACATAAATATTAAAAAAATCAAATTTATATATTAAGTTTTTCCTCCAGAAGCTTCCCCTTATCTCTCACGCTCGCTCTTTATTCTTCAACTTTCCATCATAGTCACAATACATTACAAATTCCTTATATTCTTCACTTGTCAACCCTTATCCCTTATTCAAAAATCTCTTTGTTCTTTGGTTGGTATCTCTTATATTCTCCTTTTTATAATTATTTTCTATTTTAAAAAAAATGAAAGAAAAGAAAGAGACATTTGACTTCTCTGTGGAAAGCAAAAGGGTTTTAAAGTGCTAAATCATGGATTTATGAGCTTGGATTTGATTGAGAGCATAAATCTACATCAATTTTCAAAAGTTTGGAATATGGGTTTGAGTTTGGAATCTCCCCACATACTTTTTATTTTACTATATGAATATGAATCTTCTTGTTAATTTTTTTAATGATTATTAAGCTGTAAGTATGGAAAGTATGAAAGAATCTCTTCTACAATTTCATATTAAAGTTTCTTTTTAATTTTCCTTTCCTTTAGTACAATTTGAATATAAATCTAAGCAAACAAATGCACTTGTTGCAGTCTTGTTGCAATCAGATTTTACCATATTAAACCACATCACCATTTTTTTTGTCTACTAAAGATGTGAATTTTAATCAAACTGCTATAGCGATGAAATGCACCAATGGTTCCTTTCGCATCCACTATTTTGTGGTTGCATTTCATGAAATGGACCATCATTTAAAACTCTGACATAATGTTTTCTTGAACAATGACATTCCTTTCCTCCGAGATTGTCCTTATCTTCACCCTATAAAGATAAGTATTTTATGACTTAGGTTGTGATTTCTAACTAGATTGAGTTGATGTGAGCCTTGTAGCAAGGCATTGAAGTGGTTATCCATTGATGGAGATTAGAGTTCTTTAATCTAGATGTGCTTTAGCTGGAACTAGAAAAATATAGTGAAAGGGCAGTTTTCAAGTAAGTGTATTTTAATATGTAATACAGTTAAGCAAATTAGGAAAGGACTTCTCCATTACTTGTGAAGGTTTTGATTTAAGAGCGAGATAGGAGAGTATGGCTTACAAATCACTAAAGTGCAAGATTGGTATGGTTTTGCATTTAGGAAGTCCACAAGCATTGCCACATCTTTGACTAATCCAAAAAGATTAAGTGTTATATTTTGGATTGATATGCTAATTTTGTTGTAAAATATCTACTACTATTTAAAGTCTAAATCAAGTAATCATTACAATTTTGCTTGATCTATCACTATAAAATGTTTAATGCATCATTGGGGTAGAATATTACCATAATTAAGTTATATTTCCATCTTTTTTTAATTTTCAAGCATCAACTTTAATACTCTAATACCATCATTAACATTAACTTGGGAATACCTTTGATACATTTTGAGACCTATGGGTCCTTTAAAGCTCTTACTCAACAATTGTTTCCTATAAGATAGCATCTGCCCTTAGCAATGAGTGTCTTAACCTCATGAATCACTTTCTAGGTCTAAAAGCCTTGTACATTAGGTTGATTCTATCTTAACATATTTGGCATGAAAGCATTTGCTCAGTGTTTATGTAGTTCAATTTCTAGTTTCCATGTCAACTTTGCAAGCATAGCCATATTTAGATGATATGATTATTTGAATTCGAGAATACCTTTATACTTAGGTAAATAGAGGGCAGATTAAGCCTTTAGGCAGAAATAGTAGGTACAATATGAGCTCATTCCTATTAAAAACATTAGTATATAGTGTTTAATTTTTTAGATATCCTTATGGGGCTTTTAATGTAAACATGGAGTAAATAGGTAACTGCTATAGGATTATTTAGATCAATTTCAGGTAGCCTACCTAAGATAAAGCATTTGTTTGGCACCTTACCAATCTATTTTAGGCTTTGTACTAACTACTTAAGGTCTTGAGATTTAGAATTTGAGAGGAAGAGAAGGTACTAAGATTACGGGCATTATTTTGTTTAAGTCCATTCCCATAAATCTCTTGAATTTTTTTTTGGCCTTTTTGTGCTTCATCTTTAACATTTTTTGAAAGGAAGGTATCATATTTTGACACATTAATTTTTTAAATTGATCATATTTCTTATTGTTCTAAAATTGAGCACAATGTAGTAGCTTCATTAATATTCACTTTAGTGAAACTAATTAGATCTCCATGGATATCAAGTAGGAAGTTATTGGACCATTCCTAGATAGTTTGATCCCATAAAGATATTTGCCTATTTCTACCTTTAACAACATTTTGGATAAGACTTTAGTCACTACTATGAATAAGTATAAGAATAAGGGATCACCTATCATAGTCCTCTAGTTAGGGTAAAACATCCATTAATTAAAATTTGAAAGGAAACTATTATGCATTATTGAATCCATTTAATGAATGAAATAGCTTTAGGTTGCGAAGGATAAACTCCTATTTAATTTCACCATATGCTTTCTACTTATTAAGCTTTGTCTTTATCTAGCCATTTTGCCTTTTTTTTCTTAAAGAAGGCATAAATGATTTCTTATGTAAGTAGGCTATTTTCAATCATCTGTTGGGCCAATACTAAAGCAAACTAGGTAGAAAAAATCATCTTTTTGAAAAAGTCATCACTAATTTTTTTAGCAAATTCTAGAATATTATAATTATTGTATATAAAACCCATTATCTAGAATTTGCTAGGTTGAATTATGTAGAAGTTTATATAAGGAAATTTGTGAAGAGTTCTCTAGAAGATTTTAGAGGCATAAGTCAGTGACAATAAAGCCATCGACTTATGCCACCTAAAATAAGAGTAATTGCTCTATGTGCTTAGTGTAAAGTGAAGTAATGCAAAGCATAAGTCAAGTGCAAATGAGGTGTGATTATTTGTAGTGTGAAGAAGTAAATGATGTGTGCTCATGTCTAAGAGTGAAGTGAGGCAAATGATTAAGTGTGGTGGGGTACAATAAGGAAGTGTGGTAAGATCTTATGTAGGAATGGCCTACTAGAGAACAATAATGTGTTAAGGTGTGTTTTGAAATTAATACAAGTGAGGATATTTAAATTTTTGCCCAACATTTTTCAATAAACTGGTATTAGAGTGATTCAAGACCATATAATGGTGGATTTTCTAAGCAATGTTAGTGGCATAACAAAACTCAACAAATACAATTATCGTATGTGGAGCATTGTATGAAGTCATATCTTAAAGGGAAAAAATTGATGGTGGATGGTAATGGAGTTATTCCACTTGCTACAACATATGCAAAAGCTCGCAAAAAATGGTAGATTAAATCAAGCAAGGATCTCCATGCTATCCAAATTATAATAAATGATAATTTACTTTATCAGATAGATGATATAGAGATACCACATAATGCATGGCTAATATTTCCAAAATTATTTTTGAAAAGGAATACTATGAGACTTTAGTTGCTAGAGAAAGAACTAACGACCATAGAATAATAGAGTTTGATCATTACTAAATATTTTTTCAAAAGTTTAGAATTTGTGTCGAGAAATTACCTTAACTAGTTAAGAAGGCAAAAATAAAAGATGAAAGAATGAAGAGAATTATATTAAATGACTTAAGGCTAGAGTACAACCTTCCATTGATGATTTAGAAAGCTTGCTAGAAATTCAAAAAGTGTTAGTAAAGAAGTTTGATGCAATCTTGATGAAGAATGATTAGGAAGTTCTCTATGGTAGCAAAGGAAAAGGTCATCCTAGAGGTAGATTCAACCTAAAAGAAGATAATAAAAAAGAAGAGAAAAATAGAGTTCAAAACTTGAAGGAGCTCGTAAAGCCAACAAAAGTACGAGTAGCTATCTATAAGCTTTAGAAGATTTAATGGAAAGTGTTACAACTATGGAAGAAAAGGCTACATAGCTTAATTTTATCGCTCTAAGAGAAGAGTAGCTAAAAGTAATGCAGCAACATCAAGCTAACAACAAGAAGACAATGATGAAGAAGATTAGGAAATTAATACATCAAGTTCTATGTTAGCAGAAAATGAAGAATTAGCAATCATAGTGTCCAAATCTCAGTTCATTGATTACAATAAGGATTAGATATTTGATTTTAGATGCTCAAACCATATAATTAGAGATAAAGACAAGTTATTGGATTTGTCCAAGTATTCATGACAATTCTAGATTGCCAACCACTCACGTTAGGAAAACAATGGTGATCCACTAAATGCAAAAGAGATCTAACTAGAAAATGTGCTTCACATGCAAGGTATAAAAAAAAAAATTACTATTTGTGTTATAGTTAATTGAGAAAGGAAAGTAAGTTATGTCTAGGCTAGATAATATGAAAGTTTACAAGAATGCTAAGGTAGAATGCATGCTAGTCATAGTAGGAAAGAATGCAATTTATCTACGTGATGTCTATTGAGATAACATATATAGACAGAACTCAAAAGAATGAGAGCATTAATCTATAGGACTAAGACATGTGAGTTATCAAAAATTAAAGGTAATGATGAAAAAAGCAATACTCAAAGGACTATCATAGCTTGAGGTTCAAGATAGAGTAATTTGCTCCGATTGCTAGTATAGGAAAGCACATTAGCTACCTTACATAGAGTCAAAGTACCAAGTGAAAGAGCTATTGAGCTAGTTCACTTAGATGTCTTTAGGCTAATAAAACAAGCGTTAATAAGTAGTAACAAGTACACAAACATCTTAATAGATGACTATTCAAGGTATGTGTGGTAAATTTGAGGTGTTAACAAAATTTAAAGAGTTAAAAGAAAAGGTTAAGAATGAAGTACGTATGAAGATATGGTGTCTACAAAATGACAATGGTGGAGAGTACACATCAAAGGAGTTCAATGAGTATTTTTAAAGCAATAGGATTTGAAGATTGTTAACATGTCCAAACACTTCATAATAGAATGACATAATAGAGAGGGAAAATATGGCATCTCATAGAGATTTGTAGAAGTTTATTGCATGTAAAGAATGTTCCTGTAAGATTTTGGGTTGAATGCATAAAGACAATTGCATATATAATTAATAGGTTTCCATATGCAAAATTAAAATTCATCTCACTATTCTAGAAATTGTGGCATATAAAACTAATAGTCAATCATTTGTGGGTCTTTGGCAGTGTCTTTTACATATTTGTGCTTGATTATATCAAAAGCAAGTTTGACAAGAAGGCACTTTGCTGTTCCTTATGGGATATGACCACCAAAGAAAAGGATAGAGGTGTTGCAACATGAGTATAGGTAAATGCTATGTATCAATAAATATTATGCTCAATGAGTTGTCATCTTGGGGAGGACATGGATTTGTGTCATTACCAGATAAGACAAGTTTTGAAGATCAAGTGCAAGAGAAGTAAAGGGAGCAATCACAACCAAGTGTTTGAGTAAATTAATAAAGACAATATGAAGATCGTAGAGGTTCAAGATTACTGAGAGCTTGAACGAATCCCTGAAAAACTAGAGTGTATTGTTAAACACATAAAGATAAGGAATCAAGGGAAAAAAAAGAACCAAAATTAAGAAGACCAAGCAGATAATGAAGACCTAACCCAAAATACATATATGAATAAGAAGTTGGTGTTGAGGGGGAGTGTTGAAGAAATTATTATTGACTTCTTTGGCAAATTCTAGAATATTATCGTTGTTCTATAGAAAACTCATTAGCTAAAATTTGCTAGGTTGAATTATGTAGAAGTTTATATTAGGAAATTCGTGAATAGTTCTCTAAAAAATTTTAGAGGCATAAGCCGGTGACAATAAAGCCACCGACTTTTGCATCTATAAATAGGAGCAATTGTTCCGTGTATGTGTGTTTGGTGTAGAGTGAAGTAATGCAAAGCACAAGTCAAATGCAAATGAGGTGTGATAAAGTGTGGTGTGAGGAAGCAAGTGCTGTGTGTGCTCGTGTCCAAGAGTGAAATGAAGCAAGTGATTAAGTGTGGTGGGATACAGTGAGGAAGTGTGATGGTGTCTTGTGTATGAGTGGCCTAATAGAGAATGATAGTGTATTAAGGTGTGTTTTGAAATTAATACAAGTGAGGATATTTGAATTTTTGGCCCACCATTTCCAACACATCTTGCCCATTAATCCCCCATCTAATTGGCGATAATTTTGGATATGATCTTGTATGCCTAAAGTCGTTGAATCTAGTTGCTCCTTTTTTCTTTAAAATAACAACAATGAAAGTTTCATTTAAAGAGCATGGCATGCGGCGTGTTCTAAGAATTATTGGACTGTTTGAATAACTTCTTCTCTTATAATCTCTTAGCACTGCTTGTAGAAGATTGCCATTATTCCGTCCGGGTCAGGGGCTTTAAGTCGGGCATCTCATGTAATAGTTTAGCAATTTCTTCACAAGTGGGGGTAGGGCAGATTTTCTGATTGTCATCTTCTGGTTTTCAGAATTGCGATCCTAAATAGGATTGGAAAGAAAGGGTGGGATCGTAAATCGTAGGATCGTATCAGGATCGTAATATCCTACCTTAAAGCTCTTATATATTTTATATACCTTATAAATTCTTTGATTAGAAGAAAAAAATTCAAAATACTTAAATATATAAAAGCCAACACATATTCTCATAAATCTAGAAGTGATAATAATTCATCAATTAGTAAATAATTCACTTGACTTATATTTCCGGGAGCATTTTTTTCTTTTCAAATTAAACCTTGGCTTTGAATTAGATGAAGCCACCTAATTAATCTAATAAATTGAAAATAAATAAAATATTATAAATGCTAATAAATACAAAAAAATTAAATGCTAACAAATATTAATAATTATTAATTAAAAACAAAATATCAAATTTTCAGTTAACAATACAAATTTTCCTTTCTGGCTCAAATCAGAATCATTACCATTTAATAAATTTTCCTTTCTTGTTCAAATTAAAATCATTATCATTTATCATATTCAAAGTCAAAATATTTAATATAGCATATTCTTAATTTATATCAAAATTAACCAAAACAAACAAAAACCCATTTCGTCTAGAAGCTTACAGTTGGACAAAACTACGGTTGCAGAATGCTTTTGCTGTGCCGGCGCCGCTACTTTCCACCTCAATAGGTTGTGTCGACATCACCAGAATGAGCTAACAGTAAGGGCGAGATCAACAGAAGGTTCCTGAAGGGGTATTGCAACAACAACGAGGAGAAGGAAGTAGAGCAAGGTTGATTCTGATAGAGAAGAAGCTCGACGAAATGGTACGAAAATGGGATTAGGAATTTTATTTGGGTTTTCATCTCTTTTTTCTTCAAGAAAAATTGTCAAAAATTCAACAAAATTGGCCCATATGTAAAAGTCGACCGACCCATTTTATCCATCTGCCTACATTTGTGAATCGGAAAAAATCAGTAGGATCGTGCGATCCTACCGATCCTACTGATTCTGCACGCCGCGTTCGCCGATTCTAAAATAAAACGAGGCAGACAACGAGGCAGCACGAAATGGTCATCTGAACTCGTAAAATCGCATGATTTTACGAGTTAACTCGCGGTTCTGACAACCTTGGTTCCAAGTCATGTGGGTAATTAACTCCTCACTCTGGAAGAGATTGGAATATTCCTGGAAAAAATAGTTCATTATCTCTTTTCTTTCCGTTAACCAGCAACCATTAGGCAACTGGACGTTCGCAATGACGTTTCTTCTCTATCGGACAATAGTGGATACATAATAGAAGCGTGTGTTTCTGTCCCCATCATTGATCTCGATTTCTCTGGACTTCTGATGCCATATGCTTTCCTGCCTGCCGTTGTAGTTGTTCGTTTATGTTCCAGTGGAGGGTCAGTGCTAATTCCCTCTTCTCATGTTTGTTCTCCCGAAAAAGTGGCCTGTAGTCAGTTCTATGGCTCTCTAATTCGTGAGCGACAATAGCCAAAGTGATTCTTATTCCATGTCTTCAATATCAATGCATGTTGAACTCCCCTTTTTTTTTATACTAATTGTTGTGTTGTGGACCCTCGAGGGTTCTCCTGCCATGCCTTTGCAATAACTTTCTTGCATGTATGGTCTCTCAGCCTGGCCGCTATAAATCTGAATGGTCTTGGGGAATGATCTTTATCATGGTATAGATCCAATGGAATAGGCAAGTGGTCTGAGGTGGTACTCAATCTGTCTACTCTTTCCCTTATCAATTTGTCACCTACTCTGCCGTTATCCCGAGTGAAGGTAAACCCGTGAACTCTAGTTCCACTCCTCCCATATGGTACGTTAACCTGGCAAAAGCCACATCATTTGAATTGTCTACCTTGTTCCCGCCAGATTTATCTCGTTTATGGAGTAATGCATTGAAATCACCTGTAATCGTCCATGGGTTTTGCATTGAGCTTTGGATTTCATAAAGTTGGTTCCATAGTTCATATTTTTGATGATGGTATGTGGAACCATAAACTCCGGTAAAGAACCAAGGGCCCTCGTCTCCATGTGTATTAATGTTCCATTGTATTAATCTATTTGTTTGCAGCAGGATTTCCAGAGTGTCATGTCCTTTCGAAAGTAATGCCAAACCACCTTGTCTGCCTTCGCTTTCAACTGAGCTCACATGTTCCATGTTTAATGCTTGTGCGACCCTCATCATTCTCCTCCTTATGGCATTGGTTTCACTAAGGAAAATTACCTATGGTTTGTGTGACCTGATTAGTGCTCTTAGGGCAGGAGCTGTCAGGGTTCTGTTTATGCCCTGACAGACCCATGCTAGGATTTTCACGGCTCCAAGGGGCCATGATAAGGCCAGCCTCCTTGGCCACAGTCTTTGAAACCGCTCGTGCCCTCTTCTTCCATTGTGATACATTGACCTGTTTACGTGCCTTTTCCTCGTGTGAAGTTGACCCTATATGAAAACTATAATCCTTTGTTTGGGGCCTAGCGGTTGTCAGGTTAGCCAGTTTCACTCGTTTTGGATCTCCCTCCTCCAAACCTTGCCATTTGCATTTTCTCTGAACTGCTCCAACATTGTCAACCAGACTTACGGTCTTGTGTAGTGTCATGCGCTTTGGCATGTGTTAGCATATAGGTGACTTGTTGCAGGTCTCTGTTGTGTTCTACAGCTGGTGCCTTCAGAACAACGGTGTTTGGAATATCTTGCTACAAGCAAAGGCCTGCGGGTTGGTAAGTGGGTAGCATACACCAGCTAGGGGTTTCAAAAGATTAATTTTAGTCCTGATTCTGGGGAAGAGTCGTAGCATATATCCATTGGCGGCAGGGCAACCTCTTGAGATCTTCCCAATTTTTTCCTCTATCTTCTTAGTACTGTCCTTGTTCATGTATTCAAATGGTATATTATGTAGTTGAACCCAGAAGTCAGCATATAAGAGGTCTACTCCTGCCATGCTCAATCCCCTGTCCCATATTTGCTACATTAAAAAGGTTACCAATTATATGTTGTGTGATTATTGATGCGTATGGATTTAGCAATTATAGCATACATCCACTGGTACTGATTGGTTAAGGATTCCAAGGATCTGGACCGGTGTTGATGGATGGATATGCTGTGTAATTATTGATGGTATATGGATTTACTATATTGTCTTTCTTTGATGGATGGAGATTACGAAATGCAATAACTTTCAAAGCAAAGCTTCATAAATTCTTCACTGAAGGGCCTCTTATACACTGCATATTACGTGCCATATAAAAAATTATTACAGACATTAAATTAAAAAATTAGCAAAATAATAGTCTATCATGTGAGAGTATGATATACGTAAGTATATACAGACACTATATTATAGTATTATACCAGTGAAGTTTCCATGTCTGCCATCAGGGCCACGAGACTCGGGGCATTTTTTCAGGGCTGTGAGCATGAACTCTGTAAACGAGTAAACCATTGAGGTCAAGAACAAGAAGCTTCTTTCTGGACCCAAGATTCAGCTTCTCCAATGGAAGACTCAGATCAATTCTGGGGTCTCCAGTATCGTACACCACTTTGGAATCACTTGAAGCAGCTTTGCCATGGCTGGAGATCCCATAGTTTTGCTATCTTAAATTATAATTATGCGGCAGACGAACCTTTGATGATGGAAAAAGCAAGTGGGAAAAAATTCTGCTCGAGTTCTTGTATTTCATAAGACAGCAAAATTTTTGGAGGAATTCCTGATTCATAGATGGCCTCATATGCTTCCAAAAGTCTTTCGAGCTACTTAAGCGGTTGGATAAGAGGTGTCCAGCAACGCCATAAAGACCTTCAGGATTACAGGATTACCATTATCCCTCCTGTATATGACCGAAAGTTGCTGTTTACAGCTATGGCAACTGACAGTCCGACACGGGGTTGTTAACCACAGTTTGTAGAAGTCATTCCTCACTCTTGGCAAGCACATCTGTTTGTAAGTAGTCATTAACCACCATTTCCATATAGAATGAAATAATTATAGAAGTCATTTCTCATAATGGCTATAGTAAGGAGTCGTTAACCACCATCTCCAAATAGAGTGATATAATTAAGTCATAATTAAAGATGATCAAAATACTAATAGTATCTATAGTTGTAAGATAGTTACTATTTAGAGTATCACGGTGCTTACGTATGAAATTAATATGCATATTTTGATTCAAACTCTTTATTTGTGATTAGATTTTGTTTTCCCTGTCTCTTCTTTAATATGTCTTTTTCTTCCTCCAATCTGAATGTTGAAACTACATATCAAAAGTGCTTGTATGTATTCCTTATCAATAAATTTAGTTCTTCAGTACAAAGATTCAATATATGATTCCACCCAAGAAATTCATTCTATAACCAATGCGGCTTACACAGACCGAATTAATGATTAGGGGACTGAAGTCTTATAGCTTAGTATCAAATTGGACCCTAACATTCTTGGAACTACCTAAGCAGTGGGATAGGAAGCTTTCATGGCAATTCCACAATGACCTTGATCAGCGCTAGTATCTCTCTGCAACATCATATAGCCATCCAAACCCCAACTTCCTCCCCAAGAATTCTTTATCAACCAAAACTTCGTTTCACCAATTGTTCCGTACCCAATCACAGTGACTTCCTGGTTAAGCGAAGTTCCACATTCACCGTTGTATATCCCTGATTTGTAAAACCGTAATTGTCCACTAAAAGAAATGGCAGCCGACACTGGTTGCTTACTCACAGCTTGTAGAAGATGTTCTTCACTATTAGGCGTTACATCTTCATAATGATTTATATTGGCTGCAGATTTAGCTGCTCTCTTCATGTCACAAATTCCATACATAACTTGATATGGGTAATCATTTTCAGTAGCCAGCCCTTTGTTGTTTGTAATATATTTGAAGGCATTATCTACGAGATTTTCGCCGTTGCCCTGGTCCTGCTCTTCTCTGTTTGCGCAGTCCATCAGTTGTTGCTCGGACAAGGAGATTAATTTTCCAGTTTTGATCTTGACAAGGCCTTCTACTGCAGCTACAGCTGAAAATGCCCAACTATTTCCTACGTACAAGATAAGATGAAGAAGACATCAGTGATGTACTAAGGATATATTCGGCATCTTAGTAATTAGTATAGTTACCTAAGGCACCCAGCAAACTTTCATATCTACATAGATCGCTTGCGTTTAATTGGTCAATGTCAGGAGGAAATATGATGCCTGAATTTGAAATATCTCCGCGGAAGGCATCCAAACCTGTTAACAAAATTAAATAAGATGGCAAAATTGGGCAAAAGTTATTATAATAATTACCTGAGTCGCTTCTCATAGATCAGCAGATAAAAATATTTTACTTTTGCCTTTTAGTTTTAGAGTTGCAAGAAAAAATAAATTTGAGGCTATAACTTTTTAAACTTTGTAGATTGTTGTTGGCTCAACTATTGTATCAATTGAGATTACGGTGTGATGTGTCTGAAAATATCTATTCAAACTCTTAACCGAATAGACATCGACTTAAAATTATATTTTATTTTTTTGAATTGTTTACACTAAATATTAGATTGAGAAGAATTTCACCTGTAATGTGTTTGAAAATACTAATTTAGCACTGATTCATACTTAAAGTTAGATTTTTTTTTTATTTTATTTATGAGGACTAAATATTAAATTTAGTGAGGATTCACTTAATCCATTCAATAGCAATTATCTAACTAAATATATTCAATAATTGCTTCTATCTTGAAAATATTTTGTCAGATAAAATATTTAATATTATCTCTATTTTTATAATAATTAAATATATTATATCATTTAAGGATTTTAGATATAGAAATTTTAAAATCATAATAAGGATAATTTTAAAATTATACACAATTTTAATATGTGATAAAATTTTCAAACCATTACTTAAATTCAATGCTTAAAATAAAAAATTATTGAAATACTATAAATTTATAGTTATAATTACAATACGCTATATGCAACAAAAAATAAAATTCGAAATTAGATTTTAAATAAAAATTAAGAATTGTTAACAAATACAAGATAGTAAACCAAATTTGCAAAGTTTAATAATGAATATAAAAGTTTTGAAATTCAATTTCAAATCCCATTTCATTATTTATTGTATTTTTGGTAAATTTATCACTTAAATTTAGTGCTGAACAATTAAAAATAATATGCATAAAAAATTTAAAATTATAATTATAATTAAGGATAATTTTGAAACTATACAAATTTTAATATTTTGAAATTAAATTATCAAATCAATAATTAAATTTAGACCTCAAATAAAATTTAGCAAACATTATAACCTTAATGAATTCAACACTAGAAACTTAATGCTTAATTTTAGCGACAAACACTTTTAAATACAGGGTAAACTCCTTTCCAAATGGCTTAAGGCGTGATTTTTAAAATGCTTATGTGAGATTCGAAACAACCGAGTGGAGTACAACGTTATTTGATTATTCTGACCAGTAAGGTAAAAGCTATAAAATTATTGTGTGTGTGTGTGGAGTAAAAAAAAATATTTTTATGTGAGGTTGATAAAGGCGAATTGTAATAGAATTAAAATATAAAATTATATAATTATTTTAAATAATTATATGATCCTTATTATTTAATTTTAACTAAAATTTAATACTGATTGTTCACTCTTCTTGTACATATAGGATGGGGGACGCAGTTAGAGTTTTAAAATATAATAAATGAAAAATGTTAAATGTACCGGCACTTTGTACCGGTAATAAATACATGTAAATCTTTTCATGAAGAATTGTGAAGAACATATATATAAGAATATTACCACATGGGTGTTGGTCCTTGGGGTGTGTGACAGCTCCTTTCTCTCTCCAATCCATGCTAGCTGGAATACCAGATAGGTTAACTGGCTTCTGTGGCCCTCCATTCTCGCTGTAGTTCATACTTGGCGGATTATATGTCGCCATTCGGGGTGAGTTTGTCAATCCTGAACCCTTGAATCCTAAATACGAAGCAAGAAATTCTTCCTCGGTCAAATCAGCGAACTGATTCAAACCCAACCGGTACCTCGAATTCCCAGCTCTGTTGAAACTGTTAATGTATTCCAAGTTCTGCTGGAATATGTTGAAACGTGTGTTCTTCTCCGTTTGGTTTGAATAAATCCTTCCATACTTAGCCATCCATCTGTCATGTGCTTTGGCAACAGATGCTTTGGAGGAAGAATTGGAAGCAGAATCGTCGTTCTGCGGTGCCGGAGCTGACTTCTGAAATGCGGCTGCCAGAGCCTTAGCTTCAGCAGCGGCAGCTCTAGCCCCAGCTTCAGCAGCGTCTGCGTTAGCCCTTGCTTCAGCAGCGGCTTCTATAGCGTCAGCATCATCATTGGCTGCTCGAGCCCTTGCTTCAGCAGCCGCTGCTCTAGCCTCGGCTTCAGCAGCGGCTGTTCTAGCCTTGGCTGCAGCAGCGTTAGCTCGAGCAATAGCTTCTTTGCAATCGGATGATTCGTTCTGACTCACCGACTGGCCATTATTATTGCTAGAGTAAGAACTGCAATATGTTGTCTGAGACATGACTGGATATGTAAATGTGCAGAGAAGAACGAAAACGGCTATGATATGCAGGTTTCTTTGCAGTGAAGAAGCCATATTTTGGCAAGAATACGATGTTTTGTGATTGACGATGATGGGTTTTACCAATATAATAAGAAGGCAGTGCATTTGTGTGTGTGTGTATACATAATACATATATATATATATACTACAGAGAATGGCAGAAAAATTTTCCAGAACGATAATCTCGGGATGAGTAGGAACTGAATTCCCCAGCGTGACGGGTAAGTTGAGGAAGATGGTCCCGGCAATCAAGCTGCTTGTTAATTTTGTTTCGATTTTGATGCCAGTTGCCAAGTTAATTAATTTGTCTTCAAATCCAAAAGTTGATATTGGGTTCCCTGAGTCTTATAATTTTTTTGTTTCCTAGTCTAGTGTACACAGTTGTTCAATGCCTTAATCAATATACATTATTATATCTGTATTCAAGGAGAAAATATTTGATAAAAAAAAAATGTCAATTTTATGCTCTTCGGTATAGGTCTACACTTTTCAAGCATAGCTAGTTTTTTACCTCCCGAAAAATATATGAATAGTTAGTGTTAAATCGTCGTTACTTTAAGATTCAGATATGGGATAATACAAGTTACACTAATGGTAGATTTTGGAACCTAAGAGAGAAAGTAAAGGGAAAACAATGGAGAGAATAACAGAGGGTTAAAATTAAAGTTAAGAGAGAATAATAGAGGGTTAACGGTGATGTTACTAAAAGTAACTTTTTTTTAAAGTCATAATCATTCTTTTTCTTATTTTATGTCCAAAATTATATAAGTAAGAATAATAGGGCCGTGTATAGACATTTTAAAACTTTAGGCAAAATTATTAAAGGGGTTTAATATAATATAAATTATCAAATTTTCATATTAATTTCTTAGCTAGTATAATATAAATTATTAAATTTTCATATTATTTTTTTAACTTTTTGAGCTGCAAAATCACTTATCAAAATTTTATAATCAAGTAATTTTAACATTTCACTCTCAATAGATAATATAATTAATCCAATTAATCTATCTTGTAATATAGTTGATCTTAAATTGGATTTAAGCAATTTTAATTTTGAGGAACTTCTTTTGGTAGTAACAACTATTACAGGTATTATCAATAATATTCTATAAGCAATGCATATATTTGAAAACAAATCTACTTTTTTTAATATAGTTTGATACTTCTATTGGAGTATTAATTTCTTCTGTTAATGCTTCTCTTAATATCTTCAATTTTGAAAGTAAATCAAGACATCAATATCAGAATGTTCACTAAAATTTAAAAACTTTTCAAGATTAATACAATATTTTTGCAATTGATCCTCATCCAAATTTTTAAATTTTAGGGATTTAAATAAAAAATCAAAGATAATTTCATATCCAAAGTTTTTCTTTAATTTTTCAAAGCCACATTCATACCTTCTATTGCATGTCATATTATCTACTGCAACAATTTGATATTAATTTATTTTGAGAATTTACTTTAAAAGAGTATGAAGATAAGAGTGAAAGGAGATAACAAAATGTGATAATTAAGAAAATTTAAAAAGATTATGTTGAAAATCTATGGTATATATAGATTAAAAAAAGGACCATTATAAATTATAATATTAAAAAATTTTAATTAGTAATAATGTGCAAATATGCAACTAATTAAGAAATAATCCCAAAGAGAGTAATTATTATTGAATTACTAACATATAACTAATTTTTTTATAGTCATTTATCATTTATTTTATATAGTCATACAAAAAATTTGTAACTAATTAAGAAATAAATCACCAAATATTCCCTAATTAGTTATTTATTATGTATAGTCATACAAAAAATCTATAACTAATTAGGGAAATAATCCCAAAAAGAATAATTATTATTAGATCACTAATGTATAACTAATTTTTTTTATAGTCATTTGTCATTTATTTTGTATAGTCATACAAAAAATTTACAACTAATTAGGAAATAAATCCCCAATTATTTTCAATTAGTTACAGATTGTATAATCAATGTTAATGACTATACAAATAATCTCAAAGAAAGTAATTACTATTGAATTTGAAGTTCAAATAATTGTTCAATAACTATATAAAATAAAAAAAATTATAAGTGGGGCTTAAGAAAAATTGGAGATCTAAGGCAAGTGCGTTATTTGTCTACCTTAAGACACGGCCCTAAAGAATAATAACAGAGGGTTAAATCAAAATATATAATTAATTAACATATAATTTTATAGTTTTATCTTTTTTAAAAAGTTAATTTATCAATTTACTTTTCACAATTAAAAAATACTTCTTAAAAAAGGCATATCCTATTTTTTTCATAAAATACTTTCTCTCTTAAAAAATTTCTTAATAAATAATTATATGATAAATCAACATACAATAATATTATAATTATTACTTATAAAAGATTTATGAGAAAAATTCTCATAGGTTAACCTACTATGAATGGTTCAAAATAATAATACATTCATATTATTTTATAAGGTCAATAATAATACAATTTATATTCACTTTAAAGCTAAAGTTAGAGCTAATATGAATGGTTGAAAACAAAGATGAAATGTATAAATAAATAAATATAAGTTACAACTGTTAAGTCTAATTATTATTAATAAAAAAGATAATTTCATATTTTTATTAAAAAATTTTCGCAATACGCTAGATGCTTTCCAAAAAAATGTAGATATTTATTTAAATATAAATTATAATGAAATGTTTAGAATGTAAATATAAGGATAAATTACACTTTACCCACTTGTAGTTTTGTCATTTTTTACTTAATCCACATGTGATTTTAAATATCATAAGTTATCTACATGTGTTTTTAATCGTTAATGCTTTGTCTACCTAAACTATTTCTCGGCCAAAATTTAATAGAAAATTTACATTTATTGCATTTGATTTTTATTGATCAAATTTTGATTCAATTTGATAATCATTTGAAACTAAATTACAAAAAAACAATTAATTACAAATTTATTTTCTATACTTTAATTTACAATTATTGAATAGAAGATGTTAAATTGGATTTTTTAAAGGGGTATATTGATTGTAAATGGATGTCAAATTGAATTGAAATTAGGAGAAGATTTCATGCAATACATGTGCATTTTTTTTATTAAATTTTGGATGAAAAATAATTTAAGTGGACAAAGTATTAACAAGGATGGAGAATAAGTGAGGGGAAGGAAAGGAAAAGTTAGGGTTTTGGTGGAACTTTCTTGTTATTAGGTTTGGGTTGGGAAAGATAAGCAGTACAATTGACGTATGCAAGAAATTTTAAGAAAAGTGAGGGTATATTAAGTGGGAGGGATATTTTTGTGGAAAAATTTTGTATATTCCAATTATATAAGTGTCTTTAGTTATAATTAATAAATTAAGGATAGTTGTCAATTTTATTATCTATTTGTCAATTTTGTGCGATCCATATACATTAGAAATCTTATTTTTCTAATTTTTAAAATATTGAGAATCATAAAAGTTAATAACTATCCTTTATTTATTAACTGTGACAAAGCATGTATCGCATAGATGGAACAAGCATACAAAAAAAATTTTATTTTTATTTAAGGGAGAAGAGAAGAAGTTGTAACTATTAAATATTGCATTTGATGACTAGTCTTAAATATAATTAAAAGTCATATACTCACTTAAAAATATCACAAGATCACTTAAAAAATATCTAATTTTGTATTTTTATTTTAACCCTTTAATTTAAGATTTGATGATTATGATTTATTTTTTTATTCTCATATAAAAATATTCTTTTTACTTAATATACTCCCTATACAAAGTTATATATGGTTAATGTTCTAAAACTCTCAAACATGTAATTTTCTAGTATGTACCTCTAATTTAAGGAATTTTAAATAATTATTTATTTAATTTACTATTTTATCCTTCTTTGTTATCTTAATTTATGTTTTAACTTATTATTTTTAAATATGTTTAATTCTTTTTAAAAGTGTTAAACTTGTAAAAAAAATTATAATTATTTATACATTTTATTCATAATTTAATTAACTATACATTTTCATTTAATAATTAATTTTTTATTATATAATTTTACATATTAAATAAAAATAAAAATTATAATTTAATCATTTATTCGTTTCCACTCCCTCTTGCATTGTTTTCCATCCTTTCTTCCTCCTAACATATCATAAATGTTTTTTTCATTAGATTCGCTTTTGTGAAAGTGAAAATTATAAGGAAATATTTCTAGTTGTAGTACTAAAATTTTTGGCTCTGTACCTTTTATATTTTGGTAAGTCGAAAGAGGTAATAATTAGTGTATAGCAAAAGTAGAAATATTTTTAAGAACTGCATATACAAAGTACAGTTTCCACTCTATTCAGAAGAAATTTTTTCCACAAAGATAGTATTTTTAATCTCTTGTTTGTTTGGTAGGAGAGAAATTAAGAGGAAGGAAAATTAATAAGAAAAAAATTAGAGGAGAAAAAGACTTATTTCCTACTTGAATGTTGAAGAGAAAATGCAAGAAGTAAAAATGTGTTGAAGGAGAAAATGGAACAAGTAAAAATGTAAGGAAAAATTATTCATGGGGCTCATTATTTTTTTCTCCTCCCTTGATGTTGAGAGAAATCTCAAGAGAAAACCAAATAAAATGTAAAATAAATCATGAAATTAAGTTTTACACTAGGCCATTATTTTTATCTTCTCTACTATTTTTATATTTATATAATTTATTAGATATTAAATAATTAAATATGTTTAAACTTTAATTATTGATAAAAAAATAAAGCATAAAATTAAGTCATTATATAGATAACTAGCCTTAGGCCTGTGCTATGCACTGAGGTTGCTACATTAGGCAACAACATCATTATATTGACCTTGATACAAAATATAAGACTATTATGTACTATGCTCATAAGCAATTATTTTGCAACACAAATTTGTAGATTTGAACCCTACAAATGAGAAGTAAACCCATGCAAAGCATGTGATGCAAAACAAGTGAGTTAACTAATACATTTGATAGTTTCAAAAGTGTCTCCTAGTGGAAATTACAACCATCAAAAGAAATGCAAACCATTCTAGTGCAGGTGATAAAGATGTTAAGCTATCTCATTCTCTTTCCTTTTTAATGAATTTTGGTAATTTGGTGGATAACGTTTGAGGGCTAAATAAATCTGCAATTATAGTTTCATCTTCCACTTCATTATTTCTAGGCCTTTTTTTCAAAAGTGTAATATCATCACTTGAAGAAAGATCAGTTATGTGGTCCAAATGTAAGGTCAACACATCCTATATTCATGAAATAAGCTATTTTCAATGTTATGGTCAAGGCTAGGAATATATAATATACAATATATAATTTAAGTAATAAATTTGTAATGTATATTACATTTTCTTCCTGCATTGTCTTTAGCAAAGGAGATTGAATATGACCAATATCCTTACCATTAAAAAATCTTTCATTAGATGCTAGTACATGTTATGTACTTTTGGATATAATGGTATGTGCATGCAAGTTACAAATTTTTATACTAGATGAAAAAAGTAATGCAAAGGATATGTTTGATTTTTGAGAAAACAGTAAGAACTTGTTGTTAATGTAATTAGTGTGGTGCTATCATGTAAACTATCTAATACAAAAAGGCAGATGTTTTCAATCAAATAAACAAGAGCACATATTTCTTATATGTATTCTTATAGAGTCCATGAATTAAAAACATAATAGCAGAGAAATGTTAGAAGTTGCAATGCTAATAGCAAAAAAATTAGTTAAGAAACGCTTGTATGAACATAAGTAATCATGAAATCAAAAACCAAGACTACATATAATTTTATAGAATAAATAAATTGCAAGAACTACAATTAGGATTGTCCACTCGTGTGGAATAAGCTTTAATTTTGTTAGGATCAATGTAAATATGCCTATCATTACTTGTGTATGATGTTTATTGTCACAGGAAAGGAAATTGTGTTGGGGAAGGTGGAAATAGGATTACTGTAATATTCTATTGTAAGTTTCAATGTACATGGATGCGTAACCTACAAGATTGAATATGCAAAGAAAAATTCCTGACAAGCATGGCATCTACACGTGAACAAATTAATCCCATGTGTCAAGTGATGACAAAGAGACAACAATTATGTAAGCAGTCAAGAACTCAACATATAATTTAGAAATTGGTAACTTGAAGAATATTATTCTTATAATCCAACCTACATAGTAAATTACTAAGTTGATAAAAAGTGCAAGCAAAATCAGAAAGCATACTAACTTGGTCATAATTAATGCAAAGATTTTATTATTTAATATAATTTCAACTCTAAGGCTTAAATCATTGCTTTCATTATGATTCTTATCATATTAATGGCATTGAAAACTATCTATGATAGCTCATGTTGTAGTAGTAACTCATTTGTCCAGCCTTTGTTCATCTATCTCAAATTCAAATTTCATAAATGAAAGTCAATGCCAAAGTATGATGCGTCAGTTACTGTATAAATTAATTTTGTTTTAGTTAACTTCTGTAAAATTCATTTAGAATAGCTACACCAAGGATTGTGCAATAACCATGTTTCTTGGAAAAAGAATATAATATACAAGGTAGAAATGGTCCAAACATTGCAAGGGTAGCAATGTTGGTGTTAATGACTATCATACATACTATTAGTAAAACATTTATTGATTACCACTACAATTAGCATGTCATTAGCAAAGAAAGTCATTGGTTTGTTATTTGGAAATAGGGCAGTTTATGATGGCTTTGTCTTCTTTAATTTAAATTTCTTTTGCTTTTGTTTTTCGAAGGCAATGTTGTAGTTCTAGATATGTGTCTCAAATGAACTACAAGGATTTTAGGAGAATGAATTTCCATTTTTTAATTAGGAACATCAGCATGAGTAAGTTCAAATTGGCATTAAATAGAAGATATTTGTCATCACTACATAATAAAAGTATCATTGGTATATGTCAAAAGTTATTTGTGGAGTTTCGTAGTTGAAATTGAATAAACTTATTACGTGATGCATTGAACTAACTTGATAGAAGATAAAGTTAGCCTTAAAATTCTTTATAATTGTCTCTTCTTTAATAAGGTCAAGTACTATGAAACTATTAGATTCGTCACTTGATCTGGGATTGTTGGTGTTGTATCATGATATCTTTACTTTGAAGATAAAAGTTCTATCTTTCAATGAATCAAATTCAATAGGGAAGCCATCCTTGTTATCCTCCTACGTAAGAAATAAAATATCAAGTTGAAAAGGCTTAGGTTTGTTGCAATATAATTTTCATATGCAGGAGAAATAATAGGAAATAAAGATATATGATGCTTACTCTAACTTGCCGCTTATAGATATATTCAACTAATTATTTAAACAATTTGGTAGCTTCATGTTCAAATAGAATAAATGTCGCCCTCCCTGTATCATTAGTTACTTGGATATGAACTTTGTATCTATTATGTTAGGTTAGTCAATAGCCATGGAAGAAAATAAAATCATGCAGTTGTCAACTTAGATGTGAGTTATTCATCTTACTTTGGAATTATGAACTCTAGTTTCTTGTTACAAGTTTGGTAAACAATGTTATCATTAAAGCACCTAACTTTTCTCCCACAGAAGTTGTAGCTATTGTAAAACTATTTGAATGTGGTGAGAACTATCTTCACTATTGCAATTGTGGTTGTAGTTGAAATATAATGATGATAGAGATTTTTTAGCAACTAGTCATAATCAGATTAGTGAATGACCAGAACATAAATTGATTTGCACCTGCTTCACCTTTATTATTTCCTAAATTATCATCTTAGTCATTGAATTAGCCCAATCTAGGCTATTCATTCTAATCTACTAAGTTTGAATCTCTATAAATCTTTGTGAATCAGAATTTGACATCAATTTGAGGCTAAAATAGAACTCAATTATCATGGCTGAATTTAAAATTTGATAGCTTTTTGTCCAGAAATGGCAACATACCAATTTCTAAATTCCAATCATTAGGGAATTTTTAGGCTGAATATTATCCTTAAAGTAGTCTATGAATTTATTAGAGACTTCACTCCTAAATTGAAAAAGAAATCAGAATTAATTTGGTTGCTGATGAATTGGATTTTTATACAATTTTTATCCCTCATTTTTAGTTCATTAATCCTCTTTTATGCTTAATTGAATTAGTTTAGGTCATTTTCTTTTGATTGGATCTTGGTTGAGTCTTAGTTCATTTCTCCAGCATCATGGTTATCCTGACCCTGCTTCAGTTTTTAGATCATATCTTAAGCTACATACATCATTTCATCATGATTTTTGGTTTGTAGGAAAGCAAAGAGATAGGGCTACAACTTCTAGGACTAATTTTGAGGTTTTGAAGCTGAAACTGGGCTTGGTATTTAGTTAAGATGTTCAGGCACATTTTCTGAGCAGGCTTTCAGTGTTTGGACTATATCTTGGGCTACAGGGACTCAATCGAGCCCATTTCGGTGGCATTGGAAAGCTAACATCCAGGGCTTCAAATCATATTCAGAACACTAAGCCAAAAGAAGTCATTTTAAAATCCAAAAAACTCGTTAGAAGTCACAGCTGGATCCATAGAACCCACCTGACTTGTTTTGGACATAATTTTCTCTCGAAGTATCAAGAGGAGAAATAAGAGATTTTTGGGAAATAAAAGTCTCTCTCTCTCATGCATTTTCCTCCATTAATGGAGGAGTGATTCTCCTCTGATTCAAGAGCAAGAGAAGAGAAGCAATCAACCTCATAAGGATTGGAGCAGAAATTCAGATTAACAATCCAAACCGATTTCATCTCTCTTTCTTTTCTTCTTAAATTTGTTTTGGAATTGAAGTTTTTCAATTTGAATTCTGATTGAGATTCAATTATAATCATGTTTTTTGGTTGGATGACGTGGTTTAATTAGTTAAAAGAGTTTGAACTAGAATCATATCTGATTTCTAAGACTAATGCATTGGTTCTTAAATCAATTCAATCTAATTTGGTTTTAGAGGTCTCTAAATTGAATTATATGTGTAATTGGTTGTATGCATGGAGGTTTCTATGTGAATGCTGGATCCTAAATTGAGGTTTCATTTAGATCTAATTGTTAATCTCTGGTTTGGTTTGATTGGAATGTCATATAATTAGAATCCAATGATGGAGTGTTAATTATGTTCTTCTTGAATGTTGAATCAAATTTTCTTAATTCGATTTTTGATTCTTTTGAATTCTATTTTTACTTGTTCATTTTGTGTTGCATTTCAAGTGTTTAATGAAATACTCCCTTGCATTTTTTGATTATATGGTACATTCATCTTTGGAAAACGATCCGAGTTGCATCTTATGCTACAGTATAGTTATGTTCAGTTTAATTTGTTTGAGTTGCGACATTCGAGTCAAATTTTTGGCATTGTTGCCAAGGACGATTTATGTTATTTAATCATGTGAATACATGATAATATTGATGCTAACTCTATTTATGTATGTCTTTGCTTGGTCTACAAATTATAGTTACTAGTTCATTATTATTAGTTCGGTTTTATGGTTTTTGATCACTAACTCTTTTTAGTTTGATTTATCCTATAGGAAAATAGCATTCTGAGAAAGGCTTAATTCTTAAGAAAATTGAGGTTCCCTTTTTTTTTTTTGCCAAAATCAATCGTTTAGATAGAGTTTTTGATGTTTTAAAATTTTTTTGGGGCGTCGCCGGCAATTTTTGTAAAAGATTTTGTGCTCAGATTGAGCTAATTTTTGGTCAGTTGAAGGAAAATGGTCTTCTGAGCAAGAATTTCAGCTTTACTAAAAAAATTTCATTTGGAAGCCAAATTCCTTCATCTTGACCACTTTTTTTAATTTTTTAAGATTTTTTTTTGCATTTTTAGGACTCCTTGAAGGTCAATTATTTGAGTTGTGGTGGCCCCAAAATTTTTAAAAATCATTTGGTACTATTTTTCAATTTTTCTTGATTAAATTTAAGAGTTTGTTTGCATTCTTTAGTGTTTTGTGTGAGGTGGTGACATCAGTGCATGACTAGTTCTGTTTTGCCTTGTTTAATGCATGACTAGGTCTGATTTGAATCCTAATTTCATTGCATTTGATCTTGAGATTGAAAGAACACTTAGATTGATTAGATCAACTAGGAGGAGATTATTTGACCCTGTCTTGGTTGAGGACAATTCGTCTAATAATTCTGCATACAACTCACTTATTTCTATTTCTAGCTTAGTGTCTGATACTGATTTTGAATTTTGTTCATAGTGTTCCTATTACTAACCATCTGAATCTTGTAGAGAATATGGTTAACAATCATGATAGAACATTGAAGGAACTTGTAGCATCTGATGTCAATTATTAAACTTTAGCCATCCAGTACCTAGAATTAGATGCAAATTTTGAGCTCAAATCAGGATTGATACACTTGCTCCCCAAGTTTTATGGTTTAGTTAGAGAGGATCCGCACAAGCATCTTAAGGAATTCCATGTGGTATGTTCAACCATGAAGTCACATGGAGTTGATGAAGATCATATTAAACTAAGCTTTTCCTTTCTCATTTGATGGAACTGTAAAGGACTGGTTATACTACTTGCATCCGGGTTCAATTACATGCTGGCAAGACATGAATAGGCTGTTTCTAGAGAAGTTCTTTCTTGCCTCAAGAGCTGCTGCCATCAGGAAGGATATTTGTGGCATAAGGCAAATTACTGGTGAGACATTACATGAATATGGGAGAGATTTAAGAAGTTGTGTGTAAGCTGCCCCCACTATCAAATAAATGACTAACTCCTAATCCAATACTTCTATGAAGGACTTCTGCTAATAGACAAAAGCACGGTGGATGCTGCCTCAAGAGGAGCTTTGGTTGAGAAAACACTTGCTGCAGCCCAAGACTTGATTGCTAATATGGCTACCAATGCTCAACAAATTAGTACTCGAGCCATAGTGTCCACTAGGGGAGTTAATGAGCTGCAATCTTCTGATGCAAACTAACAATGCATGGAGAACAGAATTGAGGAGCTCACTTCACTGGTTAGGCAATTAGCCATTGGTCAAAAGTAGCAGCAATCCTAGCAAACTCATCCAGCAGTAGCAAATATTTATGGCATTTGCTGTCTACCAGGCCACACTTCAGACTTGTGTCCAGAATTACAAGAAAGAAATGAAACAGTGGTTGGAATTTTTCCTAGCATACCTTATCAACATCCACAGTAGCAGCAGAGAAACTATGATCCTTTTTCCAACACCTACAATCCTGGATGGAGGGACAACCCAAACTTGAGGTATGGTAATAGCCCCAATTAGTTTCAGCAGCAGCCTCAACAACATTTTAGTCAACAAGTTGCAAGTTCAAACATAAGACAGCAACAACAACCACACGAACAACAACCAAAACAAGACCAACCTCAAACCAGCAGTGAACCAAGCCTGGTAAATTTGGTGAAGTAAATGGCATCTAACAGCCTCCAATTCCAACAAAGGACAGAAGCTAGCATCTAGAACCTGCAAACATAAATTGGCCAATTAGCCAACATTGTTAGTGAGCTAAAAACACAAGGTTCTGGCTAACTTCCATCCCAAACAGTTAGTAACCCACGAAATGTGAGTGCCATCACTTTTAAAAGTGGTAAGGAGCTTAAAGCCATAGATTCCATAGAGAAGAACCATGCAGATTTTGTAGAACATTCTACTGTAGCAGAAAATTCAAATTTTGCAGAGATAGATGCAAATGAAGAAGAACTAAAACCATCCAAGAAGAGAGACAGCAGGCATTCTGAATCAAACATTCCACTGCCTTTTCCAAATAAAGTGACTCAAAATAAGAAGATAGCAGAGGCAGAATTGGACAAGGAAATCATGGAGACATTCAGAAAAGTTAAAGTCAATATCCCACTTTTAGATGCCATCAAATAGATTCCTAAATATGCTAAATTCCTCAAGGACTTATGCACCTATAGAAGAAGATTAAAAGGTAATGAGAAAGTAAGTATGGGCAGAAATATCTTCGTGATTATTCAACTAAGCATTCCTCCTAAATGCAAGGATCTGAGTACTTTTACCATTCCATGCACTATAGGAAAGTGAGCAATTCAATCAAGCCATGCTAAACCTTGGAGCCTCAATAAATGTCATGCTAACATCAGTTTACAAGTCTTTGTGCATTGGAGAGCTTAAGCCAACGGGAGTGGTGATTCAACTTGCCAATCGAAGCACAACCTACCCTGAGGGAGTTTTAGAAGATGTTTTGGTGAGAGTGAATGATTTAATATTCCCTACAGATTTTTATATCTTAAACATGGAGGATGACATGCATGTTAATCAACCAACATTGATCTTAGGTAGGCCATTTTTAAAAACTGCAAAAACCAAGATTGATGTGCATTCCGGTAGCTTATCTATGGAATTTGGAGATAGCAAAGTGCAATTTAATTTGTTTGATACCATAAGATATCCACCGGAAGAGCATTCTATTTTTCACTTAGACATTATTGATTCATTGGTTGAAGATGTGCATGAAAATTTATTAACAGAATTTCCTGAAATTGTAGGGATTAGAAATGAATTCACTTATTCTGAATGTGATGGTGCTAATGAACTATGTGCTGTTTGTGCTGAAATTGATACATTCCTACATGGTGGTGATTTTGCGCATTCAAATTCTACAAGTTCTAGTTCTATCTCTGTTGTTTTTGCTGTTTCTACTATTTCACTTTTTGCAAGTTCTATTTCTATTAATTCTCATTCTACTGTTTCTTTTAATTCTAATTTTGTTAGTTCTCTTTTTGCCATTTTAAATTCTGCTAATGTTGATTTTGCTATTTCAAATTTTGCTATTTTAAATTCTAATTTTGTTATTACTGTTTCCACTAATTCTAGTTCTGCTTTTGCTGTTTCAAATTTTGTAAATTTTGATTCTTCTGTCTTATATTCTATTGTTCCTATTTCTATTTTAAATTTCACTATTTCTGTTAATTCTGCTTCTGTTAATTCAAATTATGTTATTTCTATTTTTGCTATTTAAATTCTTCTATTTTTGCTATTTTTGATAGTTTAAATTCTGTCGATTTGAATTTTGTTTCCATTAATTTCATTTCTATTTCTACTATTTTTGCTTGTACTGGTTCTGTAATAAATTTTACATATCCTGTACAGTCTGTACTTTCTTATTTTAATAACACTGATGCTGTTGCAAATTTTGTAAATTCTATTTTCACAATTCCAAGTTCTGTAAATTCAGATTCTGCAATTGTAAATTTTTCACCTTTGAATTCTAGTATTTATGATTTTACAGTCAATTTTACTAATTCTGTTATTTTTTCTGCTGCTTTTACTTCCATAGGATATGATTATGTTTTTTTTTAGATTATTCTCAAGTTTCAAGTGCTAAAGCTAAATTAGCAAAGGACAAACCAAGATTAACACTTTCCATACAAGAGCCACCAACTTTGGAGCTGAAACCACTTTCAAAAAATTTGAAATATGCATTTTTGGCACCAAATGAGAAGTTACCAGTTATTATAGCCAAGGATCTGCAACCTAAACAAGAAGATAAATTGCTGAATGTCTTGAGGCAAAACATGAAGGCTATAGGGTGGACACTTGTAGACATACCTGGAATTAACCCCTCTACATGCATGCATAGAATTCAGTTAGAAGAGGGTGTGAAACTAGTGAGGCAGCCCTAAAGAAGGCTTAACCTGCTAATTTTGGATGTAGTGAAGAAGAAGGTGAGCAAGTTACTAGGCTGTAAGAATTATTTACCCAATTTCAGACAGCAAGTGGGTGAGCCCAATACAAGTAGTTCCTAAGAAAACAGGCATAATAGTAGTGAAGAATGCAAATGATGAATTGGTGCCCACAAGAGTACAGAATAGTGGAGAGTTTGCATTGACTACAGGAAGCTGAACCAAGCCACCAGGAAAGACCATTTCCCATTGCCCTTCATTAATCAGATGCTGGAAAGATTGGCAGGTCAGCCACATTATTATTTTCTTGATGGTTTTTCTGGCTATTTTCAAATTCATATTGCACTAGAGGATCAAGTGAAGACCACTTTCACCTATCCATTTGGCACATTTGCATACCAGATGATGCCCTTTGGTTTATGTAATGCCCCAGGCACATTTCAAAGGTGCGTGGTGAGTATATTCTCTGACCTTCTAGAGGATTGTATGGAGGTTTTTATAGATAATTTCACTGTTTATGGTTCTTCTTTTGATGCATGTTTGGATAGCCTTGCTAGAGTTTTGAGTCGATGTGTTAAGTCACACCTTGTTTTGAATTTTGAGAAGTGTCATTTTATGGTTAGGAAGGGTGTAGTCTTAGGACATATTATCTCTGGGGAGGGTATTTGTCACGACCCAACATACTGTAGTCGTGACCGGCGTAAAGATACTCAATCAGCATTCCATACTGATAAGATACCCTTACTAGCCTCCAAAGACGACACAATATCGTATATACTTGCAAAAATAATATTAGGGCGCGCCGAAAGAAAATAGGTAATAAAGAGTTGAAATACCGAATAATATACATATAACAGTACAAAAATATTTATAGAGGTAAGTCTATCATAACTTTACATACAGAAAACCTAGTCATTTGACTCATTAACCCTATTTGCAACTCTAAAACACACGTTCCAAAGGGTTTTGTGGCATGTCTTCTGTAAGTGTTACCGCGCGTCCACGGATCCACGGTCATTATCTGAAAAGACAAATTAAAGAAAACACAGAATGAGTATAAACATACTCAGTGAGTAATAACCTATTATTGCCCCCCCTTTTGGTTCTCTCATTTAAGGTTGCTTTTCTAATTAAAAAGCCCAGATTTGGATATTACGTTATTTAAGAAATGGCATTAGTTGGTATGCAAAGTCACCTTATATCTTCGGTCCAACCTTATCCCCCGCCACCCTAGGCCCGAGGCCACCAACCTTTTCCCTCCACTACTTACCCCTCCTCTCCTTATCTGCGAAGGATGTTTTCTCCCTCCCACATTTGTGTAAGTAAAATGAACAATTGTGGGACACCACATGCATCAACCACAATTTTTCCTCGAGTAATGAATCAAAATACCAACAATGCCATAAGTGTTTTATGCTTCATTTATCCTTCTATGCTCATTCTCATATCAAACCCCAAAGGATATTCATGTATACAATTAAATCATTCATATGTCATACACAAATTGTTCACTCAGCAAAGAACACGGGGGTGAACATGGGCCGTGTTCTACCCCGTGTACATCACTGATCAACTTTCACAAAGAACACGGGGTACAACATGGGCCGTGTTCTACCCCGTGTACATTACTGATTTTCCAAAAAACACAATTTTCATGGCTAAACCTCCTTCTCCCCTTGGCTTCTCAAAAGGGAAGTTTCATACGCACTTTTATACTCAAAATTTCATCTTCCTTAGGCTTTATAACTCATAAGAATCTTCCTAATTTCATCAATTTAGCTAAATTTCAAACAAATCATGCCAACCCACATAAGCACCATTATGCCTTTAAAGTCCTAGTGTATACATCATGGTTTCTTGTTGCTTTTACACCAAGCCAAAGTCATAGATCAACATAACAACATCTAAAACACCATTAGACATGTTCAAATCATCCAAAACTAATTATCTCAACAACTAACACAAATCATGTCTTAGAAATCATATTCCTCATGACCATCCAACATCAAGAGTTCTTAAAGTGAATAACAAGCTATTACTCACCTTAAATCCTTACTTGCTTCTTCCTCCTTTCAAATATGAATTCTAAGGGAGAGGGAGAGGAATTCAAGAGGATAAAAAATCAGATCTCAAAGTCAAGAGGAAGAAGAATTTCACAAGTGTATTAGGGGTATCAAAATCTACCTATTTAACTTGCTAATTTCTCTTGAATTCACTTTGTCTAGCTTCCCTTGTTACTTCTCTATGGGGTCACGAAATTTTGCTGGAGAGGAGCAGCAAATGTGCTGCAACCAAGCCTCTCTTACTTTATAAAAAAAAGGCTTAAAGAAATTCTAAAAGAAAATCTCACAATTCAATCATTTCCAACATTAAATGTGCCTTGGATTTTGGGAGGACTTTGGGGACACTTGATGGGCTGCATAGCACATCCAAGTGGCTAGGTTTCAGGCAAGCACATCATGAAATATCCAATAAAAATGAGACACAAATTAAAGATTTTCAAATATTACACTTTTGCCCCAAAATTTTACCATTTTCTTTCATTTTGGTCCTTGGCTTCCCTTGGAAGCTTGGGCTGGTAATGGATCACGAATTTGGGCCTCATTTTTTTCACACTTGGGTCTGAAAATAACATGGGCCAACCCAACTTGCACAACACAAATTAAAAAGGCCAAAAAGATAAAAGGGTTTATTATAATTTAGCCCCGACTTACTTAATTTCTTTACATTTTCATCCTTAGGCTTTCAAACATCTTACAAATTTTATTTTTACTTTCCATAACCATTTTTTTTAGCTTTGAAAACTATTTTTGATCATCCAATTTTTTTTTGAATTAATTTACTATAATTTTGACTCATTTTCTCACTTTTTCACTTTACCGGATACAGAAATTCAATGAATTTCTACATGAAATATCTAAAAATCTATTCTTAGGTTTCTAAGGATATTTTTTACTATTGTACTAATCTAGGGTCATTACAAGCTAAAAACATCCTTCGCAGAGAAGGAGAGGAGGGGTAAGTAGTGGAGGGAAAAGGTTGGTGGCCTCGGGCCTAGGGTGGCGGGGGATAAGGTTGGACCGAAGATATAAGGTGACTTTGCATACCAACTAATGCCATTTCTTAAATAACGTAATATCCAAATCTGGGCTTTTTAATTAGAAAAGCAACCTTAAATGAGAGAACCAAAAGGGGGGGCAATAATAGATTATTACTCACTGAGTATGTTTATACTCATTCTGTGTTTTCTTTAATTTGTCTTTTCAGATAATGACAGTGGATCCGTGGACGCGCGGTAACACTTACAGAAGACATGCCACAAAACCCTTTGGAACGTGTGTTTTAGAGTTGCAAATAGGGTTAATGAGTCAAATGACTAAGTTTTCTGTATGTAAAATTATGATAGACTTACCTCTGTAAATATTTTTGTACTGTTATATGTATATTATTCGGTATTTCAACTCTTTATTACCTATTTTCTTTTGGCGCGCCCTAATATTATTTTTGCAAGTATATACGATATTGTGTCGTCTTTGGAGGCTAGTAAGGGTATCTTATCAGTATGGAATGCTGATTGAGTATCTTTACTTTGTCACGACCCAAGTTCTATTGATAAGTCCAAGATAGATGTGATTGCTTCTTTGCCTTACCCCACATACGTGTGGGAAGTACGTTCTTTTCTTAGCCACGTAGGGTTCTATAGGCGTTTCATTAGTGACTTCAGCAGAGTACCACTTCCGTTATCCAGGTTATTACAGAAAGAGGTTGACTTCTAGTTTGATGAAGAGTGTAAGAGAGCTTTTGACCAGCTGAAGCAGCACTTTATCTTTGCTTTGGTGCTTCAACCGCCGAAATGGGAGCACCCATTTGAGCTAATGTATGATGCCTCCAACTTTGCAGTTAGAGTAGTTCTTTCACAGGGGGTCAGCAAAACACCCCATGTTATAGCCTATGCTTCTCGAACCCTAGACTCCGCACAGGCTAACTACAATACCATTGAGAAGGAACTTCTTGCTATTATTTTTACTTTAGATAATTTCTGTGCTTATCTTCTGGGAACTAAAGTGACTATTTTTTCTGATCATGCAGCATTGAAGTTCCTGCTGAAGAAGTCGGATGCTAAGCCTAGGCTTATCAGGTGGATGTTGCTATTATAGGAGTTTGAGATTAAGATTAAGGACAAGTGTGGAGTTAAGAACTTGGTAGCAGACCACCTGAGCCGGATCCTGCAGTCCTTAGAGCCTTTTCTTATTTGTAAGACCCATGGTATGCTGATTTAGTTAATTATCCGGTTGCTACTAAGTTGCTTGCTTACTTTAAAAAGCATCAAATAAATAAACTTAGGAGTGATGCTAGGCATTATGTTTGGGATGATCCATACTTATGGAGGATGTGTAGTGATTAGGTTATTCAACGTTGTGTGCATGAGTCTGAGATGCCATCTATTCTGTAGTTTTGTCACACACATGCCTGCGGTGGCCATTTTAGTCCACAATGCACTGCTAGGAAAATTCTAGATTCAAGTTTTTACTGGCCCACATTATTCTGCAATGCTTACACATATTGTAAGAATTATGAACAATGCTAGAAGACAGGTAGTATTTCCCGTAGGAATGAGATGCCTCAGCAACCTTTATTATTCTGTGAGATATTTGATGTTTAGGGTATTGACTTTATGGGACCTTTTCCTATTTATTTTAGTTTTGTTTACATATTGCTGGCTGTTGATTATGTCTCCAGGTGGGTGGAGGCCAAGGCCACCCAAACTGATGATTCTTCTATTGTTATAGATTTTGTTAGATCACAGATATTTTGTAGGTTCGGGGTGCCTAGAGCTATCATCAGTGATCAAGGGAGCCATTTCTATAACCGTAACATGGCAACCTTGCTGAAGAAATATGGTGTCACCCATAAGGTCTCAACTCCATACCATCCGCAGACTAATGGACAAGTGGAGGTGTCAAATAGGGAGTTGAAGCAAATCCTGGAGAAGAAGGTATAACCCAATAGGAAGGATTGGAGTAAGAGGCTTGAAGATGCACTTATGGGCCTACTGCACTGCCTACAAGACTCCTTTAGGGATGTCTCCCTATTGGATTGTCTTTGGTAAGGCATGCCACCTTCTAGTAAAGATTGAGCACAGAGCATATTGGGTAGTTAAAAACTGCAATCTTGAGTTGAGCTAATCTGAGCTCCATAGGAAGTTCCAACTTTAGGAGTTATAGGAGATCCGATTAGAGGCATATGAGAGCTCCCGCTTGTAATAAAAGAAGACCAAATTCATCCATGATAGGATGCTTTTGTAGAAGGAGTTTTCCATTGGCTAGAAAGTGCTCCTCTACAACTCTCACCTCAAGCTCTTTTCTAGTAAGCTTCGTTCTCGATGGCTTGGTCCTTATATTGTTACTCAGATTTTTCCCTATGGTGTTGTGTAGATTGTGGAGCCTAGGACAGACAGAGTTTTCACTGTGAATGGCCATTACTTGAAGCCATTTCATGAGGAGCTAGCCTTGAACACCATTAAGGAAGTTTGCTTGCTAGCAGCCACCTACACTTGATAGGGGAGTCCTCTTTTCCCTCTCTTGCCTCATTCTATTTGCCTCAAATTTTATTTGTTGCATTACATTACGGGCAATGTCGAATAAGTGTGGGGGGGTTAATTAGTGTTAGTTTATTTCTCATTCGTTTGTTTCTAGTTAGTCTTGCATTTTGGGTTTGTTTGGTTGTCATAATAATTGTTGCTTTTGTTCTCCTTTGATGAATTGATGGTTATTGAGTTAGGGCATTAGTCATTGAGGTGGATAGAGTTCTAACATGATTTCATTGTTCTTTTCCCTCGAGATATGTGAATTTAGTGATTGATCCTGATTTGCTATGATTGAGTATGATGAACATGACCTATGTGAGCTTTTAAGCTATATATTGGATGGTTGCATTTTATGCCATTCCTCTCTTTCTTGTGTGTTCCTCCCTTATAGTTTATGTCATTCTAGAACTTGCTTTGATTTTTCTTTGAGGCTACATTTTCATATGCATTCATGGACATGATAGAGGCAATTTTTGTCATTTTAGCCACTTAGCCATATAGCGCACCTTGCATTCTTTCCCTTGTTTAACCATTTTTTAGCCTTATTAACCTTTCTTTGATTTCTAGAACATTACAAGCCTAAGTGAAAAACCATGATTCTACCTAGCCTTAGGGAATAGGATGGCATTGGTTTCATTGTTATTGTTGTGCTTAGGATCAAGTGTGGGGTTTGCCCAGGATGTGCAAACGTTCAAGTGTGGGAGGTTGCAAGAAGGATATAAAAAAAAAAAGAAAGAAGACAAAAAAGAGAAAAAGTCAATAAATTGAGGCAATTTAAAAAAAAGGGAAAAAAAGAGAGGAAGAAAAGAAAAGAAAGAAGTGAATAAAATGGGGAACTTTTATAAAGGGAATGAATATGTCATGGCATGTCTTGGGGAAACTTCCACATTTGTGAACTTGGCTTGTATCTTGACCAATGTTTTTCCTATTGCCTTGGGTTTCACCTTGTCATATCTTCATATTTCCTACCCTTACCTTAACCCTATTACAACCCTTAATAAAGCCCTCTTGATTTATGTTTGCATGTGATTACAAGTAGTGGAGAGGTAGAAGATTAGCAAGCCTATGGTAATGCATGATCGATTGAGGTGAATTGAGTGAAACACTTTTACCCACACATTTGAGAGTTTAGAGCTTCATACATACACCATCTTGTGAGGTTCTTCATACTTGGTCTATGCACTTTGAGTTATGTTGCTTGGTTTGCACTCTAGAGAGGTGGGGAGTCAATTGATTTGATTGTTGGAAAATTCTTGATGCCTTATATGTTATTATGCCCCTAGGCTTAGCACTTTTGGTGATTCATGGGAGAATGAGTTTTTCCAATTTAGGTCTTGAGTCTAGTTTTGTTGATTCCTTAGATTGATTAATTTTGTTTGAGACTTGCATGAGGGCATGTAAGGGCTAAGTGTGGGGGAATTGATTAATTGGATTTTTTATACAATTTTTATCCCTTATTTTTGGTTCATTAATCCTCTTTTATGCTTAATTGAATTGGTTTAGATCATTTTCTTTTGATTGGACCTTGGTTGAGTCTTAGTTCATTTCTCCAGCATCATGGTTATCCTAACCCTGCTTCAGTTTTTGGATCATATCTTGAGCTACATACATTATTTTATCATGATTTTTGTTTGTAGGAAAGCTAAGAGATGGGGCTACAACTTCTATGAAGAAGGTAGGGGCTGATTTTGAGGTTCTGAAGCTGAAACTGGGCTTGGTATTTAGTTAAGACGTTCAGGCACGTTTTCTGAGCAGGCTTCAGTGTTTGGACTATATCTTGGGCTACAGGGACTCAATCGAGCCCATTTCGGTGGCATTGGAAAGCTAACATCCAGGGCTTCAAATCATGTTCAGAACACTAAGCCAAAAGAAGTCATTTTAAAATCCAAAAAACTCGTTGGAAGTCACTGCTGGATCCACAGAACCCACCTGACTTGTTTTGGACATAATTTTCTCGAAGTATCGAGAGGAGAAATAGGAGATTTTTGGGAAATAAAAGTCTCTCTCTCTCTCTCTCTCTCATGCGTTTTCCTCCATTAATGGAGGAGTGATTCTCCTCTGATTCAAGAGCAAGAGAAGAGAAGCAATTAACCTCTTAAGGATTGGAGCAAAAATTCAGATCAACAATCCAAACCAGTTTCATCTCTCTTTCTTTTCTTCTTAAATTTGTTTTGGAATTGAAGTTTTTCAATTTGAATTCTGATTGAGATTCAATTGTAATCATGTTTTTCGGTTGATGATGTGGTTCGATTGGTTAAAAGAGTTTGAACTAGAATCAGATCTGATTTCTAAGATGAATGCATTGGTTCTTAAATCAATTCAATCTAATTCGGTTTTAGAGGTCTCTAAATTGAATTAAATGTGTAATTGGTTGTATGCATGGAGGTCTCTATGTGAATATTAGATCCTAAATTAAGGTTTCATTTAGATCTAATTGTTAATCTCTGGTTTAGTTTGATTGGAATGTCATACGATTAGAATCCAATGATGGAGCGTTAATTGTGTTCTTCTTGAATCTTGAATCAGATTTTTTTAATTTAATTTTTAATTCTTTTGAATTTTATTTTTACTTGTTCATTTTGTGTTGCATTTCAAGTGTTTGATGAAATACTCCCCTTGCATTTTTTGATTATATAGTACATTCATCTTTGGAAAATGATCCGAGTTGCATCCTATGCTACAGTATAGTTATGTTCGGTTTAATTTGATTGAGTTGCGACGTTCGAGTCAGTTGCATAACTAAAACATAATGACAATAGGTGACTTTTATGTGGAAACAAATAACTTGATGGGTTAGGCACAACCCTAGCTAAATGAAGCACAATAATTATAGAGGTTTCATTTGACTCCTTGATGTAATTTTCAGCATAATTAGCCAGATCACCTGATAATATACAAGTTAAGCTAGTATTGTTGCAATCCACATGTAGAGACATTAATTTATGTGTTGCAATAGCTACATCTTAATAACTAAAAATCTTGTTGTTTTCCATTAAGAAGTTTTTTTACTTTTATTCTTGAATATAAATGATTTTCTTTCTGCTACTATTGTCACAAGTTTCTATCTTCTCGTGGGAATGCAACTCTCTAATGACATCTACACAAAAATAAACTAACATTAGGTTTAACATGTTAGAATTGTATCCAAACAAAGCAAATTAATGTACTACCAATCAGTATATTTGTAGGTATAGCTCCTATGAGAATGCCATCAAATAGTACAAAACTATAATAATGATACGGTAGGTCAGCTTTCAATGCTTGGATTGATGTGTTGGTGTGAAAGTTGATTTTGTATTGATGTGTAGTAGCACAATAAGCAATAATGTTTGACACAACTTGGAAGTTCTATATGGTATAGCACCTCCCCTCAGTTAATTTTGCCTTGTATTTATCTGACAATACTTTCCTAAATGTTGTAGCCTAGATCTTATGTTCCTGTAAGTAGTGATTATTAGTTTGCATAGTGGTCATTTGATTAGTATAATTACAAAATATAAGAACATAAGTCTTTTTACATTTGCATCTATAAGTAGCATCTCCACACTTTGATAATTCTCATTGTTATTCCTCTCAGCAACCTATAGGTGAAACATCCTTACCTAAATCTTAGATGTCTTAATGTTTGAGTGCAATTCAAATATGAAGCTGACTTTTCTTGTCATTTTGCATCAACCTTCACTGTAATTCCTTGTTTATAAGATTCATTCAATTATACATTCCTTACTTATAAGATTCATTCAATTATACAACTTTAATAATCAATAGTAATACATAACCTATGATTGCCATAGAATTTATTACAAAGATCATCTTTAGGCCAAACATAAAAGAATATATGTATTATATAGAAATGTGAACTTCGAATGGCAATCAAATATTGCAAAAGGATATGTATAGTATGCATTAGCAATAATCACTATAGAGGTGAAACATTTGGACTCTCTACTTATGGTGAAAAGGTTTGCTCAACAATCATATCATAAACATAAAATTAGGTTTTGGAACACTTCCTTATATACAACATTAAGTATAGAGCAAGATAGTTCATTTCATTTATTGTGGATAAGAAATCTAAGGCTAGCCTGACTTCTAACTCATGATACTACAATATAAAGTTGTCCATGGCTAAAAACATGTTTTGGGAGATAAATTCCAACACTAGATAATGATTGCCCTTGGCTTTTATTGATTATCATGCAATATGATATCACTAAAGGGAATTACCTTCTTCGAATACTAAAAGGAAGATAGACATCTAATGAGGTCATATTCATACGAGGGATAAAAACTCTCTTTCCTACGCTACTACCAACGATAACACTGGCTTCAATAACATGTCTAGCAAGTCATGTTATGATAAGTCCAGTTCTATTATACAAACTAGCTTATTGGTCTATATTCTGAAGAAGCATGACTGGAACTCTAATTTTTAGTACCAACATATGGTTTAACAAACCAAAAGCTATAATGTCATTAAGAATTTCTATAGTGTGTGTTTCTTCATTTGGTACACCGGTTTGATTAGATTTGCAAATTAAATTTGAGTTGCAGTACTCAATACTCTCCTCCAAGGTCAAGGACAACATATATGTGTTAACTAAATCAACAGTGTCTAGCCTAGGTGTGAGAATGGCATGATCTTTTAAGTACTCTATATTGTTGTAATGTTGTATGAAGTCTAGGTAGGTAGTTTTCATAATTGCCTCAATTGGATCATCAAATTGCATGATTAAAAGATCTTGAGGAATTTGAATGTCAGCTTTTCTATCATTTGGTTCTTGTAGTTCACCATTGCCTATTCTAAGAATCTAGTTGACAAATTGTTTGAGTTCTTCCTGTTGGTGAAGGTTCGAAGTGGAGTGTCTCATGTTCCTTGTCAAGGTGAGAACTTTGTAAAGACATTATAGATAAAAGGAGTTGCGTGATACATGAACAATGTCAAATTTGCTTCCTTATGGCACAATTAGTAGGATTTGGCAAAAGTCACCCCCAAACACAATGCATTTCCCTCTAAATGGAAGTTGGGCACTATTAGAAATATCAAAGCAAAGTATATCCCTTAAAGTCTTGTCAAGTGCTTCAAAGCAAAATTTATGCATCATCGAAGCTTCATCCCATATAATTAGCTTACTTCTTCTAATTATATTAGTTTTGTCAATACCTTGCAAGACGTTGCAAGTGGAGTCTTCAGAAATGGACAATGGGATTCCAAATTATGAATGGGTAGTTCTACTGCCAAGAAGTAACATTGATGCAATCCCACTTGATGCAACAATCAAGATAATCTCTCTTTTCAAGTGCAATGCAAATGTTAAAGTCGTCCAAAGGTAAGTCTTACTCGTACCTCCATAACTATACACAAAGTAGACAAATGGCTTATTTTAAGACATTGAATTCATAATTGTGTCAAATATCTACTTTTATTCAAAAGTCATGGAACTTAATAATGTAAAAGCTTGTTTTGCTAATTAGAGATGATTAAAATTTAATTAGTATGCTATCAAGGTGCTGCTTAAGGGGCTTATGTAATCCTTTTAAGGCATAGGCATACTAGCAAAATCCTTCAAGCTTCTTCCATTTACCTATAGCATTTTCTCAATAAGTAAAAGGGTGTGATTTTTCTTCTATTGATTATCAAGATTGAGATCTGAAATAAAGTTGAAGTTCATAAAAAATGAAATGGTGGGCACCATTTATAATTTGATATGCTTTATATTGGAGTAGACAATTTTAGGTTATTGTATGAAGCATTGATACATAGATAAACATGCAATTAGATAAATAATTATACATAGGACAACATAGGTTTAGGATATAATAAAGGCAAGAAAAAAAGTTAACAATCAAGTTTTTGGCTTAGTTAATTGCATGTAATAATTCATTGATCAACTAAGCTAAATAAAATATTTGTAAGGAAACACCTTGTGCTCAAACTGACATATGCTAACTAATATACAATTATAATCGAACTAATTGTATGCCTTGTTGGAGAATTAAAATAAGGCATGAATCTCGTTTGTTTGACTCTCTGATTCAGTTACACATTGCTTTCTCATGACAAAAGCATAATTATTTCCTATCATTGGACCTGCTCCTTTCTTTGTATCCCTAGTTCATTTTCAATTGAAGATATTATGAAGTTAACTTTTTTCTAGTTTGTAGGTCTTTAAAGTTTATACGAATTTTTTACACTCATCAAGTGCTGTTTTATTTTATTATCATCTACATATAGTACCTTTCCATATACTTTAAGTGATATACTTTAAAAGTAATGTTCACATACTATCTGAAGTTCGGACTTAGATATTAAACATTACAAGTATGCCTCAATATATCTTGTCTTTGTTAAAAAATATTTTAGATAAGTTAGCTCACTCCTAAATCTTGGAATGGCATAATCACTCTTCTACTCTAACATTAACATTGCCTGGTTTCATGTTAATGCTGATTGGTTATAGTTATGCTATAGAAGTTTTTATGTTGTAGCAATTTATATGGAGAAGAGCCTAAGCCTAATATGAAATTGTATTAAGATGGTAATAAATTTAGAGGTTTAGGTCTTGGTAGTATGGTCATTAGGTTTTATACTAAATGAAATAGCAATTAGGTACACTTTAGTTATATATTGTTAAAGTGAGAGCAAGAGCGGTTACTAATTGTCTATAATTATAGATAGATGCAATTTTTCTAGAACAAAGATAGTTTTCTAGTTAATGCCTTAATGCATAAGTGACATGATCAAGATTGTCAAGTAATATAGGGAGCAACTCAGCATGCAATTTCCAGTAATTGATACTTATTATTGTTGAATGCATGAGAGAATATACAATAATAGAGGTAGATTGGTTGATGAAATTAGGAAAACACACATTCGTAGTTCATGGACCTCCTTGGCCTATACAATATGTCCTCTGAGAGGATTTGCCATGTTTCTTGCCACACAAATTCTAATTTGGAGATGTTATTTGATAGAAACATCATTGCAAATAAAAATCTCAACTCATATCCATTACCCAATTGACTAACTTCTTTGAGTGCATTAATGAATTCTTTATCATCATCCAATAATTCCTTATATAACAAACATCCTAAAAAATAGTATGATCAATCTTAACATACTTGAGTATGTCTTACAACTTCTGTGGATTATGGACCTTCGTGAGCAACACCTTCAAATAAAAAAGTTCACCATTGCTTGGGAGAATATGTTAAAGTCTTCATATTGCAAACCTTTGTTTTCTTTCATGCCATTTTTAATCCTCTAACTTAAAGATAAAATGTTCTGGAAACTCGGCATATTTCAATTCTCTTACTTTTGGATATTTCTTATTATCCCTAAGCCATGCAAGAAATATTGATTCTTTAACGAATTCTCTTTACATGACTTTATCTAAAGATTCACCATCCTAATATGCAACACAGTGTTCTCCAAGCAGATGAAAAGTTAGTCTCTCAACTTGTGGATACCAATATTGGATCTCAAAACTACATATTCACCAAACAGCTTCACTGGTTGAGATGTAATGATAATCATAATATAGCTTGATTCATCAAGCTCATGCCCATTCCCTATATGTTGGCCATAATTGTAAATTACTACAATAGCATGATCATTACCTTTATTGATATACTTGAAAATATACTTGATAGATGATCCTTTATTGCACCATTCCATATTTTTGTGTGCTCAAAACATCATTAAGAGTCTTGGATTATACGAAACAACATATCAATTATCTAGTAACACTTTGTTTCTTTCAACCATTCTTCCATCATCCCTTCTTTAATACATTAGAAAATCATCTTCTATTATGGTAGTTCTTGCTTAGAAGTTCTTTGGGTAGTATTTGGTATACTTGCCATCCTTCATACATGGAAAATGTAGATTGGCATGCCCTACAGGGGCCATGAATCATAAAATTTGAGATAACACAGTATAGTTCTAGTTGAGTATTTTTATCAAGAATCTTTATAGATATGACTTGGTCTATTTCAAATAGGGTTGGCAACTTAGAGTGCGAGAAAATAAATAATAGAATGTGTGCATGTGGCAAGCTGCTTTTCTAAAACTCCACGATGTAGATAACTACAAGCAATATTTACAAATGAATCTTAGCTGAAATTTGTAACAAACAAAGAATCAGTTTCTATAGTTTATAATGACACATAAGCTAGAGGAAATTAGGTTAAATACCTATTTTTAGAAGTCTAAAGAATTGTCCAGCCCTTAATGTTTTCATAAGTTACTTTAATTTGAAGTGGAAAACATAGGAAATGATGATGCTTTGATCTTCTGATTTGAGGGAAGCCAACTACAGTATCTCTCAAGTTTAGGCTACTTTGGATTGCATGTAAATATGATGAATAGATTAGGATAACCTGCCTACTTACAAATTGCCATTACATCTCTATAATTTTGTATCTTGTATCATGCACCTCCAGTACATGTTCCATCCATCTCACCTCAAAGAATAGCTTCAGACAATCCCTTTTACATTGTAGCACATAGTTATGATTGATGATTCCAAATGTAAGATAACCTCTTTGCTTCAATCAGTTATATAACCATTAATAATGAATTATTAGAAAAGTGTCTTAGAACTCATGAGTAATACTCTCAAATTGTTATAGTACAGTTCTTTCTCGATGTTCCAGGTAATATAGCAGCATAATGAATGCTTCCATGAAACCCATCCTCGTCACACAAGTACAATATAGGATACTGCAGTGGCAAGTATATAGGATATAACTTGCTTATCCTTTGCAAATAACCATTGAAACCATGGATGATGATGTTTCAAGGATCACCAGAGTGAACATCGCTAACCTCAAGGCCATTAATTTCATCAATAGTAGGCAAGTTATAAACACAGTCATCCCTTTCACAATTATAAATTAACTTAAGCTTTAAATCTGAAGTATTTTGGAGTTCATATGCATCTTTAACCATATGGAAGGATTTGGTTAAATTATTGTGCTCATCAAACATTTCTTTCAAATTGGCAACAATTTGTTGATGAATACCTTTTGTAAGACCAATAGACCTAGAAAAAGAATAAGCAATAGAGATGTTACTGTAAGAATTACAATTGAAGTAATGGATTCCTCAAGCGAGAAAAAATACAAATTATGACATTGAAGGATCATTGATACCTCACTACATGAATTCTATCGGTAACTTCATTTTTGGTGTCATAAATGTAGAGTTCTGCAAACTGAGGTTTTTAACCTTCCACAGGAAGCAAGCTACCAATAAATTGAATGTTAGCTTTATTCAAGTGGAAAACATAGGGGTCAATGCCATTATTCACACTTCTGTTAACTTTACCACCATTAAAGTGAAAATAAACATTGCATTGTAAGTTTGGATGTTTTCTCTAAAGTGCTTTGCTATGGATAATTCATTATCACCGATCAACCATTTCAAATATGTTAGTGGTTTTGTTGCAGGAAGCAATTTGACCTTTCCTTGCATTGTAGCATAATGAAAACCTAGGGATTGAGTTTTTACTGGATATCCAAACTTTCTTAGCATACCAATATGAAACACTACAAAATTGATAGTTAAATTTAGGGTGACCGTCATCTACATAGGTTGTATAACATAAATAAGGCATAAATAAGCATTTGGACTAAAATCCAAGCTAAAAAAACAAAAATCACTTGAATAAGGAGTTTATACACACCAACCGAGGTTCATAAACATGTAGGAATGGACAATAAATTTTCTTGACCTGAAATGATGATCAAGTATCAATATTTCCATAAATTATAAGTAAGTTGTGAGTGCAATCCCACCATATGACTTGTGCTCTACTTGGAAGAGTGAAATAAATTACATACTACACAAACACATAAATAAAGTACATATACATAATTTAGAACAATACATGAAAATCATACCAATTAGTGACATCTCTTGCTATCATTGTTCCCTCTTGACCATTGTTATTAGCATTTTCTACGATGAGTTCTTCATTAGTATTATTAACAGTTTAAGGAATGGCAAAAAAATCTGCAACTGGACCAATAAGTGTAAAATTTCTAGACCTTAATCGCTTGATTGAGTTCCCCCTATGGTAAGATGAAGATCTATTAAGTGTACAATCCCTAAGCAAGGCATTTTGATTGTTTTCAGTGCTAGCATAGGGAGATATGTTTCTTCTCTTACTATTTCTGCTTGAATAAAAGAATTAACAGTCAATAGTTATAAAGGCATGAGATCCTTAAAGATATGCTACTATTTGACAACTGTAGTAAAAATATGCTCATTTCTTAACACAAGCTTGTTTCATAGAATCTATTATTTAGATTGACCATACAATTCAAAATATCAAGGAAAACATGGCCTTTGGGAATTTTCCTATTACAATTGGTGCCAATTATGCTCATCACAATACTAGGTGTGTTTATTCCTTCATCCAAAGCAATCACTAGAGTATTAGATCCATCCAAAGTATTTTCATCGTCATCAGTAACTACCCTGCCACCATCAGCAACCATTGCACTTTTGTGGATATCAACACCACCATGACCACCATTAACAACATTGGCAGTGGAGAAGTTGCCCTGTGTATAACCTATAGATAGGGATGCAAATAAGTTGAGTTACTCGTGAGCAACTCGAGATCGATTTGTAAAAAATTTGATTCAAGCTCGAATTTTAATGAGTCTAGCCTAAATAAGCTCGACTTGTTTAGCTCGTTTACTAAACAAACTGAGCCTAAGCTTTTTATTACTAGGCTCAAATTGTTCAGCAAAGCTTAAAGGAGCTTAGTATAAAATATATTTTTATTTTTTTATATTATATATAATGTAAATATAAAAAACTCACTAAACTCTTTTAAACCTATTTAGGCTCGTATATTATATATAATGTAAATATAAAAAACTCATTAAATTCTTTTAAGCCCATTTAGGCTTGTATATTATATATAATATAAAAATAAAAAACTCACTAAGCTTTATTAGGCTCATTTAACCTTATATAAGCTCGTTTAGAATTATTTAAACTCAAATATAACTTAAGCTCGAGTTTAAACTCAAATACTTGGGTTCGATCAGAAATTTAGAGTAAAAAATTTAAAACTCATTTAAACTCAAATAAGAAGGAATTTAAAGTTCATTTAAACTCAAATAAGTTTAATTAAGCTCGTGTTTGAATTGAGCTTAAATTTAAGCTTAACTTTTTCAAGCTTGATGAGCTCGTTTAATATTTTCATTCTTAACCTTGAGCATATAGATGTTCGGCTCAGCTTGACTCATTTACACCCTTACCTATAGGTAATTACTCTACTATCACAAATAAATTAATTAATTAATCACATCATAGCACGAAATACTTTCATTAAATGAAAGGTCTAATCATCAAAGTTAGCATCTCACCTTTATGCAAGGCATTGTTACCCCGTAGCCTCTCCATCCTTTTTAATCTCCTTATCAATTGGCCATTTCTATATTATTATTCTCTCAAGTGCAAAGACTCTGAGAAGAATTTTTAGTTGCAATCTATTATAACTACAACATCCCTCTATGCACATACGAAGTGTTCAGTATATGCAATAATACTTGAACCTTAAGATTAAGTAGATTGCAACAACTCAAGCTAAACTACCTTTGGAGCAACATTTAAACTAATTATAAACATCTAGATTTCTTGAGAAGTCGTAGAAAATGTAGATCTTTGCTAGAAAGAGCTAGGTCCGAAACCATATTGCACGTGTATGATGCAATAACAAAGAAATACATTATTTTTTGCTTAAAAACTAAATGGCACAACTCCTTCCTAGCAGGAACAATATGATATTTTCAAGAGTTCATGGCAAGTATTACTGTACTCTTGAATGGTTGTAGGTATTGCTTTATGCAGGTTTAGTAAAAGAAACTACAAACATTAGGTTATAGCTAACCTAGACCTCTAGCTAGACAAGACTAACATTCACATACAGTGGGCCATCATAGCTAATACATGGTAAAAAATATGCCATTTCAATTACGGATTAACTACAACAAGGTTAAAATTGTAAGAAATAATATTAGTTTATTGTGCCTCATATTAAACAACAGCACTCAAAGTTATCTAGAGTCATAATTGCTAAATTGCAAAAGAATACAACCTTTTTAGGAGTCCTACTGCAATTAGGTAAGGGAAAAAGATGACTAAACATAAGAATAAGTAACGTTGCCACCACATCAAGTAGTTTAAGTTTTGTAAAAGCTTTCACAACAATGAACAATGTATGTCATATTAATAAATACTATATGTTGTTAGGAATTTAGATTATTACATGCAGCGAAATTTCAAAATTTTGATTCGAATTCTACCTAGGATTCATGCAAAAAGCATAAATCAATGATTAGGATTTTACCTATTGGGCACTCGTGTTTCTACTGATCAAAACTTGAGAGCGGATGAATCAAATGCCGGTCGGAAGGTACAACGTCTCTACTGGTATCCACACGGAGTGAATAATGACCTCTCGCCCTCCACGAATCTACTAGGATGCATTTCTCTCTCTAGGAATTAGGATTTGATGTTTTCTGAGTGATTTAGGGTTTTAAGAGGCTTATGAGCGTGTGTTTAATGTGCTGCCCTCAAGCCCCCCTTTATAGAACTTAGACAAGCCACAATCCTAGTCCTACTAAAATAATGCTTCCAAAATGCTAATCACACTTAACCACTCATTTTATCCTTATCCTAGAGATAATGAAGAGATATAAGACTTATCTATTAATTATCTAATATTAGATAATATTATCTCATAAAATAAATATGTTAATATTAGATAATTGCATATACTTATTAAATATCAAAATAATATTATCTCATAATATATTTATCTAATATCTAATAACGTAATTATTTAATATTACTTTAATATCAAATATCACATAATATATATATATATATATATATATATTATGTGAATAACACATTATTATTCTTAATAATAATATATATATGCACAAAAATAAATTCAATTAATTGGATATTAATATAATTAAAGTCCAATTAATTATTATCTTATTCCTACTCCTTTTGTGTGATCCCTGTACGTTCTTACTACGTTGACAATGACTCATTATTGAGCTATAGAAAGTGAGCGGTATTTAGCAAAACATCACTGCCACTCAAGTAGTAAGAATGTTTGTGATTCGACATCTACCTAATACATGATCAACATTTTGCATCATAACCCTTTTGTAATAATATCCAAATTGAACTGGAGGTATGGAATGTATCATCCTCATCAATGTTCAATTTATATTTCTTGATACTGAGTAGACTTAAAATAAATGATTAATATCATATATTAATCCAATTGAGCATGGCCATGCATTTTTAAGTCTCACTCAATCAAAGGGCCCAAGGATATTTCTCTTTTATACAAGAAGTAACAAAATTCCATCTATATCACTCCCTTCTCTCTGCACGATTCATGACACACCTAATCAATGCCATATTCTACATCCTGATCAAAGGTGACATAGGACAATATTAAAGTGAGTAATTCCTCATGTAGGAAATCGTAGTGACTTCAGATCAAAAGTTTATGTGTATTTGTGATTATAAGAGAATAACTTATGACACGTCTATCCATGCAATATTCTCATAGTGAGTTAGTCTAGTACATTATTCACTAATAATGTACTCATATATTGACTTGATATCACATATCCATGATTTGTAATCATCAGTCATTATACATGTTAGTCTCGATGTATTGTTACTATCCTTTTCATAATAATACTTGATTAGAGGCATTTTAGGAATAGTAAAGCTATTCCAAGGATAATTATTATATTAAGTTATAAATCGCACAGAATAATAATAAAATTATAAAAATAAAATATAATAATTAAATTACCTAAAATAAAATATAATACATTGTGTATTACTTCAATCATCTATATGATTGGTTCCTAGGACACACACCAACTTATGTCACATGCACTGATTAGAAAAGGCTTCCATAAAGACATCAAAAATTCAAAAAATAGCAAAAATTAATAGCTTGTGAAACATGTGGAACCCATATTAAGCAATTGAGTATTTAAACTTCCAGAACATCCTATTTGTCAAGTAATTTGACACTAACACAAGGACAGAGACTAAGCTAGTTTACATCATAAAGATAGAAGCTTAAAGAGGAGCACTGATGTGCATGCCATAATGTACCAAAATTGTATTAAAATTGGTGTACTAAAAGATAATATTATATAGGGGCATAACTAGATTTTACCCTTAATGATCCTTTGATTTTATCTTTCCTAAATGATTTCCTAACAATATATATGCAATTTTTTAAATTGTTATGCAATGAAAATGTGAAAAGAGAATGCTGTCACAGAAATATAATGTTGTGTTGTATGCAGAATGCTATATTATGCAGTATGTAGAACATAATTAAAATTGAGGGGATTGGTTACATGAATTAAATAATGCAATAAGCATGAAATTAAACACTTAAGATAAAAGTAAAATAGAAATAAAATAGAAGAAAAATCAATTGAATCAAACAGCTAATTCAAGAAAATTGAGAGCCCTAAATTGGATTAATTATAGATCAATTAAGATTTGACTTTTTCTAATTAATTCTTCAACCTTGAATTATCCAAAATCCTTGCAATAATTCATGAATTCTACGCTAGACAATCACCTAGGATTTAATTAATTAAAATTAGCTGAATTAAGCAATCGCTATAATTCTTACACTAGATTGAAATTGATTTATAAATAAAATTCAACTGATTTGAGAAACTAAAGTAGAAATCTCCAAATTAATCCTTTAACCCTCTGCTCCTATGCATAAAACTATGATTTATCAACCATAATTTTATGAAAAAATAGCAAAGAAATTAGAAATCATAAAGTGAATATCAATTATATCAAATCAACATCCAACACAAGGAATCTCAAGACTTTGAGAACAAGTAAATAGAGAAATAGAAAAATTAATTAAGATAGGTCAATAGTACAAATCATGATCTCATAATCTTCAAGAAGAAAGCCTCAACTCCTTGATTTCAACCATGAATTTAGGCTTTCATTGATGAAGAACAAGAGAGATAGAAGAAGAAGAAGGAAGCTGGCTGCTGAATGTTGTGTATTTGAATATATGTTCCTTCCTTCAACCCTCTTGCCTATTTATATAATCTAATTTTCCTAAAACCTTATTGGACTAGGATTAGATGTCTATTAGAGTTACAATTACAATAATAAGGCTTTTTAAAATTTTTAGAAGCTCTGACCTATTTAAATCAAATTTCTAGAAGCTATCAAATTTCTAGAAGCAGCATTAGGGAAATCCCGCAGGTATGACTTCTAGCCTAATTTTGACCATGAAATCGATGAATTTTGGAAAATCCATAAACATGAAAGTTGTAGGCCTATGTCTTTTGAGAATTTAAGCACCGTTTTTAGGTTAATCAAACCATTATAGCTCCAGATATGGCCCAAATATAGAAACATGTTCAGTTGGGATAAAAATATGACTTTAGCTTGTTGGCCAAGTAAAGGCTTGAAGGAGTCTGAAATGGCTTTGACTAAAACATAAAAGTTGTAGCTCTCTCTTTTAGCTTTCTATCAATATAAAGTTTACCTCAATTCGACATCCAGAGCCTAAGATATGACTGAAAGATAAAAATAGTATCAAAATCCAGCATTTATCGAATAAATTCTAAAACTTGTAAAATCAATCCAAAATTATAAAACAAGGCCTATTCTATAAAATTAAGCACATTTAACACCTAAGAGACATAAAATAGGAGAAAATAAAATAGTAAATATTTTTCTCATCAAGCACTGAAAGGAAAGATGAACACATAGTAGAGATGTTTGCTAAGAAGTGAAAACTAAATGGAAGTAGGAAACAATATTCAAAAACACCAAATAGAAGTAAGGAACAAATCTATGGAAAGTAGAGGATTAAGTTAATCCCTAATAACAACATTGCCCATTTACAATATCTGATTATAGAGAAAATTACAAAACGTGAAAATGAAGTTTATTAGCATAACTTGTACATAAAAACAAAACCTAGAAAGCAACCTCACAAATACTTCTAAACCCAAACATGCATGCATCACCATAAAACCATAAGAAAGATAGATAAGTAGGAATAACAAAGTAGAAATCACATACGGTGAAACCTAGGAAGGTGATGACTCGAGCCTTAGTAACCTAGCAAGCATAGGCAAGGAGGCATGCAAGTTGAGGGAGCCGAAAAGCAAATAGAAGCAAAACCCACAAAGAAGCCTTCTACTGTCATTTTTACTAATCTATTATTATTTGGCTTAAAGAGCTAAGTGTAATTTATGTTAGAAATTTGGATTATTACATGCAGTGGAATTTCAAAATTTTGATTTGAATTCTACCTAGGATCCATGCAAAAAGTATAAATCAATGATTAGGATTTTACCTATTGGGTACTCGTATTTCTACTGATCAAAACTTGAGAGTGGATGAATCAAATGCCAGTCAGAAGGTACAACGTCTCTACGGTATCCACACGGAATGAACAATGACCTTTCACCTTCCACGAATCTATTAGGATGTGTTTCTCTCTCTAGGAATTAGGATTCGATATTTTCTGAGTGATTTAGGATTTTAGGAGGCTTATGAGCGTGTGTTTAATGTGCTGCCCTCAAGCCCCCTTTATAGAACTTAAACAAGCTAAAATCCTAGTCCTATTAGGATAATGCTTCCAAAATCCTAATCACACTTAACAACTCATTTTATCCTTATCCTAGAGATAATGAAGAGATATAAGACTTATCTATTAATTATCTAATATTAGATAATATTATCTCATAATATAAATATCTTAATATTAGATAATTGCATATACTTATCAAATATTAAAATAATATTATCTCATAATATATTTATCTAATATCTGATAAAGTAATTATTTGATATTACTTTAATATCAAATATCACATAATATATATATATATATATATCTATATTACATGAATAACATATTATTATTCTTAATAATATATATATATGCACGAAAATAAATTCAATTAATTGGATATTAATATAATTAAAGTCCAATTAATTATTGTCTTATTCCTACTCCTTTTGTGTGACCCTGTACGTTCTTACTACGTTGACAATGACTCATTATTGAAACATAAACAGTGAGCGGTATCTAGTAATACATCACTGCCACTCAAGTAGTAAGAATATTTGTGATTTGACATCCACCTAATACATGATCAACGTTTTGCATCATAACCCTTTTATAATAATATCCAAATTGAACTGGAGGCATGGAATGTGTCATCCTCATCAATGTTCAATTTATATTTCTTGATACTGAGTAAACTTAAAATAAATGATTAATATCACATATTAATCCAATTGAGTATGACCATGCATTTTTAAGTCTCACTCAATCAAGGGGCCCAAGGATATTTGTCTTTTATACAAGAGTAACAAAATTTCATCTACATCACTCACTTCTCTCTGCACGATTCATGACACACCTAATCAATGCCCTATTCGTCATCCTGATTAAAGGTGACATAGGACAATATTAAAGTAAGTAATTCCTCATGTAGAAAATCATAGTGACTTCAGGTCAAAGGTTTATGTGTATTTGTGATCATATAAGAATAACTTATGACACGTCTATCTATGCAATATTCTCATAGTGGGTCAGTTCAGTATATTGTTCACTAATAATGTACTCATGTATTGATTTGATATCACATATCCATGATTCGTAATCATCAGTCATTATACATGTTAGTCTCGATGTATTATTACTATCCTTTTCATAATAATACTTGACTAGGGGCATTTTAGAAATAGCAAAGCTATTTTAAGGATAATTATTATATTAAGTTATAAATTGCACTGAATAATAATAAAATTATAAAAATAAAATATAATAATTAAATTACCTAAAATAAAATATAATACATTGTGTATTATTTCAATCATTTATATGATTAATTTCTAGGACACACACCAACAATTTAATGGCTATTAAATCAAAATGTACTTAGGCACTACAAAGTAAGCACACTATCACTTGTATCCACTAATGACATTGATAACCCTCGTAAATATTAAATTTCTAAAAAATGTGGTAAGAGGGTTAGCGACATCACTTAAAGAAACAAACAAAGTTCAGATACAAAACTGGTGGTCAATGACCTTCACTTCACAATTCATTGACTACACTTCCTTTATCTCTCATATTCCACCTGAGCATCCACACAATAGTAATATAAAATTTATTAAAGCCATATATATAAATTTGGTTAGAATAATCAAAATGAAAATCAACTAAGAAACAATATCCATACAATCTGATACATTTCACACAATTTGCAATGACACAATAACATGGAAAAAAGAAGGGAATAGAAGCAACACAATGCAAAAGTACCAAGGAATTAATTGAGAGTTAAAAACTTCCCTCAATCATCTTGAATATTTCAACCCAGGTTAATAAGCACAACTAAACTTAATCTTTTATTTAATTTTGTCCAATGCCTTTCTGTAATTGCCCAAGTCCTAACCATGCATCTCAAAGAGGAAAAATTAATTCTGACATGCAAAGAGAAGAAAATTAAATACAAAATAGAAATAAAAAGCATAGCTACCAAAATTGCCAAACTCAAACCCACAATCCATGTGAAACTTGAAGCTAAGATAAAGGCAAGAAATTGCATTAATTCTATCTTTAATTGATAGCACTGCCAAAGTAGGAGGAGACGAAGGAAGATCGGCCTTTAATTGTTTGAAGTGGCAACTCAATTGGTAGAAGTAGCTTGTCACAGGAGTCAGTTGGAATCAAGGTAGCACCATTGGAAAAACACAAGCCTTTATTTCTCGATTGCCACTTTAAGAAGAAGATGAGAAGAAACTTAAGTGTGTTTGGACAAATTTAATGTAGGAGGGTCCTTTAACATACATTTATAGCATCAGACATTGAGAACTTTAAAGCTTACCTAATGCTCCTAAGCTAAGAAGATGTTGTCTGCCAAAGAAACACCTTTTAGCTATCTTAACAAGCCGAACCATGTTAAATAAGGCCAAAAAAACATTGGCCCATGAAATCTGCTTGGAAATGGCCTGCATCATAGAGGACTAGTAGCCCACTATGTTAATGCTTCGAAGCTATCAAGCACAATAGCAGAAGGTGCACTTAGGCGGGAAATGGAAAAAAGCAAGGCAGGAAAGGTTGACATGTCGCACGAAAATATAGTATAAAATAGAGAAATAAAAGCGTGTTTTAGATGTATAGTATTAAATTTATAATAAATCATTGATAATAATTACATTTAATAAAAATATTTTTTGTTGCTATTTTGATATGAAGAGATTAAATTATGCGTTATAATTTATGTGTTAAATGTTACCACATCCTCATAGAAATTAATTTCTTTTTTTTGCAAATCTTGTATTAGAGATAGTAATTTTTGACATGATATAATAATCCGACACAAATATGAATTCTTTATATAGGTTTGTGTTAAACTTATACAGGTTCAAGTTATAAAAAAATTAACCTATTTAACATGAATAATAAATAAATTAATTTAGAATTATAAATAAATTAACATGCCAATTCATCTAAGAATTTATATTAAAAATATTATATTAAAAAAATTTATAATTAATATTATAAATAATAATATAAAATTTATATTTTAATAAAATGACAATAAAAGTTTAAAAAATATTTTATCAACTATCAAAAATTTTCTTGTGAAAAATAATAAGTAATTAAATTTAATAAATATTTTTATGATATAAACTTTATTAATTAAAATTATTAAATTGATTAAATGAATTATTTGTCTTGATACATTTAATAAATGAATTGATATGACATGTTATGACATTATTATTATTTGGATCAAGTTTGAATTGAGTTTATTCACATTGTCACCAATTTTTAACATAATATGAATGAATATATAAACGCGAATTGCCACCCTTATCCTACATAATAATTTATTAGTTAACCTATTTGACATATATTAGTTAAGACTTTCTTGAATTCAATTTATTTGCCATATATTTGTTAATTTTATTATAATTATAATATTATATAATTAATAACATATTGAAATGAAAAATCTCATTGATTAATATAAAAAATGTGTCGGATAATAAATTTGCATTAAATTTGTCTTAAGGATATTATTATTATTTTAATATATTAATTTTCTTTTTCCTCACTTTTCTACTCAACCAAATAAAAGAAAATTATTTCTCTTATATTTTCTTTTCAAATTTCTTTCTAACCAAATACAAGAAAAGAAATTATATTTTCTTTTTTTCTTTCTTTCCTCATTTCTTTTTCTTCATTTTCTTTCTCCCCTTATTTGTTGTGCATCCCAAGAAAGTCTCAGGATTGTCTATGGTGCACCACTTTTAGGCTAGTGTAAATTTGCACCATTCCACCTATAAAAAAGATGTAAACTAAGAAATAGATAGACTATTTTAAAAAATAATTCTAGATAAATCTAAATTATATATTTATTAGTGTAAATTTACATCCGATGCACTAGAATTGATTCCTATTTTTAATCAATTTTCTTAACCGGTACATGCAGTTTCTTTTTGTTGACATACAATTTTTTCGTTATACTTCATTTGATATTGAAAATAACAACAGATTGTTGCTCCTTAATTTTTAAGAAAAATGCTCTTTGCATTTTCCTTTTGCGGAGTGAATTCAACCGAGAATAAATGCAGAAGAGTGAAATAAATTACTCAATTTTTAATGTCAATGTGATCTTCAAGTATATATGTGTATATAACACAAGTTTTATTTAATTGCTTAATAAACTATCCCGTATATGAATTTAAATTCAATCAATTATTAATGTAATCTAGCTTTAATTATTCAATAAAAAATTATTAAATTTTTTTCATTACTAAGAAAAGTTCTTATTTAATTATTATAACTTTTTAAATTAATATGTATTATTCCTTTACTCATTAATACTATGAAATGTTATGTACCGAAGATATAACAAATTTAAATTTTATGGGTGTACTTATATAAAAAAACACATCTTTTGGTAATGCAAAATGGACATATACATTATATAATGATAACGATGGTAAGTCTTCGCATGCACAGCACATGTTTGAAACCTGGACTTATTTTGTTTATCATTTCAAGTCTCAAAAAAGTATGACGCGTATGAGGCAAACAATTTCTTCATGTCCTAATTGATACAGGCAGTGAGAACCAGACAAGACTTTAGAGATCAATGACTCTCCTATCCTACAACTAATTACTGCCAAGCAGTCAGCAGAATTATATATTTTTAAAAATATTAATATTTTTTAGAATGAGATTCATAGAAGTGTAACATTATCATGTATCACATTTGTTTTAATTTAAGAATCTGGCAGAAATATTTTGATATTATATTTTAATTGATTTAAAAATATTATATAATTTTCAAAATTTCCCTCACCTGAAGAATGATAGGTAAACAACAATAAAAATTCAAAAAATGACCAATCAATATTCATCGGAAAATAATTGATTATTGATGGTTATCAAAATATTTTCAAAACCGGTTTACGTATTGATTAATCAATTCGTCGCCTCTTCACTGATTTTTTTAGACCAAAGTTTAAAGATCAACTAGACACATGACTTCATATATTTTTTTAATTAAATCGAGTAATCTTGCCGAGTATCTAAATTGATGAGGACCCTTCATTTTTTAAAATACTTGCAATTCTAGATAATTTTTTCTTAATTTTATACTAAATGTTAGTATAAAACATCTTTGGAGAGCAGGGAAAAACAATTCTCAACTTAAATTTTGGAAAGAACATTGATTTGGCTCCCTTGTTTTTCCCTTTCTCATGTCCACTCAATCTTTTGATTTTTGTATTGGGATGTATTTGATGGAATTTTCTATTTTGAACCACACTGTTCATGAAAGGATATCCTTCCTTTCCATTTTAAGAAACTCATTTGGAAAATATTGCAAATTTTATCAAAGGACACATTGAGACATATCAAATGAGAGACAAGTCCTTTAAAAAGGTTTATATCTTCCTGTAATTGGGCTTCTTGAGATGAAAGGAAAGGTTAATCTTGAATTAGAACCAAATTCTAAAATTAAACAACACATGCTAAAGTATTGTAGAGATGTTTTAAATAGAGATTAGAGCACAATTTATGGGTAGCATAGTACATTACACGTTGATTATTAACATATGATTTACATTTTAAAATTGGATTTTTCACATTCTGTCCATTAGTATACCTTCCAAACATTAATTATTTTAATAATTGATATTGTAAATGTTCACCTCAGAAATACCATTAGTGTGTTTTAAATGAGCTAACCATTGAAATATAAATAAGCTTAATTCCAATAACACCATAATATGAACATTAATTGGCTTTAGATTACCTTTAAATGCTAGTTACCAAGTAAATTGATGTCTAAAACTTCATTGTTTTTAATACATCATAAATAGAAATATTAATTAGTTATTGATATTCTCATATATGGCAATTTGTAATGTACAATCGACATCTAATATTTCTTATTATATCCATTTAGATGATAATTGATTAAAAATCTTAAAAATCAATGTGATAATTTTAATTATAATGATAATATTATATAATTAATAGAATATTGAAATGAAAAATCTCATCAATTAATATAAAAAAATGCATTGGGTAATAATTTTGCATTGAATTTGTCTTAAGGACATTATTATCATTTTAATCTATTAATTCTTTTTTTCCCTCACTTTTCTACTCAACCAAATAAAAGAAAATTAGTTCTCTCATATTTTCTTTTCAAATTTCTTTCTAATTATAACTAAAGCAACGTCAATTATTAACCCATTAGTTTTAGAATTAACTAATGTCTATTTAGAAGTAGTGTTATTTTTAAAATTATTAGAAAAATACAAAACATTAGTTTTTTTTTATATATAACCAATGTTAAAATAAAGGTTGTTACGAAAATACAGAAACTTAAGATGCATATTTCAAAGATAACCGATGTTTAAAGATATTGAAGTATAATGAGAATTCTTGACACAATGATATTTTTATACTATAAATAAAACACAGTTTTTATTATCTCTCTTACTATCCTTATTTGTTGTCAAGTTCAATCTCTATCTCCATCTAATTTCCTCTATAGATCTCTAGATGTTCTTTTGTCCTTCACCACATGTTAGTGAGTTAGCAATACTCCTTCAATTAACATCAAACATAAAGAAAATGTCATATTACTTTAACACATAAGAGATGCCTTTTCTTGCTTCTATTTCTCTCAAATATTTGTCTTTTTCATTTTTATAATTTTTTGTATAGATTTTTTAAAGAGATTTTTGTTTTTGTTTTCCTTGTATAACTTATAAGGTTGCACTAAGTGTTAGATATTTATTATGTGTTTAAAAAATGATATAGTTGAAACTAAAGCAAATTAAAAATGATAATAGGATTTTACATAGATAGATAGATATCAAAAAGTTATATGAAATTAATATAAAATCTACCTTAAATGGACAAATTGTACGCAAAGTTATGGCCTTTCAAACTTTTTAGCTCAAGATATATATTTTGCATGAGATACTAAGTTTATTCAATTTTAACTCTAAATATTTTAGTAAGGAAGCCAAACACCAATTTTTTTTTAAAAAAATTGGCAAATATTTCACATTGATTGCTTTTTATAAACTGACATATTTAACTTTACACTAATTACTAGGGTATTTGTCCTATATGAAATGATGACATTTTTTTGTTGATAATAGGAACTAATATTAATTTCTTTTTTCATGATTTTCTTAATTAGCATTATAAAATATTTACTACAGACTTTTGATAAAATATTATTTGCATTTTGATGTGAAATCCTCTAAATAAATAATGTTAATTAGCTTTTTTGTAGTATTAGAAGGAGGAGGAGGAGAATTCCTGTTTACCTTTCTTTTGTTTATGTTTTGTGTTCTCAAGGAATTCTTTGGGATTAAATTGTTCATGAATCATAAAATAATTTGATTATAGAAACTAGAGAATAGCAAATTATAATGTTAAAAGCTATAGATGCTATATATAACTTAAGTAAGATTTTAATTTATCATTACCTCTATTTTGCCTATATTCACTAAATTTATTTTATATTGTTTAATAAATTATGCCATGACATATAATTAATGATCTAGAAAAATATGTAAATTATGAAAAAAAATTTAGCAATTGGTATCAAAGTTTTAAACAATTATGTTTATAATTGATTTATTGAAGTACTTTTAATTATATTTTACATGTTCCTTTGCATATTGAATATGAATTCATGAAATTTTCTAATCTCAATTTAGGTAGTTTTAAGATTACCATATTTATGCTTCCTGTATGTACTTTATAACTTGCTGATAAAATATTATGGATTATGAAATTGTCATTGTCTCTTTCCTATATGATAGTTTTGGAAATATTAAATTTCATGTTTTCTATGTTTTGCCTTACATTAGACTACTTTTATCGAAATTATTATTTAAGGCTTTGCTTTATGTTATAAATTAAGTACTATATATGTATTGCATGCTATTTTTGTGACTTTGGCTTAGTTGATATTTGTTACTTTGCATGTACTTATATATGCACGTACGAGTTTCTATTCTTTACATATAAGCTTTATGTTGTGTGTGTTTCATGAAGTGATTGTGCACATGTGTTTCTTTTACATGCATGTGATTTGTCAATCTTCGCAATTTATGCATTTACATTAAGGTTTGCTCTTAATCTAATGTGTTGTTGCATCCACTCAAGTTCTAAAGATTAAACTTGTACACCTACCTATCTCATGAAAGATGAAATATTATGCACATTTTCTACATAAGGTTTGATAAAAAAGTTAACATGCTTATTGCAAATTGCAAATTTAATTTTAGGAAAACTTGAAATCATATTTGTCTCCATTAAAAATTTCTTATTACAAAATCATATTTCTAGTTGATATTTGGATCATTTGATAAAAACATATTTTTTTTTCTAGAAAAATGTTCTCAAAAGAGCTTAGATTGTGGCAAATTTTTTCGAAATATCTTGAACTCACTTTTTTCACTTTTGGATAAAATAAGGATTACATTAGTTGAAAATGTGATTTTTAGGAAAAAAATGAAACCATTTATGAAAAAAATGCAGAGAAAATACTTAGGAAAATCAAAGAATATATTTTCAAGTTTTCTAAAAAAAATTTGAAACCAGATGTTCAGGTGTTTTGGATTAAACTTTGAATACATAAGCTTAGGAAACCTAATTTGTAGAAGATTAGAATCATTTAAAGATCGAAGTATCAAGAGAAATCTTTTTAGAATCATTAAGCCTATTTTTTCAAAATTTAAAATTTGGAAACCAAATATTAACCAATTTTTTACCAGAATAATAAGTTAGGTTAGTTGTTAATACTAATTTAGAATTATGTCAAGAAAAATCATGCAAAAAATTAGCTCGAGTTGCCCACGAGATGCAACTAAGTTGAGCTAACCTAGTTTGCAGACTTGCAAGGCTAAGAAAAAGGATGAATAGAGCTAGACATGCAATTCCTAGTCATTTGCTAAGTGCATGACCACCAGCATTGGATGACAACATTGATGACACCTATTATACTCCACTCTTCGAGCATATAATTATAGGTAATTTTTCAAAAAATTTTGGAATTAAAAATAATTTTATTAGTTTTAACCCGTCTTATTTAAATATGTATTTGTTTTTCTTTTGAGCCAAAATTTCTACCATGTAATTCTTATGTCCCAAGTTACTATATGTAATTTTTGTAGCAATTTTGAACTTTGTTGGATTATATAATAATTTTATATGTTATTATGTGTTGTTATAAGAATTACAAAGCATTTATATTATGCCATTAAATTTTATATAATTATATACTATCCTATCATGAGACTAGTTACATAAAATTAAGTTTAAAAAAAATTAATGGAAAATTATTTTAAAATATATTAAGGAGAGCATTATATTAATAACATTAAATATCTTTATGGTGTCATATATATATATAAAATTGATCCTAACAGTATTATATTATTAATATAATTCATTGATAATAATATAAGTATAGAGTTAAGTGTTCTATTCCTAAAATTTTTAAATACCTTATCATTGTTAGATTTTAAGAATATAATATTTGATTCTTGTATTATTTTATAAGGTTGTAAATACCCTTTCATTATTAAGTCTTATAATATAATATTGTATATAATTGTATAGTTAATTTTATATTGAAAAATATAAGCATTGTTAAAGTAATTACATGCATTGATAAGTTAATGCATTTTCCTCAGCTTTATTACTTATGCAATTAAAGGTAGTAAAGGTGCTGAATAGGATAAACTACAATGAATAAGATGAATCTCTAAAGTTATATCTAGTAATTGCAAATATGAATATGGCAATTATAAAAAAAGAACATGCTATTAATGTGAACTCCAGTGCTAAACAAAAAAGAAACATGAAAAGTAGACGTATTTGAACCGATTTTATTTAATGGTCATAAGATATACAATAGACAAAATTGCTTTCGATGAATGCATGAAAGAGAGCAACTTTAAGTAATGAATAGTTTAGTTAAATTTTGAAACAAAAGAACGTCCTTTCTATCATTTATCAAAATATCAAATATTTTGAAAAAAATTCAAGATTTTTTTTAATTTTGAAAAATTATTTATTTTTCAGTTTATTTTTTTATTTTTCAAAATCCTTTAATAGGTATATGAAAAAAGAGGCTAATTTTATTGCTTTTGTCACTTTTTGTTCCAGATAAAGTATCCTTGATTTAGAAAATGCTAAAATCTTTTTTAAATATGTTGCTAAAAAGTTTATGAAGTTTAATAATGCAAGAAAGATCCATTATCTTTCACTACTAAAGAAAATGACATATGATGGAGTTAGTAGAGTGGAGGAGCACATTTTGAAGCTAATAAGCTATTACAATGAGTTAAAGTGCATGAAAGTTAATTTAGGTGATAGCTTTTTCAATCTAACTTGCATTAAAGTCATTACCTCCTCACTTTTTTTTTGTTACAATTACCTCCTCACTTTGATGTTTTGAAAACTTCCTCTAACACCTAAAAATGTGAATGGATCATTAATGAACTAATATCCATTATCAATCATGCAAAGAAGATATGAGAAAGGGAAAGGTTCAAACAACTAAACTTGTTTCTCATGGCTTAACTTCAAAACATGGAATAAGAGGGTATTTCATTAAATAACCAAGTAAAATCTACATATAATTGGGAAAAAAAAAGTCAAATGAAAGATAACTACCCCAAGTCTAAGATAACACAATTTAAAGGATATTGCAAATTCTACAAGAAGTATGGACACTAAAAGTTTGATTGCTTTAAATATAAGGAATAGAAAAAAGAAAGAAAGAAAAATGATGAGAAGCTTAAGGCAATTAGGTGATAGAGAATAATTGGAGCATAATAAAAATGATTACTTTGCATTTATGATTCATTTTATAATAAAAAATTGCATCTTTCATTAAGAAAAATTGGTTTCAATTATTGTCTTTTATCTTAATGAATATTTTATTATTTTGGTGAATTGTTTTAGTAAATTATTTAATGGATTATATTAGTTTTGACTTCAATTTTGCTAAATCTATTAACTCAACAATGAACCTAATTCTAAAATCATCTCTTGGTCTTTAAATGACTATCCTTTTAGAGGATGAGTTGAATAGTGGGAATTATTAAATTTCGTAAAAAGTGGAAGTTAGAAAAGAAAGTGTAGTGATTTCACTATCACCATAACTTACTAAATCATCTTTTGTCATCCTATAGTTTGGTCTAGTAATAGCAAAAGATATGGATTTAAAAGAATTAATAAATGAAACTCCCTTAAAAGAGTCCTATGGAGTTTATCTAATCATTCAAGGTAAATCATTACAATAAGGAATAAATTGACCTTATTGTATATAATCGAATATAGGATCAAATTAAACTACTTGTTAATAGTAAGATAGTCGGATACAAATAAGATTTGAAGACCAAAAGGGATTAAAAGGTTAAGATCATGTTAATAGCCAAACACAACAAGAATTTTGTGATTTGGTAATGGGTTTTTAGCAACATAAAATGTATTGCAAAATTAATTAATTTTACAATTCCTAAAATTTTTAAAAATATTACTTTTAATGATACAATGAGCAATGGAAACATTCATTAAGTATTACTAATTTCATCATTAAATAATATGAAATATTTAGTCATAAAATTAGCAATGAAATAAAAACTATTTTTAATTTACTAACAAATTTAGTGATAAAAAAGTGTACTAACCATTTTTGCAAAAAATTACATGGAGTTAATGACAAAATGAAAATAATCTATCAGTAAATCCATCATAAATTGAAGTACACCATTTTACCTAATTCAAATTAGTAATAGAATTGTCTCTCACTAATTTTGTTGCTATTCTTCGTATATATCAACCATGCAATAATAACTCTCCATTTTTAGCCAAAAACCATTTTAGCTAAAATTAGGACAAAAAGGGAAATGGTTTGCCATTATGCCTTTGCCTATATCCTTGGTACTATCCCATTGCCTTTTACTACTTTTGAGAGCTTCCTTATTGAGCCCTTTTTTTAATTAGCTATTTTTCTATAAAAGGTGAGTTTTATCGCTTAGGGTCTATATGATAATTTTGTGATGAATTTTTAAGATTTCTATATCAATTGAAGTTTAACATATGTTTTTCACATACTGTTTCAGTATTAAAATGTTTTAAGTCTTTGAATATGCATTGAATATGTAATATTGATGATTTAGTGCTTGATGAATGGAAATTTAAATTTTATTGTAATTGGGGTTTCTATTTTGAATTAATTTCATACTATGATTATTTAAGATTGATTAAAGTATTATAATGTATATATTAAACTTTTATTTTCATGAATGCATTCATTTTGTTAATTTATAATTAATTTACTTTTGGATAACTATATATAGGGGACATTTATGTGGAGAGCTATAATTGTAATAGTTAACATTCTAGTATTTTAAAAATGTACTTCACTCATTGCAACATAGTTTTATTTGAGAAGTAATTGATGTATTATTAGATGACATATATGTGATGTAAAATAAATATAAATGTTCTTGAACATAGACAGTGGATGTACAATAGGGTGGGTCTTAATTGATTAAGGATAACAACTAAATTTATTAATGGAGTGAATGAGTTTATTGCATATACTTGCAAAGAGGAGATTTTTTAAAAAAATTAAAAGATTAGGTGTCTATATGCTAAGTGTGAATGTAGGAAGATTTTTGTGCCTAATACTATGATTGAGCATTTTTATAGAAAAAGATTTAAATCAAATTATTGGAGGTAGGCATCCCATGGGAAACAAATGCCTCAATTCAAAGTAAGACCTAGCAATCTATAGTGAGGGAGGTAAGTATTAGGTTTAAAGATCCATGTAACATATATAAAGCAATGGTAATGGATGTTGTATATATAAATTTCAAAGGGAATTTTGACTTGAATGTAGAAGAAATCATTAACCTCAATGCTTAAGGGTTTTGGGCATAAGAAAGCAAAAAACTAGAAACCTTTGTATAAAGGTAGCAGTAACCATACTATATTGACCTCTACAATTAGGCTATTGAACATAAAATTAAATTACAATCTTCTAAAGTAATGCCATAATGAAATCTTCTAGTAAACAAGATAATGCATGCCTGAAGATTTTTACAAAATGAAGAAATTGATTTCTAAGTTAGGCTTTAGGCATAAGAAAATAAATTGTTGCATTCTATATAGCAAATAATATGTAGATATAAGGGAACGAGTTTTCCATTATTATATTTACTATACATCCCAAAAATTTAGTTAATGACAACTAAGATGATTTTTAACAAAAATTTATGATACTTACCTTTTACTTCTAAACTCCAAAGTTTGTATGCATTAGAATCCACTACTAATTTAATGAGATGACATCATGAAAACTTTTGTGAGCTAGTTATTTTATATCACTTATTAAATGGAGAAGTATGGAAACACTTTGACCACACCAATTCCTAGTTTGCTAGTAATCCTAAAAATGTGATATTAGGCCTATATGCAAATGGCTTCACTTATTTTGGCCAATCTAATGAAACTTATTTGTGTTAGGCCATGATTATAACCTCTAACAATCTCCCTTTATGGATATGTATAAAATAAGAGTACATATCCTAAGTTTAATTATCTCGGGTCTTTATAGTTTGAAAGTTATATTGATGTATACTTGTAACCATTAATAAAGGAATTAAAAGTGCTATGGGAAGACAGTTGATATACACAGATGTATATTTGAAACAAAATTTACCTTATAGGATAAAAGAATTAAAAGTGTTATGGGAAGACAATGTATTAACATGCAATATATCTTTGAAATAAATTTTATCTTATGGGTTGCATTATTATGAACCATCAATAACTTTACTACATATAGGATGTTATCTAGTTGACAAACATAAAGGAGGCTAGAATGCTTTAGTTGTATAGAGTTTTTTAAGGATTTCACACTAAAATATGGTTAAAAGATTTCAATTTTTGATTAACATAAATATAAGTTACCTCTAGATCACCTGTATAAAAGGAATATAGATGCTTTTAGGAAAAATAAGGTAGATAAATCATGTTTACCTTTAAGAATTGATGGTAAAACCTTTTAAGAAAGGGTTATGTATAGATTAAAGGTTATGAACGAAAGGTGTGCAATATATCCTGAAAGGTACAATAAAACCTATTATTAATTATAATAAATCATCTTTTAAAAGCTACTTTACAAGTAAACAAGTTTGATTCGTCACAATTTGGATATCATGCATATTGAGAAGAATTTACTTGACAATGTGTTCAACCTAGTAATGGATATGATTAGTAAAACAAAAGATAATGTGAAAGTTAGGATGTATTTAGTTGAGATATAAAAGTGCAATAGACTTAAGCTAGTTCGAGAAGGCAATAGGAGGACATTCAAGCCTAAGGCACAATATTCATTGATTATGAAGCAGAAAGGACAAGTTCTTGGGTGGATAAAAAACTTAAAAGTTCTAAACAATTATGCTTTAAACTTGGCTTAATGTATGGATCTACGGGAACTTATGATAATAGGAATGAAGATTCATGATTATCGTATATTCATGGACTAATTACTTCTTATCACTTTCAGAGCATTGCTAGAATCCATTTGGAATGCAATAACTGAGCATAGCTTATTTTCCAAAGATTTGTGCTCAAGCACCCTACAAAAAGAACAATTATTACAAATGGAACTAAATATTTATGTAACTATTTATAAGTTAGAATGAATGTTTCCTACAAACTTTTCGATTCAATAAAACATTTTCTAGTGCATCTACCATATAAATCTCTAGTAAAAAGCCCTATCTAATACTATTAGATATATTCATTTGAGTGGTAAATTCATTAATTAAATCATTCATTTATTTATGTCTCCAAAGTATTGAAAATTTATATATCTTGTTAATTAGTAGGTTCCTTCACATATTAAAGAAGAAGGCAAAAAAATAAGGCCTATATGAAAGGGTCCATATGTGAAGCATATCTCATTGAGGAAATATTTTCATTTTATTTACATTATGTTAAACCCTATATGCATTCCAAGGAAGAAGTGATAATAGTGGGGACATAAAAAATGGTAAGGATGTAAATTCAATATTCAATTATCTTGATTGTCTAGTAAAGGGATACAAAAATCAAAATTTAACAAATTAAAAGTACTATATGGCTTAAACTTATACATTATTAAATTGTGATAAGGTGCAACTATTTATGAAGTAAATGCTTAATAGGAGTTCAATTAATGTAATTAAGTATATTTGTTTCAAAAATATTAGATAGCTTTCTAATGATATGAAGTGAGTTGCAATAGTTTTAAAAAATTTATGACATATGTTGCCAACCATAATTGAGAAAGAGGTGAACACACGTATTGAAATTGAATTCTCTAAGTGGTTTTGTAATTATGTAAGTAAAGTTAAACCTTCCTCATTTAGAGTTTCGTAAACCTTGCACATAGGTTTTATTTATAATAATAATATAAACTTACTTCATGACTAGATTTTCACTATAGAGAACATGATCATTAATGAAAAAAATTCTTAACATAACATGAGGCCCAAATAGAAATGTATGCACATGACCTATATATTTTATCAATAATTATAAATTTCACATTAAATAATGGAGCCAACACAATTTCACCTCTAATGTTAGGGTGTGTATCAAATGACTTAATGATGGACACTTAGAAAATGACTATTACGAGAAATTTTAAGAGGTTTTCAAGTTAGATTATAATGGATTTCTAGCGAAGAGGGTGGTGACCTTCAATTGTGAATAGTTTGACTTTACTCTTAATAGGGGAACAGGATGGCATAAACAATATAACATCATTAAAGTAGGGCCTCTTAATGTCATAATAAGTTCGATCCCTTCATTTTTGCACAATAAGCTATGTAAATGTATTACACTTCCGACCTTGGCTATGGAAAGCATCATAATGATTGGTTAGTCATCATTAAAAATAAAATAAAGAGTGTGGTTGATACTTCATCAACAAGTGATGCTAACGATGCCTTCCTGGATGATAAATAATGCACTGAATTACCATTATGCATTGATAATGAACATATCAAAACACAAAGTAATGAGTTAGTATATCTAGAAGTTATTCTCAATTGTGATATTATATATGATGACTTAGATGACATCCATAATGAAGAAGAAGCTTGAAAGGATTAGGAAAATAAAAATGAATAAAAAAAAGATGAAGAAGAAATCAATGAAGATAATAAACAATTATAATATAATGATAGAGAGTTTTTATCACAAACTAGGTTATCTTTGGTCTACAAAGATCACTATTTTTATGTATATATCTTCAACAATCATTGTATATGATGCAAACTTAATATTATCTTCATTTGTTGTGGGTTACTAAGTTTTCATCAAACTTAGATTAGGTGATAGGTTTGATATTTTATGATAATGTTTACAAAGGTTAGACATCTAAAAACTTCCATTAGATGATGACTTCCTACTTTTGACTATATTATTTATCAGAAAGTGAAGCATATAAGATAGGTTTCTTCAAGGAAAATCTCATCATCTAAAGAATACAAAATTAAATAGAATCAAGGAGTTTATCAAAACCATGCTATAAAATAGACCATTAATGTCTTATAAAACCTTCTATGGAAAGGTCTATTATTGCAAGCCTAATTGTGCTTCAAGGTCCCATGTAAGAGAAATGAACCTTCTTTTTAATGTTACAAAAGAAAGGATTTTGAAAAGAAGGTCCTAAAACTTATGTGGGAACTTGATAGCATAGTCGAACTTGCAATAATAGACCTTGTCAAAAAAGTTTCACAAAACACTAATTGTTCATTTCATAACATGATTTTGATGGATTTACTAATTCTGTTTAGTTTTGTAATCTTTAGATGAGGAGATTTTCCTTGAAGAAATTGATCTTACATGCTTCAATTCGTGATGAATAATATAATCAAAAGTAAAAAAGTCATCATTTGATGAAAGCTTTTAAATGGTTGACCTTTGTAAACATCATCATGAATTTTATAATAGATAACGTTTGAAAAGGAAGATTCTTAGATACTTGAGGGATTAAGAAGCAAATAGAAGTCTCTTTCACATAAAAACAAAATAAATTTAAAAAGGTTGAAGAGAAACAATCAAGAATCCCCAAATTCCACATATTAAGGTTTTTATCACTTATTAAAAATATTAAATTCAATTTTTAGTTTATACATAAGTTTCACTATTTTAGATGATAATTTTTATGTTAAATGATTGGACAACTGATATTTAATGTTACATAATTCAAATTTTAAAATTTATTAATTAAATTTGGTTTTGTTGTAGTTAAAGTGTATTTATGTAAGGATGTTTGTTATATGGGTTGCCTTAAACTAAGGAAAAAATTATCAATACTTCCTATATTAGCAATGAAATTATGAACAATGAAGTAAATAAATTTTCAGAATTTCATCGAATAATGATGGATACTTCGATCATTAATCATAAAGTTATTAATGGAAATAGTGATTATAACAATTAGTAACAAATATTTTCATTGCTATGTCCCATTTTATAGATGGAAAACCAATCATTAATTATCGGTGTAGCGACAAACATTGGTATCACTAATTTATCCTATCATCCATTTTGTTCATTGTTGGCTTTTAAAATTAACAAATTATAGTGACAAAATTAGCAATGGATAGTTTTAGTCTATTGTTATTTGAATTATTGCAATGTTATATATCAACGGCCTTCTATTCATCACTAATTCTATTTTTTTAATAGTGAAATTCATACTATTAATGACAAATTTTTTTGTTGGTTCTTTTGTAGTGAAAAAGCTACACCTAGAAGGAAGGTATAGAATATAGAGAAACTTTCTTACCAATAAAAACTAAGGTCTCTCTAAATTGCTTAACATGGATAGCTTACTTTATTAGAAGCTACATTAGTCAAAGATTAAAATAACTTTCCTAAAAAGTGACCTATTGAAAATAGTATACATAGAATAATTAAATAACTTTCAAGAGATAGATAAAGAACACCTTTTATACAAATTAAAGGAGTCTATATATAGCTTAAAGTAAGAATCTAGACAATTGTATCTTAAATTTGATAAGATTATAACTTTTCTCTAATTAAATGAGAGAAACACAGACCCATATATGATAATAAGTATAAGTAGTCTTGTGATCCTAGTTCTACACATTGATAACATTCTATTTGCCAATAATAATGTGGATATGTTAAGTGAGACAAGTAATTGAAATGAAAGTGTAACGACCCTAAATTAGTACAATAGTAATATATATATATATATATATATATATATATATATATATTAATAATAATAAAGAAAAATTATTGAGATTGTAATGAGTGAAAATTTCTTAGAAACCTAAGAATAGATTTTAGAAAATTTCATTTAGAAATTCATTGAATTTCTGTATCCGGTAAAGTGGAAAAGTGAGAAAATGAGTCAAAATTATAGTAAATTAATTCAAAAAAAAAATATGGATGATCAAAAATAATTTTCAAAGCTCAAAAATGGTTATGGGAAGTAAAAATAAAATTTTTAGAAAGTTTAGAAGCCTAAGGGTGAGAATGTAAAGAATTTAAGTAAGTCGGGCCAAATCGTAATAAACCCTTTTATCTTTTTAGCCTTTTTATTTTTTGTTGTGTAGGTTGGGTTGGTCCATGTTATTTTCAAACCCAAATGTGAAAAAAATAAGGCCCAAATTCGTGATCCAATACCAGCCCAAACTTCCAAGGGAAGCCAAGGACCAAAATGAAAGAAAATGACAAAATTTGAGGCAAAAGTGTAATATTTGAAATTTTTTAATTTGTGTCTCATTTTTATTGGATAAAGCATGATGTGCTGGCCTGAATCTCAACCACTTGGACGTGCTATGCAGCCCACCAAGTGTCCCCAAAATCCTCCCAAAGTTCAAGGCACATTTAATGTTGGAAATGATTGAATTTGTGAGATTTTTTTTTAGAAATCCTTGAAGCATTTTTATATAAGCAAAAGAGGCTTGGCTGCAGCACATTTGCTGCTCCTCTCTAGCAAAAAAAAATGTGACCCCATAGAGAAGTAACAAGGGAAGCTAGGCAAAGTGAATTCAAGGGAAATTGACAAGTTAAATAGGTAGATTTTGATACCCCTAATACTCTTGTGAAATTCCTCTTCCTCTTGACTCTAAAATCTGATTTTTATTTTCTTGATTTCATCTCCCTCTCCCTTAGAAGTCAAATTTGAAAGGAGGAAGAAACAAATAAGGATTTAAGGTGAGTAATAGCTTATTATGCACTTTATGAATTCCTAATGCTGGATGGTCATGAGGAATATGATTTCTAGGACATGATTTGTGTTAGTTGTTGAGATAATTAGTTTTGGATGATTTGAACATGTCTAATGGTGTTTTTAGATGTTGTTATGTTGATCTATGGCCTTAGTTTGGTGTAAAGGCAATAAGAAACCATGATGTATACACTAGGACTTTAGAGGCATAATGGTGCATGTGTGGGTTGGCATGATTTTGTTTGGGATTTGACTAAATTGATGAAATTAGGATGATTCTTATGAGTTATGAAGCTTAAGGAAGATGAAATTTTGAGTTATGAAAGTGTGTATGAAACTCCCCTTTTGAGAAGTCAAGGGGAGAAGGAGGTTTAGCCATGTAAATTGTGTTTTTGGATGATCAGCAATGTACACGGGGTAGAACACGGCCCATGTTGTACCCCGTGTTCTTTGCTGGAAGCTGATCAGTAATGTACACGGGGTAGAACACAGCCCATGTTCACCCCCGTGTTCTTTGTCGAAAGCTGATTCAGTAATGTACATGGGGTAGAACACGGCCCATGTTGTACCCCATGTTCTGAACACGGGGTAGAACACGGCCCATGTTCACCCCCGTGTTCTTTTCCAAGTGAATAATTTGTGTATGACATATGAATGATTTAATTTATATACATGAATATCCTTTGGGGTTTGATATGAGAATGAGTATAGAAGGATAAATGAAGCATAAAACACTTATGGCATTGTTGGTATTTTGATACATTCCTCGAGGAAAAATTGTGGTTGATGCATGTGGCGTCCCACAATTGTTCATTTTACTTACAAAAATGTGGGAGGGAGAAAACATCCTTCGCAGAGAAGGAGAGGAGGGGTAAGTAGTGGAGGGAAAAGGTTGGTGGCCTCGGGCCTAGGGTGGCGGGGGATAAGGTCGGACCGAAGATATAAGGTGACATTGCATACCAACTAATGTCATTTCTCAAATAACGTAATATCTAAATTTGGGCTTTTAATTGGAAAAGCAACCTTATATGGGAAAACAAAAAAAAAAGGGCAATAATAGGTTATTACTCACTGAGCATGTTTATACTCATTCCGCATTTTCTTTAATCTATCTTTTCAGATAATAACCATGGATCCGTGGATGCGCGGTGACACTTACAGAGGACATGCCACAACACCCTTTGGAACGTGTGATTTAGAGTTGCAAATAGGGTTAGTGAGTCAAATAACTAGATTTTCTGTATGTAAAGTTATGATAGACCTATCTCTGTAAATATTTTTGTACTGTTATATGTATATTATTTCGATATTTTAACTCTTTATTACCTACTTTCTTTCGGCACGCCCTAATATTATTTTTATAAGTATATGTGATATTATGTCGTCTTAGGAGGCTAGTAAGGATATCTTATCAGTGTGGAACGCTGATTGGGTATCTTTACGCCAGTCACGACTATAGTATGTCGGGTCGTGACAGAAAGACCTAAGGAATGCCTCCCTCATTTTAGACATTAAGACTTATCATAATAAATCCCAAAAGTACTTGGTTTGTCTCAATAATTATATATTGAGAAAGTACAAAAAGGCTTAACATGTCCTTATGCTCTTATATTTATTTGACAAATCGAAAAGGTGAGATTTTTTTAAAAGGCCAATGTCCTTAAAGTGATAAAGAAAGAGAAAAGATAAAGAATGTCCCTTATGCATCAGTTAGAGGTTTAAACAAATTGAGCTGAGCTAAGCATTTATGTGCTTAAACTTAAACTTGCAAAAATAAACAAGCTTGAACTTGAACTAAACATCATTAAACTTGAATAATTTGAACTCAAGTTTAAACGAGTTTACACTAGCTTTTTCAAATAATATGTTATTAAGCCTTAATTTTTTTATCAAACTTGAAATATTTGAGTTCTAATTTAAGTTTATATAACCTTAATTGAATAGTTTATTATTTCACATAAATTTGAGATTTTTTTTTACAAATGTATCAAACACTATATTTTTTTATCTTATTTTATTTAGTAACATAAATTTTTCTATAATTGTTGAATTCATTAACAATATCAACACAATAATAATAATAATAATAATAATAATAATAATAATAATAATAATAATAATTACATTTAGTAAAAAATAACATATACTAGAAAGCTAATTACTTCAACTAAAATATCATATTTCTTCATGCAACTGCATTAATTACTAGTGTAATTAAATTTTAATTCATTATATTATTTATATATTGTATAAAAATAAAAAATATATATTTCTTTACTATCAAGCTTATTTAGGCTTATGAATAGTTCAAATTGAGTAATATAAAATTCAAGCTCAACTTATGTATTAATCAAGCTTGACTCGTTTAAGTTCGAGTTGTTTAAAGTCATACTTAAATTGATCTTGAATTGCTTGGAATGACTTAACTTATTTTACATCCTTAACATCAATCATAGGTATCTCAATGTGTGTTCAAGTGCATACATGTCCTGATATTAGTTGTGCTCTAGGAGTACTAGTGGAATATTAAGTGACTTTGGTTAGAGATATCAGACTACTACTAAAAGGATAATGAGGTACTTATAAGATATGAAAAGTTACATGTTAACTTACAGGAGATTAAGAGATCTTAGTTATAAGTTATTTAGACTTATACTTTTTTTGTTATCCAAATGATCATAATCCACATCTAGATGCCATTGTATAAAAGTAAGAGGAGCTATGTCATAGAAAAGTGTTAACCAATCACTTATAATAAACTTTATTATAGAAGTAGGGTATGTTATATAAGTATGCTCTTGAAAATTTATGGTTAAGGAATATTGTTATTAATTTTATTCTTAACCATTCACTACGATGATACTATAGCTACGATCTTTTTTCTAAGTAATAAAGTTTCTACCCATGCAAAGCACTCAAATATGAAGTATAAATTTTTATGAGAGAAAAGGAATATGAGCATGTTACTTGCATTAAACATATTTCTACAGATTGTATGCTTAAAGATCTACTTACCAAAGGTTTAGTAATTATAATGAATCATGATTAAGTAATAAATATGGACCTATCTAAGCTTTTTGATGTTTTGGATTAGTAAAAGTTCTGATGTAATTGTTTTAAGTTTGTTGTGTATCTTAAGATATGTTTAATAAAATATTCTTAATGTTGGCATATATTTTATACACATTTTAATTATGGCATGTTATTAGATATATTTAAGCCCTTTCTCATTATTATGTTAAGAATATTAATTCTTATTAAGTATCTTAGGTAGATATCAAAACTATTATGTGAAAATCTACATATAGTTATGTTTAGAGTCATGTAAATCTTATTATGTATATGTTAAGTTAATGTCCCAATTAGATATTAATTAATTTGGTCACGAAGTGTAGGCATAAAATATGTTTGATATTAATATCTGTTTCAAATATAATATTTCATATTTTTGGATACTCATAATCTTAACTAAGACTTATAGGTGTAATAGTACTATTTTGATATTAAAATTAATTTAAAATAGCCACTATTTATAAAATTATATGGATCAAAGTGGAAGACTATTGAAATTTTTTGTTTTAAGCTATAACATAATTTATAAATAAATATTTAATATCAATATGTTTAGCCTAATTTAATGACTAAAATTATGGGTTTTAATATGGTATTTAGGTTCAATGGCAGATAAGTAGGTATGGATTCTATAATAGAAAAAATTTATAACCCTACTAATATAATGAATAGGTTCGTATCTTTTTTATGATTATACACATTGCATTCATATCATTAAAAAGTAATAAAATGATTTTATTCTCTTTTAAAGAAAATAGCATGTGAAGTTGAATAGATGGAAAGTTCCCTTTTAGTTTTTCTTTGTTTGTGTTTTCAAAGAATTATTTGGGATTGGATTGTTCATGATTAGTAAAATCATTTAATTTTTGGAGACTAGAAAGTAGCAAATTATAAAATCAAAAGCTATGAATGCTATATTTAAGTTAGGTATGATATTAATTTATTAATGCTTCTATTTCTTCTATATTCATGTTAGACTATTCAATAAATTCTACCATAACACACAATTAATGATATGGTAAAATATGTGAAATATGAAAAATTTCTCACATTACTACAAAATTACTAATCAATGTTGGTTGTTTAACACATTCAACATTGGTTATGAACCAATGTATATACGAACATCATTGAATGTCAAATGATTCCATGTTATTTTCATAACTGATGTGAAAAAATACAATAATTAGTTTCCATATGTATAAGAATCGTTATTATTTATTTATTTAGAAGCCTTTTTTAAGTATATTACAATATTAAATGTGAATTATTTATTAAACAACCAATGTTATATATATACATATATTCAACTATGGTTTTTCATAAATAATAGATGTGATATGTCATACCCGTTCCTTAAAACTAACTTACTTATAGTTCCTTTCTATCTGATTTCTTCTAACCCCTAACATCTTTAATAATATTACAAACTCTCAATTTCAATAATTTTTAAGACTATAATAAAAGAGTGAAAATAATAAAAGTTTATATTCAATACCCATTGGTTAATATGTGAGGTTGACACTCTCTAAAGAAGCATATTTAAATCCAATATTTGTAAATGTAATGAATATTCAATAAAATTTGATGTATAATATTATATATTTCGTATAAATAAATAATTGATAATACTACCAAGTGCTAAAAAATATAAAATGAAATCAAGTTTATTACATATATAAACATTTAAAAGTTATATCAAAATAAAAGGCAATAAAATATGATCAATTATAAAAATAAAAAAAAACTAAGTTGCTCACAAATTAGAGAGAATCATTTTAAGGTTGAAAAGTAAGCATATCTTAATAGAGAAAGAATCATTTTAGAGTTGGAATAGTTTTGTGATGAAATTTACAAATGACACTATAATTTCACTCTTTTTATTTTCAATTCACATATTGATTTAATTTCCATATTAGTTAATTAATAAAAATTAGATATCTATAATAAAATAATATCATTTTACTATAGAATTTTACATATCAATTATTAATTATTAACTGACGTCATAAATCAAAATCTTTCGGCTAACTTTTTCCATTATCTTTCAAGTAATAATTTTACAATTTTAGCATAAATCTTGTAAGAATTAATATCATTTTATGAATTGATGAATTTCATTTTTCATTCAACTTAATCTAAGTAAGTTGGTAGCATTCAAATTTTTTACACTATGAAAATTTTCTTATATAATTAAACAAATACAAACAATAATAAATTGAATAATAAAAATAAATTAGAAACTATACTTTACAAAAAAAAACATACTTTAAATTAAAGGAAAAATGTGATATCTCTTCTCATAATTCCTTTTTGTTACTTAAGGTCTTCTGAGTTAGAAGATGTATATGGTTGCAAACTAATGATATATTATAGTGACAAGAAATAACATAATCATTCTTACAATGAACTCAAGCCTTGCACTGCAAAAATGGATACGTTAGTTCTTCTTACTACAATTTCTCATCAATTTGTACATCTTTGTGTTTTCTCAACATCCTTCTTAAGATGAAACCTAAATGCTATCTTTTAGACTAAATAACAAAGACAACTTTGGAAGGTGTAGATTGTTACAAACTAATGAAAATTATAATAAGCATAAGTAGCATATCCTAATCTTATAATGAACCTAAGCCTTTTAATGTAGAATGGATAGATTATTTTTTCTGCACTACGATTTCTCATTAGTTTTCCTATCTTTGTGCTTTCTTAACATCACTAAATGGGTTTATTGAGATGGAATCCAAATGCTATAATTTAGAATGAATAATAAAGATAGCTTTAGAAGGTGTAGATAGTTGAAAATTAATAAAAAATTATAATAAGGTGCATTATATGCAGTCTTGCAATGAACTTAAAGTTTTCAATATAAGAACAAACATACTACTTCTTTTCACTAAAATTTCTTATTAGTTTTCCATCATTGATAAGGCATTGCCTATTTCAGAAAGGATAGTAGGAATAAAATTTATAGGTAACATATAGATCTTTATATGTCAGTTATTAACCAAAACTGACATATTACGTATATAAAATTTCATATAGCTTGATTGTTGATATACTTTGAAATATTTTGGCACTTTCCCAATATATGTTATTGTTAAATGCATGTGGTATTCAATACACATTTAAACATCAGTTATATAAGAAAATTGACATGGTTTCTACTTCCATCTATCTCTTCATCTCTTAATACACATTTAGTTTTATTTATGATCTTTTTATCTCCTTAATACAACTTTTGCACCTCGTAAATGCCATTATTGATAAATATTTAGTTACATATTACTTGGTCATTAGTATACTTTTAGATGTTGGTAAGTGGTATTTGCTTTTCAAAACTATGTTAGTTTTTAGTAAATAACTAATGCTTGTTTATCATTTTTTAGAATACAACTTTTGCATCCTAAATTTTTTCTACAACAATGACCTATATAAAGACTAATAGATTATTAATATAGTTTATAGCATAATTATTCCATAATCCCAAATTAAAATTAATATAGTTTACAACAAAATCAATACACAAAATTAATACCTTGTGAAATATAAGGACAACACACTTCATCAATACTACATACTTAGAAATGCTTTGAAACTTGTGTTTATGGCATTATATTAAACCATAGATATCTTCTTCTTATGACTATCTATTCAAAGGCAAAAGATAATAATGGTTTGATAGATTGCTCATGATCATAAAATTTGAAAATTTTCTAAATATGCAACAATAATGGTTGTGTTATCCTTTTAAGTCATCTAAACCAAAAATAAAACAAAAAAGAAATATATAGACATAATGACAAACAATATACATTAGTTATTAAACTAAAATCAAAGTTTACTTAGATGAATTGGCATCCTAAGTTTTGGTGATTTTTCAATGTCCTTGTAAATGTTATCATTGGTAAATACTTTCCCATTTATTACAAGTTAGATGGCTGATACTATATGCTTATACATCAATTAGGTCAATAAATCAATGTGATAATTTTATCACATTTGTTTATTCAACTCTTCATTTTCCCTTTAATTTTTCAAAAAATATGTCAATTTTTTTAATCAATAATTAATGTGATTTATTCTTTTTTTCATAGAGTGGATACCAATTTTCTCAAAAAATCAACTTTTTGTGACCTAACATTTTTTTAACAATATATACCAATTACAAATCATTTTTTCTATCAACATTATTAACATTAATTAGAAAACATTTTATAGTAACTTTACTATTAATGATTTAATGTAATTTATAAATTATTATACACCATATGTTTCTTTTAAAATAATGACCTACACAAAATATAGTACATCATTGATATAGTTTATAATATAATCACAAATTCTTTATATTGAAGAAATTAAAATTTTTATTACAGATTCTTGTTTGTTAAATAGATCTAATCTATTTTTGTCATGTTGAAGTGTTCTACCAAATTTTGTAGATATTAGTTATTCATTTTTTACAATATCGAATTAATATGAAGACAACACACACGATCAATGTTGTAAAATTACAAATGATTCAAATCTTATGATTATGAATGTTCCATCAGACCACAGATATCTTATCATAGCATTTCATCCCAACAAAAAAATAGTTGTGGTTTGTTAGAAAAATCATAATCATAAGTTTTAAAACATTTTTAACTGTGCAATAAAGATGGTGTATTGTTCTCTTATGCTACTTAAGTAAAAAAATGAAGTGAAAGAAAAATTTATAGATAGTGAAGAATAATAATAGATGTCAATTATTAAAGAAAAATGCCATGCAGACATTTTATATTCCCCAAAAAAAATGATTCAAATGCCTCTTAGATAACTGTTTTAAGAAATCAATGTACTAATTTATCAATGAATAACTTTTGATGTTAGTCCCTTTTTTTAAGGGACATGACAAGTTTTTCTTGATTTTTAAAATATTACTATGCCAACTTATCACATCATTTTTTTATTAGAGCCAATGTTATAAATTATTTGTAATTGCACAAATACCATGGCAATGTTATATACGCCAGTTTTTAATATAACCAACGATAATATAATGATATTATGGGGCAAATCCTAGTAGTGCCAGTAGCATATCCTCTAAACTGTGCTCTGTATTTGACAAGAGTTAAATTAAAAGTTTAACTACAATAAAATAACCACTATACTACTTCATTTTAAAAAGAAAATGTTGCATTTTACGAATTGAACGACCATAAAATGCCTAATACTATCATAATTGCCTAATCCTGAATATCAAGTTGGGTGTACTAACTTAACAGTGTGTCTAAAGTCTGCACTAAACAAAGCTTATTGTAGGTGGTCTCGCACATCTCAAGCTTAAGGATCTCTCTAATTAGAAAGTAGGATAAGAAGCTACAACGGCAATGCCACATAGTCCAAAACGACTGCCCACGTTCCTCTGCATCCTCATGAAGCCATCTTCTCCCCAACTCTCACCCCATGAATTCTTAATCAACCAATAATGATTGCCATCTTCGCTCACTCCATATCCAACTACAGCCACCGCATGGTTGAGTTTGTGTCCACATGGCCCGGAAAATATGCCTTCTCCATAGAATTGAAAGGCTTCGCCTACAGCAATGGCCACAGAAACTGGTTGCCGAGCCACAACTGCCTGCAACTGCTCCTCTGTTTGTGGTTGCATGGCTTCGTAACCTGATATCTGGGCTGACGCCATCTCTTCAGCACAATATTCTTCTGTTTCCTCGTACGGGTAATTGTCCTCACTCGCTATGCCGTTGTTCTGTTTGATATACTCGAAGGCGACGTCCATCAGGCCGCCATTGCAGCCCTGGTCCTCGTCGCTGGCACAGTCCACTAGTTGTTGGGCGGACAGCGAAATCAGCTCGCCGGTATTGATTTGGACGATGCCTTCGACGGCTGCCACGGCGGAAAATGCCCAGGAACTTCCTGTGTAGTGCATGCAAACAAGTTGTGTTCACATTAAAAACATTCTATTTGCTAGGATTTACACATACAATCATACGTTTTGACAGAGGGGTAGGAACCGTCACAAATGCAGGATTACAGTTCTGAATTGCAACTATATAATTATGCTGTGGTTAATAAAACTACAGAAAAATGAAGTTAAAAGAGAAAATTTGAAGGAATTGAAATATAATTTGTTATGAACTGTAATGGAAATATTTTATGTTTTGAGAGGTTATATATAAAATTTTTTAGAAAAAGTTAAATTTTATTGTGGAAAAATTGTGATTTTCCCAATTTTGTTTGACTAAAGCTACCTCACTTAGAAAATTTCAATTGTGGTACAATCCGCAATAAAAAACTAGTGTACGATTTTAAGTTTCAGTATAAAATCATGAGAGAAATATAATAAATTTTGGAAAAAAAAATTAAACATCATGCTGCAAATATAGTTTTTCCGATGGATGACTTGAAAATTCTGAAGAAAAAAATAAGTGCTCATAATACCTTTTAAAAGGATCTTTATCACAAATTTCTTATTTCCCAAAAAAAAAAAATCAAGGGATATGCTTCATATAATATAAAATTTTCCTATCTATCTGGGTGTAAAGAAAATAGATGAAAGATGAAAAGGATGGAACACAAGCCCCAGAAAAAGATAAAAATACGAAGCTTGCGTTCCATTTTCCTGCATATTCTCTGTATTTTTCTTACTCCTAGGTAAACCATAACATGAGACATGGAATTATTACTACAAGAGCCTTGGAACTTAATTTCAGTGACAGCCCCTTCGTCTCTCCAGTTAATTTCCGATGGGATATCAGACAGACTAAAAGGCTTCACGGGCCCTGTCTGGGATGATTTGGGCAGTCCCGACGTTGAATTCTTGAACCCTGTATACAAATCAAGAAACTCCTCAGTAGTTAGATCAGAAAATCGATTCAATCCCAACTTGTGGCTCGAATTGCCGGCGGCCTTGTTGAAATTCTCGACGTATTCCAAATTCTTCTTGAAAACATCGGAGCGTTTCTGGTTCTCGACTTCATCGGCGTAGACGCGTCCGTACGTTGCCTTCCATTGATCATGAATCTCAGCAACGGATGAGTCTTGCAGAGTGAGGGACATGGCCGGCGATGAACATGCCCAGTAAATTATGCCAATGGCAATCATACACTTTGTTTCGAGTGTAAATGCCATCTTTTTGGAAAGAAGAGATGGAGTTTTAGTCTATGAGAATATTGCCTTTGCCTATTACTTATGAAGCACTAGGAAGCCTACAGTGTTAAGGTTTATATATGAAGTCCAATTCTCGGTTTCCAAGCGTGCTTGACGGGGAGAAATTCTTAATTAGTCAATTATATATGATCTATGTACTCACTAATAAGAATTGACATAAATGGTAATTAATTAGTTTTTTAACTACTCCTTTTTGCATTTATCTCAAATCATCATCTAATTAAGAATTGCTCGTTTGACAAGTAAGTAGAGCTAATGGCATGTTAACTAATAACACTTAAAATTTATTTATTCTTATTCTTCACTTGGGAGATTGAGGACAGGTACTTCAGGGGAATATATGAGTTCAAGAATTTAAAATACAGTTGCAAAAATGAAGGACGGAATTGAATAACATAACGTAATGGATCTTACAATAATGTAGATGTGCTGACTGCAAATGCCGCAGTTAGTATATTATTTTTGGTACACAAGAAGATTCGTCCCTCAACCTCGTTTGAAATATATTTTTCACACGAAAATTTTATGCTTCAATGTAGATAAAGAAGTGATATATTATTTTTATATCTTGTTATTAAAAAAATAATTTCCATAATATAAAAACGATGAAAAATGTCTTCTTTTAAGAAAGAGAAAATTATTTTTCATCAAATCTTTAGATTTAGTATAAAATTGTAAGGGGTTTATAAATATTTTTTATTATTTTAATAATTTATAACTATATTTCTATAAAAAAACATTTTTCATCAAAATATGCATACTAAATTCCTCACAACTATCCCACTGGATAATGGCATAAAGTAATTAGTACATTGAATATGTATCAAAGTTTTAAATTGTAACTTTTATTGTAATTGTGATTACATTTTAGTTAGTGAAATTATAGATAAATATATGAAATAAAACTAATAAACAGCAAAATTATAAAAAAAAAATTATGATTATAATTATAAAAATTAACACAAAAGTAATGAATACAATATTAAAATAATCGGAAATTGCAATTTAAAATCTTATCTTACATTAATTGACGCAATTTAAAATTTTGATGTGGAATCAATCAATCTAGTTGTAATAAATGGGTAAGTAATTGAATGTAGTAAATAAAAATAAACAGAAAAATCATTTGAGTTGATTCACTAACAAGGTTGATTGTATTTGATCGATAGACTTTAAGTTGAAATACATTGCTGTTAGGTATTATTCTAAATACTAAGAGGTTGTTTAATTCTATGTAAAGTTTTATTTCTCAAAAAAATAAAAAATAAATAGGTTATTTGTTTAGTTATTATTTTACAAATTAGAAAAAATAATTTTTTTTGAGAAGTTTTATTTCCCACCGAATATGAAAAATTATTTATTCACCTCTCTTCTAGATAAATTCTATTTCATATGTTATTTATAAATATAATGATAAAATTATTCTCATTAAATTTAATTAATGATAATTAAAATTTATTAATTTATATTATAATAATATTGATGATATAGTAATTATTTTATTAATACTTCTTAAAATATTAAAAGTTGAATTAAATAAGGCAAAGGAAGTTATTTTGAAATATCATTTCTCATGTGTTAATCAAAAAATTGAATACTTTTCAAAAAATTTACATAAAAAATTCTTTTTAAGAAATTTAATTTCCCGTAAAAGGGTTACCTTCTATATGAATTAAATGACTCTTAAAGTGTTAATTTGAGTTTCAAAAAAAAAATTTATATCGAAAAGAATTAATCTGCGAACAGATTGGAAGTTGAATCTTATAAATAATTCTAATTAAAAGAAAATAAATATGATAATAATAATAATAATACTCTAATCTACGAATTAATTATTTTATTTGGTAATTTAAAAAATATCTCATCATAAATTTTTAAGAAGACTTGTGTTGTGTACAAATCTAAATAAAATAAAGAGAGATTATGACAATTCACTATTTAATAACATATCAATATATCACTAAATTTATTCGTTAATTATATTTATTTTTTAAAAAATTAAATTTTACGTTCTTAATTAATAATCAAATCTATACTACTCCGCTATATTGCTGTATCAGCGATGTACCGTAGAGTTTCTGAATCAAATAACTCACCTCTTTTCTTGATGAAAAAGGTAAACATGATTGGACGTAATATACTTAGTTAACCAGAGAAGACCGGAGATTAACCTTTTATCCCGGGAATCATGCTGATTGAAGGACTTCGATGCGCAGTCAAATTGTCTGTTACGACGCCCGCATTAATTTAGGGACATGCATGGTGATATCGTAGACCTTTTTGACTGTCTTTGTCGTTACATTATCAATTCATGTCTCCGTCTGACGGGCGACGGTGACATTTGAGGGAGAAATAATTACAAAGCCATTTTTTCATTTGTAAGTATTATTATTTAAATATTTTTAATTAATAATGTGTGATTTATTTTATTCAATAATTAATTAAATATAAATAATAAATTAATAATTATTTATTATTAATTATAATAAAATAAATTTTAAATTAATTCATAATTACTTATTAAATAAAATAAATTTATATTATTATTGATTAAAAATATTTAAATTATGGTATTTAGAGATGATGCAGATGCGGTGAACCTTACCTACATAAATATTTCTCTACCCGAGGCTTCTTTGGGTCTTAGATTCGTCTGTGTCTCGTTTGTCGCTCCGTTATTGACGTCGCATGCATGTTCGAAATCCTATTTTAACCCATCATTTCTACCACGTGACGCCGTACAAATATGGCTGCCACTGATTACGCTGAAGTCACGTACTGGAACGATTGAGGGCAATTGGGTTTGGCGGTTTTTGGATAAAGTCATCAAGCTTCACACACTTGTATGATTTGGTTTAGGTTCAATTTGAGTTTGATTGACCAATTTGCAATTGGTTCCATTTTTTTTTTTTTTTAAGATCATAAAATTGTTCCAAATATAATGCTAAATTGTTGATCAAGTATAACTTAATATTCTCTAATGTTCAAGAACTCGTACATGTATACTCTAAGGCCTTGTTTTATACATCCGTACGTTTAGGGGTATTGGATAAGTGTCTACAGTGTAAAGTTATGGGATAATAAAGACTATATAATATAAGATTTTATACGTTATTATTTGATGCATTGTTGTATAGCGTACAAAATTATAAGTTATGTATTTATAATTATAATATGAAATTTTTAATTTAAATAAAATTACTCTTGTATGATGGAAATAATAATGAATGGGAAGGTGTTGACAAAGAATGTAAATAGTACATAGTTATAATAATTGAAAATAAGTAGCAATTATGAACAAGGTGATGACAGTGAAAGAGAGATAATAGTATTATTGGTCATAGTTATGCTAGGCAAATTGGAAGGTGGTGATGCAGTGAAAGAAATGTTCAATAGTAATGATAATAGTGGTTACTAATGCTAGGATTTACAAGAAAGTAACTGTGACTTCCACCTACTTTGTCACAACAATAACAATGGTAGAACTAATTTCTGTTACATTGGTGATAGCTTAATTAGAGTGATTGCTTGGTAATAATGGTTACCGTCATTTACCATTATCAATGTAATAAGAAAATGTTAGTTGTCATCACATGGTGATAGCCAATAATGATAAGTATCATTACAATAGTAGTGATAGGCAATAACAATTGTTAATAATGAGGGTTATTTTTTTTTATATTTTTATTATTTTTAATGCAAAATTTGCTTGTTATTTTTATTATTATTGGGTCATATTTTATATATTATTATTTAATTTTTAAATATGTTGTGAATTTAAAAATTATCTTTATATTATTAATATTACAAAATAAATTGTAAAATAATAAAAATATATTTACATTATTAAGAATGACATATAATGTTCTTTTATATTTGAAATCAACATGTAAAAAATCATATTTGAATTATTGTTACATATAAATTAACTATAAAATATAACTATAATATAAATTAACGTTAAACATAAAAATTGATAAGCTATTTACAAATTGATAATTTATTTTTTTCAGAAATTTGACTATATATGAATATCATATCTTTCATAAATATAAAATAAATTATATATTTTTAACATCAATTAGAAAGATTTATACGAATATTTAGTAAAATTTTATTTTCAAAACTAATCTTTATATCATATTAAACTAAAATTGATCCATGTGATTAGATCTGCTTTAATTTTTTTAAATGAGAATAAATCAACACATATATAAAAATATTATAACATGATAGTTTATTAGTGATAAATAATTTTAGGAATAATAAAATATATATTTAATAATATAAATACTTTTATTTATGGAAGTAATTTTTTATTTATTTTATAATATTAATTTATATAACTTTAATTTGAATTTAATATCATATCATAATAAAACTATACGAATTGTATTTTTTTTTACATTTTTATTATTTTTAATGTAAAATTTTCTGGTTATTTTTATTATTATTTGGTCATATTTTATATATTATTATTTAATTTTTAAATATGTTGTGAAGTTAAAAATTATCTTTATATTATTAAATATTACAAAATAAATTTTAAAATACTAAAAATATATTTACATTATTAAGAAATAAATGTATACTTTTATATTTAAAATCTACATGAAAAAAATCAGATTTGAATTATTGTTACATATAAATTAACTGCAAAATATAATTATAATATAAATTAATATTAAACATAAAAATTGATAAGCTATTTACGAATTGATAATTTTTTTTCAAAAATTTGTCTATATATGAAGTATTATATCTTTCATGGATATAAAATAAATTATATATTTTTATTTCAATAAATAATATTTATACAAATATTTAATAAAATTTTATTTTTAGAATTAATCTTTATATCATATTAAATTAAGATTAATCCATGTGATTAGATCTGCTTTAATTTTTCTTAAATGAGCATAAATCAGTAGATATATAAAAATAATATAATATGATAGTTTATTAGTGACAAACAATTTTAAAAATATTAAAATTTATATTTAATAACACAAATACTTTTATTTCTGGAAATGTTTTTTTAATTTTATAATTTTAATCGATGTAACTCTACTTTGAATTTAAAATCACATGATAATTAAAACTACACGTGTTGCAAAAGGAAATTATTAACTTAAAAAATTCCGACCTGCCGGATTCGAACCAGCGACCTAAGGATATCTGTTGATTATGTCCAACTACAGTCCTCCGCTCTGCCAACTGAGCTAAGGTCGGACTGAGAGGTGGTGGTCATTATATTTCTTATATATTGATACATAAATTTGTTCTTCCTAGATACAATCAAATAATATAAGTAATTTTTCTTTTGGGGAGTAAAAGAAATAATAAATCATGTTTCTGTCAAAATAGAGTAACATAATTTATATCATTATAAAACCTTCATCAATTGTAGGTTGTAAAATTCATAAGCAATATCTTTTAACTACTTATGAATTGTTGCTTGTTATTTTGAAATTACACAATCAATGTGATATGTAAAACAAGAAAAAATATATATATACTTTTCTATATAAAATTTTTAGTTTACTTAAAAAAGAACAAATTAAACTTTAAAGTTTGAAAAAATAAAAATATTAATTAGTTATTAACTTTAGTATTAATTAAGCTAATACATATGCTACACCCACATTTGATTGAAATTCATATTTAGTCCCCCTTTTAAGATATAAAATGCGCATCAAATATCCCATTAGTTCTAAATCCTCTCTAAATTCATATCTTAAAACTCAAATTTTGATTTTAATAAAGAAATAAAATGTTTAATATATATTTATATTTTATAAAAAAATAATTTTAACAAGGCATATTTAAAATTAATAACACATTAATATTTCGAGTTTTGTCCAAATTTTAAAAATATAATTTATGCTTTTCAAATTTCAAAATATAATTTATAAACTTTAAAGTTTAATAATTTATTTTTATTTATTTATTATTTCTTGATAATTTTTCTCATCATATAAAATAAAAATAATAACCTAAATTAATGATGTACATATTTATTTAATTACTTACTTACTTTTATTTAGTTATTTATATTGAATTTATGGCACATGTTGTCAATTAATTACTAAAAATAAAGATAAATTTAAAAAATAATAAATTATAAACTATCAACCCTAAATTAGGATAACTTATTAAATTAGAGTTTAATTTTTTTAAATAATTAATATTCTAAATAACTTCAGAAATTAACTTATAACTTCACTGTATCAATAAATGTAGTAACTTATTTACTTCGACAAACACAACTTTAGTTAGGAAACTTACATCCTCCAGTTGTTAAGTGTGCCCTACGCATAAATTCATATTTAAATTTTCTCTCTCAATTCTTTGTTAGAAGACTTATTTTGTCATCAATTAATTTCAAAAACACCCTCTTGATGTAATTTAACCTCTCCTATTTGTGTAAAGAATAAGTTTAGTATTTCTTTTTATCAAAACAACGAGTTCATCTAATGATGATTTTATCATTATCTAATTTTATTGGGTAAAAAGTCACATAAAAATGAGTTATAAAAGGAAAAAAATTCTTTTGTAATATAAAAAATCGAGTTCATATTTTAGAAGTAAATCTTCAAAAATTGTGTATATAAGAAAAAGTTAAATTTATATCTAAAAGAACTCAAAATTTCAACTCGCATTTAACAAATAAAAAAAATTGTCATCTATGTTTGGTAGCGAAATAAAAAGTCCAAGCAAATCTTAAAAATTTATGTGACAATAAAAAATTTCTAACTCAAATCTGATATATAAAGCATAAAATTAAGAAACAACCAAAAGAATTAGTGAATTGAATAACTTGCGATCTCACTCTCAACTACAATAGTTGTTCTATGATTAAAATTGATTTTTTTTTCTTCAAATTTTGTTGTTTGTAATGAGTGGGATAATATGCAAAATTAAGTTTCACGAAAAAACGGTTGTTTGGAAGTAATAGTTATTATTAAGCAGGGGCGGAGGGGGAGGGAAGTTTTGAGAAGGCCTAAGTCATTGTTATTTATTTATTTATTTTGATGTGGAAGTAGGATTATCAATATCTATTTCTTTAAGTTTGAGTTTTGATGAAAATAAATGAATTTGAATTTAAATTTTTTAAGTTTGCAAAATTCAAATTCGATCTTAATATTACATAAATTTAAATGAAATCTAATATATTTAATAATTATTTTCAATAAATAATAATAAAAAATATGACAATATACTTTATTTTCACTTTACATATCCCTTCTATTATATTTAATGATATATTTATATATATATACCTTTTATTTGCTTTTGATATATTTAATGATTATTATATGTGTATATATATATTCTTTATTCACTTCTATTATTTTCATGAAAAAAAACTAGGCCAGTACCATTTATTATAATTTATTGTAGTGAAGTACCACATATTCACTTTCTTTTATTTAAGTGTACCCGTATATGAAAATTTATCATAATGTTTAGAAGACAAAATGATACGCTTATAGTACGACTCAAGGAGACTAAAAGTATCGAAATAAAAATCTCTTTCGTCATGTATTAAAATTGAAGAATTTTAAATTTTATAAAAATAAAAAATAAAAGATTAAAAACTTATAAGAATTAAAATTGGAGAATTTTTATTTTATAAATAATACTAATAAAAATTTAATTTTTAGGGATTAAAATAAATTTTTATTTAAGATAAAAATAAAAAATAAATAAAAATTTAGAGGCACATAACTTTATATAAAATTATAGAATAATATCTTTTTTCTAATTTTTTTTTAAAAAATTATCTTGGATGAATTATTATTTAGAGACTAAACAATAATATGTTTTTCTTTGATAGTTTGGTTATTAGTAAGACTTGATTTATATATTAATTTTAAATTTTAAGTTGATGTTACTGTTTAGATAGTAACATATTATTGTCTGTTTAAAAACCAAACAGTAACATACTCTTCTTTAGTAGTTTGATTATTAATAAAACTTAATTTATCTATTTATTTTAAATTTTTTATCGTGTTACTATTTGGAAATTAAATAGTAACATTTTTTTATTTAACAATTTAGTTATTAATAAAACTTGATTTATCTATTTATTTAAAATTTTAGTTGATGTTATTATTTGGAGACTAAATAATAACATCGATTAAAATAATAATATATTATTATTTGATACTTTGGTTATTAATGAGACTTGCTTTATCCATTTATTTAGAGTTTTAGTCGATATTACTGTTTATACACAAAATAGTAACATGTTACTGTCTGAAGATTAAACAATAATATGCTATTTTTTAGTAATTCAGTTGCTAATGATACTTAATTTATCTATTTATTTAAGGTTTTAGTTAAACAGTAAGATATTATTGTTTGACCAGTAACATATTACTATCTAGAGATCAAACTGTAACATGCTATTTTTTTACAGTTTAATATTAATGAGACTTAATTTATTCATTTGTTTAGAATCTTTAGTCAAATATTATTATTTTGAGATAAAATAATAATATGTTACTATATGGATACCAAATACTAATATACTATTATTTGGTAGTCTAATTGTTAATAAGACTTGATTTATTCATTTATTTAAAATTTTTATTTGATGTTACTATTTGAATACCAAATACTAATATGCTATTATTTGGTAGCCTAATTATTAATGAAACTTAATTTTTTTATTTATTTAAAATTTTTAGTTGATATTACTGTTTAGAGATGAAACAGTAATATGCTCTTCTTCGATAATTTGGTTATGAATGAAACTTAATTTATCCATTTATTTTAAATTTTTAATCAATATTACTATTTAAAAATTAAACAGTAACATATTATTATTTGATATTTTAGTTGTTAATAAGACTTAATTTATCCATTTATTTTAAATTTTTAGTCTATATTAATATCTGCATACTAATATATTATTATTTGATCCATAAATAATAATATATTATTCTTTAGTAATTTTATTATTAAAAAAGTTATTATTGCACTATTAGACACTAAAATAATTAAGGAGCAAAAATTCAATGTAGGATCAAATAAATTTAAATTGAGAAAAATGAAGTTAAAGTTAATAAAATGACAATAAAATAAAGAAATATTATAAAAAATCATTAAAAATGACCTTTTTTCACCAGTAGGAATGGGCAAAATGCCAAAGCTTTTGGCATTGCTTTGGTGTTTAATAAACATGTAGATATAAAAAAGTTACTTGAAATTGACATAAAATTTGCCCAAATCGAACAACCGAGTTAAAGTTATGGTCATTCAAAGTTTTAAACTTAATTTACACATTTTCGATTGAGTGGATTCCACTGAAATTAAATTTTCTTATTTCCTTTCAAAAGATCATTTGAAGACAAATGAGAATGAGTAGGTCACATGTAAAATTTAGTTAACTAATCATAAAGTTATGCCTTTCCGAAATTCCTGATTCACAATAGCATTCTCATGGTTAAGAAAAAGGGCATTTTAGAAATATAATAGTAATAATTTATAAAACCGACGCTTATTTGAAGTAAAGAACAACTCCAATACTTCTTTGAAAGAAAGTTCAAAAAGTGGTACTACAATATAATTTACCAGTATTTTCATATTAACTATGTCACTATTAAAACAAGATTTCATTTTATGTTTAGCTATTAACTTCCTAACATTCACTTACATTGTCAATTAGTTTGCCTTTTCCCTTTCCCTCTTTTTCACTTTTACCATTTACATCCATTCTATTAAAAATTTCCTTGAGTGTTACTTCTTTCTTTTTTGGGTATTTCAATGTCTTTTTTTTATAAAAGGTTTTTATTTTTTATCATATTATATATTTTATTCAAATGCCTTTTCTCAAATCACATAAAATATTTTATTTATATCTCTTGAATAATACAAATTGGCAGTATTTCCTTAGCAATGACAATTATTGTTGGGTATTACTTTTGCAAATATTTACTTATTTTTTGCATAATTTTTCACTTTGATTTATGTAATTCCTTAAAATTACTTGAATTATTTAATTTTTATACTTGATTAAACATTTAAAATTCATAAAATTATCAATTTAAATTAATCTAAAACATTATTGTATCTTAGTTATTCACATTTTGATCTTAGAATTTACAAATTATTTCCTTTAACCATCTACTTCTTATCCAAATTTAGTTAAATTAAGTTATAAATAAATATTTTATTGAAATGAACTTTCCTTTCTAATTACATTAAATATATTATTCATTTTTTCTCTCAAATTATATAAAATATCTTATTGAAATTACTTTTTCCTTAATTACTTAAGGTATGAGTATCCATAATTATTGATAACCATTAATTTTGCAATATTTTTAAATTCTTCTCTTAATAGTTTCCACCTTAATTTATTTATGTAACTTCTTAAAATTACTTGAATAATTTATTTTTCAACCAATATATGTTATTATTTTTTAACTAAACATTTTAAAATTTTAGATTAATTAAAAATTCAATTAAATTGTGAAGAGTAGTTGAAATATTTTATGATTGTAATTTAATTGTAATTTTCATTTTATAGCTTTAATATTAATTAATTGCACATTTAATTTATATATTTATGATAGTATCATTAATTGATTTTTTAACACTTATTTATTTATTTCAAATCATTTAAAATAAAAAATGTTTAAAAGTTATATACAAATAATATTTTACGTACTCGCGCATTGCCGGGCTTCAAGTCTAGTTTATCATAAACTGTCGAGTCTTATGTAGCTAGACAAAAGATCCCAATTCATGACTGTTTTTATTGTTCTACTTGATATCAATACCAAAGAGCAATTTGAAAAGCACAGAGAGCACCACACAAGGGGAGGGTGGGGAATTTCCTTGGGGCCAAAATGATTGTTTCGAATGTGTAGTTGGGATTATAAATGAGTTCAACTTAGTATTTATTTATTTTTTGTAATGATAAAAGTAATAATTAACCTAATACACACACAAAAATTTGATTTTGAATCTAAGATATGAGGAGGAATAAAGTTTTTTAGACAATATCAAATGTTATTATACTATTAAAGGTATTGGCAGATTATTCATCTATTTAATCAAATTCAAGTTTAAATAAAAATAAACTAGTTTGAATTCAAATTCATTGAATTTGCAAAATTCAAATTTAAACTTGACAATTATATGACTTTAATTGAGCTTCAACAAACTATGATATTTTAAATAATTATTTTTATTGAAAAATAATAAAAAGTAGTAAATTTTATTTTACATTATATCTATCTTCTTTTTTTTCTCAACTAACTTTTTCTTTTCCTACTTTTTTCAAAAAAGAAAAAAGAAAATGCAATGATACTTAGATATTATTTGATAATATCAAAGTATTTGGCACTAAATTTTTAATTTATTAATCACTAAATTTACAATATTTGAATATTTTCTCAATTTAAATACTGAATTTAGTTAATAAATTAAAATTTTTCTATAAAGTATTTAAATTTTATAGAATTTCCAAATTATCCTTTATTATAATTTTAAAAATTTTATACACTATAGATTATATATTTGATTGTAATCCAGAAATAAGTTGAATATATTTTTTTCAACAAAATCTCATTAATCTAAGAGCAATTAAGGGTAAAAATGAGTAACCTATAATTTAACTGTTTAGAAGCTAACTTGATTTGTTTATTTAATTAAATAAAATAGGTCTATTTAAGTTAATTTGATTATTTAATGAAGATATTAATCTATTTATTAAATAAGCTTAACATATTTAATTTTAAGTTTGACTTGTTCATCTATTTGGATAGATCATAATGATAATGAAATAAAATAAATTATGTAAATTATTTAGATTTCTCAATAGTATTCACTTGCTACTATATTAGAAGTAAAGAGAAGAATGGATTTACTAAGCAATTAAAACCATTCCTATAGTATATGAGAGAAAGAAACTTTTAAAAAACTTTTTTTTAAATTAATATTTACAAAAATTGACTTAGCCTACATGAGTAGTATACATCATTAGAAAAAAAGGTCAAAGTCTGCATGTTCATAAAGTTATTTATTTTATTTAAAAAAAGAAACTAATTAAAAAATGCAAATAGTCATGACTTAAAAAAAAAGGTAGAAGGTTGTGATTTATTTATTTATTTTTGAAAAATATTTTATTGTATAAAAAATTTATGAAAAAAAAGAGAGTAAATTTCATAAAGTGTGGAGGAATGCAATGTTGAACCCTGAATGTGGTTATAGCTCACATCGAACACTCTGGCGTTCTTAAGGAACTCCTTAAAAACTGGATGTTCAAGAACAAAACACTGGCAATAGTTTTCTTGGCTTTTCCAATGCATAAATGAATAAATGTACACAATAAATGACTAATCTAAGCTTAATCTTTACTATGGTTAATATAGATCCTTTTTAAGAGTGGGAATGCATCAATAGACACTAAAAGGTATGGTTGGAAACCCCAAATGCTCATACTCACACACAAAGAAAATAGAGTTTAAGATTAAGTGAAGTTGCAAAAGATTAAGGCTAATGGCAATAAAGTGTTGTAAATAGCTAGCAAAGTTCTAGATGAATATAGAGTGTGTCTAAATGTTGAATTTGGAAAAAGGAGTCTCCTACTTGTTAAGAAAATGACATCGATAAGCCCTAGCTTCAATGATTATAAGGTTATCATAATGGGTAGTTACCATTGTTAAGTTTCGGATTAAATAGCACAGTGAAAATTTTAAAATTTTAGTTTCAAAACTTACTAAGGATCTAAGCAAAAGAGTATAAATTGATGCTAATGTTTATACCTTAATTACTTGAAAATGATTTAATGTAGAAGAAACTAAACCAAATGATTTTATAGTGTATGTCCTATAAATACAGGTACAAATCACCTTCTAGTTCATTGAACACAAAGCTATGAACTATTTGATCACTATTACTTAAATGATCTAATCACTAGTGTTTGAACGAACTAATCACAAATACACAAACACACGATCTAAGTTGTCACAAATCATAAATATTATTCTAAGAAATAACATCCCTATGATATCCAAATGAGTAATTGAATACTTTGATCTAATCAAATGGGATCACTCTTTCTCTCTCTTTCTCCCCCTAATCAATGCTAATTATAGGACTTTTCAGTTTTGGATCACCCTCTCAATAAACACATAGCACTTTTTCTATCTTATAAATGATGAACATAGTTTTTTTTTCTAATCTTAGCAAATATTTATTAAATTATATGATCAATATCTCAACTAGATATTTCCTTTGTAAAAGATTAATATCTCTACTAGATATTACCTTTTAAAAGATTTAACTAATATTAATAAGATATTATTAGTTGACTAATATATTTTATCTTATAGATAAAATCTTTTTTCTATCTCTAGCTAGAACTATCTTAAGAAAGAATATAACTTAGGCTTTGATTATTAACTAGGCCTAAATATGACTCCAATTAGTAACTAGTATAAATTTAATGTTCCTTAAGTATAGCCCAATTATATTGCATTATTACTTAGTAAAGCCCAATCATATTTGGCCTATCTTAATTAGGAGCTTTAGTTTAACTAAGAGTTCTTAATTATATTATGATCCTAATATTTGACATGCTCTTTGTATGTGACTTTATAAATTCTTATTACATTGACAATGATCCTAAAGTGCTATTTTAGTATCATAGATAATTAGTAGTACCTAGTAATATATCACTACAACATAGGTGATGAGAATATTAATAAATGACATAACCTTTCTGTTACTAATATTTTATGTAGCTTTAATGCTTTTTATCCTAAATATCCAGATTGAACTTGATGCATGGAATGTATTATCCTTTTCATAACTTGATTAATTGGTCTAGGTGTTACCTACCTAATTTTTCTTAATTAATTAACTTAACCTCAATACTTAGATTAATTTCTTATTATTCAAGCCTTACACCTAAACAATAGCAATAAGATTTAGGGAATAGTTAAAATTGAATTAAGAATCTAACCTAGCATTGAATCATCAATTTAGATCTTAAGTGATGATTAATTTAACCTAATATCAAAGAATTAACAATTAATTATTACTTATATAACAATTAACTATAGCCTAACATTATAATCAACCATTTAGCAATAGATTATAATCAGATAATCAAATAAAGGGCCCTAATTATTAAATCATCTAAAGCAATCATAAACTTGAAAAAGTAGAGAATTAGAGGATTATTAAATAAAAAGTAAAAGTAAAAGGTAAAATCTCAATGTTAAACCAAATTAAGGTAAAAAATTCCTTGAATTGATTAAAAAAGTTTAGCCATTTATGGTGGAATATAAAGAAAACTAGAAGAATAATTGCTCTTTAGAATGAATGTCTTGCTTTTAAAGGCACAAAACCCTTAAATTTAATTTTCTTTTCTACAAAACCTAATGAGATAAGTAAATATGCCTTCTAAGGTTATAAAGAATATAGTCTTACTAATTTTTAAAAGCTCATAGCTTAATTTGTAATTTAATCAACTAATAGTGTTTTACTATAGTAATTTTCATATGTTAATTTCTAACTAATGTTTGACTTTCAAAATGATATAGTTTTATTAAAACCTAAATAGAAAATTATTGGATTGGGTTTTAGGTAACTTTGGGCATTGATTTTGCCTTAATTGGACCTCTAAAGCTCTAGATATGACCTAAAAACTAAGATTAGTTAGCTTGAACAAAAATAAAACATTGGCTTTATAACAATTCTTAACCTTTTAAACATACAAATTAAGCTTTGGCTAAAATATAAAATTTTTGAAGATTTCTATTAGCTTTCCAATAATGTAAAGATCACTCAATTTTGACACCAAAAACTCAAATTATAATCAAAACCCTACAACAATATAAAAATCTAGCATTAACTAAATAATCTTAAAATATTAGAAAACTATCACCCAATCACATAATAAGAATTTTTTTTTTAAATTAAGCATACGTAACACACTAAGAGACATAAAATAGTAGAAAATAATATAAATAATATATTGCACATTAGTAATCTAGCAACATTCACTAGGAATCGACTAGAACATACTTGCCATGCTTGTGACATATGAGATATCATGATAAGTATGTAATATAGCATATGTGATAGATCTAATTGTTGTTGCATATGGAATTTTATTCATACTATCTCTTTCATCTTGTATTATAGAACACTGAGCCTCATACAAATTTATACCATGTAACATGGGTAAAAACCTATTTTTTGATTATTGCTTTTTGAATTATTTCAATACTTTGTCAATATATGTATTCTGACTTAGGCAAGTAATTTTCTTAATTTATTTTTATAAATCTTGATATCTAGCATGTAGATAACTTTACCTAAGTGTTTCATTAATAAATAATTCCCTAACCAAGTTTTTACAATCTATGATGTAAAAATATCATTTTTAATAATTCCTATGTCATCTCTATATAATAAAAGGAAAATGATCATGCTTTCATTAACCTTTTTGTAAACATAAAATTCATTTTCATTTTTGATGAAACTAGACTCTTTGCTTGTATTATCAAAACAAAGATTCTAGTTCTAAGAAGTTTACTTTAACCTAAAAGTAGATCTTTATGGCTTATATATCTTTTAATCATTTTTAGGAATGATAAAACCCTTAGGTTCTATCTTATACACATCCTTAAGAAGCTTTCTATTAAGATTTAACATCCATTTGTCACATTTCATAATCATAGAAGTCTATAATAGTAAGCAACATTCAAATAGACTTTAGCATGGTAACAAGGGAATAGGTCTCATTATAATTTACACCATAAGTTTGCCTAAAACTTTTAGCTACTAATCACCCTTTAAAGATTTGCACATTACCATTCATGTTAATTTTCTTCTTAAAAACCCATTTGTACCTTATGATTTTTTACCCCTTTAGATAGGTTTACCAAAGTCTACACTTAGTTAGCATACATGGATTCCATCGTAGATTTCATGGCCTTAAGCCATTTCTCAAGGTTTAGCCCATTAACAACTTCTTGGTGGGTTATATGCTCATTTCAATCCATAAGTAATACATTGCCATATTAAGTTATAAGAAATTCATATCTCTTAGGTTCATGACATGTCCGACCAAATCTACATTGGTTTTATGCTACATGAATAGGTTTTTATTCCATAACAACTTATAGCCTCTGTTTAGGTTCATTATTATTTTATGAGTCTCAAATTTCTTTAAGTTCTATTTTTTCCTAACTAGTTTTCAAAGAAATGAATTTTCTTTCTAGGAAAGCACTAGTTATTATAATAAATATTTTACCTTCAACAAGATTATAGAAATAGTATTCCTTAGTTTCTATAAGATACTTTACAAAGTAACATTTATCTAATTTAGGTCAAAGCTTATCTAAGACTTGATGTTTTACATAGGCCTTATAACCTCAAATTTTCATAAAAGATATATTAGGATATTTCCTACTCCATATCTTATGTGAAGTCTTTTGAACTATTTTAAAAGGAACACAATTGTATGACTTATCATGGATTACACCATATCTAGTAAGGTATAATTCCTCCTCTATAAAACACCATTTTATTATGGCATTCTAAGTGGAGTTGTGATGCTATACTATACTATTTTAGATAGTCATCAAACTCTTAGCTTAAGTATTCTTCACCTCAATCTAGCCAAAGTATTTTTTTTACACTTTTGTCAATTTGATTTCATATTTCATTCTTGAATTTCTTGCACTTTTCAAAGGATTCTAATTTGTATTTCATAAAATACATATATCTATATTTGTTAAAGTTACCAATGAATATGATAAAGTATGGCAAACTGCCTCTAGTAGGTGAATTAATAGGTCCACACACAGCAATATGTATAAAGCTTAATAGATTATTAACCCTTTCACTATGTCTAGTAAATGGGGCTTTAATTATTTTGTCTAATAAACAAGATTTAAACACCTCATATGATTTAAAATCAAATGAGTCCAAAAGTTCATCTTCATAGAGTTTGGATATGCATTTCTCATTTATATGGCCTAAGCAACAGTGCTAGGGATAAGCTAGTTTCATATTATTAGATTCGAACCATTTAGTATTTATATTATAGATTAGCATTTCAAGATCTAGAACATAGAGTTTATTAAACATTTGTGCATTATAATAAAATATTTCATTAATTAAACTAAATAACTTTTGTCCTTTATTATAAATGAAAATTTTTTCTTATCTAAACAAGAAATAGAAATAATATTCTTACTGATAACTTACAATTCAATAATTAAACTAGTAGGTAAAGACAGATAATATATTCCTACAACTAAGGTAGTAGCTCTTGCTCCATTACTAACTTATTGGTCCATTTCGCCTTAATCTAAAGTCCTACTCCTTTTAAGTTCTTGCACATTAGTATAAATGTGAATATTGCATCTACTATCTAAATGCCCTAGATGTGGGAGTAGATATGTTAATTTTTATAATACAAATACTTGAAGCAAGAGTCTCACTTTCTTTTTTATTTTTTACATATCCTCTAAGTAGATCCTTGCAATTCCTTTTTTAATATTCAATCCTACTGTAATGGAAGTATTTCCTTTTTGTAGCCTACACTAACTTTAGGTTTCAATGTAGAGGACTTAGGCTTAGGCTTGGGTTTACCTTTAGATTTAGAATCCTTTTTATTTTTACCTTTACTTTTGCCCTTACCTTTATGAATTATCATTATGGTATTAGGCTTTACTTTATGCAAATTTTGTTCAATAATTCTTAACATGCTTAATAGTTTTAATAGTGTTTTTTCAATTTCATTCATGTAATAATTCATGAATTATTGTCTTCTTTTATATATGTATCCTACTTGTAAATCAAGAATTAGCTAGATAATTGGGATTACATTGGTAGAAATTGAAAAATAGGTTACATGTTAATCATGATCAGTCTAGGATTATGACATTAAAATTTTGATTTCTAAGTTTTCAAGGTTAAAGAGAATAAATTTCCATCATCCCAAGGTTAACATGATCTAGCCCATGTTTAATTTTAAAAATAAATCAAATTGATCACATTAAAAATTATAAACTACAATTTTAGGTATGTTTATATTTTTTTCAAAAATAAAATAACAATTATAAACTATTAATATTAATTTTTATCTTGTATTTAATTAACGCATAGTTTGATTTGTATAACTTTTTTTTGTAAAATAAGATAAAATGCAATATTAATAAATATTATTTTTGAAAATAATTTCACTAATTTGTTTAAGCCAAATTATTTATTTGGTAATAAATATATTTGTATGGACTTTTAAAAAATCTCTTTTATTCTAGCCAAGAGCCTTTAGTTCAAGTGGCATCTAATATCCTTTAAAGGCTTTATGCCTTTTGCTACATATAAGATTTGATCCTTGATTTTTGTGTATATATATCTAGTGATTTAATTACTCCTTACAATTATTTAAAAAATCTTTTATTTTTATTACTTGATTAGGAATGTTGTTTTTGTAACATAAAAATGAAAAATATGTCAATTATTGATGGGACAAAATGATATTGCATATCATGTAACAAAATATAATTTATAGCATAGAATTTTTTTATTAAAATTATTAGCTTAAAGGGGAGAGACTAATGATACATTACTAAAAAAATGATACATTAGTGCACCATTCAATCAACATTAGATAATTTATCATACAAAAGATTAGCAAGTTCCTGAAGGAGTTCTATTAGTGAGCTTATGTATTCTCATATTCACCATTTTATTTTCAAAAATAACATCCTTAAGGACAAAGATTCAAGTAGAATTCAAGCAAGGAGAGAAGATGGTGATTAATAGAGAAGGGTTCTTAACAATAATAGTAAAGTGGCCATGAGGGAATAAAGACCAAGTTGAATGGTAGTTTTTTAGGGCAATAGAGGACGGGGGGGCTAAATTCCCACTAGATTTTTATGTTTTGTCATGTATCAAGGAATAATGAGTGATGTCGTCGAAACATACTAGTTAATGAGTAATGTTGTTGAAACATTACTACTTATGGACAAGGAGAATATCCTCAATTAATGGGTTACTACTTGTCATAAGTCTTGCATTTGTAGATGTAGGAATAACTTAAAATAATTGTTATCGAAGACCTACTCAGCATTTATAGATCTTAAGATCAAAATTTGGAGGATTGATATTACAAGGAAGAGCCTAACAGATATACCATTTGATTAGGATGGAATCTAATTTATATACAATAAAATAAAAGTCATCAACTATATTTTTGGTAACAAAAAGGCCTTAGTAGGAACATACTAGTTGTAGATGAGGGGAATATGCCTAATTAATACGTAGCTACCTGCTCTCATTCATTCATTCTTTCCTAAAGTTTGCATTATTAATATCATGCAAAGAAGAAAGATAGGTATAACTCTTTGTGGAGTTACTTTTGCATCATTGTGTACTCTCTCAGTTGGAATCACTGGTAGTTAATATGGCATTAGAACTAATAATGTGGGAGGAATAAAAGATGCATGGAGCATGTAGCAAGTTAATGTAGTATTTGATGGATTTATGAGTAAAATTAGGCATGCAAAATTAGTTAGGTGGTTTCTTTTTCCAAAGCTTAATTTGTTAGTAGTAGGACTTTTTTACACATTTAAATGGTACAAAAAACACAAGAGCAATTGAATGATGAGGAACTCTTTGCTTGGATGAAAGAATCTCAATCTCTCCCTTTTGTTGAATTTTTTTGCTTTCCATTATCTAATTATCAAATATTCTATTGATTATGGAATAGGTTTCTATCATAAATATGATGTCAATAATTCTAAATAAGATGCTTTGATCTCATACTTGAGGATTTCATACAATTAGTTACCTTTTGAGAAATGGAAGGTCCTTATAAAGCATTTGACAATGATGAAAATTCAAACCAAAGCTTCAAATTATCAAATACTCTCCATATGAACCCTACTTCAAATTATATTCACCATGGTTTGGTCTTAGGGTATTCTATATGAGAGCTAGTGACTTTAGGTGGATGAAGCCACACCTAAATCTTTTACATTGTCACATACCTCTATGCTCCAATACTCTTTTATAAGGAAATGGTGTTAGAAGTAATATTGACTTAATATCATGGGGTATCTTCAATTCTCAGATATGACCTTGAAGCTTGACTAATAGCTGAATAATGCTAAATTTGCATGCCATTTTTTTTGCTTAGTAGGAAGCTAATCAATTAATAAAAGATGAGGCCGAGTATCTTGATGTGGAAATAGGCATGAAAAGTGAACCCATTGATTAATTTGTTGAAGCACACTAAACTCATCCTAAAAATATGACGTACTTTCCTTATGGTCTTTCTAGTGTTGTTAGAAACATGGTGAAGCTTGCAACCTTGCAGAATGAAATTGAAAATTAAGCAGTAGACTAGATGATGGTAAGGAAATAGTAGTACACCTTAAGAAGAATGTTACAATTCTCACACAAGGCTATTTGGTATGTTAATTCTCTTGTTCATGCAACCTGCTTATATTCCTATTTCTTATAGGGTCACTACTTTCGAGTGTAAAGTTTTTAGATGTTGTGCTTCTTTTGATTTTGTTTAAACTTGCGTTGAGCTTTGATATGTGTTATTGTTTGAATGTCTTATTTAAACTTGATTTCTTTTCTTTTTTTATTTTATTTTTTTGGGTAGTTTTTACTCATGGAAAAGAAATGTCTCTTTGTTTTTTAGATTTTTTTGGTGATAGGTTATGTGTCAGAATAATTGGTAGCAACTAGACGTTGTCCAATGCACAAGACTCCTCATTTTTTATGGAGATTTTTGTCATTGAGACTTCTAGTACTACGTTTGGGCTAGTTGGAGTCATTCTAAGAATCATTATGTTAGTTTAAGGAATGTAACCTTCCAGTTTGTTCCTTGTACCAATAATGAAGATTTTCTTCTTTATTGACCAATATTTGTTAGCCTGCCTCTATTTTATAACAGGCTTGATACTTAATTTTTCATTGTATCGGAATACTACTCAAATGATTTATTGTCATTCATGTTGTAATAAAATGGAATTATCAATATGATAAAGTCAATTTCATTTTTTCAGTGGAATTAATAAATTTTTTTCATTTCTGTCTCAACGAAAGTGTGAACATATTCGGCTAAAGGCAATATCATTTTTCATCTCACTTAAGCAGGTAATGGCCCCGTTTGGCCGCTAGCGTTTTAAAACAGCGGATTGACTTTAAAACAGCGGATTGACGCAAGTCAATCCGCTGTTTTGCTGGTCAAACAGTTAAACGTTAGAAAAAAAGCCTTTTGCCAAACGCGGGCAATATGGGAATTCGGGAACAAGCCTGGTTGTCAAACATATGGGAGAATGGAGTCTCACTTGAAATGGCAGTACCAATCTCCATATACATCCCGAGACATTCTTCCATCCAACACGAAAGTTTTGGAAGGTTGGTTGTGTGATTCAAGCTCATGAGGCTCAATTCCATTTTTATAATTTGTGGTTTTCTTGGGCCAGTTTGTAATTATTCTGCTTCGGGTTTTCCTTGCCATTTCCGTCTTGTTAATAAATCACGTCCGATCACCACACCTGGGCGCCATTTTAATTGCAACATAGCCCCTTCTTAAATTAAAATTACATTTTAACCGCCCAGGGGAGAACTATATTTCGCTAGGGTTTATATATTTAAACCTCTAAGGTGGCACTGGCCTAATCTTTACTTCTCGCATTACAATCCCTAATACTCAAATCGAGGTTCTTCAACCATGGATTTCTCAAAGAAACGCAAAACTGAAGAAGAGAACGGCAACACAGGTTCTCCGCCGCAACGCACCACCGTCCTCAACACCCCTTCCGCTGAAGACATCCGAAAAATCCTCCAACCCCTTACGCAGGAACAACTCCTTGAGCTTCTTCAGCGGGCAGCAATTCGCCACTCAGATGTCCTGGAAGATATTCGCGTCGTTGCTGACCGCGATTCCACTCTCAGAAAACTCTTCGTTCGTGGGCTTGCTGGAGAAACCACCACAGACACTCTTCGCAGTGCGTTCTCTTCTTTTGGAGAGATTGATGAAGCCATTGTTATCTTCGATAAGTCGACGGGCAAGTCTAAAGGTTACGGCTTTGTTACTTTCAAGCACGTTGATGGTGCTATTCTCGCTCTGAAGGAGCCGAGCAAGAAAATTGACGGAAGAATGACTGTGACCCAATTGGCAGCGGCGGGTGTATCGGGTGGTCAGGGCGCTAATGTGACATCAGCCGGGGCAGGCGACGTTTCTGCGAGAAAGATTTTTGTGGGGAACGTGCCCTTTGATATCTCGTCGGAGAGGTTGTTGAGTTTCTTCCTTGCCTTTGGGGAAATTGAAGAAGGGCCTCTTGGGTTTGACAAAGGGAGCGGGAAGTCGAAAGGCTTCGCCTTTTTCGTGTACAGAACGGAGGAAGGTGCTAGGTCGTCTCTGGCTGAGCCTGTCAAGAACATTGACGGGCATCAAGTACTCTGTAAATTAGCTGTGGATAACAAGAAGGGTAAACCAAATCAGGTGGGGTTTACAGGGGATGGCTTGGCCGCGCAGCAACCACAATCTGCCATACCCGGCAATACATATGGGTTGCAGTCACAATACGGTCATCCCCCTTATGGGAGTTACACTGGGGGGCATCAGGGCCCTGCGACATTGCCTGGTAATAACTATGGCTTTCATTCATCAATGGGTGGCGCAGGAATGCCGTCATTTGGTTCTCAGGTTCCATCGGGTAGTGGCTATGGTCCTGGTATTGGAGGTGCTTATAGTGGTTCACAGTTTGGAGGCCCAGCATCCGGTGATTTTGGTGGAAGGTTGCCTCCAAATGCAACTGCTACACCTGCGGGGGCATATCATGATGGTTCACATTTTGGCCAACAGCAACAACCCACAGCAGTGCCAAGACTTGGGCCCGGAGGAATGTATCAAGGCATGCCGCCCTACTACTGAGGTAATTTTTGTACTTGTGATTCAATATTAATGGATTTTATTAAGTCTCTGCATCTCTGACCTTGTGGCAATGTTGCATTTCTCGGTTTGACAGATTGTTTGTTTTCTTGCATTGGTTATGATTTATGTTTGCTTGCCAAAATTTCTTTTTAGCTATTAATCTATGTATCCTTTATCAACTTAAAACTTACTATTTTTTCTTCTTTTATGCTTTTTTCTATTGGATCTTCTCTCTGTTACAAGATCATATTATTTTTCATTCAAAATTTGTAATGTCTAATGGTGTCCTTGAAACCATTTTGGTTTTATTTCCCTTTATATATGGGAGTTATTTGGATATATTAATTTATTGGAGGATGCAATTGTACACTATAAATTTGAGCAATTAGTTAAGCAGGGGAAGAAGCTATATTTTGTATTGTCTGGTGGTCTGGCCACTCGGATGAGATCAGTGTGTCATTACTCTCCGTATTGGAGGCTACATGTATGTAGACACACACACACACACAGTATATTAAAATTTCTGTGCTATTCGGTGATTGCCTTCTATTGAATAATGTGATGTAAAATTTAAACCAATTGGAGATCTATGAATATGATAAATGTATTTGTATATGTAAACTTTGTAAAGCTACTCTTGATTTATGTTTATCGATGTTGATGATGACGTTGCTTTTGGATCTTCTGGTTGTGCTTCCTCTCATTGTCTGGTTGGCGTCATGTAATGGGCAACCTTTTGCTGATTTTTTAAACTTGCCTAAACTAACAAGTTTAAAGGGAAAACATGATGTTTAGTATTGGTACGCATGAATCTGAGGAGGAAAATATGGATATAGAGTTATAGTATAGGGCAGTAATTGAAAGGAAAGAAGGTATCCTTCCCTACCCCTTTTTTTCTCTCATAATCAAAATCCAAACATGCCATAAATGTGAGGGAAAAACATCAGCTTGCCTCCCTGTGATTTGCTTTCTCATCATTTTGTTCCTCTGTGGTTTAAATTGTCACTCTGCTTACCTGTTGTTGTCAACACTTTCAACTAAAACACTCAGTTGTGCCCCCATCAAGTTCACAAAAGTCCAAAATTAAGTACACAATTTTTATTGTCTTTGCATGAAGGAAGAACCTAAATAGCCACTTTAGATGAAAGAATGGTAATACGTTCATATAACTGATCAAAACTTAATGATGATGCTAAATTTGATAGCTTTGGACCTACATTTCAATATCAGACATTGAAGATTTTTGACAGAATTTTGGACAGAAAATAGCCAGTGTGATTTTATATCAACAGAGTAAACCACATGAGAGGAAAATGTCATGGTTTACTAAACATGGGAATAAAATGAAATTGGGGCAAAGCACACAGGGCAAAGTGATGTTTCCTTAAATATATGTTTCTATCCTTTACTTTATGTTCTGTGTATATGGTCTTGAGAAAAAGCAAAGTTTTATTATGGTTAGTGCATTTGAAGGATAATTACACTGTCTTCTTCTTTAGCATTGAATATCTGAAATGAGCGTGCATATATAGGTAAGACTGTGAATATCTTGCTAATGATCTGCATTTGATAATTGATTGAGTATATAAATTGGGTTTTTTTATCGTTCATGTGAATTATTTAATTGTATAGTTTTCATATTGTGGTTGATATGTTAAATTGACTAGATCTAAATTTATTGATTTGTTGATTATATATAATGTTTCTGAGTATATAATATTTCTGATTATATATAATGTTTCTGAGTATATCTATGATATTTGATAGTTCATTTTGTGTTGTTTAAACATTAATTACTGGTTTGAGCTTTGGATGGGTGTTTGGTTCAGGTTTGTGATGGCTTCTTGGGCGCTAATGCTTTTTATGGTTGTGCTGAATTTCGTGAATGCAGACAATGAAATCTATGCTTTTGATTACATGGACTGCTGTAAATGTGTTGCTGCTTCACTTCCTCTGCTTCTGTGTTAGGTGCCATTTTGTGATTGGTGTTAGTGAAAAGCTTACATAATTTCTCATATTATCTTAATTTGGTACTTTGTATGGAAGTCCTGTAGGACATTTTTTTTGTTTTCTTGCTAAAGTAGGATTCTAAACTGTTGAGTAAATGCTAAGGTGAATACTCAATTTTGAAATTTATATTATTGTTGTCTATATTCCTACATGTATGTGTACATTATGTGACTGTTTGCCTATCACAGGTTTTGAATTGAGGGAAATGGGAATTAAGGAAGTAAAGGATGGCACAAAGTTATTAAATGTTCAACGTGTAGGATTTTTTTCCCCCAAATGATGAAAGGGATTGTAGGGTTTAATAAGTGATCTTCATGTCCCCCTCAAACCTCAAGTATTTTGTATTCTTCTAAATTGGGAGGTTGCATGTCATCTGCCCCTTTCCTTTCATTTTAAATATTTCTCCTGATTCTTGTCCATTTCCCTCTCATTCAAACAAGCAAGCAAAGCCTGACTTACTGTTTCTCTTTCTGCTTATCCCTCTCTTTATATTTCCAATGTCTGCTATTTGTTTCTTGCAACTATCTGTTAGTTAAGTCAAAGATCAAACTTGCTCTGGCATTGTGCCTGTGTCAGACTGACTTTGGTGTGAAGTTTTAATTTATTTTATTTGTAAAAGAGCCTTACTTATTTATAGCACTCAAATGTGGTCCTTCAAACTATCTTCTAGCATTCTAGTAAAGCATTTCATGACCATAGTTCTAAAATTTTCAATTGGTTGTTGTCCTCAGAGACAACACCATGCTTGCGATTAATACATTGTGGAATTTTAAGTGTCTTTCTTTGCCTTCTCTTTTACTATGCTGCCTCCCCTCTATCCAGGAATTGTTTCTCTTATTTTCTGTGGAATTGATAGGATCTTACAAACAAATAACTTACAGGGACTGCCTTATATATGATGTCTAACAGTTTGTGTGGTATTTTAGATTCCGTTTTTGGGATATTCCAAGAGATTTATGTGCTTTGCTTACTTCTTGTTTATCCTTGTTCCCTCTTCTGATTTGTTTGGTTTCTTTTGAGGAGGATATCCTGTCTTCCATTTTTGTACTTTCCTCCCTTGTCTCGTAGTTTTTTTCTTCTTATTGATAATAAATCAGTTGCCCTTATAAAAGTTCATTTCAAGCGGCTAATGCTTCACTAGTGCATGCATTTGAACACTGAAGGCAGTTAATGCGAATCTTGATTGTTTTTGTGGTAAAGAACTTGCTATTGTTGCTTTCTATACCCTCCTTGTGCTCATGAACATGGCAGGGATCTATCGGTTGATACATACAGCACATCAATTTAAACATATGTATTGTTTTTAGAGGCTAGTTTAGAATTTATTTTCTTGTCTCTGATGACCATTTTCATAAAATCCCAAGTATGCGGAGTTCCTTCATTAACTATTTTAAACACCTCATTCCCACCGTATGTGATGGTTGCATATATGAGACTGCTGCCTCTCATCATGCTTTATGCAATTAGCTGCATGTATCAAAATAGCACTTGCTGTGGTCTTTGACTTGTGATTTTTCCAGATTTAATTCCACTTGCCATGTTTGTAGACATTCGATTTTTACAGAATTATACATGATGGTGCTCCTGTTGCAATCTTCTGTGTATCAAAACTTACTGGTACACATATACCTGCTGTTATTTATAACAATTTTGGAGGTGATTCTCTTGTTACTTTTTCATTTGATGTGGTTCTACGTCAAATTGCTTGTTGTCCTGAGGTTAAAATAGCTTTAGAATCCCTCATGCCATTTATGTATCTTCAAGTTGAGATCCTACGTTGTAATGATTATACAGAGAAATTGTAATTCTAACTCTGAAAACATTGTAGGGATTCTGGTTTTAGTGAATGTATACTGCTTTTGATTTAGGTTACAAATGAGCTAAGCAAGTTTATCTCTTTCCCACCTTTTCCTATTGATTAAATTCATTTACTGTGCACTCGAAATCGAAGGGCCTTCGACAACAAATCATTCTTCCTTTCAAGGAGGTCCCTATATGGATATATTATTTTTAGGCCTACTATCTCATGTATTTTGATAAAGAAGTCACCTTTTAAATTTTAGTCAGAGTGAGAAGTATTGATATCTTAGTACTTACGGTAGGGTTAGATATATTTTTTAAATACTTGAATCATTTGTTGTCATTGTATACTATCAACTATCATCAATTGGAAAACTACGCAGACTAAATCATTACTTCGGTCCCTCATGGATGAGGTTTTTTCAATTTAGTCCTTATAATGCTGGTCATCTCAATTTAGTCTTTTATACTTCTAAAGTCTTTTGGTACGGCTTTTTGTTCATTTCGTTAGCCAGGGCAAGTGATGACATGGTCTGTTAAATATGATCTGGGACTGAAATGGCTGAGATGGATTTCTTTGTTGGGTTGTTGCAACTTGCAAATAAACAAGCTATGTGGGCACAAAACCCAGTTCTACTTCCAAAAACTTTTTTTTGGGGGGGGGGGGGGGCATAGAGCTCAGTAGATCTAGCAATTCAATAGGAATCATAAAAAATTTAATTAATTTGAAATTCTAAACTCTAGGTTTTTTTTTTTTTTTTTGGTGTAATTTCAACTGAGTCAATGAAGTGAATCAGTTCCAGAAAGAAGTTGTGCCCCTTAAATGGGAAACAAGCTGCATATGAAAGGGAAAGAAAATATAGCCATAAAGAAATGGATCCCTTATATTTTCTTCGGAAATGGCGAGTGTAAATTTTGTAGGGCGGTATATACAATTATATTTTGTGGGTTCCAATGAAAAATTGTAAAAGTTGTGTTTGTATACCATCTAAATCCAAAAAAAAAAAAAAAAAAAAAAGAAAGAAAGGAAAGATAGAAAAATAAGGGAGGATATCTAAATCCTCTGTTTGATTTGATTGGTTTTCGAATATTTTTTTTTTTTTTAAATTGGTGTGAAAGTTGATGAACCAATCAGCAATGATTAAATCTTGTCAATTGGTCAAATCATGATATGTAAGACCAATAGGTTGTTCTCTTTTATTTTTAATTTCTAAAAATGATTTTGCTTAGAAAAAAATTTTTTGTTTAATAGTAAACTTATATTTAAAGTCTAAAATCTTGTGGCATTTGATTTGCATAATTTTTCTTATATTTTTTTAAAATATATTAGCAAAATGTGAGATTTTTATAATTAATTTAAAATTTTAAAATATTTTAAAAAATGTAAATTTTTTGAAATATTTTTATTTTATTATTTTTTAAAAATATTCTCATGAAAAAGGTAATTATCATTTATTCTTATGATGTGGTACGAGAATGTTTAATTAATATAGAAAAATTATTTTATTTACTCTATCATTTTTTGTGATTAAGTATTATCGTTCATTACATACTATCAATGATTATTATTTATAATCGTTTATTGTCAATAATTATTATCGATTATAATTTATTATCGATAATGATTATTTATTATCATTCATTATATTATCATTTATTATTAATTAGTATCATCAATCATTATTAGTTATTATTTATCTTCAATAATTATTGTTTATTATTATTTATCGTTACGGGTCGTAGCGCATCACTACCCATTAGTGATGATCATTGTCAACTTCTACTTGTTGCCAATGATGATTATTGATTATTATTTATTGTTGATAATTATTATGAGTCACACTCATTGTCAATAATTCATTATCCCATTCTCGATAATAGAGTTAGGAAACGAATGGGTTAACCATTAAATAAGCAGGACCAAACATGTTCGATTTTTTCACAGGCCTCCAACATGGAGGCCTTAGTCTGGTCCTTATGGACCCAAGCTAGGCCTATAAGCATTTTTTTTAATTTTGATTTTTTTAAATAAAGTTTTTAATTTTTAAATAATAAAAAAATTAAAATTATTAAAAAGTACAATAAATTTATTTATAGTTATAATATATTTTAAATTTATATATGACTATAAAAATATTATATATATAATATATAAGTTATAAAATATCTATAAAATAAAAATATTATTTGTAAATTATTTATAATATAATTTTACATAGTTAAAAATGAAAAATAAGAATATAATTTTGTATGAATTAAAGATATAATCTTGTGTAAAATTTAGAATTATAAATTAAAAAAGAAAACTTTCATGGGCTATCTAGCTCATCCATGGATTAGCTCACGTGAATTGCAAGCTTTTGCAAATTGCGCTAGTTGTGACTTGCGATTTTTAGAGCCTTCTTTTTAGAGGCTCTAATCCTTTAAAGCATGCAGGCTTACAAGCTGGTCCGCAAGTTTTCGACCTATTTTAATAAGTTTTACTCAAGTAATCATCATTAATTATCATCTTGTTACTCACTACTCATTATCAATTATCATTGAGACTATTACTCATCACTAATAACCACTATCAACTATTATATATTATTGATAATTACTCGATCTTTAGTAATGATATTTTTTATAATCAAATAATATTTTTAAAAGGATTTAAAATAATTAAAACATAATATTATAATATTTTTAAGAATATTTTTAATGAAATAAAATATAATATTATTTTTTCAACAATTAAAATTTTAGGAATCATATTCTTAAAAATATTAAAATTTTCAAAATGTTTAATTCTGAGCCAGATGCCACCTAATTTGCATATCTTATAAAAAGGAGTCACAAAATAAGATAAAATTGATTTGGTTATAGAATAATATGATAATGATGCTTTAGTAATATTTGAATTATAAAATTGTGAAAGAATGAATTATTTAGTAATATTTGGGTTATTCTTATATTTATGTTATATGTATAATTTTATATTTATTTGATATTTTAATTATATTTAATTGTTATATATTATATTTTTAATACAAATTTAAAATTTTAATTAATTGCGGGTTCCGGCCAAAGCATTATACCTTGAACTGTTCCGTCACTATAGTCCCAGTCCTATTTTTAAAATATTGGTCTAACTTATGATTCCAAGTTTTCTACAATAAAAATAATTATCTTAATTATGATTATAAGGAGTCTTTTCATTTATACAAGAAGATTATGCAGGAAGTTGAATTTTTGAGAAAATGAATTTTTTTGTGATATTTAAGATGTACCTAATATTGTTTAAAAGTTTTGTACTTTTTCTTACATTTAGAGTTTAATTTTTAATTTTTATATGTATATGTCTAATGGTTTAATTACTTTTCCATCTATAAAAAAAAATCCTTAAAAAATTCTACTTCTCTCATTATATTAATTAATGATTTGTTAAACAATATACCTATCTCTTCTAAAAATTGTATTTCTCATCTAACTTTCTTGTGATTATATCAACTCAAAGTTTATCTAACTTATGTCAGATGTGATATACGTAAAAAGAGAGGGAAGTAATATTTTCGGATTAAAGCCAGATTATGGATGAAATTGTTTATGAATCCCTGGAGTCAAACAATTTCTCACCAGTGAAAACCTTCCAATTATTTTGGTCAAAATATTCAAATATTTATTATCAAGAAATGTGATTCATTTTCACATTCTATTCCTTTTCTGTCCCATAGAATGATATATCCATACACCGTAATACAACGGGCTGCTGCCAAAGAGTAATAGCACAGAACAGGGAAACTAAAATCTATAAAATTGGGTCAAACTAAGACCTAATATTAAAAAAAAAGGGAAATAAATAAATAAAATATTTAATATGATAGGCTCTTGGAACTTGTGCTAATAACCAGGGACTTTAGCTTGGAAGAATCTCCTGCTGCATTTGCCCTCTCAGTTATTATCTCCATATTTCTATGTAAACTCTGCTTCACCAAACTCTTCATCATCCTCTTCCCATCTTTAGCATCCCTTTGATTTACAGGAGAACCCATCGCAATTCTTGGAATCTGTGGGCCAGAATGTGGGCCCACCTTTCCATGCCGTACATCCTTAAACAATTGCAACAATTTCAAGGCTCTCTTCTGAGCCAAAGTGCTTCCCAACAGAGCCACTTCAAGAAGCACATTAACAATCCCTGCCTGAGCCATTTTCTTTCTCTGTGATGAACTTTGGTGAGCTAAAATCATCAAAATATAAGCTGAAAACTCTTGGCATTTTTGCTTTTCCTCCCATGACAAAATCTCTATGAAATTCTCAGGCACCATTGGACTATTTTCTATAGCTCTTTTTCCCATCAATGTCACTACTAAATTCCCAAGAATTGGAAGTGATTTCTCTGAGATTTCCTTAATTGATGACAATTCCAAGAGGGTATTCACAATTCCATTGGAAACCAATGGCCCTGAATTTTCTAACACAGTTGAGAGGTTGTATAGGGCACATAAACATGCTTGTTTAATTTCAAGACTTGAGTTTGATTCAATAATGTCTTTGAGTAATGGGAGAAAGTCTAATGGGGGTAGAGAAAATTGGGTGTTTGCTAGAGATGTCAGTGATAAGAGCAACTCAGAAAGTTCACTTGCTGTCGATTCATCTAAATGGTCAATTTTTTTTGGCAGCTTAGATAATATTCCTGCCTCCACTATCAATGCCTTGTTCCTGAAGGAAGAGGCAAAACACGTTTCAACTCTGTCCAAGTTAGGTCCAGAACAAATATTCATAAATGGAGTCAACCAATCAACTATGCTATTGCATGACAAAATTTTAGACTAAAAGAAAAAAAATTGCAAATTATCTCCGATGATTAGATTTTACCCTTTTTAATTTTGAAAATTTAAAAATTAGCCCTTAGATTTTAATAAATTTAAAATTAATATCTATCATTCACTTAATTATTTTATTAAATTATATAATTTTTTAATAAAAATTATAAATAAGAATCACAATATTATAGTATGTTAATTTTTTCGATTATTTTTTCACATAATTTGTATGCTATATAATTAGTAGAAATTAAATTGTATATAAAAATTTTAATTAAATGCTTGTAAATAAGGTTTGAAATTATATGTTATAATATAATAAAATAAATTAATATTTTATAATTTTTTGATTCTTTTTTCAAAATTTAATGAAAAAATTACATAATTTAATACAATAATTAATTAAGTATATGATGAGTATTAATTTTAAGTTTTTTAAAATTTGAAGAGGTGATTTTCAAGTTTTTAAAATTAAAGAGGTGAAATTTAACTATTCTAGGAGAGTAATTCATATTTGAAAAAAAAAATTGTAAGGAACTCTCTACTTTGAAAGAAAGACACAAGCTTTTGCAACTTTGTCTTTGTCAAGCTCCCTGGGTCAAAGTTTTTCTTTTAAATAATAAAAATGGTATTCTATTTAATATATATATATATATATATATATATATATATATATATATATATATATATATATATATATATATATATATATATAATTTGAAATTCAAATTTGAAATATAACTGAAAGTAAATCTTCTAATCATCAAATATCATTATCCCACTAAAATATCGGAGGGTCAAAGGTTCTCATTATGGGTGGAACTTATACAAATTGTAAATGAAAAATGAAAGAGTCCTTCTTCTCACTGGGCACCAACAAGAACAACTTTTTATATAAATTTTGTAATTTTTTTATCAACTTTGCAATTTGCAAGTTTTTTATCCAGAGCTGTTTCAATAAAACTATTCATATTTTAAGATTTACGAAAAAGTTAATAATTTATGTAAAAAATTGCACCCTAATCTTAAACACGAGCAAGATTTTATAAAAAAAAGTAACAAATTTTGTAAAAAGAATTATAAATTATAAATTTTGCAAAATGTTCCATATAATTACATAATTTTCTGAAAGTTGTACCAAAGTAAAACCCATAATAAAAAGTTAAACTAACCAAATAAAATATATAGGCCTTAGCAGAGTAAGTCAATAAATATCTGAAATTAATATTTGTATCAGGAAGGGAAGGTCAACAAGAGACATTAAAAATATAGTCTACAAGATCATAGAGAAATCTGATCAACTACTCTGATTTATGATCTGTTGTCGGCCTCTAGCTAAACCTACCACCCTGCAACTTACTTAGTTGACAAAATGCCCAAACTTTGGTGATTTAATGTCTAGTAATTTTTGTTCAACTAGTATGCACACTATACCAAGATTTATGCAAAATTTGATCCGAATGTTTTGGTTAATTTTAGTTTACTTTTATTTTGATGGAAAACTTCTTTTAAGAATATAGCTATAAATTACAAATATATTTAAAAAAATTATACGCTAAATACTAAATATAATATATCTAGTAAAAAATAATATTCTCTTTAAAAAAGTTATTTTTTCACTATCATAATTTTAAATATCTTTTTTCAATTATAAAATATAAAGATACATAATATATTATTATTTATATATAAAAAAATGAAATTTATGATCAGTAATATAATACATTGGGGACAAAAGCGTCTCTTTGATAAAATTGTTGTCTCCCTCTAGCTAAACCTAAACCTACCACCCACCCTGCAACTTATTTAGTTGACAAAATGCCCAAATTTTGGTAATTTAATGTCCAGTAATCTTTGTTCAACCAATGTGCACTCTATATCATTGTGACAGTAAGATTTACGAAGAATTTGATCCGAGAGTTTTGATTAATTTAGGTTGGATTGTTTTACTAGAAAATGTATTTCATAGGAATATAGTTATAAATTATAAAAAATATTAAAAAATAATATATATATATATATATATTAAATATTAAATATAATAAATTTGATAAAAGATAATTTCTTCTTTTTTAATATAAAATTATTTTTTATTATAATTTACGTATTTTTTTAATCATAAAATGTAAAAATATGATATTTTATTATTTATATAAAAATAAAATTTTCTTATAAAAATAACTTTTAAAAAATAAACAGACCCTTAATTCCGAAATTTAATGCCATCAATGCAAGCTTGTCAGTTTGATGAATTTCATGATTATACGACCAGTAAGGAGCAGACTTAACTCTAAGTCCAGGGATCTGAGCGGCCCATCGCCTCCATTTTAAATTCTTTGTACTTTTTCTTTTATAAGAATATTTATTTTTTAAAGTCATCTTATGGGAATAAAATCATAATTAGGACATTTCTTGCCTAAGCAGGATCTAAATTCGAGTTCAAGACATTAAAAAAAAATTCAAAAAATAACATCTATCAAGGCTTCCCCCCAAAGTGTTAAGGCCACCTAGCAATTGATATTTCAACCATGTTTTCCTTGCTTGCTCCTAAAATGTCAATATGTGCGGTTGCCAACAAGGGCTCCAATCTCACAAAGTTCTTATCATAGATTATTAATCATATATTTGTCCACATTAAATAATTGGTTGGAAAGAAAATTTGTATAAGAATATATTGATCATTAAAGATTTCAAGGTAAGGTTTCCAGAATACTATTTAATCTTTTTATTATTAAATTACTACTTAGTGATTTCTATTCATAGCTAGTTTTAGAACTATACAAATAACATAATTATAATTAAATTGATTTTATATATTTTAAAATTTAAATAGATGGATTCATGTAGTTCAAAGATGAATATTTCAAAACAGAAATATCGTAGCCTTATTTAGCAATTAACTAATAGTTATAATAGTTAATTAATTTAATTAATTATTAATTAATAGTTAATTATATAAATTGATTTGATTAGTTAATTATATTAGTTATTTATATATAAAATAATAAATAAAGACATAAATATATTTTATGAGTTATTTGAGTATTCTTTTATTTTAATAAATTTTTTATAAATAATATATCATTATAATTTATTATATATTAAATATTTTTAAAAATTAAATTAATATAATTTTTATAATTATTAAATTTTATTTTAAGAAATTAATATGAGTATTTTATGTTCTTTTAAGAAAGATAAAGTTGAAAATATAAAAATTAATTAAAAGTAATTTAATTTTTTTATAAGTTAATCAATTAATAATTAATTGAAAACATTAGTATCACTGGTGTTTTCAAAAAATAATTAACTAATTAATTAAGTTAATTATTAAATATCAAAATCAACTGATTTAACAAGTCAATCAATCAATCAATTTTGGTCAATCCAACCAAAAGTTACCCAAATGACAAATTGCCAAACATCTCTCGTATCTACAATTAAGAGAAGGATCGTAAAGACAATAAATATGCAAATATTTTTTAAAAACACAAGATAGAATAATACTAATTATTAACACAATCCTTCTATGGTAAAAATATACATTAATAATGAGTAATTAATTTATCATACCAATTAATAACACAATCCTTAAACAGCACTTCCATTTATAAATATTATGGGAAAATAAGATTGTAGCCAACATTCATGCAACTTGTGCCTGATTTGTGGTTTCAATTTGTAGTGGTGTTTTTCGGAAAATATTATCTTACTCCCGGAGTAAGAAAGGGCGAGAGAGACACACACAAGTAAGAGGGTGGGCTTTACCAACTGTTTCATGCGAGACCCACCTACTATATTTTGTCCTTTTTTTTTTTTCTAGAATAAGAACAATGCTTTACTCCGGAAATAAGATAGCATTTCTCGTGTTTTTCTCATATATTGTCAGCCTCTTATTTTTTAAGATATCTCATTTCACAATATTCTCTCCCCCAACTGTTTGACAAATGAAACTAACTACAATGAATGGCTGCTTTCTCATGCCGTTGACAAATATGCAAGTTTTGGTAGCCATACTGCCACTTAAGAAAGATGACAGATAGATTGATACATTTTTAAAATAAAAGCGTATCATCCTCATACACTCATCCTATAAGTGGATCTTACAGTAATGTAAAAAATAAAAAATTTAATTATATATATATATATATATATATGAATTGATTTGATGTAGAATTATGAATTATTAAATTCAATAATTTTTATAAAAAATGTAAAATTTAATATGTGAGCTATTAGATATTCACTGCATAAAAAAAAACTTAATCTATGAAAAAATTAAAAAAATAAATAAATAACTTTGAAGTGTCTACTTAAAAAAAAAAAAAAAAGCTACGCTGACTTTTGTGACTACCTCTGCCATGACTAAAAATTCAGACCGGATTTTTAACCTATCTCGTGAAGAATCTCTAAACAATCAAAGAGGAAAATATACCTCAATAAATATATTTTTTGAAATTAAAAAAAAATTAGATCCTCTTCTTTATTTTGCCAAGTTCATATCATATCGGAAAGAAATAGACATAAAATTTCATACACAATGATGTCGTAATTTTTTTATTTGCAATAAAACTTCAATAAAAATTTATGTTTTTCTCTTTAACCTAACGAAAGAATGATAAAAAAGGCAAAAGATGATCTAATTAAAAAAAAAAAAAATTCTTCCAGAAAAAACGTACATTATACCCTTAAAGTTTAGTTGAATTGCAAATTTTCCGCTAAACTTTAAAAACTTATCAATTACACCCTTATATTTTTAAAAGGTAATAAAATATCTCTTTAAAGGTTGAAAAAATTATGAAGAAAGTTAATTGACTATTAATTTCAATCCTAAACTAATAAATATAAATTATTGACGTTATATTTATTTTTGCCAAGTTAAAAAATCTACACTGAATATATCATTAGTTTTATTTTTTTTAAACGTAGATCATAAAATTCATATTTTTGTGATAGGTTGAGATAATTTATAACATGGCTTTTATTTTATTGTTTTTGACCTCTACTACTTGGAATTTGTAGTTAATCAAAGATTACATCTCAATCAATATCATAAAAACATTCAAAAATACAGAATCTGTTTAAAAAAAAGGAAGTCCCAAAATCGAAATTTATTATGCCTTCGTTGTTAAAAAGGAGATAGAGAGTGAGAGAAAACTGTAGAGTTAAAGATTAAAAAAAAGAAAGAAAAAGGAAATTGTTTAAAAAAAAAGTACTTACGTGTAACTTCCATCGGCGAGCTTGATCAACGCTCTCAGACCGGCACGCCGGCGGCTAGCCACCTCCGACCCCGCCATAGACACCAACACCGGCACTACTCCGAACCCTGTTATCAACTTTCGAACCTTAACATCTTCTTTAGCTATTATTTCAATCTCTTTGGCCGCCACCTCTTTCTCTTCCCAGCTTCCAAAGTGAAGTTTATTCACGGTTCTCTGCAACACAATCGTCTTCTCTTTCGGCTTCTCCATCGCAGTCTGTACTATTCAACCTTGATATCGCTGCAGTCTTCGATTTTCGACGAAATGAATCGATCCGAAGAACCGAGTGGGAAGCGCTTTCGAGTCGATTTGGATCGAAGAAACCGTCTGATACGAGAAAAGAATTGAAGTTTTGCGTGAGATAATTGCTAAACAGAAGAAGAAGAACAAGAAGGCATATTTGGCGAAGACATACCGAAAAAGGTACTAAGAAAACTGGTTTGAATCTGTTTCTTTAGATGATTTTGTTCCTATTTCTCAGTTCTGAGAGATGACAGCAAGAACAGAAGAAGCACAGAGAGCGCATGCAGAGGCAGAGTATAGTCCCATTTTAATCTCAGCTTCATGGAAGATATTTAAGACACAAACTTGATCTCTAATTATGAATTAGTTATAAGGGAAAGACGACTATCCCGTGGAGAGGGTGGGGGAATTGCTCCGCATGGGAATTTACGAATAAAATTATGGGATTTTATAAAAAAATTATGACAAATTATGAGAGAAATATAAAATTTTATATAAATAATTTCATTTTATATGATTTATATTATATAAAAAAATTATGTGCAATTATTTACATAAAATTTATAATTTTTTTTAAGATCTCCGTAACTTTATCTATAAACAAATTTGGTCCCACTTCTACCAAAAATATAATAGACTTAGTCTAGTTATAGTTTAAAAAATAATAAAGGGAAAAATTGGATTAAATTTTAACACTATAAAATAAGTGAATGACAAATTATTAAAAATATAAAAATTTATATCAATAATAAAAATATTTTAATAATTTTTATTAATATAATAATATACAAATGATTGAGTTATAATATAAAATTAATTTAATTAATAAATCAAATTTAAATCCTAAAAAAATATTATTTGGCACAATATCATTGAGTCTATCTCCTGTGCCTTTGTTTCAAAATTTGAGTCTCATTAGTCTACAAAGTAGTGAGTTGAGATTATGGAACCTACTCTACCAATCAGCTCTCACCAACTCTTTTAAAAATTCTAATTAGGTGCTCCTAAATTTTGAAGAAAAATATAAGATCTATTGTAATTTCAGATTCAGTAATATACTATAAATTAAATTTGAAAATAAATTTTGAATAAATATTAAAAATTATTATAAATATAAGAAAATAAAATAAATTTATAAGGTTTAAAATATAAAAGATTCAAAATTCATTTTTGTTACATATAATATTTTTATTTTGTACTACAATCATAAATTACAATATGAGATATATTTAGTAAAAGTTTAAATATCAATGTTAAGTAGAATAGTGCTACGACAATTTTTTTTTAAATAACATTGTAGATTTGAATTTAATTTGCTTCACTTAAACAAATATTATCAATTTAACTAAAATTTATCCTATATAATCGTAAAAAATTTATGAATCAAAATTTGCAATTTGTTATTTTAAAGAATTAGATGATCTATAATTATTATGAAAAATTTTTAGAGAGTTCAGCGTCATATTCTATACTTAAGATAGATCAATCTACTCTATTCTTAAATTTTTGTTAAAAAAATCTCAAACAATACTCGTATTACTGTTACAATTTTTATGTGAATTATGATATGTATTATAGTATATATAACTATTTTAGATGTTAGAATTCAATTGATTTGTAACAAAATGTAGATTATTCTCACTTTCTCTCTCTTTCTTTATATATGGATAGTTCTTTACTTAAACTAAAAGTTTGATTATCGATATTTTTATTGATAAGTTAATAAATAAATGATATCTATTTATATATAAAAGAAGTTTTTAGGTAATTCATTTATTTGTAAATCTTATAATTTGAGATTTAAATTTATTTTAATTTTATTTTTATCCCAAATTTTTTTAATAAACTTATGGGTTTATAAAAATAAATTGGCCACAATATTTTTTTCCATATAAATTTAAAGATTTGGGCCAAACTTTATTTTATATATATATATATATATATATATATATATATATATATATATATATATATATATATATATATATATATAATTTTCAAAACAAAAACTAAATTTTAAAAATAAATTTAAAAAATAAAATAAAAACTAAATTTCTCTTAATAAAATGTTGACTTGATCAACTTCCAAATATTTTGTATCTAAATCTAAAAATTAAAAATATTTGGAGTATTTCGATTTAAATTTTAGGATTTGCATTATATATATTAAATTTAATTTTTGAAACAATGTTTTGGGTGTATGATTTAAATATTTTAAAATAGTTAAATTATCACCTAATTCTTTTTAAGAATAAATTTTAAAAAATGGATAAATCTTTTTTAAAATTACTTTTAGTGTTTTATTGTTTAAAAATATTTTTTCTTTACAAATGTGAATAAAAATATGTAGATAAAAATGTATTGATCATATACATTCATGGATAAATAGTTTATACATAAATACTCATTATATGCATTCATGACTAAAAGTGTATTGGTTATATACATTCAATGATAAATAATTTATGCACAAATACTCATTTATATATATATATATATATATATATATATATATATATATATATATATATATATATATATATATATATATATATATATATATATATATAAGTAAAAATGTATTGGTTATATATATTCAACACAAATACTGATTTATATAGACCAAATGTTTGTTTTAAGGGTAATACATTTTCGGATAAATAGTTTAAATGCCCAAAATTATAAATATATTTATGGATAAAAATTTTTGTTATAAATTTTTTTCAATATATTATATACATGATTTATCATTTATAATTTTGGCTTAATATAGATAATTTATTTGAAAATCATATGTATTGATTATTGAATATATTTTATGACCTAATAAATTATAATATAGATTGCTACTAATTAAATAATATTAGCTGAGTTCATTACAAAAGTCTATTTTAAATTATTACTAAATATATAGATAAGTTAAAATATATGGGTAGAATAGAAAAAATATCATGTCATTATTTTTCACAAATTAATTCTTCTCTTATCTATCATTGTTCATTGTAAATTTAAATTATATTTTAATTTAATGATAAATATAAAAATAAATATTTTAGACATTGATATTCAAAATTTTAATCTGAATAAATTAGAATTATCCTTTATATATATATATTAATATTAGTGTTAATGACTGGGTTTGAGTCCTCCATCAATACCACAAGAAACTCATTTCTAATTTGTTAATTTTGTGCACTTAAAAATTTTAAGAAAGAAAGGAAAAATCCGCATGTCACTGTTCCCAAGGGGAATGAGAAATGTGACTTGGCATTTCTTCACTAAAAAGAGAAAGATAGCTTTGATTTTGATGTAACTTAAATCCATTGCTGCATGGAATTAAGGAGTCCCTGCCTCGTAAGTCACTCCTCTCAGTTATGGTGATATAAATTTGGGTCCGCGCCGCATTCACGCACGATCAGTACTTAACAATGGAGCCACAGCATGTTCTTTTCATTATTTTTTTAATTATATATTAACTTTTTATGATTATTTATATTATTTATAATTCGTACATTAATATTATTAAAAGTATAAATATAAAATAATATATTTTTATTATTTTATGTTAAATATATTAAAATTTAATTTGATAAATTATTTACTTTAATTTTAATAATACTTTACCATTCACTCAATTTTTTCTCTTCTTTTTATTTATTAAATTATATTTTTTTCCTTTTTCATATTTATTTTTATTATTTAAAACTTAAACACTAATGTCATTAAATTACATATATATAATATAATATGATGTATTTTATTTTATTATAAAAATATTTTAAACAACTTCAAATTTTAATTTAAAAATTATTAGTTGAATTATATAATTAAATATTTTATTTTTAATAAAATTTAAATCAATTAAAATTAAATTATTTATTTAAACTTCATCATTATTTTTATATAAAATTTTAAATTAAATATATTTTTACGACTTACATGTTATTTTTTTCCTTTTATGTACTTCATTACAACTTAATGAATGTAACATAAAATTTTTTATTATAAAATATTTTAAATAAGTTAAAATTTTAATTTAATTAAATTATTTAAATAAAAATTTATAATTTATAAATTTGAGTATATAATTATAAAATAAATATAATAAATTAAATTTTAAAATTTTTATAATTTTTATTATATACTTATTATTCTTATTTTTATATTAAAAAATAAACTTCTACCTAGGGGTGTAAATGAGTTGAATCGAACTGAATATCTGCTTGCTCAAGTTCTAACTCGATAATATTAAACGAGCTTGAACTCGAACTCATCAAGTTTAAAAAAATCGAGCTTGAGTTTGAACTCAATTCGAACACGAGCTTAATCAAATTTATTTGACTTTAAATGAGCTTTAAATTTCTTACTCTAAATTTTTGATTGAATTCAAGTATTTGAATTCAAACTTGAGCTTAAGTTATATTTAAATTTAAACAATTTTAAATGAACTTATACAAGTCTAAAAGGATATAAAAAAGTTTAGTAAATTTTTTATATTTACATTATATATAATATATGAGTCTAAATAGGCTTACAAGAGTTTAGTGAGTTTTTTATATTTACATTATATATAATATACAAATTTATATGGGCCTCAAAGAGTTTAGTAAATTTTTTATATTTACATTATATATAATATAAAAAAATAAAAACATATTTTATACTAAACTTATTTAGGCTTGCGAAAAATTCAAACCGATTAATAAAAAGTTCAAGCTCAACTCGTTTAATAAACGAGCTTAACAAGCCGAGCTCATTTTGGTTTAACTCGTTAAAATTTGAGCTCGAACCGAATTTTTTATGAATCGATTTCCAGTTACTCATAAGTAATTCAACTCATTTGTACCCCTACTCCTACCCATCTCACCAATTGAAAAGCTAATAGTGATATAAATTTTGGGTTTGTGCCACATTCAATCATAATTATGTAATAATTAATATATCATCTTCCTAATTCTTCACTAGCTATAAAATCTAGAAATGCAAAAACCAACTTGGGCCGCTGATAGGGTAATAGATAAATTATTTTATTAGAAATAAATTTGGCATATTTTTTAAAAAATGTATTAAATAAATTTTAGAAAGAGATAGATATAAATAATATTTGTTTGAAATTGTGGATTACAATAGAAAAATAGTGGGTCACAATAAAAATTATAGGTCTGTTTCTTTATTATTTTTTTTAAAAATTATTTTTTATTTTTAAAAATTGAAGAACCTATTTGATAATTTATTTTTAAAATTTATTTTCAAAAATTATACTCCAAATGTATAACTTGAAGAAAAATGGAAACAACCGTTAATTATTTGTTAAATTTGTTTTCTTATTTTAGATGTCAAATTTATAATTAATTAAAATATTTTTATTATTTTTAATCCAAAAATATTATTTGAAAGTAAGAAAATAATTTTTAAAAATATAAAAATAAAAATCTATTTAGATGCACTCCATATTTGTATCTCTCTAAAATTAATAGAAAGAAATGGGGAGGATTCAAATCATATCTTATTTATTTATTAACTTAATTAATAAGTTATAAGTTAGTTTCTATAAGTGTTTTGGCATCAACTTATAAAAGAAATTTCTAATCTAATAAGTTATATTAAGTAACTTGTAGTTTAAAAGTTAATAGATTTTTAAATATTTTTCAAATATATCCTTTTTCCTTTTTATTAATTTATAACTCATATATTTAATAAAAATTATATTTTAATTTTCATTAATAAATAAATAAAAATTAAGTAAGTGAGTAAATAAATATATAATATCATAAATTTAATATAAATAATAAAAATAAAAAATGAGCAAGTAAATAAATAAATATGTTGTATAATAAATTATAATTAATTAAATTTTTTGTGATTATATTCTTATCAAAATCCTATATACATAAAAATAAGTAAGTCAATAAATAAATGTTTGATGCCATAAATTATAATTAATTATATCCATATTTTAAAATATAAACATATAAAAACTACATACTTAAATATAAATATAAAATCATAAAATATAATTAATAATATTTTAAATAAATATATTTCTGTTATAAATAATAATTAAAAAAATTGTGTAAGTAAACAAATATATAAAGTCATAAAATATAATTAATAAAATTTTAGTTAATTATATATTATTTTAAAAATCCTGATTGTGTTAATATAATTTATTTTTTAAGTAAATATAAATTAATATAATTTATATGTCTATTTATACTAATATTTTTATATTATTTTATAATTTAAATTAATTAAACAATTAATTTTATAAAATATTTTTCTACAATCAATTAATTTATTAATTATAATTAATTTTTTAATTACTAAGTAAATTATTAGTTATTAACTATTTATTTGAAATAGAAGTTTTATAAAAATGATATCACCATAGGATGGGTTGTAATTGAAAATTCATGCTTGTATTTTTAAGAAGAATAAATGGATTAGCCCGCACGAATGTAAACTAACTCGTGGGTTGTTATATCTATATATAATATATGTTTTAATTGTAATAAAAATAGTTCAATATTTTAAAATTTTAATAATTTAATTTAATATAATTTATAAGTCGCAAATTATACAGGATAGCTTGTGGGAAAAAGCGAAGTAACAACAAGATGGAATAAATTTAATTTTTTTTTTTTAGTCCGTTAGAAATGGGTGCCTATCCAGTCTAGATCCGCATCCTTGATAAAATATTTGCTGTTGTGATATTATCACATGTTTGTTTGGTCGATTATGTGAATGTCCTCCTCAAGAATGGCCGAGGAAAGATATGTTTTGCTATACGAAGATTAAAAATTCAATGTTATTTTTGTATTATGTCTATTATTTTTATAATTTAATATTTTTATTTGATAAAAAAATAACTATTCTAAAAAAAATTAAATTGCTAAGTTAAAAAAAATACATTCAACAATAATTATATAATAATAGTATTAGAATTTTAATGTCAATGTAATATTAAAAAAATTTCCAATGGCACATCAGATCATCTTTTATTCATTAAATTCTTTTATTTCTCCTTGATCATTTTGCAACATGTCACAAATAAATAAACAGAAAACTCTTATACTCCGTAAGATTCAAAATTATTTTTTAATGCAATGAGATTAAAAATAATTTCTTGTAATTATTTTTTTTAATATAATAGAAAAATAATTCATAAAAAAAGAAAAGATTCACATTTTATTACAAATAATATCAATGCATTAGAACCATATTACAAAAAAATTTATTAAATTGCGAGCACTTTGATGATATAGTGATGTTTAATATTATTTTAAGAAAGTTTTATTTCTCATCATGTTTGGAATTTAAATCTAAGATTTTATATATGTGGATTAAATAGAATCCCACTTCTATTATTTTACAAAAAGTTTCTATTAATTTAAGTTGCATATGGGCATTGAGATTTAAAGGTTAATCCACTCATTAGATTTAAATCAATAACCATAATTCTGCCTAAACAAGCGGTGGAGTTCCCTCTTTTACAAGAATTTTCCAGGAAAACGAGCCCTTTGGCTAAGTGGGTTGCTGACATATGCAAGGAAATCATCGCCAATTTTGACTTGTAGCTATATTAGCCAATCCAAAAAATAATGCAGCAGTCATTGGGTGGACTTCCATTAGGAGGACATTTGAGACTTTGACCTCGTCAAGGATTCCGTAGATTTAATTATAAATAAGTAGACAAATAAATTACATTAAGTGATTAATTAATAACATTAAAATATTTTTTCTGTTGCTTTTTATTTATCACATTTTAAAAAAAATTTATTTTTTATTTATCACTTTAAAATTTTAATAAAATATTAAATATTCTTTTTTTAAATTTATCCTTCTTTTTTATTAATAAATATTTTATTATTCTATATTATTAACTAACTTGCATTTATTTCTTTATATTTTTCTTTATATTTTTAACTATTTTAAATTTTGTGTACAAAAGTAATCTTATAAAATTTACTAAAAATAAATAAATTAAACTACTTTTTTAATATATATAAAATTAGTTAAAAATAAAAGATAAATAAAAATAAAAAGAGTATAATTATTCGTGTCATTCTATAATTAATTGTAATAAATGACATATAGAATTCTCTACCACGATTTTCTCAGAGCCTCTAGTGACACAATCAAAATCGAAGACATTTACTTGAAGTAGGATATGATTACTAACTCCGTCAGCGTAGCGATGGGGGTTTGGAGAATTATTAAAAAAAAAAAAAGAAAATTGTCACAGCAAAACGAGTTATCGTTTGTGAGAATTTATCGAATCGAACGACATTTTTGTTCCTCCACTGCAAATTTTTGTCCATCTTTGAGTTGCAAGTAATGAAATTCTCCAATTGGGAAGTAGACAGCTCAGCTTCAGGTCATCGATGGACAGAAACATTTCATTTTGTTTTGTTTTGTGCTCATATGACGTGTGCTCCAGTTGGATCTTCCATATCCAAAAACACACACTTTCCTAACTTTATAACGTGCCTCGAGGGAGCCAAAAATTTCATTTTTAATATGCAATAAGGGTTTAAATTTGTTGTATTATAAATCTAAATTAATTTTATATTATTATTTATTTATGTATTAATATATTAATAAAAATTATTAAAATTTCTTTACTATTATTAAACTTTTTTTATTTCCGTTATTTTTAATAATGTATCATTTTTTATTTATGAATAATATAAAATATTTTACTCTAATAATCAAAATTTAAATTCTCATTATGTATTTGAAAAAGGTAATCGAGCTTTTGGTATTGAAAGTTTAAAGAGTAACTTTGTGCTTGGACTAGAAGGAAAAATAATAGAAGATTTTGAAATTTAAAATTTTTTCCTTGCTAGGATCAAGGAAAAGTGAAAAAAAGAAAAAAATAAAAATAAAAATTTGTGGTTAATATTATATATATATATATATATATATATATATATATATATATATATATATATATAAATTTTAATTTTTTTTCACATTTTGTAAACTAAATTTTATTCTTTTTCCCTCTTGTACTTCATTCACCCAAGCATAAGGTTAGAGGAATTGTCTACCAAAGTTCATTGCTTCCTCAATTTAATTCTTTTAAAAAGAACACATATCAATTTGATTCTCAGACACCTACATTTCACTCAAATCATTTCATATATATATGTGACTTTTGATATCATCACAAGAGTTTCAGTATTTAACAATGGAATAAATGTTGCAAATTATATTTTCATTCTCAATTTTCAAAATAAAATTATAATTAATTTTAAAGGAAGAATTTGTGATCAATTTTTTTATATCTATTATTAATTTCATCATAAATTATGGACAAAAAATTTGTTTACTAGAACAATGATGGTTTTTTTTTAATTTAGCAAAGAATTGATTGTATGAAAATTTAGAAATACTTTGGCAAAAAATTAAATTTTTTCATAAAACAAAAAATAATCTAACACTAAATCTGTCACTAAACTAAATGTACCGTATCACTAAAATCCAATTAATGATAGAATATACCATCACTAAGTCATTTGCTAATTTGTGAATAAAGCAAGTTTGTGACAAATGTTCCTTATTTCTACAAGATGCAATTTCTTTCCTCTTTCCCTCTGCCACCACATTGCTATCATTATCCTTTTTGCCATCTACTGCCTTCAGGAACTTCCTTGTTGTGCTACCTCTCTTTTAATCATTTATTTTCTTATGAAATGTTAGATATAGATCTTTAGGTTTGTTTAGTTATTTTGTGAGAAATTTCTTAAATTTCTTCAATAATTAATGTTTATCTTATGCTTTTCATGTATTATTTAAGTATTTGAATGTTTCAAAACTTTGAATATGGGTTAAATCCATTAATTTGATAAGTTAGGGTTTAATGAAGGGAAATTGGGGTTTATACGTAGTTATGATCTATTCTATTTCAATTCAACTTGAATATGACAATTTAAGATTGATTAAGGTATTACATTGTTTACATTGATTATCTTTTCTTTTAATTTTGCATTGTTGAATGAGTTATTAATGAATATGATGGGTTTTACATAGTTAAATTTGAATAGTAGTTGATGAAGTGTTGGATGATATATATATAATGTGGAATAAATATGGATGTGCTTGAACATAGAAATGGATGTACAATAGGGAAGCTCCTAATCAGTTAGGAATAATAACTGAATTCATTAACGGAGTTCAAAGGTTTATTGCACAATAGACTTTTTTTTTTTAAATTCAAAAATTTAGGTGTCCTTGTGATAAGTGTAAAGGTAAAATTTTTTTTCTATTTGATATTGTGGTTGAGCATTTGTATAGGAAAAGATTTAAACTTAATTGTTAGAGGCGGACATCTTATGGAGAAGAAGTGCCTCAATTCAATATTGTACTTAGCAATTTAGTGTGGATAAAGGGATATAGGGGGCTTGTAGAATTAAGTAACAAATATGAGACAATGGTAATGGATATTGCATACATGAATTTTAAAGAAAATTTTGATAAAAATGTAGAAAAACCTCTTAATCCTAATTCTTAAAGGTTTTATGATATGTTGATGGTAGCACAACAATCTTTGAATGAAGGTTGTAATAACTACATTGTGTTATCCTCTAAATTTAGGCTATAGAGTATGACATTAGACTAAAAAACAATGTTATAATAAAATATGCTAGTTGATAAAAGAATGCATGCCCCAAGACAATCAAATGTCCATAGATTTTTATAAAATGAAGGAATTGGTCTTGAAGTTAGGCATCAGGTACCAGAAGATAAATTATTGTATCAATAGATGTATCCTTTATTACAAACAATATACAAATAAGAAGTAATGTGTTTTCTGTCACAATCTTGCTATACATCCTAAAAATCTAGTCAATAGGGAGATTTGCAATAAAAAGTTATGGTACTTTCCCCTTACTTATAAAATTTAAAGGTTATATACATTGGAGTCGATTACTAGCTTAATGAAATGACATCATGAAAACCCTCATGAATTAACATTTTTATTTGACCTATCAAATAAAAAAGCATGGAAACACTTTAATTACATCTATCCTCAGTTCACAAATGATCCTAGAAATGTGAGACTAGGCTTTTATGCAGATGGCTTCACTCCCTATAAGCAATATGGACAAACCTATTCATGTCTGTGATAGCAAACCCTTACAATCCCCTTCTATGTATGAAATAAGAGTAAATATTCCTTACTTTGATTATCTTAAGTCCTATTAGTCCAAAGGTAACATTGATATCTATTTGCAATCACTAATAAATGAATTAAAAATGTTATGAAAAGATGGTATACATACATATGACGCATCTAAGAAACAAAATTTTACATTAAGGGATGCATTGTTGCAGATCATTAATGACTTTCCTCCATTGGTCTGTTGTCTAGTTGATAGGCATATAGAAAGCTAGCATACCTTATTTTGTATAAAGTTTCCTAAGGCATTGATATTAAAATATCATCAAAAGATTTTAGTCTTTAATTACTCTAAATGTATGTTATTTATAAATTACCCATTTAGAAGAACAAAAATGCTTTTAAGGAAAACAAGGTAGATAAATCATGTCTACTTTTAAGAATTAATGGTGAAAACTTTTAGGAAAATGTTATACACACACATACACACACACACACACACACACACACACACACACACACACTCAAGATTGTAGATGAATAATGTGCAATACAAACTAAAGGGTATAGAGTTTTCCATAATTGGACAAAGCAAAACATCTTTTGGAAGTTACATTACTAGAAGACACACCTTATTTGACACAATTTGGACGTCACATACATGGAAAGTAATCTATTTAACATTGTGTTTAACGCAATGATGGATATGAATGTTTAAACAAAGGATAATGCAAAGGCAAGGATGGGTTTAGGTGAGTTGTATAGATGCAATGAACTTGAGCTAGTTTAATAAGGTAATGAAGGATGTTGAAGCCTAAAGCACAATATATGTTAAATATAGAAGAAAAACGAGCAATGTGTGAATGGATTAAAAATCTAAAATTTATAGATAATTATGCTTTAAACATGGCTAGATGTGTGGATCTACAGGAATGTGAGATGGTTGGAATGAAGAGCCATTATTATCATATATTCATTGAATAATTAACTCTTATAGCCTTTAAAGCATCACTAGAGCCTATTTGCAATACAATAACTAAGCTGAGTTTATTTTTAAAGATTTATGTTAGGAAGCTTACATGAAGAATAATTGTTACAAGTGGAATAAAATATTCATATCATAATTTGTAAGTCAAAATGAATATTTCCTTCAACATTTTTTAATTCAATAAAGCACCTTCCAGTATATTTGTCATATGAAGCATTAATAGGAGGTCTTATCCGATACCATTTGATGTACCCATTTAAGAGATAAATTAATTAAGTAAATGACTTAGTTAGTTCTCTAAACTATTGATAATTAATTCGTCTTGTTGATTGTTAACTTTCTTCATGCATTGAAGAAGGAGGTGAAAAATAAAACTAATATAAAAGGGTCAATTTGTGAAACATATGTCATTAAGGAGGCTTTTACTTTCTATTTGCATTACTTTGAACCTCATGTGTATTTCAAAAGGACTAGAGTTCCTAAGAATGATAATGATAATGATAGGGATGTAAAAAAAGATGTAGATGTTTATTCCATCTTTAATTATCTTGGTTATTTGATAGGGGAACACAAGTACCAATCTTTGCTAGGCTAAGATACTTCATGGCCATAACATATGTATTACTAAACTATGACAAGATCCAGCCATATGTGTAGTAAGTTCTTAATATAATGAGTTCAATCAATGTATTAATGTTCATTAACTTTTTTTCGAAAAGTTCTAATGATATGGTTGCAGCTTATTTGAATAGATATTACAACATTTGTTACTGATCATAATTGTGTGGATATGAACATATACATTGAAAACGAATCCTTTTTATAGCTTCACAATTATGTAAGTCAAGTCATACATTCTTCAATTAGAGTTTTGTGCACCTTAAACATAGACATGTGATAAGTGCACAAATACACCTAAATTCTATGTGTTTCATCCACTTATTTACTTAGTATTTTGTGCAAATTGATTGAAAAGGACACTTAGATGCTCTATATTTTATTTTCAAGTCATGAAATGACATATATGAGCACTAGAAAAGAATCCAGTGGCAAAACCATTCAAATCATGAAGCATTGAAGCAAGATTGTTCACTCAGCAAAGAACACGGGGTATGGGAACCCCGTGTTCAAGGCCGTGTTTCTCTTTGGATTGCTTCGAGGCTTCGCTGAGCTACTCAGAGAAGAACACGGGAATGAACATAGGCCGTGTACCACCCCGTGTATCTTACTGCCATTCGCTTTTGAAGAACACGGAGGGTGTCACACCCCGTGTGATATGCTGATCAGTCTTCGTTGAAGAACACAGGGTAGAACATGGGCCGTGTACTACCCCGTGTACATTACTGCTTGACAATTCGTAGGAGAACACGGGGTGTGTCGCACAACATGTTTCTTGCTGCTCAAACTTTCGCTGAGAAACATGGGGTACAACACGGGCCGTGTTGGACCCCGTGTACATCAAAAATATAAGTTTTGCGCGAGATCTTGCAAGGGAAGGAGGAAAAATTAAGAATTAACAAGGAGAGTTGCTGGGAGAAGCCCTAGGAGAGACCCAAACTCACCAAAGGCATCATCTAGCGTGGATTCAAGCAAGAAATTGAAGAATCAAGCAAGAAATTTGTAGATCTTCATGGACTGTTTGACTTCCTTATCTGTTTTCTTGTTTTCTTCTGATCTTGTAATGTTTTCACACTAAACCTTTGTACTTAGCTTGGGTGAACTTGTTCATGGAGTTATGGAACTGAATTTTATATAATCTAGCTTGATTTACTGTCGAATTATGATTTGATTTTGCTGTTTTTTCTGGAACAAGCCAATATATCCGGAATATTGGATTTGTGTTATGGATTAATTGATTCTAGGTTGAAATGACCAATTGATTAATCGGATCTTGCATGATCATTGGGGATATCAATTAGACTTAGAAATTAAGCTGATTGTATTCTTTTGCACAGGATGAAATGTCCAAGAATGGATTCTAAGCAAGTTAATGCAACTTAGATGAGTGATTACTTGAGTAATTCTGGGCACTTAATCTTTGGTTAGTAGCTAAGTAGCCTTGTAATGAGGTATAACTTAATTTTGGTAATCCAGCAATCATAATTAACAGTAAACCAAGTTAGAGAAGTAAATTCATTCCATAATGAAGTGTACAAGGGATCCATAAGCTAAGTACGCTTTTAATCCATTGAATTCAGACCTTATTTTGATAGCCAAGCTCTGTTTTTACAACTTATTCTTGATTCACACTATTAATTGATCAGCCTAGATAATTTTACTTGAGATTTAGTTAGTACTCAACCTACAATCCCTGTGGAGAACGATAATCTTTTATACTATAACTAGACTTAACCCGTGCACTTGCGGGATTTAGAGGTCAACATGGATTCTATTAACACTAATAATGTAAATTTATTTTATAATAAGGTTCGTATTGCAATAAATACAATTATTGATAAAAAAAAATACTTAAGATAGCAAGTAACTTGAAGACGAAAGTGTACATATGGCCTATGTATTTTGTGAACAGTTATAAATTTCACATTGGACAGTAAAGTTACATAAATCTACCTCCAACTTTAGTGTGTACATTAATGGATCTAGTGATGGACATTTAGAAAATGATAACTATGAAAAATACTAAAAGGTCATTAAGTTAGATTACATGGTTGATTGCCAACAAAGAAACTAGTATTGTTCAATTGTTAATGGTTTGATCCCACTCTTAGAAAAGGAAACAAGATTGCATAAATAATATGATATTAATAAAGTTTAAGTGTCTCGGTGCTATAACAAGTTTAATTCTTTCATCTTAACTCAACAAGCTATATAACTGTATTACATTCTATACCTACGTTAAGAAAAGGATCTCATTGAGTGGTTGATTGTCATTAAAACGAAAGCAAAAAGTGTCATCGATGCTTAATTAACAAATGATATCATAGTTTCCTTCCAAGATGATGAGCAGTGCAATTAATTACCAATATGTATTGATAATGAAGAGATTCATTCATTAAGGGGTAACTCAAGACTTCTTAAAGATATTAGCCACACTAAACAAATTGTCTATGATGACTTAGATGATCTCAACAATAAAGAAAAAGTTTAAGAAGATAAGGAAAATGAAAAAGGTGAAGAAGAGAAAGATGATGGACAAAAGATTGATGAAAACAAATAAGAAATTCGATATGATGACACTTGGTTTTCATCTTAGATTAGATTATCTTTGGTATTGTAGATTAGGATTTTCATACATATGTCTTGGATAATTAATTCAAATGATACTATCTCAATATTATTTTTATTTATTGTAGGTTACTAAATCTTTAATAAAACCATATTGAAAGACATGAGGTGCTTTCTATGTTACCCATGGGGGTTTGGAACCCATGGGTATGTGGCACAATGCAAGCCACTAGATGAAGAAAGTCATTGACTAAATCAACTCATCTAGTGGCTTGCATTGTGCCACATACCCATGGGTTCCAAACCCCCATGGGTAACATAGAATTCCCCAAGACATGATTGATAATACTTCAACATAATGTTTTCAAAAGCTGAAAGTTTAAGACCTACCTCTAGATGATAAACCACCACCTTGGCATGAAGAAGAATACATTGAAGAGTGACAAGGGGACAATGACAAACTATTATCAGAGTTTAGCGTTTTAGTCATTTGTTAGAAATATTGAATTTAATTTTTAGTTATATATAAGTTTTATTATTTTATATTATAATTTTTATGTAATTGATATTTAATATTATAAAATTCAATTTTAGAAAATTGTCAATTGAATTTACTACTATTGTGGTTGAATTATATTTATGTAAGGGTGTTTGTTGTATGATTTTCCCTAAAAAGGGATAACAAATTTTTAATATTTCCCATGTTAGCATCAGAATTAGAGATAGATTTTTGAATAATAATGTTAATAATTTTTTAAAATTTTATAGATTAATAATATATTTAATTATAAAAACTAAATTAGTGGTGAAATATCCCGTTACTAAATTTTAAAAAATTACTACCTTAGTGATAGAACTTTCATTAATAAATCTCATATTAGCAATAAACACAAGCATCACTAATTACATCCGTCGTTTGTTTTAGATTGTTGTTGGGTTAAAAAATTTGCGACAGGCGCAATGATTAAAATTAATGATGAATGTAAAAATTCTGCCGATAATATGTGTGTTTTTGGTAGTGTATTTAATGAAATTAATAATGAATATTTAATCAAACTAATAATGAAACGTGTCAGGTATCAAATAGTTATCACATTAGTTAAATCTGTTAGTCATTGGATCTCGTCATTCGAGATCTAAAATGAGATATGTTATCATTGAAGTACAGAGTTGAAAAACTGAAGCCATGCAAGAATTATTTCACGAAGTATATAGTGCGAAATAATATTCACTTTTATAAAGAAAATGTTACTTTCTTTCATTTTAATTATAATACCATATATTATTTTATTGATATATACAAGTGACATGAAAAAATTTATTTATCTAAATATAAATGGAATTTAAGCCATAAATTTATACCAATTTATGTCCCAAATTATTCTAATCTACAAACATTATTAAATCTGACTAAAAAATTAAACCACAAAATCCAAAAATCGGAGTGAAAACTCCGGAAAAAATGGAGTAAATGAAGGAATAGATTAAAAAGGGAAAATAGAAATCGAATGAAGAGAAAAAGTTTCTTCCTAATCTCGAGAAAAACCGAATGATGATCTGTTAATTTGGTCTCAAACGGTGTAATCTAGGCCATATGCATAGAAATTTTAGCATTTTTTTAAAATCATATTAATCAATTTTATATCGCGCATGTATTTGATTTACGAAAAATAGGGTAGTATGGAGATTTAATATTAAAAAAAAATTAAAAAAAATATATTACTAACTAATGTTCTACCATTTGTTTGATTAACGCGCAAATTAGAAGTGAGATTCGTATATTTTTCGCAAACTTAATTGGAAAGCAGAATAATATATATATTTACTGACTTGATATAGTATTCATTAAACTTACTTACACATGAAATCAATATTTATAGTTGGGTCCTATCATCTCAAATCATTTTACTTGTTAGATAATTTGGTGAGAAATTCAAATTTTAATAGATTAAGCATTTTTATCTCTACTCTTCTTTTAGGATTTATATATTTTATTTATTTCTAAATTTTTAAAAAGATAAAATTATTAATTTCATCGTTAAATTTATATAGCACTAACAAAATAATCTTTGAATTATACTAAATTATCAATTTCATTCTTAAATAATATCCGTACAAATAAATTTATTTTTTCATATCATTATTTATGGATGAAATTGACTATACAAATTTATATAGACGAATAAAATTATTTGCATGGATTATTACTTAAGGATGAAATTAATAATTTAATATAATTTAAAAATTATTTTATCAACATTATATAAATTTAGTGATGAAATTAATAATTTTATTTTTGAAAAAAATTAGATAGTGCAATGGTAAGAATATTCAATCTTTTTAAGAATTTGAACTTCTCACAATATTGTTGTTATAAAGAATTTATACATCACACAAAGTAAATTAATTAATTAATTAATAATAAGGTGTATATTTTAATAGCTACGTGCTATAAATACTTAATCATCTTTCTTTATCTTAATGAGTCCTGAAAAAATAATGAAGCCATCCGTAATATTATCTTTTTGGTGAATAATCCTTTGAAATAAAGGAAAAATTTAGGCCAGTACCATTTACTACAATTCATTGCAGTGAGATACTTCAAGCGTACTTTTTTTCATTTAAATACAACCACTAAGGTCAAATTACCACAATGCCCAGAAGACAAAATGATGCACCTGTAGCATGTCCCAGGAAGAACAAAAGACGTGAAACAAAAATAATGAATTACATTCTATCAAAATGCAGTACTAGTGAAGAAACTTGACAAACTAAATGAAGGTGCCGTACAAATTGCCGAATAATTACACCAGACAAATTTAGACAACACTGAACAATCGGAATCAACATTTCCAGACTTCAAAAACTTAAAACCAATTGCAAATAGTAATTTCGCACAAATCAGAAGCGTCAGGTGTTAGAGTGTGTCCTAGGAGCTAATCATAAGATGATTGTAATATTACACGATATATTACGTTTTCATTTGATAATATAATTATTATATTTTTTTATTTTATTTTGAGTAAATTATAACTTCAATATAATAATTATCTTTGAAATAACTTTATTATTCTTAAAATGTCCCTAGTCAAGTATTATTATGAAAAGGATAGTAATAATACATTAAGATTAGCATGTATAATGACTGATGATTATGAATCATGGATATCTGATATCAAGTCAATATATGAGTACATTGTTAGTGAACAATGTACTGGACTAACCTATTGTAAGAATACTGCATGGATAGATGTATCATTAGTTATTCTCATATGATCACAAATGCACATAATTCTTTAACTTGAAGTCACTACGGTTCCTTACATGAGGAGCTACTCACTTTGATGTCGTTTTATGTCACCTTTAATCGAAATGACGAGTACGGCATTGATTGGGTGTGTCATGAATTATGCAGAGGGAAGTGAGTGATGTAGATGGAATTTTGTTACTCTTGTATAAAAGAGAAATATCCTTGGACCTCTTGATTGAGTAAGACTTAGAAATGCATGGCTATGCTCAATTGGATCGATATGTGATATTGATAATTTGTTTTAAGTCTACTCAATATCAAGAAATATAAATTGAACATTGATGAGGATGACACGCTTCATGCCTCTAGTTCGATTTGGATATTCTTACAAAAGGGATTATGATACAAAGTGTTGATCATATATTAGATAGATGTCGAATCATAGATATTCTTACTATTTGAGTGGTAGTGATGTATTGCTACATACCGCTCACTATCTATGGCCTAAAATGAGTCATTATCAACGTAGTAAGAACTTACAGGGTCACACAAAAGAAGTAGGAATAAGATAATAATTAATTAATTTTTAGTTAAACTAAAATTTAATTAATTGAACTTATTTTCATGTATATATATTATTATTAAGATAATAATATATTTTTTCACGTAATATATATATGTATATATATAATATTATGTTATATTATTTGATATTAAAGTAATATTAGATAGTTATGTTATTAGATATTAGATAATTATATTATGAGATAATTTATTATCTAATATAAGATAATTATATGCTAATTTAATATTAGATAATTATATTATGATATAATGCAATTATCTAATATTAGATAATTAATAGATAAGTTCTATCTCTCTTCACTCTCTCTACTATAAGGATAAGGATAAGGATAAGGTGATTTTTGTTAAATGTGATTAGGATCTTTTGAAGTATTATCCTAGTAGGATTAGGATTGTGATATGCATTAGTTCTATAAAAGGGACTTGAAGGCAACACTTTGCATTGGTGTACATAAGCTTCAAGAAAACCCTAAATCACTCAGAAAATTTCCTAATCCTAATCTTAGTGAGAGAGATGAATCTTAGCAGTTTCGTAGAGGGAAAAGTTATTGTTTACTCCGTGTGGATACCATAGAGATGCTATATCTTTCAGCCGGCATTTGATTTATCTTGGTCTCTCAAGGATTCATTCAGAAAGAGCACAAGCACTATTAAGGTAAAATCCTAATACTAATTTATGCCATTCTATATAGATCCTAAGTAGGAATTGGATTAAAAAATTTAAAATTCCACTACATATGTTGATCTAAATCCTAACATCAGGATGAGTTGTTAACAGGTAAACCTACATTCTCTTAATCTTGATTTGAGTATCGGGATTATCTTACAATTAACTTGATGAAAAATATTACTGTTTGTGTGAGTGTGTATATATATGTACATTGAATCGAAACCCTATAAGTTAGAATGATGAACATGCCTCATACTATTTTATTGCATGTTATTGTCACTAATTCTACATAATAATTGCTTGTATAACAAATAGAAACATGGCATCATACATATTGTTTTGATTTTTTTGTCATTTTATTCACATAGAAGTAAACAAAAACATGCTTTTTTGTCAATTTTGCTGTTAATCATACTTAATTTATCAGTTTATTCCCGATTTATGTTAGACATTATTGTTTTCACATAAAATAGTAACATCTTATTTGATGTCACTATTTCTTGAAGAACCTGTAACACATTATTTTTTTGAAATTCCATTGTTAATCATACTTCATTTTACCTATTTATGATATTTTTTTATTAGTGTTACTATTTTCAAACCAAACAGCACCATAATAAAATAACATGTTACTGTTTGTTATGAGAACATTAATATGCTATTTTTTTTATCAGTTTTGCTGTTAATCATGCTTGATTTGTTAGTTTATTCCCATTTTGTGTTAGATGTTACTGTTTCCATATAAAATAATAACATGTCATTTGATGTTACTGTTTCATATAGAAACAGTAACACGTTATTTTTGTTGAAGTTTCATTATTAATCATGCTTCATTTTGTCTATTTCTATTTTTTTTTGTTAGTGTTGCTATTTCAGACTAAAATGAAGCATGTCATTATAATAAAACAACATATTACTATTTATTCTAAAAATAGTAATATGTTACTTTTTTTTTATCAATTTTACTGTTAATCATGCTTCATTTGTCAGTTTATTCCCAATTTGTATTAGATGTTATTATTTTCATAATAAATAGTAACATCTCGTTTGATGTTACTATTTCTTGTGGAAATAATAACACATTATTTTCTTGAAATTCTATTATTAATCATACTTTATTTTATCTAGTTATGGTATTTTTGGTTTGATAGTGCTATTTCAAACAAAATAGAAATATATCACTAAAAGAAAACAACATGTGACTGTTTGTTCTAAAAATAGTAACATATTTTTTTATTAGTTTTTGTTATTAATAATGCTTGATTTATTAATTTATTTGAACAGAAAGGAAACAAAGCATCCAAACAAACAAAAGAAGCTGAAGAAGAAACTCTAAGATTCTAGCAATATAGGTCTAATCTGCTGGCATGTATAAGGCAGATTGATGACCTTCAATTCAATGAGAACCATAAGATGGTGCTGTAACAAAATCTCTTTTAGATTCTCATCAATGCAATAATAACAAATGACCTTGATTACAGTATATGTTAGAAGAACCATTAAGAAATGCAATCAGTAATTGCTACCTTCTCATTCAAGAATGAACGATTCGTAATTGGGGGCAAACATTTGAGCATAATACCTATATTAGTAAAGCTAATTTTTGGAATAAGAGATAGAGAATGCTCTATCAATATAGTAGCTGGCAAGATGCCACAATTAGATTTAAACACAAGATGATTTCGTGGCCAAGGATGTTTAACAAAACCAATGATATTCAATGCACTCTAAAGGGTAATGGGAGAAATATCAGAGACCGATGTTCAGGATGTCTCACACCTTATAATGCTGATACTGCTAGTGACCTTGTTTGTACCAAATAAGGCTCAAATAGGGCTCACACACTAGCCTGGTTATACCTCAAATATGTAGAGGAGATAAATGACATAGCAAAATATGGGTGATCTCAATACATACACAAGCAACTAATGAGTTCAATTACAAAGGATAGTCTACCAAATGTCATCGGTTGCATCATGCTATTGCTAGTAAGTTACAATTGTCAAACTTGTTTTGCCTACGTGTTATTTTCTTTGATATTGTCTACATTCATTTTTATTCATTTAATTAAATTTTTTGCCACTTTTCTTCCATGTTTTTGGTATTTTTCATTGATATTACTGTTTAGATGCCAAATAGTAACATATAACTATTTGATATGTAAAGAGTTACCCTATGTTTTTTGGTAGTTTGGTTTTTAGTATGACTTCATTTATCCATTTATTTTGAATTTTTAGTTCATGTTATTATCTGGATATTAAACAGTAATATGTTACTCTTTGTTTATGTAGACAGTAACATATTGCTCTTTGGCAATTTTTTTATTAGTGAAACTTATTTCTTTTATTTAATTTGAGTTTTTGGTGTATGTTACTATTTGGATACTTGATTCATCTATTTACTTTAAGTTTTTTGTGCATGTTACTATCTAGATACCAAACAACAACATGTTCTTTTTTTAATATATTTTTTGTTAATGACATCAAATATGCCATTTTATTACTCTATCTTTAAATGTAGCTTCCTTTGAAAATTGATATGATAACATGTACAATGTATTATTGACAGTATTGGCTGTATGAGACAGCAAATGTACATAATGGACATCAAATTCAAAAAGTGCCAAGATGTGTCAAATGGGACTTGAAATTCCTCACACGCCAACTAAAGAATTAATTGATCATCTAGCTTTAAGTAACCTTTGGAAAAAATTAATTTGCTTTGAAAACAAAAACATGTCAGTAAAAGAAAATATGTTATTATTTGTTCTGAAAATAGTACCATATTTTATTTTTAATTATGTTTAATTTGTTAGTTTATTCCTAGTTTTTGTTTGATGTCATTGTTTCCACATGAAATAATAATATCTTGTTTGATATTACTATTTCCTATGCAAATAGTAACATGTTTTATCGGGAGTTCTATTATTAATCATACTTCATTTTGTCTATTTTTTATGTTTTATGGTTGGTGTTGTTATTTCAAACCAAACAAAAACATATTACTAGAAAAAAAATATGTTACTGTTTATTCTGAAAATAGTAACATGTTATTTTTTTCATCAATTTTTATTATTAATCACGCTTGATTTGTCAATTTATTCTTAATTTTTACTTCATGTTACTGTTTCCACATAAAACAGTAACATCTTATTTGATGTTATTGTTTCTTGAAGTTTTTTTTACTCATATTTCATTTTGTCTATTTATTATGTTTCATTATTAATTCTTTACCCATATTATTGTTATATTGCCACTTACTTTTTATCTTCATGTTACTGTTTCTCACCAAAATAGAAACATGTCAACTAATTATACTAACAAGTGACCATTCTTATGTTTTAAGTCATCAATAGAGAACTTTAACCAATAAGTGAAGAAATACACCTCCTTTACAACCCTGATACATAACTATAACTAATTGAATACCGTGAGTAACCCAAAACATAAATCACACCCTTCCCAATTAGAGGAATCAGAAAGTGATAATGATACAAGAATAGCCTAGTATATAATTCAATCATGAATAACAAAACTAGACTAGTTTGTAGATATTGCATTATCCCATAAAGAACACCTACAACAAGAAAAAAATGAAGTACAATAGTTGAGGGACTAGCTCTTTAGTGCAAATATCAAGATAAATGAATTGATCGATGAATTGAAGTCTTTCATAGAGAAACTTCAGAGGTTAGAGTAACAATTACAACAAAACAAAGAAATAATCACAAATCTCACACATGAAAACACACGACTTTAAGTGCAACTATCTAACATAATAAAGTAGATAGAAAACCTCAAAATGGTCATTAACATATTGGAGAATGTAAATGCAAGTCTTGAAAATCAAAATAAATAGCTGAATGCATAGCTAATAGAAATAATTGTGCAGGTGGTTAAACAAGAAAAGGTAGAAACCATAGAAGCTAAAGAACAAAATAAGATTAAGAAAAATCAAAGGTTGATGATCACAGGGATTAAAACAAAAACAAGAAATACAAAACATGACACATACTACATATGCTTGGGCTAACAAAAAAACCTATAAAAGAATAACAAACATGACAACAAAAAATACCTATTAAGGAGGACGTTGGGAAGAGTAAAGAGACTCCTGTATTAATCTTAGAGGAAACAATAGCAAAATTGCCCAAAAAAAATAGACTCAAAAGGTAACAAAAAGTACAAAATGGCGAGCTATGAAATACCTCACCCTAGATGTCAAGAATAAAATAATCCAAATAAGAAAAACAGGAGACTTATTGTAGGTCATGTCCTATTTTCTTGTTGATTCGTTTAATAAACTCAATATTATTACCTGCTGCCTCAACTCATTTATATGCCACAGCACTATTGATAGGACTTTTGATTAGACATCTCCTCAGCAGGACATGTTCATAATGTTAGAAGAGTTGATTGATATGCTCACAGACAAGGCAATAACAAATAATGTGTGTATGTTCTGAACTTTTATAACATTACTATTTTGTCTTGTTCCTTTTTATAGTTATGTTACTATTTTGATTCAAAACAATAACATGGCAATATTAAGTTTATTTAGACTAAAAAATATGATATTACTATTTAGATTCCAAACAGTAACATGCAACTATTCATGTTGTTAAAAATTAGGAATAATAATATTATTGTTTGGAGTTTGAATTTTTCTTAATCAATTTATCTAACAAGAACCAATCCTTCAATTTTAGATCATAGACAGTCATGTGTACACTCTCAGCTTGACTGCTATATCTAGCAAAAACAAGATATTTGTATTTGATAACTGCTACTTGGTAAGATCTTAAATTCATTTCCTAAATGTAAAATACATAAAATACTTTAGTATTAACTCGTGTTCACATGATATTAACAATCTCATATTGTGAGCCCGCTTAAACTATACCAGGAAGCGAAACAGTACAAATTCGATGAAAAGATGGAGGAAGCAATGGCTATAGAAATTATTCTATTCCCAATAAACTTAATAGGCATCAATGACTACAACAACCCCAATCATTACACATTACTCGTGCTTAATAACACAAACTACAAGTGGACTCATTACAACTCATTAAGTTCTTGAAGAGAGGGGGTGCAAATTCATACTTTCATGATGCTAAAATGGTGGTGAGTAATATTTATATTATGATTAAATACCAAGTGTTGTTACTGTTTGTTGTTTTCTTGAAATTTCATTGCTAACCATGATTGATTTATCTATCTATATTGTTTTTTGATTGATGTTACTATGTCTAGACCAAAACATCTCAGTCCAATGAAAAATAATATGTTATCTTTGATATGTAGACAATAACATATTTTTCCCTATGAGAAAATATATCAAGTGTGATATTACTCTATGATATGTTATTTTTTGTTGATGTTATTATTTCATGTGAAAATAATAACACGTTATTTTGTCATAGTTTCATTGTTAATCAAATTTCATTTGTCTATTTATTTTAATTTTTTTATTAATATTACTATTTCTATACCAAATAATAACATGTCAGAACAAGAAAATAATATGTTACTACTAGAAGTGAAAACAGTAATATGTCATTTTTTATTTAATTTTCTTTTTAATAATACTTGATTTCTGAATTCATTTTTAGTTTTCATTTTGATGTTATTGTGTACGGATTATATAATAACATATTCTTTTTTCCACTTGATATCTTACCCAACTTGTTTATTTAACAATAAAAAAATTACTACAAGAAAAAGAAGAATGAAATCCTTCAAAATAATGAAATGGATATAGAAGTAGAACTAACAATTGTAGAGCCTCCTTTTGAAATCATATCATACAAAAGGTCACCACAACAAGAACTTGCATCATAAGTAATAACTTCTTTTCTAATCCAAAAGTACCATGACTATGAGGTATCAAACTAACTCATTCCTCAAATTTACAATTTCAAGTAAGACTATAGGATTTTTTTCTACAAACAAATAGAGGATCTATTCAAGAATAAAGAATTTGAAGAATAATTTCTGCTAAAATTTGTGAGGAGATACAGGGCAAGATTAGTTAATAAATTCCTCAAGAATTTCAATCCTTCCAACTGAAGTTAATTATTATGCATATAAATATCATAGATTTAATTGTATATAACATCCAAATATATGTAACATTCAACCATAAATGTTAATAAAAAATACAATGTATTCTTCTTTCTAGTTTATATTAACATTTAGAATTCATTTGCCTTATGATTTATAAACTTCTTCCTTGATGTTACTATTTTTTATCAAAATAGTAATATGCAATTATGTATTACTTTTCGTTCATGTTATTACTAAAACTAATAAAAATGAAGCATATTCTTCTTTCTAATTTCTTTTAACATTCAGAATTTATTTATCCTATATTCAGAACTTCTACCTTAGTATTACTGTTTTGAATCAAAATAGTAACATACAAGTAATTGTGTTGTTTATCTGTTTATGTTACTGCTAAAACTAATAAAAACACAGCACGTTCTTCTTTCCAATTTCTTTCAACATTCAAAATTTATTTACCCTATGTTTATGAACTTCTATCTTGGTATTATTATTTTTTATCAAAATAATAACATCCAATTGTGTATTACTTTTCGTTTATGTTACTACTAAAACTAATAAAAATGAAGCATATTTTTCTTTCTAGTTTCCTTTAACATCCAGAAATCAATTAATTTCAAGTTTCGTTGACATTACTTTTTCAAACAAAAATAGTAACATACAAGTAATTATATTATTTTTCGTTAATGTTACTACTAAAACTAATACAAACACATCATGTTCTCCTTTTAACATTTAAAATTCATTTACCCTATGTTTAAGAACTTCTACCTTCGTATTATTATTTTCGATCAAAATAGTAACATCTAAGCAATTATGTAGTTTTTAGTTTTAAACCTAACAAGAATATGTCAAGTACTAATATTAATCAACAATCACTTACATTAATGCATTTAAATCATATTTTTGTTCCTTGTTACATAGAAAAAAATTGTAATGAATGCAATTGTGCCATACAGAAAATTGCATTCAAGCTAACTCCTTGCAACTTTTCTTATTATGATGTCCTAGTTTGTCACATATTTTGTACTTAATTTTCTTAACACACTCATCCCTCAACTAATCTTTATCTTCTTAGGTCTTCTTGCTTGTTTTTTTTTAAATTGGAGGTAAGATAGTTGTTTCATCACTTGCAGCAACCTCCTATGATAGGGAAAAATCGCTAGAAAATGGATTCTTAAAATTTTCACACATTATCCAAAACAAATCATTGTATTCTATTTCAGTATTAATCTTTAATATCACAATTTCAACCTTACATTTACATGCGAGTAATAGGCACTATTTCATTGACAAAAAAATCATAAATACCTAGTAACAATGCGATCAAAAAAATAAAGATGATCAATACAAGCGAATGCAATCGGAAAATGGAAGAGACCAATCAAAGGCGATAAAAAAAACAAAGGTAATCAACAATGAGATTAATTAGCAATTTGTAATAACAATGCATTCGAAAAGTATGAATGTCTCGCATAAAATATGTGAGAATGGTGCCTAATTAAAAAATGATTTTTTGGGAATATAAGAGTTATAATTCATAAAACTGGTACTTTTTTAAAAAGAAGTTTAGCACTAGTATCTCTTTGCAAACAAGTTTATGAAGTTCCACCAGAATGCAATTTACTATTGAAATAATATTTTAAAAATTAGAATATTAACAAATTTCCATTTTTGGCCACAAGAATTGTTTTCAAAATTTAAATTATGTTCATTGACAAATAAAATTTATTCGAACCTAGTATATTTCTTCCTAAATTAATGCTTTATTAATAACACTATTTTTTTTAGCTAAATAGTATGGCGCTAGTAATAGACTCATGGCTATTAATGACTTAACCAGGTAAATTACGTAACGCCGCCATTTGAGTAAATGATATATCTTGCAAAAAGAGCTTGAATAGTGATCCATGGAACACATGTTGGATCCTAAATAAAAGACTCAAAATGGGGATTCCACTAATGAACTACTTTTCATTAGTGAAAGTCTGAAGCATGAAGGTCAATTTCCACAGCCAACACTAACCGGCGTCTACCACTAAAATGATGAAGTTGATAGGTAGATGACAAATTGATCCAATGATGGTTTAGGAGACCAACAAATACCAAAAGTGCAAAGAATTTTTTGTATTTTGTATACATGAATACGTTCTTGACTCTATCCTTTTAAAATAAATAAAATCAAATTATTACTTATTGAAATAGAATACACAAAAGTGAAAATAAAAAGAGAAATATTGTCAAAGTGATTAGCTTAATGATATTGAGTCATTATTTTATTTTGAAGGTTATGGTTGTAATATAAAATAGTGTCAATTTGTCATCAATGAAATATTATAAAATTTTAAGATTGTCAATATTTTGATGGAGGTTGTAGTAACTAATTTTCCTTTAATACAAACTGAATATTTTGTAATAAGGAAATACCTCTATAATAAAGAGGCTAACTAATATTGGTTGCTCCTATTCTCTTTATCTTTTAGCAAGAAATATAAAATAAAAATATTAAGAATGTTTGGCTTAAATGATATCCGATATTTTTTTTTGAAGATTTTGCACCTACTGTTGTATGTATGGTTCAGTCTCTGATCCTAATATGTATTCGTATAATGGTTTAATCATTCTTGCTATCACCAAAAAATAAAAAATAAAAATAGAAATGTTTGACCATCACTCCGAAGCCTCCTTTCTTTCTAACTTTTTTCCCGGTTTTAAACTTACTTTTCAAAAGATTGAGAAATTTCTTACTCATGTTCAAGGATAAATTTGAGAAAAATTATGATAAAATTCTGTAGGTTTCCTTCAGGTTTTAGGCAAATGCTAAGAAGGACTGTTGTTAATTTTTAAATATATATTCCCTAATAATTAGATTAAATACTTTGCTTTTATTGTTAATAATATAATAAATGATAATATACTTAATAATAGAATTACATTTAATGTTTTATTTCTATTTTAATAAAGTATTTAATATATTATTATTTATTATATTATTAAAAATAAAAAATCATTTGATTTAATTAGTTGAGGATATATATATATATAACACTTGCCTAATTTCTATAGTATTTTGCCAACATTTTAACATAACATGAATTTTATATCATTTTAGTAATCTATTGCTCTCAAATTTTTTGACAAATCCAAGAACAATTTATATATTAGTAAAATAAATTCAAATTAATTATTTTTAAGCAAAAAACACATTCTTGCAAGTAAACACAAGTTTAAGCCTGTATTGAATTAAATGGAAGGAAAAAAAACTTTGTTATGTATGCCAATATGTCAACAAGGTGCATGTTAATTTTGTCTAATGTTTGGTCGCCCATATAACCTATAAACCCCCCCTTTTTTTAAAGATTTTTAAAATTTTTTTAACTCTTCAAAAGATTTAAACTGCATGAAACAGTTAATTTTGCGCGCGAGTAGGTCGATTGATTAGGATTAAAGGACTTTAGATAACCCCACAAACATACTAATATCCTTAAACATGTTATGTCAGATGCATAGTGTAAAAAAATTAAAAAAATAAATAAATTGTGCCGTATATTTAGGATAAAGGTGCAGATGAGTCAAATTTCATAATCAATTAAAAATTAATTTGCAAAAAGCTAGATTAAATTAGACTTTTAATGGATCAAGCTCAATCAACGTACTAGTTGAATTTGAATTTCAGATTACTCTCTTCCAATTGATTGCTAGCGTAACAATAAAAAAAGAAAATGTTTCTCTTATGTTACATAAATATATATAATATATATAAAAAACTTAATCATACTAATAATTATTGAGGTTGCACAAAAAATTTGTTATTTTTTGTTGATTATAATTGTTGGTATTATGTGATGGTTATATAAATATTTTTTATGGTTGTAGAAAAATATATACTAGTAAGTACACTAAGATTAAAAAAAATATAATTTTTAGTTTATTTGTAAAAAATAAATTTTTATACACTCGGATTTATATGAAATAACAAAGTTATTTAAACTTCTCTAAGTCCATTTTCATCACAAACTCGAATACAAATTCAAATTTTTAAATTTGATTATATATTTCAATCAAATAACATACTGAGTGAACTCGCATAAATTAATTTAATACCATATTCGAGGCATGATGCAAGCTTGAATCTGAATGATTCAATCCAGTTTAATTTAAACTCAAGCTCAAGCAAGGTTATATATATTGAATTTAAACTTGAGTGCATAATTGTTCAGTTTAGCTCTTCATTGATATGCACTCCTGCGGCAAAACATCAAATATAAAACACCCACCGAGGAATGCAACAACTCCTATGCGCAACGTAAAGCACCCACCAAGGAAGGCAATGACTCGTATATATCCATTTTAGGAGACTTTGAAGTATATTAGACTTTTGAGGATAAACCAAAATATGCTAAAATCTCATCATTTTGGCACTTTTTGTAGGCCTGGAAGCTCAATTCGGGAAGCTTCTTTGGGGAATTTGAGGAATATAGTCCACCACGTGCTTAGACGGCCATAGAAGAAGGAAATAATTTGAAAAGCTCATGAAGTGCATGGTCAAAATTAAATTACGAGTCATTTGGTCATTGAAGGAATTAAAGATTTTTTTTATTTTTTTGTTTGGTTGGGGTGGTTATGTTTGTGTTTTATTTGGATTCCAAGTGCCAACTTTTGGCTGATCTGCACCCAGATTGATAATAAATGGAAGATGTGCTGTGGGTGATTTGTGACCAGAATTTAGCCTACTAGTTGAATTACGTGCAAAAATCAGATTTTAAAGTTAGCGGTTGTTTTGTTCCACTTGCCAGATTTTGAGTATCTGGAGAACCCCACACACAAACATTGCAAAGCAGTAGTATCTTGTTTGAATGGATAATTGTTCAAAGCAATTTTTCACTTCAAACGTGGAAACAAGAAAAACTCAAAACTTAAATCCGTACCATGCACCAGCCGGGAATCGAACCCGGGTCTGTACCGTGGCAGGGTACTATTCTACCACTAGACCACTGGTGCTTTTGGTCGAAGCTGCCCAAGGGGTGTTATGAGTAGGCAAATGAAAATTAATTCTCCTTCTCAGTTTCAGGACAAATTACATTCAACTTTCTTAAATTTTGGTGCTAATCATATTCATTAGAATCCCATTTTCAAAAATATGTGCCAGCTTGCCTTTTTTGTATGTATTGGCTTTTCTTTTTCTCAACTTTAAACAAACTAATTAACTTTCATAAATAGGGAAGTGAGTTTATATTTAAAATAGAAGGGAAGAGAGATAAATGTATATAAACATAAATAGTGTATACTTCTGAAAATATGATATAATTAAAGCAAAATTTAAGAAAAGACTACTTTATCCAATAAATAGCTCTCACTCCAGGGTTCATTCTTTTTAAGTGATCAGCCACCATATTTGTGGTATCTATAAATGACAACAAATGCATCGATTTATAGTAATACACGAAATATTGGGATACTCCTCTTCTTTTTGTTCATTTTCCGGTCGCAAGAGAGAAAAATATAAAAAACTTTCAATCCCGTTGTACGTAAAAAATATAATTCTGAATACTACTGGCCATTAGAATTGTATCTATTTCCCTTCAATTAAGACCCCCCCCCCCCCAAAAAAAAAAAAAAAGGGGGGGGGGAGAGAGAGAGAGAGAGAATTCAAATTCTACTAGTGGTACAATGATGTCAGCAAGAGTGATGTTTCATTCACAAGATTGGAAAGGCAAGCAATGCAAACAAAGTAATGCCGAGGGTTAGGGTCACTGGTCATAGGCAAATTTACCCGGAATGTGACCAGTCCAGTCCCATTGAGTACATGTTTGGCACAAAAAGCTCAGCTAATTCACTTCTAGGAAGGATCGGAGCCAATGGCAATGCCTTCCTTTCAATTTCTGGAGGAGAGGATAGTGCAACAAATGTTAATGTTTCCAATGGAAAGAATATCAATTACAAGCAAATTAGTTTTGTACGAATGAGTAGCTATAGTAACCAAATCAACAGCTAACTTTGTCAAGAGAATAAGTTACACAGAGATCAGTTTTTGTACAATTGACAAGTTATAGCCACAGAAGCCATATCAGATAATGCTGATTAATTGTTAGATTTCAACACAGTCATCATTGTTGTCATCACGATCATCTATATCTTGGTCCCAGTCCAATGAGAATGAGGTAGCTGATTTCATTAATTCTGTGAGTCCAGTGATATCCTCTAGGTAGGTAGGATGATTAATTGCTTGGAGAACGAATTCCATTCCCCTGTCCCTATACTCTGATACAACCTGCATTTTAAATTTTACAACAAAAGGAGATGAAGAAGATTGGTAACTTGGTAACAGTAGGGTCAAGAAGCTATGACCCTGAATCAAAGACCATGACATATAGCCAATAGCATATCCTCTTATGTCATAATAACATTGCTAGAATATCAGAATTGAAATCAAAATTTAAAAACAAGGAATGGAGGCACTCTAATATCTTCCAGACATAACGCATAAGAAGGTAAGAGGTAACATCCCATACAAGTAAATGTGCCATCTATGCTCCTTTTTGTTTGAGTTGGTTCCTTGAACCAGTTTAGTGTCAAAGGAATTGTGATAATGCTTTGGTTTAATTGATTATTCATTTACAATCACAAAGCTTAAATATAAGAAGTTTGATGAGATTTGAATTAAGTATTAAATCATTACAGCTCACTATGAAATCATATCTCACGAGTTCAAGGCAACAAATCCAAGGACACTGACATATGAAGCACGAAAAGTTAATAGGAGTTGCAAAGATATAGCCCAGATGATGTTCAACACCCAAACTTACCTTGGGGCAACAGGCTGTGCAGCTGGACGAAGAGTAACCTACAAGGGTCATTTGCAAAAATTGAGAAAGTGAGCCACGGATCTGATGAGGTAAAATACCAAGAGGTTGCTCACTAGTTCCACTGACACCGGAACTTATATCCCCTTCTGCATATATCCTGAAAAGTGTAGAAAAAAGTCAGAACTTTAATCTAGATCAATAAAAGCAAAGTGGGTGGAATTTCTGCTTGGGCTCTTCGCTATAACTGCTGAAAATTTTTGCATCTAGAACCATCAGAGAAACAGCAGCTGGATTACCCCTGTGGATGATGCAAAATCCCTACTAAAAGTTCAACTGCAAGGGCAGAGGCAATAGGAGCAAGCCCTGGCCGAGTCACAGTGCATTGCTGGTCCAAAGTGCGGTTGGAGGTTGACTGCAGAAAGTGCAGATTAATTAACACTACATATATATGATCAAGTATGACAAAAAGAAAAAATGTTTCTGAATGAAAATTACATCAGTTGGTGCAACAACATCATTGCAGAAATAACAGCCCAATCTCTGCTTCTCATTCGCATTATTTATGCCAAGCTTGTTCATATCCAAAGATAAAGAATTTGCAGTTTCAGCTTTTACATTATGAGAGGAGATGAAAGGACCAGCTCCATGGCGCATAACCAAGAAACTGTCAAACCCAAGAGCTGCAGTAATAGTAATCTGCAAATAGAAAAATGGTGCATATGTAAGGCATTTTTTTAAGGGTAACTGAATCCAAATAGTAATTGAATATCACCAGCTTTAGCTCAAAATGTGAATAAAAACTAGAAAGTGAGTCATGGATAGGGAGTAATGTAGAGCAACATACATACATACCATCTATTAGAAAAAATTGACTAACCTTATTTGTATAAGCACAAAGAAGCGTTGGCAGCCATCGACTTTCCCTTGTATCCGTCAACAAGAAAACTGCATCATGAGCATCAATCAAATCGTGCAACCGTCTACAATCGCCTAGGACACTATCCTCTTCTTGGCTAGGTATTGGATGGCCAGGCATTGGTATAGCCATTACAACACCTTCTGCTTCCTGGAAAAGAAAAAAAGCAAGCAGATCTGAGACAAATGTCATATTTAGGTTGAGCATCCAGGAAAGTCTACGGACTCAATCAATTACCACTGCTGGAAAAATCCGTTTGAGACTTTTAACTGCTGCTGTGGCTTTAAAATCACCTCCATTGAGACAATCATCTAATGTATAAAGTGACTGTCTCAAGGGGTTAGACATAGCTACCCTGCCATTGTCAAGTAGAGTAATTTTCCGGATACCCCATGCCTGCAATATGCATAATCCTTAAGACCTGAAAAGGAAATAGAAATAAAATTAACACCTCCCCACTACTTACCATAAGCATGCGAGCAACCTGACATCCAAGAGTACCAGCTCCAAGGAGAAGGCATTTTAAAGAAGACAAGACACTCAAGTTTAATGAAGGCAACGCACGCCACCTCATAAGCTTTAAATTCAAATCTGCGGCAGATATGGCCAGCCTGTAAAAAGTAAAAACATATATAAATTACAACAACATAGAATGCTAATACAATTAGTAGCATCAGCACATAATTTAGAATAGAGAACATGAGGCGGGCAAAAAACCTGGTTGGATCCAAGGACTGAGCAAGGCTAATACACCTAGGTACTTTCTTCCCCTTGTTAAGTTCCCAACCAACGGCATTAGGCACACTGTCTCTCCAAACTGAACAGTAATTCCTTTCAAGTTAGAAGACCAACATACTAAAGGTCTAAAACAGATTTTACAAGGATTAAAAATAAAAGATATCAACATTATAACAGGCACATATTTTCTTCAGCTCTACCTTGTGGAACTGTAATCAATGCTTCACCAACAAGTGACAGACCCATATCTGCAAAACCACGGTTTTCTCTGTAGGCAAAAAATTGAACTGTCTTGAGATTCCACCTTGCAGAAATAAGTGCTAAGAAATTGCGTAGAGGCCAACCAGGATTTTTTGGAAGATGACATGGGTCATAAAATCCAAAGAGGGTCTGCAAATAGAAAACATTAATTGTTTAAGAAACAGGCATCTGTAGTTTAACATCTGTCTATTTTGTTTCAAAGAATGTCAAAAAGATCATTAATTACTATAACTTGAGAAATGGAAGGAGATACCTTGTGGGTATCATCCTGACAATCTTCCCAATCCCTCAGATGCCTAATAGTAGCACGTGAATTTGGATCTATACTGACTAAAAAGAATGGGACATCTGCCATATACTCTTATGATTAGTTAAATATACCGAGTCAAAAAGAAGAAAAGAATAACTAGTGTTATATCCACCTGCTGTAGATCTTGAGCTACGCCACTCATTACAGGCTGCAGAGAGGGATTCTGCCTGCCATTTCAGAATAAAACAAACATCAGCAAGAGCAATGATGATTTAGTCAGCCAAGAGGTCAACAATAAACAAAACTCAGCACCTCTTCCACACTGAACCACTGAGAAGCTGGTCTTAGATTAACCACAGTAGCAGGAGGATCAAGCATGAGAGCAGGAAAAGCAAACCAATAATGGAAGCTCCATTTTTTCAGGTCTGCAAAAGAAATAAGAAGGAATCTTGAAAGTACTGCAGAATCCTCCACAGCTTTCCCAGTTTGAATGTCATCCCAGATCTATTCAATTGACAAAAGCTATGCTTGTGTGAGAATTATAATTTTTAATTGGAATATTTCCATGTTCAATTACTTTCTGATTCTTAACTCATTATTTCTACATGAAAATTCACCTTCTTTGCTTCTGCCTTCAGCAAGTTCAGCTTGTTAAGTGCATGGAAGCTTTCAACAGTATTAGTATTGTATAGTATGCCTGGGACAGAACACCTGTTCCTGTTTACTCGGTTTGGTTCAGGGGCTAATGATGCCTCACTTGATTCAGAAGGTAAGGACTCGGCTAACAGAGTTATATAATTTGATACTTGAGGATGTGAACAAGGTGCACAGAAACCTGCAGACGGATCAGAGCATTTAGTATTCAGATTAAATTTATATGAAACAAGTTAAAGTTCATCAAACATAATATATACTGCAGTTTCAGAACTTCAACTTCGCAACAACAACAAGAAGAAAATCCGCAATGATTAAAAGATCCCAGTTACATGACTTTAATTATACATGGAATGGAGTATGAATGTTTCACAAAAGAAAGAAAAAAGAGCAACCAATGACAGGAAATTGTTACTAAAATTGATTCATTAATATTCAGAAATAGGATTCAAAATTTGATTATCACCGGTTCTCGTAAGTTTGGTTCTAAATGATTTTCAATCTGACTTACAATCAGGAACAATATAACAATCAACGAAATCATCAAATTTGTAGTATTTCTAGTGTTTTGAATTAATCCTTTTCACAAAGTAATCAACCTGTTAGCTAAGACTACAATATAATCTTTCAATAATTGAACTGGCTAAGAAGTTAGATACCCAAAGCTCAATATATAAGTTTAAAATTAAAGGGAAGAGAGAGAGAGAGAGAGAGAAGTATTGAGACGAACCAGTGATGGGTATTGGAGAATCGTCAATGCCAAGCTTGTTGAGCTTCAAAGAAGAAAATCTGTGCCAGAAACCTTCGTCCACTGAGCTCTGCATCGGGGCGAATTGCAGTAAAGGTGCCTTCCGTTCGTGTTCCGCCATGGCTAACAGCTGATTCTAATTCAAGAAACTTAAATATTCAATAAACTTGGTTCGGTTGAAACACAAACCAGTTGAATTGGAAATTCTGGCAACAGGTGATGACTTACAAGGAAAGGGGTTTATGATAGTACGGGGAACATAGACCCCGGGTTCGGAAGGGTCAGCGATTCCTCTCCGGTTAGGAATTTAATTAAATTAAATGCAATTATTGATTTACAAGCATGACAACGGGCAAGATTAGTTAGTTTAGGGCCTCATCACTACCCATTAAATTAATTAATTGCAAGATAAATCACTACAATTTTAGAAGGCGTTTGGTTACAAAAGTAGGATGAAAATTTTTAAATTATTTGATTGTCGAAATTCTACCTTTCATAAATTATCAATGTTGCTTATCACACACATATTTGATAAAAAAATTTAAAAATTAAAGCAAATTCTTTTTTAATTTAAGAGCTTAAATTTGATCTATTATTAATATAAAATATTTAATACTATTAATAAATGAGGAAAAATATGTCATTAAAAAGTAATAGTAATAAAAAAATTTTAATAGTAATAAAGGAGTTTTAACATTTTTTAATTTAAATGGTAATACATGTAAGAATAATAGTATAAAATTGAAGTGGATCAAAGTTAAATCCTTAATTTAATTAATGACTATTTTAATATTTTATCCTTACTTTGAAAATTATAATAATATAATTTATTAATAATTATATAGTAAATGAAATAAGTATTATATTAAATTATATAAATAAATATTAAGTATTATATCATAAATATAACATGTAAATATAATCATAAATACAATAATAATATAAATTTAATTATAAATAGAATTATATTATATTAAATTATCTATATCTATTACATTATTTAATTTATTATTTAATACTTATTCTTTTAAAATTCAATTATTAAAATAAAATTTGCATATTTCTTATTTATTTTATATAAACTTGATAGAGTTAATTATTTAATCGATATTTTTTCCTCATTTTAATTATATTCCTTTTTAATTATATATAAGGATTGCTAACTTTTACATATGAATGTGAATGTTAGCAATCTCTACTTTTTCATTTGAGCAAAAAAATTATGTTATCAATTTAATGATAATAAAATAATAAAAGATATTATAGTTAATTTGCCACCACTATTAGCTTTTTAATTTAATTAGTGCACTTATTATGAAGATGAAAGAAAATAATTGGAGTTAACTTAAATATTTTAAATTAATATTACCTCAGTATCCTATATTATTTTAATGTTATCAAATTAATAGCATGATTTTTGTCTAAATAAAATAAAAGTCTCTAGCTTCTATATATAAATGTGAAAGTTAATAATGTCATGTGTATATATATAGATGTATGTATGTATGTATGTACGTATGCATATTATACTCGATAAAATTTAAAATGTGTTATATGGACATTAGTTAATTATAATAGGTTGATAAATATTCTTATGTGAATGAATAGATAAGTGATTAAGTGATAATGATTTAAGGTTAAAAGTGAGAAAGGTTAAATGTGAGCAAGGGTGAGTACATGAAGTGAAGGAAACCTAGGAAAGTTTTCTTATTCTATCCCTAGGGCTTATGTACCAAAATTTAGCCCAAATTCCTCATTTTTATCAACATTACCTATTTCCTTATCATCCTTTCACTACAAACATAACTCCAATCTTTCTCTTCATCTTCTTCTACCTTTTTCTTTCTCAAATTCCAAGCAAGGAGCAAACTAATCATCATTTCTACTACCTCTTGTCTCTTCTATAAATTATGACTAAACACTCTAACCCACTATATATGATTTATACTTGCTTAGGTTAGGTTTTATTTATATTTGCATAAGTTAAGGATTTGTGTCATAAAATGATGTTTGCTAAGGATTTCTTTCCAAATTTACTATATATAATATCGCTTTTATGTTTTGTGGTGGTTAATTTGCATGAAAATGCATTAAGAATAAGATTTGGAAGTTTTGAAGTATTTTACTGTGAATGAATAATGCCTTTTTCCTATAAAAATGCAAAAATACTTATGTGAATCGATTCATTTGGTTTAGTATGCAAAAATCCTTGCCCTTAATCGATTCATGAATTAATTCACATCTTACAAAACCAAGTTCAATGACATTGAATAAATTGGTAAATTAATTCAACAATGTCAAAAGCTAAACTCCCTTGCATTGAATTGATTTGAACCATATAGGATTGTACAAAATAACTTAAATTGATTCAAGCTTTCTAGAATCACACTAAATGACTTAAATCAATTCCCCAATTGATTTAGAGCTTACAAAAACTTACCGAAGGCTTTGAATTGATTCCCTAGTCAATTCATTAGGTTAGATTTCATATTTTTACATTAGTCTAAGTATAATTAGTTAATTACAATATAGTTATGTATTATATGAATTGGAAAAGTTATGGTAAAGTTAAAATCCCGTTCTAGATGTGTAATTTATCATTATGGCATAATTTTATTAAGTGTGATTATTTTTATTGTGAATGACATTGAGATGTGTGATGGGTGTGAGCTATTAAATCATGTGATCTAAAAGCTGGATCCAATATTTGCTTATGAGAGGCAAAACTAACTTGAAGGGAGAAAAATAGGTTAAAAAGGATAAGGCTGGATTGAAGTAAAAAAGAGTTTTACATGCTTTATATGTGTGTGTTACATACTTTATGTGTGTATGTATGCGTGTGTGATCTACTAAATGATATTAAGATGCTAGGATTGAAATATTGAATTGTAGAATTAGTTATACTTATGTGAATGTTATCTTTTTACAAATGGTTTCAATTTGTTAGATATATGAACTATGAATTACAGTTAAGAGAAGGAAATTTGATTGGTAAGAATTCTATCTTGCTTTGTTTTGTTTCTTTGCAATGTATGCATATTAAATCCAGGATTTATTCCTCTATGTTTTTGTTTTACAGATTCTTAGATAGATTTGCCTTTACCACAACCACAAAGAGAATAAATCCTTTAGGAATTCTACCAATATGATTATGGGTAGCATTTGGATATTTTGTTTGTAATTAGATATGCCTTTTTCTTTCTCTTAAATCTTTCCTTAGTAGGCCTTAGGTTGTAATGGATAGTTATTGGATAGATATTACAAACAATAGTGATTTTGTTTCAAAGGTGATAATTAGGCTAACTTATTCTTGGAAAGTAATGGTAATTATAAATAGACCTAATTTCCATTTTTTTATAGATACCAATTTTAATGATTATTAAAATTTATGATATAAATTTTAGTATTTACTAGTACCCTAAGAACCTTATTTTATATACTTAGGTAGTTATTTAATTAAGATAGATTGGGGGAGATCAATATATTGAATTCTACTCTGATTATAACAAAGAGAGGGTAATAACAATATATGTATATATAAGGGTTGCTATTCTCCACATTCATATATGGCGATTAATAATCTCTACGCTTTCATTTGGATGAAAAAAATATAATTAATTTAATGATAGTAAAATAATAAAAGATATTTAAGTAATTTTAATAAAAAATATTAATTTAAAATATTTAATTTAACTCCATTCATTCTTTTATATTTCCATAATAAAGATAATCATCAATTTAAAAGTTTATTATTGGTGGTAAATTAACTAAAATATCATTTATTATTTTATTGCATTTAAATAAGTAATATAATTTTTTTTCAACTAAAAAAGTAGATGTTACTATAGAGATTAGCAATTCTCTAAATATATATATGATTTTTTATATAAATCTATTTTATTTTTATATTGAAAGAGAGATATATTAGTCACTTTGATAATACTTCCAAGAAAGTTCAGAATTGACCCAAACAAATTACTGAAAGTTAAATTTTTAGAAGTATCAACTCCTTAATAATTTTTTAATATCAACCAAATAATTTTAAGCACTTGTCACAAAATTCACAAGCGAAATTACTTTATAAGTTTTTAACTTTTTGTAGAAAGTTATTTCTTATATGAACTAAATGTTTCCATAATTTAGTCTAAAATTAGAATTTCACTTATGTACCTAATCTTGAAAATTTGTATGGTTACATGCTTTTATAAATTTTCTAATTTTTTTATATTTTTCACATCTTATTATTTTTATATATGAAAATTTTGAATTTATGCAATTTTTAATGGTAGGATTACAATTTTTATGTATTTATTACATACAAAATTCAAATACACGTGCAATTTTTATGAAAAATAATTTTATAATTTTTATATCAAATTGTTATAAAAATCATAAAATTTTTAAGCACATAACAGATCATAACCTTTAAAATTACATCCATTAAAACTATAATTTTTTTAAGATAATAAAGGTGTTAAGTTATTTAGCATACACATCAAAATCAATGGAAGAAGTCACAAGCAAATTTTCTTCAAAGGAAGGAATAATAATATTATCATAGGTGCATAAAGCTTTATAGTTTGAAGTCAAGGCATCTCGTTAGAATTGATAATAAATTGAGTTGAGTTAATCTGAGATGGTGTCAACTCAGGCTCATCTTGATCTAATTTTAATTTTCTCATAACTTAGTTCGAATTCAATTCAAGCCAAGTAATTTTTCAGCTAGAGCTTGATTCAATTCATTAAAGTCAAAGTAGTCTTCAAAAAATCAAATTGGATTGAATGGTTCAACTAAAAAACTTATGAACTAAACATATATCTAGTCTACTTTATCACTAAAATCAAAAGTCTTTAAAACTATTAAAAAAACTACTAAATTGACATTAAATCAATTGCTTGAATCAATTACTATCTTATAGTTTTTACAACTTCAAAATTTTGTATTATCACTCTTATTTTATAGTGAGAACATTTGCTTTCACCCTTCATAATATTCCGCATAGGCTTTCATTTAGAGAGTTTTTCACATTTTTTCACCCTTTTTAAATAATATTTATAAATTGTATTTACCTTTAACTTTTGCACACACATGGCCACACAACTTATTTAGAATGAAAATGGCATTAATGATGTCTATTATTGACTCTATTTATTTTTTATTTTAATTATAATTCAAATTCAAATGCAAATATTATATCACAATTATTATGTTTTTCCTTTATAACAAGTATTTATCTTGAAATATATATTATAAAAGGTTTTATAATATATATATATATATTAATCTTGAATTATATATATATTATTCAAATTAGTTTATGATACAAACAAGTCGAACATCTATAAGTTCAATTTTAGGTCATTTAATATAAACCAAATTATTCAGCTCGTGTATTGCTTATTTTGTTCATAAGCTTGAAAGTTAAATCAAGCTTTAAACATTTGCAACCTAATTTAGCTTATTACCAGCCCTACATCTTACTAAAAAAAAAAGTTTCTAAGCCATCTCCTAAAAGCCAATGTAGTTTCTTTAGTAAAGAATTTCAAACACCAAACACACCTTACTACATATTAGAATTTCCATTCATGCACTTCATCATTAGAATTTTAAGAGAGCCATATTTATATTCTAGCTGGAGAACTTGAGACCAAAGTTAGTCATGCTACAAAATAAGACCTTATGTAATCTTCATTAAATAAGCTTCATTGTAGTATTTGATTCTTTTAATGTTTAATCCACCAATCTTTTTAAGCATGCAAATCTCACTCCATGTAAATAGATGAGGCTTATAAGAAGTATCAAATATTATAAGCCCTAGATGAAGTTTATATTTGTTTACTCAATTTTAGAACAAATAGAAACAAAAAAAAACTATTAATTAGCATGCATTATTAAGACATTGCTATAATCATTGATCTTCTGAATGCAATGCAACCTATTAAAGAAAGTATATTTAATTTCCATGCATTTAACTATTGATAAGTTTTGTTTAGAAAAGGATTGAAAGTATTCTTAGAGGCTTTATGATGAAGTGAAACACTAAGATATTTTGTGAGATTTAAAGTCACTAAAAAAACAAAGGCCATATCCAATTTTCTTTACCCTCATATGCTTAAGTTTTCAAAAGAGAAAATTTTGGCTTTTTCTTTATCTACTTTTTGCCTTGAACATTTACAAAAAATATCTACACAAATACTAATAATGTCCACTTAATCCAGTGATACTTTTGCAGAAAGAATTAAACCATCAACAAGAACAAATGAGAAATAGGAATTCTATTCTTTACTAACTTAATAGGCTTTCACAACTTATTATTAATTGTAATTTCAATTCCTTGGGCAACCTTTTCAATGCATAACATGAATAAGTAAGGTGATATTAGACCCTTCTATCTTATACCCTTTTAAGGGATAGAAGTTAGAAGTTAATTCACCATTTTAAACAATTTTCATATTATAAAAGCTAACACATTAAATCACAATTGAGATAAAATGAGACTTAAAACCAATATCAATCAAAGTACCTTTCAAAAAATGCAAATTAAGATGATCATATGCTTTTTCCTAGTTAATTTTGATTGCTATCAAAGAACCTTTAAAAAAATGCAGATTAATATAATTATATACTTTTCCAAATTAATTTTGATTGTTATGAAACATTTCTTCCCTTTTTTATTATTTATAGTGTGAATTCCCTCTTGAGTCACAATTATATTGTTTGAATTATGGTGATGTGTGATGAAACTACTTTGGTTAAGAAATATTGGGTGATTTATAAATATTTTAAGACAAGAGGCTATTAATAAGACTTACTGCTTGAAAATTCTTAGGTTACTCTAGTTTGTCCAATTTAGGAATCAAGACTAATAGTGTCTCATTAATCTTAATGATATTTTTTGGATGGTTAGATGCCTTTTTTGCTAAATCAAAGATCATTTTTTAATTGCATCCTATTGGGTTTAAAAGAGTATGACTTATAATCCATTAATTATTGGAGCTTTAAATTGTCCCATGTGAAGATTGCTTGCTTAATTTAATCTTTAAAAAATATATAGATAGAAATTGTATCCCTAGTATAAAGTTTAAAAAACTAAATAATAGAAACTTATGAGCATTAGACACTTTCTTCAAGAAAAGCAATTAGAAGTAGTTAACATTTGTAATAGCTTTATAGGATTAGTTTGACTAAGGCTTTGACTAGGGTGAGTAGGATACATAAAATATGTGATGATTATGTCTCGAAAGTGAGTTGAATGGTCAATTGGATAAGGAAGAGTGGTTAAGCGACTAAAGGCATGCAGCTGATTGGCCATATAGAATTGATTGACAAGTTACATTGTGCTTAAGAATAAAAGGTTTCCATCTTTATTTCATTCATTTACAATCTTAATTAAGCCAAAGGAGCTTTAAAAGCTAAAATTATACCTAAGGAAGGTCCTAATCATGCATATAGTCTAAAACATAAATCTAAGGTAAAATTTATCAATATATATATGTATATATAATTTTAACCCACATTAGATTACTTCAAACTAATGTTAGTTATCAAATCTAGTAAAAACTCTTTTACTCATAGTTCATAAAATATGAGGCGCTCATGCTTTGAAAGTGAGTTGAATGGTTGATTAAATAGGGAGAAGCAGTTAAATGACTAAAGGTATGTAGTTAACCAAACATATAAAGCTAGTTAACTAGTTGCACTATATGCAAGAATAGAAGTTTTCTACCCTTATTTCATACATTTGCAATCCTAGTTAAAATAAAGGAGCTTTAGAAGTCAAAATTGTACTAAAGGAAGGTCCTGATTACATATTTAGCCTAAAACATGAATCTAAGGTAAAATTTATCGACATATGTACTTTTAACCTATACCAGACTGCTTTAAACTAATGTCAATAATCAAATCTAGTAAAAAAAATTTTACTTATGCATTCTTCCATTTATGAAAACCCTCATTATAATTAAACTAAACAACCATATAAAGAAACTTATAATTTATATTTTACACATGTAAAAGAAACTATTAAGTACTATGCATTTAGTCTATGCTAACATTTTAGACCATTAAATATTTAATTTAAATATTTATGGTTAAAACTAAAAAAGATTAAACTTTTACAAAGAAGGAAAAAAGGAAAATGGAAAAACAAAAGTAATCACCCATGATTGGATTATGAAATAGAGATAAAGGGATTAAAACCTATGCGTTTTACATGCAAAGCGTGCATCTAATATTTAATTTTAATATTTATGATTGGACTAACAAAATAAATTTTAAAAAGGAGGAAAATGGAAAAAAAAATAAAAGTATTCATCCACAATTGGATTATGGAATAAAAATGCAAGAGATTGAACCCTATACCTCTCATATGCCAACCAAGCACTTTCCTATTGGAGCCACATCCCTTTGAATATACATCTAATATTTAATTTGAATATTTATGGTTGAAGTTAAAAATTAAATTTTAGAAAAAGTAGAAAAATAGAAACACAAAGTTATCACCTATGATTGGAGAGATGCATGGGATTAAGCCTTACACCTTTCACATGTAAGTTAAGCACTTTACCATTTAAGCTATATCTCCTTATATATGCATTTAATATTTGATTTAAATATTTATAGTTAAAGTAAAATGTTAAATTTTTCAAAAATTAGAAAATAAAGACAAAGTAATCACCCATGATTGGATTATGAAATGAAGTTACAAGGGATTGAACCTTATACCGTTCACATGCAAAGTGAATGATTTACCATTTGAGCTACATTCTTTTGTATGTGCTCTTAATATTTAGTTTGAGCAAATTATTTAATATAAATATTTATAGTTGAAATAAAAAAAATTAAGCCTTAAAATAAGTAGAAAATAACACTCATGATTTAATTCTAAAATGATGATGCAAGAGATCAAATCTTATGCCTTTCACTCGTAAAGCAAGCGTTCTACCATTTAAGTTACATCCCTTTGTATTGTCATTTAATATTTGATTTAAGTAAAATATTTAATTTAAATATTTATGATTAAAACAAAGAATTAAATTTTTTTAAAAAAGTAAATAATAGAAAAAAAGTAATAACTCGTATTGGGTTATGAAATGGAGACATAAGGGATTTAATCCTATACCTTTTACATGCAAAGCAAGCTTTCTTCTATTTAAGTTATATCCCTTTATTTATGCAACCAAAATTTATTTTTCCTTTTTTTTTCAATAGCACCTTAAGACTTGTTATAAATTATCTAAATCTCTTACTAATATGTTCTATTTGTTTAGTTGATAATTTAACTTCAAAATCTCGAAAACCCAGTGAAACACCTTTCTAAATAATGTTATTCAATGGCTAACTTTTGTGGGTGATGAATCTTATCCCTTGCTTGTTTCTACAAATAATTGTTGTAATGAAAACTTAAGGAAGGAAAATGAGTGACAAATAATATTTTCCTTTACTTGATTATAGGATAGAAAATGGATTGGAAGAGAAAAGGAGTAGAAAATGAAGGGTGAGACCCACCAAAAAATTTTCTTGCCACCTATGGGTGGAAAAAGAGTGGAAAACTTACTTATCATAAATTTTCCCTTATTTTATTTATCTTGAAAACACTCATTTTTAACTCTTCTAAAACTTAGAATGTGCAATGCTACCAACTTACCAAGTATTATAATTGAGACTTCCATAATTTATATAAAATAGACTAATTTCAAAACAATGGACTAATTGAAAAAATACTAATTTATTTTGTTACAAAATAAATTATTAACCTTGTGCTAATTTCAAAGTGCCAAATAAAAAAAGACCTTCTACAATAAAAGTAGAAGAAGCAAATAAAGGGGAATTCTTTTCTTAGTAAGATGTTTACTATGGTTAAAATTTTCTATTAACATTTGTTGTGTACACTTAATTAATAATATTTTATATTTTTATTTATTTAATGTATATATACAAAAAAATTATACATAAGTATGGTGAATTATATTAGTAGCTATTGTTGGCCATAGACAAAATTTTAAATAAATATATTAAGTTGAAGAGTAAAATTATCATTTAATTTAATTTATTTTCTTTTCTCTTATTTTTTAATTTAAACAAGTAAAGAAAAATTATTTTCTTCTCATTCTCTTTCTTCTTATTTCTTGCATATCCAAGCAAGAAAAAATATTTTTTCTTATTGTCTTTTTCCTCTTATTTTCTTTCTTCTCATTTTTTTCATTTCCTTTTTTTTTTACATATAAACAGGGGTTTAAAGTTACTTACAAATTGATTAAGATCCAATCTTAGCCCATTGTTGAAAAAAATATAGGATTTTAAGATCCTGTTAGTTGAAAAATATGTATTGTAGGAAGATTTTATTTGTTTGTGTAAAATAAGTGATTTTTATGTCACTTACATTCTTTGTGATTAATAAAATATTGTATGGTGCCATGATAATAGAAAAAATAACTTTCACTTTATAATACTAAATATTATTTTCTACCATACTTCTTACATAAGATATTTAACAAATAAAATAATTTTTATAATTTTAATTTTTTAAAGAAAAAATAGAACAAACACTAATAGGATTGTACACTAAAAATAGCTTATTTAAGAAAGTAGACTAGAGAGATGTCCTCTCTTAATGAACATAACATAGCCTTAAATGGGCAACAAAAAATGATAAAATTAACTTATTTTGTCTACCCCATGGTTGATTGTTCTATAGGAAATCTTCTCCATTAAGGTCATGTCCTCAATAAGTAAAGGATTGATTAGTTCATTATACTGAATATTTCCTTTTAACACATTAACAATAACAAGACCATTTGACTCAATGTTAAGGTGAGTTATGTTTGACTTAGGGGTTGCAAAATTATATCAACTAACTTAAATTGATTAAATCATTTCAACTTCAGTTAGTTTATATAGGTTTAAAAATACAAATAGGTTAACTTGAAAAAAAATTAATAATCCATGTTGATATCAATTAGTTATAGTTTCAAACTTTGCAACCTATATTAAACTGAAATCAACTAAAATATATTATATATACATTGTATCAAGTGTTATGTATTTTTTTAATTTCTAAATATACATAAGCATATATAATGTTATGGTTAATATTATAGTGATCTCTAATGTAAAAGTACAAATCATTCAAAATATTAGAATTTGCATAAGAATATGAATAATGTTATGTAACTTGAATAAGTTGTAGTGATGATAATTACATAAATGTAATTGAATTAAGTGTGGCAAGGAATGAAAATATATAGTGCATATTATGTACAAATGCAAAAATGAAATTAAAAAAGTGATATTTTAACCAAAATAAACCATTTTAAATTGAACAATTTAGTTTGATATAGTTTAACAATATGAAATAGTCGGTTGTAGGTCTCTTTGGTTGCAATTGGGTAAAAACATGAGTAGTGAAAATTTAAATCAAATTCAATAAAACCAAATTATTGTATATTTCTAATTTAATTCAATGGCTAATTTCAACACTTCTAAAAGAGCCTAGAGCTTTGCCATAATGTTAGAAGAAAATCCAACCCTATAACCTTAATATTTTGATACTATAGTAAATGAGATATCTTTTTGTGGAAGATATTTTCAACAAAACAAACAAAATTTGAATCATAATTGATTTTAATCTTGAGTATTGTGCAGTCAATTACTTATATTGCTACTCCTTCTTATTATAATTTCTTTTTAGAATTTTGAAGAAGAACTACTGCTAGTTTGCTACTTTCTCTCTCTTTAGCCTTTTTAGTCACCTATTCCTTGAACTTTACCATCATTGTCTTCCTCACCTCACTTTGCTTAAGGAAGTTACTAAACCATCAACAACTTTGCAGTTCCTACAATAATTGCCAATTTTCATGCATTAAAATGATAAGGTTATCTTTTACTTCTAAGAAGTTTTAAACAATAAGTTTAGGGAATGTTTGATTTAGAGTAATTAGGAGAGGAAAAAGAAATTGAAAGTTTCATTTCTTTTGTATATGTCTAATTTAGAAAATTCTTATTTCATTTTCCTTCAACGAGATTACTCCAAATAAGGTAAACATAATTCCCCCAATTTCTTAGAGATTGTAATTCCTTTATTTTGATTTTAGGTTTATAATAGTAGTAGTAGTAGTAGTAGTGGTAGTAGTAGTAATGATAGTAAAAATAATAATGTTGAAAAGAAAATAATAATAATAAATAAAAAATATAAAAATGATTTTTAATAATGTTACTAATTAGTAAAATAATAATAAATAATAAAATATAATTATAATAATAAATACAATAATTATTTTAATAATAATATAAAATATATTAATTTCTTCTCAGTGTACTAATTGTTAATAAAATAAATTAAAAAAACTTATTTTTTCCTTATTTGAACTAAATAAAGTGGTTAATCAAGAAATATTCATTTCCTTTCACTTTGTTTCCTTTTATTTATTCATTTCCTTTTTCCCAATTAAACCAAAAGGCTTTCATTCTTTTGTCTTTTTGGTTGGTTATGTTTACAATAGTTAGTAAAATAAACATTCTAAAAAAATAAAATCGTGATTAACCAATCATGCAAATATGACCAAATTAAAAAATAAGTTTTAATTACACTAGGTTAAATTCAATTTTGAATTTCTTGTCCACTGAAAGTAAAGATGATTGTGATGTTTTATGATTGCAAGTGATGGTGATGAATCTCACAGTGGTTGATGAGAAGGATGATGGTAGTGGAAGTGAATGATAGTGATAAATTGGTAATGATAAATGATATTTAAAGTGATAGTAATGGATGGAAGTGAATGGTCACTAGTGAAAATAATCACTATGATGATAATGCATTTTTCTTTTGTCACAAAAACATCCTCATCCATTCAATAAGGGTAAAATGTCCAAACTATATCAAAGGAATACAAGGCAGCTTATCAAAATAAACAATATATATATATATATATATATATATATATATATATATATATATATAAACTAGATTCCTTTAACAAAAATTAAAATCATGCATAAACTAAAAATCTACATCAGATCCCCTAAGATCAATAAGAGAAGATCCTATTAGCTAAATAGATCTAATTTTCTTTACTTTGATCAGCTTAAAATCTTGTTGCCAAAACCGAGATGATCAGCTTAAAAGAGATTCCTACTAGCAAGAGCTTCTATAAAACAAGTTGAAAAGGATTTTAGTGGATGAGACACAAAATATCTCCATAAAAAAATGAAAGTGACAAATTTTATTTCAAGAGTGGGGGAAAAAACCGTCATAAGAGAATAAAAAGAAAAGAAAAACACTATACAAAGGCTCAAACCTCCCTTTGCAGGTGGTGAAGAACCCCTCACAAAATGAAATCTAACTAAAACTCACAAGATAAACTTGCGGAGCAATTGAACTGTGAGAAAGCAGAAGAGAACCAAAGAGATCAAAGTTTAAACCGGTCGTATGATGGTAATGAATATGATTATCGGCATAGGTGGAGATGGCAATAAATAGCAGTACTATGGTGGGTGAAGAAAATTGTGTACTTAATCTTTAACCTAGTTTAGAATAATTTAAAAAAAAACGAAAATTCAGTTCATTTAAATTTAAATTTAGGTGTCAAATTATTTTCAAGTTCAAGTTAAATGAATTGAATTTTATTTTTTTTTAAGGCTCCAACCGAGGATTAGCTTTTGTTTCAAATACTACAAATATTTCAACTTTTAAAATTTTTTCTATTTTCTACTTTTCTTAATTTTTTTTTTCAGGGAAAAGCCCATCCAACACGTAAAATATTTATGAATGATAAATTTTACAAAAATGACTTTTTTAAGAAAGCCCAAAACAGTGTACAAAGCTTTTAACGGGAACCAGTGTCAAATACATACTATGTTCCTCTCACACACCAGATCTAAATCTTACATTAGTTATTAACGCCAAGAACAAGAAGATTATTCTGAATCTCGGCATTTTTACTCCCAGACTTGCAGATGCTACACACTCATAAGAAACAGTAATTTTCAAACTGATCCACACAGAATCATAGACACACATTTCTGCAGATTAAGCCAACGGAATGTTATCAGCAGCAGACACTAACAGCAGCTCCAACCTATCTCCCTTTGGTATCTATTATACATTGCCTGATTGTAGTAACACAAAGACCAACTCTCCACACTTTCAAGAACAGAAAAATGTGTTTTTCGTGTCACCGTATATCACAGCTAACTCTTCAAATCAGCACAGAAAGATCCACGATTGCATGAGGAAGTGGAAGTTTCAATGAAGCACAGTCTTTGCCGCTTGCTTGGGAAACTTCTCAGCGAATATTCCAGAGAGCTAGAAGCTTTGTCGAGCACAGAACTCAGCGCCTGGTGAACAGTACTTGCAAGAAGATGGCATGCCTCAATATGAATATTTTCCCCTTTGCAGCAGGAGTAGACAAAAACATTCTTCACCCTGTCTCCCAAAGTGGACATTTCTGCCCTCACTAACTGTAGTTGAAGGGAGTTTAGAGCCTGTCTTAGGTCAGATAGGAGTTCGGGCCGGTAATCACAGCAGATTGATGCTTTGTAGGACAGTGATCCATCTCCTTTATCATCATATGGTTCCACTTTTACTTCATCAGCATCCATTGGAATTAGAAAACCTTTGCTTGCTTCCGCCGCATTCCTCTTCAGTTCCTTCACTTGGCTGATAACTTCAGCTAGTAATGTGGCTTTATCCATCTGAGTAATAATTAACCCACCAAATTCATGTTAGAAATATTCAAACAGGTTTTTTCCCCAAAGATTAGGATCCTGAACTATGAAAAGAGAAAGAATTATCAATGTTCTGGACTTCAGGTCAGCTGCTTACAAAACTATTATACTTCATAGCTGCTGAGAATTTTGAGATATATATTTGAAAAAGATATTAGAAACTGACAATATCCATTTAATGCTTCATCAAGCTAGAATGGAGACTTGAATCAATTCAATTTCAATAGCATCATAACAGCAAAAACCCAAACCAGAAATTAATACTAAGCTTTCAATCTGGTTACCTTGATTATACTATGACATTAGTGACAAATAAGGAAACAGGATATGGAAGGAAAAGAACAAAAAATCTAACCCAACTAATTTTGGACATTCAAAACTTAATTATAATAGCTTCCTTCCCGTACATCAGCATTATCAGTTAGCCAACAAACAGAATATGCCAATTCAAACCGAACAAGACAAAATACGCAATATCAGCAGATCCTATACTCAAGAATTGACATAGCACCCAGAAGAACAGCTGGCCATAAAGCTTAACATCCATTGTTCATTAGTTGTAACTACTTGCCAGCATATATGGTCCGCATAAACTGTAAGGCTTGATAGCAAATATATTAATGAATCTGATCACAGTTAAAAGAGTTTCTCCACTTTTAAAATAAGATGAGGACAATTAGATTAAAAACCATAGTGAAAATTGACATTAAATAGCGTTCATCGTTATTCTATTCAGATTGATTTGACCCAATCAGGGAAAGAAATCATTTTATACGTCAGTGCAAAACAAGTGTATAGGTCGCTTTCCTTATCATGTAAAAGAATTTCCTAGAACCCGCTCCAATTCAAATCAAGCCAAAAACAAATAAAAGAAAACAATTTATTGTCTTCTTGATCAGTAGAAACAACAAAAATGATTCATCTAGGACCACAGGAAAAAGGAACTTCTATTCTTGAGAGAGGGGAGGAAAATTTAATGTACATTTGTATAACGCACTGAGTAATAACTGAAAGATTTCTTGGTTGGGATTACAGAATATGAAACCATCGAAAGAATATTGTAGCAGTGGCCTACATAATGTTGTACCATGTATGTCATACATAATAAATAACTATAACCCTCTAGTTGACTTCGGTAAATTCCATATTAAGTTGTTAATATAAGAAGAAAACAACAATGATGCAACAAGAAGCACTTGAATTAAATTATATCAGATTATCAAAATGCTGTGGCACTTATAGCATACCAGACTCTGAGACACATATTTCTTTTAATCGTAACATGAACAAAAATATCATACACAAGACATCATACATTCATAGTGATGCCATCAAAAAATATAACTGAAAGCACTTGAAATAAAATCATGTGGCATCAGTGTAGAATTCATTTGAAGATTGAGCATAAAACTGGAAAGCTGTGTATAAACTCAAATCCTTTCTGTTAATCTGCCATCAACACCTCCCATTATCTACCAAGAAGCATCATTGGTAATATTTGCTTTTCTATTATTACAATAGCAAGCCAGAATCTTCATTCTCAGTTTTTTTTTGGGTACTAATTTCCACTTTATTAAGGCAGGAATTAAAGATTATTTTTAATCCTCAGTTTCAAGTAAATTCATTCTTCACTTATCTTAAGAGCGTAATTAACGAAGCTTTGGTAGAATCATGATTAAAAAAAAAATCATATGCCAAAACTTATCTGCCCACCTGTTACGAAGGAAATCCATTTCGGTAATAATCATCCAATCAGACTACACCTGTCGAATTCATAATCTAATAATCAATCTAAACTAATTATGCAATAGAAGCAGACTTATTAATAAACTCAAAACTGAATCTAAGTTCTGAATAGCATCAAATGTTAAAAGGGAAAACAAAACTAAAATTTTCTAATTGATGTTTAAAAAAACACACCTTTTCAGTGCAAGGCACAAGACCACGAAGGGTAGCTAAATGACCATTTATCCTCTCTCTCCTCCTCCTCTCTGCCTCACTATGGCTCTTCAGAGCAGCCAAAGCTTTTTCTTCAGAAGTCCCTATCTTCCCAATCCTTGAAGGAGACTTCACAGGCTCCCCCTTCTCACTATCAAGAACCAATGAATGCGAAGAAGCAAATCCACTTTGCGAAATTCCGTCAGAATTACCAAAATTATGCGAGGTCGGATTCGATGAAATCGAATTATATGAATAAAAAACCATCGTTTGAACCCAGAAACAGACTACCTCAGAAAAAGGAGAAGAAAACCAGGTGGACGAGTTGTGGGGGCGAACCAGAAAGAGAGCTTTTGAAGAAAGAAGCTTTTGGAATAATCTGATTTGTTGCTTTGCTTGTTGATGTTATTGTTCTTATTGGACATAACTTCCATTACGCAAGAGGACAAGATATTGGGGGGGGGGGGTTTGCAGAGAAGATCAGAGAGAAAACATCCACATTTTCTTTTTGATATTTTTGAACTTGACCATAGTTTCTTGCTGGAAAAGGTCAAGATTTTGGGAACTGGAAGTTTTGGGCAGAATATTTTTTTCTTTTCTCTGTCTGTCTCGATTTTCTATTGCAGTTGGGAAATGCTCAAGAAGACTGTGAAGCCTTGAAGCTAGAAATGGAGTTTGGCAGAAGGTTTTCAGAAAAATGCAGACTGCAGAAGAGTGGCAATGGTTATTCACCACTGTTTTTTGAACAGATATGGACGGAACTAATGGTGAAATGCTGACTATTATTTATGGTGCTAATTTTTTTTAATTTAATTTAAATAAAGAGTAAACTACAAGTTAGTAGACGAAATATCAGTCTGACGTTAATATTGGAAATTTTTTATATTAATTTAAAATTTTTATATTGATTCGTTTGCCACTGAGGTTTCTCCAAGAATAATTATTTATATTTGAAAATTTTATTTTATTTCATATTAACATATTTATTATCTGAAATTACAACATATATAAATTAGAGAATCCATGAAAAAATGCATAATAGAAAAATTATATAATAACATTAATCAAGATAAAATTTAAATTTTTAATATTTTAAATAAATTGTTATCTATAATTTTTAAATAATGATTTTATAATAAAATTTAATTTTAGTGTCACCAAAAATTTATTAATTTATTGTCTAAAAATATTTAGAAAAGGAAGTAAAAAGTGTTAAATTGATGTAAAATTTATATATTAAATTTATGCTAAAATATCTTTTAATATTGGTTTAATTTCTTTCCCGATCTTTAAAGTATGGGTGGCTTCATATTGGAATATATATATCATATGGGAATATGATTTTTTTAATTCTCTTTGCTTCCTTTTATGGTGTTGAAGGCGTGCAAGCCTTAAATTATCAATTTGATTAATGGGTTTGAAGATACATTAAGGCATTGCATTATTGACAAAAGTACCTTGTTATTTAATATGTATTGGGCTAAACGGCCTAAACTCTTATTGGATTATTGAAACTCTATAGTTGTAGCTTAATTAATTTTATTTTTATTTTTGGTCATCTGCACATACACATGGCAATATTATTATTTTTTTTATAAAAAGAATTGGTATGAGTAAGAATGACGCATAAATTTAAGGAAAAAAATCAGGTTAATATTATTTATTACAATTTATTACAGTGAGGTACTATACGCCCACTTTTTTTTATTTATATACACTTGTGTACGAAAATTTATCACAATACACAAAAAATAAAATGACACACTTATAATGCATTTTGAAAAGATTAAAAGTACTGAAACAGAAATCTTTTTTTGTCACATATTAAAATTAGAAAATTTTTAATTATATAAAAATAAAAAATAAAATTTATAAGAATTAAAGTCAAAGAATTTTTAATTTTATAAATGTTAAATTAATATTAAAATTTAATTATAAATAAAATTAATAAAAATTTAATTTTTAGGGATGAAAATAAATTTTTAGTTAAGACAAAAATAAAAATAAATAAGAATTTAGAGGTACAAAACTTTATATAGAATAAAAAAATAGTCTCTTTTTTTGCCTTTTTTTAAAAAATAATTATCTTGGATGAATTATTATTATATTAAAAATTCAAACAATAACAAATTTTTCTTTTTAGGAAAAAAAGAAAACGTAGATAGGCGCAAAAATAATAGCTGAAAAAAAAAAGAATTTATTTGTCCATTTATTTTGAATTTTTGTTGATGTTACTGTTTGAAGACTAAATAATAATATGTTATTTTTTGATAGTTTGATTATTAATAAAACCTAATTTATCCATTTATTTTATATTTTTTATTAATGTTACTATTTATCATTTGAAGACCAAACATTAACATGCTCTTCTTTGACAGTTTAGTTATTAATGAGATGATATTTTCTATTATTTGTGAGTTTTAATTAATGTTATTATGTAGAAACCGAACAATAATTAGTTTTTCTTTAATAGTTTGATTATTAACAAGACTTAATTTATTTTTTATTTTAGTTTTTTGGTCGATATTACTATTTAGAAACTAAACAATAATACATTACTATTTAGAGATAAAATAATAATATGCTCTTCTTTTACAATTTAATTATCAATAAAACTTAATTTATTCTTTTATTTTAGATTTTTAGTCGATGTTACCGTTTGGAAACTAAATAATAACATGTTATTGTTTAGAGATCAAACAGTAATATGTTATTATTTGGTAATTTGATTGTTAATGAAATTTGATTTATTTATTTATTTTTTATTTTGGTCGAATATTACTGTTTGGAGATAAAATAATAACACCATATTTTTTGACAGTTTGATTATTAATGAGACTTGATTTATCCATTTATTTAAAATTTTTAATCGATGTTACTATTTGGAGGTCAAATAGTAACATGCTTTTCTTTGATAATTTGATTGTTAATGAAACTTGATTTATCCATTTATTTTAAGTTTTTAGTTGATATTACTATTTGGAGACTAAACAGTAATATATTATTATTTGAATAGTAACATATTACTGTTTGAAAATCAAATAGTGACATGCTATTATTTAACAATTTGATTTATCTATTTATTTTAAATTTTCAGTTGATATTACTATTTGGAGACTAAATAGTAATATGTTACTGTTTGGATAGTAACATATTACTATTGGAAGATTAAATAGTAACATGCTATTATTTAACAATTTGATTATTAATAAGACTTGATTTATCCATTTATTTTGAATTTTTAGTTAATGTTACTATTTGAAGATAAAACAATAACATTTTACTATTTAGAGATGAAACAATAATATGCTAGTGTTTAACAGTTCAATTATTAATAAGATTTAATTTATCTATTTACTTGGAATTAAAAACTAAACAGTAGCATCCTCTTATTTGACAGTTTGATTGTTAATGAGACTTACTTTATTCATTTATTTTAGATTTTTAGTCAATGTTACTGTCTGGAGATCAAACAATAATATGTTACTATTTGGAGACTAAATTATAACATGCTATTATTTAACAATTTGATCATTAAGGGGACTTTATTTATTTATTTATTTATTTATTTAAGGTTTTAAGTTGATATCATTGTTTAGAAAAGAAACAGCAATATGTTACTGTTTAGAAAAGAAATAGTAACATGTTACTATTTGTACTATTTAGTTAGTTTGCAAACAGTAACATGTTATTCATTGATAATTTTATTGTTAAGAAAGTTATTATGACACTACTAGACACTAAAAGAATTAAGGAGTAAAAGCTCAATGTGGGATTCGAATGAATTTAAATTAAGAAAAATGAGGTCAAGGTTGGCAAAACGATAAGAAAATGAAGAAAAATTGAAAAGAGTAATTGAAAAAGGTCTTTTTTCACTAGCCAGAGTGGACAAAACACCTTCAACATTTATAAGCACGTAAATCTCAAAAAGTTACATAAAATCAATATAAAATTTGCCCTAATTGGATAACTAAGCACAAAGTTATGGTTGTTCAAAGTTTTAATCTCAATCTCCACTTTTTTTTGTTAGGTGGATTCCACTAGAATTAAATTTTCTTATTTTCTATCGAAAGATCATAAAAAGACGAATCAAAATGAGTGTCATATGCAAAAAATGGTTAACTAATCATAGAGATATGTCTTTCTAAATTTCTTAATTCATAATCTCATTCCCATAGTTAAAAAAAGGGTATTTTCAAAATATAATGGTAATAATTCATAAAACTAACACCTCTTTAAAATAAAGATTAGCACTAGCACATCTTTGAGAGGAAGTTCAGAAAGTGGCACTATAATGGAATTTACTATAAATTTAAGTTACTTTTTTTATAATTTTTTTAATCATGAATTTAGTAAAAAAATATGTTTGTCATGAATGGACTTTACTTATTAATATATTAATTAATAATGGCTTAAGTTAGACAATATAACATTTGTTAGACAAGGTATGCTTATCTTGATGGACTTTAGTTATTAATAGACTAATTAACAAAGGCTTAAGTTAGAGGATATAACAATTACTAGGAGGGAATAAATTTGTAAAAAGATCTCTTTCTAATTAATATTTACAAAATTTTACATTTATCGAAAGATGATAAATTTATTAATACTTTAATACAAAAAGTTTTTTTTCCCTAATTAACATTTTACAAAATTTTCAACTTTTTACAAATTAAGAGTACATATAATATTTGATCTGTCAATTATAAAAATGATTATTATTATATCTTTTAAATTTTATAACAAGTATGATTAATTTTTATTTTTTACATGTATTATAATTATTTGTCCTTCCATTCACTTATACTATTAAATAAATGGTAAAAAAATAACCAAAAATAAAATATATATTTAACATTGATAGAATGGAGTTTAACAAATAACAATCTACTTCAATATTTTTATTAATTTTTACTTTGCAAATGATGGTAGTGGTAAATAATTATAATAAAAATAAAAATAAGAGACTAATAATGGTAATTATGAAATTTAAAAGATATAACAATTATTACTTTAATAAATAAGAAATTAAATATAGTATTTATAAAGTTAATCCATTCACAATGTGAATCAATTTGATCCCATCACCATTCATATACTTTTATATTATTAAAAAATTATTAAAACTCTTTTACTATTTAAAGAAATTCTTAATTATTTTTATATGTTTTAATTATGTATGCTGATAATATAAAAAATTACCAAATCAAATTTAAACTCTTTCACTTGATATAACAATAAAGTGTAAATAGTTTTACATTATTAATTATTCATATATTATCATATCAATAAAAAGTTGTTAAAATTTTCTTATTGTTGTTAAAATTTTTAATTATCATTATTTTTTGATGACATGTTTTTTAATTTATTGAAAATGTAAAATATTTTATAATTAAATTTAAACGCTAATATACATACGATAACATATGTAAACGAAATAAAATATGAGATTTATGTATAAGATAAGTCAAGTGGCTATCAGGTCATGTCTTTAAAACAGTTTTTTCCTTTTTAAATGAAGTGTAAGAATAAATTATCTTGAAAAGTGTTTACTATATATTTAATCTCTTGACATTAGTGTAATTTTAAATAACAAACACTGAATTTTAGCCATTAATCACAATAATATTTAAATATTCAAATTCATTTTGGATGATTTATACATTGCATGTGACTTACTTTCTCTATCAATTAATGCATTAAATAAAAATACTCACATCATTAATATACTCAAATTTTATTTTATTAAAAATAATTAAATTGGTGACTGAAGATTTTTTTTTATTATTATAGTTACCATGCTTTTGTGTACTAAAAATATGATACAAACTTAAGTTTTTAATCTTTTATATTCATTATATTGAGTTTTACAAAATCACTCTATCATTATAGATTTAATAACAACCCTTGATTTATATTTAGAATCCAATTTTAAATCTCATTTTTATGTATATAGTATTACTACTTATATTAATATTAATATAATTTATTCTATTTATTTTAATCATATATATTTAATTTTATATTATATAGATATTCCTAAATTAGTTTTCTTAAGATACATTATTTTGTATTCTAAATTAAATAAAATAATAATCACATTTTTCATATCATAGTGTATAAAGTGCACTAAAATAAAATGCTAAAAATAGAATATTTGTAAAATTAATAATCTTTTGATGTCATTTTTTTAAATAAAAGGGGCAATAAACGCCTAAGAAGAAAGAATACAAATTACACATAAACCATTTTGGGTGTAGTAACTCTAATAATATTAGATAACGGCAAAATTGAAGATCAACAAGTTGTCTCTCCAAACCACTCAAGTCCATATCACAAGAAATTTAAGAAAAAAAAAAAAGAATCCTATCTACTTGTTTTGACCTAGAATAATAAGTTTATGAGCTTAATTTAGTCTTACTTCATCATTGAGAAATGAAAGAAGACTTCCATCTCTGAATGGCTAGCCAACTAGTCTACACACTTATTTCTTTCCTTATAAACATGGTGAATATGAACCACCTAAGTCTTATTGATAATTCTCTTATATCTCCTGATTAAATTCCTTATGCATAAGTTCTCCAAAGAGTCATTAAGCAATATGTCCACCAAAAGTTTAGAATTAGATTCTAGAATAATGAACTTGAAACCTAAATTCCAAGCTATAGTAAAACCTTCCAAAGCCCCCTAAGTTTCAATCATAATAACATCATAAACTCTTAGATTTTTATAAAAGCCTATGATCTAATCTCCTTTAGAATTCTATAACAAGCTACCATATCTAGCTTTACTTAATTAATAGTTAACTACCTCATTTGTGTTAAGTTTAACACATCTATCCTTAAGGAAACTTCATTACACATTAACTATTCAACTTACCTTAGTAGCTTCCACAACATGCATGCATTAATTGATCTCAGTAATATTCTTAGCATATTGCACCACTTATTGCACAACCAATTGTAGGAAATTTGGTTTAAAAAGTTCCTTGTTTTTCTAAAGCCATAACCGATAGATAGTCATTTCCTATTTAACAAGCCATTCTTCATCTCAAGAAATAGATCTTTCTCTATAAGATTCATTTTAATCCATTACTAATCATTAACATTAAAGAAATAGATACGCTTTTAGCCTTTCACCAATTTAAGCTAAACCAACTAAGAAACCTTGCAACTCTTAATGCATGGAAGATGTCTTTTGTTGGGTTTGAAAGTTGAAAGCAATGAGAATTTTCAATGTTTGACTTTTGCATTCATCATTAGTTAGTAGTCCATTATCAAAGAGCTTCCATATGAAAAATTTGATCTTTTTAAGACCATCCCATTACTAAATCACATGCTAGATCAAATGAAAGTCAACATCATGCCTTTTCGATACGGCTATGTAAGCATTCTTATTAAAGAACTTCCTATCATCACTTCACTGCCATACCTTCATATTAGCTTTATCATTTTTATCATGTGGTGGAATTGCATAAAGAATAGCTTAATCATTTTGTGGCATAACCTTTTCCAAGATCTACTAATTCTATCCATTGTTAGCATCACCCATATATAAATTGCTATATCATTGCTTAATTTGACCTCTAATTAACTTCCTAAAACAATTTTCTCCTAGCCACAAATCATTATATAAATTCACTAAGCTACTATCACGAATTTGCCAAAAGGTGGCTTCCAAGCAAAAATGCCAAAGCTTGTAAAATGCTTTCCATATAAGAGAGTCTCCATTTTTAAGAATAAGAATGCTAGTTATTTTAGCACCTTTCAAGTACTTATGATTTAAAACTTGAGCCTATAGATCAATACACTATGAATAAAGTTGCTAGATAGATTTTAATAAACAAGCCTCATTCATATGCTATAAAATTTTAAATCCTAGACCATTGGATTCTTTATTCTAACAAATCTTATTCTAAGCTATCATATGGATCTTTCTTTCATTTAACTCATGACCCTACATGAAAGCTATTCATATTTTTCAATATCTAAGAGAATTGAAGCAAGAATAGGAGCTATTTGTATAATACAAACATGTAAAGCTTGAATGATCAATTTTGCCAATACAAAATAACTTACCATAGAAAGGCAAGAGGATTTCCATCCAGCTAAATGATTTTGAACTTTTTTAATCAAATGCCTATAGCTAGCTTTAGTCACTCTTTTATGAACTAGAAGGACTCCCAAATACATACCAAGTTCAATAAAAAGGGCAAAACTACACTTATTAATGATTTTATTACAAATACCTTCTTTCACATTATGTAAGAAAAAGATATTTGTTTTAGGTTGATTAATCTTTTAACTTGAAATCTGATAGAAAGGATACAAATACTTATCCACCCCTTCAATCTAAGCTTTAGTAACTTTTCTAAATAAAAGCAAATCTTTTGTAAAAATTAAATGAGAAATAAGAGGTCTAGTATGACTAACTTTCATAGGAAATCATTCCTTCCTTTCAATAGCTTCACATATAATACGAGACAGTTTATCTATACATAGCATAAACGTGCAAGGGGGAGAGAGAGAGAAAAAGAGGATCTTTTTGACAAATGCATCTAGAAAGGTTAAACTCTTCAATTTTGCTATTATTTCATATTACATGCATAGAAACTAATGTTATGCAATGCATAATGATGTTAATGAATTAAGTGTTCATATCAACCTCTAATAAAACATCCTTGATAGAATTCTAACTTAGCCTATTATAGGCTTTTTCAATATCAACATTAATAATAAAGAATCCCCTTCTTCCTTTTATTTTATGCATAGAATAAATCATTTCTTAAGCTATTACAATATTGTCTCTAATCCAATGACTTGGGAAAAATATCATCTTAAGATGATTAACTTTAATCTTTATCACAACTTTATAAAGTACATTACATAGAGAGATATGTTGAAATTAGTTTATAAACTTTGATTTATCTACTTTCAAAATTAAACAAATTAAACTTTTATTAATATTTTAGATATCTCAACCTTGAAAGATTTTTCAAATATATTTACACATATTAGAAGCATCCATATCCCAATTCATATGATAAAAGATAGTTGGATAACCATCCTTCTCTGGAGCTTTATCTCCACCAATAAAAAAGATAGTGTCTTTAATTTTTGCATACATTATTAGTTTAGTGAGACTAGCATTTTGATTTTTATTTACAATTCAATAAGCCTTATTTGTATTATAATAGGTCGATCAATAGCTTCTTAAGCAAAAATAGATCTTGATAATAATTTTTAATAAAGTTCTTTAGTCATGTTTCCTTTCAAATTATACTTTTTTAGAATTTTGCAGTATAGTTATCCTATTTTTATTTCTCCTCGTAATTATTTTTGTATAATAATATCTAGTATTGTGATCGCGTTTATCTAACCATTTTGTTCTTGATTTCAACTTCTATACAATTTCTTCCTTATTTAAAGTTTTATTTAGATCTCTTTGTAAATTTCTTTCAAACCTTTTTAAGTAGGGATTTTATTTTCTCTCTGTCTTTTTGATGCTGGCAATGCTAGCTAACAATTATTTTTTTTCATTTTTTAAGTGCCCGAACACATTTTTGTTTTAATCCAAAACAACAAGAATAATTTTTCAAGAACTTTTGTAACATCAACATTTGAATTCCAATTTGAAGATAAAAACTCATTGAAAGCCATATGAGTTAACCAAAAAACTTCAAATTGAAAAGGACAATCATTAGTATCAATGGGACCTCTAAAAAAATTAAGCATAATTGAATAGTGATAAAAAAGACTCTCAGTAAGATTTTGACATAAGCTTTAGGAAATTGAATATGACATCCCATCTTGCATAAAACACAATCCAATTTTTCAAATAAAGGATCATAAATAGATTTAGTTGGACCAATCCATATGAAATGACCACCTCTAAACTCAACCTCTAATAGATTACAATTATGAACTCTATTGTTGAAAATTTAGGCTCTTTATTAATTAAAAAGAGCACTTCTTTTCTTTTTTTCATAAGGATCCCAAACATTATTAAAGTCACCTACTACTACCCATACACCTAATATTTGCTAATTGATGATTTCAACTAATTTTATAGCTTAAATTTCATATGATAGGCCATGTTAGCATAGACTGCAAAAAAGAACTAACCTTTTCATATCCTAGGAACAATTTTAATATGGATAAATTGAAAATTTTCCACTAGAACCTTTACATTCATATTCTAATTCATGCAACCAATCCATATACCTCCCAAGAACTTATTGCCCATAACCAAACATTGATTAGAAAATACAACTCTAAAATAATATTTTCATCTCTTTTACCATTAATTCTAGTTTCCATCAAGAAAAAGATATCAAGAGAACAATCTCCTAACATATTTTGAACATGTGTAACAAAATCAATATGATTGGCTCCCTATTAATTCCACTGAACTATTCTTTTCATCATAAAATATATGGTAAGTAAAGTAAAATAACAAGGGATACCTTAAAATTCTATTGATTAGTTCTTCACATTTTGTGAAGCTAATATCTCTACCTCTGTAACTTAAAAGTCCACATGTTGCATTATTGTTACCATTCCACCTAGCTCTCTAATATTTTGAGAGCTATTCATAAGTAGGTTTGGTAGCTTTAGGTTTAACTTTGAAATTTTATCTTCATTTGCATCCATTAATTGAATGGACATAATCTCATATGTGTTTTAAGAACCTTGTTATTTAATTAATATTCAAAACATTTTCATTTGGAGAACTCTTTAGTTGAAGGTTCAAAGCTATCTCAATTGTAGGTTGAAGGTTCATTAGGTTACGTTTCATGTTGACAAATCCATCTAGTTATTGTGTTAGGCCCTAAATATTTGAATTAACATTTTTTTTGTTTTCTTATACAGGCCAAGATTGCCTTGTAACTTTATATGACCACTTCCCAATAAAAGCACTTTTTAAAATAATTTTAGGTTTAGTAATACCACAAGTATATTCATAGGAATTCCTTATAGTAACTTTTTTTAGCAATTATAACATCTTTTCTTATTTCATTTAGACCTTCGTCTAGCCTTAATTGTTTCTCTTTGCCTTTTTCCTTATAGGCCAAAATATTGAAATGTGACCTATCTTGTTTCTCTATAGCTTTAGTAGAAACCCTATTCTAATAAGACCTTTTAGGATTTCATGGCTTTCTTTATCTTTGAGCTATTACTCAATCATCGCTGATTTAGTCATAGTTTCATTACCTTTATGATTTTTCTTCTTAGGAATTGCAACATTCCCTTTATCCTTCTCTATCTCCAATAAATTTAAAAGGTAATGATAATGCCCTTATTTACCATATTGAAAATAAACCATATGGATACTTTCATATCCAATATAATATTTTTTTTGATAGAAAAGTTAGCTAAAAAGTTTTTCCTTAAGATCAATCTCTATACAAACTCAAGCATATTTCCTCTAGCTTGATTAATCATTATGTTATCAACCTTGATCATTTTCCTTACCTAGTTACATAGATACGTCAAGAATTTATTATCATAAAGATGAATTAGCAATCTTGGTAATCTAATCCACACTACAATATGATTAATATCATTCTTCTCTAGATCAAATTCTAGGTCTTATTTCTTGATTGTGAGATGATAATAATATTGTTTAGAGACCACTAATTACGGTAAACTTATAATCTTCTTCAACATCGAACATTAGGAAAAATTCATTTGAAAGATTAATAATATCAAGGAAACCTTCTTTAGCCCAAAGCTGGAATAATTTATTCTCTAAAGTTTTAAAACCAATATTTTTCCTTAGTAATTTGATTATCAAAGTTTATTTCCATGGTTTACTCATCCTTTCTTCCTCCTTTTTGGTTATAATGAAAGTAAAGTAAGGTCTACCTTGAGTGTTTTCTTCATTTATGTTAAAACCACTGAAATCTTTAGAATCATTCCCTAGATTAATATCTTCATCAGCATCTCCTCCCCACTTGTTTCTCCTCACTATATAGGCTTTGTAAGATCGAGGCAAGTCTTGATTATCATAGCTACAATGCCCCTCCTTCCTAGTAAACTCATTCCTTCTAATCTTTGTTTTTTTTTAGCATTTCTTTCTAGCAAATCTATTTCCTCAACCATGACTTTCTTCTCTTCCTCAATAGAAACCTTAGCAGAGCTCATAATTAATTTTTCATTTTAAAATGTAATTTTGAAAATATCTTAAGGATAAATATTAATTAATAAGATTGATAATCTTAATATGTAAGAATAAGGAAAATAGAAAGAGAGAGATGAAATTTCATTTAACAATATTGAAAATAAATATTGATAGGTTTTTCCTAAGAAATTGTAGCAAAGAAGAAATTTTATTTCATTTTATTTTTCTTATTATTACAAGATAACTCAATTTAATAATCATATTTAGTTTCAAGCAATATTTTTATTTAAAAAAATCAAGTACTATTATTTTTTATTAATATTTTATTTTAGCGTCTTTTATATGTATAACACAAAAAATGCAATTTTTTTAATTTAGAATGTGAAATAGTTTATCTTAAGGAAAACATTTTAGAAATATGTTCATAATATAAACTTAAAGATACATTATCAAAATAAGATTTTAAATTTGATTTACTGTTAATGTAAAATATTTTATATTATTAATAAATGAGAAAAATACATTATTAAAAAAGTATATGTATTAAGAATTTTTAACCATATTAAAAAAGTTTTAATAGTCTTTTTATCAATAGAACCACATATAAATGGGTGATATTATAAAATTAATTTATACCGAACACATAATAATAAAAATAAGTTTTATTTCTAATTTAGTCATTATTGATAAAATATTCTCCCATTCCTTTTCAAATTTCATTTTAAAGAAAAAATTTTGTTTTAGTTTATCTATCATTTTAGGATATTTGGATTGCATTTATTACCTTCTTTCAAATATTACTCTTATTGTCTAAATAAATGCTCAATAATTTTATATGCCATTTGATTTTTAATAGGGGATATTAGTAGATTATACTACTAAAATTATGATTATTTATTATCTTCCTTAACTCTTATGCATAAATCTTAAATGATATTTAAAAACAATGGAAGGAGTAGGTATAAGGTATATTAATGATATGAATATTTTCATTTAATGCATTAATCAAGAGTAAAAGCAAGTTACATGTAATGTATAAATTATAAAAAAACAAATATGATCTTCTTTTAAATATTATTATGATTAATGGTTGAGATTTGGTGTAAAAGATTTAGACTTACACTAGTGTTAGTAGATTCCTCCTTGTTTAAAAAAAGTATTTCTTTTAAATTTATTTTTGAAATAAAATTAAAAACATTAAATTGGTATTTTGAATTATTTTATATGTAGTAAACACTACTGCAAAGTTGATTATTTGCATTGGACCATATATGTCAGTTTACAATAAAATTGATATTTATTTTGATGCAGTAACATTCTTAAAATTATGTGAAAACTTAAGATGACAAACAAGAATATAACCAATGTCTAAACTTTATGTGAAAATGATGTTTTACTTAACCATTATCTAAAATGTATTTCAAAAGACTCATTGAAAACTGTAGAAGTATAGGACATTAATTTTAATTAATAGCCATTATCCAAAAGGCATTTCAAAATTCTTGTTCAAAATTGCATAAGTATAAAATGTCGATTTATTTAATAATCATCATATATTATTTTCCTATAAATGTTTTCTGTAATTTTGTCTTTCCTTATAAACTTTTCTAATATCTCACTCTTCAATATGCTTTTGAGTATGATGAATTTGATATATAATATTTCTATTGATCTTTCATTCCACTTTCATCAAAAGAGTGTATTTATAGTTATTTTGTATAAATTTGTAGAGATATTGTTTCTCTTTACTTATTTGTTTATACTTCCATTATGAATAAAATAATTATAATTAATTTTTTTAATTTTATAGAATTGTTTCTCTTTGCTAATTTGTATGTTATTTTCACTCAAAATTGTATAATAAGCATTTGGATTATACAGATTAATAAATAGAAGACACATTAACATAAATATAATGTTCTATGATAAATTGCTTGAAAAATAACTTTCTTTTCATGTTTGATTATTTACATAACAGAAATCTATAATAGTCAAAGAAGACATATCGAAACAAATTCAACATTCTATGTTAAATTGGTTTAAAAATAACTTCCTTTTCATATTTGGTTTATATGACAAAAATTTGTAATAATTAAAAGATCTTTGTTAAGGAAATGATAAATATAGAAATGTTATTTTTGAGATTAACCAATATCTAATATGATGGTATTTTCTTAAAATTTAAAGACCTCTAAATGGACATCATTTATGAAGAAGTTTAATTGAATGAAATGAAGATATCTAAATGAATGAATTTATGAAAAAGTTTAAATGAATAAAATTGAATAAGTTTCAAAAAGATATCTTCATGAATGACATTTAATGAATGTGTTTACAATATTAGGTTTTGGAGTGATCATTGTGTAAGTCCATTTCAATTGTTATGAGAGTTTAAAAATAAAGAATTACAATGTTGATTTGTTTTGGTGACCATCATGTAAGTCCATGTTAAATGTTGTGATAGTTTATCAATAGTTTAAATGTCATTTTAGTATTTAATTGATGTTTTATGTTATTGTAACCATATATATAGCCAAACTTATAATGTTAGTTTTAATTAATAACCAAAGACTAATTATTTTACTCTTGGCCTATAAATAAGATTCCTTATTAATGAATCTTTGATATTTTAGGATATATCTCCTCCTATTAGAAAGAAGGCTTTTAATTTGGGCAATGTAGATCTTGATATTTGACATTACTATGGCTATTTGGAAGGTTTAAAGAACTTTCATTGTTTTTTTATGAGGATTTGTATCCACACCTTGAAAGGAACCTTACAATCTACATCATTCATCTCAAAAGTTTTATCTATTAATGGATTTCAAAAATCAGTGTTTTTAGAAGGTTTTAGAATCGACCAGAGTTCCTTCTAAGAAATTGTATCCATACTTCAGTCCTAAACATAAGAATTTGACAAAACATTTAGAAAGGCTTTAGGCAGAAATCTTCCAAAGTTCTTTGTAGAATGTTTGTGTTCATTACTGAAGTGCAAACACAATTCCTTTAATTAAAGGAACTTAGAGAGATTTTAGTTCCTTCTCAATATTGAATACTATAATCTTCACCATTCATCTAAATTTGAGAAGTAGTCTCTTAGTATTGTATTAAATCATGGCTATGTTCTACACTCAAATAGCTGGTCATAAGTGTGAGATATTTATTATTTAAGTGATTGCAATGATCTTAAGATTTAAAGCATTTATGATTATGTAGCATAAATGGCGTATGTTATCCTTTTATTGACTTGGAAATGGTTGATTGCTTCATTTGCTATAAGCTTCTCATTCTTCTTATGTTTCAATGCAAAAATTGACATATTACTTGATCTATGTGTTGTGTTAAACTTTGATAAGCAAAGCAAGAAGCATGTCTATTTTCATATTAAAACACAAGAAACCTGAAAGCTTCATAGAAAATAAAGCAATATGTACTTCAAGGTTAATATATACAAAATTGATTGAATTAAGCACCCTAGATGTTATCATGCAATATGAAGGAATTATGAGTAGAGGATAACCACTTTTCCTTTTAATTTTTGTAAGAATACCATATATGTTTATTGTGAATGCAAATTCTATTATTCATTGTAAATAACAATTCTTTTTATTTGTATATGTTTACGTACTAATATGAAAATAAATAAAATGGAAGAATATATCTTCATAATATATTGTTTCCTTTCTCCTTTATTTCATTTACATTTAATTTATTATTATTCTATTTAATTTTACAATAAAAATATTATAATGTAAAAAAGAATTTTAATGCTATCGATTTCACTTAGAGTAAGTTATTTTTAAAATATCAATTTGATATATATATGTATATGTATATATATATATATATATTTGTGGGTACATATGTGTGTCTATGTGTGATAGGTATATAAATTGTAAATTCTAATTATGTAATGTGTATAATTTAATTAGTTTTATTTTGATGTAAATTTTTGTTATATCTAGCTATTTTGAAATGATTTTGGAAAGGATTTAGGATTGTTTTGGAATTGGTTATGGAAAAAGTTGTCAAAGCTCTATTTTTTTTAATAAAAGACATTCATTTATTATGACATTAATTTTTTTTTGTTATAACCCATGTTAAACATTACTTAAGAAGACGACATCATTGTATTAAAGACAATGGTGATCTTTCCAAATCGATGTGTAATATAAATTTTATATATCAATTATTTTATAGTAACTGATGTGAACACTTTGGCCACAAGCATGAATTGAAAATGAAAAGGATAAAGTATGGCATAAGTTAAAAATAAAAATAGTGAAGTATGATGCTATTTTTAAATTTCATCTTAAAGCTTTTCTTGATGAGGTATGCTTTCTTTCCAATCTTAAAATGATTTTTATTGGTTTTGTGCTTTTGCTCCCTAATTATTTTGCAAGACTAGAATCTTAGTTAGCTTGTAGTTATATATATGAGGTTTATCACTTCCTAAAAAAGCACATACTATAAATGTGAGGATTTTTCTTTTAGAGTTGTTCTTGCAATTTAATTTTTGGTTTCCTAATCGATCATAATTTATTGCCTATCATTCTAATGCAGCTTTTATAGGTTTACACAGATAAGAAATTTGATCTTATTCATGTTTTATTGGCATTCTTTCATATTATTTACTATTAATTCATATGAAAATGTGTAATACATTAATTTCTCATAAATATTTATTGCATCTATATATATTGTATTCAAAAGACACTTTTTTGGAGAATGCAAGCTTTATATATTGAACAATGAGTATAAAAATGGATTTAGTATAATACTTATATCTTATTATGATATTGTATATGACTTTTGATCATGTTCAATTTTTTCTTATTCAAATTATTCTTTAATGTTTTTTAAATTGGGATTTTCTAAAGTAATAGGAGGTATTGGCTTTTTATATTTGCTTAGGAATAGAAGAGAAATAGTGAGCATGAGTAAGTAAGGAATATAGGGATAAGATTAAGATTCAGGATCAGGGAGTGAGAAACTAGGGCCTAGGGCAAAAGCATAAGGTTAAAGTTTGGGATAAGAAAGTGAGGAACTAGGGGCTAGGGTTTAGGTGAGTGGACAAACAATGTTGGTTATTTAAATAAAGGGATGTAATATTATGAATATTAAACATCAATTTTTAGAAAGTAAATGACATTTAATATTATTTTCTAAGATGATAGAAATATAAATAGTACTAATTTTTTTAAAAAAACTAATTATTTTATTTTTATATTTTATAATAGTTTACCAATTAATGTTAAAACTACATATACTACAATATTTAATTATACATAAGTTGTTTTTTAATGTGTAATTTGCTAAACATTTGATGTTGATAAACTATTCTGTAATAGTGAAAAGAACTTTTAAGAATGGTGAGGAGTTTTTAATTTAAAATATTATGCTTATTACTAAAAATTATTAATACAATATTACCTTAAGGGATTTTAAAAATTATTTTCTTGATAAATCTATTAAATATTTTATCACTACAATTAATGCCGCCTCTATAATTGAGGCTTAGACATTCTTTCTTTCAAAATTGAGCTCAAATAGTTTATTATCATTATTATTAAATTGCTTTCTAATTTTAGCTTAAAATTACTTTATAGAATTACAGAACAATGGCTTGACCTATACATTATTTTCCAAAAATAAAATTAATGCTATAAAAGATTGTCATATTTTAAATTCTATCAACAAAATCATAATTAAAAAATTATTCTATAATGAAAGTATAAAAGATCAAATTTGCTAAATTTTTATTAATAATCCAAAAATGTTTTATTTTAATTTTCATTATTAAAAATACAATTACTAGAGTATTTTAATGTTATAATATTAAAAAGGACATTATTTTATTATTTATAATATCATAACATATAAAAACATAAGAGATAAGAGTGTAAAAAGATCATTTCATAAATATTGGAATGTCACATTCTATTACTTTTGCTATCAGATGAAAATTCCATTATTTGATTTAATATTATTCTTTAGGAAATAGACATTTTAATTCTATAGTATCTATTAAACAAGCATTTTATTCATTCTCATTCTATTATATCAAATGCACACTTAAGAATCTATATTTGGCTTCTTTAAAGTGCAAAATACACCTTAGAGAGTTACGTGAGTTATCACAACTCTTAATGAGAAAATCAAAAGAATGAGTAATTATAAATTTAAAAATTACTTTTTAAATTGATTGTTTTTATTAAATTTTAAACATTTAATTCTTTCATCAAGGACTATAATGTCTTATTTTATTGTTTAAAGTACATCATGCATTTTAGAGCAACTTGGTTTTAAAAATCTTATCACCTAATGCCCAAAAAAAAAAAAAAACTACAAAAGAGAAAAATACACCCTTATTAGGTATAAAAGTACTCTTTTTTGTCACCACCTATCTTAAGGGATGTGATTAGCATAGGAAATCACTTTGGATGATGACTTACTTGCCTTTCCTTTATCACATCTAATGTAGTGATCACATGCAAACATGCCTTTCTTTTGAAAGGATATATGGTTTTCAAGATCAATTATGAAATGTATTAATAAACTATCATGTAAAACTATTCTAATTGTTTCAATGCTTACTTTGGTGTTAAAGCAACCTATCTGATGACTATTGGGCACTTAAGGGAAAAAGATCCCTAAGGAGAGAAAAAGGAAAAAAAAAAAGAAAGGTGCGAGTTTCTTTAAAACTCAATGAGTAGGTATTAATCGAAATATACCATAACATCTGATTCAGAAATATATATGCATAATTTATAGGAAATGATCTAGTTCCACTCTAATGAATACCTGTGGTCTCACACATTTCCTAAAGAAAAATAAGTGGTGTCTTTAGAGAACAACTTGTTATCATGAGAATAGAAATAAACCCACACTACATTGAGTCGTAGTTAAGCATACATCCCTTATTTGTTCACTTTTTCTATCATTCAACATCAACCCCATTTGCAACGAGGGATTCTATCATGAGGCAATTACATACATGATCATAATTTCACATTTTAATTATAGCATGATAACAAAAGTAATTAATGAAAATCATAAAAGGAAAGTCTATAAATCTCCTTGTGATTCCTTTTAGCCTTATTCCTTAAAACTTTAACCTTATCCTTTTAAGGTTAACATTATCTCATCATAAATTAGTACATAAGTCTGATGCAATAAGCCATAATAGGTATATCATTTCTTCCATTATCATAAAAATTCATTCAATTCATAATTTGTCATTATAAGCAGAAGTGGCTTAACTAGCACTTTAGTCACTTTACCATATCATTGATAATGTTTATACATTTACATAGGCGTAAATGCCTTAATTGACATATTACTTTAAATAATTTAATCAAATCTCTACATAATACAAATAACAACACCTTTCATCAAGTAGTGATTAAATAAGTAAATAGATCGCAATAACATTAGTACTTTAATCAACACTTCAACTTTAATATCACTAACACAAGTATTCATAGATGAATATATTGATAAGACCATAAGTAGCTCAACAATTCAAATATCACACTTAAGTTCAATTCTTAAGCATGTTCACACACTAAATCTACACTAAATATTCATATTAAAAATATTCACCCTTATTTCACTTTTACATGAAAGGTAAAATATCATTAAATTCCTACAACAATATAAGTACAAAGAGAAATAAGGCAATAGTCAGGTATGCAGTTAATTATGGTATAGGTGTTTGGAAAGGAATTTTGGCAGCTATAATTAACTATTAGGATTCAGAGAGCAACTTTACCAAATATAGTTAACTATGTCTATTTAGAGGGCAATTCTATTAGTCTATAGTTAACTTTCTCTACCTAAGGAGCATCTTTACTGGGCATCATTGATTATATAGTTGATTATAATCCCATGATTTGCAGATTTTGTTGCAAAATCACATTCATCTACCACATTCAACTTCTAAATCTCATTTTTATTATGCAATATCACCACTAAACCCTTAAAATACATAACAACTACTCTAAACAACAAGATCCATGAAAAAACCACACCTTATTTGTTAGTCTATAACATTGAATCCATAAATTCTTGCTCAAGTATATAGAAAATACAAAACTTTGCTGAAATAAGTAAAATCATGTAATCTTAGATTTAGTTAAGATGTCTACTCACCTTATATGAAAGAGATGCTAAGAAGATGGAATGGTGTTTTGCTTGCCTCTAATAATTTAAAATTATTAATTTAAGGTTAGGGTCTCTAAAATCCCTTTTTAAGCTAGAATTCTTAAATGAATTCAAATCCAAAAGAAATGAAGAAGAAACTTAGCAAAGATTGAAGTTTAAAAGACCTTACCTTGGATTAAGGAATATGAATGATTGATTAAAATTGTTGCTTTGGGTGAGTGGAAAGAAGAGAGGAGAAAGAAAATGGTGATGAGAATTAGGTGTTTGTTTAGAGAGAAAAGGCTAGTGGGGTTGAAAAATGGGAATAGATAGGAAAGATAACCTAGGTACATTTTTGGATAAGTACAACAGATCTTTTTCACACTCTAATTTTCAACTTTAATCATATTTAGTCCTTAAATATTTCTTTTTTCTCTTTTCTTAACAATTTCTTATCAATTTCCATTCTAAAATTTCATCACAAAAATCTTATTTTCTTGCCCTTCCTTCAATTCAAAATTCTCATTTTGAATTTTAATCATAGTAATTAATTTTTTTATAAAGCATTTTAAAATTTTAATGAGTGTAACATTTTTAAAGACTTACACATTGCAATGATAATTTAATTTTAAGGTTTAAAAAACTATAAAAAATTAATTAATTATTAAAAATTTAAATTGATATATATATATATTATTCAAATATATGTTTCTTCAATTATAATGCACAGAACTTAAATTAGATATCTATTTTATCACAAAAATTATTGTGATTTAAGTTTGGACAATAATTGGAAACAATAATATGTCCAGTATGGGTTTTTTTAAAAAAAGAAATATTATAGTGAAAGTGTTGATTTCATATTCTATTTTTTACTAAAATTTTAATATTATCCCCTATGTATTACTTGAAACAAATTTAGCCTTTAATTTCTTTAAAGACATGCAATATTACTTAATTACCTAATGTTGTTAGATATTTTTATGAAAATACTTATGCAATATCCTATATGATGTACATAAGTCATATTTTCATATTTTTTGAACAAAAATTCACTTCTAGTTCTCTAACTTTCAATCTTATCCCATATATTCTATTTAAACCAAATTTATTCCTTCAATTTAGAAAATTTCATATTGTGGTTCATGAGGAGGATTTGTCGAATTTTGACTTTCTTCAACATTGACCAAAATTGTATAAGACTAATTCATTCCCCTTAAGGCTATTGAGCCTATTATTTTTTAAATTGAAATAGAGATAGAAGACACATAATAAATCCACCAATGGAAATAAATATGAATAAATATAACTTCAAAATTTTGGAAATGCATTTTTACACATCACATGTTTCTTATGAATCTGTAGTGACAAAATATAAATATAATTTATTTTTAGAGTTCATCAAATTAATATTTGGATTTGTTTAATTGGTATGTTTATTGGTTAATTACAATGGAGGGTATCACATTAAAGTATCTTTTTGTCCTTATATTACGATTGAAGTGATCACATTTTTAGCAAGTTAGAAGGTAAATTCGCTTTAAATAGAACTTAGGAGGTATGATTAAAATTTCAGCATAAGTTAGAGACCAAAAATGCATATTTTCTTAAAAAATATGCAAATATAATCTACATCTACCACGTAGAATGGCAAGATAAATGAAATGCAAGTACCTTCATTAAAAAAAATAATTATATTAGCAGGTTGGGTAATATTTTAATTTCTTTAAAGTTAAAAAGTAAATTTAGTCAACATAAAATTTAAAGGATAGGATTGAAACTTTAGTTTCCTTACCTAATAAAATTGGTTAATATATTTAAATTGATATTATTCATCTAAAATTATTTCAGATTTATTTCAACTCTTAAAATGAATTATAATTTTTTTAGTGACTTATCAAGTGTGGTGAATAATTATATCAAAAATTATAATATTAATAAATTTCTCCTTTTTCAATTTCAATAAATGTTATATCAAGAATTCAAATCTATGTGCATTAATAAATAAAATCCATTCTCAATTAATATATTTTTCATTGAATTAATATCTTATAGTGATAAGTTATAAAATTTCAATCAATTAAAATTGGGTCGTGAAATTAATAAGTAAAATTCCAGTCCCAACCGGGTCCACCGTGCTTGTTGCGGTTGCATCTTTTAACTTTTGTATTATTTTAAGCTTTCCTTACTGTAAATTGTAAAATAATAGACAATAGACAATGAGATATAAATATGAAATCCCAACGTTGCATGTGGGTAGTGTAACTCAATTTGACTTTACAAGTAGTCCGTTTTCGTCACCAGGAACTCTAAAGCCAATAAAGAAGCGAAGCCTATGAGGCCAGGAAACTTCGAGGAAGCTTCCTCAACATTTTATAAAAATTTCTGGCCTACTGATGACAAAGCCCCAGTCAATTTCTTTAGCGATCACTTCAAGCAAATTTATTATTTCTTACCTAACTTGACTAATTCATTAAAATTAAATTTTTTAATGGTGTTTCGTTACGTTTAAATTCAAAAACTAATAACTATTATAAAGATTTAAATTTGAATTACTCTTAATATAAATTAAATTTACATTATTATTCATTTTTGTATTACTACATTAATAAAAAATATTACAAATTTTTTATTATTAATAAAAAATTTTAATTATAATTATTTTTTAACTATATTTCATTTTCTTATTAATTTATAGTATAAACTATATCACACCGATAATAAGTTAAATTTAAACTTTAATTATCATTAATATTATTTTGTTTTCACCGCCATCTTACAATATTTTTCTAAAAATTTAGATTTAATCTATTATTGGTTTAAGTCAATTCTATATAATTATGTATTTATGTATCCTCACATTAATTAAAAAATTTTTAAAATTCTTTTTATTGTTAATAATTTTTTAAATTATTGTTATTATTTAATAAGATATTATCTTATTATTCATTATTAATGTAAAATATTTTATACAATAATGATAAATCAAATCTAAACTTATTTTTTAATAACCCTCCGATTAATTTTTATGTCATTGTTTGCCTGCGGTTGGCTTCACTGCTTGCCTACCTATTCGAGGGCGACGCATAACGACTGCCTTGTAACCACTCCAAGATTAACATCAATTAGAATTCAATAAGAGCAATGATGTAAAAATGGCTGTATAATTACCAATGTGCTCTACTTTCCCAAATAGGTACTTTAAATACATTATCTCTTCTTTCGTGATTGTGATTAACACGACCGTTAAAGTGCGTATTTTAGACCTTTTATTGTAGTTTGGCAATTGTTTTGCAACTCTTTAGCAGCTGTGCTTCATTCCCATCAAGGAGGTATTCATCATATATCATTAACAAATAAAATTATCAAATTCGTAGTGATCCATCTCATCTTTCTCTTCCCCCTCGTGCATGCGTGCATATAATTTTCTCCTTAAGTAACAATTTGTATATGTAATTTTATTCTTTCGTACAAAAACTTTTATTTTTAAATAATATAATTGAAGAATAGAGTTATATATACAAATTATTATTTAAGAATAAAGTTATAATTTTATAAAATTTAAAAATTATTTTCCTAATAATTTTAAAATAAAATTAATTATTTTATTATTTTCTATATATATATAATGATGGCCCAAAGATTTGATTCTAAAATCCCCAACATAGTGTTCGAAATTAACTTACCACCTAATGGCTTGCGTTACCATTGTTATGGTGTTTAGATTCATCTAATTAGGAATAATTGTTAATACTTTGAGATTAAAAATTGCACTACAGAGTATTTTATGATTTTACTCATGAACAATGGCAGGGCAAGAAATTTCCCCCGAGTCAAGTATAAATTTTTTTCACAAAACATATATAATTTTTAAATTTTGAAGGTGGTCAACTTAAAATTACAATATTATAAACATTCTCTTCCCTCGGGCCTTACTCATGGATTAGGCCGTAGCTTACTGTTAATTGTATTAGAAAGAGGAAGAAGAATTGCAAATTTTTCACAAATTATCACTCATTACATCTTTAGTAGAATCTATATTTAACTAAAGATGTTTTTTTATTGATGTTATTTGATCACATTCTACTATATTTCTTTATTTTTTTTTCAACAAAAGAAATACAAAAGCTTAACTAAAGAATACATCTTTGGGCAAAGAGAAAACCATAGAATCAGCGCAAACTAGATCAGTACAGTCAACAGTCAACAGGAAGATGTAACAGTTGCACCTAAGATTTAGAAAAGGATCAATATTACATTTTTGGACCAAATGTATTCGTGATTTTTCACAATTTTAAACTATAATAATTGTATTTTCTCATATTTGTTTGATCGCAACGTGTTCCGTGACCACAATTGCAATCACAATTTAAATATATATTTGCACCGTAGAATTATACTGTGCATTCGCGAGTGGGTTTGATTTGCTACATGATAAGCCACTTAATTTGCCTTTCTAAATCAATAACTTATCTCCCAGCTTCTTTAAATCATACAGCGAATGGGATTAATAATAGCTATACATGGATAAGAGGTTACACAATCAGAGACGGAGCCAGGATTTTGTGGTTGGGGGTCGCAAAATTTTACATATATATGAAGCATCACTGAAAAATATTATTAGATAAATTAAAAAAATAAGTAATTATAATTTTTATTTTCTTTTCAATTTTTATGTACTAACAAATCCAATATTTAAAATTAAATAATTATAAAATTAGTTTAAATAATTGGATGGATATAAGTTGAAGTAGAAATTATCAACTTAAAATGAATTAATATACTTTTATTCTGTAAAAATAATTATCATTAAAAATTTTATTAAAAGGTCATCTAAAATATAAAATATAAGAAAGATAATTTTTTATGAATAATTTAGTGAAAATTAAAGTACTTTGCTTAAAAGTTGTAAAATATAAGTTCATATAATTTAAGAATAAGAATAATTATAATTGAATGAACATATATAATATATGAAGAAGATAAAATTTTTTTTATATACCTATGTCAAAATTCATATATACGAGACTTTTAATTTTAATTTTCATATTCTTGGTGATACAATATAATTAAACGTGATTTTAAGATCATTCTTATAAACTAACAATTATTTAAAAAATTTACTTGTAAATCAATATGATTACTATATAATTTATTTACATTTAACATTATCAATTCAAAAGAAAAAGTTTGATTTAAATTTCATTTAAGAAAACTAATATTACAATTTAAGAGGAATAAAAATTACAATATATACATATGCATATATAGTAAAATAAAATCTTGTGATTTGGGGCCGAGGCTCCAAAGATACAAGTGGCTCCGTCCCTCGATACAGCCTTTATTTACCAGCTGCGCAACAATTCGAAAGTCCAACTCAAAAGCCGCCTTGTTTCAGCCATTAGACCAGGCAATTCTAAAGCCTGGAGAAGGCCCCATAGCTCAGCCACTTATTTTTCGATATTTCAATAGATAAGTGAAAGATTATAAATGATAATAAGTATATTTAATTACACTCATGGTGAGATGTAAGGTTCATTTTGGTTACTCTAGCTGAAGTCATTGGTCGAGATTTTTAAATTATACCTTGCTCTCTCATTTTGTATGCTATCGTTTACTTTATGTTAAATTATACTTTCAAGAAATGTGAACAGATTTGTATTAGTCCTTTTGTTATTAATTAATTAGTGGGGTATGGTGACATCTTGTTCAAAGTGTCAGTTTAAAATGATCAAACTCGAAAGAGGTCCCGATCCGTTGCTTCGTTCAAAGTTCAGAAGAAATTATTAGACTCTTTTTAAAAAATTAATTAGAGTGATACTTACATACCTATGCTCCTCTGTTTGACAGTGATTCCTACCTAAATACAAATGTTTACCAACGATATTATTAGGAAAAAAAACATTTTCTCTAAACAAACAAGTATTACTTGAATTTTTTTTTTAAAAGAAAGATCCGCATAACATAATAATACACATAATAAATTTAACATGAAAAAACTCTAACTTTCAGGAGAAAAATTATGCACAAGAAGAAACTTTACAATAATGAAAAGATTATATGATGTGTGTAAAAGTTTTCAATTATAATTCTTCAACATCCTAATTACTATCTTTACAACTTTTCCAAACTCTACAAGGTTTCCATGTAATTCTCTTAAGCAGTCATAATATTCTCTCATTCAATATATCCAATTTTAAATTATTTTTTTATTAAAATTAGGACCATTATTAATTTATAATTATTTTCACTTTTAAATTATTCTCCTATTTAAATTAAGATTTCTTAATTTGTCAAGTTTTTAGCATATAAACTAGATTTGCTTCCCTAAGATGCATGGATAAACATATTATAAAATTTTGTATATTTATTATTTCATATTAGATTTATATGCTAATATTGTTATTTAAATCATTTTATTTTAAAATATTATAATATTATAGCCACAAAACTATTTAAAATGAATATTTGGAAACCACTGCTTATATAAAATTTTGTGCATTTAATTGATAAATGTCCTTATAAAACATAAAAATTGATTTAACCCATCTTCAATGGAAAAAAATATAAATAACTACATTATTTAAAAAAATTCAAGATAATATATAATAATTATTATATATTTTGATAGTTGTTTCTCACTGTATATTCTGTCCCTTTATTGAAATAAAAAAATATTTATTTATATTAAATGAGAGATATGAAAAGAGTTAAAGAAAATCAATTAGGTATTTAAAATATAAAAGAATATTAAGTGTCATAACATGACCAAATTATATCAAATATATAAATACTGCATCCAACATCCTAACATTCAATGAGTATCACTAATTAAACCCATTTATATCAAATCTTTAATGATTATCTTAAAATGAAAAATTCACCGACGAACAGGAGTTATGATTTAGACATGACAAAATCTTACAAATGAAATAAACATTAGATAAAGTTTCGCTACACAAAAATAATCTTGATTATAGGTGCAATTTTTTATCGATAACACTTATTATGCAATAATCATTTAACATATCTTGCTAATTCAAATAATTTTTTGTAATTTAATAAAAACAATTATTATTGCAACAAAATGTTATCTGATAAAAAAATTAGTTATCAATTAATATCTTAAGAGTAATAATATACAATTTAAAGTATTGGATTTTTGCACAAAATTAAGATTCTTTAAATATAAATATCATGAAAAATGTAAAATTTTGTTTTGCAATTATAATTATAATTTGGATATAAAATATTATTAAAATTATTTTGGAAGAAAATTCTTTGTGAGAGATCACTATGCATCGCAAGATGACATTAACGGCTTCTCTTAGGGTTAATATATATATATATATATATATATTAACCCTTATACACTATACCTCATGTGCCGAGAATCCCCATCAAATGTTTTAAAAGGTGCAATTAAAATATTTAAAGTATACATATTGTGCAAAAGACACATCTCTCATTTCTCCTGCCAAATCTCAATGGTAGAGTAGAGTTTTGCCATTATTTTTTTTACTACGTTGGGTTACATAAAAATTAACTTTTCAAAATTATTTTTATATGTAAAATTAATTCTGAAATAAAAATTAGAAAACATTTAAATATTATCAAATATAAAATATTAACTTAAAATCAAATTTTCCAAACTAAATATTCACAATCAATTATATTTAAAATTAAATTTTCTGGTCATTCAAAACAACTTTAAAAAATATTTTATTCTATTACATTTTAAACAATTCTCATTTTTATACATACAATTTTTTATGAAGTTGTTTTCCCAATAATATATATAACTTAGAATAATAACTAGAATTATTTATTTAGTTTTTCAAATTGCTGATAAAAATTTTAAAATTAGAAAAGAAAATATAAAATAGAAACTAGGCCATATGCTGAAAGAGAATGAATTCATGAAAAAATTCTAAGAAAAATATAATAAATTTAACAAAAATTGTATTTTATCCCACGGGATATTGTAACAAGTACGGTTCATTTAAATATATTATTTCAAAAATTATTTTTTTAATTTTTATTTTCATATCAATTTCATATATAAAGGTAATTTTAAAAAGTGAATTTTTTGTATAATCAAGCACATTGAAAAAATAATCGTAGAAACCTTCTTCTTTAGTCAAAATTTGGAAAGAGAAATAACAGAAGGGGCTTTTCAGCATAACATATATAGTTTAAATGTTTTCATTGCACCTTTTAAAATATTGGGCGTGGGAGAGGGTTTCCACACTTGAGATACACAGTATAAGATGATTATTTGTATTTTAAGCTTATATATAATTTATTGACATTAATTAATATATTGATCAAGAAGATAGAAAATATTTTATTTGTTTAATATTACATGTGAGAAGTATAGCACAAAAAAAGTTTACTATTTTTAAAAAATTTGTTTTTTATAGTTACTATAACAACATATATTATTTTATTAATTATAAATATTTTATTGATATATAACTTCAAATTAAGCATGTTATTATCAGATAAGATTTCGTCAAGACTTTGTCATAAATAATAATTTTTTATTCATATGCCTTTAAAAAAAATCTCAAGAATTTGATATGGAAATATAAATTGGTTACATACGCTATTTGACGAAAATATTTCCTTTTTCATTATAGTAGTATTTTTCTGGATATAAAAGTTCAAATATCATATTTCTAGTTAAAAATTGTGTGATTAATCATAACATAGTACAATATCAATTTATAAACTACCATAAAGTAATATAGATATAAAACGTTATATTGAAGTAATACAGATATAAACCAATATATTGATTTTTTTTTTTAAAACTGAAGTGGTATAAAAGAGTTTAAAATGCCATTACTATGTTATGAGAAAATTAGTGAGATATATTCCATTTGAAAATTTTAATTTTTAAAAAATGTAGAAAAGTATTTTTAAAATAAATAATACATATAATTGAACAAAATATCAAAAATCTTGTTCCAACAGCTTATTGTTTCATATCTAGTTAATCAATAATATTCGGAGAAGTTTCATCCTCTGTATCCATTCATTGAATGAAATCTAAAGCAAGGGAAAACATTGAATTAGAAAAAAATATAAATAATTACATTAAAATATAACTTATTTTGACTGTGTGAACTGCTTTCCCATTTGTAATGTTTCTAATACTATCATCAAAGAAAATTTGCTATATACAAAAGCATTGAATCATGACAAAACATATAAATATCTACAAAGTATGCAACTTACTATGACTGTGTGAGCTGCTTTTCCCAATTGCTGCAAGTTGAATCTTTCAAATAAAATTAAGTTAAATCTATTATTTAGAACTAAATAAAAATACACAGAAGAAAAAAATCATAAATATGAAAAAGAAAAATTATTACCTGATGAACTCATCTAGAAAGATTAGTTATTTTCTTTGAAAATCTAATTTGAATTTATAGTGAGCTAGATTATACATGATTTAATTATTTTAATGTTTCCTCAGATTTAAAAAGGCGGTCTATCAAAATCAAATAATGTTAATCACAATGAAATCATAAATTGATCTCATAAAAATTATAGACACAAGAATTATTAATTTAATTCATATATATAAATATAGTAATATAGTTTCATAAATTCTGATAAATTGTATATTCGATAATTTTATATATTTTGTTTAAATACCATCTGAGTGAGCACTACAATAGGAATTAAAATAAACCAGAATTCATAAACTATCTTAGCTTATAATTTGAATTATATATACTACATAAAATAATTTTTCTTTACAATAGTGTGTTACACAATCCATATATAGTACCTACAACATATATTTTAAAAGTTATAAATAGTAGGTTTCACAATTTATACATAGTATTTTATAACTATTATGATCAAAATTAATGTTAAATTAGAATCAAATAATAAAATTGATATTTCACTCAAAATCTAATTTAAGTTTATTGTGATTTGGATTATTCACAATTTAAAATTTAAAGTATTATAATTTCTTCATATATTTAAAAAAGTGATTGACCTAAATCAAATAGTGTTAATAAATATATTAAAATATGTTTGGTAATTTATGTATTTTTAAATTTTATTACTAAATTTTAGAAATATAATTATAAAACACTATTTTCAAATTTATATTTTAAAATTGAGGCAATCTACAACTTCTTTTTTTTAGTTTATTAATTAGAAAATAAATAAGTTATTTCTAATACTTAATTCCTATTTTCCTTATTTTAGAGATGAAATAGTCTATAACTTTTTTACTTTTTTAAAATGTGAAATAAAATATTATTATTAAACTTCCTTTTTTTAGAATTATAACTGTAATTTAAATATAAAATATTATCAAAATTATTTTGGAGGAAAAGTTTTTCCTAAGAGATTGCCATGTCCCTAAGATAACATTAGTTGCTTCCCTTACATATAATAGATGTTGATATTGATATCTTGTATTTGGGCATAATTAAATTGTCAAAGAGACCAAAATAGGATAGTTTGTTTTGTAACCCCTATGGAGGATTACTTGAGAGCACATAATTAACTCTTACTATTTTTTAGTGAAATATTTGTATTAAGAGTGAATACATATACATCATTTGTGAGAATATGTACAAACAATTAGAGAAAAATTGAGGCAGTTTGATGTATTTGAGGTAGGGGGTTTGTGTTATAATCTTATAAAATTTAAAAATTTCTAAATTATTTCCAAGTGAAAATAAGAAATTTACATTAAGAAATATGGCATAAAATTTTGTTTAGTTAATAATTAATTGTTTAAATGAATTTAGGGATGAGAATTTTGCATGAATTGGTTGTGAAAAAAATAGATAAAATAAAATGTTTTAATTTTATCAATGTTTAGAGGTGAGTATCTGAGCATGGAAGAGATTTATGATAAAATTTCAAAAATGCCTTGCTTTTATTATCCCCAAACCTTAATTCATACTCCTCATTTCCCTATTTCCAAAACCCTAACTTGACTCACTCTTCACTCTTTCTTCTTTTCCTTCATCTTTCCTTTCAATTAAGTTAGAAGGGAGCTAATATTCACAAAATTCTTCATACAATCAAGGTAAAAGCACCTAAACCTTTATTAATGCCAAGCTTTTCTTTCATTTTCTTTAGGATTTAGTGAAACTCAATCTTGAGCTCAAAAAAGGAAATATGAACCAAGATATTAAACTTGTTAGTTTTGGATGATTATGGATGACTAACTTGCAATTTCTTCTACCTAGAGATTCCTTCGTACTTGATAAGTGAATATCCTAATCCTAATTTGGATATTTAATTGAAATAGTTTGGATTAAGTTGAGGTTTCTATGTTTTTTATGAATATGATTGAAATCTGTTGATATGTGATGTTTAGTTTGATTTTGATGTTGAAATTGGAGTGAATCAAGTGTTATAAATGCATAATTGGTAGTGTAATAAGTGAGTTTGGTTAGAAACTATACCATATGAACATTTTTGTGTTGAACTTCATAAAAAACCCTAGGGTAGTTGATTATATAGTTAACTTTATGTCTAAAGATAAACTTTTGGATAAGCATAATCGATTATATACTCAATTGCACCTTTGAAGATTTGCTCTATAAGACTGTATCATTAACTATATAATTAATTAAGAGCTATCAAGATTGCTCTTACCCTCTTGGTAGTCGACTATATAATTGTCTTTAACCCTACTTTCAGGGAAATCATAGTTAACTATATAGTCCACTATAAGACTTCACCCTATTCTTTGAAGGGTTAGAGTCAACTATAAAACTACCATCTTGTTCTTTAGAGGGTCATAATTAACTATATAGTTAATTATATTCTAAGAATTTGTTCTCGAGTAGTGCATAATTGAGCATATAATCAACTATCACCTTTATATCTCTAGTAATTTATTCTTTTTCAAATGTTAAGGAAAGAAATGAATTTTTATGTAAAATAAAAGTGTTGTGCAATAAAATTGATGATGAATAATTGGTGTGTGACCATGCAAGAAGCATGGAAATGTTAGCTATTAGCTGTAATAAGTGATATGAATTGAATAAAATTGTGATGATTGAACTTGATGTATGACAATGATTAAGGAAAATGGTAGGGGACACATTGATGACAATTTTATATTAAACTTGATCTAGTAACCATTTGCGAAGAGATAAGATAAGCCTTAGAGTGACAAAGTTAGGTTTATGAACAGATAAGGATGATAAAGAGTTACAAGGAAGTTTATTTGCTTTTATGCATTGATTGCTTATTAATATTATTGAAATGTTCGCTTAATTAGAAATATTATGAATTGATAATGTTTTGGATGCTATGATGTGAGTTAGAGTTAAGTGGGCTTATGAGCTTTATTCTTATTAACATTAATTAATGTTAACTAATGTCAAAATTGGTATTGTTTAAGTTGAATATTGTGGACGAAGGAGGGTAAATCCAATCGGTAAGAGTTTATATAATTCTCATTTTCTTGAAGTCTATTTTTACTAGGATGTTTACTTACTAAATTCTAAACTTATCCCTCTATATTTTACTTTACACACTCACTAATTTGAGCTTCCTCGTCCAATACCTTAGAGTTAAACTTACAGGAAATTCTCCAATACAACTAAGGACAACATTGGATATTTTGATGTATATAGAAAATTTGGGCCATGTCTAGATAAAGTCAAGAATAGAGGAATATGAACTTATTTGGCTCAAAGTTAGTTAGGTTAACTTATCCTCACGGATTATAAAGAAGTCTAACTTCTTTTTTTGTTAAACCTCTTTCATTAAATGAAATCCTTTCCTTTCCTTTTTTTTGTATGATTATATTTCTTTAATATTCCAAATTGGATTTAATATGCTTATATGGAAAATAGGTTAGGTTGATAGAAATTAGATAGTCAGGTTCTATGCTAGTTACGACTAGGGGTGGTTCATGACAACTTGAAAGTGGTCAAGCACTTTGTAATCTTTTTCTTTAATTCCTTCTAGTGAGTTTTATTCATTATCTTTGCTCATGAATCAGGCTAAAAGAAGAATTACATTAAATTTTTATATTTTGTTGATTTTATTCTTCTTTGACCTTGATTTAATTCAACATGCTTCACACATTATTACAGAAATACAATTATATGTTGCATAATGGACATCATTTAAATGGAAAATGGAAGTACATATTAGAGTACTTGACATTTTTTAAAACATGATGATGCTTTCAACATTGGTTCTTAAAAACAATCTACTTGTTTTCTTTCCATGAGACTCTAGATGTTGATTTTTAATAATTGATATCTAAAGATATAAGAGTGGTGACATTTTTGAACATATGAAAAAATTTTAAACATTAGTTCTTAAAAAAAATGGATGTGTTTTTTTTTTTTGGCAAAACTTTGGATGTTGGCCCCTAAGATAACCAATATCTAAAATTACAGGAGTGATGATATTTTTGAAAATGAGTAAACTTTAAATGCTAGTTTTTGAAAAAACTAACGTGTTTTCTTTCCACAATACTTTATACATTAGTTCAATTCCTTAAATAAATGACATCTAAAGTTATCAAAGTGGTTTCACTTTTAAAAATGTAAGGATATTTTAGATATTGTTTTTTTTTAAAAGACTGACTTAGTTTCTTGCTAACTTATATTCTTTCTCTAAGGCTTTAAGTGTTTGTTTCTAAAATACTAGATGTCTAAAGTCGTGGGATTGATGGAACTTTTGTATTATAAATAAAGTATATCTTAATTTTTTCCTTCATTATTGCTCTCACTTCTCTCATATTTATTCAAAGCTCAATCTCCATCTCCATCCAGCTCTTTTTGCAAAACCTTAGGTCTTATTTTATCATCCACCAATGTTAGTAAGTTACTAATATTTCTTTAACTAGCCTTAAGCATAAAGTAGGTTCAAAATATAAGAGTGGTTTTCTTACTTTTATTTTTTAGACCTTTGCCTCTTCCATTTCCAAGAATTTTTGTGTAGCTTTTTTTTTTAGAAATTCTTGTCTATATTTTCTTTGTATAACTTTTAAGTGTTATTTTTGAGTTGTAGATGCCTATTATGCCTATGATAAAATATTGCAGTGAAGTCTGAAATTGGTTGAACATCGATAAAAGATGGAAAAAAAGTAAAAAAAAAGTTAATAAAAATAGTTGTTTTTCATGATTTTGGGAGAGCAAATAGCCTTTGGTATTTTGCAAATAGATAGATCTTGAAAAGTCTCATGAAATAAAAAAAAATTGACTCAAACGAACAATTGAACATGAAGTTATAATATTTCAAGATTTTTAACTCAAAATATACATTTTTGGTAGGATGTTAAATTTATTTAATTTTTACAATGAGTATTTTGATAGAAAAGTAAAAAATTGATGTTTTAAAAATGTTATGTGAACATTTTACATTAATTTTTTTTACTAAAAGTGGACATGAAATATTAGAATATTAAAATATTTTTTAAATAAAACATGTCAATTTTTTAGAAAAAATCGAGATGATAACCTTCTTTCATATTGGTTATATTATAGACGTAGAATGGTTAACATACAATGTTACTTGCATATGAGTCGGCTCTAAACCAATTTAATTTTTATAAAATAACCGATATGTAATTATATTTTTGTAGTAGTAGCATCATCATCATTTGAAATTTTCCCAACAAAATTCAACAAATATAATGCTGAAACTTAATGATATATATTTATTGTAATAAAATCTTATTAAGAGAAGTGATTTTCTATATTTATAATTAAATTAATGTTAAATTTCGCTTCTGTAGAATGTGGAAACTGGAAAACGCCCATAGTCCATTTATTAATCGGTTAATAATGTAAGTTGTGACCAATTGCCTGATAAATTAAAGAAAATCAATATGATATTGTTCAAAATTTCAACTCATACTAAGCTTCATGTTCTTTATTAAAATCCAAAACGCAATTAATTAATGGTGTTCAACTAAAATTGTAAGCATTAATTTTGACATTTTCTGGAAGTTATTTTCCAAGATCCATAGAGTAATACAGATTCTGGAATTATGTTGAGAGAGCAAGTTTACCAAACAACAAATCACTTTCCGACAGTTGGGTAACATAGTGAAAGTTAAGTTTCAAAACATTTCGAGTCAATAAAAACTTATAAATTTGATTTTTAACAGTGTTTTTGTTGAGAAGAATTTATTCACACAGATTAATCTCATATATATATATATATATATATATTTAACAAAAACGGTGCGAGGACGTTAAATAAACAAACAAACAACTGGAACCTACGTATTTGAAAGCAACTACTATTGAATAGGAAACTTATTATTTGCAATCTTGGTTGACATTTGTAGCAACATATACTAACTTCCTTAGCCCATATTACAGCACAGATTGATTTGGACGTCCCAACTCAAACTCTAGGAATTGAATTTTGTACATGGTTAGACGTAAGTATATCGGTGAGCATTGAATCTTGTGCTGCTGCAGCTTTCGTGAATATGCAAAATTTAAGATATTGAAATAAAATTGGCAAAAGAAGGCATACTATTCCTGCTCTTTCATAACCGTAGTTGGGCTTGAAATTAATTTGATGGTTTCGAAATTCTTGACTTGGAGTTTTACACATGGGATGTGAGCAAATTCCTGACGAGAATATTTCTATGAAGGATTTTGTTGCTGTACACACATAAAATCAACTATAAGTGTTAATTTGAGATTTTTAGATGATTGTGAAATTCATTATCAAATCATTGTAACTTCCCACGAATTTAAATTCCTCAAAGAACTATCCTTCCTGTTTTGTAGTTAATCCTTATCAAAAAGATCATTTGTCGCCTAACAATTAATTGAGTCATTATCTTTAGTATCTAATTGAAGTTAAAAGTAATCTCCAAATAAATTTCTACTGATATCTCTATTATGCTACCGACATTCTATCTGATAATATTGAAGGACAATCTCCTTCATGCCACTTTTTATAATAGCTTAATGCACATAAAATATATAGTTTTTAATATCAACTTTATTATAAAAAGTTATAATTCCACCATCTAAATTTATTTGTTTCCAATTTTAATGAAAAAATTGCAGCTTAAAAAAATGTTAAATACGACTTTTTTAAAAAAGAACGTAAGAAGCATAACCCCCCTCCAAGACATGCATCTCTTTTTATTCTTTTATTTCCTTTGCATGTAAAGGATGTGCATATTGCATACAAATGGGAAGAGAAAACTCCGAAGTTGCAAGAAGGTGTGATGAGAGATTGGAAGACCTAGAACATACAGGGAGTGCCGAAAATATTCAAATGTTAAAATATATCTGCAAGGCAGACACATCAATATCTTCAAGGATACATTATAAGCCTAACCCAACGTTTCTTGATCGAACAACAATGTTGGCACTAAATTTGTTGTCAAAACAAGTTTATGGTCAAAAGGATGATGTTCCATGAAAAGAAAAAATGACAAGGAAGACTACAGGAAATTATGATTCTTTTAAAAAAAATTATTGTAGATTAAATATTCGAAAATTGTATGAAAAATAAAGTCACTAATATCTTGTGAATAATATAATTTGTAACGATTATATTTTATTTTATTAACAATAATAATTATTGGTAATTGTAAACATTTTTTCTGGCGAATTGAAGGATCTGAGTCAATAATTGCATCATATAGGGCTAATGGCATGGAATCCCAAAAATGCTGAGGATGCCTGGCTTTTTTTATCAAATATATGTGGATTAGATAGACTATTGCCCGGGGGGCAATTCCATTAATTAATTAATAAAATTATGATTAAAAAAAACATATGAAGCCAAATGTATATAAGAAATGTATAGTATGAAAAAAATGATTAATCATCTAATTTCAAGATGGAAAATGGTAAACATTACACTTGCTAATTTCCATACAACACTTCTATGAATATCGCATTAGTTGTAACACTAGTACTGTTACTCTCTTTATCGTGAATTAACATTTTTAATCCTAATTTGCTTCTCATTCTAGAGACAATAACATACAATTGTTCATAACTAAATACAAGTTTAGGCAAATAAAGACAAACTCATCTCCGTGATTGGCATTGAATCTGGTTCATAAATATTGCATATGACACATTGATTAGAGACTTTTAAAAGGAAATTGGAAGGCCATTTATATTGGGCAAGACTTAGAATCATTGAGATATGAAAACCTTTACACCAATATTAAAGTTAATTAAAACTTTAGTTTCTATCACATAATTGGCTAGTGCAATGCATAAGTTGCAATTATTCTTATTAATTAGTTAAGAGGCATTATATGGACATTAATAAAAAAAAACTATTAATCTTCTTATTATGAATATATCAATTCAACTCTATGTAAAGAAAAATAGTTGAGATTACACTTATATGAGATTATAAATTCCCCAACAACCCTTTGAATACTATATGAAAATGAAATTTGAATTATCACTTACTTCATTATAAATTAATACTTTTAGTCATTCTTCATTGCTAACTTTAGTGACAACAATGTATATACAATTAACTATGACTAAATATAAGATTTTCTTAAAAATTATTCGAATTTTAAATTGCAAATTTGTTGTTTATAGAATTAGAATTTATCAAATTCAATTCTAACCTATGTACCACTCCTTGCATTCTAATTTATTTGCCTTTTTACATATTTTTTTTGTTATTTATCTATCTTTTGAAAGCCAAAATGAAATTATTAATTTCTTTCAAAATTTTATCTTAATATTTCATTAAATACTCAACAATTTTATATATAATACATTTTTATTAGAGAATAACTTAGTAAATTAAAACCTTTCTTGCTAAAATTATGATTATTGATTACCCTCTTTGATACTTATGCATATATTTTAAATGATCTAATAAATAAATTGGAGGAGTAAATAATTAAGAAATCATCATATAAATAATTTATATTAAGTATCATATAATTATAGTGAAATAATTAAAAATGAATTTTCATATTATGTATTGCACTAATTTTGTAAGTGTTTTAGGTTTTACTTATAAATTTAAATTTATAAAGTATATTAATTTTATGAAATTGAAAATTTAGACATTAAATATGTCATTGAAGTTTTGTTTCTTTAGTCATATAAGATCTTGAATTGTATCATTTGAATCTTATTTAAGAATGGTTTGGACCAATTTTGAAGGGAAGAGAGTGTATACTGAATATAATATCAATAATAACACTTTCTTCCTTTTTATTTAGTTCATATATGAGACTTTTTGCCTTGTAATTGCTCCAGAATGTTGATAGTGCAACAATGTTTGTGGTCACAAGTTGCAAAGTGACAATTTGACTCTTTTCTCAAAAGTGGCTTGTGAATAGTTTATTAGTGAAGTTCTAGAACCTCTAGCGAGCAAATAAAGAAGCAATATAAAAGAGTAAATGAAAGCAATCAATATAGAACAACATGCACAAAATGCTTTATAAATGAGCAACAAAATGTGATTGTTTCAATAACTATTATTGCTTGTGGAGACCATGATCAAATGGGCGCCTCAATGTTTAGGAGTGCAAAATGGCATTACTGAGAACTAGGACCCTTCTCTCACTCTTAACAATAGTGTCGTGAATTATAATAAATTGCGAGAAAAATATAAAAAGTGGCAACAAAGTGTAGCAAATTGAACATAAAGTGCGTATAAACCAAAGTAGCGATCTAGTAAAAATGAACCTTTTGCTTATGGAAATGAAGGTATTTATAAGCCTTAGTTTGGTGGTTACTAGTTTATTGGCATTAAAGCTTGCTACCCCTTTTTAATGGTGTCAGGACCCACTTTTGATCGTAACCGGTGTAGATCCCGTTATCGATTTCTACAAGTCTTAACAATTTTGTTCTTTAAATATGACAACAATCACACATACACGTAATGCAATATGATTCCAATATTACACATGTACAATCAATTCATTTAATTCTAACTCTATTTCAAAATAATTCCTAACTATCAAATCTTTCGAATGAGGCAGTCTTTGATTCTTCAGTAGATCTTAACTTGAAGAATAAAGTGAGTTCCACGAACCCAATGAGTATATAACTTCCATTATCTTGCAGGTAATCAATTTAAATATATAAAGAAAAAGAATAGTAAACCAATTTTTGGATTCTTGAAATATATGGAGCCATATCCTATAATGGAGATTCACTTGCACATTACTGCAAGTATATTTCATGTAACACAATCATTAGAGCTTCAACTTCCTATTAGAATTCAAAATTATGTATTACCTATTCCGGGTAGGCATCACACATAAATAGTTATTAAGGTTCGAATACAAATAAATCATCACAATCACATCATCAGTACAAATCAATTATAAATAGTCATGTGATGTCACCTATTTAGATACATAAAACATACATATAGCTATTCTATGGTATCAAGGTCAATTTTATACCTCTCTCAATTATTAGTCAAGAATTTCTCGTTTGACTCTTGAATCAATATCATACCCATCTCATATAATTAGTTGGTAATTTCCGTTCGACTTTCATAGCATTTCTTTTTCACCGATCGCAATATTCAATATCATCACTCTAGTGTTATTCATCACTTTTCAATATCTTAAAAAGCTCAATTGATAATGCTCATATATAACTACATTTATATAGAATATAAAATTGATAGCAACGATGAGGAAAAACATAATTCACAGTATTTAAAATGTCTTTTTAATAAGATATTAAGAAATAGTAAGATATATACTCATTCGGTGGGATGTTTTCTCAACAAGATCTTAGAATGGATTATTCTTGTCTTTATTTTATCCATCATAGTTCACCATATATAATAATAATATTATAAGTAAAAATACTATTTATTTTTCCTTTCAAGCATTATAGATCCAAATTTCAAATCTTAATGTAGTAATATCTTCAACTTCCTATATTCCTTAACATAAGCTTATGTAATGAAACACCACATTCTTAAATATTTATTTAAATCAATTTCAAATACTAAAATATCAACTTTTATAAAATAGTGACACTACGTACGTTAAAATAACATTCTAACATATATGATTATCTTGTATTACTTCAATTATCCAAGTAGAATGATAAAATATGAGTTTCCAAATTGAACATGAAACAATTGAAATAACAACCCTCATATTATTAAAATACTTTATTCATATCTTTTGAATATTTTACCATATATATATATATATATATATATAATGAGTTCCTGGAACTAGCTTTAACATCAATCATTAATAAGATTGATAATATAAAAATGATTATAATCTTACTATTTTGACACTTATAGCATAATATTTCCACTTAAAGAAGCCATAATAAATAGTAAATATTAAGATTTTATAATATGAAAAATACTCACTACATCCATGGAAAGTTGCCAATAACTTGTCGGCATCAGATATCAACCCAATCCCTGGCAAGGAGCAGTTTTCGTTTTCCACTGCCCATGTAGATAAACCTAGCACCAACCTATAGTCTTGCTGTTCTCCTTTGGAACACTAAGCCATGGCTTTCCAGATGATGGTTCGCGGGTAGACACCAGTATTTTAAAAAATGGCCCGCAACCGCGATATCACAGTTGCGGATCGCGTCCGCCTTTCTCTGCAATTGCGTTCTACGACAGTCGTATTTTTCTGCATTTTTTTCCGTGATATTGCAACCGCGACCGCAACCACAATTTAAAACCATGATAGACACAATGACTGCGGTGGCTGATCGATCCACCTAGCGCCTCAGTCGAATCAAACTAGAAGCTCGTGGCTCCCTTACACCACAAACTGGTGTCTGGCGGAGAAAAGAAAAGCCACATGTCGTAGTCAACGAACAGCAAATGACAGTGACCAGACAGAGGACTTGTCGGGAAGAGGAGGAGGAAGGAAGAGGAAGGAGAGAGCTCTGGAAAAAGCCCAGAGAGAAAGTGACAGAACCATAAAAAAAAAGCCAAAAGCCGACATTGTAAAAGATAGAGTGAAGTGGTTAAAGGGGGAGAAGGCACTGGAAAAAGAGAAAAGAAACGATACAGTAGTGTGAGAGGGAGAGGCAGTGGAATGTGAGAAAGAGAGAGAGCTCGTCAAGAGGAAGAAGAGGTGGGATGGTGCTGTGAGAGAAGAGGTGTGGCGGTGCAAGGGTCTATGTATTTGAAAAAGTGCGGTGCTATGTACCCGAATAGAAAAATAAAAGACAAGAAGAATGCAGAAAGAGAAAAAGGGGTGGACGATCCCGAAATTTAAAGAAAAACAACAGCTGGCAGGACATGAAAATCGAGAAAATAAGGGAACAACAGCTAACTTTATAAAAATACAAAAAATAAAAAGAAGAAACTGACTTTAAACAGAAAATCAAACAAAAAGGGGGGAGAAGAATTGTTACCCAAATATAATAAGGGAGAGAAGAGCCCAGAAACATGTATTCTCATAAAAACTAATTTTTTTAAATATTATTTTATGCATTTTTAATCCTTCACTAACAAATATTCATATTTTCTAAAATAACTATTTCAAACCTTCATCTTTCTCAAAAATAATTAATCAATTACAAACAATTTATTAATAATTCATCATAAAAATTTATTTAAATAACACTAAAAAAAATTCATCAAATGCAATAATTTATTTTCAATATTCCAAAATTGTTAATATGAAAAATAAATTTTAAACACCAATATCAATTAAATAGTTATTTTATCTATAAATCTCAAAATTTATATGGTTTGAATTTGGGATATTGCAAATTCTCTTCCCTTTCAAGAAGATTCATCATCAAATTTTCAAGAAGATAAGTATGATTTGTACAAAATTGTCAACGTCCTATATATCAATTCTGTGCATCATCATATAAATTAAACCATTTTAAGCAATTCCACTTACTTTTCAATACATGTTCACATAATTAGTAAGCAATTTTAGCATTTATTTTAGCAACCATTATAATTTACAATCAATAATTATATTCATATTTGCCAGATGGCAATTCATTCAAATTACTATAACAATCAACATCGTTTATTCGTTTCACTAGAAGTGCTTTCCAGTTACTAATTCTTCATGACAAAAGCTAAAAGTAGCAATAGTATGATCATAATTAATATAGTAACCAATGCTGCCCAAGCATTCATAAAATGAGAATTCATAAACCATCTTTGAAGAAAAAGGCAAAGCATTCCTTGTTGGTCTAATCCTAACCATAGGTAACCCTCATGCTACCATGGATCACAAATCACTATACATGATAAAACTACAGTCTAGAGTATAATAATTGAAATATACAATTTCCATATCTTGCAAGGTCTTTTTTTGGTGCGAAACAAAGCCTAATAGTCTAAAACAAAGCAAAGGAAATTGAGAAATTTGAAAAAAGCAAAGAAATTGAGCAATGGAAGCTCATATAAGGTAAAGAAATAATGATGGGAACCAACAAATAAACTAAATGATAATAACTAGCAAGATGTAATGGAACAGTGATGGAAGAGCCGAATTAGGAGATTTATAGAGAGATCGAAGAATGTAAGACATGAGGAAGTTCCGCAGTAGGAAAGGAAAAAAAGATGATTGGATGGTAGGGATTGTGAAGATAAAGGAATAAAGTAGGATAAAAAGAAGAATCCCAAAAGAAAAGAATCTAGTGCTTTGGGCACTTGTTATAAAAATAACTCATGACCACCCACTCACAATTAGGAATCTCAATTAGAGATTTAATAACAAGTTCAATAGACAACCCTTTAACTTGACCTCATCTAGATTAACAATCTCATTTGCAATCACATTCATGCACCATTCAATCAATCAACTAATTTTACAATTAACTACCATTAATCATACTCATATGTGCTTAGCAGCGAATTCAACCATGATCATTCAAGAAAACATAAATTTATAATCATATACACATCAAGCATTATCACAACATTGATTCACACACAATCCTTCTCGAGTATTCACCCATTTTTTGAACAATTGTCAAAGTTCAATCATAACTAACTAAACTCACTTCTATCACATCATATCAAACAAAATCATCTAAGGTCAACCAAACTCAATTACATTACATCAGATAAAATCATCCAAAGTTAACCAAGTAACAATATCAGAACATAATGCATAGTAGTATAGATAATGACTTATAATAATAATTTTTTTAAAATAAAAATTCACTAAATGAACATAGTTGATATCCAATATTTTTCCTTATATCTTCGATCCAACCTTATCTCCCGTCACCCTAGGCTCGAGGCCACCAACTTTTTCCCTGCAACCCTTACCATGCCTTTCCTTCATTCAGAAGGATGTAATACTTCCCCTATTGTAATGTCCCGAATTTTCAATTCTATTATTTGAATCTTTAATTTCTGAGGCTGTAGAAACGAAGAGCATGTTTGAATTAGCCTGGTGGGTGAATCTCAAGTTGAAAGGAATTAAGTGTAAGGGTAAATGAAATTCTGAAAGGAAAGGATAGTAGGGAAAGAATTAATTTCCCTAAATAGTATGAATGATCAGAGGAGGTTGGAAAACCCTAAAAGGGGAGGTTGTCTAAGTCTGATAGTGTAAGGAATTTTAAATAGACAGAAACCCTATGGACTAATTTGCAAAAGTGTAGAATCGGGTGTGGTTAAAGTGAAAATAATTAAGGATTTGGGATCTAATATGAATAACTAAGAGTTTGGGGTGCAATATGTGATTTTAATTAGTGTGACCAATGGATTTATGACAAGTGTCATTATTAGAAAAATAATGGCAAGAATAGCCTTACTTTTGGTGAAAAAAGGGACTAAAATACCCTTGGGAACCTCAAAAAAGATCAAAATGCCCCTAGAGCTTCATGAAGACTCTCCTCTCTTCTCCACTTTTCTAAAAGCTGTAGAAAATCTCCATGAAAGCTCCAAAACGTGCAGGAGAGAGAGAGAAAGTTTCTTTTGAGTTTTTCACCTAAAAATACCAAGATTTAAGCTAAGGTGTAGAAGGGAAAATTGCTCCTCTCATCAAGCTCTATCTATTGGTGTCTCTAGATTGAAGAAAAGCCCAAGTTTGATCAAGTTTGGGGAGCTCCAAGTGAGGATTTTCAAGTTGCACTAAGAGGTAAAAATGTTCTCCTCAAAGAGCTCTTTAATGTACTCTTCTTAGTTTCTTGAAATCTTAAGGTAGGTGTGGTTAAGGGTGATTGAACATGGAGTTTAGGATGATTTGAATATGTTTAATGGTGTTTTAGATGTTGTTATGTTAAGCTATGGCTTTGGTTTGGTGTGAAAAGAGCAAGAAACATGATGAACACATTTGGGTTTTAGGGGTATAATGATGCATGTGTAGAGTTGGCATGGTATGTTGGGAACTTGGCTAAAATGATGAAGTTAGAATAATTTCTATGAAGCCTAAAGCCTATGAAAGATGAAACTTGAATTGTGAAAGTGTTTATGTGCATTTTTCCTTTTGAGAAGCCAAAACTATAGATATGAAAAAGAAGGAAGGAAGGAGTTTTAGATGTTTATTGTGTTTTCGGAGGATCAGCAAGGTACACGGGGTAGAACACGGCCCGTGTTGTACCCCGTGTTCTTCGTCGAAGCTGATCAGTGTGTTACACGGGGTGCAACACTCCCCGTGTTTACCTCAGGACTGAAGGGCAGTAAGGTACACGGGGTATAACACGGCCCGTGTTCACCCCCGTGTTCTTTGTCGAGTAGCCCAGAAGTGAACCAGTAAGGAACACGGCCCTGAACACGGGGTATGGGACCCCCGTGTTCTTTGTTAAGTGAACTTTTTGGCTTTAATTCTTCATGTTTTGCATGGCTTTATCCCTGGGTCCTTTTCTAATGTTCTTATGTGTCATCACAAGGCTTGAAAACAAAGTATAGAGCATCTAAGTATGCATTTAATTAAGTGGAGGGAGTAAAGAATACATGAGGATTAGGGAAAGTGATAATGTTCTAATATAAGCTATGATGTGTATTTGTATAGACTAAAGAGTGACAACTTGCCAACTTGCAAAGGCAAGAGGAAGTATAAAGGAGTTTTTAAGTGAGAGCAAAGGGAACATCACATTGGAAGCTTGTGAAAGGTAGCTAGCTTCATCCTTAAGCTGTTTTCTATTTACATGATTTTCTGTATTTTATGCCATTGTATGGAATGTGTATGGTATTATTGTGGCACAACCCGAGAAGATAGTAGAATATTGTGTTTGGCCTATGGCTCGGGATCCTCAGGGATAATAGTGCATTTGTTGTGTGTGGTACCTTTGGCTCGGGAACCCCGGGAAGACAGTGTGATACTGTGTTAGGCCTTTGGCTCGGGAACCCCGGGAAGACAGCGTGATACTGTGTGAGGCCTAGGTATGATTATTTGTGATGGCCATCTAGATATTGAGATAAATCCTTGAATGGACTTGATGATTGCTGTGTGAAATGCATATTTCCTACAATGGCATGGCATTGAATATGATGATAATCGATTAATTGATTTCGAAACGTATGTTTTATTTGCTTAAGGATCTGGAATGGCTTGAAATGTTTTTATGGCAATGCTAGCTACTGAGAAACTTTGTTTCTTATGTTTTCTGTATTGTTATTAACCATTCTAGGTGATGCTTCCAAAGACTCTCATGATAAAGGACAATGATATTTTTGAAGTTGTAAACGTTTATATAGTTGGTGATATTGTATGTAACGGATGTATATTTTGTAAATTGAACTTTTGTATAATTATGACTTTTGCTCATGTGTATAAAGTACAAAAATTTGAAATTTTTCGTATTAGCTTGAGGTAGATGGCGAATGAGTGCGTAATAATCATCTAGTAATTGAGGAATAAAGTGTTAATAAGTAAGGGAGTTACACCTATCACAAATCATATATCAAATAAATGCTCAATCTCATAATGAGCAATAATAGGATACCATAGGCATCGCATCACCATGATGAGACACCATAGGCATCAACTATCCATGATCTCATATCAGGGTATGGTCAGAATATCAACTATACCATTAGGATTTTAATCGATAAAATTAGCCATTCTCATGTCATTAATCACTCAACATCAACAAATCACAATTCATAACTTGCATTCAGTTCAAACAATTTAAATCATTCATTTCACATAACATCAATTACAAATCCGAATTCAAATTCACCTCATGCAATACAATCCATTCATTTCAAATGATTCTAGTCATCCATTTCATACGATTTAATCAATCACACATCATAATTCAAATCATCACACACATCCAATACTTGAGTTGAAAACAATTCATCAAGGAAATAGTTCATCCCACAAGATGAACTATGAAGAAATTCAATTAATTAACAATCAATGACTAACACACGTAAAATAGATAATCCATGGAGATTTTTAAAGACGCTTTCTGACATATACAATTTGCTTACTTAGATTTGACGGTTGGATTATTGTAGCCCATTTATCATTAAAAATTTAAACCATGCTTTGATACTACCTTTGTCATGACCCACTTTTGATCGTGACCAGCGTGGATCTTGTTACCGTTTTTCACAAGCCTTAATAATTTTGTTCTTTAAATATGACAGCAATCACACATACACACAATGTAATACAATTTTAATTTTATACATATACAATCAATTCATTTAATTCTAACTCTAATCCAAAATAATTTCCAACTATCAAATCTTTCGAATAAGGTAGTCTTTGATTCTCTATGGATCCTAACCTAAAAACTTTAAAATAGAATAGAGTGAGTTCCATGAACCCAGTGAATATATAACTACCACTATCTTGCGGGTGATCAATTAAATATATAAAGAAAAAGAATAGCAAACCAATTTTTAGATTCTTAAAATATATGGAACCATATCCTATAATGGAGATTCACTTGCATATGACTATAAGTATATTTCACGTAACATAATCATAAGAGTCTTAACTTCTTATTAGGATTCAAAATCATGTATTACCCATTCTGGGTAGGCATCACACACAAATAGCCATTAAGACTTGAATACAAACAAATTGTCACAATCACATCATCAGTGCAAATTAATTACAAATAGTCATGTGATGTCACCTATTCAGATACATAAGACATACTTATAGCTATTCTATGATATCAAGGTCAATTTTATACCTTTCTCAACTGTTAACCAGGAATTTTTTGTCTTATTCTTGAATTAATATCATACTCATCTCATATAATTCGTCAGTAATTTTCATCCGACGTTCATATCATTTCTTTTTAATCAATCGCAATATTCAATATCATCACTCTAGCATGATTCATCACTTTTCAATATTTCAAAAAGCTCAATTCACAATATTCATATATAACTACATTTATACAGAATATAGAATTGATACTAATGATGAAGAAAAACATAATTCACAGTATTTAAAATGTGAAAGATATTAAAAATGGTAAAATATATACTTACTTGGTGGGATGTTTTCACAACAAGATCTCAGAGTGGATTAATTTTATCTTTCTTTTATCCATCCTAGATCACCATATATAATAATAATATTATGAATAAAAATGCTATTTATTTTTCCTTTCAAGCATTATAGATTCAAGTTTCAAATCTTAATGTAGTAATATCTTATTATCAACTTCCTATATTCCTTAACATAAGCTTATGTAGTGGAATACCACATTCTTAAATATTTATTTAAATTAATTTCAAATATCAAAATATCAACTTTTATAAAATAATTACACTCTACGTATATTAAAATAACATTCTAATATCTTAGATAATTATCTTGTATTATTTCAATTATTCATATAGAATGATAAAATATGAGTTTCCAAATTGAACATGAAACAATTGAAATAATAACCCTCATATTATTAAAATACTTTATTCATATCCTTTGAACATTTTACCATATATATATATATATCATCATATACACAATGAGTTCCTGGAACTAGATTTAACATCAATCATTAATAAGATTGATAATATAAAAATGATTATAATCCTACTACTTTGACACTCCATAGCATAATATTTCCATGTAAAGAAGTGATAGTAAATAGTAAATACTAAGATTTTATAATATGAAAAATACTCACTACATCTATGGAAAGTTGCCAGTAGCTTGTCAGCATCAGATATGAACCCAATTCCCGTCAAGGAGCAATTTTCGTTTTCCACTGCCCATGTAGATAAACCTAGCACCAACCTATAGTCTTGCTGTTCTCCTTTGGAACACTAAGCCATGGCTTTCCAGACGATGGTTTGCGAGTAGACACAATGACTGCGGTGGCTGACCGATCCACGTAGCACCTCCGCCGAATCAAACCAGAAGCTCGTGGCTCCCTTATGCCACAAACTGTAGTGTCTGGCGGAGAAAAGAAAAGCCACATGTGGTAGTCAACGAACAACAAATGACAGTGACCAAACAGAGGACTTGTCGGGAAGAGGAGGAGGAAGGAAGAGGGAGGAGAGAGCTTTGGAAAAGCCCAGAGAGAAGGTGACAGAACCATAAAAAGAAAAGAGCCAAAAGCCGACTTTGTAAAAGATAGAGTGAGGTGGTTACAGGGGAAGAAGACGCTAGAAACAGAGAAAAGAAACGATACAGTAGTGCGAGGGGGAGAGGCAGTGGAATGTGAGAAAGAGAGAGGGCTCGTCAGGAGGAAGAAGAGGTGGGACGGTGCTGTGAGAGAAGAGGTTTGGTGGTGCAGGGGTCTGTGTATATGAATAAGTGCGGTGCTGTGTACCCGAATAGAAAAATAAAAGACAAAAAGAATGCAGAGAAGAGGCGGTGGAGGAGCTCAAAATTTACAGAAAAACAACAGCTGGCAGGACACGAAAAACAAGAAAATGAGTGGACAGCAGCCAATTTTATAAAAAAATAAAAAGAAGAAACTGACTTTAAACAGAAAATCTGACAAAAAGGGGGGAGGAGAATTGTTGCCCAAATATAATAAGAGAGGGAAGAGCCCGCAAACATGTATTCTCATAAAAAACTAATTTTTTTTAAATATTATTTTATGCATTTTTAATCCTTCACTAACAAATATTCATATTTTCCAAAATAACTATTTCAAACCTTCATCTTTCTCAAAAATAATTAATCAATTACAAACAATTTATTAATAATTCGTCATAAAAATTTATTTAAATAACACAAAAATAATTCATCAAATGCAATAATTTATTTTCAATATTTCAAAACTGTTAATATGAAAAATAAACTTTAAACACCAATATCAATTAAATAATTATTTTATTTGTAAATCTCGAAACTTATATAATTTGAATTTGAGATATTACAAATGGGACCAACCATGTTATTGAATAGTTATTGTTCATTCTAGTAATTGCTGGTGATTTTCCTAAAATCTTACTACTATCCGTTAAGTGTTGTGTTAAGCTGGCAAAACTTAATTCCCCTACACATATTTAAGCATATTTCCTAAGAATCCTATAACTACGACCATAAAAGCCCTTTTTTGACTTCTCTTAAAGAGTCAATAGGAATAGAAATAAAGCTTTATCCTTTTTATAACCTTTGGCTTCATCTCTCCTCTAATTGTAATTACTAAGGTACTTGACTAGGCTGAATTGCTAACTATTGGTAAAATGAACTAATAGAGGCCCTTTAATTTTGATTCCTTGAAGTTCAAGTCAAAGGAAAGTGAAATTAGTATCTTTCAAATTTTTTGACTTGAAATGGGTTGAAGATGTTGTTCTATCTACTATAGAAATGATGATTTATATCAGTTTACATTAGCACTGATGCTTATTTTGATGCAATGATATTTTTGAACTTATACAAAAACTTTAAGACAATGGACAAGAATATAATCGACATCTATGTTAATAGTAGGAATCTTATCACGTTAGTTATAAAATAACTGACATCTAAATCTTCATATAAAAATTTAGGATGTTGGTTTTTCCTTAATTATTATCTAAAAGGCATATCAAAAGTCTCATTGGAAACCACATATCTATAGGATGTTTATTTTATTTAATAACTGATGTCTAAAATATATTTCAATGTCTCATTGAAAATCATAAATGCAGAAGACATCAATTATATTTATTAACATTAATTATTTTTCAATAAATTTTTGCTCTAACTTTCTTTCCATATGGAACACTTCTAACATCTTACTCTCTAATATTCTCTTGATATCTATCTAGCGATCAATCATTTTCATCACTAGAGTATCCAATAATAATTTTTCATTTTTCTCATTCCACTTTCATTTGAGAGTGTATAATAGGAGAATTGTAACCTTTGGTTGTCCCATTGTATACTCTTTTGATTAAAATGAAGTAAAACTAGAGTGAAATAGGTGGTCAATGATTATTTGATATATAATGATTCTTTTGTACTCTCTTACTCTACTTTCATATTGCCAAAGTGTATAAATAGGAGAAATTTGAGCAATAAATTGGAAATTACAATGTTAATTTGATACATAGTAATTTTACTGTGGTTTTTGTATATTCATATAGAGATGTAATTTCTTATTTATTGATGATTTAGTGTAATAGTCATGTATAAATTTGTAGATATTGTTTCGTTTGATGAATCTATTCATGTTTTCATTATGAATAGAGCAATAAAAATTAAAATTATATAAATTTATAGATTCATTTATTTTTGCTCATCTATAAATTATTTTTACATTAAAATTCTATAATTGCCATTGGGATTACATAGATTAACAAAAAGAAGACATATTAAAAGAAATATAACTTTTTTTATTAAATTGGTTCCTAAATAACTTTCTTTTTATATTTATATTTTCCACGTAGATATATTGTAACATTTATATAAAAATAGCTTGTAATGTTTTTAAAAATTATGGTCGAATATTTTTATAGAATTAGTTTTTTACATAATAGAATTTTATAAATAATTAAAAAGCATCTATTTTGGTAATAACAAACATAAAAATATTGGTTTTGGGATCAAGCAATATCCAATATGATGTCATTTCCTACAAAACTAGAGAAGTCTAAATGAATGTCATTTATAAAGAAATCTAAATGAATGAAATCGAAGATGACAAAATAAATGGAATTTATGAAGAAGTTTAAATAAATGAAGCCTTTGAATGAGCAAAACTGAAAATGACTAAATAACTACATTTATGAAGATGAGGAACTTACAATGTCAATTTGTTTGTAGTGACCAACATCTAAATCCATTTCAATTATTATAATGGTTGAACAATAATTTACATGTCATTTTAGTAATTTATCGATGTCTTATGGCATTGTAACTATATATATGACCAAACTTATGACATTAGTTTTAAATAAAAAATTAATGTCTAATTATTTACTCTTGGCCTATGAATAAGGCTTTCCATTCTTATTTGAAACAAATCAGTGATCTCTCAAAATAGCTCTCTTTCCATAAAAAAGAAGGCTTCTAAGGTACTTGATTTCATTAATTTTGTGTTTAATGAACTTGCGTGCTTGATTGTTTCATTCGTTATGAGCCTTTGATTATCCCAATGTTTTGATATGAGAATGGACATTTACTTGCTCTATGTTAAACTCAGTAAAATATCTTTTTGTTATAGCTAATTAGTACTATTTGATGTTAGGTTATTATTTTGAAATCTCTTAAAGTTTCATGCATAAATACAAAATATGATTGTGTGTTATAGTAAGATTATGGACCATAAAAACTCACACCTTGATGAACCATGTTTCTGCCTTCCATAGGAGACATGGTTCATAAAGGCATAAGTATTGATGCTCTATAATCTTACTATAACTTATAATTTCTACACAACTATGTTTTGCATTTATGCATGAAACTTTAAGAGATTCCAGAATAATAATTTGGCATTAAATAGTACTAATTGGCATGGCACAAATAGAACATCTATTACTAAGTTTGATTTTCTAATTGAAAAACAAAGACAGTTAGAGGTTCCTAACAAATGAAGCAATTAAGCAATATAAAGAAATTAAGAGCTGATGATAACCATTTTTCCTTTTAATTTGTTTATGAATGCCATGTATGTTTATTATAAAAAAAAAGGGTTTGTTCTTCATTGTAAATAATAGTTTTCCCATTATATATGTTCATGCATTAATATGGAAATAAATAAAATAGTAGAATCAAATTTTTAATAAATTGTTTCATTTCTCATAAATTTCATTTACATTTAATCTATTGCTATTTGTATCTATTTAATTGTATAATAAAGAATATCATAATGCAAAAAAGAACTTTAATGCTACCAATTTAACTTAGAGTAAGTTGAATTAAAAACAAAATAGATCAATTCATAAAATGAAGTCAATGTTTTTTACAAGATTTAAAGTTAATATATAAAATTGTTGCCTATATATATGTGATATAAACTAGAAATTGTACTACTAAATTCTAATGCATATGATGTGCATAATTGAATTAATTTTATTATGATATATATATATATATATATATGTTTGTTATTTTTGGACATGCCATAATCATTCTATAAAAGTTCAAGGATTGTTTTAGAATGGTTATGGAAAAAGTTGTCTAAGCAAAAGAAAATAAATCTTTAATTTTAATAAAAGATAATCATTTATATAATGGTGGTTTTGTATAGTAACCAATATTAAATATTATTTAATAAAAAGATGTGGTTGCATTAAAGATGATCATATTTTCACATAATTGATGTTTAATATTTAACATTAGATTGTCGGTTTCTTGTATTAATTGATGTGGAAATCTAGGCCTTGGGCTAAAGGATGATGTGAATTGAAAATAAAAAAATTAAAACATGATATTATTTACAAATTTCACCGTAAAACTTTTTCAACCCTAAAATAATTTTCTGTCTAATAAGGCATGATCTCATTCCAACTTTAAGATGACTTTCTTCAATTTTGTATTTTTTCTCATTAGCTATTTTATAAGATTGAAGCTTAGTTAGCCTATGACTAAATATGTGAGGTTTAATAGTCACGAGAAAAATGGAAAAGATAAATGTGAGGGTTTTTTTTTACTTTTATGTTTATTCTTATAATTTTATTTTTGATATCCTAATCGATCCTATTTTATTACCTATTATTTTGATGCAACTTTTACAGGTTTACATAGGTAAGAAATTTGATTTCGGTTATCTTCTTTACCATTCTATCATATTATGTACTATTTGTCCATATGAAAATATGTAATATTATACACTAGTTTTTCATGAATACTCATTGCATTTGTAGGAATTGTATTTAAAAGACTTTTCTCTAAAGTAAAAATCTTATATATTAAGCAACAATTATCAAGATAAATTTAGTGAAGCACCTACTTTGATTGGGTATTGTATACAACCTTGCACCATCTTTAACCTTTTGTTATTCAATTTATTCCTTGAAATTGTTTAAATTAGTATTATTTAGAGTCATAAGAGATGTTGACTTTTATATCTAGTTAGGGATATAAAGGAAATAGGGAGGATAAGAAAACAAGGAATAGGGGAATGGGGTTAGAGTTCAGGATGAGGCAATGAGGAATTGTAAGATAAGGTTTAGGTAGTGGTATATAGCATGTCAATTATAAAAAGTAAACCAATATGATATTATTGAAATTAAACATCAATTGTTTGAAAATAAATAATGTCTAATGTTATTTCCTACAATGTTAGACTGAAAAATGATGTCAGCTATTTTTGATAAAAAATTAATGTTATTGTTATATTTTATGATAATTACAAAATTAATGATAAAAACAAATATATAATGACTCTAGATTAAACATCATTTGATTTTCAACATTTAATCATATAAACACTTAACATCAATTAGCTATTTAGTTGTAATGTCTTGACTTTAGGATGTGTCAAAGAATATAAAAAGAGACCTATTTGTTGGTTCCATATTATGTTTGATTAATCAATTTTAACCATTTGTTAAAAAAGAATGTATGAATTTTTTCAAACTTATGTAAATTTTAAAACAATATTGTTTCCATGGGCAAGACTCCCCATATACTTCTAATGAGCATATCTTTTAGGATTTGTTGAGGGATACATGGTATAATGGAGAATGTGTACTAATTTGTGATACATGCCATCCTTCTATATTTGCCATTATGGCTGTCACACAAAGGGTTAACTAGTTTGCATCTTTTCCATTCATCACAAGGCATAAGTTGCTAGCCATGATGACTATTCATAAATTCCTCTTTCATCCCACTTTTTTAAATGTATTTTTTTACTATATTTTCTCTTTTCTACTACCATGCTCTACCAAAACAATTTTTTTGCTCACTGGGCTTATGGAAACTCCATCTTAATAACCTTTGTTTTCCCTCACTTTCTTTGTTTAAAATGGATTATCCATTGTTTTTGAGTTTACCACTTCTGCTTCTTCTTTATAGGTTGTGGAAGCTATTAAGATCACAAATCTTATGTTAATGGAATCCTTTGTTCTCAAATCTCAAGTATTGCATCCCTCCTTTTACTTCAATGTTCATGATGGTAACTTATTTTCCTTTTACCTTAGCACTATTTGTTTGAATGTGTTAGAAGAGGAAAATGATACATTTCTTTGCTTTTAAACTGGTTTTCATTTCTAATTTCATTCTTGCTCACCCATAGATTTCTAAAGAGACTAAAGCTTTCAAAAATTTCCCACATGCAAATAAAGAATATTTAGAATAGCTTGATGGGGTTCAAGAAAACTAAAACTAACTTTAGAAAAATTTAAGAAGTTTTAAATTTGTTCAACTTTCAAAATTTTCTATTAAGTGTATTTCTCTACTAATTGGTGTTGTTGTATTGTTTTGGTTAATTTTGATCAATAGCATGCATTTCCTTTATGGCATAATAGGCCTTTTTTTATTTACCATTTCAGTCCTAACTTTTTTAAGAATAATTGGGGAGACTCTTTCCTCTTTTAAAACCTTTAACTCTAAACTACAAAAACTTGGTTTCCATTACTTTTAAAATTCCTCTTATTCATCCATTTTAAAATAATAAAAGGGTGACTATGATACTCCAGTTTCTTCAATTAAGCATGTTGCTTCTTTACTTTACTAGCTTAGCAAGCATTTGTTTTGTGTATCTTTTTTAAAAATAGCATATTATTTTTTTTCTCTTTTGGCTATAATACTACATAATGGTTGATGTGTAATACTTGATTATTCTATTTTAGCCTTCTTATATGAAAATGTTGATTTAGCTACTATTTACATGAAAAACTAAAAAAAATTCCTAATTTAAGAGGACCATTCTATATTTTTCAACTTTGGTTCATGACCTATCCTTAGGACCATTTCATAATTTCTTGAACTTTATAAATGTTAAAGATTCTTCAATTGATAACTTTAGATTTATTCAATCTTTACTTCTCTTTAGATATAAAAAGTATTCTTCAATTGACCTTTTTAATTTATTCTTAAAAACTTTATAGACTTGTATTAAAAGAAGGCTAATCAAATAGCTTTCTCCTTTTTATTTTTCCGTAATCAATCCCAAATGGTTTATATTTAAACTAACTTTTATTGACGTTGCTAGTGTAGAGGTGTGGAGTCAGTTCTTGCACCTTCAATACCTCTATGTAGGTTTGTCCTTAGAGAAAGCATTTTTATTTAAAAAAACACTTTTTGAACACTGTAGCTAGGCAAAACAACTTATTCTAAAGCTAGCCTAATAATATTCTAGTCCCAAAGTTTTAAATTTAAATACTAACTATTTTAGAGTTCCTATTATTTGAAAGGTTTACCCAATCTATCCATAATTCAGCTAGTATTTGCCTTTTCTAGTTATGTTATGCTTTCATTAAAATAGTATTAGAATGATGGTTTTTAAATACACATATGTATTTTGGCATAACTATGGATGAAAAGTTAACTCATGTTTTTACTATGTAGATGGTGAAGCCATATCAAAAAATAATAGGTATGTACTACGCTAAAATACTAGCTTTTAAGAATAAGGCCAAGTACGATTATCGCCACCTATAGGTTCTACTTTATGTCATTAAAGAAAATTTAAGAAAAAGAGGGAAGCCACAATACTTATTATGTATAAAAGTAATTTAAGGTAATAAGAAACCTTGTAAGCTAAAAATAGTTCTTTTGCCAAATGTGCCTTTTAGTATTCCAAAGTATTTACCTTTAATACCTTAAAGATGAGGAGATCTGAATCCTAGGGTCATAACCACTTATCATTACCTTTATAGATCCATAGATATCTGTTTACTAATTAAGAAATTAGTCATTATTTAGGTGGCTGAGTATGAAAAATTGTATGGCTACAAAGGTAAACTTCATTTTTTAGCCTTATATGCTTTGTCCTAATTGACTTACATTTAACTCATTTTATTGTATAGGTGCTATAATTCTTGCTAAGCTTTTGGGTATTGCTCCAAATTTAACTGAACTAAAAAGGCTTCATAAAGAGGTTGAGTGAATGTTTATTGAGGATAAAAAAGATTCTCTAATGGGAACTAATAAAAAAATACAACTAATAAGGTTAATTCAAAATGGCTAATAGCTAACTTGTAAAAAACCCACCAAGAAAAAGTAGGAAGAATACCACTACTGTTGCTTAGTTTGATGCCCTTGCTGAGCCAACTATTGTGAATGCATTGAATTTTTTGCAAATAAGGAACTTAGTTGCTCAATCATCAACCCCTAATTTGGGTTTAATTAAGGAGACTACATAATCCTAAGTAAGTTCATTTCCTTCTTTTTGTAGTTTCAACTTCTTGATTAGTCATTTAATAAAATAATATTCATTCTTCAACTTTCCTTAAGAACGTCTTGAGTTTAAGTTAATTCCTACTCCTTTTATGACTTAATTCACCTTTCTTAACACTTTCACCTCTTTATTAACCAAAGTAACCAATTAAACTCCTATCAAGATTGAGGTGGTATCTAGAGAATCAATGTCAAGCTATACTAACTTAAGTAAGTTAATTAATACTACTAAGAGGATATAATTGCAAGCAAAGTTACACCATACGTCATCAAAAGAAGCACATAGAGGATAAGGTGCTCCAGATAGGTCACCTACTAATGGAAGGGATGAAGGTTTGGAAGTGTACAAAAGTTAGCACACATATAATGAAAGGTGATGAGGAAGAAATTAGAGAAGAAGAAATTACATGACAAGAGTATTAGCAATTTAACTATTTTCTTAAAGGTGGGTTATAAATAGTTTATTGGTAGAGTTTTAAAGTCTCAAGTCAGTAAATAAAAAAATGGTACAAATAAGTGAATGAAACTAATCAATGCAAAACAAAATGTATAAAATGCTTTATAGAAAAATAACTAAATGTAATTGCTAATGTTGCTTCTAGATACCACAATCAAATGTGTGCTTTAATGTTAGAGAGTGCAGAACAATGCTATTGAGAACTAGGATCTCTCACTCACTCTGAAGAATAGTGTTATGAATTACAATAATTTGTAAGAAAAATGTTAGAAGTGGTAGTTGAGTGCTACAAATTACAAATTGAGAGCTAGGATTAGATGTGATGTTCGTATAAGATGAAGTAGCAATTTGCTAAAAATGAGCCTCTTTTTTGTGGAAATGACATTACAACAAATGATGTATTTTGCAGTGGTTTTTTTTGTCATTTAGTGGCGGTTTTAACTACTATTAAAATAAAAATCACCAAATAAACAAAGGTTGGGAAGGTATTAGTGGTAGTTTATGATAATTGCTGGAAATGTGTATTTAGTAGCAATTAACTGTCATTAAATGCAAATTTGATTTTTTTAACTCAAAATCTTGTTATGTTTTTTTTAATCTAGTAATGGTTATTTACTTTTATATTTTTTTAAAAAAATTATTTTTTAGTGGCAATTTTTTTTATAGCTAGCAATAATTATTTGCTTTTATTTTTTTTTTAAATATTTTTTTGCAATGATTTTCTGTATTTAATGGTGGTTATTTGCTTTTATATTTTTTTAAAAAATTTATTTTTCATGACATTTTACATTCATTCTCTAATTTATTTATTTCAAATCAAACCTTATCTTAATAGAATAATTTACAACAAATGCATAAATTTCAATTCCAAAGCAAGCTAAATTGTTACTTCATATGAATTAAAAGTAAGCATTCAAACAATAATCTTATAAAAAATTATCCTTAATTTAAACATAGTTGGCAACGATTCAAAATTCATAAATCCAACAATCTAAGGACCATACTAATACATCTACAACTGTGGAGGATCATGAGTGGTGGAGGAAAAAAGCCTTACTTCTAAACCACATCTACTTCCTCTATTCTCTACTTGTAAAATTAATTAATAAATAAATAATTATATTACAATAAGTGAATGAAAGTTTATGAGTGATGAATAACCAAACTGAATGAATCAAAAGAGAAATCGGAATCACATATAGAAAACCAGATGAACAAGCAAAATCAAAGCCATTTTAAAAGGATATATTTTAGAAATATCCAAATGTAATAAAGCCTCCCCATGTTAATATTTCAAAAAGTATAGTGACATGATGGATTTTTCTAGGGAGCTATCTTTGACTTCACCAAAGAATGAGAAAATAGGGAATTTTCTAGCTAGAATGAGGGTTATTTGTAAGCATCTAGGTAGGAAATATAAACAAAAATAGTTTAAAAATATAATACCAAACTGAACAATAAAATGGATCAAAAGGAAAACTAAAAACAATTCAATCCAAAAATCAACAGCTAATACATATAACATTAGTTTAGAAAAATTAGATATTTCATCAAAAAAGAAAAAGGAGTAATAAAGGATGAAGCATCGTAAAATACTAATCTAAGAACAAAAAGAAGCAATTGAAGATTAAGCATTTTAGAATACTAATCTAAAACTCTATAACCTTCCTACTTTATTTTTGTTAACATTGATTTTTAAAGTACTAATCTTTAATGACATGGATCTAAGACATTAAGTGGGTCCTTAATTACTTATATCTCTAAATCCATGTTTTTGTCTATATTTCAAGGGGTATCAGATAACAATGCAAAGACAATTGACATTTGAAACATTAACCTAACATTTGATAATTAACATCCAAAACCACTTTGCAGTGCATTATCCATTTTGTCTCCCCTACCTTGGTACAGCACAAATGCATCCTAGTTTGGAAGGCATAAATACTAATCTAAGAATAAAAAGAAGTAGTTAAGGATGAAATATTTTAGAATACTAATCTAAAACTCTATAACCTTCCTTTTTTTTGTTAACATTGATTTTTAAAATACCAATCTTTAATGACATGGATCTAAGGCATTACCTATATTCATAATTGAACCTATATTGAGTTTTTAGCTTGTAGTTTTTTTAAAGAATGGACTTAAGTGGGTCCTTAATTATTTATATCTCCAAATCCATGTTTTTATCTACATTTCAAGGGGTATCAGATGACAACACAAAGACAATTGACACTTGAAACATTAGCCTAACATTTGATAATTAAAATCCAAAACCATTTTGCAGTGTATTATTCATTTTGTCTCCCTTGCCTAGGTACAACACAAATGCATCTTAGTTTGGAAGGCATACCTTATGATATTATTCTACACGACTATATAAAGACATCATATTTCTCATAGCTATGATTTTACATGTTATAGTAGGAGATATGTTTAGCTATAGGACTTCTTCATTAATAGATATGAAACACCATATATAAATGATAAGAAGAAGATCTCAAATGCTTAATCCTATCAAAGAGGGCAAACAATAATTCAATAGCAATATATATTGATCAAGTTCACTAATGTTGACCATTACAATAAGCAACAGCAAAATATATATTTAGCAAGAGTGAAGCTAGAAGCTTTCATGCCGTAAGTTCAAAGCTATGTTCATATCAACTTCCTTGATTTAAATTTTCATTCTCAACCTATATCAAAGACATTATGATCATGAACTTGAAACTACAAGCTAAAAATTTAGAGAATGACTACTTAAGAGAAAAGAACAAAAAAGAGAATATATCTGTGCATAAACAATTTCTTCCAAGTTCATTTCAAAACTAATATTGCAAACTAATAATAAAAATCAATAGAAGAAAAGGAATTTATTGGGGAGTGTTAAGAAATCAATTGACCAATATCTTTAAGAACATTTTCAAACATTTTTTAGAAAACTGATGCAATTGCACCTTTTAATGTCAATCTTTTATCATGCTCAAAATTTAATGTAGAAGTTAATGATGTTTTCATTATTTGGTGCTTTTATTTTTCTAATTCCAAATCAAAACATAAACAGTGGAATTGCTTTTACACTTATGGCTCATTAGGAAATGCCGATGCAATGCCATTAGATTGTTAAGTTGATTTTCGAAACACATTTGAAGGTATTAGTCCAAAACTCAAACCTTATACCTATCCTAAGTGTTTTTTTGCAAATACCTTAGCAATAACATCATTTTGTGACATAGTCCAATAGGATAATGTGGGCTTTTCAATTATTGTCTCTTATAATTTTTCTCTTGCAAAAGTGGAACAATTAATGCATTAATCATTTTTTGGATATACATTTCATGCAGAATAAAACCAATAGTAATAAATCACCCCGATATTTTTTGTTTCCTCATTCACGTAAGTGCCATCAGGTTTCATGTGAGTATAAAACCATAGCTCTTATCTTCCCATAAGATGACCTAACTCCTTAGTCTATATAAGAATATAAAGGTCAATTTGAAAAATATGTTTGTTATTAGATATGTGACATAAATATATAAATTAAAAGATGTAAAACACACTAATTGAGTCTTTTTTCTAACAACACTTTTTGATCCAGCAATGTATGCTACTTTCTACTTCTAATAATTTAGATAATTTTGTTTGCACATTTCCTATAAAAAAATGTTATTATTGCAATATGAACTTGTGATTCATGAATGAATATTACATTAGCCAATAAAGTCCATAGTGTGAAATATAGAGGAGCAGAATACAAGGTAAAAAAAAGTTCTTCTTATATAAGCACTCAACCACCAATTACCTCATACTTATCCTTATTTTACGTTATGCTTATCCTTATTTTGCTTGTCAACAAACCTCCTTCATTGATCTTAAGGAACCCCATCTAGAACCTTATCATGCATTTGTTCCTTGGTCAAGGAAGAATTATTGAATTCATGCCGTAATCTCCTTTTGAAATCTTTTCACTTTCTGCTTAAGTTTTTAAGCATCCAAGATCTTGTAATAGAATATACTCCATCAAAGGGAAACCTTAAGTTCAAAAAATAAACAATGTAATATTTACTAATGTGTATAATGAGAATGATACCAATATATACAAAAAAGGCATAAAAATAGCTCATTACCTTAATTTCCTTATCAAATATTTCATTCTTCTAATTTGTAAGCATATGCCTCTAATCAACATATGTGATTAGGAGGTTAATAGGTTCACATACTAATTGCCCTAGAATTTGTTCATATATGCTATAAGCATCCAAAGTTAGAGAATCTACTTCATCAAAAGGGATAACAACCTTTTGGTTCTTTATATCTCAAACATCTTCTATCTTTATATTAACCACCTTTCGAGAACCTTTGAGTTCTATTTAATCAATGAATATTTAATTAGTATAACTACTAAAACAAAGAAACAAAATAATTTAGCACAAAGAACAATTAAAATCATTTATTGACTAGTCAAATACTTGGATCATGCAATACAACCACTACATTTAGGTAACATTTATCATATAATTTTCATTTTCCTTAGACGAGGAAAGATATTATAGATTTCAATGTAGAAGGTTAGACTTATTGTATATGCTAAACAAAATTTACCCATATACTTTTTTTATTGTTTAGAATGAATAAAGTCCATTGCTATAACTTTACTCAAAATTTTTTGTAAAATAACATCGGTAAGGACTTTACTTTTCTTAAAATTCTGTAACCCTACCACAACCTTTACTTGAGTGAAAAAATCACTATATATTATTGAATTGATGTTAATAGAACTCAACTTATACCGATAAGGAAGCAAAATATAATCATGCTAAACAATAAAAATTTTCAAAAGAAGAAAATAAAGAAAGAAAATTAAAATGTAAGAGTGGCAATTAAACCAGTTAAAAAAATAAAAATAATATCTACTTATAACTATGACTCTCCAATAGCTTCTAGGAGGTGTAAGATCTCTCAGTACTTATAAAGATGATGAAGGGTCTTTCACTATTTCTTGAGCTAGTAGACGATCAACTACTACACACTGAGATGGTAACATGTTTGAGGCCATAGTTTGAGATGGAAGAGAATTTGTTGATGCATGTTATGGAGGATCCTTAATAATGTGATGTAGTAAAGGCTAAGAATAAGCTTGTTAGGGAGGGTCCTCAATAATAGTGGAGGATTTGCTCTTATTTTTAAAACATTTTGTCTTAGCCATGTCTATAAGAAAAAGAAATTTTTTTGAAAATTTATAAATTAATGTAAGACTAAAAATTATGTAACACAAGAACCATATGCAATTTACAATCACAAAAGAGGATAAAGCATAATAACTATTTTAGATAAATATGTTTTAGCTTCAATAGAGGATAATTATCAAATTAATAACAATAATAAACTAAAATTGTTGTTATTTTATTCTTCATTGTCCAAAAGAAGAAACATATGAATAATACTAACTTTGTCTAAAGGAAGAAAGACTTATCAATTCAAAGTGTATTGATTGACTTGTATATGAAGAGTGTGAATGATTCAAGGAGTCAAAACTATCAGGGTTTTTATTGTAATGTCCTAAAATTTTAGTTTCATGAATTTCTATATTTATGAATATTTATTTAATTAATTAATAATTGAATTTGAATATCTTTTCTTTTAAAGATATTGGGATGTTGAAGTAATATTGATGATGAGTTTAAAATATATTTATTTTATAATAATTATTAATTCAAGATTTGATTTAAAATAATTTTATAGGAAATTTTTTATGAGTTGATAAATAAATTTTATAAAGAATAAGAGTGTATAAATTTATAAAAATAATTTTATGAAAATAAATTATTAAAATAAAACTAATAGAATGAATGAGAATAACCTTCTTCTCTCTCTATCTCGGTTTGTGTGAAGCTTTGCTATCCCTCTGTTTTCAACATTTTCGTACAGCAATGTACTCACGTCACCGCCTTTGACATTTCTTCTTTTTCCGGACAGTGTAGCCACTGTTTCGGACTCTCTCTCTCTCTCTCAAAATTTTCTGCAGCTTCTAAAACATTGTACCGTCAATACTGCTGCTGTTTCTAGGACATATATATATATATATATATATATATATATATATATATATATATATATATATATATATATATATATCTCTTTCACCGCCTCTGCTCAGCTTTTTCTTTTTTACTTTCTTCCGGGTTCTGCTTTCTCAATCCAGAACAGAGTCTCCCTCGGGTTCCTATCTTCTCTCTCATTCTGGTTTCTTTTTCTTCCCTTTCTTCCTCTCCCTCCCTGCTGCTGCTGCTCTCGTTTCTTCTCCCTCTCTCTCCAGAACCTTCCTTTTTCTTCTATCGCTATTGTTGTCTGCTCCCGTATGACCATGATTGCTGTTTCGGGATGTCTCCATTGCCACCAGCACCATGAACGACTATTGTCCGGCGGAGAAAAAAAGAAAAAAAGAAGCCGAAGTTGGCCGGGGTGGCGAATTGGAGCTACTGTTTGTTTTGGAAGTATCGAAACTGAGCTGCACCACTGCCATACTCAGGAGCTGCTGTTTTTCCGGCCTGGCACCGTTCGCTTTCAGTTTGGTGGCACCGGTGCAGCAACTAGTTTCTACCGTCGTGTGGAAGCTCCTTTGTGCATAAGGTTAGCCTACCGGACAGAAAGACGCTAGTGAAATGCCACTGCACCTGAGCTCATTTTCCCTTCCGTCGCACCGCCTCACGTTTCTCTTCAGTTGGCCATGCTCTGCCGTCCGTTTTCCTTGTTCACGTGTCAAAGCTGCTGTCGGCTGAAGCTGCAAGCTACTATAGTCGAATGTTAGCTCTCAGGCATGAAGAAACAGCAGCTAGACGGTAGATGGAGCAGCTCCGTTAGCTGCCTCCTCTGCGTCACCATGAATAACTTGGCCGGAGATGGTGTCCTCCAACCTGTAGGAGCTTGAAACTAAGCAAGGGCGAGCTAGAACAGGGCTGTTATTATTAGTTGTGTAGCTCATCTCCACCGCCTCTCTCCTCTCTCACCCGGGTCCGTTTCTCTCCGTCTCGCTTCCTCTTAAAACCGACGGTGCTTTCTTCTTCTCCGACCATGCTTAAATTCCCTCACTGCTTCGCATGAGCTACAGCTCGGAACAACAGCTCTTATCGGTGAAGACAATCTGCGTCGTGGTATAGAAAAGTTGCATGAAGTTACGGGTTAATTACCTCCAAAGCAGGTCACCCGAGCTCTTCTGTGCGTGCTTTGAGGTTTCAGTGTGTCTCCTTCTCTGTCGTTGCTGCCAACCTGTATTATACAGTTCTGTTGGCGGCTGGAACCAGCAAAAAGAGCCTCAAATAGCAGCTGTTTGACTGCTGTGCAGTGGCTGGAGTTAACGTCTGCCATTTCCCAGCTGTTAATGGCATTTGGAAATTGCTTTAGTGATGGAAACAGCAGCAAGGAGCTGCACCTCTCCTTCAAGTCCATGGGCATCCGATACATGCTCATTGCCAGTGAATTTCTATTGAGCATGATATGGGATGGAGGAAAAGGTGAAAGGTGGATGTGGATGCTTCGGAACTTTCAAAAATGGATCAACGTTATCAAGTGAGTATATATGTCACCAGTAACTTTATTTTAACATAAGATGATTTATTGGTATTATTGTTATTAGTAATGTCAATTTTATCCTTATTATTTGAAATTAGTTTTGTGATATAAAGGTAATTAGTTACTTACGAATAAAAATTGACCAAAGCGTGCAGCGAAAATAGGATTATGTCCTTGTTAACCAATTACTAATTGATGCGTGAGTCGGGTAATAAATTCCTGACGAATAGTTGAAAAGTATGGAAATGATTTTGAAATGAGGTTGAGGCTACATGTATGACTACCGTAATTATTATGTGATGTTCTATGATATTAAAATTTTTACTTGTGAATAAATATCCTTGTTTGACATGATTGCAATAGCTTAATGTGAATGAGATGAATTATTTATGTTTAGCCTTAATGGCTATACAGGATTGTGATATCTACTTGGAGTGAGTAGTTTATAGTATCGAGTTATATGCCAAAGAACTTGCGTTACGGGCATAGCCTCTCCTATTTACGAAATCCCAGAGATGGTTTGCTTTTTTTTTTTATATATCTAAGTTGATCATTTGCAAGATAGTGGTAGTTATATGCTCACTAGGTTCATGAAACTCACTCTATTCTAATTCAATGTTTTTAGGTCAGCATCTATGGAGAATCAAAGACCGCCTTAGTAAGGGATTTGACAGTTGGGATTAGAGTTAACAGTTAAATAGAGATGTGATAAATTATATAATATGATGAATTAAGTGTATGTGTATAAGTGTGAAATTAAATTATTCTATATGTATGTTGATCTTGTCATATTTGAAGATTCTCATTAGTTTAAAAGAATAATAATAGTTAAGACTTGTGGAAATCGATATCGGGGTCCATGCTGGTCATGATCAAAAGTGGGTCGTAACATATATGATCCCCAAAACTTGAGTTAAAGTAATAGTAATCCATTAGTTCATATGATAAATCAATTGGGGTATATGTTAATAGAATCTTAGTTGTTTTATGAGGTTCCATGCTTTAAGCCTACTAGCATATGCTCTTATTTCAATTTTAAAATGGTATGAGGCATCATTAATTCCATGTTGAACATTAAATTTGACACTTCGATCGTGAACTTGTTGATGAAATGCCATTTCAATCTATATATTTGATTAATCACATTCCATTGCTATATGCCCTATACATCTATAACTAAAACAGAGTCTAAACTACCTTTCACAGTGACATTGAATCCAAACCTACCTAGCTAGAATCAGTTGCAACATGTAACCCATGAACAAAGGTCCATGGACCTTAAGTAACACCCTGACTTGTAAAAAATAAATAGTCCTCAGTGTAACAATCTACTAGTCCATAGCTTGAATCATACAAATCATAGAACCTAAATGTTGAGCAACTTCAAAGTTCTAATACTCCAAAGGTAATTCCTTATAACTGCACCCAAATTGGAGCTTTCACAAGATTCATATGATTCAAGATAATATTAGTTCACCAAAAATCATAGATAAGGAACCCACCTTGAATTGACCAAGGACTATTGTTAAAAATGTAATCTTATCCCTTAGGTCAAAGAAATATAACAAATAATAGTTTCTTTCCCTTAAAAGAATAATACCCTTAAAAATTATAAATTTCTTGTAAATTGTTGTTATCTTATTCTTCATTGTCCATAGTGTTATTGGGACTTATCATATCCATGGCATCTCCATCTACATCCTCTCTTACAATGCTTATATTTTCAACATCATTAGTGAAGAACAACTATGTCTCATTTTCATAAAAAGTTTCTTTGACTTCCTCTCCCATATCATGCAAGTCCTTTGGTTTTAAATAAATTATGACATTCTAATTTTTATCCACTTTATCATCTACATAGTACACCATTTGTGCTTATGATGCTAATATGTATGGATCATGTTCTTCATGATCACTAGTATAGATCAGTCAATTGAAATTGACAAAAGTGAAAATTATAAAGGATTTGTTTTTATACTCCTATTGATATTGACTCAATCACATTTGAACAAGATAAAGGTGAATCAACCAAAATAGTTTAGCTTAATAATATTAGCTAATTTTTTTATAGTAACCTATCTTTACAATTGTAAAAACTCCATTATTTTGAGTTTTAAATCCTTATTCTCAATCCACTGTATGAAATTTGAAGTCATTAATATTGTAAGCATTGAACTGCTTAATCGCATAATTATTGATCAATGAAAATATTGACACTTATATGACGAGCAAACCAATCTATAACTTCTTTGTTAACATCTTTTGTTATTTCTGCCTTTGATTGAACTTGACTTTTGAGTTATCTCTTTGTTTGTATTCTTAATTCTTTAATAAATGGGTCAGTTATAATGGAATTGAATAACATATATCTATGTGCTTATGCAAACTCTAATGGTGTTACCTTTTTAATTGGTTGATCAACCGTTGGAAAGATAGTAAACTCTTAATTGGAGTCCCAGTCATCGAAGTTATCATCAGTGCATCTAACCAGATTGAATCTTGTCTCAATTCCATCCACATGCCTTGAACATAAGGTTAAACATTCCTTAGTTAAGTATTTTTTTAGTTATAAAGCCTTTTGGTTAAGCCTTGTTTTTCACATATGACTTTAACTATCCTAGACACCTATGAAATACAAAGGAAAATATAAAAACAAGATTAACTTAGCAATTAACTACTATAATTGAAGTTTTTTGCATAAAAAATCAATTAAATAAATGCACCTTTCAATAAGATACATCCATTGATAATGCATAGGTCCACAACGTTTGACTTCTTCAACTAGATGAACAGTCAAGTGAACCATTATGGTGAATAATGATAGAGGAAATAATATCTTTATATGACAAAGTGTGAGTGTAATTCTTTCTTGTAACATGTCAAGCTTAACTAGATTAAAAGATTTAGCATAAAGTTATCTCAAGAAAGAACATAACTCAAGTATAACTGTGTTTATTTTATTTGGTAATAAATTATGCAATGCAATTGATAATAGTTGTTGCATTAAAATGTGTGTCATGGTTTTTCAATCTAGAGAGCTTACGATGTCTTAAGTCAATACATCTCGAAATATTACTTGAATATTCATCAAGAAATTTCACATTCTTTAATCTATTGAAAAAAAAATCCTTTTAAGCACTTGTCATTGCAAAAACTATTGGAAGACACTTTCCATTCTCATTAGCCCAAAAATTATACCTCATATGCATTGCTTGTAAGTCTTTATGAGCATTAAGATGATCTTTCATCTTCCCTAGATGATTAAGCAAAGTGTAAATCACATTGTCACACATATTTTTCTCAATGTGCATAACATCAAGATTGTGTCATAACAAATAAAATTTCCAATACCGAAGTTGAAAAAAATATACTTCTCTTCTTTCATTGTCGAGTTTCACTTTCATCTATCAATTTCTCATTACATCTTTTCCTCCTTCTTTCATCTCAAGTTTTTTTCTAAATATGACATTGATATTTTCTAATTGTTTCAAGATTTTAGAACTAGACAATATTTTTTGTGGGTTTCTTAACTCTTTGTTGCCATTGAATCAAGATGTATTAGACCTAAATCTATGAGATGCATCTAAAAAGTGACAATGGCACATAAAGCACTGCTTCCTATTATAGGAAAGATGTTGAGGCTCAAAGTCAAAGTTACAAATTGGACATGCTAAGTTAGTGTGAGTGTTACACCTAGATAAATTGTTAAGCTCAGGAATATCACTAATTATCCATAGTAAAGTTGCACGCATTTCAAAACTTCTATTCATTGATGCATTAAATGTCTTCATGCCTTTATCCCATTACTTTTGCAATTCTTGGATAAGAGGTTGGAGGTAGACATCTATATCATTTCTAGGCATTTTCTTTCATAGAATAATCATAGAAAGAATAAATGATATCCATTTCATACAAATCCAAGAGGGAAAGTTGTAAGGGATTAAAATGATAGCCCGTATACTGTAATTGGTACTCAAATTCCTATAAGGATTAAAACCATTAGTAGCTAAACCAAGGCACGTATTTCGCAGGTCTGAAGCAAATTTTAGGTGTAATGAATTAAACATCTTCCATGCTTTGGTGTCTTTAGGATACCTCATTAAATCATCATTATTATTCTCCATAAAATGCCACATCATGTGCTCAATAGTTTTTGATGGCATGAATAATGTTTATAAACGTGGTTAAGTGGAAAGTAACGTAGTACTTTTACAGGAATTTTCTCTTTATTTTTCTTTTTATCATTGGGTGCATCCCTTCCATCTTTATTGCTATTTGTGTCCCATCTAGAGGCATGACATCTCTTGGATGCTTCTTTACTTGCATCTTCTCCCCAATAAAGCATGCAGTCATTTAGGTATCCATGTATCTTTGTGTTGTTAAGACTAAACTTGTTAATGATTTTCTTAGTCTTATAGAATGACTGACTTAAGTATCCTTGCATGACCAAATGCATCATGCGACAATGCCTCTATTATGGACATTGCTTTATCACTAACCTTATGCAAGCACTTTATGTGATAAAGTTTGAATAGAAAAGAAAGTTTTGAGTACTTGATGCACCCTTTATATAATTCTTGATTTCCATATCTAATTAGCTCCTCAAATTCCCTAGTTTATTCACTTAGACCCTCATTTAGATTCATGTCTTCATTTTTGACAATTGGTTTTTATGGTGTGATAGGTTTATACACTTGGTGTCTAGAGACTTTAGAAGCATCATTTATCATATCTTGAATCAAATTCCCACTAGATTGTGATGTAGATGGTGCACTAGCTTGGTACCCACTATTTGAAGTATCTACAACACTTGACTCATCATGGCAAATCTACTTTGTATATCTAAGAGGAAATTGCTTTAGTATCAAGTGTTCATGTACTTCATTTTTAGTCAACCATTACCTAAATCTATAATAAGGACAAGGGCATTTTATCCTCCCTTCTACGGATTGATTTGCTATTGTAAAATCCAAAAATTTCTCTACAAATTTAGCATATTGAGTTGTGTTCTGAGGCAAAGAAATCCATGACTTTTCTAGTACCATGGCTAGAACCATTACCTATTGAACAATAAGATACAAATTGATTACTAGCAACATATTAAACAGTCCCATACTTAATACCAACAAATTCATAAATCTTTAGATGAGTAATATGACAAATAGATAACCAAGCAAATTATGTTATTTTTTCAAAAAAAAAATGAGGGACCAAATTAAAACTTTAGACAAAATTAAAGAATCAAATTTGTATTTTAGCCTCCCTTTTACTTTTTCTACCACATCTCGGTTAATTTGATAATGCATCAAAAGCTATCTAATCATTTCAAGAGCTTAAATCTTTAAAACTGTATATACCTTTAAAAGGAAAGTGGTGTTTAATTGCAAGTATGCAACGAGTGGATCTGAATTTATTCCAATTTTTTTTAGTCAAAACAATGGTGGATGCCTTTCTCTTTTAATCTCAATTGTACTCATTTAAATATAGTCGAGATTTTAGTTTTGAATTATACTAATTTATTATAACCATGGTTGCTGAGTTTCAGCTTAAAGCCTCGCAACTGTTTGAAAAGTTTTACTAATATAAAAAAAAATAATAAATAAAGAAGAGGAGATGCTCTAAAATAGGTTGCAAGCTTGTTAATCTAAAAGGAGTAATAATACTAGGAAGGATGTCAAATAAGTCATATGCCCTGTTCTATGTTCAGGCATTTTGCTCTGTATGCCTGGTTAGAATGAAGGCCTTCTTGGGTTATGATACATTTTCTTTTGCTGGCTAGTTTCATGGGTTTTCTCTCATGGTTGATTGGGGGTTAGTTTTTGTGTGAGCATCTGTTACGGATTGGGGAGGAGTTTTCTGTTGTATTTGGCTGCTATGTGAAGCGTGAGTGCATGAGTAGTTTTGTTTTAAGCTAGTTCATATTGTGAGTTGGCCTTCAAAGGCAGTTGTCTACATTAATGTGTAACGCTACATAATACATCCAACCAGCTAATCGACCAAGCCAAAGCAAACCAACCAACTCAGCCTACTGCTTCTTCGCTTTCTCGTCCGCCTATTGTCAGATTCATTTGGCAGAAGTTTTTGGTATTCGTAATCTTTGTCTTCTTTTGACAATACATCTTAGGCATAATGCATCCAATTTTGACAAAATTAATAAATTAATCCTTAAAATTATAAAATATTGATAAAATAATACTTAAATTATATAAAGTTATAATTTCATAAAATTATATAAATTTACACCATAAACAAATAAATATTATGAAATATAACTATTCATAAAAAAGTTTACACAGTAAAATTTTCTATATTTTTTTGGCTGACATCTACTATTTTAACAAAAATGATTTTTTATATTTTTTATTTGTACTTAAGTATTTTCGTATTTTTGATATGATAATAAATTATAAACTTCTTTTAATAATAATATTTTTAAAAATCAAATTCAAAATTCTTAAAATTTAAAACGACTTGAAGTCCAACCAACTATTACTAAATCAATGAATTGATACTTTTATCAAATTACTGATTGGAAACTGAGGAATTGGTGGGTGTTGCGTGTGTAGAAAGTTTGAAATGTGAAAGCCTACTGATTTGAGAGATTTGGTGCGTATTTAGAGAGATCTGGGATGACTGGAAGTGCACTATTATCTATCATTCTATCTTTTTGCCTCCCCGTCACCTGTAACGAACATATATATGTATTTTTTAAATAGCAGTAATGATTAAACTTCAAGACGCGTTCACTTATAATATATTTGTACCCAACATCTAAAATATATTCTTTTATATCATAACTTTAGGGTTTTTTTTTTCAATTGTTAAATATAAAGATACATGATATTTTTTTAATTTTTATATAAGGCAATAAAATTTTTACACAAAAATTATTTTTTTAAAATAATTGAAGCGTTAATTTAAAGCGAGGATATCACTCAGTTTGATGTAAAGTCTTATTATGACCACCGGAAACAAATTCTTTAACACAGAAGCGGACTCAATTTTGATTTGGCTCCTTTAAGTTAATGCTCCTAAATTCGAGCAACGAAATTTTACCCATTTTCTGAATCTTCATGTCTAGACTTTAATTGATTTACTGTTAAAAACATTTTATATTATTTGTGAGGATAATTCTATAACAAGCTTAAGCTCTAAGAATATGAGTGTTTTATCATTAAAATTTTAATTGATGGTTTGCTTTGATAAGTAGGGGTAATCCTACACTACCAAAAAAAATGTATGTAGCCAAAAGTCATGAATTCATATTCTATGCAAGAATTAAAAATCCTAGAATTATAAATTAATAACAAATATGCATATTACAATTTTTTTTTAAAAAGTCCTCTACATTGAGATTCTATGTAGCCTATGTTGGAAGTATGAATTAAAATTCTAAAATATATAATTAATCATAATAAATTATGAGTATATCTGAAGCATAATTTGACGAGGCTATGACTGATCTAAATGATGATGATGAGTAGAATTGCAACCTACTTTACCTCTTAGGTTATCCAAATAGAGAGAAAAGGGAGAGAAAATTTTTAGGAGTGAGAATCCTTATTTTTCAGTTTATCAAATAATAATCTTGATATCTCTATTTAAGGTCAGACTTGTAATAGGAAACTATTAATTACTAAAGGGCTGTAGGTTGGGACCTTTATCCATATGAGCTTGTACATAATCCAACCTATCATGGATCATACACATTAAACTAAAGCTCGATTTATTCTATACTTAATGTTAAAACATAAAATTAATTACTTAAATAAATATTCTAATAATTGATTAATGCTAATTCATATAATATTTTTAATAAAATTAATTATTTTATTTTTAAATATAACAATCTCCCACTTGCATAGCATTAATTAATTATATGAAATAATTGAAACATTAACAATTAAGTAATTATTTATACGTTAAGCTATAAACTTAATTCAAATAATGAGAGTACACAGAATCACTAAATCCAATAAGGAGACAAGTGATATAATGTCTCATAATCTGAAAGGAACAAAATAAAGTTTTGTCTTTTGACTCCAGTTCAAAAGAGAAACAACTTAAAATCATTAAATCCAATAGAAAAACAAATGATTTATATATATGTATAAAATATATTACTAATGTTTCAATATCCAAATTGAGCATTGATTACATAAGTGAAATGAGACCATGCAGAATCATTGAATCCGATAGGGAGATAAGTGATATAAAATTAATGTCTTATAATTCCAAAGGAACTAGATATATATAAGGTTAATCTTTTGACTATAGCTCATAGGAGAAACAACTCAAAATCATTGAATCCAATAGGGAATCAAATGATTTATATATGTATAAAACATATCATCAATGTTTCAATATGAGCAATTACGAGTTATAGACATTAATAAAATAAAATAAGCATATCTCAGACTCCCATTAAACTAAGATTTTATTAGAAGATTTAACAAGATCTATATGAGTTACTTGATTTTAAATACTTCTATAGGTAAGCCTTAAGTTAACAGATCCCTAGCATGTCTCCACTAGGATTGTGTTCAATGTGAGTCCGAGATTCAGCAATCTTCTCTCTCTAACGAACAACAGTTTAACATAAAAAAATGTTTAATATGACTAGAATTCCTATTGTTTTGAGAGAAGCATATAGCAAAAGAATTATCGCAATAAAAAATTAGTAGAGATCGTGATATAGAATTAACCAATTGCATGTCAGATATCAACTTCCTCAATCATATAGCTTGACGAGTGGCCTCATAATATGCGATAAACTTTGCTTCCATTGTTGAGGTAGCTGTGAGTGTCCGTTTAACACTTTTCCATGAAATAGCTTCTCCAAATATCATAAAGATATATCTAGATGTTGACTTACAATCATTTATGTATAAAGCATAATCAGAATCTAAATAACCAATACCCTTAGGTAAATGAAATCATCTACAAGTCAACATATGATTCCTAGTATCTTAAAAAATACCCCATTACTTTCTTGGCTACTTTCCAACGATCCATCATAGAGTCATTTAAGTATCTTCCAAGCATACAAATAGCAAAAGTTATATCTAAATGAATGCAGACCTATGCATTCATAAGGTTACTAATAACGGAAGTGTAAGGAATTTTGTCCATTTCAGCCCTTTCAATATTAGCTTGAGGGCAATATGATTGAGATAACAAACGTCTTTCTAAGTAGGCATTGGACTAAATGCACAGGTATCCATTTTAAATCTTTCAAGCATCCATTCAATCCAATTAGCTTAGTACAAACCCAAAATACTTTGAGTTCTATCATGATGGATCTAAATTCCAAGAACAAAAGATGTTTCGCTAAGATCAAAATGACATGATAACATGTGTTTTGACTCATCTAGAAAATGATCGAGTTACTAGCTAGCAAAACGTCATCAATATAAAGTACTAAGATGATAAAATTACCCCCATCAAATTTCTTAAAATTCTTGCAAGTATACAATATAGTCATTTGGTATTACAAGCCTTTGAACTCTTTGAGTTTGTCTAAACTCAATGGCTAGCTGATTAGGTTCTTCAACATAAGGATCTTTATTTATATGAACTGGATTGTCAACATTATCTCCTCTAGTGGTGAGGGAATCAAAATAAGTATAGGTAGAATGGTGACGTTGTCACATAAATTGATAGCCCTAAGCATCGAACTCCTACTATCCAAGTCATCTTCAAAATAAAATGTCCAATCAAACTTGATTATCTTGGTACTATAAGTGGGATAATGAAGAACCCACTAATTGTTCTAGAGTCTAATTCTTCAACTAGGGATTATATGGTCTCATCTTTACTTTACAACCCCACATTTAAAAGTTTCAAAAAATATGAGAAATCTAAGTCTAATAACATACTTTTGTTTTAGCAATCTTTCTAATTTCTCTCTAAAAAAATGGCCTAAATGTTAATCCCACAAAATAGAAGAATTCTTACTAATTCTAGAGTGTTTGTACCTAATCATAACATTGATAGGAACATCAAAAGATACAACAAGACAATCGTTACATTGGAAAAATCCTTTGGGTCTTCCAATATCAATAGGTTGATTATTTCGCTCTTGTATCTTCCAAAAGGAAAAAAGATCCTTGAGAGCTCTACAATATTATAAGGTGGCATACTAATAACAGTAAAATCATAATAAATTTCAAACTCTCATTTCCTTGTCAAAAGGAATAACTACAATTGTCTAAAACAAAACTAGAAATCAAATTCCTTCTAGTAAAAGGCACATAAACCACATTATTAAGATCTAAAATATGTTCAAAGGATAAACACAAAGAAATTGATGATATGTATTGAACTTCAACCTTACTCCCTACTACTCTCAAGATAGTCTTCTTTCTCTCACTTAGTATTCATCGGTTCGTGAGCCCATTTAAAAAAATTGTAATATGAACAGTTGCACCAGAATCCAACCACCAAAATTTCAAGATGTTTCAAGATTATTGGATTCAAAACATACTAAAGTTAGATGGGTAGAATTAAATTTCTCTTTAATAACTTTTATGTATCCCACAGTAGTGTCCTTATTGGGGATAATCTCTCTAATTCTTTTCTCAATAGTGAACTTAATCACTACTAAACGAATTCGGTTTGACTTATACTATTATTTGTAATAGGTCTTATCTATAGTACTAGACTCAAGTAAGAGATTAGTCGATTTCAATTCTCTAGGAGCCAAATCTTCTTAGAGATTATCAGGTACATGTTCAAAGACTCTCTCTATTCATCATAGTTTATTCCATTAAGAGTCCTCACTACAGATAGTTAGTGAAATACTAATACTAATGCAACAGAATTGGAAAATTATTAATTATGTGTGTACAACATAATTATAACACATGATTCCCAATTAAACGAATCAGTCAAACAACTATTTATCAAAGTAGTATCAAAATTACATGTACAATATGATTTGGCTTGTATAAGAGCCTATATAAAAATGTAATCAATATAGTCATACCGATAGGGTATAAAAATATTAAAAATATTATAAATATTGCATGCCTATTCTAAGGAATTTAAACTCTAAAATTACATTAACAATGTCACATCGATAGGGTGTATCCATCATTAATGCAATATGCTCCTAGATATTCCAAAAGGACAATATTTTATGGAAAACAATCTTATTATATCCCTACTCTATTATTTGAATGAATTAAATGGTTTTTAGGTGTCTATAAATGTATAAAATTACATAATTAAGGGCTCAAAATTTATCTAATATAGCTATGTTTATAATTAGAGAGAGTGACTACTCACCAAGCTTAAAAATGTAAAAAATGTCCATGAATTTTTTTAGGCTAAAATTTCATAAATAAAATAAATTTTATATATGGTATAAATCTTTCAAAGTTCAAAATAAATTTTTATTAGCCTAAATTTTTTTTGGAAATATTATAGAAAAGTAGAAAATTAAATTCTACACAAAGGCTAAAATTAAGCCACAAAAGCCCGACACACGGCCCATACACGCTTGCATAGGCGTGGGCTTGTGTGATAAAAAAAAATCCATATATGTATAATAGTCTCATCATGGCACTAGCATTAATATTCTGTGCTGCTCCAGAAGAAAATATCATCATTGGCTCGGAATTCCTATCGTAGGAAAGTACCATGCTGCCACGTTCATTAGTCAAAATGCTTGGTCATGAGATATTATTAAGTGGACTGTCACAGTAAGAAAGTCTTATGGCATTACCTTTGGTTCAAAGTACTGCTGGGTATATGAAGGGGTTTCGGCTAACAAAGAAGTAGGGCCAGAATTTCAAGATATACTTGCCAGATTGCAAGAACAATTCATCTTTCTATCCAAACTTTGAAGTCATTAAACCTGACACCAAAAAGCTTTGTGAACTTTGAAGTTACCTTTTTGCCTTTGATGGCGTTCCCTCATTTAACACACATTCTCCACCGCATTGACCAGGGCGCTGAATAAATCCCTAGCAACTAGAATTGTTGGTAGACAAAAAGGAAAACAAGGAAGAGAGATCGGAAAGAGAGAGGGAGTGGTCTCGAATTTCAAGGCATAGCTAATGTATATTTGACATAAGAATCAAATCAAATTCAATTCAAATTTTGATTTCTTGATTCTGATATATTTATTATTATTATTATTATTATTATTATTATTATTATTATTATTATTATTATTTTGGTCAATCACAGATTCACGTACATGAAATAATATGATTATTTCATAACAATTTATTTCATGAGCAGAAAATTAAAGATTGGAACATATAATCAATCAGTTCAAAAATCATGTACGGATAACCATTCATAAGTTTCTCATATATATAATGACAAAATTTTGCAAAATTCACAAGGATCAATGAATAACTGAGATCAAATAATTAATATAATCATACTATCAACATGCTTTAATACTAATTATTGAAAATATGAATTAAAATTTTAAAATATATAATTGATCATAATAAATTATAAGCATACCTGGAGTATAATTTGATGAGGTTATGACTAATCTAAATGATGATGATGAGTAGAATTGCAAATTACTTTACCCCTTAAGTTATCTAGATAGAGAGAAAAGGGAGAGAAAACTTTTAGGAGTGAGAATCCTTATTTTTCAGTCTATCAAATAATAATTCTGATCTCTCTATTTGAGGTCAGACTTGTGATAGGAAACTACTGATTACTAAAAGGCTGTAGGTTGGGACCTCTACCCATATGGGCTTATACATAATCTAACCTATCATAAATCATACACATTAAATCAGGGTCTGATCTGTTCTATGCTTAATGTTAAAACACAAAATTAATTACTTAAATAAATATTTCAATAATTGATTAATGCTAATTCATATAATATTTCTAATAAAATTAATTATTTTATTTTTAAATATAATAACTTAAAGTCATGAATTCAGAATTTAATGGACATACAAGTTGATGAGAATAAAAATATATCACATATATCAACAAATACAACTGACATAATAAAAATAAAATTTTATAATTAAGAAGGATTTAGGAGTCATAAAGAGACACTTTACCTTAAAATTGCAAACAAATAAACAATAGTCATTGAGAGAAGATTTGAACCCTGATCCTACAAAAAGGACCGGAAGCCTTTCAACAGTTGTTAGTTCTGTTGACTATATTCCTCTAGATAAAAAAAATCTTTAATCTTATATTTCAAATATTATCATTAATTTAACATAGATATGGCATATAGCTCAAATAACTCTTGAACTCCACCTAGAGCCCAGTAGATTCGCTTAGATATTTCAAACAAGCTTTTTCTAATTTATTATAATATATATTTTCTTAATTATCATTAGCTGTGTAATATTATTTTTTGATTTGTTTTCTATTTTGTAACATTAACAAAAATAAAATAGAACGTACATGCACTTAAATCAATTGGTGTAAGACTAACATATTGCATTTACAGCTATAACAAATTTTTTATCCCACACTTAGTTCTTTAAGTTAGAGTTCAATGCATGGCTAAATTATGGTTTGAGTAGAAGCATATCTGAATTATTTGTTTGGTGACTAGTAGAGTTTGCTTACATGCTGAAAGTAACGATGGCTAGGAAAGTCTATAACTTTGGGGTAATTCTGCTGGAATTGTTGATTGGAAAACCTACTGTAATCGAGGGAGTCAAATGGGTGAAGTGGGTATTACTTAAAAATCTACCAGGTGAAGAGAGGCTATAACTTAAAAAAATTGATCTATCCCCTCCAAGGAAAAAAAAATAACAAGCTCACTTGTATAATTACACCTCCTAAACTGAAAATGTAAAACCCCATAACTATTGCTCTTATAATCTTCAAAAGAAAATGAAAAGCAAAATCAATATTTTAAGTATATATGCCAAACACAACCTAGTACTTCTACTTCATAATGTATGCCAAATACTTTTCTCTACCTAATTTAGGAATGCATAAATATCATCTATTACTAATTAAAAACTAGAGATGCAAACAAGTTATTCATAAATAATTCGGAATCGATTTGTAAAAAATTCTATTCAAGATAAAATTTTAATGAACCAATCTTAAACAAGCCAAGCCTGAGTTTTTTATTACTTGGCTTGAGTTGCTCATGAGTTTAAACGAGCTTAATATAAATTATATTTTTATTTTTTATATTATATATAATATAAATATAAAAAATTCACTAAATTGTTATATGTTTCTATAAGCTCATTTTGACTCATTTAAGATTAAATATAATCTAAACTCAAGTTTGAGCTCGAATATTTAGGCTTGATTAGGAATTTGGAGTAAAAAATTTAAGACTTATTTAAGCTCCAATAAATTTGATTAATCTAATTTTGAATTGAGCTTGAGCTTAAGCTTGACTTTTTTCAAGCTTGATGAGCTCGAGCTTGAGCTCAAACTCGAACTGGTTTAATATTGTTGAGTTCAAGCTCGAATATATAGACGTTCAATTTGGCTTAACTCATTTGCATACCTATTAGAGAGAAGACAAATTAGAGATAACTTAAAAGGATGTACATTACAACTAATCATATGAAAATTCATGTAAAAATTCAAGAAACATTTCTTTTTCCTTAATTATAAGAAAATGCTGCTATATTTTCTTGGTCACCAAACACTTGCTATTTACTAAAAGAGTAAAGAAAGATTCACTATTTTTATTTATTCAACAAAAAGTGCCAAAGATCTACTCTATCATTTATTATAATATTCACTTTGATTATCATGCATTTGATCTTATTTTTTAGGATAACCATAGCATTACCTATTCTTTAGTCCATAACATAACTCCTAAATTTCTTTATTATAGCCTATTTATAATATCTAGAATTCATTTTAACACAAGTATCCTTTCATCAAGGTGCAATAATTCATCAAAACATTTGATGAAGAAGCCTCAAAGGTCTTGTAGTACTATTGTCAATCTTGTCCTTTAACATGGTTCTTTAAATCCATTAATTTTGTTCTACAGGGCTCATGAAGGGAAGAGAAGTAATTATTCAATAACAACACTAGGTGTAGAGTACACAAAAATTAAAGCTAAGATATGTTAGTGTATATGCCCTAAACCAATCATATAAATGATTGTAAACTTGAATCGTGTTATTTTAATGGTAATTCCAATTATCATATTTATACATATATTGTCTGCGTAATATATTTAATTATAATAATAATCTTAGAATAATTACATTCTTAAATGTCCCTAGTCATATATCATTATGGATTGGGTTGCTTTGATATGTTAAAATTAGCATGTGTGGTGACTTATATGAGATATTAAGTTTACGCATGAGTTCAAGTTAGAGAACTTGTATACTGGACTGACCCATCCTAAGAACACCGCATGAATTGTTATATGAGTGTCATAGGTGATTCTTAGTAATCATCATTAATATAGTCCTTTGACTTGAGATCACTAAGGTTCCCTACATGTGAGTTTTATATTTTGATACTACTCTATGTCACTTCATGGTTGAGTGAATGCAAGGGCAGTTATTAGGTATGTCACATATCATGCGGAGGGATTTGTATGATCAAGATGGAATTTATCCCTCCTATATAACAGGAGAGACATCTGTGGGCCCCTTGATTAAGTAAAGCTGAGAAAACGTATGGTCATGCTCAGATGAATTAACATGGGATGTCAATTACATTTGTTTTAGTTAACTTACTTAAGAATCAAAAAACCTTCGACTTGGGCCATATGAGAATGACATGATCCATGTCTCGTGCTCAAACTAGATGTCTAGGATAAAAAGACATAAATGATAATCACATGTAAAGGTTCAATCGAATCACTGACTTTTTCATTACTTGGGTAACAATGATATGTTGCTAGACACCACTCATTGTTTATGATCATTAATCTCATTATTTATGATCATTAATAGGATTAATGATCATTACTAATGTAATGAGAGGTTGAAAGGTCACACACTTAGAGCCTAGTGGATTTGGAATTAATAGACCAAATTGTTTGGGCCTAATATTTAGGAATTCTATATTATAATTATAAGGCCTAATAATAAGCCTATAATTATACATGGACCAAAGCTCAAATTAATTAGGGTCTTCTATACTTCTATTTAAGTAGGCTTGTTGGGTAATAATAATAGTTAATTCATTATTCACGCATCCCCATATAGCATGAAAAACTTTAGCACCTCTCCTTGACTATAACTCTTGAAAAAGTATAACTAGCACTACGAGACTAAGGAGACAAATTCCAACTGGTGATCATGAGGACGTTCATTGGTGATCTGTTAGTTTGTGTGGATACCTCGAAGTCTTTAGCCGAAAGGAAGTCAAAGAGAAGATCAACGAACAAAATCCGAAATCATCGAAGGGTATAGCCTGAGTCCTACATTCTAATTTAACATTTTGCATGGATCCATTGGTTAGGATCGATTTATTTCGTTGCGCTTGTATGGCTCCCGATCCCAACAACCTAGGGGTTGATTAGATGACTATTGTTGAGATTTTCTAATACTTTTTGCTTTTGTAAAGAAACAAAATTTAGAAGTTAGAATAAAAAAATGTAACCAACTTGTTATCCTTCCATTAATGAGTGGGGGAAGTCATCATTATTTTGTGAAGCCAACCTCACGATGTGCTTTCCATTTTACGACCAAAAGATTTATTCTACCATTTATTATAATATATGGAATACCAGATCATTAGTCCATATTGACGATATATTGATTCATAATTTTTTATTTATTCAATGTCATGTAGGCACATATTTGGTATTGTTAGTTAATGGCAGAAAAAAATGATCAATTTAGCTAGAAATAATAGGATTTCAACTCTATAAAACATCTTTTGGTTTGTATCCATATTATTGAAAAATAACAAAAATAAGCAAGGCTTGAAAATGAAAGTACATAATCAATGAAAATAAGCATAGAAACAATGCAAAGCCCCAATTCATGTTTAGATACCACAGGAACAATGTGATGGTTCACATTAGCAGTGAAAATGATGCCTAAAACCAGCAGTAATAATAAAATGTAGTAGCTTAAATCATTGTAGTAGTTAAAGATGGAAGTGACTTTACTTGTAATTGGAGTAATTGCAACCCTAATCAGAAGGCAAACTTCGAATTGAAGGTTGGAGAAGCAAAGTAGTTTGAACCCTAAACCTGCAATAGAAATTTCACAAGCAAAATAATGAAATTGATTAAATTGATAAAAAAAATGGAAACCTAAATCACTTATGACATTTGTGAGTTTATGCATAGTGAGATGGTAAGAGCAGTTTGTCTAGGAGGGGAAAAGCTTTTAACCTGTGAAATAAAAGAAAATCATGCAAAATATAGAAAAAAAATATAATACTGTAAAAATATTCATCCCAAATAAGGGAGGGATGGCTTTTATTTTAATGGCAATTCAAAGTTGTAATTAACAACGGTTATAAACTGCCATTAAAAAATGATAACAACCTTGCTAAAAAATAATGAGCTTATGGCTAGTGACATTTTTCTAGGAACCACTACAACTAGATTGCTATTAAATGTTATTTTTCTAGTAGTGTGATGGTATTTATGAGCCTTGGCTAGGTGGTTACTAGCTTGCTAGCCTTAGGGATTGTTACACATTTTTGACATGGTTAGGCATGTTGAATGGTTATTGTTGATTCTAATAACTAATTATTATCTTTCTAGAAAATTTCCACTATCCACCAATTGTTGAGTTAACAATACCTAATTTCTTTACATGTCTTTAAGCATATTGTCTTGAGAATATCACAACTATAGCCACATAACTCACTTTTCAAATTTTCCTATTGGGTCAACAAGAAAAAACTTAGAGCTTCATCCTTTTTACAACTTTTAACTTTATCTATCCTTAAATAGTGATTGCCAAGTTGCTTGGTTAGGTTGAATTGTTAACTACTAGAACTTTTTAAAATAGGTTAATAAATGTGTAATTAACAATGGTTGAATATTGATTTGATATTTACAATTTAACATATTTTGGATTGTTCTCTTATTTATGAACATTGCATATAATAAGTGATTGAAAATTATATTCTTAAAACTTTAGATGATTGTGATAGGCTTAAAATCACCTTTAGTATAATTTTTTTGTCCAAACATTTATCCTACTCAATATTTTTGTTTCAATTACATGATAGCTAATTACAAAAGAATCATCATTATATTAAAGCTTAAATTCATTCTTAATAATAGTTCATAGTTCAGATATTAATAATACATGCTAAAGAAAAGAGAAAAAATTGGAATTGTTTTAATATATATAATAATACAAATCAATGAAGTTACTTCCAAAAGTTTAGCTTGGTTACAATATCAATTTAAATTTTAGAAACCTTATTTGAGTACTTAATGGTGACATTTTTATTTCCTTTTTTTTTGTTCATATATAAGGATTTTCAACCTACAACTACTCCTATCTTTAGATGATACAAATATAATTGTGGCATAATATTTGATTTGATAGATACATATTAGCTTTTCTTTTAGTGATAATCATTAACTTTTGTTTATGGTTAAGATGCTAGTAAATAAAAAAATATTAAGATCACCTAAAATATATTTGAACTTGATAAAAAGCTTGTGGTATTTCAGGGTCATAGTGATTTACACGTCACAATACATCAAAATTAGTTTATTATTAGTTTCCTTAAAATAATACAGTATAGTGAAGCAAACCAAGTCATATCTTAGCGATCCCTTGAATTATCATTTCTAAATGAATTACCAACAATGTTTACATAATTTTTATATTTATTATACACTAAAAACAAAAAGAAACATATGAAACAGACACAAACACTAATAAAATAGTATGCAGACAAAATGCAATATGCTGATAGAATAGAAAATGATGTATTATGTAGAATGCCATATGTAAAACAAAGAATTAGGGGGGTTTGTGAATTGAAATTGACATAAACATATTAAAAAATGTAAAACACAAAATTAAACAATAAGGAAAAAAACTAATGTAATGAAATAGCTAATTCAAGGAATTGAGAGCTTTAGTTTAGATTAATCTTAGATCAATTGAGATTTAACTTTTTTAATTAATTCTTCAACCTTGAATTATCTAGAACCCCTACAATAATTCATAAACTCTACGCTAGATAACCATCTAGGACTTGATTAGTTAAAATTAGCTAAATAAGCAACTACTATAATCCTTAAGTTAGATTAAAATTAAGTTAAAGATAGAATTTGGTTAATTTGGGAAATTAAATTGTAAAGCTCCAAAATAATCTCTTAACCTTCCACTTCTATATATAAAACCATGATTTACCAACTACAATTCAATATTATGCAAAAATTGGATGATATCAAAGGTAAGGCTTGTTAAAAAAATGAAGTGTAGGCAAAATTTAGTTAAAATAAACAAAATGGCTTAATATTAAGAGGAAAGAAAATGAAGGGATAACATAAAAAATTGAAACTACTTTGCAATAAAGGGGAAAAGCAACTAAGTAAGCAAGAAATAAGAAAAAATAGCAATAAGCCACCTACAATGTAGGTAGAGAGTACTTATGTCTTAAAGAATGAGATAGTTTAATATATTATAGTATCAAATATTGGATTAACCAAAAGTAGAAACCATTTTGACATACTTGATATTTAAAACTATAATATAGAAAAGTAAAGTGGATAACACAATTATAAGAACCAATTTCTTAATAATCTCACTCTCACCCTTTATTATCATTACCAAAAAAAATTAATGTTGAAAATAATTCTCATTGTAGAATAAAGTGATGAAAAATAAAGAAAATTACCAATTCATCAATTTTGTATCTCCATCAAGCTCTTTCATATTACTAATCACCAACTTGTAGAACACTAAATAACATGCTTAATAATCAAGATAGTAAAGATATGGATCCATAATCGATATCATTGTTACTATCAAGGCATACAAATTTGTCATTTAGAAGATACCAAATAACCAATATCTTACATTTATTACAAAGTTACAATTTAGAGAGAATGTGGTAATAAAAGAGTAAGAAAGTAAAAAATCAAAAAAGTTAAAAGTATACTATTACCATAACCATAACATACACATACACTTTAGTATTAACTATAGAAATAACAAAAATTTGCTTAAGAAAAAGTATTTGGTTTGTAACTTTCATCCTATTAGTCAATAATCAATTAAATTAAGAATTCCAAGTTGTAAAACCATTACATTTCATTTAACGGTCCAATTTAGCACTAAAAACATTATTCTCCATTAATTTCACATTTAAATGTTTGAGTGAAAATAAATATTAATAAATTCATATAAAACTAATAAGGCAATAGCAAAATAGTAAATTTAGCTATTAGGAAAATCCACAAATACTTGTCTCCTCAGAGAAAAATGGGTATAAGTAAATTTGTTGCAAACTCTAGAAATTCCATGATTTATGACCTATATTAGCCATAACAACATAACTTGCATTATCAATAGATTTGTTCATTAACATAAAAGAAAATATCTTTTGGCATGATAGATGAATATACTCATATTTCTAATAACAATCATAATAATATTAATAAGCCATATTCACATAAAAGAATATGGTATGCCTTTTGTAGAGGGATAAAATCTTTAGCCAAATAATATTAGTATTAGAAAAGTAAATAAAACATTAACATATAATAACTAATAGGAATAATCACATGAAGTTGTGGGATTTATAGCTAATCTAGCAACTAAAAATCAAGAATCAATTAATTGCTCAAATTTAAAATATAAATGGCTTTAAAAAAGTTATACAATAGAGTAATACTTTTATAGATGGTGTTTCCATTATCTAAAAACATATACTCCACTTGAACATAATGGCTTTAAAAGGGAGAACAAAGAGAATTAAAAGAACTTCAAAATGTTTTATATTATGAAATTTAAGAAATTTTAAACTATACTATTCCTACCTAACTTAAACTATAAATACAATAAAGATGGAAAATATATAAAAACCTTAGTTCCCTAAATCTTATAAAGAGAAACTTAAAAAGGAAAGGGAAGAGAGGCATATAAAGCTATAAAAAAATAACATTTACCTATGACTCTAGTTGTTACAATGTGGATTGTCAGGTGGTTTGAAGAATTAGATATAGTATCATTGTCAATAAATGTACAATAACATATAAAAATTTAACATTAACTTAGTTATTTACATCACTTGCCTACCATGGTTAGTGCAAATCTATTCTAAATTAAGAACTAATTATGCTTAAAAGAAATAATAGTAAATCATTATTTGGTTAGTTAATTTAAAATTTGCTAAATGAATCCTCTCAAGGAACATAACACATTCAAAGATTTCTTTAACCATTATTCAGTAGATGCAATATTTCTCTAAATCTCAAATTATAGAGAGAGCACCATCTTTGCAATTATAATCATCATAAAACCTAAACTAACCAAATGATTATGACAAATTTTCTTAACTAGAGTAGTTGTATAACTTACAACTTTTTATGACAAGGAAAGTAATCAAGACAAGCACATTGAAATGAGCTTAGGCAAAGTAAGAACTATTTGATTCATCAAGGTATTTGCTTTTGTAACTATAGAAAGGAAAATATAGGGATAGGATGTACTTAAGTGAAGTAAGAACTAACTAATAAGAAACGAGGTTTCCAATGGTGCCATTCACATGAAAAGCCTGATACATAAATAAAAAGGTTTCCTTTCTATTTTTAGCCATTAAGAGCATTTGGCTAATAATAAATCCATTTTAAAGAACACATTTGATCTTTATGTAGTTCCTTTAGATTTGTTGGCCCTTTTATAAAAAAAAAATTAAAGACACTAAGTTTTTAATAACCAATATTCCTTATCCATATCAAACATGCTAACATGAAATCTAAGAATTAATCCAAAATTAGTGTTGGATTCATAATAGAACACTATAGATCTACAAGTGTAATAAAGCTAAATTAGTGTAGTGAAGTGAAACATAAATATAGAAACCACATTTTCTATTAAAAATATAGAAACATAAAATGTAAAGTGATGCATCCAAGGCCAGGGTGGAGTAAAGCATGTAAGATCACATTCATTTACTAATTTATTTACCAAGACATTAGATAAAGTAAAGGAATGAATGGAAATAATTTCCTTATTTCGAAAGACACCAAACATGCTATGGTGCTTAATCAAATAAAAAAGAAGAAGATAGAAAATAAAAAAAACTTAGATATGTTAGGAAGAATGGTAGTTAAGTTAGATAGTAGAATTTGAAAAAGAAAGGGAAAATTAATAGGGCTTAAAAGGGAGAATTTTCCTCATTTGGATACTCTACAACATTAAAAAGTATCCAATTCCAAATCAAATAAGATTGATTAAAACTAATAGGGGTTAAAATGGAAAATTTTCCCTATTTGGTCAAAATCTATACATAATTCGAATTAGAAATTAGGATTATATAATCTAAAATAAAATCAAAGATTAATCCAAAGAGAATTTCTTCAAATTTGGGTATACAAAATTAGATCAATCAAACCTAATATAGATAATAACAAATAGAGCAATTCAGTGGACATGTATTTAAGCTTACATAGGAATCCAAAAGTTGATCCATTTAAATTAAAAGGCAACAATGATGTAAGAAAAGAAATAAGACTATAAAGTTCTTTAAAATTATATAACATGGTCAATTTATTGAATAAAATACTATATTACAATCTCTAATTGTGAATGCTTTTTCCTTTTTATTTCCAGTATAAACTACTTTCAAGCTTGTAAAGAAAGCTAACATATTTTAGGATATTCCAAATTGACAGAGGAATAAAGTAGGCAATGTTAGGAAGGAAATATGATACCTTGAATATAGAAAAAATATACATATATTAACCACTTTCCATTGGAGCTATCTTTTTCATTTGTGACACAAATTTAACTTAAGAAGTCAATTTAATGTTTCCAATATATATTCCTTATAATTTTTTTTATCATTATTATAATAACTTTTTCAACAACTATAATGAAAGCATGTTAAAATAATGCAATATTAACTTTCTTTAATACAAAAAAGAAATACTAATGTAAACTTACTCACAAAGTATTAATTACATAAACAACTAAATCTATTTGTAATTTGTCAAGTGTACAAAGTTATCAAGTTTTCTACAATTTGGATCATACCTAAAGCTTTGCATGTCAAGAGTAACTTACTAACCCAAACCTTATTAGCAGTACTTTGCTTCAATAGATCTACTATTTCCATATGTTCCCTAGGAATCGAATTACATTTTGAAGCTAGTTCAAGTCCTAATGTTGCAAAATAGTATCCATGTAATAATTAAAGACAAATCTGAAATAGGATGGGAAGACAACATTAAGATCATAGTTTGAATTTGAATAAATAAAACATAACTCAGAGAATCTAAAGCAAATTTGAATTTGAGTAACCAAAGAAGAATTTTTTTAGAATTATAGGCAAAGCACATATGTTGATTCATAAAAAGGAAGTTTAAAAAGGAAATTTCTCAAACAATCAAGAAAAGAATCTCGCCATACAAAAGAAAAGATAACTTGCACATTCAATTTGAAAGCTTACCTAAATCATAGCAAAAGATAATAAAAAAGGAAATAATAAAATTTGAAGAAATCAAAATAATGAACATAATATAAACAAAAATAGACATATCAATAGTAAAGAAAAACCAAAAAATTACCAACAAAAAAAAACTTAATCATCATGATCAAGGAACTTAGATATATAAGACATTTTATCTTATGGAGATGGTAATTGGCTATGGATTTATTGTTAGTAAATTAGATTGTAGGCCTTAAATATAGATTGTGACATTAGTGATAGAAATGGTGATGAGCATTTAAACATTCATTCTTAATTTTGTTAGTAATTTTTTAATTTCTTCAATATTAAAACTAAAAAATTAATTTTAGCTCTAAATCCATCAATAAAATTTATTGATGAAATCAGTAATGAAACAAAATTAATTTTGAACTACTGATGGATTAAGTGACAAACTCATGTATGAAAATTTAAATATTTATTTGGCAAACTTATCTAAAGAAAATTCTAGCTTTAAATTTATCATTATTTGGAGCATATTGTTTCATTAAAATAGGTTAACAATGAATTAACACATTGCTAGTTCTACTGGAAATCATGCATCATACATGCACAGCGAAATAAAATTTTTGCACAATTTCTACCAAGGATCCATGCGAATTTAGAATGCCATAGATTAGGGATTAGGGTTTATACCTTTCGGCCAAAATCTTCTATCCGCTACACAGCAAATCCGATCTGCTTTTGTTTGTTTTCCAATCCAATTTGCTTTCCCAATCACGAACCGGAATAGAAACTAGAAGATCAGATCACCAGTCCAGCGTTTATATGGCTGCACCTCTATGGTATCCACACGAACCTGTGAATCATCGATGAATGTCCACTACACACACCGGTTGGAATTGATCTCCTTACACCTCGTAGTGCTAGCTACGCCTCTTCAGGGGTTTTGGTCAAGGAGAGGTGCTAGGGTTTTCTATGCCTTTTTGGGGTGCGTGAATAATGATAGTAATCCTATTATTACCCAATAAGCCTATTTAAATAGGTGCATAGAAAAACCTAACCTATTTAGGCTTTATTCCATATACAATTATAGGCTTACTATTAGGCTTTATAATTATAACATGAGTTCCTAAATATTAAGCCCAAACAATTTGGTCCATTAATTCCAAATTCACTAGGCTCTAAGTGTGCGACCCTACAAGCTCTCATTACGTTGGCGATGACCATTAATCATATTAATGATCATAAATAATGATTGGTGTCTAGCAACACATCATTGTTACTCAAGTAATGAGAAAGTTGGTGATTTGACTAAACCTTTATATGTGATCATCACTTATGTCCTTTTGTCCTATACTTCTAGATTGAACACGAGACATGGATCGTGTCATTCCCGTATAGCCTAATTTTAAGGTTTCTTGATTCCTAAGTAAGCTGACTGAAACAAATGTAATCGATATTTCATGTCAATTCATCTGAGCATGGCCATACATTTTCTTAACTTTACTTAATCAAGGGGCCCATAGATGTTACTCCTGTTATATAGGAGGGACAAATCCCATCTTGATCACACAAACCCCTCTGCATGATATGTGACATATCCAATATCTACCCTTGTATTCACTTAACCATTAGTGACATAGAATAGTATCAGAATATGACACTCACATGTAGGGAACCTTGGTGATCTCAGGTCAAAGGACCATATTAATAATGATCACTAAGAACCACTTATGACACTCATATAATGATACATGTAGTGTTCTTAATATGGGTCGGTCCAGTATACAAGTTCTCTAACTTGTACTCATGTGTAAACTTAATATCCCATATAAGTCTTCACACATGCTAGTCTTAACATATCAAAGCAACCTAATCCATAATGATATATGACTAGGGACATTTAAGAATACAATTGTTCTAAGGTTATTATTATAATTGAATATATTACGCAGACAATATATATAAATATAATAATTGGAATTGCCATTAAAATAACATTATTCAAAATTACAATCACCAATATGATTGATTTTAGGGCATATACACTAACAATATCTTGATTTTGCAATGGATATTCATAATATAAGTCTTAGCTTGGCTAGTGATGGATTCAATCCATTTTACATTATGAACATAACTTATAGTACATGGCCCATACTTTTGATGGCATAAAATTTACCACCTTAGATGTGCATGAACCCAGAATATTGTATGTTGTCTTTACTAATCCTTCGGCCACGATCTCTTGGAAATAAGATCGATGTGTATCTCTAACCCCTGATCAAGGAATTGAAGGAGTTATAGGATAAAGGGATAGAAACATATGATGTTTCAAGCAATCAGACCTTCAAAATGTGAGTAGCTTTTTTGTGGACTATTAGTGACTTCCTGACATATGCTATGTTATCTAGGTGGAGTACCAAAGGAAAGTTGGCATGCCTATCTTGCAATTATAGAACCTCTAAATCCAATAGTGTTAATAAATATATTAAAATATATTTAGTAATTTAAATTTTTTTTAATTTTATTAGTAAATTTTAGAAATATATTTATAAAATACTATTTTCAAATTTATATTTTATAATTAAGGCAATAAAATATTATTATTAAACTTCCTTTTTTTAAAATTATAATTATAATTTAAATATAAAATATTATCAAAATTATTTTGGAGGAAAAGTTTTTCGTAAGAGATTGCCATGTGTCCCAAGATAACATTAGCTGCTTCTCTTATATATAATATATATTGATATTGATATCTTGTATTTAGGCATAATCAAATTGTTGAAGAGACTGAAATGAGATAGTTTGTTTTGTAACCCTTATGAAGGATTACTTGAGAGTATATAATTAACTCTTACTTTTTTTTAGTGAAATATTTATATTAAAAGTGAATAATACATACACTATGTGTGAGAATATGTATAAACAGTTAAAGAAAAATTAAGGCATTTGGATGTATTTAACGTAGGGGGTTTGTATTATAACCTTCTAAAATTTAAAAATTTCTAAATTATTTCCAAGTGAAAACAAGAAATTTACATTAAGAAATATGGGATAAAATTTTGTGTAGTTAATAATTAATTATTTAAATGAATTTAGGATGAGATTTTTGCATGAATTGGTTGTGAAAAAATAGATAAAATAAAATGTTTAAATATTATCAATGTTTAGAGGTGAGTATGTGAGAATGAAAGAAATTTAGAATAGATTTATGAAAATGCCTTGCCTTTATTATCCTTAAACCTCAATTCATATTCCTCATTTCCTTATTTCAAAAACCCTAACTCCACTCACTCTTCACTCTTTCTCCTCTTCCTTAATCTTTTCTTTCAATTAAGTTAGAAGGGACTTAATATTCACAAAATTTTTCATACAATCAAGGTAAAAGCACCTAAAATTTTATTAATGGCAAGCTTTTCTTTCATTTTCTTTAGGATTCAGTGAAACTTAGGCTTGAGCTTAAAAAAGGAAATGTGAACCAAAATATTAAACTTGTTGATTTTGGATGATTATGGATGACTAACTTGTAATTTCTTCTAGCTAGAGATTCCTCCATACTTGATGAGTGAATATCCTAATCCTAATTTGGAGATTTAATTGAAATAGTTTGGATTGAGTTGAGGTTTCTATGTTTTTTATGAATATGATTGAAATGTGTTGATGTATGATGTTTGGTTTGATTTTAATGTTGAAATTATAGTGAATTAAGTGTTATAAATGCATAATTGGTGGTGTAATAAGTGAGTTTGGTTGGAGATTTTACCATATGAACAATATTTTTGCATTAATCTTCGTAGAAAACCCTGGGGTAGTTGACTATATAGTCAAATATGTGTCTAGAGATAAACTTTTGGATAAACAGAATTGACTATATACTCAACTACACCCTTGAAGATTTGTTCTCTAGGACTACATAATTAACAATATAATCAATTATGAGCTATCAAGATTGCTCTCGGCCTTTTGGTAGTCAACTATATAATTAACTTCAACCCTGCTTTTAGGTGAATCGTATTTGACTCTATAGTTGACTATAAGACTATCACCTTATTCTTTGAAGGGTTGGAGTTAACTATAAGACTATCACCTTGTTCTTTAGAGGGTTGTAATTAATTACATAGTCGATTATGCTTTGAGAATTTGTTCTTGAGTAGTACATAATCGAGTACATAGTCGACTATCACCTTTATATCTCTAGTAATTGATTTTGTGAAGGAAAGAAATGAATTTTTTATGTAAAATGAAAGTGTTGTGCAATAAAATTAATGATGAATAATTGGTGTGTGACCATGCAAGATGCATAGATGTGTTAATTGTAATAAGTGATATGAATTGAATAAAATGGTGATGATTGAACTTGATGTATGACAATGATTGAGGAAAATGGTATGGGGGCACATTGATGACAATTTTATATTAAACTTGATCTAGTAATCATCTATGATGAGATAAGATAAACCTTAGAAGGACAAAGTTAAGTTTATGAAGGGATAAAGATGACAAAAAGTTATAAGAAAGTTTATTTGCTTTTATGCATTGATTGCTTATAAATATTATTGAAATGTTCACTTAAATTAGAAATGTTATGCATTGGTAATGTTTTAGATGCTATGATGTGAGCTAGAGTTAAGTGGGCTTATGAGCTTTATTCTTATTAACATTAATTAATGTTAACTAAAGGCTAAATTGGTATTGTTTAAGTTGAATATTATGGATGAAGGAGGCTAAATCCAGCCAATAAGAGTTTATATAGTTCTCATTTTCTTGAAGTTTATTTTTATTAGGATGTTTACTTACTAAGTTCTGAACTTATCCCTTTATATTTTACTTTACATACTCATAGTTTAAGCTTCCTCCTCCACTACCTTAGAGTTAAACTTATAGGAAATTCTCTAATACAAGTAAGGACAACATTGGATATTTTGACATAAATAGAATTTTTGGGCCATGTCTGGATAGGGTTAAGAATAAAGAAATATGAACTTATTTGGCTCAGAGCTAGTTAGGTTAGCTTATCCTTAAGTTCTAACAAATTATAAGTAAATCTAACTTCTTCTTTTTTTGTTGAATCTCTTTCATTAAATAAAATCCTTTCCTTTCCTTTTTGTTTGTATGGTTATATTTATTTAATATTCCAAATAGGATTCATTACGCTTATACGGAAAATAGGTTAGGTTGATAGAAATTAGATAGTCATGACTAGGGGTGGGTCATGACAACTTGAAAATGGTCAAGCACTTTGTAATCTTTTTCTTTGATTCCTCCTCATGAGTTCTATTCACTATCTTTGCTCATGAATTAGGCTAAAAGCAGAACCATATTAAATTTTTATATCTTATTGATTTTGTTCTTCTTTGACCTTGATTTAATTCAACATGCTTCACACATTATTACAAAAATACAAGTATATGTTGCATAATGGACATCATTTAAATGGAAAAAGGAAGTATATATTAGAGTAGTGATATTTTTAAAAATATGATGACACTTTCGACATTAGTTCCTAAAAACAATCTACGTGTTTTTTTCCTGAGACTCTAGATGTTGATTCTTAAAATAATTAACATCTAAAGTTATATGAGTGGCAACATTTTTTAAAATATGAAAAAAATTTCAAACATTAGTTCTTAAAAAAATGGATGTGTTCTTTTTTTTTGGGCAAAAGTTCAGATGTTGCTTCTTAAGATAACTAACATCTAAAATTATGGGAGCGATGACATTTTTGAAAATGAGGAAACTTTAAATGTTAGTTTTTGAAAAAAAACTAACATGCTTTCTTCTCACAATACTTTAGACATTTGTTTGATTCCTAAAATAAATGATGTTTAAAGCTATTAAAGTGGTTTCACTTTTAAAAATATAAGGATATGTTATATATTTTTTTAAAATTGGCTTATTTTCTTTCTAACTTATATTATTTCTATGAGGCTTTAAGTGTTAGTTTCTAAAATATTGGATGTCTAAAGTCATGGGACTAATGACACTTTTGTATTATAAATAAAGTATATCTTCATTTTTTCCCTTATTATCGCTCTCACTTTTTCTCTTATTTGTTTTCAAGCTTAATCTCTATCTCGATCCAACTCCTTTTGCAAAACTTTTGATCTTATTTTGTCATCCACCAAAGTTAGCAATGGATATTTCCTCAACTAGCCTTAAGCATGAAGTAGGTTCAAAATATAGAAAGTTGTTTTCTTGCTTTTTTTTTTTTTTTTGTAAATCTTTGCCTCTTCCATTTTCATAATTTTTTGTGTAGTTTTTTTTTTTTAAATTTTTGTTTGTATTTTCATTGTATAACTTTTAAGGGTTGTTTTTGAGTTGTAGATGCCTATTATGCCTATGATAAAATGTTGCAGTGAAGTTTGAATTCGGTTGAACATTGATAAGAGATGGAGAAAAAGTAAAAAAAAAAGTTAATGAAAATAGTTGTTTATCATGATTCTAGGGGAGCAAACAACCTTTAGCATTTTACAAATAGATAAATCTTGAAAAGTCTTATAAAATAAAAAAAAATTGACTCAAATGAAAATTTGAACATGAAGTTATGATATTTCAAGATTTTTAACTCAAAATATACATTTTTGGCATGAGGTTAAGTTTATTTAATTTTTACCATGAGTATTTTGGTAGAAAAGTAAAAAATTGATGTTTAAAAAAATGTTATGTAAACATTTTACATTAATTTTTTAACTAAAAGTTGACATGAAATATCAAAAAAATAAAAATATTTTTTAAATAAAATATGTCAATTTTTTTTTAGAAATGGATATGATAATATTATTTCATGTTGGTTATATAATATACGTAGAATGGTTTAACATACAATGTTACTTGCATATGAGTTGACTCTAAACTAATTTAATTTTTATAAAGTAACCAATATGTAATTATATTTTTGTAGTAGTGGCATCATCATCACTTGAAAATTTCCCAACAAAATTCAAGAAACTTAATGATATATATTTATTGTAATCAAATCCTATTAAGAGAAGTGATTTTCTATATTTATAATTAAATTAACGTTAAATTTCGCTTCTCAGGAATATGGAAAACTGGAAAACGCCCATACTCCATATATTAATCGGTTAATAATGTAAGTTGTGACCAATTGCCTGATAAATTAAAGATAATCAATATGATATTGTTCAAATTTTCAACTCATACTAAGCTTCATGTTCTTTATTAAAATCCAAAACGCAATTAATTAATGGTGTTCGACTAAAATTGGAAGCATTAATTTTGACATTTTGTGGAAGTTATTTTCCAAGATCTATAGAGTAATACAGATTCTGGAATTATGTTGAGAAAGCACGTTTACCAAACAACAAATCACTTTACGACAGTTGGGTAACATAGTGAAAGTTAAGTTTCAAAACATTTCGAGTTAATAAAAACTTATAAATTTGATTTTTACAAGTGTTTTTATTGAGAAGAATTTATTCACACACTAAATAGAGATTAATCTCATATATATATTGAATAGGAAACTTATTATTTGCAATTTTGGTTGACATTTGTGGCAACATATACTAACTTCCTTAGCCCATATTAAAGAACAGATTGATTTGGACGTCCCAACTAAAACTCTAGGAATTGAATTTTGTACATGGTTAGACGTAAGTATATCGGTAAGCATCGAATTTTGTGCTGCTCCAGCTCTTGTGAATATGCAAAATTTAAGATATTCAATTAAAATTGGCGAAAGAAGGCATAAGATTCTTGCTTTTTCATAACCATTGTTGAGCTTGAAGTTAATTTGACGGTTTCGAAATTCTTGACTTGGAGTTTTTCACATGGGATGTGAGCAAATTCCTGACGAGAATATTTCTATATAGGATTTTGTTACTGTACGCACAAACAATCAGCTATAAGTGTTAATTTGAGATTTTTTAGATGATTGTGAAATTCCTTATCAAATCATTGTAACTTCCCACGAATTTAAATTCCTCAAAGAACTATCCCTCCTGTTTTGTAGTTAATCCTTATCAAAAAGATCATTTGTCGCCTAACAATTAATTAAGTCATTATATCTAGGATCTAATTGAATTTAAAAGTAATCTCTAAATAAATTTCTATTGATATTTCTATTACGCTACCGATATTCTATCTGATAAGATTGAAGGAAAATCACCTTCATGCCACTTTTTGTACAAAAAATAAAAATTATGAGTTTATAATAGCTTAATGCACATAAAATATACAGTTTTTAATACTTTGCAACTTTATGATAAAAATTTATAATTCCACCATCTAAATTTTTTTTTTTCAATTTTAATGAAAAAATTGCAGCTTAAAAAAAGTTAAATACGACTTTTTTCAAAAAAAGAACGTATGCATAACCCTCCTAAAAAACACGCATCTCTTTTTCTTATTTTATTTCCTTTGCATGCAAAGGATGTGCTTATTGCTTACAAATGGGAAGAGAAAACTCCGAAGTTGCAAGAAGGTGCGATGAGAGATTGGAAGACTTAGAACTTACAGGGATTGCCGAAAGTATTCAAATGGTAAAATATATCTCTAGGTTAGACACATCAATATCTTCAAGAATCCATTATAAACCTGACCCGACGTTTCTTGATCGAACAACAGCGTTGGCACAAAATTTGCAGTCAAAACAAGTTTATGGTCAAGACGATGATGTCCCATGAAAAGAAAAAATGACAAGGAAGACTACAGGAAATTATGATTATTTAAAAAAAGAAGAATTATTGTAGATTGAAAATTCGAAAATTGTATGGAAAATAAAGTAACTAATATCTTGTGAATAGTATAATTTGTAACGATTATATTTTATTTTATTAACAATAATAATTATTGATAATTGTAAATATATATATTTTTCTGATGAATTGAAGGATCTAAGTCAAAAATTGCATCATTTGGGACTAATGGCATGGAATCCCCAAAATGCTGAGAATGCTTGGTTGTTATCAAATATATGTGGATTAGATAGATTATTGCACCCGGGGGGGGGGGGATTCCATTAATTAATTAATAAAATTATGATAAAAATTTTAAAAAGGCATATGAAGCCATATGTATATAGCAAATGTATAGTACGAAAAAAATGATTAATCGTCTAATTTCAAGATGGAAAATGGTAAAGATTACACTTGCTAATTTTCATACTTTTGGAACACTTCTATGAATATAGCATTAATTGTAACATTTGTATTGTTACTCTCTTTATTATGAATTAAGATTTTTAATCCTAATTTACTTCTCGTTCTAGGGACAGTAACATAAATTATTCATAACTAAATGTAAGTTTAGGCATATAAACACAAATTTGTCTTTGTGATTGGTATCAAATCTTATTTATAAATATTGCATATGACACATTGATTAGAGACTTTTAAAATGAAATTGGAAGGCCATTTAGATTGGGAGGGACTTAGAACCATCTGATATATGAAAACCTTTGCACTAATATTAAAGTTAATTAAAACTTCAGTTTCTATCACATAATTGGTTAGTGTAATTCATGATGCAATTATTTTTATTAATTAGTTAAGAGATATTATATGGGCATTAATTAAAAAAATACTATTTATCTTCTTATTATGAATATATCAATTCAACTATATATAAAGAAGAGTAGTTGAGATTACACTTATATGAAATTATAAATTCTCCAATACCTCTTCAAATACTATATAGTGAAATTTGAATTATCACTTACTTTGTTATAAATTAGTACTTTTAGTCATTCTTTGTTTCTAACTTTGGCGACAACAATGTATATACAATTAACTATGACTAAATACAAGCTTTTCTTGAAAATTATTTGAATTTTAAATTGTAAACTTGTTGTTTATAGAATTACTTATCAAATTCAATTCTAATCTATGTATCACTCCCTGCATTCTAATTTATTTGCCTTTTTACATATTTTTTATTATTTATCTATATTTAGAAAACTAATAATTTTATATATAATACATTTTTATTAAAGAATAAATTAGTAAATTAAAACCTTCTTTTCTAAAAATTATGGTTATTAATTACCCTCTTTAACACTTATGCATACATCTTAAATGATCAAATAAATAAATGGAGGGAGTAAATAATTAAGAAATTGTCATATAAATAATTGTAGTGAAATAATTAAAAAAGAATTTTCATATTATGTATTGCACTAATTTTGTAAGTGTTTCAAGTTTTACTTATAAATTTAAAACTTATAAAGTATATATATTAACTTTATGAAATTGAAATTTTAGACATTAAACATGTCATTGAAGTTTTATTTCTCCAATCATATAAAATCTTGAATTGTATTATGTGAATTTTATTTAATGATGGTTTGGACCAATTTTAAAAAGAAGAGAGTGTATATTGGATATAATGTCTGTAATAATACTTTCTTCCTTTTTTTCTTGCTCATGTATTGTAATATCCCATAGGATTCTTTTTAGGAAACATCTTAAGTGATTTAGAAATTACCAATAGTATATTTTTAGAAAACCCCTAAATCAAAAAACCCAATAGGAAAATCAAGTGAAATTCAAGTGAATCAGAAAAGAAATTTGGATATACACTAGAATTTTTATGAGAATTTCATTAGGCATTAAAATAGATCAAAATATAATTAAAAAGATCACAAAATTTTTAGGAAAATTTGCATAGGAATTTAATGGAATTCTATCACCTGATAAATCAAAAAGTGAGAAATCGAACCTAAAAATTTAAATGCATTCATTTAAAAATTTTGGGCTGGCTTAAAATAATTATTCTAGGTCCAAAATGAGTATGGAATTTAAGAAATAAAGGTCCAAAAATATCAAAAGATTTAGGATTAAAAAAAATTTTATGGGTAATTTGTAATACTCTTTTTTTAGCGATTAATTTTTATTAGTATTAGGATGGTTTGCCCCAATTTTTAAAGGCCCAAATATGGTTTTTAATGCCCAAAAATATGGGCCCAATCCTTTAAAAGAAGTTAAGGACTCAAGTGGAAAGAAAAGAAAAATTAGGGGTATTTTTATCAAAAATTTCTCTAGAAATTCTAAAATTATTTTATTCATAAAAAATATAATAAAAATCTTATATTTTTAGCCAAGAAAGTTGTGCACCATGCATACTTAAAAATTATCACATAATTTTTTATTTAAAATAGAAAGAATTAAAGATTTTCAAAATTATGACTAGGGACTATTTTAACTTGAAAACTTTTAATTCATTTTGGCCATTTTTTCCTATCTTTTTCTCCATTCTAGCCTACTTTCCTCCTCTTCCTCTTACTAAGGTTTTCTCTTCAAATATTCTTGTTTAAAAATTTTCTAAGATCTTTGCTCACAAAAATCTTGAAGGTGAACATGCTTTATTCTTCTTCTTTTCTTTAAGTTTTCATAATTTTTTTTCTCTAAATATTCTAAAATAGTGTTTATTATTTTGGTTGTAGTTTAGTTGCCTCTAGGGAGTACCAAGTATATTAAAATCTTTAAAAATTCAAGATGAGTAGCAACTACATTTTTTCTTTAGAATTTTCTTGTGGAAAGTGATAAAATTGGTTATTTATGTTGATGTTGTTATGATTTTTATGTATGGTTATGTATGAAAACATGATTCTTTTTTTGTGTCCTTTTGAATGTTGTTTGATGATATTAGGATGTTATTGGATTGATAAAATTAGTGGAAGAAGTTTCACTAAAATAGATTGTAAGATACTCATAAGAAAGTTTAAAAATAGAATTCGGTTAAAGGGGTTTATTAACATGTTTTATTTACCATTTTGAAATAATATTTTGGATTCATTTGTATTACAAATTTTAATGTCTTAATGTCATAAATGAAGTTAGCAAATGTGAGGAAAAATTTGAAAATTTTTAAAAAATTTTAGGAATGTGGAGAGTGAATATTTATAAGCCTAAGAGGAATGAAATTAGAATAGAACCCTAGCAAGTCTTGCTATAGTTTTTAGGATATTTGGGCAACTAAATTATTGAGAAAAATTATGAAAATTTGTTTCATTGACCTTCCATATATTATAAAACTAATGTCCAAATTTAGTAACATTTGGAGTTTATTTGATTATCTAACAAAATTTTCTATTTCAAATGTTCCAATGCAATTTTGATTCTGGACCCTATCTGTGTAGTCTTAAGTTTGGAGATTTTTGAACTATCAAATGATTAAGAAAAACTATAAAACTTTTGGATATGTTATTCAATATGTTAGTAAGTTTTTCAAAATTTGATGGAAATTGAAGTTGATTTAGTTTCCTAAATGATGGTTTTGTTTCTATAACTCTAATGCAATCCAAAATTAGTAGTTCTAAGTTCATGCCTTTAATATCCTAGAAAAATAACAAAAATTATTGTACAACACTTAAGTTATCCTTATTTAATATGTTAACCATGTTTTGGCAAAATTTAGGAAGTAATTGACTTTCATTTGATTCTTGAAAAAGGGCTCCAATTTCAAGTAACCACATGCTGACCTTGTTTTGATAGTGAGCTTTCATTTCTGCACAAATAGTACCAAGGATCCATAATTATAGAAGATAGTTAAATTTTGATGATTTACAATAGACTAGTAAGATGTTAAGAGTCTTAGAATAATTTTTTATGAAAGTTTAATTGAGTTTGAGAGGTAAAAAATGGGTTTGCTTATGAATGCCACTTTATGGCTTGATAAGGCTTTTCGGTTAGTGAAATATATCTTGAATAGATATCATACACTTGTTATTCAAATTGCTTTTGGTCATAGGATATTCATATATCATATTTGTTATTAGAATATTTAAAAAAATACTTATGGCTAAGTTGGTATTTTGACCACACCTATGATACATGATAATGAAATGCATGGTTGATGCTTAAGGTGTCCTAACATGATTGATGCTTAAAGTGTCCCAACACAGTTGATAACTATGGTGTGTTATAATAGTTGATGCCTATAGTGTCCCATCATTACATTTACGAGTATAAATACTCATCTTGTACATGATTAATAGCTATAATGACTTGATACTTATTTGTAATGTGTAAAAAAAAATATGCAACTTTTGCATAACAAATTATTAAGGTAAAGGGGCATAAGGCGGGATTGAAGTTATAAAGGGGAGAAAGGGTATAAGGCAAGACCAAAGTTATAAGGAGGAAAATCCTGAATATTAACTATAGCCATTTAGTTTTATAATTTGAATAAGTGTTATAAAAAATAATATTATTTAGAATTTATTCTAAGATAATTGTTTAAATTTATTAATACATATTTAATCTTTTATAGATACTAATCACAGTTCTGATAAAGCAAATTAATATATGTACTGAATCCTTCCCTTACTTTATAAATGTGTGCCAAAGGAATAATTTATAAGATAGTTTAATTTATTTGGGAAAGAGTACTCCTTCTTAAAGTATTATGTATATACTAATGTTAGCATATTTTGTATACCTTCTAAACATATATAAGTTTCCCTTATTATACATATCATTATAAATCAATTTTCTCTCACATCTATGTATTTCAATACTTATATAATCACAAGCATTTTCCTACTAGATATATAATAGTAGTAGTAGTGAAAAGTTTGTAAAGTGTTAAGGCTTATTAAGGTATTTAATTAATACATCTACACTAATTAGATACTTTTATGCTGAACATAGGACCTAAAAATCGGGACATGATAAACTCAGTATTAGAGCAAAGTTCTGGCTCAATTCTTTAGGAAAAACTAAGTCACTTAGTTAATTAATAGAGAAAGGGGAAAAAGGAATGAAGAACGTATGTCAATTCCCTTAGCACTCATCAAGTTTATAAATTTCTTATTTTTATTAGCAATTAGTATTGATTTGTTAGATATTGTTTTATAGATTAATGGCTAGAAAGTGGCAAGCTTGCCTTAGAGTACCTTTAGGAAACACTTAAGCATACCCTAATGTATTTGAATCTCAAGCTTTTGTAGTTTCACCTAAAATTCATAGGAGGGTGGAACAAGAGCAACCAAAAGCTCCAACATTGGCAACCACATTGCAACAAACCTTAGAAAGAATTTTAGCATAAAACCAATATCCAGTTGCCCTAATTCATGATCAATAAGCACCAAGGTGACTTATTCCTCCCTTACCTCCTCGAGATCAACTTTGGATTATTCATGAGTTTTTGAAATTGAATCACACAAGTATGATGGCATGGACTTGATGGTAGATCTTTACCAATTTTTGAACCAAATAAAGAGAACCTGTAAACTTTTAGGATGCAATAAGAATATGATGATAGAGTTAGTGGGCTACCAATTAGAAGATATAGCTCAGTATATTCACAACAATGAGCCCATGAATGCCTTGAATGAATTAATCACTTAGAGATAGTTCTAGGATAAGTTGATGGATAGATTCCTCCTATTAAGTGCCAAAAAAGTGAAAGCTCATAAATTTGAAAGGTTGACTCAAGGATCCATGATAGTAGTGCAATATGACACTCAATTTACTCACTTGCCTTATGATGTTGAGCATTTAGTACTTATAGAAAAGGCCAAGGTGAGGAAGTTCATGTATGGACTGCATGATTATTATTACAATTGGGTAAATGTTTTAGAAGATACAACATATAAGCATGCCTTAGATTAAGCAATTAAAGCAAAATTACAAATTTTGAAATCACATGTTCTATTTTCCATTTTGAAATCACATTTTGGATTTGTTTTAATTACAAATTTTGATGTTTTAATGTTATAAATGATGTTAGGAAATGTAAGAAAATTTTTACAAAATTTTGAAAAATTTAGGAATGTGAAGAGTGAATATTTATAAGCCTTGGAGGAATGAAGTTAGAACGAAATGCTAGCAAGTTTTGCTTATGTTTTTAGGGTATTTATGTAACTAAATGATTGAGAAAAATTATGCAAATTTGTTTCATTATCCTCCCATATGTTGCAAAGCTCAGATCCAAATTTAGTGGTATATGAAGTTCATTTGGTTATTTAACAAAATTTTTTATTTCAATTGTTCTCATCCAATCCTAATTTTGGACTGTATCTGTGTAGTCTCGGGTTTAGAAATTTTTGAACCATTAAATAATTAATAAAAATTATGAAACTTTCAAGGTATATTTTTAGGATGTTATTAACCATATGTCAAAATTTGGTGGTAATTGGAGTTGATTTGGTTTCTTAAATGATAGTTTTATTTTTATAACTCTAGTGCAGTATGAAATTAGTAGTTTTGAGTTCATACCTCTAATGTCCTAGCAAAATTATGAAATTTGTTGCACAACACTTAAGTTATTCTTTTTTTAATATGTTAAGTATGTTGTGACAAATTTGGAAATTAATTGGCCTTCATTTGATTTATAAAAAAGGACTTTGATTACAAGTGATCACATGCTAACCTTGTTCTAAGAATGAGCTTTTATTTCTACATGAATAGTACCAAAGGTCCATGATTGTGGAAAGTAATTGACTTTTGATGATTTATAATGGACTAATAAGATATCAAGAGTTTTAGAATAATTTTTTATAAAAACTTGGTTGAGTTTAAGTGGTAAAAAGATGTGTTTATTTATGAATGCCCTTTTATGGCCTAATAAAACTTTTGGGTTAGTGAAATATGTCTTAAATAGATATCATATACTTATTATTCAAATTACTTTTTGTTTTAGGATATTCATATACCATATTTGTTATTATAATATTTAATAAAACACTTATGGCTAAGTTAGTATTTTGACTACACTCATAATATATGATAATGAAATGCATGGTTGATGCCTATAATGTCTTATCATAATTGATGCTTATGGTGTCTCATCACTACTTATTGCTAGTATAAATGCTCATCTTATACATAATTGATAGCTATGACAACTTGATACTTATTTTTTATGTGTGGTAAAATATGCAACATGCAACCTTTGCATAACAAATTATCAAGGTGAAAAGGCATAAGGCAAGACTGAAGTTATAAGGAGGAGGAAGAGTATAAAGTGGGATTGAAGTTACAGGAAGGGAAATTTTCATTACCAACTATAGCCAATTTTTATAATTTAAATAAGTATTATAAAAAATAATATTATTTAGAATTTATTTTGAGATGATTATTTAAGCTTATCGATGCATAATTGATCTTTTATGGTGAAAATTCTTTAGAAAAAGAGAGAAACAGCCCTTTATTAAGTATTCTTTAATACTCACACTCATGTGTATTATTTCTTTTATAAATGCTGATCATGATCCCAATGAAGCAAATTGATATATGTACTAAACTCCACCCTTACTTCGTAAAGGTGCACCAAAAGGATAAGTTACAAGCTAGTTTGGTTTATATAGGAAAAAGTATTCCTTCTCAAAGTGTTACGTATATAATAATGTTAGCATATTTTGTATACCTTCTAAACTTATGTATATATTTCCCTTATTATACATGTCTTTATAAATTATTTTTTCCCATACCTATGTATTTCAATACTTATATAACTATAAGTATTTTACTAGATATATAATAGTAGTTATGGTGAAAAGTTTGTAGAGTGCTAATTATTGCAAAGATATTTAGTTAGTGAATTTACACTAATTAGATATCTTTACGCTAGTCACGATATCTAAAAATTAGGACATGATATATATGAGACTTTCCAACTTGTAATTGCTTTTGAATTTCGATAGTGCAACATTGTTTGTGGTCACAAATTGCAAAGTGGAAATTTAACCTTTTTCTTAAAAATGGCTTATAAAAGTGTGAATGAAGGCAATCAATGTAGAATAACATGCATAAAATGATTTATAAATTAGCTAATAAATGTAATTATTACTATAATTGTTACTGTTGCTTATAGAGACTAAGATTAAATGGGTGCCTCTATGTTTGTGAGTGCAAAATGGCATTATTAAGAATTAGGACCTTATTCTCATTCTTAATAGTAGTGTTATGAATTACAATAAATTGCAAGAAAAATGTAAAAAGTGGCAACAAGGTGATGCAAGTTGTACATAGAATGCATGTAAGTCAAAGTAGCAATCTAGTAAAAATAAGCCTTTTACTTATGGAAATGAGGGTACTTATAAGCCTTAGCTTGGTGGTTACTAGTTTATGGGCATTAAGACTTGTTACCCTTTCTGATAGGACTAACCATGTTATTGAATAGTTATTATTCATTCTAGTAATTGTCCATGATTTTCCTAAAATCTCAACACTACTATTAAGTGTTGAGCTAGCAATAATTAATTTCCTTGCACATATTTAAGCATGCTATCCTAAAAATCCTGCAATTATGACCATAAAACCTTTTTTTTTTACTTCTTCTAATGAGTTAATAGGAATAGAAGTGGAGCTTTAGCTTTTTCATAACTTTTGGCTTCATCTCTCCTCTAATCGTAATCGTTAAGGTGATTGACTGGGTTGAATTGTTAACTATCCAAACTTTGTAAAATGAACTAATAAAGGCCCCATAATTTTAGATCCTTAAAAGTTAAGTCAAAGAAAATTGAAATTAGTATCTTTCAAATTTTTTGACTTGAAATGGGCTAAAGATGTTGTTTACTAATGTCATGACCCATCTAGACTGTGACTGGTATTGATCTCATTACCGACTTACAAATGTTTGTTTACTAATGTCATGACCCATCTAGATTGTGATTGGCATTGATCTCATTACCGACTTCCACAAGCTTTAACACTTATCACTCTAACTATCTAATGAGAGTTTCTAGATTTCAAAAGGAAACTTAAAATTTACTTTAAAATTTTTATGGAAAAACAAACATAGTCTCCTTTATTTTTAGACATTTCCTGAGGGTCACACGTCTTAAAATACAATACCTATTTTATTTCCAAATATGACAACATTATTATACATACAATACCATACAATCTCAAGATAAATACACAAATATAAATTCAACTTAACAATTGTTGAATCAATCACATCTCTATTTTAAATGTTAATCCTAATTCAAGGTAATCTCAACTATTAAATCTTTCATTTCAGATAGTCTTGAATCTCTATAGGTGCAATAAGTCTTAAAGGCACTTATCTTTACCCATGTCCTTAGATCTTTGAATTACATAGCACCAAACCTCAAGTTGAATGTGCACTTGCACATAATTGGTTGGGTGCGTTTACCATGGAAGCCTAGGGAAGTTCAATTCGTGCTCTTCTCATCTTCTTGAGAGTGTTGTTGGTAACTCATGATAAATGCACAATTGTACTTAAATTTTATATGTTTCATCACTGATTTACTTAGTATCTTGTGCAAAAATTGATTGAAAAGGATACTTAGATGCTTGATATTTTGTTTTCAGGTTTTGAAATGACACATTTGAGCATTAGAAAAGGATCTGGAGGCAAAACCATGCAAATTATGGAGAATCGAAGGAAAGTTGCTCACCTGATAAAGAACACGAGGTATGGAAACCCCGTGTGGAAGGCCGTGTATCCTTCTGGAATGCTTCGAAGCTTCACTGAGCTATTCAGAGAAGAATACGGGGGTAAACACGGGACGTGTCATACCCCATGTACCATACTGCCCTTCACTTCGAAGGTAAACACGGGGAGTGTCATACCCCGTGTATCATGCTGACCAGCCTTTGTAGAGAAACACGGGGTAGAAAACGGGACGTGTCACACCCCGTGTACATTACCTATATAAGTTTTGTGCGAAAAATCAAGAGGAGAGGAGGGAGAATCGAAAATTAGAAAGGGGAGCTATGAGTAAAAACCCTAGGAGAGACCCAAGGTCACCAAGGGCACTTGCTAGCATTGGATTCAAGCAAAGGATTGAAGATTCAAGCAAGGAATTTGTAGAGCTTCATGATTTGTTTGATTTCCCTCTCTGTTTTCTGGTTTTCTGCTAGTTTTGTAATGACTTCACACTAAACCCTTGTGCTCTGCTGGGGTGAACTTGTTCATGGATTTATGGAATTGATTTCTATATAATCTAGCTTAATTTACTGTTGATTTATAGTTTGATTATGTTATTTTGTACTTGAACAAACCAATACTTCTGGAATATTGGATTTGTGTTAAGGATTAGTTGATTCTAGGTTGAAATGACTAATTAATTAATCGGACCTTGCATGATCATTGGGAATATCAATTAGACTTAAGAATTAAGCTAATTGGATTCTTTTGCACAGGATGAAATGTCTAAGAATGGATTCTAAAGCAATGTTAATGCAACCTAGATAAGTGATTACTAGAGAAATTCTGGGCACTTAATCTTTTGGTTAGTAGCTAGTAGCCTTACAATGAGGTATAGCTTATTTTTAATAATCCAACAATCTAAATTAACAGTAAACTAAGTTAGAGGATTATCTTCATTCCATAATGAAATGTATAAGGGAACCCTAAGCTGAGTACGCTTCCATCTCAATTGAATTAAATCTTTTTTATAACTAAGCTCTGTTTTGCATTTTATCCTTAATTCACAATATCAATCGATACGCCTAGATAATTTACCTTGAAATTCAGTTAGTATTCAATGTTCAATCCCTGTGGAGACGATATCTTTTATACTATAACTCGACTAAACCCGTGCACTTGCGGGATCATGTCAAGTTTTTGGCACCGTTGCCGAGGATTGCAACTGGTTGATATTAACAGAAACTTTTAAGTGAATTAGACTAGGCAATTCATTTTCTTTTAATTCTTAATTCATCTTGTTCTGATTTTCTTATTTTTATAGTATTTCTTTCTTATTTTGTTCTGTTCGAGTATTACCTACTCTTTTTGCAAAAAATCTTTGTATATGCGAAGGAGAAGTCTTGAAGGAATTCTTAACTTAGACCCGGAGATTGAAAGAACTCTGCTTAGGAGAAGGAGAGAGCAAAAATTAGTAGATATCTAAGAAGCAATTGACATTGAACCAGTGATTGAAGACATAGATAACAGATCTCTTAGAGAATTTGTAGCACCTGATGCCACTAGGCTTCAATCCAGTATAAGAAGGCCTGTTGTTGGGGCTAATAACTTCGAATTGAAGCCAGCTCTTTTGTCTATGGTGCAGCAAAACCAGTTTGGTGGATTACCAATAGAGGATCCTAACCTCCATATTCAGATTTTCTTGGAATACTGTGATACCATCAAGATAAATGGTGTAGCAGCAGATGCTATCAAGCTTCGACTCTTCCCATTCTCCTTGAGGGATAGAGCAAGGGCGTGGCTACACTCTTTACCAGCAGGATCTATCACAACATGGGAAGAGCTACTGAGGGCTTTTCTGTCACGATATTTTCCTCCAAGCAAGACTGCTCAATTAAGAAATGAAATCACCACATTTTCTCAGAGAGAAGGGGAATCTCTATTTGATGCTTAGGATAGATATAAGGAACTTCTGAGGTTGTGCCCACATCACGGGCTAGAGAAATGGCTAGTTCTCCATACCTTCTATAATGGTTTGAACTACAATACTAAGCTTACTGTGGATGCTACTGCTGGAGGTGCCTTGATGAATAAAAGGTTGGATGAAGCATATGAGTTGATTGAGGATATGGCTTTGAACCACTACCAATGGTCATATGAGAGGGGATCTTTAAGGAAAGCTTCAGGTAAGTATGAATTAGATGCTTTTAATCATTTGTCAGCTAAGGTAGATGCACTAGGAAATCTAGGTAGCAAAGTAGATGCACTTATGGCTAAGTTTGATAAATTTCAAGTTAATAGTGTAAATGCAACAGGTGTTGCTGACCTTCCTTGTAAGATTTGTGGTATGACAGGTCACATGGCAACTGAGTGTACATTGGGCCAGGATTTCACTGAGCAAGTGAACTATGTGTATAACAGTGGGTATGGATAGAAGAATCCGAATAAACCATTTGGAAACACCTACAATCCATCATAGAGGAACCACCCAAACCTATCCTACAAGCCCAACCAACCGTACAATACTCAAAACACTCACAATAGACCACCACCACCACCACCCGGTTTTCAAAATCAAAGATCCTATAACCCACTAGCTTAACCCTCTTCCACTACTAAGTTAGAAGGCCTCTTGGAGAAATTTCTCATTTCCCAAGAGAAAACTAATGAAGAGTTTAGGCAGCATGGTAAAGCCATGGAGGATTCTATTAGGCAACTGTCCTCCAAAGTTAACTCATTGGCCACACATGGAAAAATATTGGAGACTCAAATAGCTCAACAAGCTTCTGCTTCTTCCTCTAGAGCTTTTGGTCAACTCCCTGCTCAACTTGAATCAAATCCTAGAGAGCATTGTAAGGCAATCACTCTTAGAAGTGGGAGGCTATTAAAGGATCCAAATGCCACTCAAGAAGGTGAAGAAGAGATAAGTGTGGGGGAAGAGCAGAAAGAAGGTAAAAAGGCCTTAATTCCTAGTGATGCTGAATCGAAAGAAGGGGAATTATCTAAAAAAATCACAATATGTCCCTCCAGAACCATACAAATCGCCTATCCCTTATCCTCAAAGACTAGCAAAGGCTAAACTTGATAAGCAGTTTGGAACGTTCTTGGAAGTATTGAAAAAGTTGTATATGAATATCCCTTTCACAGATGCTCTTTCACAAATATTGTCATATGCAAAATTCTTGAAGGACATTCTCTCAAACAAAAGGAAGCTAGAGGAGCATGAGACTATAGCCCTAATGGAAGAGTGTAGTGCTATTATCTAGAATAAATTACCTCCTAAGTTAAAGGACCCAAGCGGCTTCGCCATTCCTTGTGTGATTGGAAATGTTCCTATTGACCGGGCATTGTGTGACTTGGGAGCAAGTGTGAGTCTCATGCCACTGTCGGTTGCAAAGAGACTCAACATAGAAGAAATGAAGCCAACCACAGTTTCACTTCAACTAGCTGACCGTTCAGTGAAATACCTAGTAGGTATACTTGAGGATATACCTATTAAGGTTGGTAAGTTCTTCATTCCTATTGATTTTGTTGTGCTCGAAATGGAAGAGGATTCACAAATCCCTATCATTTTGGGTAGACCCTTTTTAGCCACTGCGGGTGCTTTGATTGATGTCAAAAATGGAAAACTTTCATTATCTGTTGGGGATGAAAAAGTTGAGTTTAATTTGAATGAATAAATTAAATTACCTGTTTGTGAAGACTCCATATGCAGGATTGATGTGGTAGACAAAGCTGTGAAAGAAACCCTTCTAATGGGGTGCCTCCAAGATCCACTTGAAGCATGTCTAGTCACAAATGAAGTGGTTGAAAATGAGGAAACTGCTGCATATGCAGAGTTTTTGGAAGCAAGCCCACCACTTCCCCTCCTTAAAGCAGCAATTGAACCATTGGAAGCGGAGTCCAACAATCCCACCACTGAGGAAAACACACCACCTAAGGTAGAATTGAAACCTCTCCCATCTACCCTCAGGTATGAGTTTCTAGGACCCCATTCCACTTATCCTATGATAGTAAATGCAAATCTAACTGCTCTTGAAACAGAAAAATTACTTAGGCAGCTTAGATCTCATAGAAAAGCTTTGGGGTACACAATTTCTGATTTGAAAGGGATTAGTCCTTCAATATGCATGCATAGAATATTGATGGAGGAAGATAGTAAGCCCTCCATTGAACATCAGAGAAGGTTGAACCCAAATATGAAAGAGGTTGTAAAAAAGGAAATAGTAAAGTTGCTAGATGCTGGGGTAATTTACCCAATTTTAGATAGTCAATAGGTTAGCTCGGTACATGTTGTTCCTAAGAAAGAGAGGTTAACTGTGGTAAAAAATAAAAATAATGAGTTAATTCCTACTAGGACTATCACGGGTTGGAGGATGTGTATAGATTACAGGAAATTGAACAAAGCAACCTGAAAAGACCATTTCCCTCTTCCCTTTATAGATCAAACTTTGGAAAGGCTAGCTAAGCATTCACATTTCTGTTATTTGGATGGTTATTCTGGTTTCTTCCAAATTCTTATACATCCAAATGATCAGGAAAAGACCACTTTTACATGTCCTTATGGCACTTTTGCATATAGAAGGATGCCTTTTGGTTTGTGTAATGCTCCTACTACATTTCAGCGTTGTATGATGGCTATCTTTTCTGATTTTATTGAAAACATCATGGAAGTTTTTATGGATGATTTTTCTATATATGGTACTTCCTTTGATAACTATTTGACTAATTTATCTCAAGTGTTGCAGAGATGTGAGGAAGTAAATTTGGTACTCAACTGGGAGAAATGCCATTTTTTGGTAAGAGAAGGGATTGTCCTTGGCCATCAAGTATTCGAGCATGGTATTGAGGTAGACAAGGCTAAAGTAGACATCATAGAGAAATTGCCTCCCCCAACTTCTGTAAAGGGAGTGAGGAGTTTTTTGGGACACGTCGGTTTCTACCGACGCTTCATCAAAGATTTCTCTAAAATTGCTAAACCTTTAACTAACTTGCTTGCTAAAGATGTTGCTTTTGATTTTAATCAAGATTGTTTGGATGCATTTTGCAGGTTGAAGAAAGCCTTAATTTCTGCCCCAATCATGCAAGCACCAGATTGGAATCTACCATTTGAGTTGATGTGCGATGCTAGCGACTATGCAATAGGAGCGATACTTGGGCAAAGGAAGGATAGGAGTTCATGTCATATACTATGCCAGCAAGACTTTGGATGAGGCTCAACTGAACTATGCCACAACCAAAAAGGAACTTCTTGCGGTAGTTTATGCAGTTGACAAATTCCGATCCTATTTGGTGGATTCCAAGGTGATAGTCTTTACAGATCATGCAGCAATCCGATACCTTTTAAGTAAGAAGGAAGCTAAATCTCGTCTAATCAGATGGATTCTTTTGTTACAAGAATTCGATCTAGAAATTCGAGATAAGAAAGGTACTGAGAACGTTGTGGCTGATCACCTCTCAAGGTTGGAGCAAGAGTTAGGAGATGAGGTAGATAAGGAGATGCCAATAAACGATTCCCTTCCATATGATTATTCGTTGGCTGTCTCTTCTTCAGCTATCCCATGGTTTGCAGACTATGTGAATTACATAGTGAGTGGTGTTTTGCCTCCGGATGCAGGGTATCAGTAGAAAAAGTTTTTAGAAGAGCTGAAACATTACTTTTGGGATGAACCTCTTCTCTATAGAAGATATGCTGATGGCCTGTTTAGAAGGTGTGTGCTTGAGGAAGAAATTGCAAGCATTATGTTTCATTGCCACTCCTCCCCATATGGAGGACACTTCGGCACTTCAAGAACAGCTGCGAAGATTGCCCAGGCAGGTTTTTATTAGCCAACCCTATTCAAGGATGTTCACCATTATGTCACTTCATGTGACCAATACCAAAGAGTTGGTAGTATATCAAAAAGGCATGAGATGCCTTTAAACAACATTTTGGAAGTTGAAATATTTGATGTCTGGGGAATTGATTTCATGGGACCATTCCCACCTTCTTGTAGCAATAAATACATACTTGTGGCGGTTGATTATGTTTCCAAATGGGTTGAAGCAATTGCCACTTGGACTTGTGATGCCAAGGTTGTAGTTCAATTATTCAAGAAGGTGATATTTCCTAGGTTTGGGATACCTAGGGCAGTCATAAGTGATGAAGGGTCTCACTTCATTGCCCATCAATTTCAATCGCTCTTGAAAGGGTATGGAGTAACCCATAAGATCTCTACTCCATATCACCCTCAAACCAGTGGGCAAGTGGAGCTTTCAAATAGAGAAATCAAGAGCATATTGGAGAAGACTGTGTCTAGATCAAGAAGGAATTGGGCACTCAAGTTGGATGACGCCTTATGGGTCTACCGAACTGCTTTTAGGACTCCAATTGGAATGGCACCATTTAGGCTTATCTATGGGAAGCATTGTCATCTACCAGTAGAGATTGAACACAAGGCGTATTGGGCAATCAAGTTAATCAAGTTGCTCAACTTTGATTTACAATCTACTGGGGAGAAAAGAAAGCTTCAACTTCTTGAGCTTGAAGAATTGAGAAATGAAGCCTACGACAATGCCAAGATATATAAAGAAAGAACAAAGGCTTGGCATGACAAGCGCATCCTCCAAAGGGAATTCTATGAAGGAGATCTAGTGTTACTATTCAGTTCCAGGTTTAAACTCTTCCCAGGGAAGCTCAAGACAAGGTGGACTAGACCATATCTTGTGAGGAAGGTGTATCCATTTAGGGCTGTGGAGATTTGGAGTGAAAGCACCGGAAATTTCAAAGTTAATGGCCAGAGATTGAAGCATTATGTTACCGGGCTGCCAATAATGGCAACTCCAGGATAATTGAAACAGGGGTCGAGCTTATGACCTTAAACAAGCGCTTCTTAGAAGGCAACCCAAGCTTATTTTTCTATTTGTCTTGCTGTTAAATCTTAGTATTCCCATTTTTATTCTGAGTTTCTGAGTAGTTTGAGGTATATGAGTCATTAGTTGTTGATTTAAGATGTTCATTTTTGCACTTGGTCTCTGTCTCTAAGGTAAATAAGGCATATATGCACGTTTGTTGTTCGTTTTCTTGCACAGAAGGCTCAAAGCGCAGTCCAGTGAGATACACGGTGTATAACATGGGCCGTGTCATACCCCGTGTACCTCATTGTTTGGCTAGTAAAAAAGGACTTGTGATTTTCATCGCATTCCAGTGAGATACACGGTGTACAACACGGGACGTGTCATACCACGTGTAACTCACTATCTGGTTAGCAAAAAAACTTTGTGATTTTCATGGCATTCTAGAGAGATACATGGTGTTGAACACGAGCCATGTCATACCCCGTGTACCTCACTGGCTAAACCAATTATAAGGATTTTTGAACATGAGCCTTCCAGAGAGAAACACGGGGTACAACATGAGTCGTGTTAAACCCCATGTACTATTACGAAGTATGTTAGTATCTTTCAGAGAGAAACACGGGGAAGAACACAGGGGTATGTCAGACCCTGTGTAAGTTTATGAAACCCAGAACACTCATCTGCAGAGAAACACGGGGTACAACACGAGCCGTGTTGGACCCCGTGTTCCTGGGCGGACGAGCTTTTAATGGCAAAAAACCCTAATTTTCTTTAATTTTCCCTCATTTTCTTCATCTTCCTCCATTCCCTAATCTCTCTATCCTCATTTTTGGCCATCATCTTGCCAAAATACATTGATTAAAGTGCTTTATTTGACTATTTGAAGTGATTTTGCTGCTTGATCTTCAATTTAATCGGTTGAAATTCAACATTTGGATTCCTCTTCTGCTTAAACCAAGAACTTAGGGTTTCTATCTGAAATTCTCAAGGTAAGAACATTTTCCTTGAAATCTTTGGAGTTATTTGCAATTACTTATGTTTATTGAACTTTAATGCATGTTAGAATTTATAGGAATGTTCATATCCTTTGAGGTTTGATGTTTGATTGATTGATTGATAGGACTTGAAACCTTTGATTGAGGGACTTATAGGACTTATAGGATTTATAGGACTTGGAATCTTTAATTGATTGAATTTAAATCCTTTGAGGTTTAGTGATTACTTGACTGATTGCATAATTTACCTCATTGATATGCTCAATTATTTGCATTAATGGAATCAAATTTTGAATTGTACTTCATTTGACATTGGATGATATTGAAATTGCTTGCTGAAATCTACTGACTGACAAACTCTCAACACTCTCTCTCACATTGTAATTTTCTTTTTTTTTTCAGATCATGTCAAAGAGACAAAAGACAACTGCCAGGAAAATAACCAAGGATAGTACTTCTAGAGGGACCTCCTCTAGAGGACCAATGCCCCCATTCTTAGAGTTCACAGAAGAGACTCATATTCAAGCATTCGATAGACACAAGGACCGGTCATTTGTGGAAGGCCGATACCTGGATTGGGCTGTTTTGAGAGAGTTCGGTCTAGAAGATGAGATCCGTGAGCTCATAAGTGTAGGTGCTTGGGAGGTATTCTTTCAGATTATAGAGCCTACCTACAGAGAGCTTACTCTGGAGTTTCTCAGCACTTTCCACTTAGAGAGGTACTTTAGCACTGTCGATTCAGTTGACATAATGCAATTTCGTCTTGGGCGAGTCACTTATTCTATCAGCGTGACCCAGCTCTCAGTACACTTGGGACTTTATTATGAAGAATTTGTGACTACTCCTGAGTATCATGATATGCTGATAGGATTGCCCCATGGGACCCAGGAGTGGCGCGTATGGGCTAATATTACTACCGGGCACACCTATGATCCCACCAAGAGCAAGGCATTTAGCCTCAGAAGAGTTGCCTGGCAAGTGATCCACTCCATCTTCAGTCACACCTTGAGTGGACGGGGGCACAGTCATGGGGTCGTAAGCATTGCTGATGTACTCTTCTTATATAGCATGATCCAGAGAGTCCCCATTCATATTGGAGGTGCATTCGCTCATTTCTTCTCGACTCAGGCCTCAGATAGGAGAGCTGGGAGTATTGCTACCGGTCCATATATCACCAGACTAGCCAGGTGGTTAGGAGTATTTGATCGACCATACGGATCCCTCATTATAGTATCTCATATGACACCCCTCCGAAGGGGCATTTTTTTGGTTATAGGGATCCAGCCTGTGCAGCAGCAGTCCCATGAGACAGAGCATGATATTCCAAGAGATGATGGCGATCGAGATGCAGCTCCTGATATGGGTTCGTCATCTTCTACGGGGGGCAGAGTTTCATCCGACGCTTACTTCAGAGACATATTATCTGTTCAGCAGCAGATTCTAGCTGAGCTTCAGCTTATCTCTGAGCGTCAGACGAGGATTGAGGGTCTTTATGACGACTTGGACAGGAGATCCAGACACATCGAGAACATGGTCGAGCCCCTATTCAAGCTTTTCCACCCCTCTTCCCCAGCTGATCCAGACCCTCCTACTCAGTAGCTTGGATTGTTTATTTTTTCTTTTTACTTATATATTTTGCTTTTTACTTATTTCTTCTCTCTATTTCTATTTCTATTTCTCTTGGTCTGTACTTATATTGACTATGCACTTTCATTTCATTTTTATTATTTCTTTTTTATTTTCTTTCACTTTTAATATTCATGTCTGTAATAACTAACAGCATATTTTTTCTCAGTATTGCATCTTCTTTCTTTTAGATTACCAGTCTCCTCTCTTTCTCTCTTCATCTGTCCCTGCTTCTGGATCTCCCTAAAGTCATCATCTATACTGGACAACCATGCTCCATTTGTCAGGGAAGTTTTAGTCCCCCATCTATTCTCTGTCTCTTTTCCATTTACTTATTTGTACATTGAGGACAATGTCCAATTTTAAGTGTGGGGGAGCAGTGTTTAGAATGTTTTGCAATGTTTTGCACCTGAATCTGCTTGGTTCATTTTGAGTACTGAAATTTACTCCAAATTCTATATATATATATAGAAAAAATGTAAAAAAATTTTTAAAAAAATTTTAAATTTTTAGGGCAATCTTTTGAATAAATGACTGTAATCCCGCAAGTGCACGGGTTAAGTTGAGTTATAGTATAAAAGATTATCGTCTTCACAGGGATTTTACGTTGAATACTAACTGAATTTCAAGTAAAATCATCTAGGCATATCAATTGATAGTGTGAATTAAGGATGAAATGTAAAACAGAGCTTAGTTATCAAGAAAAGGTTTAATTCAATGAAATGAAAGTGTACTCAGCTTAAGGTTCCCTTGTACATTTCATTATGGAATGAATGTAATCATCTAACTTGGTTTACTGTTAATTTAGACTGTTGGATTATCTAAATTAAGCTATACCTCATTGCAAGGCTACTAGCTACTAACTAAAAGATTAAGTACCCAGAATTACTCTAGTAATCACTCATCTAAGTTGCATTAACTTGCTTTAGAATCCATTTTCAGACATTTCATCCTTTGCAAAAGAATCCAATTAGCTTAATTCCTAAGTCTAATTGATATTCCCAATGATCATGCAAGGTCCGATTAATTAATTGGTCATTTCAACCTAGAATCAATTAATCCATAACACAAATCTAATATTCCGGATATATTGGTTTGTTCCAGCACAAACAGCATAATCAAATCATAAATCAATAGTAAATCAAGCTAGATTATATAAAATTCAAATCCATAAATCCATGAACAAGTTCATTTAAGCTGAGCATAAGGGTTTAGTGTGAAAACATTACAAAATCAGAAGAAAACCAGAAAACAGAGAGGAAATTCAAACAATTCATGAAGATATACAAATTCCTTGCTTGAATCTTCAATTCCTTGCTCGAATCCTTGTTAGAAGGTGCCCTTGGTGAGTTTGGGTCTCTCCTAGGGTTTCTCCTAGCATCTCTCCTTGTTAATTCTCGATTTTTCTTCCTCCTCCTAGCAAAATTTCAAACAAAACTTATATTGGTGATGTACACGGGGTCCAACACGTCTCGTGTTGTACCCTGTGTTTCTCAGCGAAAGTTGAGCAACACGATACACGTTGTGTGACACGTCCCATGTTCTTCTCCGAAATGTTAAGCAGTAATGTACACGGGGTATGACATGGCCTATGTTGTACCCCGTGTTCTTCTCTGAGCAGTTCAGTGAAGCTTCGAAGCATTCCAGAAGGATACACGGCTTTCAACACGGGGTTCCCATACCTCGTGTTCTTTGCCAGGTGAGCAAATTTACTTTGATTCTCCACAATTCGCATAGTTTTGCCTCCGGATTCTTTTCTAATGCTCATATGTGTCCTTTCAAAGCCTGAAAACAAAATATCGAGCATCTATGTTTCTTTTTCAATCAATTTGCACAAAATACTAAGTAAATAAGTGATGAAACTCATAGAATTTGTGTGCAATTGTGCATTTGTCAATTCCCCCACACTTGAATCTTGCTTGTCCTCGAGTAAGGAAGTAAGAGAATAGAAAATCTACTCCAATTTTTATTCTTTCCTTTTTCTTCTTTTCTCTCCTTTTTTTTATATATAAACATCAGGCAATCATTCAACAAAGCAAAGATTAGGATCAAGTCATACCAAGCAACTAAATGAAAATAAAGCAACTAAATAAGTCAATCTTCAACATAAAAGCAAAGAGAATAGCCTCACAGGTAAAGTGTTTACTCATACTCTCAAGATTAGGCTTGTGTATACTCTCAAATCAATCAGCTCAAAACTTAATGCTACCATATGCTTGCAAAAACTCTAATCTCCATTACTATATTGTAAAATGCATGCAAATCAGAGGACTTTATTAGGGAAAATGGTGAGGATAGGGGGAAAGGAAAATCAAGGGGTGTAAAGTGATAGAGTCATGAGTTTGAAGGAAAAAGACACATTGGTCATGAGTTTGACCATTGTCGAGTTCCATTACTCAGCTTAACATATTACCCTGCTTCTATCCCTTGTTCCAACCTCCATTCTTCTCTTTTTGATTTTCATCATTTTTTTATATATATACATATTAATTAGCAAACACAACATTATTATTATTATTTTTTATTTATTTATTCCTAACAAGCTTTTCTTCCTTTTCTTCTTCCCAAATCATTTATTTAGCACCATTTTTTTTATCTCATTTTCTTCTTTTTTGTTGTTGTTGTTGTTGTTTTTTTTTATATATAAAGCTATAAATTAACTTATCCAACTAGTAACACTAAGTAAGGACCTCTAAGTGATAGCCAAACTCATGTAATGTGTCTAAGTTCCCTTAAACTCTAAGGTTCAAGTTCACTTGGGCAGTGGCTTTAGATGCAAATAGGATGGGTTGGGCTAGGCTAGAAATAAAGGTCCAAGGCTCAAAGTGGCTAACTAGGGGTAAAAATTGAAAATGGTTTAGGGTATATCAAAGAAAAGGATTCAAATAAGCAAAACAAATAAAAAGGGTAAAGAAACATGGCCTCATCATTTTTGACATACAAAATACATAAAATGTAGCCTCAAAAAGAGCAAATGCAAGTTCTAGAACAAAAAGTCAAGAGTGTTGATATAATCCCTCAAGAAGATAAAAATGAGCTTTAATTTCTAATGTGAAAGTTGCTCAAGGGCTCAAATCTCACAAGGCTCAATTATGCTTATTACTCTTAGTTTCAAGCTTTAGATTTTCCTTATTAAGTTACCAGATAATCATTAAAGGAGTAAGGCATGAATCAATCACTTTATTCAAAAGATTGCCTTATAATCTTTTTTTTTATTTATTTTTTTTATATTATTTTTTTTAATTTAATTTTTTTATATCATTGAAATTGGAGCAAATTTCAGTACTCTAAATCATCAAGCAAGTTCAAGTGCAAAACATTGCAAAGCATTCTAAACATTGCTCCCCCACACTTAAAATTGGACATTATCCTCAATGTACAAATAAGGTAAATGGGAAAAGAGACAGAGAATAGATGGGGGACTGAAACTTCCCTGACAAGTGGAGCATGGTGGCCCAGTATAGATCATGATTGCAGGGAGATCCAAAAGTAGAGGCAGAGTATGAGAGAGAGAGGAGGCTGGTAATCAGAATGAAAGAAGATACAATACGAGAAAAATAGGTTGTTAGTTATTACAGAGTAAATGAAAGTGCAAGAAAATAAAAGAGAAATAGTAAATATAATAAAGAGTAAATGAAAGTGCGTAGTCAATATAAGTACAGACCAGATAAATGGAAGTAGAAAGTAGAAATAAGTAAAAAGAAAACAGAATAGCTAAGTAAAAAGGAAAAATAAACGGTGCGAGCTACTGAGCAGGAGGGTCTGGGTCAGCTGGGGAAGAGGGGTGGAAAAGCTGGAACAGGGGCTCAACCATGCTCTCAATATGTCGAGATCGCCTGTCTAAGTCGTCATAAAGTCCCTCGATCCTTATCTGACACTCGGATATAAGCTGGAGCTCAGCCAGAATCTGCTGCTGACCAGAAAGTTTATTCCAGAAGTAGGCCTCAGATGGAACTCTGCTCCCCATAGAAGATGATGGACCCATATCAGGAGCTGGATCACGATTGCCATCATCTCCTGGAATATGCTACTCCTCCTCATGGGGCTGCTGTTGCTGCTGCACAAGCTGGATCCCCATAGCTAGAAGAATGCCCCTTCGGAGGGGTGCCATGTGAGAGACTATAGTGAGGGATCCATATGGTCGATCAAAAACTCCTAACCGCCTAGCTAGTCTAGTGATATATGGACTAGCAGCTATACTCGCAGCTCTCCTGTCTGATGCTTGAGTCGAGAAGAAGTGAGCGAAGGCACCTCCAATGTGAATAGGCACTCTCTGAATCATGCTGTATAAGAAGAGTATATTAGCAGTGCTCACAACCCCATGACTGTACCCCCGTCCACTCAAAGTGTGACTGAAGATAGAGTGGAGCACTCGCCAGGCAACCCTCCTAAGGCTAGACGCCTTGCTCTTGGTGGGATCATAAGTGTTCCCAGTAGCAATGTCAGTCCATACTCGCCACTCCTGGGTCCCGTGGGATAGTCCTATCAGCATGTCATGATACTCTGGAGTAGTCATAAACTCCACAGAATAAAGTCCCAGGCGGACGGAAAGCTGGGTCACACTCATAGAATATGCAACTCCTCCTAGACGGAATTGCACAGTGTCAGCCGAGTCGATTGTCCTAAAATATCTCTCTAAGTAGAATGTGCTAAGAAACTCCAAAGTGAGCTCCCTATAGGTAGGCTCTCTAATCTGAAAGAAGGCCTCCCAAGCTCCTACACTAATGAGCTCATGAATCTCATCCTCCAGGCCAAACTCTCTCAACACTGTCTAGTCGAGGTATCTGCCCTCCATAAATGACCGGTCCTTATGTCTATCAAAAGCTTGAATGTGAGCCTCTTCTGTGAAATCCAAGAAAGAGTGTATTAGTCCTCTAGAGGAGGTCCCTCTAGAAGTACTACCCTTGGTAGTTTTCCTGGCAGTAGTCTTTTGCCTCTTAGACATGATCTGCAAAAGGAAATGACAAAGTGAGAGAGAGTATTAACAGTATATCAGTCAGCAGATTCTAAAAACAAAAATTCAGCAGGCACTTTCAATATCCAATTAATCAAAATGAAGCACAATTCAAAATTTAATGCCATGAATGCAAATAAGTGGTCATATCAATGAGGTAAAGCAGACAATTAGTCAATCAATTAGTAAACTTCAAAAGATTTCAGTTCAAGCAATCAAAGAGTTCAAGTTCAATCAGTCAAAGATTCAATAAACATAAGCAAGTGCATTGGAGTTCAATAAACATCAAAGTCAACCAATCAAACATTTCAAGTCCTATAAAGCAGAGATTCAAACTCAATCCATTAATCAAAGATGCAAATTCAACCAATCAAACTTGTGAATTCCTATGAACATTCCTATGCAAATTCAATCAATCAATCAAACATTAAACCTCAAAGGATATGAACATTCCTATGAATTCTAACATGCATTAAGGTTCAATAAATATAAGTAATTGCAAATTACTTCAAAAATTTCAAAGAAAATGCACTTACCTTATGAATTGCAGATGAAAACCCTAGGTTCTTGTTGAAATCAGAAGAGGAATCCAAATCGTGAAATCAAACCGATTGAGTGGAAAATCAAGTAGCAAAACAACTTTAAATAGCCAAATAAAGCACTTTAATCGGTGGGGTTTGGCAAAATGATGATCGAAAATGCAAAGAGAGAGGTTAGGGCACGGAAGAAGACGAAGAAAATGAGGGAAAATGAAGGAAAATCTGGGTTTTTCAGCATTAAAACCTCGTCCGCCCAAGAACACGAGATAAGACACGGCCCGTGTGGTACCCCGTGTTTCTCTGCGGATGAGTTTCTGAGTTTCGCAAACTTATACGGGGTCTGACATACCCCGTATTCTTCCCCGTGTTTCTCTCTGAAAGATTGTAACAAACTTCACAATAGTACACGGGGTCTAACATGTCCCGTGTTGTACCCGTGTTTCTCTTTGGAAGGCTCTTATTCAAAAATCCTTTCTCATTGGTTCAGCCAGTAAGGAACACGGTGTAGGACACATCCCGTGTTCAACACCGTGTTTCTCTCTGGAATTCCATGAAAATCAAAAAGCTTTTATGCTAACAAGACAGTGAGGAACACGGGTTATGACACGCCCCGTGTTCAGTACCGTGTTTCTCACTGGATTGCAATGAAAATCACAAGTCTTTTTAAACTGGCCAGACAGTGAGGAACACGGGGTATGACACGGCTTGTGTTGTACACCGTGTTTCTCACTGTACTGCGTTTTGAGCCCTCTGTGCAAGAAAACAAGCAACAAACATGCATTCATCCTAATCTACCTCAGAGACAGAGATCACATGCAAAATGAACATCTTAAATCAACACTTCATAACTTAAATGCCTCAACTACTCAGAAACTCAGATTGAAAAGGAGAAAACTAAGAATTAAAAGCAAGAAAATAGAGAAATAAGCTTCGGTTGCCTCCTAAGAAGCACTTGTTTAAGGTCATAAGCTCGACCCCTGTTTTTATCAGTCTGGAGCTTCCATTAGTGGTGGCCCGGCAACATAATGCTTCAATCTTTGGCCATTAACTTTGAAATTGCCAGTGCTTTCACTCCAAATGTCCACGGCTCCAAACAGATACACATTCTTCACAAGATATGGTCCAGTCCACCTTGTCTTAAGCTTCCCTGGAAATAGCTTGAATCTTGAACTGAACAACAGCACCAAGTCTCCTTCATGAATTTCCCGTCGAAGGATACGCTTGTCATGCTAAGCCTTTGTTCTTTCCTTATAGATCTTGGCATTGTCGTAGGCTTCATTCCTCAATTTTTCAAGCTCAAGGAGTTGGAGCTTTCTCTTCTCCCTAGCAGATTGCAAATCAAAGTTAAGCAACTTGATTGCCCAATATGCCTTATGTTCCATCTCTACTGGTAAATGACAGTGCTTTCCATAGACGAGCCGAAATGGTGTCATTCTAATGAGAGTCTTAAAAGCAGTTCTATAGGCCCATAAGGCATCATCCAACTTGAGTGCCCAATTCTTTCTTGATCTAGATACAGTCTTCTCCAATATGGACTTGATTTCTCTATTGGAAAGCTTAACTTGCCCACTAGTTTGAGGGTGATATGGAGTAGAGATCTTATGGGTTACTCTATACCCTTTCAAGAGGGATTGGAATTGATGGGTAATGAAATGAGACCCTCCATCACTAATGATAGCCCTGGGTATCCCAAACCTAGGAAATAATATCTTCTTGAAAAATCGAACTACAGCCTTGGCATCACAAGTCCGAGTGGCAATTGCTTCCACCCATTTGGAGACATAGTCAACCGCCACAAGTATATATCTGTTGCTGTAAGAAGGTGGGAATGGTCCCATGAAATCAATTCCCCAGACATTAAAGATTTCAACTTCCAGAATGTTGTTCAAAGGCATCTCATGCCTTTTTGATATATTACCAACCCTTTGGCACTGGTCGCAAGAAGTGACATAATAGTGAACATCTTTGAAAAGAGTCGGCCAATAAAAACCCGCCTGGACAATTTTCGCAGCTGTTCGTGAAGTGCCAAAGTTTCCTCCATATGGAGAGGAGTGACAGTGGAACAAGATGCTTGGAATTTCTTCCTCAGGCACACACCTTCTAAACAGGCCATCTGCACATCTTCTAAAGAGGAGAGGTTCATCCTAAAAGTAGTGCTTCACCTCTGTTAGAAACTTTTTTTTCTGTTGATACCCACATCCGGGGGTAAAACACCACTCACAATGTAATTCACATAGTCTGCAAACCACGGGATGGCTGAAGAAGATACAACCAATAGATAGTTATCAAGAAGGGAATCGTTTATTGGCATCTCCTTATCTTCCTCATCTCCTAACTCTTGCTTCAATCTGGAAAGATGATCAGCTACAACATTCTTCGTACCCTTCTTATCTCAAATTTCTAGATCAAATTCTTGTAACAAAAGAATCCATCTGATTAGATGAGGTTTAGCTTCCTTCTTGCTTAAAAGGTACTGGATGGTTGCATGATCCGTGAAGACTATCACCTTGGAATCCACTAAATAGGATCGGAACTTGTCAACTGCATAAACTACCGCAAGAAGTTCCTTTTCGGTTGTGACATAATTCAGTTGAACTTCATCCAGAGTTTTGCTGGCATAGTATATTGCATGAACTTTCCTATCCTTCCTTTGGCCAAGTACCACTCCTATTGCATAGTCACTAGCATCGCACATCACCTCAAATGGTAGATTCCAATCCGATGCTTGCATGATTGGGGCAGAAATCAAAGCTTTCTTTAACCTGCAAAATGCATCCAAACAATCTTGATTAAAATCAAAAGCAACATCTTTAGCTAGCAGGTTAGTTAGAGGTTTTGCAATTTTAGAGAAATCCTTGATAAAACGTCGGTAGAAGCCGGCATGTCCTAGAAAACTCCTCACTCCCTTTACAGAAGTTGGGGGAGGCAATTTCTCTATGATGTCCACTTTAGCCTTGTCTACCTCAATCCCATGCTCAGATACATGATGGCCAAGGACAATCCCTTCTCTTACCATAAAATGGCATTTCTCCCAGTTGAGAACCAAATTTACCTCCTCACATCTTTGTAACACTTAAGATAAATTGGTCAAACAGTTATCAAAGGAAGTACCATATACAAAAAAATCATCCATAAAAACTTCCATGATATTTTCAATAAAATCAGAGAAGATAACCATCATACAACGCTGAAATGTAGCAGGAGCAGTACATAGACCAAAAGGCATTCTTCTATATGCAAAAGTACCATAAGGACATGTAAATGTGGTCTTTTCCTGATCATTTGGATGTATAGGAATTTGGAAGAAACCAGAATAACCATCCAAATAATAGAAATGTGAATGCTTAGCTAACCTTTCCAAAGTTTGATCAATGAAGGGAAGAGGGAAATGGTCTTTCCGGGTTGCCTTATTTAGTTTCCTATAATCAATACACATTCTCCAACTCGAGACAGTCCTAGTGGGAATTAGCTCATTATTTTCATTTTTTACCACAGTTAACCCCATTTCTTAGGCACAACATGAACCGGGCTAACCCACTGACTATTTGAAATTGGGTAAATTACCCCAGCATCTAGTAATTTTACTATTTCCCTTTTTACAACTTCTTTCATATTGGGGTTTAACCTTCTTTGATGTTCAATGGAGGGCTTACTATCTTCCTCCATCAATATCCTATGCATGCATATTGAAGGACTAATCCCTTTCAAATCAGAAATTGTATACCCCAAAGATTTTCTATGAGATCTAAGCTGCCTAAGTAATTTTTCTATTTCAATAGCAGTTAGATTTGCATTAACTATCATAGGATAAGTGGATTGGGGTCCTAGAAACTCATACCTGAGGGTAGATGGGAGAGGTTTCAATTCTACCTTAGGTGGTGTGTCTTCCTCAATAGTGGTATTGCTGGACTCCAGTTCCAATGATTCAATTGCTACTTCAGGGAGGGGAAGTGGTGGGCTTGCTTCCAAAAACTGTGCATATGTAGCAGTTTCCTCATTTTCAATCACTCCATTTGTGACTAGACATGCTTTAAGTGGATCTTGGAGGTATCCCTTTAGAAGGTTTTCTTTCACAACTTTGTCTAGCATATCTACCCTGCATATTGAGTCTTCACAAACAGGTAATTTAATTGATTCATTCAAATTAAATTTAACTTTTTCATCCCTAACAGATAATGAAAGTCTTCCATTTTTTACATCAATTAAAGCACCCGCAGTGGCTAAAAATGGTCTACCCAAGATGATAGGGATTTGTGAATCCTCTTCCATTTCAAGCACAACAAAATCAACAGGAATAAAGAACTTACCAACCTTGATAGGTATATCCTCAAGAATGCCTACTGGATATTTCACTGAACGATCTGCTAATTGGAGTGAAACTGTGGTGGGGTTCATCTTTTCTATATTTAGTCTTCTAGCAACCGACAGTGGCATAAGGCTCACACTTGCTCCCAAGTCACACAATGCTCGGTCAATAGGAACATTTCCTATCACACAAGGAATGGAGAAGCCGCCTGGGTCCTTTAGATTGGGAGGTAGTTTATTTTGGATAATGACACTACACTCCTCAGTTAAAGCTATAGTTTCATGCTCCTCTAACTTCCTCTTGTTAGAAAGAATGTCCTTTAAGAATTTTGCATATGATGGCATTTATGACAGAGCATCAGTAAAGGGGATATTGATGTATAGTTTTTTCAAAACTTCCAAGAACTTTCCAAATTGGTTATCAAGTTTAGCCTTGGCTAATCTTTGAGGATAAGGGATAGGTGGTTTGTATGGTTCCGGTGGGACATATTTTGATTTTTCAGGCAATTCCCCTTCTTTCTCTTCAGCTTCATTAGGAATTGAGGCCTTTTTGCCTTCTTTCTACTCTTCCCCCACACTGATCTCTTCTTCACATTCTTGCGTGACATTTGGATCCTTCAATAGCCTCCCACTTCTAAGAGTGATTGCCTTACAATGCTCCCTAGGATTTGATTCTGGTTGAGTAGGGAGTTGACCAAAAGCTCTAAAAGAAGATGCAGAAGCTTGTTGAGCTATTTTAGTTTCCAACATCTTTCCATGTGTGGCCAATGAATCAACCTTGGAGGACAGTTGCCTAATAGAATCTTCCATAGCTCTACCATGCTGTCTAAACTCTTCATTAGTTTTCTCTTGAGAAATAAGAAATTTCTCCAAAAGGCCTTCTAATTTAGCAGTGGAAGAAGTTTGAGCTGGGGGGTTATAGGGTCTTTGGTTTTGGAAACCGGGTGGTGGTAGTCTATTGGGAGTGGTTTGTGTGTTGTATGGCTGGATGGGCTTGTAGGAAAAATTTAGGTGGTTCCTCCATGATGGATTGTAGGTATTTCCAAATGGTTCATTTGAATTTTTCTATCCAAACCCACTGTTATGCACATAGTTCACTTGTTCAGTGAAATCTTGCCCCAATGTACACTCAGCTGCCATATGACCTGTCATACCACAAATCTCACAAGGAAAGTCAGTAGCACCTGTTGCATTTACACTGTTAACTTGAAATTTATCAAACTTAGCCATAAGTGCATCTATCCCAAGCATCAAATAGAGATTCCCCTTCTCTTTGAGAAAATGTGGTAATTTCATTCCTTAATTGAGCAGTCTTGCTTGGAGGCAAATATCTTGATAGAAAAGCCCTCAGTAGCTCTTCCCATGTTGTGATTGATCCTGCTGGTAGTGAGAGCAACCAAGCCCTTGCTCTATCCCTCAAGGAGAATGGGAAGAGTCTAAGCTTGATAGCATCCGCTGCTACACCATTGATCTTGATTGTATCACAATATTCTAAGAAAATCTGGATATGGAGGTTGGGATCCTCCATTGGCAGTCCACCAAACTGGTTTTGCTGCACCATGGACAAAAGAGCTGGCTTCAATTCGAAGTTATTAGCCTCAACAGCAGGCCTTCTTATACTGGATTGAAGACCAGTGGCGTCAGGTGCTGCAAACTCTCTAAGTGATCTGTTGTCAATGTCTTCAATTACTGGTTCAAGGTCAATTGTTTCATGGATATGTACTGATTTTTGCTCTCTCATTCTCCTAAGCAGAGTTCTTTCAATTTCTGGGTCGAAGTCAAGAATTCCTTCAAGACTTCTCCTTCGCATATACAAAGATTTTCTGCAAAAAATGAATAGGTAACACTTGAACATAACAAAGTAAGAAAGAAATGCTATAAAAATAAGAAATATCAGAACAAGATGAATTAAGAACTAAAAGAAAATGAATTGCCTAGTCTAATTCACTTAAAACTTACTGTTAATATCAACTGGATACAATCCCCGGCAACGACGCCAAAAACTTGACCGCAATCCCGCAAGTGCACAGGTTAAGTCGAGTTATAGTATAAAAGATTATCGTCTTCACAGGGATTGCACGTTGAATACTAACTGAATTTCAAGTAAAATTATCTAGGCATATCAATTGATAGTGTGAATTAAGGATGAAATGTAAAACAAAGCTTAGTTATCAAGAAAAGGTTTAATTCAATGAAATGAAAGCGTACTTAGCTTAAGGTTCCCTTGTACATTTCATTATGGAATGAATGTAATCCTCTAACTTGGTTTACTGTTAATTTAGACTGCTGGATTACCTAAATTAAGCTATACCTCATTGCAAGGCTACTAGCTACTAACCAAAAGATTAAGTGCCCAGAATTACTCTAGTAATCACTCATCTAGGTTGCGTTAACTTGCTTTAGAATCCATTTTCAGACATTTCATCCTTTGCAAAAGAATCCAATTAGCTTAATTCCTAAGTCTAATTGATATTCCCAATGATCATGTAAGGTCCGATTAATTAATTGGTCATTTCAACCTAGAATCAATTAATCCATAACACAAATCTAATACTCTGGATATATTGGTTTGTTCCAGCACAAACAGCATAATCAAATCATAAATCAACAGTAAATCAAGCTAGATTATATAAAATTCAAATCCATAAATTCATAAACAAGTTCACCCAAGCTGAGCACAAGGGTTTAGTGTGAAAACATTACAAAATCAGAAGAAAACTAGAAAACAGAGAGGGAATTCAAACAATTCATGAAGATCTACAAATTCCTTGCTTGAATCTTCAATTCCTTGCTCAAATCCACGTTAGAAGGTGCCCTTAGTGAGTTTGGGTCTCTCCTAGGGTTTCTCCTAGCATCTCTCCTTGTTAATTCTCGATTTTTCCTCCTCCTCCTAGCAAAATTTCGAACAAAACTTATATTGGTGATGCACACGGGGTCCAACACGTCCCGTGTTGTACCCCGTGTTTCTCAGCGAAAGTTGAGCAGCACGATACACGTTGTGCGACACGTCCCGTGTTCTTCTCCGAAGTGTCAAGCAGTAATGTACACGGGGTATGACACAGCCTATGTTGTACCTCGTGTTCTTCTCTGAGCAATTCAGTGAAGCCTTGAAGCATTCCAGAAGGATACACGGCTTTCAACATGGGGTTCCCATACCCCATGTTCTTTGCCAGGTGAGCAAATTTACTTCGATTCTCCATAATTCGCATAGTTTTGCCTCCGGATCCTTTTCTAATGCTCATATGTGTCCTTTCAAAGCCTAAAAATAAAATATCGAGTATCTAAGTATCTTTTTTAATCAATTTGCACAAAATACTAAGTAAATAAGTGATGAAACTCATAGAATTTATGTGCAATTGTGCATTTGTGAATAAAGTGATTGGTTCATGCCTTGCTTCTTTAATGATTATCTGGCAACTTAATAAGGAAAATCTAAAGCTTGAAGCTAAGAATAATAAGCATAATTGATCCTCGTGAAATTTAAGCCTTTGAGCAATTTTCACATTAGAAATTAAAGCTCATTTTTATTTTCTTGAGGGATTATGCCATCACTCTTAACTTTTTGCTCTAGAACTTGCATTTGCTCTTTTTGAGGCTACATTTTATGTATTTTGCATGTCAAAAATGATGAGGCCATGTTTCTTCACCCTTTTTATTTGTTTTGCCTATTTGAATTGTTTTCTTTTATATACCCTAAACTATTTTCAGCTCTGCCCCTAGTTAGCCACTTTGAGCCTTGGACCCTCATTTCTAGCCTAGCCCATCTTATGTACATCTAAAGCCACTGCCCAAGTGAACTTGAACCTTAGAGTTTAAGGGAGCTTAGATACATTATATGAGTTTGGCTATCACTTAGAGGTCCTTACTTAGTGCTGCTAGTTGGATAAGTTGATTTATAGCTTTGATTGTTTTAATAATAATAAAAAAAAGAACAAACGAAAAAAAACAAGAACAAAAAAAAAATAGTGTTAAGTAAATAATTTGGGAAGAAAAAGAGGAAGAAAAGCTTGTTGAAAAAAAATAAAAAAAAATAAAAAAAGGGGAGAAAAGGTTTTGTTTGCTGATTTATGTATGTATATATATATAAAAAAAAGAAAGAGAAGAATAGGGGTTGAAGCAAAGTAATATACTAAGCTAAGTAATGGAACTCGACAATAGTTAAACTTAAGACCAATGTGTCTTTTCCCTTCTCTGACTCTATCACTTTTCATCCCTTGATTTTTCCTTTCCTCTATCCTCACCATTTTCCCTAATAAAGTCCTCTGATTTGCATGCATTTTACAATATAGTAGTGGAGATTAGAGTTTTTGCAAGCATATGGTAGCATTAAGTCCTGAGCTGATTGATTTGAGAGTATACACAAGCCTTATGCTGAGAGTTTGAGTAAATACTATACCTGTGAGGCTATTTTCTTTGGTTTTTATGCTGAGGATTGACTTATTTAGTTGCTTTATTTTCATTTAGTTGTTTGGCATGACTTGATCCTAATCTCTGCTTCGTTGAATGATTGCCTAATGTGTATATATAAAAAAAAAAGAAGAGAGAAAAAAAATAAAAAGTGGAGTAGATTTTTTGTTCTCTTACTTCCTTACTCAAGGACGAGCAAGATTCAAGTATGGGGGAATTGATAAATGCACAATTGTACTTAAATTTTATGTGTTTCATCACTGATTTACTTAGTATCTTATGCAAAAATTGATTGAAAAAGATACTTAGATGCTTGATATTTTATTTTCAAGTTTTGAAATGACACATTTGAGCATTGGAAAAGGATCCGGAGGCAAAATTATGCAAATTGTGGAGAATCGAAGCAAAGTTGCTCACCTGACAAAGAACACGGGGTATGGAAACCCCGTGTGGAAGGCCGTGTATCCTTCTGGAATGCTTTGAAGCTTCACTGAGCTGTTCAGAGAAGAACACGGGGGTAAACACGGGATGTGTCATACCCCGTGTACCATACTGCCCTTCACTTCGAAGGTAAACACGGGGAGTGTCATACCCCGTGTATCATGCTGACCAGCCTTCGCAGAGAAACACGGGGTAGAACACGGGACGTGTCTGTTAGTGTATATGCCCTAAAACCAATCATATTAGTGATTGTAATTTTGAATCATGTTATTTTAATGGTAATTTCAATATTATATTTATATATATTTTCTGCGTAATATATTTAATTATAATAATAACCTTAGAATAATTGTATTCTTAAATGTCCCTAGTCATATATCATTGTGGATTAGGTTGCTTTGATATGTTAAGACTAGCATGTGTGAAGACTTATATGGAATATTAAGTTTACACATGAGTACAAGTTAGAGAACTTGTATACTGGACTGACCCATATTAAGAACACTACATGGATCATTATATGAGTGTCATAAGTGGTTCTTAGTGATCATTATTAATATGGTCCTTTGACCTGAGATCACCAAGGTTCCCTACATGTGAGTTTCATATTTTGATACTATTCTATGTCACTAATGGTTAAGTTAATGCAAGGGTAGATATTGGATATGTCACATATCATGCGGAGGGGTTTGTGTGATCAAGATGGGATTTGTCCCTCCTATATAACAGGAGTAACATCTATGGGCCCCTTGATTAAGTAAAGCTGAGAAAATGCATGGCCATGCTCAGATAAATTAACATGAGATGTCGATTACATTTGTTTCAGTCAGCTTACTTAGGAGTCAAGAAACCTTAAGATTGGGCTATACGGGAATGACACGGTCCATGTCTCGTGCTCAATCTAGATATATAGGACAAAAGGACATAAGTGATGATCACGTGTAAAGGTTTAGTCAAATCACCGACTTTCTCATTACTTGGGTAATAATGATGTGTTGCTAGACACCAATCATTGTTTATGATCATTAATATGATTAATGGTCATTGCCGACGTAATGAGAGCCTGTAGGGTCGCACACTTAGAGCTTAGTGAATTTGGAATTAATAGACCAAATTGTTTGGGCTTAATATTTGGGAATTCATGTTATAATTATAAGGCCCAATAGTAAGCCAATAATTATACATGGAATAAGGCCCAAATAGGTTAGGTTTTTCTATGCACCTATTTAAATAGGCTTATTGGGTAATAATAGGATGGCTATTATTATTCACGCACCCCAAGTAAAAGCATAGAAAACCCTAGCACCTTTCCTTGACTAAAATCCCTAAAGAGGTGTAGCTAGCACTACGAAGTGTAAGGAGATCAATTCCAACCGGTGTGTGTAGCAGACATTCATCGGTGATTCACAGGTTCGTGTGGATACCACAGGGGTGCAGCCACATAAACGTTGTACTGGTGATCTGATTTACTGGTTTCTATTCCGGTTCGTGATTTGGAAGCAGATCGAATTTGCTATAGCGGTCAGAAGATTTTTTGCCGAAAGGTATAAACCCTAATCCCTAATCTATGGCATTCTAAATTCGCATGGATCCTTGGTGGGAATCGTGCAAAAATTTTATTTCGCTGTGCATGTATGATGCGCGATTTCCAGCAGTGGTATCAGAGCCACTTGCGAATCCATAGATTAGTTTTCTGTGTTATGCGTTTAAATCTAGATAATTCGTGTTTAATCAGATCACGCATGATGCAATTAGGGTTCTGGATCAATGTAATTTTGTATGTTGATGAATCGGTTTTGATTAGATTAAAATTAGATTGAAACATACATAATTAATGATTCATTTTAATGGGATTAAAAAACTGGAAACGTAGCTGATGAAGTTTTTGTTTTAATGAGATTAAAATTCGAATAGAAACATGTCTGGTTGTATACATGTGATGTATGCATTCTGTTTCGTTTAATGAGATTAAATTAAATAGAACATGGACTAACGTTTGAGTTAATATGGCGGAACATCAAGAAGTAGGATTTCGGAAGAGTTCTGGAATTAGGGTTCTTGATAAATTCTAATTTTGGCCGATTGTTTTAATGGTTAAAACAGAAACCGAAACGTTCAAAATTTTCTAGATTTTGCATGAAAGTCCTCAAAATTTTGAACGTAAGATGCATAAAATTTTTTGGGAAGGGGGCTCTGCCCCCTCACCCCCGCGAAGGGCGGCCCCCCTTCGACCCTCGCCCGCTAACCGGCTAGTGGGACCACCGTACTAACTCTACGTAGCGCTATAATTGATAGCCTAAATCTAAGCTGCGTTTTAAAATCAATCTTTTCATAACCTTCTAATTTTAAACAAGTTAAAATTAGAAACAAGATCAATTTCAATAAATACCTATGGTTGTTTGTATGCTTACATGTGATGTTTGTTGCATGATGCATAGTTATGGCCCTTACACCATAATGTATAGTTATATTTCATTTATTGGTTTTGGTTTTATTGTAATTAAATACGGCCTGCGTGTCGTGCCTTTCTCTATAAATTCTAGTTGTACATTCTTTCTCTCACTTTACTCCCCTCGAATGTAACTCGAGTTTTCTCCTTCATTATGTATTATAAAGTTAGAATAGTTTACTTTCAAATGTACAATATGTTTAAGCTTGGAGCTTGCTGCCATGGAGACAAAGAGCCAAAATCAATATGAGGACAACCGTGGAAGATGCTTAAAGAAGATATCTTTACCCTAGGTTGACCTTTTGGTTTTCTCATTGGCTTGGGAAAATCAAAGTAGTTAGGCCATAACTATGCACATTTATTTTATGCTTTATTGCATGCTTTATATTAATGTATATGATATGTTAGATATAGGCATGTATGGATGGCAAATAATGATGAGATCTAAAATAGACATTTAAATCCCTCAATGCAAATATTAAGTCGGTAATAAAAGTGATGCCTTCCAATGAATGGCACTTGTCAAGGCCTTGATCAACATAAGGCAGGTTTGCCAAAGCAAAGTGCCTAGTTTATCTTGGTGAGACACGATAGGATAATAGTGATATCCAAATGCTAATAATTGGGTTTTGACTTAACTAGGCCATCTCAATAGGATTGGGGGCCTAGAGGCATGGAGTTGGGCTTAAGTCCATGAGATGGATTTGAACAAGTGTTGTTCACCCAACTATCCAAGAGTTACATAAGATGTAATTGGTAAGGAGTTGCCTACCTAAATAGCCAAAACTTGAGTGATCAGCCAAAATTGACTTAAGTCTAGGTGAAATATGGATCTTGGCCCACTAGAAAATCTCAAACACTACGATTTTTCGAAATAATAGTGAGGGCTATTATTTTGAGAAAAATAGTGGGAGTATTATTTAATAAAAGACCTTATTAAATAAATGAAATACATGATTCTCATTTTGCATATTTTTCTATTGTAGATAACCATGGCATCAAATGCATCAAATTTATCACTGCGATCTATCCTTGAGAAGGATAAGTTGAATGGGAAGAATTTTCTCGATTGGTATCGAAACTTGAGGATTGTCCTCAAGCATGAGAAAAAGCAGTATGTTCTAGAGCAACCTACTCCAAATGAGCCTGCTGCTAATGCTCCTCGAGCAGAAAAGGATGCTTATAAGAAGCATCTAGAAGATGCTTTGGATGTCAGTTGTCTCATGCTTGCTACCATGAACTCTGAGCTTCAGAAGCAACATGAGAACATGGAGGCGTTCAATATGATTGATCACCTTAAACAGCTCTACCAAGAGCAAGCAAGACATGAGAGATATGATGTATCTAAAGCATTGTTTCAGTGTAAGATGGCTGAAGGAACACCCGTTGCTACACCTGTACTTAAAATGATTGGGTACATCAATAGCCTTGAAAGATTGGGTTTTCCTTTACAGCAAGAATTGGCTACTGATATAGTTCTGCAATCGTTGCCTGAGAGCTATAGTCAATTCGTCATGAATTACAACATGAACGAAATTGACAAGACTTTGTCTGAACTACTTAACATGTTGAGAACTGCTGAGCAGAACTTAAAAAAGTCCAAGCCCAATTCCATTATGATGGTTCAAAAGGGCAAAGGAAAAGGCAAGTCTAAGGCCAAGAATAAAAAGAAAAAGGACAAGACTGATGGAAAGTCCAAGTCAAGTTCCTCTGCACTGAAGCCCAAAGGTGGCGTGGCCAAGGAAGGACAATGCTTCCATTATAAAGAACCAAGACATTGGAAGCGAAATTGCAAGATTTACCTGGAAGAACTTAAGAAGCAAAAAGAAAGTGGGACTTCCAACTCAGGTATTTATGTTATAGAGGTTAATTTATTTACTTCTACATCTTGGGTATTAGATACTAGATGTGGCACTCACATTTGTGTAAATGTGCAGGATCTTAAAGAAAGTAGATCATTAGCCAAAGGTGAAGTGGAGCTGCACATTGGAAATGGAGCAAGAGTTGCTGCATTAGCTGTAGGGACTTATTATTTATCTTTACCTAGTGGATTAGTTTTAGAATTGGACAATTGTTATTTTGTGCCTACTGTTAGTAGAAATTTAATTTCTGTTTCTTGTTTAGACAAGAAAGGTTTTTCATTTATAATAAAGGACAAATGTTGCTCTATTTATTTAAATGAAATATTTTATGGCAGTGCACAATTAATGAATGGTCTTTATGTTCTGGACCTTGAAAATCCAATCTATAACATAAACACGAAGAAGGTCAAAACTAATGATTCAAATCCAACCTATCTTTGGCATTGTTGTTTAGGCCATATAAATGAGACACGCATCTCCAAACTTCATAAGGATGGATTTTTGGACTCATTTGATTTCGAATCATATGAGGTATGTGAGTCATGTTTATTAGGTAAGATGATTAAAGCCCCTTTTACTGGGAAAGGTGAAAGGGCTAGTGATTTATTGGGCCTTATACATAGTGATGTTTGTGGACCTTTAAACACACAAGCTAGAGGAGGTTATCAGTACTTCATTACTTTTACTGATGATTTCAGTAGATATGGTTACGTGTTTCTTATGAAACACAAGTCTGAATCTTTTGAAAAGTTCAAAGAGTTCAAAAATGAAGTACAAAACTAACTTGGTAAAAGTATTAAAGCACTTCGATCAGATCGAGGTGGTGAATGCTTAGACCGAGAGTTCCTTAATCATCTAAAGGAGTGTGGCATTGTATCACAACTCACTCCACCAGGAACACCTCAATGGAATGGTGTTTCTGAAAGGAGGAATCGAACTTTGTTAGACATGGTTCGGTCAATGATGAGTCAGACTGACCTTCCAAATTCCTTCTGGGGACATGCTCTAGAGACTGCAACTTTCACACTAAATCGTGTTCCGTCAAAATCAGTTCAAAAGACACCATATGAGATATGGACTGAGAAACGTCCTAGTTTGTCTTTTATGAAGATTTGGGGCTGCGAAGCTTACGTAAGACGTCAGGCTTCTGATAAACTTGGACCCAAATCTGATAAATATTTTTTCATTGGATATCCTAAGGAAACAAAAGGATATTATTTCTATAATCCAACCGAGCAAAAAGTGTTTATTGCTCGAACTGGTATTTTTCTAGAGAGAGAATTTATCTCTAAAAGAATTAGTGGGAGAAGAATAGAACTTGAAGAAATTCAAGATCAACGAGAAAACATTGAACTTGAGATGGAACCTGAGCCGGTTCCACAAACAGTTGTGGAAGAACCTGCTCATGTAACACAGAACCCACGTAGATCTAGTAGGATACGTCGTGAGCCCGAGAGATATGGTTTTCTCGTGACTCATCATGGTGATGTGTTGCTCATGGACCAAGATGAGCCCACAACCTACCAAGAGGCTATGATGGGACCAGATTCTGAGAAATGGCTAGAAGCTATGAAATCAGAGATGGACTCCATGTATTCAAACCAAGTTTGGACTTTGGTTAATCCACCTGAAGGGGTAAAACCCATTGGGTGCAAATGGGTTTTCAAAAAGAAAACTGACATGGATGGTAATGTGTGTACCTTTAAGGGACGATTGGTTGCAAAGGGTTTCAAACAAATCCATGGTATTGACTATGATGAGACCTTTTCTCCAGTTGTCATGCTTAAATCCATCAGGATTCTTCTAGCTATAGCAGCATATTATGATTATGAAATCTGGCAAATGGATGTCAAAACTGCTTTCCTTAATGGAAATCTTCTTGAGGATGTGTACATGACACAACCTGAAGGTTTTGTAAACCCTGAAAATGCTGGAAAAGTTTGCAAATTGCAACGATCCATTTATGGATTGAAGCAAGCTTCTCGGAGTTGGAATCTTCGTTTCGATGATGGAATCAAAGAGTTTGGTTTCATCAAAAATGAAGATGAACCCTGCGTATACAAGAAGGTTAGTGGGAGCATAATAGTCTTTCTGGTGTTGTATGTAGATGACATATTACTCATTGGAAATGACATTCCTACACTACAGTCTGTAAAAACTTGGTTAGGAAATTGTTTTTCTATGAAAGACTTAGGTGAGGCCTCCTATGTATTAGGTATCAAGATCTATAGAGATAGATCGAGAAAATTGCTTGGCCTAAGTCAGAGTACATACATCGACAAGGTGCTAAAAAGGTTTAGCATGCAAGATTCTAAAAGAGGATTCTTGCCGATGTCACATGGCATAAGTCTCTCAAGAACTCAATGTCCTTCCACAGAGTATGAGAGATAGTGCATGAGTAAGATCCCTTATGCATCTGCGATTGGATCTATCATGTATGCTATGTTATGTACTCGTCCTGATGTCTCGTATGCTTTAAGCATGACGAGCAGATACCAATCAGATCCTGGTGAAAGTCATTTGACAGCTGTCAAGAACATTCTTAAGTACTTAAGAAGAACTAAAGACATGTTTTTGATTTATGGAGGTGAGGAAGAGCTCATTGTAAATGGTTACACTGATGCTAGCTTTCAAACCGATAAAGATGACTTCAGGTCGCAGTCAGGTTATGTATTTTGCCTTAATGGTGGCGCTGTGACCTGGAAGAGTTCAAAGCAAGGGACAGTGGCTGATTCTACAACAGAAGCTGAATACATTGCAGCATCAGATGCCGCAAAAGAGGCTGTTTGGATTAAGAAGTTCATCAATGAACTTGGAGTTGTTCCTAGTATTGCTAACCCAGTAGAGCTCTATTGTGACAATAATGGAGCCATTGCGCAAGCCAAGGAACCTAGATCTCACCAGAAATCCAAACACATACTCCAGCGCTATCATCTCATAAGAGATATTGTTGACAGAAATGATGTCAGGATATGCAAAATACCGACTGATGATAATGTCGCTGATCCACTGAAAAAAGCCCTAACGCAGCAAAAGCATGATAGTCATATGAGATCCATAGGTATTAGATACATGGATGATTGACTTTAGTGCAAGTGGGAGATTGTTAGTGTATATGCCCTAAAACCAATCATATTGGTGATTGTAATTTTGAATCATGTTATTTTAATGGCAATTCCAATTATTATATTTATATATATTTTTTGTGTAATATATTTAATTATAATAATAACATTAGAATAATTGTATTCTTAAATGTCCCTAGTCATATATCATTGTGGATTAGGTTGCTTTGATATGTTAAGACTAGCATGTGTGAAGACTTATATGGGATATTAAGTTTACACATGAGTACAAGTTAGAGAACTTGTATACTGGACCGACCCATATTAAGAACACTACATGGATCGTTATATGAGTGTCATAAGTGGTTCTTAGTGATCATTATTAATATGGTCCTTTGACCTGAGATCACTAAGGTTCCCTACATGTGAGTTTCATATTTTGATACTATTCGATGTCACTAATTGTTAAGTGAATGCAAGGGTAGATATTGGATATGTCACATATCATGCGGAGGGGTTTGTGTGATCAAGATGGGATTTGTCCCTCCTATATAACAAAAGTAACATCTATGGGTCCCTTGATTAAGTAAAGCTGAGAAAATGCATGGCCGTGCTCAGATAAATTAACATGAGATGTCGATTACATTTGTTTCAGTCAGCTTACTTAGGAGTCAAGAAACCTTAAGATTGGGCTATATGGGAATGATACGGTCCATGTCTCGTGCTCAATCTAGATGTATAGGATAAAAGGACATAAGTGATGATCACGTGTAAAGGTTTAGTCAAATCACCGACTTTCTCATTACTTGGGTAATAATGATGTGTTGCTAGACACCAATCATTGTTTATGATTATTAATATGATTAATGGTCATTGCCGACGTAATGAGAGCTTGTAGGGTCGCACACTTAGAGCTTAGTGAATTTGGAATTAATAGACCAAATTGTTTGGGCTTAATATTTAGGAATTCATGTTATAATTATAAGGCCCAATAGTAAGCCTATAATTATACATGGAATAAGGCCCAAATAGGTTAGGTTTTTCTATGCACCTATTTAAATAGGCTTATTGGGTAATAATAGGATGGCTATTATTATTCATGCACCCCAAGTAAAAGCATAGAAAACCCTAGCACCTCTCCTTGACAAAAATCTCTGAAGAGGCGTAGCTAGCACTACGAGGTGTAAGGAGATCAATTCCAACCGGTGTGTGTAGCGGACATTCATTAGTGATTCACGGGTTCGTATGGATACCACAGAAGTGCAGCCACATAAACGTTGTACTGGTGATCTGATTTACTGGTTTCCATTCCGGTTCGTGATTTGGAAGCAGATCGGATTTGCTGGAGCGGTCAGAAGATTTTTTACCGAAAGGTATAAACCCTAATCCCTAATCTATGGCGTTCTAAATTCGCATGGATCCTTGGTGGAAATCGTGCAAAAATTTTATTCCGTTGTGCATGTATGATGCGCGATTTCCAGCAGTGTCACACCCCGTGTACATTACCCATATAAGTTTTGTGCGAAAAATCAAGAGGAGAGGAGGAAGAATCGAAAATTAAAAAAGGGAGCTGTGAGTAGAAACCCTAGGAGAGACCCAAGGTCACCAAGGGCACCTGCTAGCATTGGATTCAAGCAAAGGATTGAAGATTCAAGCAAGGAATTTGTAGAGCTTCATGATTTGTTTAATTTCCCTCTCTATTTTCTAGTTTTTTGCTAGTTTTGTAATGACTTCACACTAAACCCTTGTGCTCAGCTGGAGTGAACTTGTTCATGGATTTATGGAATTGATTTCTATATAATCTAGCTTGATTTACTGTTGATTCATGGTTTGATTATGCTATTTTGTACTTGAACAAACTAATACTTCCGGAATATTGGATTTGTGTTAAGGATTAGTTGATTCTAGGTTGAAATGATCAATTAATTAATCGGATCTTGCATGATCATTGGGAATATCAATTAGACTTAGGAATTAAGCTAATTGGATTCTTTTGCACAGGATGAAATGTCTAAGAATGGATTCTAAAGCAATGTTAATGCAACCTAGATGAATGATTACTAGAGAAATTCTGGGCACTTAATCTTTTGGTTAGTAGCTAGTAGCCTTACAATGAGGTATAGCTTATTTTTGGTAATCCAGTAATCTAAATTAACAATAAACCAAGTTAGAGGATTATCTTCATTCTATAATGAAATGTACAAGGGAACCCTAAGCTGAGTACGCTTCCATCTCAATTGAATTAAATCTTTTTGATAACTAAGCTCTGTTTTGCATTTTATCCTTAATTCACAATATCAATCGATACGCCTAGATAATTTACCTTGAAATTCAGTTAGTATTCAACGTTCAATCCCTGTGGAGATGATATCTTTTATACTATAACTCGACTAAACCCGTGCACTTGCGGGATCACATCAACTCACCGATAGCTCGCTAATGATGGTGATCATGGTTGCACATGAGAAATAGAGGAAAGTGATTGCATTTCTAATTGCCTAGAAATAACTGTGATTTAGGAGCTCACAAATTGTTATAGGATGCAACCAGTTGCAAAAAAAGAATGGAGAAGAAAAGCACAATGAACGGTAGCCAAAAATTGCAAGTTCGATGCTAGCTTCCCTTAGCTCATTGAGTTAGTCTCACATGAAAGATTGTAGTGAGACAATGGAAGCAAGTGGCCCAGCTAATGGCGTCCACGGTGGAGTACAACATTGAACCAGAAATATAAGAGCTTTGAATAGAAACTAACGTGGAGGAAGAGGAGGATGCAACCACGTAGAGAGAGAGAGAAGGCAATAATCAGATGAGCTGGGAGAGAGAAAGCAGCAACAAAGATGAAAATTTTTCTTAAGTAAACAAGTTGCTATTCAGGTTTTACAAAAAAGAGGAGAGAGGTGGTGGGGTGTTTTTATTATTTTTTTCTAGAAAGAGGACAATAGCAAGAATAAAAATAATGGAAAATGGCACTAAAATCGAGACAAGGAGAGAGACCAAGTCATATGTGTATATAAGAGAGGAAGTTACTGAAAATTTTATAAAAAAATGAGGAATAGAGCAAATACTGTGAGCCAAGAGTTTTTATAATATGTTACGCATTTGCATTGGTTACTTTACACCTAAAATCTCATCCCTTCAAAACCTTTAAATTCAATCTTAATCAATTATTCAATTAGAAATTCATTTTTATAAAGCTAATTTTTATTTAAAATCTTAACTTAAGGATTTTTATCATCCCTCAATATATAAATATATATATATTTATAATAATTTGATAAATTTGGAAATCCTTGAATATATATTTTAATATTCTCCAATTTTTTTAAAATAATTTATGGAATAAAAACATATTATTTATAAATCAATGCATTCCTTTTTACTAAAATATTTTCAACTTGTAAGAAACTCTTTATATAAAAAAGAATCAATTTGAATTGATCTCAAATTAATATGGCCATATACAAAAATAGATAAATTTCAAACATTATTGTAAATATTATTTTTAATATTTCTGAACCTTTAAAATGAAAAAGAAACTTAAAACTAATTATTAACTATATAAATAAATATCCATAAGTATCAAAATTTATAAAAACTTTAAATTCAACTTAGGATATTACTACTAATTGAGAAATTAACCATTGTTCAAGTGGTTGAGTATGAAATACCTTATGGCCAAAAAGGTAAACTTCATTTTTTTAATCCTTATGTACTTTGTCATAATTGACTTACATTTGACACATTCTATTGTATAGGTATTATGATTCCTACTATGTTCTTTGGTATTGCTCCAAATTTAGCTAAACCAAAAGGGCTTTATAAAGAGGTTGAGTGAATTTTTTTGGAAGATGAAGAAGATGCTCTAATGGGAACTAATTAAAAAAAAGCACAACCAATGGGGTTAATTCAAAATGTCTAATAGTCAACTTGTAAAAAACCTACCAAGAAAAAGTAAAAAGAAAACCACTACTATCCCTGCTTGGTTTGATGCCCTTGCCAAGCCAACTATCATGAATGCATTGATTTTTTTGCCAATAAGGAACTCGGTCGCTCAACCATTAACCCTTAATTTAGGCTTGATCAAGGAGACTATATAGTCTTAAGTAAGTTCACTCCCTTCTTTTTGTAGTTTCAACTTCTTGATTAGCTATTTATATGCTAATATTCCTTTTCCAACTTTCCTTAAGAACATCTTGAGTTTACATTGATTCCTGCTACTTTTATGACTTAATTCACCTTTTCTAACACTTTCACCTTTTTATCAACTAAAGCAACCAATTAAACTCCCATTGACATTAAAATGGCATCCAAAGAATCAATGTCCAGCCATACCAACTCTAGTAAGTTAATATTACTAAGAGGATATAATTGCAAGCAAAGTTACACACCATACTTCATCAAAAGAAGCACATAGAGGATAAGGCACTCGAGATAGGTCACTTGCTAATGAAAGGGATGAAGGTTTGGAAGTGCACGAGGGTATTAGCATTGAAGTTGACATATATAAAATGAGGGGTGATGAGGGAGAAATTGGGGAAAAAGAAATTGCATGACAAGAGTATTAGTAATTTAAATATTTTCTCAAAGGTGGGTTATAAATAGTTTATTGGTAGATTTTTAAAGTCTCGAGTCAGTAAATAAAGAAATGGTATAAATGAGTGAATGAAACTAATCAATGCAAAATAAAATGTATAAAATGCTTTATAGAAGAGTAATTAAATGTAATTATTATTATTTCTTGTATATGCCACAATCAAATGTGTGCTTCAATGTTAAAGAGTGTAGAACAATGCTATTGAGAGGTAAGACCTCTCACTCACTTTCAGTGTTATGGATTAGAATAATTTGCAAGAGAAATGTAAGAAGTGGTAATTGAGTGCTACAAGTTACAAAATAAAAGTTAGGATTGGATGTAAAGTTCATATAAGATGAAGTAGTGACTTACCAAAAATGAGTCTCTTTTTTATGGAAATAATGGTATTTATAAGCCTTGGCTAGGTAGTTACTTGCTTGTTAGCATTATGGGTTATTACCTTTTTCTGACTTGGTTAGGCATGTTGAATGGTTATTGTTGATTTTGGTAACTAACTATTATCTTTTTAAAATTTTCCCACTATCCACCAAGTGTTGAGCAAACAATAACTAATTCTATTACATGTCTTTGAGCATATTATCTCGAGAATATTGCAATTACAACCACATAACTCACTTTTCAACTTTTCTTAATGAATCGACAAGAACAAAATTGGAGCTTTATCCTTTTCATAGCTTTTGACTTCATCTCTCCTTAAATAGTGATTGCCAAGGTACTTGATTAGGTTGAATTGTTAACTACTAAAGCTCTTTAAAATGGGCTAATAAATGTGTAGTTATCAATGGTTGAATTTGAATTTGAATTTGATATTTATAGTTTAACATATTTTAGATTGTTGTCTTGTTTATGAACATTGCATATAATAAAGTGATTGAAAATTATATTTTAAAACTTATTTGATTGTGAAAGACTTAAAATGGCCTTTAGTATAATTTTTTTTGTCCAAACATTTTTCGCACTCAATATTTCTATTTCAATCACATGTTCAACTAATTACGTAATAATCATTATTATATTAAAGCTCAAATTCAATCTTAATATAGTTCATGTTTAGATATTGATAATACATTCCAAAAAAAGAGAAAAAAATGGAATTTCTTAATTTATATATATATAATAATTCAATTCAATGAGATTGCTTCTAAAAGGTAGCTTAGTTATAATATCAATTTAAATTTTAAAAAGCTTATTTGATACTTAATGGTGACATTTTTTCTTCTTCTTGTTTTGGTTCATGTATAAGGATTCTTAACTTTAGGCTACTTTTATTTCTAAACAATATGGCTATGATTGTGGCATAATATTTAATTTGATAGATACATGTTAGCTTTTTTTAGTGATAGTCATTGACTTTTGTTTATGGTTAAGATGCCAAGAAAAAAAAAAAAGAAAATTAAGATCACCTACAATATATTTAAAGCTTAATAAAAAGTTTATGGTATTACAGTATCATAAAAAGTAAAGCAAACTACATTTATTTTCACTAAAATTTAATGCAATTATGCTCACATTACTTCTATTTTTAAAAATATACACTTACATATTTCCTTTAATTTAAAAATACATTTATGTTTCTTTCTTTTAGAAAAGTAAATGAGGTAAATAAATATTTTTTAAAAAATAAAAGGGATGTAAGTATAATAAAATTAAAATTCATAAGAATTAAATGGAATTTACCTCATAAGAAATTGTAGGCTTCATTGAATATCTAGTCCCACCAAAGTGGTAATGTACTATCCTTAAAAAAAGAATTATTTTTTACTGATATGAATAGTGTAAGATCCACTTGCAAATCAATGCTTGGTACTAACATGTATGCTCATTGAATAGGATTTGCAAACTTTAGTAAGCAATGAAGCAAAACTAAAGATACAACATTCATTCTTTACATTTACATTTTCAAGTATCACCCTTGCTATGTATAGTAATATAATCTTGTAGATTGGTATAGGGTCACCATTCCACATACTAAATTTTTATAGCAAAAAAAGATCATAACTTAGAATTTTTTTAAACATTACATGGATAGCTTGTGGTTAACAAATGCATCTAATTATAACACTTCAATTTGATGACAATAATAATGAGGATAAAATGTTAACTTAATATGGATGCAATATCTTACAAGTGATTGCATATGTAACCTACTTTGCAATTATATTACCAAGCTCTCATCATTGATAGGGTCGCCAGCACAAACTCAATAAGCTAAAAAGAATAACATCTCATGTGGACAATCATGCTACAAGAGATTGAGGATATGAAGGGATTGATAGAGTATCAGAAGAAAATGATAGTTTCTAATCTAAAAAGCCTACCTCTAATTGTAATGTAGTTTGAGATTTCAATTAGTTTTTCTTAGGTGTTTTTTTCATAGCAATAATATTTGCTTCTTAATAGTTGTTTAAAATGCCCATGGATAAAGTTAGGCATTAACTACATAATAACTACCTAAAACTTAAGATAATTGAGCAAATAGCCTTATTTTTAAAATTTTACTAGAAAAACTAAGATCACTTGATAAAATTTTACTTATAAGTTGATATGTGTCAATGTCATATTTTAATATACATGAATGCATTCCAACCTCTCTTCCAAAAATAATGCATAACTACACACTAATATAGAATAATCCTTTGCTAATGAACAAATCAATGAGATAACAAGGAAATTAAAATGTCAATAATGTTGATAAATAAGACTAAAATTAAGAAAGAGGAAAACTTACCATTTGAATTGGAATTGTCTTTGCTATGAACCATGTTGAGAATATAAGTTTTGTTCTTATCACTATTAATGAGTTCTTCAAGAAATGTGGGTTTCACTTCCTTTAGAGCACAATGAATGGTGATTGTAGTTTTTAATGCAACTTGAGAGAAGGTCATGGTTAGTGAACTAAACAAATGTGGCACTCACTTTACAATACATAGTAATCAAATAATCATTTTTCACTTTTTTGTGATTAGGAATTTTATGTTCAAAAAGTATATTGAACATGTGTACCAACCTAAATGATTTTAGGAAATTAATGTCTCAATCAATACTACAATACTTTAGGCATTAAAGCTTATATATTAAGGACCAAAAAAGAAAGTTAGAACAAAAGAATGCCTTCCAAATTTAAGCACGGATAAGATATTTTAGATGATAAGGTACTAGAAAACTTTCCAAAAAAAGAAAGAATAAGATGAGGAAGAGTAATGAAATAGAAATGACAACTTATTGCATTCAAAATTCAAAATAAAAAATTGGTTTAGAAAAGTATCTCTTTAATTTTAATTCAAAATGGATGCAAAAATTGGATGATAACAAAAGTGACATTTGCCCAAAAAAAAAAGGAAGTATGGGCACAAAATTAGTTAAAATAAATAAAGTGGTATAATATTAAGAGGAAAGCAAATGAAGGGATACCATAAAAAGGCAAACCTAGTGTGCAAAGAATGGTAAAAGCAACCAAGTAAGGAAGAAATAAGAAAAGAATGGTAGCAAGCCACTTACAATATTGTAAGTGAGAGTACTTACGTCTTAAAGAATGAGAGAGTTCAACATATTATAGTATCAAATATTGGATCAACCAAAAGTAGAAACCATTTTGACATATTTGATTATTTAAAATTATAATATAGAAAAACAAAGCGGATAACACAATTATAAGAGTCAATTGCTTAATAATCTCACTCTTACCCTTTATTATCGTTACCAACAAAAATTAATATTCAAAATAATTCTCATTGCAAAACAAAATGATGAAAAAAAATACCAATTCATTAACTTTATATCTCCATGAAGCTTTTTCATATCACTGATCACTAGCCTGCAGAACAATTAATTGACAAGCTTAATAATCAAGATAGTAAAGATATAGATCCATAATAGATATCATTGTTGTAATTAAGACATACAAATTCATCATTTAGAAGATACCAAATAATCAATTTCTTGCATTTATTACAAAGTTGCAATTTAGAAACAAGAAGGTAACAAAAGAGTAAGAAAATAGAAAATCAAAAGAGTTAAAAGTTCTTACTATTACCATGACCATAACATACACATATACTTTAGTATTAAAACCATAAAAATAACTGAAATTCACTTAAGAAAAAGTATTTGGTTTGCAACTTTCATCCTATTAGTCAATAATTAATTAAATTTAGAATTCCAAGTTGTAAAGCCATTGGATTTTGTTTCATGGTCCAATTTAGCAACAAAAACATTATTCTCCCTTAATTTTGCATTTAAATGTTTGAGTAAAAATAAATATAATAAATTCATATAAAACTAATAAGGCAATTGAAAAATAGTAACTTTACCTATTAAGGAAATTTGCAAACACTTGTATCCTTTAAGAAAAATGGTGTGAGTAAATTTGTTGCAAACTTTAGAAATTCCATGATTTGTGACCTATATTAGCCATAACAACATGAATTACATTAGCAATAGATATGTTCATTAACATAAAAAAACATCTTTTAGCTTGATAGATGAATATGTTCCTATTTCTAATAACAATAATTAATTACAATAATAATAATAAGCCATGTTTACACAAAGGAATATGCTATGCCTTTTGTAAAGGGATAAAATCTTTGGGCGAATAATATTACTATTAAAAAGGTAAATAAAACATTAGCATATAATAACTAATAGGAATAATCACATGAAATTGTAGGATGTATAGCTAATCTAGCAACTAAAAATCTATAAACAATTACTTGCTCAAATATAAAATATAAATGGCTTTGAAAAAAGTTATACAATAGATAGTACTTTCGCGTATAGTGTTTCCATTATATAAAAATATAGACTCCACCTGGACATAATGGCTTTAAAGGGAGAATAAAGAGAATTAAAAAAACTTTAAAAATTTTATATTATAAAATTTAAGAAATTTTAAACTATAGTATTCCCATCTATCTTAAAATACAAATATGATAAAGAAGGAAAATATATAAGAAGCTTAGGTCCCTAAATCATATAAAGTAAGTAAAACTAGAAAGGGCAGGGGGAAAGGCATATACATAACTCTAGTTATTACAATATGGATGGTCAAGCAATTTGAAGGATTGGATAGAGTATAATTGTCAATAAATGTATAGTAACATGTAAAAAATTATCAACAACCTAGTTATTTACATCACTTGCCTACCATAGTTATGCAAATCTATTTCAAATTGAGAACCAATTATGCTTAAAAGAAGTAAGACTAAATCATTATTTGATAAGTTAATCTAAAATTTGTTAAATGGATCCTCTTAATGAATACAACACATTCAAAGATTTCTTCAACCATTAGTTAGTAAATGTAGTATCTATCTAAATCTCAAATTATAGAGAGTCGTACCAGCTTTGCAGCTATAATCATCATAAGAATATAACTAACTAAATGTTTATAACACACTTTTTTAGCTAGAGTAGTTGCATAATTTACAACTTTCAATGGTAAGGAAAGTAATCAAGACAAGCACATTGAAATAAGCTTAGGCAAAGTAAGAACTATTTGATTCATCAATGTATTTGCTTTTGTGACTATAGAGAGGAGAAGATAGAGATAGGATATACTTAGGCAAAGTAGGAACTATTTAATAAGAAAAGATGTTTCCAATGGTCCCATTCACATAAAAAGCCTAATACGACTAATAAAAATGTTTCCTTACCACTTTTAACCATTGAGAGCATTTGGCCATTAATAAATCCATTTAAAGAACACATTTGATCTTTTTGCAATTCCTTTAGTTTTGTTGGCTTCTTTTATAGAGAAAAAAATTAAAGACACCTAAGCTTTTAATAATGAATATTCCTTATCCATATTAAACATGTTAACATGGAATCTAAAAATTAATCCAAAATTAGTGTTGTATTTAGAACAAAACACTATAGATCTACAAGTGCAATAAAGTTAAAATCAATGTAGTGAAATAAAGAATAAATATAGAAACCACATTTTCTACAAAAAAAATATAGAAACAAAAAATGTAAAGTGAAGCATCCAAGGTGGACTAAAACATGTAATATCACATTCATTCACCAATTTACTCACTAAAATACTAGATAAAGTAAGGGAATGAATGGAAATAATTTACTCATTTTGAAAGAGAGGAACACAACCAAACATGCTATGTTGCTTAATCAAATAAAAAAAAGAAGATAAAAGATAAAAAAACAAACTCAGATATTTTAGGAAGAATGGTAGTTACAATTTAAAAAAAGTCAGATAGCAAAATTTGAATATGAAAAGGAAAATTAATGGGGCTTATAAGGGAGAATTTTCCTCATTTGGATACTCCACAACATAAAAAAAATCTAATTCTAAATCAAATAAGATTGATTAAAATTGGTTGGGGGTTAAAATGGAAAATTTTCCCTATTTGGTCAAAATCTATGCATAATCAGGATTAGAAATTAAGATTATAAAAGTGGAAACAAAATTAGAGATTAACACAATAAGATTTCTTCAAATCTAGATATATAGAATTAGATCAATCAAACCTAATATAAATAAAAGCAAATAGAGCAATTCAGTGGACATGTATTTATGCTTAGTTAAGAATCTAAAAGTTGATCCATTTAAACTAAAAGGCAACAATGGTGTAAGAAAAGAAATAAGACTATATAGTTCTTTAAAATTATAGAGCATGATTAGTTTATTAAACAAAAATACTAGATTATAGTCTCCAACTATGAATACTTTTTGTAAACAAAGCTAACATATTCAAGATATTCTAATTTGACAAAAGAATAGAGTAAGCAATATAAGGAAGGAAATATGATACCTTAAATATAGCGCATATATATATTAATCACATTCCACTGGGTCCAGCTTTTTTATTTATGACAAAAATTTGACACAAGAAGTTAATTTAGTTTTCTTAATACATATTCCATGCATCTTTTTTTATCATTATTATAATAAAATTTTTCAACAACTATAATGAAAGCATGTTAAAATAATACAATATTTACCTTTTTTAGTTTCTTTAATACAAAAAATAAAAACCAATGTGAAATTATTCACAAAGAATTGATTACATAAACAATTAAATCTACCTGTAATCAATCAAGGGTATAGAGTTAGCAAGTTTTCTACAATCTAGATCATACCTAAGGCTTTGCATGTCAAGAGCAACCTACTAACCTAGACCTCTCTAGTTTACTTTGCTTTAATAAATCTACTATTTCCATAGGTTCTCTAGGAATTGGATTTAATTTTGAAACTAGTTCAAGTCCTAGTGTTGCAAAATAGTATCCATATAATAATTAGAAATAAACTTGAAATTAGATAGGAAGAGAGCATTAAGATCACAATTTGAATTTAAATGAATGAAACATAACTTAGAGTGTATAAAGCAAATTTAAAATTGAGTAACCAAAGAAGAATTTTTTAGAATTATAGGTAAATCATAAATGTCAATTCAAAAAATGGAAGCTTAAAAAGGAAATTTCTCAAACAATCAAGAAAGGAATCTTATTGTACAAAAGAAAAGATAACTCGCACATTCAATTTGAAAGCTTCCCTAAATTGTAGCAAAGTATAATAAAAAAGGAGCAATAAAATCTAAAGAAATAAAAACAATGAACAAAATATAAACAAAAATAAACATATTAATAGTAAAGAAAAAGAAAAAAATTAGCAACCAAAAAAACTTGACCATGATGATCAAGGAACTTAAAGATATAAGACATTTTATCTTATGGAGATGGTAATTAGTGATGGATTTATTGCCAGTAAATGAGATTATAGGCCCTAAATATATATTGCGACGTTAGTAATGGAAATAGTGATGAGCATTTAAAAATTTATTGCTAATTCTATCAGTAATTTGTTTAATTTCTTCAATTTTAAAAGTAAATACTAATTTTAGCTCTAAATCCATCAATAAAATTTATTGACAGAATTAGCAATGAAATAAAAAAATTTATTTCTGAACTACTAATGGATTAAGTGACAAACTTATGTATTTGGCAAACTCATCTAAAGTGAATTCTGGCTCTAGATTTATCATTATTTGGAATGCATTGTTTCAATGAAATAGGTTAACAATGAACTAATCCATTGCTAGTTCCATTAGAAATCTAGATTTTATATTAGACCCTTGATTTCAACCCTTTATTTTTCCGCTTTCCCTATCCTTTTCTCCTTTTTGTGTTGTTGTTGCATTTATGCCTTCTATGTGCTCATCTATGGCTAGATGCTCATTTTAATTGATGAATTTTTCTCAATTTATTCTATTTTGGTATTTTTCCCATTTTTTAATTTTTAGGTTTAATTTTTGGATTTGTTACATATCCTACTTATTTTGACCTTAATTTGTATGATTTAAGCTTAATTATATTCTATTTAATTGATTTGTATGATTTTGAGCTTAATTTCCATGTTAAATGTGGTCTTTAAATAATCTTGAATTTGATTGCTATTATTTCATGGTTGCGATTTAATTGTTCTTTTCTTAATATTTTATCAATTTTCTTTTTCACTCTTGTTTGTAAAAAAATTGAGATCTTCAATAAAGGTTTTTTAATTTATTATATTTCACTTTGTTTTATTTTTATTTTTTTAATGTTGTTAGGACCTTATCCTTCATTAGAAGATATACTATAAAGCAATTTTTTTGTTTAATTTATAAAATGAGATCTTCACTTTCATAAAAATTATATTTTAATTTCTTTAATTTTAAAAAAATGGATATTATTGAAATTTTTATTTTGAAAATTTTTTAATTTTTAAAGGTAGTTTTCACTCATGAAACATATACTTTAAAGCAATTTTTGTTCAATTTTTAAAATGAGATTTTCCATCTTTAAAAAATTATAATTTAAATTATGTTTAATTTTTAAAATGAATAATCAATCATAAAAGGTATACTTTAAAATGAATAATCAATCCAAAATGTAGGAATGTTGTTAGATATGACTATGTAGTACATTGTTAGACTCGTAATTTCAAACCTCATTTAATCTTCACATGGTATTGTCTTCCAATTGTGGGCCCTTAATATATGCAAGTCAAAATGGCTAGTTACCATTTTTTGTACAAATTTTTGGGATGATTTTAAACCATTAATCTATAATAATCAAATAAGGTCTACTAAATTTATTCATCTTTTGTGATCCTTAATATAAGTTAAGGAATGTATATCAATTGCATTATATATATGGTTGCATTTTTAAACACAAGTTATTTAGTTACAAAAGTCAATATTAATTTTAGTATTTGTATTAGTTAAATATTTTAAAACAAATAGGGTCTAATAGATTAGTCTATAACTGGTATAATTTAGCTTGACGTGGGTGCGGTAGAAAATGATAACAATTGCCTAACTTGGTAAAAGATTAAAACCAATTAGTTTGACCTAATAAAGAATTGGAATTGTAAGGGTTAGCCTGTTAGTTTAGTTTTCCTAGGCTAACGGGTTAACTTATTAGATAGCCCATTATCATGATAATATAAGTAAATAAAAAATAATTAATTTATTAATGTACTTATGAATATATATTAAAATTATACTTTGATATATATATATATAATATTAAAATTATATATATTAGAAATATTAAATATTTTTTAATGTTAAAATTAATGAATTTATTTATTTAATATTGTCAACTTATATTATAGAATTTTATCCAATAAAAAATTACATTAAAATTAAAAATTACTAAAAATTATGAGATAAATTTAAATTATTATAAAAAAACATAAAATTAATATAAAATAATTACATAAATAAATATATTAATTAAACTAATAAATTATTACTATTAAAGCAAAATAGTGATATATTCACATATATATATATATATATATATATATGTTATGAATTTAGTTAATAAAATATTTGTTATTATTTTAATTAATGGTAAAATTTTTTTAAATTATATCTTATGATTTTTACTCTACTGATTGCGGGGTTTTCTACATAAAAAAATTGTTATATCTTAATTTATTTTCCTACTCTTTCAATAATATCAAGTGATAATAATATAAAATTTAGAATGATGATAATGATGATAGTAATAATAATTGTTGATTTTAGTTAACTGATTATATATAATTAGCAATAAACGGACAAGTGATGTAGCAATAATAATAAAGTATAACGGGTTATAAAACTTGCTTAGTGTTAGTCAATCTAAGACTAAGACTAGGACAGGTATTATGACAACTTGACTTAATAAAAAAGTAGTTCAATTTAGGACTAGTCCAACATACAATATTTGTCTGTTAGATTAACTTGTTAAAGTGGAGTTACCTTATTTTAATAGGTCTAGTACTAGTATTAGTTTTTAGATAAGCTAGTATTTTTTAAGTTAGAAAATTGAATGTATTTCTTAGTTGAGTTAGAAAACTCCAACATAGGTTTAGTTTTAGTTTTAGTATTAATATTAGTTTTTAGGTAAGTTAGTATTTATTAAGTTAGAAAATTGAAATTAATTCTTGATTGAGTTAGAAAACTCTAACTTAATTTTAATTTTATTATTAGAATTAGTTTTAAGGTGTGTTAGTATTTGTTAAAATTTGAAATTAACTCTTAGTTAAGATTAAAAACTACAACTTAGCTTTCATATTATTATTAGTATCAGTATTAATTTGTAGGTAAGTTAGTATCTATTAAGTTAAAAATTTAAATTTAATTCTTAGTTAGATTAGAAAGCTAAAATTAGTTTTAATTATCATATTAGTATTAGATTTTACATAAGTTAGTATTTGTTAAGTTAGAAAATTGAAATTAATTCTTAGTTTAGTTAGAAAATGACACCTTTGTTTTAGTTTTAGTATTAGTTTTTAGGTAAGTTAGCATTTGTTAAGTTAGAAAATTAAAATTAGTTCTTAGTTAAGCTATAAAACTCTAACTTACTTTTAGTTTTAGTATTAGTATTAGTATTTTGCTTAATTATTTGTATGATTATAACTTAATTTGTATAATTATAGGTTAGTTTATATTGTAATAATCAATTATTTCATTTGTTCAACGTTGTAATTTAAGTATTATGTTATTATCATGTAAAGGTAGATCCTCTTTTAGCAGGGGTGGTTATAGGCTCAAAGGTTATGGTGATGATAGGATGTTAACAACTCCTTCATCTTCAGCCACTTTGAGCACCATTCCATCTACAACCATAACACCAATACCTTCGTAGTAGTCACTTAGGTAAGATTCCTAGACTTATCAACCAACTCTTAAGGGTTTTTCTTAGCCTGCTCCTTAAGACCCTATCTAACACATTGTCCTGAGCCATACCACTTGTTTAGGACATCCATTAGTATATCCCTTAGGTAAACACTCAATTGATTGTAGGATTAAGTGTATTTGGAGATTGACTCATAAATATTAGTTAACAATCAATGATATGATTATTTCTTGTTATACTAATTAATTAACTTTTAATGATTTATTTTTATTAATTTGTATTGTTTTGTATTTATATTGATTTTGCACTGCTATATTTAGTTGTGGTTGTAGGTTAATTGTTACATCTACCTATGGTCTTATTAGGAACATAACAAAAGTGATATAGGCACATTTCATAGAGTTGGCCCTCACTTATCCAATGTCTCCTAAAGGCTTAAAGATGACTAGTTTAGGGATTGAAAGGTAAATTTAGATTTTAATATGATCATGTATTTATATTTATATTTTAATTTGAAAATTTACACCCATTTACTTCAATTATTTAATGTTTGTAGGCCATGTAACAGTGGCAATGTGAAACCACATATATGAGAAAGAAGAAAATTTCATATAAGGCTAGATTATTGAATGGACTAAAATCCATGGATTAGATTGGCTTTGACAAATTGAACTATTTAAAATTTGATTAAATTTTTCATAGGTTTATATAGAGTGTTTTATGGGAACAAAGTTTGTACTAACTAGGTGGACATAGATTGATATGTAATCTTACAAATAAAGTTCGTAGACTTATGGATCAAACTATAACCGTAGATTGAGCTAGACCACCTAAAATTTAGTCTTTTTATTCATAGGTTTATATAGATTGAAATATGCATAGATCAATTTGTACCTACCCATTTAAGATTTTTATTTATGGCCACAACTAATTGGAAAGGCATGATGAATCAAATAAGGAAAGGCCTACTAAAAAAGCCCGAGTGGATGTTTGAGCACATTTTTTATGACCTTAAGAAGAAGTGGGCTAAAGATACTAACTTTAAAAGAAAACAAGAGGTTAACATAAAAGAAAATAGGGCATTTAATATTGGAAGAAGCTTGCATACTAGCGTTCCATCTTCATATCTAAGCGTAAAAGGAAAATGATGAGTTTTAGTTTTAGTTTAAAGTTAGTTTAAGTATTATCTCATTCTATAACTTACTTTTGTATCAATACATAAATTTTTAAGTTACTAACATTGGTTAGATACTTAATAATCTAAGATGCTCTTACATACTCATACTTATACGGGTAAAGGGGTACCTACTGATTTGTAGATGAGAGTGTAGAGATGACTTATGTAAGATTTAATAACTATTCTTGATATGTTTTATATCATATATTTTTATTTATAAAAAATATTTAGCCTTCAAATTTAATTTTTAGGGTGAGTAAACTAGGATGCTAGAGGGATAGTCCTATTAAGCATTAGTTGAGAGTGGTAAAGGTAACTCTAGATAGGTCAACAAGAGCTCATTATATATGGAGGTAGGTGGTAACTAGATATATGGTGTAGGCTTGGAGATACACTATATCATCATCTACCATGGTTGGTTTGTTTTTACAACCTAAGCTACAAAAGCACCATTAAATGGCAGCAAATAGAGCTTGAGGTGGCATGAGAGAAGATAACAGCCTAAAAATAGTGGCTTACTTCTTAGTAGATAATGATTAAGTAGTATAAGTGCAACTTTAGAGTGTCTATCAAGAGTTTGGATATGGCATCAGTTACTAACTGACTAGGGAGTCAGGCATCATGGGAATAACCAACAGTGAGATGTTGAGTGCTATCCTCATAAAGTATTTATTTTTATATGTATATACATTGGATATGAATTTTTTTATACATTGGATTTCATTAATTTTATTATTTTTATGTTATATAAATAAAATATTCACATTTAGTTTTGTTTTAAGAAATTCAATTTGAATATTTGATTGTTAATAAGTTTTAGGCTTTATGAAATTTTATTATTATAAGGTATTTGTTGTTTAGCTTGCTACAAAAATAGGTAACATGTTAACAAATATATCTTAGTTTAGCAATGTAATTCATGATGAATTTTTTAATAACAAAATTACTAATTTGTAGGAATTTCCTAGCTTAGCAATGGAATTACCAATGGATCTAAATTAGTGATGAAAAAAAATCATTGCTAATTTTTAGTTCAATGACAAAAATTTCATCTATAAATATAAGCAATGGAGAAAGGCATCACTAATTTCATCTATCTTTGGCTTGCAAAATTAGTGGCAAATAACAAAAATCTATACTAATTGAATTAGCTACACACTATTTACTTATACCTTATAATCCAATACTAATTTCATTGTTATTTTTTTAATAATAAATTTTCAAGATTGTTGATTAATTTTCCATCACTAATTATTATTTTTTATCAACTATTCATACTTAGGCTTAGAGATGTTAAAATGCCTTAAATTTACAATGCCCTATAGGGATTGATCTAATAAAGCTTAGGGATGTTTCAAATTTTGGCTTCGCAAGGCAAGGAATAGGGCATGTTTTCACCCTAAATACACCTTATCTTGTCCTATAGAACCCCTCTATTATAAAATTATTATATTTTTATTTGCACATAAACATACATATATATATATACATACACATATATATATATATGCATAATTATTTTTAGCTATTTTCATAATTTAATTATTTAAAAACTAAAAATATATTAAGATTTCACTTGAGATGATAAAGGTAAAAAGTAATAATATTTTGTTAGTTATGTATCAATTTTTTTAAGCTTTAAATTGCAATTATATATAACTTTATACTTATATTATAAGATTTTGATGATTATGTATGATTTGTAATATTTAAAACTAGATTTTTCACCTTCTTTCCTTATTTATTAACGTTTGAGATTACTTAATAATTACATATAAATTTATAACCATTTATTTTAAAATTTATATTTTTTAATTTCTTTTATTAATTACCATTCTTTGCAAATCCCTGGAGTACTCTGTTGCCTTGCAAGAGATGGGCATAGGGTGAATTTTATCCTTAAACATGAGGTATAGAGCAAGACAATATTTTATCTATAACAATAGGGTATGAGGCAAGAGAAGATTGATATGCTCTTGTTCCTAATCTTGCTCCATCCTATCGCCATCCCTATTTAAGCTTCCCTAAGCCCTAATTCAAATTATCTTTTATGAACTCAAAGCCAAAAATTTCTAAAAACCAATTTCAAATCAAAATAACTGTAAGAGAAAAATATTAAAGCAAGCAAACCAATTTCATACTTATAAAAATAGAGCAAGTAAATTAATTTTAATGGACATAACATATCATTTTTTTTATTACAACCAAGGTTTTAACTAATGCAGTGAAAGCATGTTAAAACAATACAATATCAACCTTCTTCAACTTTTTAATATAGAAAAGAAACAAATTGATTCATATTATTACAAAAAAATGAAATAAATTTACCTCTAATTAGTCTAGTGCAGAAAGTAATCTGCTATCTAAATCATAATTAAGGTTGTGTGTTAAGAGTAACTCTATTAACAAATAAATCATTAATGGTCTAAACTTTTACAAAACAAATAGATAAAAAAACGAAAGAAAAGGATAAGTGAAAGAATGAGAGAATGAGATGAAAGATCTAAACATATATTACTTTCAAAAAAATTATATGCTCAATTTTGAATTTGAATTTTGGTAATGCTTGTAGGTTAACTCTTTTATATGGTCAAAATTAGTGCAAAGGATAAAAATTCATATGAAAATGGGAAGAAAGCCAAACATGGAAACCATTTAAATAAAAGAATATAAAACTAGAGTATTATTAGTAGATTTCCACTATTATAATTGATTTGTGGACAAAGTGGCAATTGAAAGCAAAAAGCAAAAATGCTCAACCATGGACATAAATGGATTGCATAGAATGGGAAACAAGAAAGCATAGGGACTGCATAGAAAGGGTAATAAGAAAGCAAGAGCAATTAAGATAAAAGACAAAAGTAGTAATTTCAAACCTTTAATCCGTTGGACACCTTAGCAGATTAATGGAACAATGTGAATAGCGATTAAAGGACCAAGTTGGCAAAGAAGAAGCTTGCGTTACTCTCTACAATTGTGCAGAAGCAGTTTATTTTATAAATAGGAACCAGTAAAATACAAGACTTTTATTATAAAGTCAATTATGGCTTACATGATCATGAGGCTTAACATATTATTTTAGGCCATAAAATGCATGTGCAATAGGCATTCTTTGACTTAAAATATAATTAACTAAGTAGGATAATTTAATTAAACCACCGTATTAATTTTGTTTGATTAGGACACCTTAACTCACCATTTCACTCAAGCTTTACTCATTAATTCTCCTTTAGATAATTAAGAGGAATTAGAAGCACAAATATTTGGCTATAAGAATGGAAGTTGAAGATCAATTAATTGGATTACATATCTTCATTTTATTATTTTAATAACATGAGTGGTTCATCCACTAGATATATAATTTTAGGATCGAATTCAAAATATGAAGGAAGGCAAGGTCCTTATATAATACCATATGCCACATGAATTTAATACTCTAAATAACCATCATTTTATTTAATTCTAATTATTCTAAATCACCTTCATTTTTTAATTCTAATTATTGATATTATATGGATTTTTTTGTGAAATTAGAAGTGGAAAAAAGTAAATACAACAATTAAACCTCTCATTCATTGATAAGGTGATTATTATATATCCTTCAAATTTTGTAATAATTAATATTAATAATTTCGTAATTTTACATTTGATATAATTATTAAATTTTTTGTTAACTTTGTGAGATTAAAATAGATAGATGAACATTCTTCAAAAGCCATGGCCTTGTATCCTTTGGGATTACAATCTCCAACATCCAAATTCCTAAACATTATCATTTGTCACGAGAAATCCACTTAAGCAGAAGCAAGTCATGTGATGAAAGGAAGAGCATGTGAACCCCTGGGCCTTAGATGATCGATCCTTGATTAACCAAACCATATTTAATACCGGTCAGCCATGACAATAGATTATAGGTGTCATCATAGCAGCATATTCTACAAAACCATTGCTAAAAAAGCTTCATTTATTTATTTTTCATAAAAATAAAATTATAAAATATTAAGACAGTGAAAAATAATTTAAATGTATGATATTAAATATAAAGAGTTTGATAGAAAATAGCTTTTTCTTTTTAAAGAAGAAATCATTTTTGTTTATTATTATAACTTTAAGTATCATTTTTTTAATTATAGAATATTGTTGTACAAACCGCTTCTTCATATATATATATATATAAATGACTTTTTTAATAAAAAATCTTTTAATAAATAAATGGAACCTAAAGTTACATTGGCTTTTTAGAAAATACATTTTATAGAAAAATTTTATTTACTTTAATATAAAATGAATGATATATAGCCACTATGCATTATACCTACTAATAGAAAAAATTATTAGACTTTTGTCTCATAACCTAATTGATACTCGAGTTAGACTTAAATTATGATAATAAGAAATAGGTCTGTCTAACCCGATCCAATGGTATAAATTTATTTTCATTAATATAATTATATAGTATGAAAATAGTTATATCTAATTATTTTTAATGTAAAATATCTAATTTAATATAATTAAATATTTTATGTATTTAAAATTTTTTTTCTATTTAAATATATATATTTTATATGAAAATTTTATCTTTTTATTAAAATAATAATAAAAATAAAAGTAATAGGATTTTGTTTCGGATCTTGAGCTATATATAATTTTAATTGGATTGGGTTAAGCCAAAATTTTAAAAATTAAACTGGCTGGGTTTGGATCTTTTTATTATAAGTAATTATACATTAAAAAGCCTAACTTGCACTTCTACTCTTTACTAAAATTTATATATTTAATATTGAATATATAGGTTATCTTCTGCTACTTTACTAAAATATAAATTATATTTTTATGAAAGATATTTTTTGCCAAAATAAACAAAATCTAAATAGTAATAACAAAAGGAATAAAAAAACACATGGAATATTCAAATAACATATTCAAGTGTAGGGCCATTTACTTGTATTTACTTGGCTTTGTGTCATAAATTGGCAATTATGATAGTTTGATAGGTAAACATGCTCGGTTTAAGATGAAACTTAGTAGAAAAATAAAGTATATTATGGGAGGTCTATGGTTGAAATTTGAAATCAATTTGGCATATATAATATTTTTTCTCGATTTTTCTAAGTTCAAGAGTATTTTGATAATTTTGGCATAGTTTAAGAATTCAAAGAAGTTTGTACTTGTAATCTTTACATTGTTATTTACATTTTGGTAAGTTTGGAATGAATTGGACACCTAGAACATTGCAAAAATAACTTATGATGACTGGGAAAAAGTATGTCTACTCCTATTAAGATGGATTTTGTTTAAAGACTCGTGTGTGGTAGCTTATGGCTATCTCTTATACACTCAAAACTATGGAATGAGGCAAATATTAAGTGAATGAAATGCCCCTCTCATTATCCAATTTGTCCCTTTTTATGCCCATTGTATTTGGAGGTTTTAGATATGGGATGATCTTGCAGATTAGTATACATAAGTGCTTCAGCGACATTTGACAATGGCTTGTAGATATGTTGTACATGAGATTTTATTTTATGAGTGATAAATCTTTAATGTCCCACTATTTTTACCAAGCATGCCATGAAAGGGTTTTGATAGAAAGGTTAGCATGTTCTCTAAGAGTAGCAAGCATACGTTGCATGATTTCAATTAACGAGCTACCAATTGGTATTAAAGCTCATTTTATGCTAGAAGGCCAAGATCGGGTAGGCTACAATTTGTTAAATGTGGCTTGTCTAATATTGTATAAAGGATGTGCAAAGCTATTATTCTTTGGCTTAAATGAGTTGTTGCTAAAGACTTGACTAAAGGGTACAAGAGACTGGATTGGCTTGAAAAATTAGTGTACAGGAGTATAAGGCACTTAAGTGATCATGAATTAGTGCATCAAGCATAAACATTTGTGCTAGAATGCTATCTTGCTTTTGTGTATAAGATATTAGTTATATGCTCATTCATAGTAGTGGTATCAAGGGATATAAACTACTATCTTGATAGATGAGTGAATTAATGGCCAATCTAGTAGAAGAAACCTTAGTCTTGCTAAAAAGCTTGATCATTTCCTGAGGGATTAGTAAAGCTAGAGGGTCAAGTCTTTGATCATGTAGAAATGTATGGCCATAGTTAAAAGGCACAATGGATTGCTCTAGTGGGAGTTATTTAAGATCATGTAAAGGTAGTCTAGAGAGATTGTTCGTGTTACTTATAGGAGAATAGTCAGAAGGCAAAGTAGAAATTTGAAGGAATCATTACTATATGCACATTTTGTGCATTAAATAAAGAACATATAATCTTCCTACAAGATTCTTTAATGTAATAATCTAGGCTATATAATTGCTTTATGGAAGGGCAACAATCACTCATAGGAGGTGTAACAGACTAGCGCTACATAGTTAGATTATCGAGAGACTTTATGACAATGATTATGAGTCCACATTTGCTCATGCATAAGTAAAGTGAAACTCAAGCTAAAGTAAAAAATGTTCTATGCTTAAACATTTTTAAGACGTTGAAGTAGGGGAGCCATAAGAGGATATGCTCAAAGAAATCATTAGAGGATGCATAGAGAAGAGGTTATGAGGATCATGATATTAGATAGCATTAACTCCTAGAGTGAGCTATGGTAGCTAATGAGTTGCCATAGGATATTAATTTGAAAAGGATCAAATGATCTAATTAAGTATGAAAGTGGTACTGTGAAGTGTTATGAATTAATTAAAAGCAATGCAAGTAGATTCTTAAGTAAGGTTATGGAGTCTATACATAACTATGGGATGGAATATTCGGTGGAAGACACTTGTTAGTAGACTATTTAGATTTCTAAGCATTACTTAATAGTTATAGTGTTAGCACACACTTTTGCTGTAAAGGTGGTGTTCGTGCAAGCTATAAAGGTAGTGAACACATTATTATAGAGGCAACTACTTATTGGATGAGTCACAGAGATAATAAGTTTAAGAGAGCTAGTAGGTAAGTTGCATTGGAAGATGTCAGGATACTTTGAAAAGAGATTACAAATGTAGCCTTTTAAGAAACTTATGGAAAATGTATTTAGCCAAAAGGATACTAACATTATAGAAGTGATAACGTAATTTTGAGATGGGATAAGTTTCATAGCATTTAAAGAGATAGGCATAAGCAGTTAAGGTAGTAACTCAGAGGAATAGGCTAAAGATCAACATGAAGTTTCAAGAGTGTAAGTAGATTCTTTATAGAGATGTGTTAGATTGAGGTGTCAATAAGAGCATTGACATTTGAAGTGGAGCAGAATGTTGCAAGCTAGTAGTTATAATAGTTTAATAGGAAAATGTACTCAATTTGAGATGAGACTTGGTGGAAAGATTAAGCATGTTATGGAGGACCTGTGGCTAAAATTTAGGATCAATCCAGCTTATGTACTATTTTCCTAATTTTTCTAAGATTAGGGGTACTTTGATAATTTTGGCATAATTCAAGAATTTGGAAGAGTTTGAAAAGTATGTATTTATGATCCTCACATTTTTCTCTTTGTGTTGGTACATTTTAGTGTGAATTAAACACTGTAGGCATTGTAAAAAGGGCTTATGATAGCTTGAAAAAAGTATGTTTACTCCTATTAGGAGGGCATTGTTCAAAATGTTCTTTAAAAAGGTAAAGTGTCTAGAAGGTCCGATGGGACACCTTGACACTAAGTGAAGGACTCACTCAAAATTATAGAATGAGACATATATCCTGTGAATAGAGTGTCCCCTTCCTTATTCAATTTATCCTTTTTTATGCTTGTTGTGCTCAGAGGTTTCACAATGTAGGATGATTTCAGAGATTAATACGTGTGGGTATTTCAATGACATTTAATAATGGCTTGTGAAAATGTTGTACTTTTAAATTTTATTGTATGGATGATAAATCTTTGATGTTTCATTATTTTTACCAAGTATGCCATGAAAAGGTTTTAATGGAAAGCCTGACATGTTCACCAAGAGTAGAAGCATGTGCCATATGGTTTTGGAGAGAGAGCTACTAGCACATGACACCTTAGCAAAGCAAGGCTAGTATGAATATGAGTTCGATAAATAGATGCCTAGGAATTTGGGTTTTGGTTATAATGGTTATGGATGTAAGGGCTTGGCTTCCTAAGAATCCATATTATCATTTTACAACAATTTTAATCTCATAAGTTAAAAGAGGAACTAATAATTATATGAAAATGTAGAATTAAAGAATTAAGGAGTTATTAATACTAATTATAAAATTTAAAGAATATAATAATAATTTTCATAAATAAAAAATGAATTATTGTCTTTACTTAATCAAAATATGAAACTACTATATTCACTCACTCACACACACATAAAAACTTAAAATTAAATTTAGGGTATGAAAAATGGTTAAACCATCCCTAAAAATCATTGTAATGAAACTCTTAAGATATTATATGGAATCTTGACATAACAATTATATACTGTGAGATTTCTTTCACATCCATTTTCGTAGAGCTTGAAGTATCTTAATTAGCTTAATTGATTTTTATGCTTGAGTTTATTTCTTACAGTTCACATCCTTGTCAAAGTTAAGCTTCAATTCAGCTTACACAATTCTTAAATATCATAAAACATATATCTCTTCAATTTGGCTTATTTATTATACATCTCAATCATGAAAACTATTCCTCCTACCCTGTAAACATGTCTAACTTATTGAGTAGAAGATAGAATATGTTTAGAAATTTAGAAAGAAATAGAAAGAAAATATATCAATTTGATCTTAGGGAAAAGCCTCACAAGTTTAACTAATATAAAGAGCTAGAATTTTCCATTCAAAAATATTAAGTATCAAAATTTGTGTGAAATATATATAATTTTTAAATCTTAAGGAAGATCAATCTAAAATTACTATATATAAAAAATGAAAATACCAAGGTTTTAGGGGCCATGACCTTGCTAAATCCCTTGATTTTGCTAAATGTACATATATATCACTTTTACAACCACATGTAAATAGATATTTCTTTGTCCATTTATTTCAATTGCAAAAGAAACAATATAACATTCTAATGGTCAAAAAATAAAATTGAAATAAAGTAGAAGGAATGATTATAGATAAGGTATTTGTTAATTTCCAATCAAGGCTATCAGTAGCTATATTACAAAATCTTTATTTTTTAGAGGATAGCTTTTCTGTTAATTTTCTTTCCCCCATATTTTCATTTAAACAATCCATTAAGATAAATGACTAAGGAATCTGTAGGGATTCAACTTCTCCTTCTAATAATTCTATCACTTTGCTCATAGAGAGATAATCATAAGACTTCATCTATATACAATTCAAAGCTATAACAATAATCTTTTAGGTTATCTTCTTTTCTTCATTTGTGGTGTTTCCTATAAGTATTGCTTGCTCAAATTAGTCATAAACCCATTTGGAAAAATAAGTTTTCCAAAATTCTCTACCACATTTAAGTTCTCCCTTATACCTATATTTCCATCAATAACATATCAAAACTATAAACATCAGTCTTATATAAGATGCTTCCAATAATTTTGTAAAATAATTCAAGTGCCATGTATCCTAATGTTCCTCTTACTGCTATTAAAGACATAATGCTATCATTTATAGGATATAACTTTTCAAGTCTAAAGTCCAAAATCTTTGGAATGAAATTTTCATCAAGAAGAATGTTATGAGGCTTAATATCAAAATGAAGAAATTCCATGGCACAACCTTGATGTAAGTATTCGATTCTTGAAGCAACACTAATGGAAATATCATAAATGCTTTCCTACCCTATTGATGAGTTCCCTTATTTCTTGAGAAAATAAATATTTATTGAAAAACCCATTAGTGTCATAAGTTAGTAGCTATGATAGTTCAATAAATAAATGTGCTTGGATTAAAACATGGCTTAGTGAAAAAATTCTAGAAGCTAGTGTATGTGAGAATGGTACATTCGAGTGACCATGGATTGGTACATTAGGCTTAAGCATTTATGCCAGAGGGCTATGTTGCTTGCTTGTGTGCATGGAACATTATTATGCACTCATTTATAGTAGTGGCATCAAGGGATGCAAACCATCATCTAGAAAGATGAGTGAATTGATAGTCTATCTAATTGGGGGAAGCCTTGGTCTTACTAGAAGGCTTAACTTTTACTTGAAGGATTGGTGGAATCGAAGGGTAAAGCCTTTGGTCATGCAATAATACATGGCCATAATTGTAGGGCATGAGTAGATTGCTTCAGAGGGAGTGGTCCAAAATCATATCGGGGCTATTCGAAGGGAACATTGAGTTACTTAAGGGAGTATAATCGGAAGGCAAGCTAGATTGCTTTAGAAGGAGTATTCCATGTCATGTTGAGATAATTCAGAAGGATTATTCTAGTTGCTCGGGGGAGCATATTTGAAAGGCTTAGGGGATATTCGAAGGAATCGATGCTATGTACACAATCTAGGTTGGATAGAGTGTGTATAATTTTCCCACATGATTCTTTAATGTAATGGCAACAGTGACTTTAGACTAGCATTACATTAGTCACACTATTAAGAGACTTTATGGAAATAACTATAGGTTCATATTTACTTGTACATAAGCAAAGTGAAGCTCGAGCTAAAGTGGAGGATACTCTATGCTCAACCTTTTTTAAGGTGTTGAAGTAGGGGATCCATTAGAGGATGTGCCTAAATAAGCTATCAGAGGATGCACAAATGAAGGGTTGTGAAGACTATAATGTTAGAATACATTAACTTTGAAAGTAGGCTATGGTAATTAATGAGATGTTAGAGTGTATCAATTCAGAGAGGATCAAAGGATCCAATCAAGTGTGAAAGTGACATTACAAAGTATAATGAATTGATTAAAAGCAAACTAATGAAGTTGGGAGCAAGGTTATGGGGCCTTTTAAATAGATCAAGCATCTGTCTTATCCCTTGTATCAATAGTTATGGGATATTTGGTGTAAGATACTTATTAGTAGGTAATTCAAAGTGTTAAGGAAAAGTCATAAGTTAAAAAGTTAGCATGCACTTTTACTTTAGAGCTAGCATTTGTGTAAGCTACAAAGGCAATAAGCACATAGTTATAAAGGCAATTACTCGTGAAATGAGTTATGAAGGTAACAAGTTTGAGAGAGCTAGCAAGTAAGTGGCACTAGAAAGTGTCAGGACACTTTGAAAGGAGACTACAAAGGTAGCTTTTTGAGAAATTTATGTAAGATGCATTTGACTAAGAGAATATTGATGTTATAAAGGCAATATCCCAAATTTGAAGTAAGGGAACATTCATAGTACTTAGGAAGATAGGCTTTGAGTGGTTGAAGGAGTAATTTAGAGGATTAGGCTAAAGACCACCATAAAGTTTTGAGAGAGTAAGTAGATTCTTTATGAGACTATGTTAAATTGAGGCATCAATAAAGGCATTGGCATTTGAAATAGGAGAGAATATCGTAAGTTAGTAGTTGTAATAGTTTAGCAACCAAACATGCTTGGATTAAGACAAAATTTATTAGAAAAATCTAACATGTTGTGGTGGTTATGTGGCTAAAATTTGGGATCAAATTAGCTAGTATACTATTTATTAGTGTGTGTGTGTGTGTGTGTGTGTGTTTCCTAGGAGTTAATCATAAGATGATTGTAATAACATAATGTATCATATTTGATTTTAGGTAGTGCAATTATTATATTTTATTTCATTTTAATATTTACACAATTTATAATTTAATATAATGATTGTCCTTAGAATAGTTTTATTATTCCTAAAATGTCCATAGTCGAATATTATTGTATAAGGGATAGTAATAATACATTGAGACTAACTTGTATGGTGACTATTGATTGTAAGTCATGAATATGTGATATCAAATCAATACATGGTTATATTATTAGTGAGTAGATGTACTAGATTAATCTTCTATGAGAATAGTACTTGGATTGTTATGTATCATTAGCATTCTTATGTGATCATAGTGTACGTAGTTCTTTGACCTGAAGTCACTATGGTTGCTTACATGAGGAGTCACACATTTTGATGCTGTCATGTGTCACCTTTAATTGGGATTTTGTGTAAGGTATTTATTTAACGTATCAAAAATTATGTAAAGGGATATGAGTGATGTAAATGAGACTTTATTCTTCCTATATAGAATGAGTGATATCCTTGGGCCTCTTGATTGAGTGAGACTAAGAAATGGATTGCTATACTTAAATGGATCACTATGTGATATTAATCATTTATTTAAGTTAGTCTACTTGGTATAAAGAAATATGGATTAAACATTGATGAGGATAACACATTCCATACCTCTAGTTTGATTTGGATATCATCACAAAAGGAACTGTGTTGCAAAGTATTGATCACACATTAGGAGAATGTCGAATCATAGGCAGTTCTACTACTTGGGTGGTAGTGACATATTTTTAGATGTTGCTCACTATTTATAGTCCACAAATGGGTCATTGTCAACATAGTAAGAACTTATAAGGTTGCATAAAAAGAGTAGGATAGAAATTAATTAGACTTTAGTTAAACTAAAATCATATTAATTTAACCTATTATTTAGTGCATATATATTATCGAGGTAATAATATATTATTCACATAATATATTGTATATTATGTAATATTATCTAATATTAAAGTAATGTTAAATAATTATGCCATTTGACATTAGATAATTATATTATGGGACAATGTTATTATCTAATAATATTTAATTATTAATATTAAGATAATATTAGATAACTAATTGATAAGTCATATTTCTCCTCATTCTCACCATGTTAGGAATAATGTATTAATGGTTGAGTGAAGTTAAAAAGAAAAGGCGATTTCCTAGTAAAACTAGGAAAGTGGCATGCCTTAGTTTTATAAAAGAGTAAGAAGGTGTCAATTTATATTAGTGAATACGAATTGCCACCTGAATAACCAAAAAATACATTAAAATCGTAGTCCCTTGTGAGAGAAATGTCTCCTTATAGATTTGTAGAGTTTGAAAAGTCATCATTCACTCTATGTGAATACCGTACTATCACTTGACTGTGTTTGTGATTCGTGATTTGTACTCCAAAAGATAATCCTTGTATGCATAATTCTTGATTTACGTCATTATGCATTGTTCTAAAAACATTTCACAATATTTCTAAAATCTTGTTGTGCTTAAGTGTATGTGAAATCCAACACTATTTTTCTTAGTTTTCCTAAGTTTAGGGATATTTTGATCATTTCAGAATAGTTTCAGAATTCAAAGGAGTTTGAGGAGCTTATGTTTGTGATCCTTGCATTTTTATTTTCATGTCGGTCAATTTATGAGTAAATTGGACACCTGAACCTTTAAGAAAAGGCCTTATGACAGTTTAGAAAAAGTATGTTAACTCCTAGCCGGAAGACTTTTACTAAAAATGCTCTTTAAGGGGATAGAGTGTTAGAAAGGCTTGATGAGGTGTCTAAACACTAAGCTAGGGTCTCGTATGTGTTAGCTTATGGTTATCCCTTACACACCTAAAATGATGGAGTAAGGCATATACTAAGAGAACAAAGTGTTTCTCTCCCTATTCAATTCTCCTTTTCAGTCCATTGTATCTGAAGGCTTCATGTGTAGAATGATCTTATAGCATATGTGTTAGGATTGGCAACTAAACAATTGCAGTGAAAACAAACCGATCCCAGATAAGAGATCCATGCAAAATGTTATATTAGAATAGGATTTGATCAATACCTTTCTGATGATTCAGGAACTTGTTCGCTAATCACTTTTTTAACTTCCTTTCGACCAATAACTCCAAGATATCCACACGAACTAGCAAATCATCAGTGAATGTCCATGATCACTGATTAGAATTCCCTCCTTTGCCTCATAGTGCTAGCTATACCTCTTCAAGGATTATGGTTTAGGAGGGCTGCTAGGGTTTTTCTCTATGCTTTAGGGATGCATGAATAATAATATCTATTATTACCTAACAAGCCTATTTAAATAGGTGTATAGAAAATCCTAACTAATTTAAGCTTTTTTCCATGTATAATTATAGGCTTATTATTGGGCTTTATAATTATAACATGGAATTCTTAAATATTAGGCCCAAACAATTTGATCCATCAATTCCAAATCCACTAGGTTCTAAGTGTGCAACTCTACAGGCTCTTATTACATTGATAATGATTATAAATTACATTAATAATCATAAACAATGAGCAGTGTCTAGCAACACATCATTGTTACCTAAGTAATAAAAAAATCAGTGATTTGACTGAACTTATATGTGATCATTATCAATGACCTCTTGTCCTAAACATCTAAATTGAGCATAAGATATAGACCGTGTCATTCTCATATAGCCCAATCTAAATGTTTCTTGATTCCTAAGTAAGTTAACTGAAGCAAAAGTAATTGACATCCCATGTCAATTTATCTAAGCATGGCCATACATTTTCTTAACTTTACTTAATCAAGGGGCCCACAGATGTCACTCCTGTTATACAGGAGGGATAAGCTCCATCTTGATCATACAAATCCTTATGTATGATATGTGACATATCCAATAACTACCCTTGCATTCACTTAACCATGAGTGATATAAAGTAGTATCAAAATATAAAACTTACATGTAGGGAACCTTGATGATCTTAGGTCAAAGGACTATATTAATGATGATTACTAAGAATCACTCATGACACTCATATAACGACCCATGTAGTGTTCTTAGGGTGGGTCGGTCCAGTATACAAGTTTTCTAACTTGTATTCATGTGTAGACTTAATATCTCATATAAGTCACCACACATGCCAGTCTTAACATATCAAAGTAACCCAATCCATAATGATATATGATTAGGGATATTTAAGAATATAATTATTCTAAGGTTATTATTATAATTAAATATATTACACAAATAATATATGTATAAATATGATAATTGGGATTGCTGTTAAAATAATACGATTCAAATTTACAATCATCTATATGATTAGTTTTAAGGTATATACAGTAACAATGTGTAGGTGCTTCAATGACATTCGATTGTGGCTTGCAAACTTGTAAGCTCTATTGTCTTTACCAAGTGTGCCTCATATGGGTTTTAAGTGGGAAGGCTGGTATATTCGTTAAAAGTGGTAAGCATGTGCTACATGATTTTGTCTATAAAGCTACTAGCCCGTGACACTAGGGATGAATTCATAAACAAGTGCTTGCTTTTTCTTCCCAGCATAAAACCCAATCAATTGCACCACATTTATATGATGAACTCTTCTAATGGTAGCAACTTCAATGATGAAATCTTCTCTATTGCGTTTGGACTTCTTACATAATAATTTTACTGAAACATCTTGTTTACTTCTTAGTTTACCTTTGTAAATTGATCCATAGCCTTCTTCCCTGAACTTATGCATGAAATTTTATGTCATTCTTTTAATATTAAAGCAAGAGTACTTATTAGGCATTAGACTGCTTTAACTTCTAAGGAAATTTTCTATTACAACACACTTTGATAAATTCTTCCTTCTCCATTTATATACCAAGAATCCAAGCATAATAGGGAACTTGAAGACAAATTTAGCTACAAACTAGAATGCAATTGTATGGAAAATTAAAAACATCAAGATTCTATTAGAATTTCATATATATATATATATATATATATATATATATATATATATATATATATATAATTGTAGAAGTGGTAATCCACTTAATATACACAAGCAATATCCTAAATTCAAACATCAAATGTAATTGAAAGTAAAGTTCCTAAAAAAATATTGAATGTCGCTATACTACTAAAAATGTAGCAATTTTAGTCTTATATTTGTTAGGGAAATGTGATTGTTTGAGATGCTAATAGAACCAAAAAAGAAAAAATGGTGTTTGATAAATTTGATAAGTATTATGAGCTATAGAAAATGATTTTGGAGTTTTTTCACTACTTTTTAGAAGTTCTTAACAAAAATGGCATGAGTCCTTATTGAGAATCATATTTTTAAAAGGTATGGATTCAGCAATATTGATAAATAAACAACAAATTTAAGAATTGGCTTTCATTTTTTGGATGAGAGAGATATGATATAGCTGATTAGGAATCAAGGTTTATGACATGCACTCCTTTAATTAGAATATCTAGGTTATTTTATGATGTAATTGGGTTTTCATAATGTTGTCATCTAGTTATGTTTCTTCTTTTAAACTTTTGCCTCTATCAATAATTAAAAAAGAGAAAAAAAAACATAGTAAATTACTCGATTTTGTAATGACTGAGTAAACCACATTCTTGCTTTAATATATTCTGGTGCATTCCAAGCTAACAGAAAATCATAAGTTTAAGTCACTCATACAAGTTGTACAAAATTCAAGAAGATTTATACTGTATCACTTTGTAATAACTTTTGCACACCAAGTTATTGAAAACACATGCACAAAAGTGTCCACAAAAATTCATGCATGGAAGTTAATGAAAGATAAATAGAAAACTATATAGATAGATATCTTACTCAAAATAGTAATTTGGCCCCTTGTTAAACAAACAACAAAAAAGAAAATTGAGAAAAATAATCAATAAGAAAAATTTATGATCAATAACAATTGAATCATTTTTGCATATATGACATTATATAATTTTAATTTGAAGGGTAAATTAACTCATGTTATATAGTTTTTTTTTTGGCTAAAAAATACATAGCTCTTTTATAGTAAACTTCATGTGCAAAAATTCCTTGATATTTTAAAAGGTGTAATTAAACATTTAAATTATATATATTGTGTAAAAAACCCACAATCCTTCTAAATCTCTAACATTTAAATGATACAATGTTTAAAATTAAATATTTATAATCAATTATATTTGCAACTAAATCTTCCCACCACAAAATAACTTGAAAAAATATTTTATTCCTTAGCATCTCAAGCACTTTTCTTATTTAAGGATACAATCTTTCATGAAGTTAATTTCCTAATAATAAATATAAATTAGAATAACAACTAAAATTGAAACGAAGTTCATATGTTGTTAATGGAAACATTTTTTAAGCCTAAATTAATTGGATATAGTAACAAGTATTATTCATATAAAGAAACCATAATTAAATAAATTATTTTTAAAATATCTATGTATGCTTATTTTAAATGATTATTAAAAGAAATTATCCTAATATGCAGTTTTAGTTGTAATTTTAAGTTATGTATGTATGCATATATATATAGATATATTACATGTTGCTTTCGAACACCAATTGTTGTTTTTAATATAATGATGTCATCCTAGTAAGTAATGTTTAATATTGATTATAACAAAAAAAACTAACTTATATTATATGATTTTTTTTAAAATTATTTTCTTTTTATTATAGATTATAGAATTAAATAGAATATAAAGAAATTGAATGTAAGTAAAACAAAAAAGAGAAAGGAGATAATATGTTACGAAAGTATATTTTCCATTTTACTTATCTTTATATCAATACATGAACACAAATGAGAAAGGATGAATGTTTTTTTTAGTAAAATATTTTTTTTCTTTTTATTATAGAATCAAACAAAATATTAGCAAATTGAATGTAAATGAAACAAAGATGAGAAAGGTGATAATATGTCATGAACATATATTCCTCTATTCTATTTATCTCCATACAGTACATGAACATATATACGATAAAAAATTATTAGTTACAATGAAGAACAAACTTTACATTTGCAATAAACATACATAGCATCCTTATAAAAACTAAAAATAAAATTGATTATCATTTACTCTTAATTCGTTCATATTGCTTGATAACTTTTGAGGTGTTTGATTAAATGAATTTTGTATTTATTGATCTTAAGATGCTTGATTGCTTTATTTGCCATGAACCTATCAAGGTTCTTATGTTTCAATGTAAAAATGGTCATGCCTTTTTGTTATATGTGAATTAAACTTTGACATAGCACAAAAAGGAAACAACATGTCAATTTTAAAGTTAAGACAAATGAAGCATTAGTGGCTCATAGAAAAAACAGAAATCAAGCATCTCAATGTCAATGACAGGGTAACACATGCTATTAATGTTGCATAATTGGAAATGATCAAATCTTATAATCATGGCAATCACATCAAACCACAAAAATACTCATGACCATTTATTTAAGGGTAAAAGATAACCATGATTTAATGCAATGCCCATGATCATAAAAGATAGCTTTTGAGATTGAAATGAATGGTGTAGATCATAAATTCAACACTAAGAAGGAATTAGAATCTCCTTAAATTCCTTCATTGGATAGACTTATGTTTGTACTTTAGTAATTAATATAAACATTCTACTAAAAATTCAAAAGAATTCTCATTTGGAGTTCTTACAAATACTTTGTAAAATTCCTATGTTTATGGCTAAAATATGGTACAAGTTCTAGGAAGAAACTTAGATTGATTCCAGAATCTTCCACAAGCACTACTTTTTAAACTCCATCAAAGGGTAATGAGATTAATAGTGTAGACTATACTATTAGCATAACCTAGGTTATTTAGAAAATTTAGGAATCTCGTAGGGTTTCATACAAGATGTGGATACAAGTCCTTGTAAGAAATTGTAAAAATTCCTCAGACTTTCCAAATAGTTAAGGTAATACTGAATATTAGGATCTATACCATCAATTCAGAAGCCATATTTTTTTTGTGAAAGGAGATTTATCTTGAAATGTCATAGTTGTGGCAAGGTCCCCTATTTATAGGTTGAATGCAAAAATAATTAGATGTTAGTTATTAATTAAAAATTAATGTTGTAAGTTTCGCCATATATATAGTTTCAATGGCTTAAGATTTAGTTAATACTAAAATAACATGCAAACTATTGATGAGCAATCATGACAAATCAAATGGACTTACATGATGGTCACCATAAGGAATCAATATTTTATTTTTTTTATTGTTAAACTATCACAATGATTGAAATGGACTTACATAACAATCACCACACAAACCTGATATTGTAAGTTACTCATTAAATATCATTGATGAAGTTATCTTTTGTTTCATTCATTTAAACTTCTTCAATTTCATATCTAGACTTCTTCAATTCTTCTTATTTAAACTTTTTTTATAAATGACACTCATTTAAATGTCCTCATATTTTTTTAGAAAATGCTATCATATTAGTTGTCAATTAAACCGAAAATTGATGTTTTATGTTTGCCATTTCCTTATCGTTATTTTTCATACATAAATAATTGAATATGAAAAGAAAGTTATTTTAAAGCCAATTTAACAAAAAAAGTTATATTTGTTTCAATATATCTTGTCTTTGTTAATTTATGTAATCCAAATAACTATTATAGAATTTTAAGTAAAAACAACATATGGATAATGAAAGTGAAACAATTATGCAAATTTATAAAAGTTTTATTATCATTACTTTATTCATAATGAAAGTACAAACTGATAAGTAAAGAGAAATAATATCTTTGCAAATTTATATAAAATAACTATACTAAATTATTAAAAATAAAAAAAATTACATATTTATATATGAATACATAAAAATAATGAAAAAACCATTATATATTAAAATCTTCATCCTTGATGTAAACTCTAATGTTATTGTTAAAATTTCTCCACTTTGTATACTCTATAAGAAATAAAAAAGTATACAACGGGAGATGTGGATGGAAGTGAAGTGAGAAATTAACAGCAATTATCATTCATTAACTTTTCCATTTCATATTCACTTTATGAAAAATGAGAAAGTATAAAATGGGAGAGAAATGAAAGTTAAGGTTCTTCTCTCTCGATAAAAGTAGAGTGAGGGATTAGTGTTAACATTATGCATCAAACTCATCATACTTGAAAGTATATTGAAGAGATGTTAGAAGAGTTCATATGAAAAGATCGACTTAAAGCACATATTTATAGGAAAAAATAAATGTCAATCATTAAACAAAATTAATGTCGTATGATTTTTTGTTTTCCAACATGCCTCCTAGAATTTATATTAGACAACAATTGTTAAATAGGATTGACATGCTATGCATCTACAATTTCCAATAAGACTCTTGAAATACCTTTTAGACAACAATTGTTAACTAAAATCAACATCCTATGATTTTGCAATTTCTAATGTAGCTTCTGAAATGTATTTTAGATGATGATTAAGTATAAAACTGATGTCCAAAGTTGCCATACAAGTAAGTTTTAGATGTTAGTTATTTTCTTGTTTGTCATCTTAAATTTCTTATAATTTCAAAAATGTCATCATATCAAAATAAATGTTAATTTTGTTGTAAACTAATGTTTATTGACTAAAATAAATCATTAAATTTGTAGTAATGATATATATGAATAGAGAAAGCATGTAAATCTCTTTGTGACTCCCATCTAACCTTTTCCTTTACAAGTCTATTTTTTGTCCTTGTAAGTCAACTTTATTCTTTATAGGCCATTACTAGATTTTGTGTTCAAATTGCAAGAATATCACATAGTCCTATCTCAATTCTTATGCAAAATAACACATTTTGATTTTAATTATCATAAAATAACTCAATTCACAACATAAACACAAATACAAAAACATAACCATGCCTCCTTGTATGACCTCATATCATCTATTCATCATTTCTAATGCACACCAATTTAAATCATTATTATGAAACAATTATTATGCTTTGAACCTTTATTTCAAATAATGCATAAAACTTTACAAGATATATAATTGATTGTAAAGTTAGCAATATGCAATCCCAAAGAGCAACTTTAAGGGTATATTCCATTACATAATTAACTATAGGCTACTAAAGAGCAAGTCCTTAGTAGTATAGTCCATTACATAGTGGACTACTTGAGAACTAATCTTTAGGGGCATCACCCATTATGCATGGATAAAAATGAGTTAGGTATTTTTTATTTTTGCACAAATCCACATAAATTTAATATCGTTGGATCCCTTAGGCAAAGCGTTAACCTTAAGGTAAGTTCTAGAATGTGCTTTGAATGTGTGCTAAAAGTGGAATGTGGTATCCAAAAGGAAAGATAGAAAAAAATGGTTCAAGAAAAGATAACATTCCCAAGTAAGATTATAAATTTGCAAATGGAAACTTGTATGTCAATTGGATGAAATTGTCCTACTATTTTGTTGTAATGCCCTAAATAAATAGGCAATGTGGAGTGTAGCTACTTTATCATGCCATGCATGGCTAATATACTACATATTTAACGAAACCCACCTACGGTATTCACTTTTACTTGTTTATAACTTTTCACATGCTTATTTGAATTGGTTTTGATGCTAACATGTAAATTGTATATAAATTATAGTGCTTTGATAATATCACTAAACCATACATTTAAGATGATCTTAGTAAAGTGTGAGAGCTTTGGGTAAGGTATACTATCAGGGCCAAAGTTCGATTAGAATGAATGTTTTTGGTTTTGTGTGTTTAGATATGTAGTATTGAGTTAAGATAGTAACTTGTTGATAGTGCTTTGAATGTAAACAACATGGTTTTGTTTTTCTCTCTTTTAGGTAGTGCTATTGTATTTTGATGTATAAATAAAAGTTCAAAAACTTTATATAAGAGCTCCAACAAGTAGTTTCTATTGTTATTGTCAATTAGTATTTGTTTGTGTTGTTATTAATTAGTATGTGGTTTTGCTATTATTCTCAATTGGTTTTTCCTATTATAGATTAAAAAAATTAGGTTGTAAAAAAGAGATTGGTTGTTTACTAAAAATTGTTATCTTAGATAATAAAAGATTGATTTTTAATAAAAATCCACAATGGGATATCAACATTACAACATAGGTTATCTCTTAAATAATTGACATCCAAATATTTCTTAGTAGGATGATGTTGTTACAATTTAAACATTGGTTTTCTAAGTTATAATTAATGTTAAAAGTTACCCTATAAAACAAAAGAAGTTGCTATTTTTTATGTTGATTTTATATAGAAAATCAATGTCCAAATGAAAATGACATTATCTTACAACTTTTTTACAAAGTTCCATAGTAGGAGTTGAAAACAAAAAGAGTAAAACACTTGCGCTAATTGCATATTTCACCATAAAACTTTTCCAACCCTTAGAAGGTGTTTAATATGATTATATAGCTAACAAGGTAGGTTCACCTTGCAAGTTTTATATCTGTGCTTGCAAAATTTTTGTTTTTATGTTTATACTTACCAAATATTTTGTATTTTCCCATTGCTAAATATGTGAGGTTGTGTACTTCTTGAAAAAATGCAACATATAAATATAAGAATTTGTTTGGGTTTCTTGTTATGATTACAATTTAGTTTCTAGTTTCATAATTGACTACATTTTATTTCCTATTATTTTTACATAAATTTTATAAGTTTATACAAGTAAGAAATATAATTTCATTAATCTTCTTTAATTTTTGAAGGTATTATTTATTAGTTATTCATATAAATGTATAATATCATACATCAAGTTTTAATAAATGCATATGTTATCTATAAGTATTGGATATAAGAGTGGATTTCTAGGGAGTGTGAATCTTTTATTGAACAACATGTATCAAGATAAAGTTAACAAATTATTTATCTCAAATTGTGATATTAAATATAACCTTTCATAGTTTTCACACTTCTATTATTCAATTAACTATATAAAATTGTTGAAATTGGAATTCTATAGTATCATGTATAGGGGTTGTTGCTTTTTATTTCAGCTATAAGGAGGAATATATGGGTGTATAGGAGGAATAAGGAGAACATGGGACGGAGGAATAAGAGGGATAGGGTTAGGGTTGAATAAAGACAAACATACTACATTGATTTTTTAATGAACTCTTGATGTGGTTTATAAGACAATGCACATTGTTTTTTTTAAATGATGTATAATGTTATTTCCCAGTATAGTTCAAAAGAAATGATATCAATTATTTTCAATATAATAAATAATGTTATTATACTTTTGATGATATTTATATAACCATAATCTAAACAGATATATAAACACTTGCCTAAACATTGGTTGAAAATCAATATGGTTTTTCTTATATATTTGACATGTATTGCAAGTTTGTAGTATTTTAAAATGGTTAATTAAGTTAACAATAGGAGTTAATTCCAAGTTTTGTGAAATTTAAGGGGATGATTTCCATGTTTCCAAGGTAAAAGGATCAAAATCCAACAATTCCAAAGTTGAAATGAGTATTTAACATTTTTCACTATTATAAATTTGATAGAATTTAAACTTATTTTATCTATTCAAACTCCACTCCTATATATAATAAGAGCATTTAAGTACAAAAAATTTAAATACCCATATATTCTTCCTTTAAAAAAAATTAGAAAGACTATCATGAGTTCACTTTCTTAATTATTAAAAAGAAATAGTGGTTAAATGGGTATCCATTCCAAGGATTAAAGAATTAATGGAATTTTCTCATTTCAACTAAGGTTTTCTCCAAGATTCTAACCTTTATTCATTAATAGGTCAAGTTTGCCTCCAATAGCATACTTTCACTAAGCTAATACCTCATTGATTTTTCTTAATTATTAATTTATCATGTTGTATGTAACTCCCTCACTACTAACACCTTAATCCTCATTAAATAGGTAATTAACGCATACTAATTTGCCTTCTACTCTAAGCTAGCTCACAATACCTCAGATATCTGGATCTCATACGATATAGGCAAGGGTCATGTAATTATACAAAAGTTCAATTTACAAAAATATACATCCATCATTTACAATATCACCAACTATACAATTATTTTTAATACAACTTCAGAATATCATTCTCCTCTATCATGAGAGCTTTTGGAAGCATCACCTGGAATGGTTAGTAACAAGACAAAAACATAAGAAACAAAGTTTCCCAGTAGCTAGCTATTTTCATGAAAATATATCAAGCCATTCCAGATCCTCAAGTAAATAAAACGTACATTTCAAAATTAATTAAACCATTTATCATCTCATTCCATACCGTTGTAAGAAATATGCACTGCACGCAGCAATTATCAAACCCATTCAAGGACTTGTATAGATATCTAGATGGCCATCACAGATAATCGTACCTAGGCCTATATACAGGAATTCACTGTCTTCCCGGGGTACTCGAGCCAAAGGCCTAACACAGCATTTCACTGTCTTCCCGAGGTATCGGGCCATAGGTACTGCACACAGCAATTGCATTATCATCCCGGGGAACTCGAGCCATAGGCCTAACACAGTATTTACTGTCTTCCCGGGATGCGCACACAGCTATTTCATACACATTCCATACAATGGCATAATATACAGAAAATCAGGTAACAGAAAATAGAGCTTAAGGATAGAGCTAGCTACCTTTTAAAAGCTTCCAATAGTGATGTTTCTTTTGCCCTCACTTAAAAACTTCTTTATAATGCCTCTTGCCTTCCTAACTTGTTACTCCTTAGTCTACATAAATACACATCATAGTTCTTATTAGAACATCATCACTTTCACCTCATGTATTCTTTACTTCCTCCACTTAAATAAATGCATACTTAGATGCTCTATATCTTGTCTTCAGGCCTTGAAATGACACATATGAACATTAGAAAAGGATCCGGAAGTAAAACCATGCAAAACGTGAAGAATTAAAGCCAAAATGTTCACTTAACAAAGAATACGGGGTCCCATACCCCGTGTTCAGGGCCGTGTTCCTTACTAGATCACTTCAAGGCTTCACTGGGTTACTCGACAAAGAACACGGGGGTGAACACGGGCCGTGTTCTACCCTGTGTACCTTACTGCCCTTCAGTTCTGAGGTAAACACGGGGAGTGTCGCACCCCGTGTAACACACTGATCAGCCTTCGATGAAGAACACGGGGTACAACACGGGCCGTGTTCTACCCCGTGTACATCACCAGACTTCCAAAAACACAATCCTTCCTTCTTTTCCACATTCAAGGTTTTGGCTTTTCAAAAGGGAGGTTTCATAATTCATAAAAATCATCTTAATCTCATCGATTTAGCCAAATTCCAAACAAATCATGCCAAAACCCTCACATGCACCAACATGCCTCTAAAACCCTAGTGTGTACATCATGGTTTCTTGTTGTTTTTACACCAAACCAAAGCCATAGATTAACATAACAACATCCAAAACACTATTAAACATATTCAAATCATCCTAAACTCCATGTTCAATCACCCTTGACCACACCTATATCAAAATTTCAAGAAACTAAAAAGAGTACATTAAAGGGCTTTTAGAGGAGAACATTTTTACCTCTTGGTGCAACTTGAATATCCTCACTTAGAGCTCCCCAAACTTGATTAAACTTGAGCTTTTCTTCAATCTAAACACACCAATGGATAGAGCTTGATGAGAAGAGTATCTTTCCCTTCTACCACTAAGATTAAACCTGACTATTTTTTGGTGAAAAAGTCAAAAGAAGCTTTCTCTCTCTTCTCTCTCTCTCTTGCACGTTTTTGGTGCTTTAATGGAGTCTTCCACAGCTTTTGAGAAGAAAGGAGAAGGAAGAAGACTTTTCATGAAGCTTCAAGGGTATTCTTGCCATTTTTGACAATTTCAAGGGTAATTTAGTCCTTTTTCACCAACTAGTAAGGCTAATCTTGCCATTTTTCCTAATATTGACACTTGTCATGTGTCCATTGGCCTCACTAAAAGAAAATCACATATTACACCCCAAATTCTTGGCTATTCATATTGGATCCCAATTTCTTGGTTATTTTCCACTTTAACCACACCGATTTTGCACTTTTGCAATTTAGTCCATAGGGTTCCTGTCTATTTAAAATTCCTTACACTGTCAGACTTAGACAACTTCCCTTTTTAGGGTTTTCTAACCTCCTCTGATCATCTATACTATTTAGGAAAATAAATTCTTTTCCTACTATCCTTTTTCCTTTCCGAATTTCGTTTACCTTTACACTTAATTCTTTTCAACTTGAGATTCACCCACCAAGCTAAATCAAACATGCTCTTCGTTGCTACAGCTTCAGAATTTAGAAATTCAAATAATAGAATTAAAAATTCAGGACATTACAACTCTACCCCCCTTAAAAGAATTTTGTCCTCAAAATTCGAGATACATACCTTAAGTAAAGAGACGTGGATACCAATCTCTCATATTTTTCTCAGTTTCTCTGGTTGCCTCTTCCTCTGTCATGTTTCTCCATAATACTTTTACTATAGGAATACTTTTATTCCTTAGTTGCTTCACCTGTACATCCAAGATTCTTTCTGGTTCTAAAGTAAATGATAAGTTCTCATGTATTCTCAATTCTTCATAATTTATGACACGGGTGGGATCAGGATAATACTTTTTCAACTGAGAAACATGAAACACATCATGCAATTGTGACAATTCAGGAGGCAAGGCAATTCTATACGCTAATGGTCCCACTCTCTCCGTGATCTGAAATGGACCAACATACCTGGGATGGAGCTTCTTAATTCTGAGTGATCTGCCTATACCTGTAACCGGAGTTACTCTGAGAAAGACATGATCATCCACCTCAAATTCTAGGGGTCTCCTTCTTTTATCTGCATAACTCTTTTGACGACTTTGTGCTGCTAATAATCTTTCCTTGATAAGCTTTATCTGCTGAGTGGTTTGGTCCACTAGTTCTGGCCCTAAGATAGTTCTTTCACTCAATTCTACCCAGCATAAAGGAGGTCTGCACTTTCTACCATACAGAGCTTCATATGGTGCCATTTGTATGCTAGAATGAAAACTGTTATTATAAGCAAATTCAGCTAATGGCAGATATGAATCCCAATTTCCTTTCATTTCTAGCACACAAGATCTTAACATATCTTCTAGCATCTGTATGGTTCTTTCTGATTGTCCATCTGTTTGGGGGTGGTACGCAGTACTAAATCTTAACTTTGTGCTCATTGCTTCCTGCAAAGCTCTCCAAAATCTAAAAGTAAATCTAGGATCTCTATCAGATATAATACTATTAGGTACACCATGCAGTCTAACTATTTCATTAATATAGATCCTAGCTAACTTATCCAAAGAATATGTAATCTTAATAGCCAAGAAATGAGCAGATTTTGAAAGCCTATCTACAATCACCCAGATACTATCATTCCCAGAGGCTGTTCTTGGAAGTCCTGTAATAAAATCCATAGCTATACTATCCCACTTCCATTCAGGAATATCCAAAGGATGTAATAATCCAGCTGGTCTTTGATGTTCTACTTTGACTCTTTGACATGTCAAATACTTTGATACAAATTGAGTGACATCAGATTTCATTCCCGGCCACCAAAAATTTTTCTTTAAATCTTGACACATCTTAATAACTCCAGGATGAATGGTATATCTGCTTTTGTGAGCTTCTTCCATAATTTCACCCCTCAAACCATCATCATTAGGTATATAAACTCTATTTTTGAATCTAAGTAATCCATCTCCAGACATGCTAAAATCCTTGGCTTCTTCTTGCCCTAATTGTTCCATTCTCCTTTTAGCCAGATCATCTTTTTCTAAAGCCTCTCTAATCCTCTCTTCCAAGATACTAACAATTCTGACTTCACTAACCACCAATACCCCAGATTTTTTAGATACATTCAGGTTTAAGTCTCTAATTCTTTCCATCAATTTATACTCTTCCATCATCATTGATGCCATGTGAATGGACTTTCTACTAAGTGCATCCGCCACTACATTTGCTTTTCCTGGATGGTATTTAAAAGTGAAGTCATAATCCTTAAGAAATTCCAACCATCTTCTCTGTCTCATATTCAACTCTTTCTGATCAAAAAGATATTTGAGGCTTTTGTGGTCTGTAAACACCTCAAACTGTGTACCATACAAATAATGCCTCCAAATCTTTAATGCAAATACAACAACTGCTAACTCTAAATCATGTGTAGGATAGTTTTCTTCATGAGGTCTCAACTGTCTAGATGCATAAGCAACTACTTTACCTTCTTGCATCAACACACATCCTAATCCTTTTCTAGAGGCATCACTATAAATCGTAAACAGCTTACGAGAATCAGGAATTACCAATACTGGGGCAGAAGTCAATCTGTTTTTCAGCTCTTGAAAACTTTGCTCACATTTATCTGCCCACACAAATGGTTGCTCCTTTCTTGTTAATCTGGTTAAAGGTAAGGCTAACTGAGAGAAACCTTGGATAAACCGCCTATAGTACCCTACCAGGCCAAGAAAACTCCTTATTTCTGTCACCGTTCTGGGCCTTTCCCATTCCAGCACCGCTTCCACTTTATGTGGATCAACAGATACTCCATCTTTAGACACTACGTGCCCCAAAAATTTGACTTCAGGCAACCAAAATTCACATTTACTCAACTTTGCATATGGTCTCTTTTCTCTCAAAATTTGCAAGACTATATGTAAATGAGTTTCATGTTCTTCTGGTGTCCTAGAATATATGAGTATGTCATCAATAAATACAACTACAAATTGATCTAGATATGGTCTAAAAATTCTGTTCATGTAATCCATAAAAATAGTAGGTGCATTTGTTAATCCAAAAGGCATAACAAGAAACTCATAGTGACCATATCTAGTTCTAAATGCAGTTTTCGGTACATCTTCATTTTTAACTTTCAATTGGTGGTATCCAGATTTTAAATCAATTTTTGAGAAAACAGTAGCACCCACCAATTGATCTAACAAATCATCTATTCTAGGCAAAGGATATTTATTTTTAATTGTCACCTTGTTTAGTTTCCTGTAGTCAATACACAACCTTAAATTCCCATCCTTTTTCTTAACAAACAAAACTAGTGCACCCCATGGGGCTACACTAGGTCAAATGAATCCCTTTTCTAAAAACTCTTCTATCTGCTTCTTGAGTTCTACTAATTCTGCTGGAGCCATTCTGTATGGAGTCTTGGAAACTGGGGTTGAACCCGGTACTAGGTCAATTGCGAATTTCACTTCTCTATCAGGGGGTAGTCCACGAAAATCCTTAGGGAATACATCAGCATACTCCCTAACTACAGGTATTTTTCCTATATCATCATCACACTCAGCTTGTGCAGCAAAGAAAATCATAAACCCCTTAGCATTACTTTCCAGACTACTCTCTGCACAGGTATAGTTTAGGTACATATTTTCCATAGATAACACATAACAAGATACCTCCATATCCACAGGCATATCAGCACATACAGATACTGTTTTACTAGAACAATCAAGCATAGCTCGATTGGCGGATAACCAATCCATGCCAATAATTACATCAATATCATGCAACGGTAAGCATGTCAAATCAAGAACACTGCATGTACTCTCATACTGTATCACACAATTCAAACATGCATCTGAGGTCACAACTCGATTTCCTGTGGGGGTATTCACAACCATATGATATGTCAATGTCTCAGGAATTAGATTCAAACATCCAACACATTCATAAGAAATAAAGGAATGAGTAGCACCTGAATCAAATATAGCATTTACTAGAGAACCACATAATATTATTATACCTTGGATGAGTTCAGGTGATTTTCTGGCCTCCTCTTTGGATAAAGCAAAAACTCGGCCCTGGGCTGGGGGTCTTCCTTGACCACCACTTGATTTTGATTGGTTAGGCCTAGATGAGACAGCTGGGCGAGATCCTGAAGAAGACTCTTCTGTTCTAAATCTACAATTTCTAGCTATATGTCCTGGTCTCTTACAATTATAATATACTTTCACAGGACAAGTTTCATTACCATGAAATCTATCACATTGGTTACATGGCCTATTACTAACAAAAGATTGAGGATAAGATTGAATTGGACGCCTAAATGCAAGGGACTGACTTCTGGAAGGTGGATTGAATGTGCGTGGCCTTCTATCATTCCAACTCTTACCCTTACCCTTTTGAAATTCGCCACTAGCTCTTTTCTTAGATGCTTCACCTTCCAAGGATTTCTTCTTTTTCAAAACAGCATCGATGGCTCTAATGGCGCTTACCAATTCTAGATAGCTTCTAATTTTTTGGCTCGTGACAGAAATGGCTATCTCAGGTTTAATAGCTCTTTCTAATCTCATACACTTCCATGCCTCATTGTAATGATCCCTCAGATATCTAGAGAACTTAGACATCTCCTCAAATTTGGCCAAGAACTCTTCTGTATCCATATCATCAGCTTGCTGCAAATCTAGAAATTCACACTCCTTCTGGTCCCAAATAATTTCAGGTAAATACTGTTCATAAAAGGCTGCAGTAAAATTTTCCCAGTTCAGAGGCTGTTCTCTATTCAACATAATTTGTCTAGTACTTTCTCACCAATACTCAGCCTCTTCACGTAGCTGGAAAGTAGCTAATTGCACCCTCTGTTCAGAGTTGCAAGCCACTAAGCCAAAGATCTTCTGGATCTCTCTAATCCAGTTTTCTACTCCGTTGGGACCAACTTTCCTATTGAAGGAGGGAGGGTTCATTTTTCTGAACTGATTCACCAACTTGGCTAATTTATTACCCTGCACCTCCTCCTCAGTCTGAATAGGTCCAATCTCTTGGGGTGGATGCTGTTGATCCCCTTGATCAAACCTCTACTCAAGCCTTTGTAACACTTGAGCTATAGCAGTCATGGCATGAGCCATCTCATCATTTCCTCCTTTACTTGAATCTTTTCTTTTTCTACCTCTACCAGCCATGCTTTTCTGAAATTTCGATATAAACACACTTCCAAATTACAATTAAATAGGATGGATATTCACACATATACCACAAGGCCCTAAAACATGCTCTGATACCAGAATGTAACTCCCTCACTACTAACACCTTAATCCTCATTAAATAGGTAATTAACGCATACTAATTTGCCTTCTACTCTAAGCTAGCTCACAATACCTCAGATATCTGGATCTCATACAATATAGGCAAGGGTCATGTAATTATACAAAAGTTCAATTTACAAAAATATACATCCATCATTTACAACATCACCAACTATACAATTATTTTTAATACAACTTCAAAATATCATTCTCCTCTATCATGAGAGTCTTTGGAAGCATCACCTGGAATGGTTAGTAACAAGACAAAAACATAAGAAACAAAGTTTCCCAGTAGCTAGCTATTTTCATGAAAATATATCAAGCCATTCCAGATCCTCAAGCAAATAAAACGTACATTTCAAAATCAATTAAACCATTTATCATCTCATTCCATACCGTTGTAAGAAATATGCACTGCACGCAACAATTATCAAGCCCATTCAAGGACTTGTATAGATATCTAGATGGCCATCACAGATAATCATACCTAGGCCTATATACAAGAATTCACTGTCTTCCCGGGGTACTCGAGCCAAAGGCCTAACACAGCATTTCACTGTCTTCCCAAGGTATCGGGCCATAGGTACTGCACACAGCAATTGCATTATCATCCCGGGGAACTCGAGCCATAGGCCTAACACAGTATTTACTGTCTTCCCGAGATGCGCACATAGCTATTTCATACACATTCCATACAATGGCATAATATACAGAAAATCAGGTAATAGAAAACAGAGCTTAAGGATAGAGCTAGCTACCTTTTAAAAGCTTCCAATAGTGATGTTTCTTTTGCCCTCACTTAAAAACTTCTTTATAATGCCTCTTGCCTTCCTAATTTGTTACTCCTTAGTCTACATAAATACACATCATAGTTCTTATTAGAACATCATCACTTTCACCTCATGTATTCTTTACTTCCTCCACTTAAATAAATGCATACTTAGATGCTCTATATCTTGTCTTCAGGCCTTGAAATGACACATATGAACATTAGAAAAGGATCCGGAAGTAAAACCATGCAAAATGTGAAGAATTAAAGCCAAAATGTTCACTTAACAAAGAATACGGGGTCCCATACCCCGTGTTCAGGGCCGTGTTCCTTACTAGATCACTTCAAGGCTTCACTGGGTTACTCGACAAAGAACACGGGGGTGAACACGGGCCGTGTTCTACCCTGTGTACCTTACTGCCCTTCAGTTCTGAGGTAAACACGGGGAGTGTCGCACCCCGTGTAACACACTGATCAGCCTTCGATGAAGAACACGGGGTACAACACGGGCCGTGTTCTACCCCGTGTACATCACCAGACTTCCAAAAACACAATCCTTCCTTCTTTTCCACATTCAAGGTTTTGGCTTTTCAAAAGGGAGGTTTCATAATTCATAAAATCATCTTAATCTCATCGATTTAGCCAAATTCCAAACAAATCATGCCAAAACCCTCACATGCACCAGCATGCCTCTAAAACCCTAGTGTGTACATCATGGTTTCTTGTTGTTTTTACACCAAACCAAAGACATAGATTAACATAACAACATCCAAAACACCATTAAACATATTCAAATCATCCTAAACTCCATGTTCAATCACCCTTGACCACACCTACATTAAAATTTCAAGAAACTAAAAAGAGTACATTAAAGAGCTTTTGGAGGAGAACATTTTTACCTCTTGGTGCAACTTGAATATCCTCACTTAGAGCTCCCCAAACTTGATTAAACTTGAGCTTTTCTTCAATCTAAACACACCAATGGATAGAGCTTGATGAGAAGAGTATCTTTCCCTTCTACCACTAAGCTTAAACCTCACTATTTTTGGGTGAAAAAGTCAAAAGAAGCTTTCTCTCTCTTCTCTCTCTCTTGCACGTTTTTGGTGCTTTAATGGAGTCTTCCACAGCTTTTGAGAAGAAAGGAGAAGGAAGAAGACTTTTCATGAAGCTTCAAGGGTATTCTTGCCATTTTTGACAATTTCAAGGGTAATTTAGTCCTTTTTCACCAACTAGTAAGGCTAATCTTGCCTTTTTTCCTAATATTGACAGTTGTCATGTGTCCATTGGCCTCACTAAAAGAAAATCACATATTACACCCCAAATTCTTGGTTATTCATATTGGATCCCAATTTCTTAGTTATTTTCCACTTTAACCACACCGATTTTGCACTTTTGCAATTTAGTCCATAGGGTTCCTGTCTATTTAAAATTCCTTACACTGTCAGACTTAGACAACTTCCCTTTTTAGGGTTTTCTAACCTCCTCTGATCATCTATATTGTTTAGGAAAATAAATTCTTTTCCTACTATCCTTTTTCCCTTCCGAATTTCGTTTACCTTTACACTTAATTCTTTTCAACTTGAGATTCACCCACCAAGCTAAATCAAACATGCTCTTCGTTGCTACAGCCTCAGAATTTAGAAATTCAAATAATAGAATTAAAAATTCAGGACATTACATTGTACTTCACTCTAAAATACTTTATGATTTAAAGAAGTATTGATTGTAAAGTGTATCTAATAGTGTGTGATTACTTTTGTTAAAAATTAAAATGAAAATTTATTCTCTATATAAATTTATCATTAGAAATTTATAATTGAAGTACATGACTTTCTTTTTCTTATCTTAGCAATATGAGAATCTCGGCATTGTCAAGAAAAGATAAAACCAAAACACATATTATCTTACTTGTAAAGGAGGCCCCGTGATCAACAAGCAACTAATATATCAGTGACTCTTAAACAAAGTTGATATTTTGCATCTACAAGCACACACAACAATTGACACTGCACACCAAGGTTATAAACAACGGTCCACTGCCATAATATTGCGCACAAAATTGTTATTATGGGCTGTATTATATTTGCCTTTTTTTTGCAATTTTGTGTTGTAAAGATCACATTCTTACATTCATCCATATTTTTGTTAATTGCAGCAAAATTACAATTGCAATTTGAGACCCTGCTGAACACATATCTCCATACATATATAGTTAAATAAATTACATCACATACTAGATTCAAAAGAATGTGTTCCATGGTATTCTGTGGCTTGCACAAAGCAATCAGGGGTTCAAATTTTGGGTATAGTAATTCCTTCTCCTTCCATCATATTAATTTCTTCATCTCCAATTTTTTTCCATTCAAAACACTGAACCAAAGCTCCCAATGCCATTCCCATGACTCGTTTTGCCAACTTATCTCCGGAGCACGCTCGCCTTCCGGTGCCAAATGGAATCATGTTGTATGTCTTACCATCTTCCTTTCCCTCGAACCTCTCTGGCATGAATCTTGTTGGATCCTCCCACGAGTCTGCATCTCTGTGAAGGCTCCATAAATTGACAAGTAACATTGTTCCTCGTGGGATGTCAAAGCCACAAACTTTGCAATCATCAGAGGATTCATGAGGTACCAAAAGTGGAACGACAGGAAATAATCTAAGGGTTTCTTTGATTACATTTTGCATATAAGGGAGCTTTGATAGGTCAGATTCATTTATCATTCGATCTTGCCCGACATTGTTGTCGAGCTCTTCTCGAAGTTTGTCCATAGCTTCTGGATGGTTGAGAAGAAGCGAAAGTGCCCATTCTATGGTTGTAGCGGAAGTCTCTGATCCAGCTTCTAGCGTTGCCTGCATTAATCTTGACAAGTAAGTTGATATTAAATCCTAATTTGATAATTCATGAAAGAACATATTTATGATTATTTCAAAAAGGGAAATTAAAAATAAATTTGATAGCTACTTCTAACGCATCCATTTTCTTGGGTATATTAGAACGGAAAACGCTAGATTGACCGAAAAATATAAGCAAAAAATGTACCGAAATCATGTTGATAATATCTTAACCATTGAAATATCCATATGATCCATTTAATTTTGCTATACCTCCTGAAACTAATCACCGGAAATGGCACCCGATACAAGTGAGGGGCTTTACAATCAAAGGCAAACAAGTTGCCATTAGGAATTACACCGGGACAAATTCGGAATAAATTGTCAGGATTTTTATCATTTTCCTATTATGATAAAATCAAAATCTATACCTCAATCTTATTCTATCTATTTTTCATACATAAAAATTCATTTATAAATAGTTAAAATGATTACTTCAAATATTAAGTTGAAATATTAGAGGAGTTTGTAAATGAATTAGAGCCATTTCTAATTAGTAAACTGAAATAATTTCTAATAAAAAATAGTTTAGAATATAATATTTGTGTTATAGTTGAGAGTTAAGAGGGAGGGCAAAGAAAATTATCCAGTGAAGATGGAAGATAAAAAGTGGATACTTAAGAAATTAGCTCCGCTACCTTTATTTTTAATTTTAGGTTTAGAAAACCCTCCAAAACCAATTGATCTAGCACATTAAAAAAAGCAAGTATTTATTGGAGGAACTTGTAGAATTATTCATAAGCCCACATTTTCTATTCTCATTAAATCAAAACTTTCAAAATAAGAAAATTCTATTGCATAAAGCTCCTTTCCTCTCCCTCTTTGTTATCCTCTCCATTCAAGCATGGCATAAATAATACAGTTGTTAATTTTATTTTAATTTAAATCAGTTTAATTCAATTCGTTGGTATAGTTGCCCTACTAGATAATTTATTTTGTATTTAGAATAAGAATCTAGATAGACAATGTCCAATTAATACATGATCTCAATTTAAATTTAGCTTATCAAGTGTATGCTCTTTCTCTCTCTTTCTGTGTGTATATATATATATATGCGCCTGATAATTACAATTAAACCAACGAAATTTTCAAAAAATAATCAATAAAAGTAAGTATAACTAATTTTTACAATAAATCAATTTCTTAAATTATTTTCAAACTATGATGTGATTATATCTTACCAGAATAATTCCTTTCACAGTTTCATCAGAATAAAATTCTGGTTCAATTTCCTGCAACTGCAACATAACCTCGATCAACGTCATCCTCCTCTTCTTGTTGCTTCCATTGACGCTTCTGTCCTTCTTTTGCTCCTCAAGAAGGTTCTGGAAGAATTTGTCCAACTTGTTCATCACTTTCCGCATTCTTTTTTCCAACCCATTAAAATCAATCCATTGCAGAACTGGAAAAAAATCATTCAAATTTCCACCTCCTTCAAGTTCTATAACTTCTTTCATAAGGCTTTGAAATTCCAACCCTTCTTTCCCAATAGCACCCTTACCATAATATCTTTTCCCTGAAATCATCCGAACCATAATATTGAAAGAAAGATCCATAAATCTTGTGCTGAGTTCAATCTTGGTGAATTTTTTCTCTTGATTCTTCGAATATTTGATTCACCAACGTCGGAACCTCGTCCTCACGAATTCCGGTGAACATGGCAAGGCGGCTAGTAGAGAAAATCTCGACCGTCATGAGACGACGGAGGTTGCGCCAGTGGTCGCCGTAGGAGGCGAATCCAACCACCTTGCTGTTGTAATTTAGATGTTTCCCAGCAAGCATAACGGGGCGATTTGCAAAAATGATGTCATTTTTTGTGAAGCAATCTTCAACCGCAGGAGCAGAAGATACGAGTAGGACTTTTCGAGTGCCGAATTGAAGATATAGTATTTGGCCATACTTTTTAGAGAGTTCGTGTAGGCTTCTATGCAAAGGTTTCTGTCTAAGAAGATGAAGATGGCCGATGATTGGAAAGCGAAGGGGGCTTGGAGGTAGGTTTTTATAATTTTATCCACGCGTGATTTCTCCCTTTTTTTTCTTTATTTAACTCATAATTTTAAGTATTACACTGTATATAATTTTTTTTTTCTAAATTTTGGCTCAATTTGACACTTTTTTAAAATTAAATTATTCCAGAAAAATCATAATTTTTTTGCAGATTTATTTTCTACAATTCATAGTTACTAAATAAAACATCTCAAATAAGATTTTTTTCAAGGTAAATTTATTTTGACATCAAGTTGTGTTAAAATTAAAGAAGCAACGATTACATGCAATGCATGTGTATTTTCCATTAAAATTTAGATTAAAAATAATCTAATTAAGTAAAGTGTTAATGATTGAAAATAGAGAATTCGCAACATTTAAAATAACAAGTGAATAAAATAAAATGTATTTTTTCCTATATACTATTCTATTTATTTTAACTGATATAATCTTTGCAACGCATTATTTTGTTATTGTGCAACTGATAGATGATTGAGATATAGTTCTCATACGTTCAAGTCTAAATTAAGTCTAAACATAAAAGGGGAAAACGCTTGAAAATCTTCATAAAATGTCATTACATAACTCATTTTTCACAAATTTCTTATAATATATACACACAACATTTAAAATTGGATATACCAATTGAAAATATGCAATGTGAACTTTAAATCAATTATGGATGTGCCAATATATTAATAGATGGTACGAGAATAAAATAAACTTTGGTGCCAGCGCGTTGTCCTACTTTGGTGATGCCCATATACTAATCGGTTAATAATGTGAGTTGTGACCAATTGCCTGATTAATTAAAGAAAATCAATACGATATTGTTCCATTTTTCAACTCATATATACTAAACTACATGTTCTTTATTAAAATCCAAAACGCAAATAATTAATGGTGTTCAACTAAAATTGTAAACATTAATTTTGACATTTTGTGGAAGTTATTTTCCAAGATCCATAGACTAATACAGATTCGGGAATTTTGTTAAGAGAGCAAGTTTACCAAACAACAAATCACTTTCCGACAGTTGGGTAGCATGGTAAAAGTGGATTAAGTTTCAAAAATAAAAACTTATAAATTTGATTTTTAAAAATATTTTTGTTGAGGAGAATTTATTCACACACTAAACAGAGATTAATCCCATATATATTTAATAAAAAATGGTGCGAAAATGTTAAACAAACAAACAAATGACTTGAACCTACGTGTTTGAAAACAACTACTATTGAATAGGGAACTTATTATTTGCAATTTTGGTTGACATTTTTAGCACCATATACTAACTTCCCTAGCCTATATTACAGCACAGATTGATTAGGACGTCCCAACTAAAACTCTAGGAATTTTGAATTTTTTTTTATGGTTAGACGTAAGTATATCGGTGAGCATCGTATCTTGCGCTGCTGCGGCTTTCGTGAAGATGCAAAATTTAAGATATTGAATTAAAATTGGCCCAAAAAAAAAAAAAAAAACCATAAGATTCTTGCTCTTTCATAACCGTACTTGAGCTTGAAATTAATCTGATGGTTTCGAAATTCATGACTTGGAGTTTTACACAAGGGATGTGAGCAAATTCCTGTCGAGAATATTTCTATACAGGATTTTGTTACTGTACACACATAATATCAACTATAAGTTTTAATCCGAGATTTTTTAGATGATTGTGAAATTCCTTATCAAATCATTGTAACTTCCTACGAATTTAAATTCCTCAAAAGAACTATCCCTCCTCTTTTGTAGTTAATCCTTATCAAAAGGACCATTAGTCGCCTAACAATTAATTGAGTCATTATGTTTAGGATCCAATTGGAATTAAAAGTAATCTCTGAATAAAATTCTACTTAATTTTTTATTATGCTACAGACATTCTATCTGATAAGATTGAAGGAAAATCACCTTCATGCCGCTTTTTTTTTTTAATTATGAATTTATAATAGCTTAATGCACATAAAATATATAGTTCTTAATATTTTGCAACTTTATTATAAAAACTCATAATTCCACCATCTAAATTTAATTTTTTTTCAATTTTAATAAAAAAATTGCATCTTAAAAAAAGTCTACGACTTTTTTTAAAAAAAGAACGTAAGAAGCATAACCCTCCTTAAAAACATGCATCTCTTTTTTCTTCTTTTATTTCCTTTGCATGTAAAGGATGTGCATATTGCTTACAAATGGGAAGAGAAAACTCCGAAGTTACAGGGTGTGATGAGAGATTGGAAGACTTAGAACTTACAGGGATTGCCGAAAATATTCAAATGGTAAAATATATAAGTCAGATACATCAATATCTTCAAGAATCCCTTATAAACCTAACCCGACGTTTCTTGATCTAACAACAATGTTGGCACAAAATTTGTTGTCAAAACAAGTTTATGGCCAAAAGGATGATGTTCCATGAAAAGAAAAAATGACAAGGAAGACTACAGGAAATTATGATTCTTTTAAAAAAATATTGTAGATTAAAAATTCAAAAATTGAATGGAAAATAAAGTCACTAATATCTTGTGAATAATATAATTTGTAACGATTATACTTTATTTTATTAACAATAATAATTATTGATAATTTTGTAAATAATTTTTTTCTGGTGAATTGAAGGATCTAAGTCAATAATTGCATCATTTGGGGCTAATGGCATGGAATCCCAAAAATGCTGAGAATGCTTGGATGTTACCAAATATATGTGAATTAGATAGATTATTGCCCTGGGGCAATTCCATTAATTAATTAATAAAATTATGATAAAAAATTAAAAAAAAAGCATATGAAGCCATATGTATATTGCAAATGGCAAAGATTACACTCGCTAATTTTCATACATTTTGGAGCACTTCTATGAATATAGCATTAGTTGTAACACTTGTACTGTTCTTCTCTCTGTCATGAATTAAGATATTTAATCCTAATTTACTTTTCATTCTAGAGATAATAACTTACAATTTTTCATAACTAAATGCAAGTTTAAGCAAATAAAGATAAACTCAATAATTTTGTTATTGGCATTGAATCTTGTTTATAAATATTGAATATGACACATTGATTAGAGACTTCTAAAAAGAAATTGGAAGGTCGTTTATATTTTAAGGGACTTAGAACCATCTAAGATATGAAAACCTTTGCACCAATATTAAAATTAATTAAAACTTTAATTTCTATCACATAATTGGCTAGTGTGATGCATGAGTTGCAAATATTTTTATTAATTAGTTAAGGGGCATTATATGAGCATTAATTAAAAAAAACACTATTAATCTTCTTATTATGAATATATCAATTCAACTGTATATAAAGAAGAGCAATTGAGATTACACTTACATGAAATTTTAAATTCTTCAATACCTCTTCGAATACTATATTAAAGTGAAATTTGAATTATCACTTACTTTATCATAAATTAATACTTTTAGTCATTCTTTGTTTCTAACTTTGGTGACAACAATGTATATACAATTAACTATGATTAAATACAAGCTTGAAAATTATTTGAATTTTAAATTGTAAATTTGTTGTTTATTGAATTAAAATTTTATCAAATTCAATTCTAACCTATGTATCACTCCATGCATTCTAATTTGTTTGCCTTTTTACATAATTTTTATGTTATTTATCTATCTCTAGAAAACCAAAATGAAATTATTAATTTTTTTCCAAAATTTTATCTTAATATTTTAATAAATACTCAATAATTTTATATATAATACATTTTTGCTGGAAAGATTAATCCATCAATTTGCACTAGAATGTCCTTAACAACACCCAAAGGATAAATCTTAGATCTATTTGCTAGTTGAACAACCACTTTTATTTTTTTTCAAAGCTTCCAAATTCAAAGAATTAAAAGCACAAAGAGATATGACATTAATAGGTACTCCTAAGTCTAACATGGCATCCTCTATTCTAGTTTTCCTTATGATGCAAGGAATGGTAAATGTGGCTAGATCTTTGTATTTTGTTAGTAATTTTATTTAAATAATTGCAGACACATTTGCCCTCACACTTAATTTCTCATCATCCCTTAGTTTTCTTTTATTAATGCACAAATTTTTTAGAAAGCTAGCATACCTTGAAATTTGTTTTATTAAATCAAACAAAGGTATGTTAACTTTTACTTTGGTAAAGGAATTAAAAATTTATTTTTCTTTCTTAATTTTCTTTGGAGAAAGAACTCTTCTTGAAAAAAGGAAGGGACTAAGGAAAATCAATGGGAGGTAGGATTATAAGGAAAGAATTTACCACTCTATCACCATGCTTGATTTCTTTTTTTGGTTGTTTTTGGATTTTGTCTTTTGGTTTATCTCTAGTTTCTAGTTGACTACTTGTTTTTGCTTAATTACATGTTAGTTCATTAGCTGGTGGTTAATGTCTTGGTTTTAGTTGATTGCTTGCTAGTTTGGTTAATTCTAGTTATGGACTTATTGGTTGATCACTTGTTAGTACATGGCTTATCTCTAGTTGTAAAGATAAAGGTGTGCTAATTTCTTTGCCACTTCTTAGCATGATTATATTCACAACTTCTTTGTTTCTTGTATTGTTGGAAGATGATTGATTTGATTCTCATGCCTTGAGCTCATTTAATGTAGAAGTTAACTAGCTTATTTGAGTTTGCAAATTTGTAATGATAACCTTTGTCCTCTAGTGGAATTGCAAGTTGTTGGTAACCATTTACTTAACTAATTCTTCAAAAGATGGTTAAAAGGATGAAGAATTTGCTAATAGTTTATGAACACGATTAGATCACATTCTATTATAGGCATGAGGAAGGTGTTGAAATAGGTTAGGATCATTGCCAAACCTAAAATTCTAATTTTCTTTCCAACTAAAGTAAAGAGCTTACTATTGGTTGTATTGGTTTGGCTATGGTTACTAGTACTAGTTTTGTTGTTGGAATTAAGGCTTAGTAAGATAAATGGTTACTACATATGTTAAAGGAGGATTATATTCTTCATCTTATAGTATGAGATAGCAATCTATTAGATGAATTGGGCAAGAGCAAAAGCCATAAACTCTAGCAAAAAGAAGAGCTTGGAATTGCTGTTGTTTTTGCATTGCTAATTGCCTAACCATTGAAGTGAACTTATCTATTCTATTCTCCAATTTTTACTAGTTGGAATGGGAGAATTGAGCTTATTCATGCCTCTTATAGTAGCTATAAGTCTGGTTCTAAATTGTTAGGAGTTGATTACTTTATTTATAATAAGATCTTTGGCTGCCATAGGAGTCTTATCCATTAATGCTCCACCACTTACTGCATCTATCATACTTTTATATATTAGAAAATGACCTTCAAAAAATATTAAATTATAAGTTACTCATTGATTTGGTGGTATGAGTAGCTAGCACAAAGTTTCTTGAATCTTTTCCAATATTTATATGAGGTTTCACCACTCATTTGCTTAATACTACAAATTTCCTTCCTTATTATAGCAACTTTGGAAGTAAGTAAATACTTCTCTAAAAACATCCTATTCATGTCATTCCAACATATAGTAAAACTTGGCTGCAAATAATATAACTAACCCTTGGTTGCATCAGCCAGTGAATAAGGAAAAACCTTTAGTTTGATATGGTCTTCTGATATTTCTTGAGGCTTCATTATTGAATACACCACATGAAATTCCTTTAAATGCTTATGAGGATCCTCTCTTGTAAAACCATGAAATCTTGGAAGCAAATTAATAAGACTAGATTTAAGTTTAAAGTTTGTATCTAATTTAGGATATTGGATGTGCAATGGTTAATAGCTAACATCAAGGGCAGCCAATTCCTACAAACTTCTATTATTAATTGCCATGATTTTAAAAGCATCTAAAAGGTCAAAATGGGGGTTGGGAAAGCTAGAACTATTTTTATTTTTACTTTTGTAAAGAAAATAAAAAGTTCTATCAATTTCAAAATCAAAACTAAGCAAATAACCAATAATCCTCTTAGTCTTACACTACTACTACACTACACTACAATAGGTGCATTATAAGAACACAAAAACACAAAAATGACATTCCAATATGAAAAATCACCCTAAATACATTTAATTAACCTATCTAGATGCTTTTAAAAATTATAGGGCTACCACAAAAAGTTTGCTATAACCATACAAAACCTAAAAATGTAAAAAAAAATATTAAAAAAATGAAAAGTGGTCAAAATAGTGAAATTTGGTTAGAAAATAGGGCACCTCATAGCTAAGGCTAATGACTTTTAATGAGAAAATTCAAAACTAGTTCTAGTAAATGTCAACTTAATTGGAACTAGTGAGACTTAGTATGGTTCCAAAGAGAGGTTAAGGTGCAAAACTATGTAAAACTAGTTTTCATGGGCTAAAAACCTTTGTTTCAATATGAAATGAAGTAAAATATGATGAATTGAAGTGGAGGAACATGTAAAAATTAAAGAATGAAAAGGAATGCAAGAAAATGCAAAAAAGTGAGAGTTATTATAAAATGCAAGTAAAATACTAATAGATGTAATTATTGAATGGAATGCTTGCACAATTGTGTAATAAACTATTAGCAATATGTATGAAAATATGAATTCAGAGGATCCCTGGCAGTGGCACCAAAATTTTGATGAGCATGTCGTAATGCATCAAAATTAGTTAAAAACTAGTTTGCTACAAAATAATGTAATACGGTGGCACAACTAGGTTCTATCCCTAGTAATCCCTTGAATATTTTCTCTAAATTGAATCATTAATATTGTTTACATAATTTTCTAATTTATTATGCACTAGAAATAGAAGAAACAAATACAAAATAGAATGCACAAGCAATTTACATAGAATGCGAACAAAATGAAATAATAATAGAATGCAAGATGTAGCAATATGCAAAATTTAATTAGAATACAAAACACAATTGGGGGGCTTGATACAAAATTAAAGTAATGGCAATAAACAAAACAAAACAAAACACAAGTAAATAAAAAGGAATTCAATATAAAAAAGAAGTCGATTCAAGCAATTGAGATACTCTAATTCAGATTAATCATAGATCATTAAATATTAAACTTTTTAATTAATTCTTTAACCTTGAATTATCTAGTACCCCCTGTAATAATTTATGAATCCTACGTTAGAGTACCATCTAGGATTTGATCAATTAACATCAACTAAATTAAATAATTGTTTTAATTCTTAAGCTAGATTAAATTTGATTTCAAGATAAAATTTAATTAAATTGAGGAGCTAAATTAGAAATATTCAAATTAATCCCTCAACTCTCTACTTCTATGTGTAAAACTATGATTTATTAGTCATAATTCAACATAAAAATAGCAAAAAATTAGAAATCGCAAGGAAGAATATCAATTATACCAAATTAACATCTAACACATACAATTTTAAGAAATTAACATAAGCAATTAGGGAAAGAGGAGAATTGATTAAAGAAAGTTAATATTACTAATCATAATCTCATAATTTAATAAATGAGAGCCTCAAATTCCTTGAATTTACTTTAAAAATTAGTCGTTCATGGCTAGAGAAAACAAGAGTTAGAAGTAGAAGAGAAAAGTTATTTGCTAAATGTGTAAAAGTATTTAAAGTCTAATGAGTTCTCCCTTTTTATTTGACCTAATTAACCTAAAACCTTATTGGACCTGGATTGTATGTCTCTTAGGATTATAAAGATAGGGGCCTTCTTTATTTTTAGAAGCCTACACCTAATTTTTACAAGACAATTAACTCTAACAGTGACAATAATGAATTCCCATATATTTGATTTCTAACTACTATAAAACCACTAAATTAATTTAATTTAGGTAATTCATAAGCACAAAAGTTAAAGTTAGGTCTTATGCAAATTTTGGTTTTGGCTTCAGGTTAATTGGACCTCTATAGCTCTAGATATGGCCCAAAAACCAAATTTTGCTCAACCAGGACAAAGATAAGGCATCAGCTTCTTGGCTAAATAAGGGCTTGAAGGAGTTCTAACTAAGTTTTGACTAAAACACTAAAGTTGTAGATATTTCTTTAAACTTTCCAATAGAATAAAAATCATGCCAATCTAACATCTATAGCCTAAGATATAACTTAAAAACATAAATAGTGTCAAAATCCATTATTAATTGAATAAATTTGGAATATTGTAAAACTAACCTCGAATTATAAAATGAGGCCAATTTTATGAAATTAAGCATGTGTAACTCACTAAGAGACATGAAATAAGGAAAAATAAAATAGTAAATATTTTTCTCATCATAGTACAAAAGAGTGAACAAAAGTAATCAATGTAGAACAACATGCATAAAATGCTTTACATATGAGCAACTAAATATAATTGTTACTATAATTGTCATTGTTGCTTGGGGAGACCATGATCAAATAAGTGACTCAACATTGGGGAGTGCAAAATGGCATTGTTGAGAACTAGGACCTTCTTTTGACTCTTAACAATAATATTATGAATTACAATAAATTGTAAGAAAAAAGTAAAAAAATGGTAGCAAAGTATTGCAAGTTAGACATAAAGTGCATATAAGCCAAAGTAGCAATCTAGTAAAAATGTGCCTCTTGCATATGGAAATGAGGGTATTTATAAGCTTTGGCTTGGTGGTTACCAGTTTGTTGGCATTAAGGCTTGTTATCCCTTTCTAATGAGAGCAACCTTGTTGTTGAATGGTTATTGTTCATTCTAGTAATTGCCTATGATTTTCCTAAAATCTTACCACTATCCACCAAGTGTTAAGCTGGCAATAATTAATTCCCTTGCACATTTTTAAGCATATTATCCTAATAATCTTGTAATTATGACCACAAAACCCCTTTTTTCACTTTTCTTGATAAATAAATAGGAACAAAAATGGAGCTTTATCCTTTTCATAGCTTTTAGCTTCATCTCTCTTCTAATTTTAATCACTAAGGTACTTGACTAGGTTGAATTGTTAACTACCTAAACTTGGTAAAATGAACTAATAAAAGCTCTTTAATTTTGTTTCCTTGAAGTTCAAGGCAAAGAAACATGAAATTAGTATCTTTGAGATTTTTTAACTTTAAATAGGTTGAAGATGTTATTCCCATTGCTATGGAAATGGTGATTTACATCAGTTTACATTGACATTGATGTTTATTTCAATGCGGTAATATTTTTGAAATTATATAAAAACTTAAGACAATGGACAAGAATATAATTGATATTTATGTTAATTATGTTAATGGTAGGAACCTTACTACGTCAGTTATAAAATATAAACATCTAAATCTTCATGTGAAAACTTAGGATGTTGGTTTTTCCTTAATTGTCATCTAAAGGGCATTGGAAATCATAGATGCATAGGATGTCTATTTTATTTAATAACTAACATTTAAAATATTTTTCAAAAGTCTCGTTGAAAACTATAAATGCATAAGACATCAATTTTATTCATTAATTGACATTGATTATTTTTTGATAAATTTTTGCTTCAACTCTCTCTCTCCACATGTAACACTTCTAATATCTCACTCTCTAATAATTTGTTGATATCTATCTAGTGATCAGCCATTTTCATCACTAGAGCATCTAATAATATTTTTGCTTTTTTCTCACTCCACTTTCATCAAGATGACGTGATCCTACAAGTGTACGAGTTTAGTCGAGTTATAGTATAAAAGATATCGTCTCCACAGGGATTGAATGTTGAATACTAACTGAATTTTGAGGAAAATTATCTAGGTATAACAATTGATATTGTGAATTAAGGATAAAATGTAAAACAGAGCTTAGTTGTCAAAAAGATTTAATTCAATTGAGATGGAAGCGTACTCAGTTTAGGGTTCCCTTGTACATTTCATTATGGAATGAAGATAATCCTCTAACTTAATTTACTGTTAATTTAGATTGCTGGATTACCAAAAATAAGCTATACCTCATTGCAAGGCTACTAGCTACTAACCAAAAGATTAAGTGCCCAGAATTTCTCTAGTAATCACTCATCTAGGTTGCATTAATATTACTTTAGAATCCATTCTTAAACATTTCATCATGTGCAAAAGAATCCAATTAGCTTAATTCCTAAGTCTAATTGATATTCCTAATGATCATGCAAGGTCCGATTAATTAATTGGTCATTCCAACCTAGAATTAACTAATCTATCACACAAATCCAATATTCCGGAAGTATTGAACTGTAGAAATACAAAACAGCATAATCAAATCATAAATCAACAGTAAATTAAGTTAGATTATATAGAATTCAATTTCATAAATCCATGAACAAGTTCACCCCAGCTGAGCACAAGGGTTTAGTGTGAAGTCATTACAAAACTAGAAGAAAACCAGAAAACAGATAGGGAAATCAAACAAATCATGAAGCTCTACAAATTCCTTACTTGAATCTTCAATCCTTTGCTTGAATCCACGGTTAGAAGTTGCCCTTGGTGAGTTTGGGTCTCTCCTAGGGTTTCTCCCAGCAACTCCTCTTTTTTAATTTTCGGTTCTCCTCCTCTTTCTTTAATTTTTCGCACAAAACTTATATGGGTAATGTACACGGGGTGTGACACGGCCCATGTTCACCCCCGTGTTCTTTTGCGAGGGCTGGTCAGCATGATACACGGGGTATGACACGTCGTATGTTGTACCCTATGTTCTTCTGCGAAGGTTGAGCAGCATGATACACGGGGTATGACACTCCCTGTGTTTACCTTCGAAGTGAAGGGCAGTATGGTACACGGGGTACGACATGGCCCATGTTTACCCCCGTGTTCTTCTCTGAGCAGCTCAGTGAAGCTTCGAAGCAATCCAGAATGGTACACGGCCCTCCACATGGGGTTTCCATACCCCGTGTTCTTTGCCAAGTGAGCAACTTTGCTTCGATTCTCCACAATTCGCACGGTTTTGACTCTGGTTCCCTTTCTAATGCTCAATTGTGTCACTCCAAAGCTTGAAAACAAAATATCGAGCATCTAAGTATCCTTTTCAATCAATTTTTGCACAAGATATATATCAAATCAGTGATGAAACACATAAAATTTAAGTACAATTGTGCATTTATCACAAGAGAGTGTATAATGGGGCAAGTGTAACCTTCAATTGTCCTATTGTATACTTTCTTGATTAAAATGTAGTAAAACTGGAATAGAAGAGTTAATGGATGAGCATTTGATACATAATGATTCTTTTGTACTCTATCACACTACTTTCATATTATCAAAGTGTACAAATAAGAGAAATTTGAGCAACAAATTGGAGTTTTCAATGTTGATGAAAATTTTAATACATAGTGATTTTATTGTGGTTTTTATGTATTTATATAAATATGTAATTTTTGTTTATTGATGATTTAGTGTAATAATTATATATAAATTTGTAGATATTATTTCTCTTTATGAATCTGCTTATGTTTTAATTATGAATAGAGCAATAAAAATTAAAATTATATAAATTTGCATATTCATTTCTTTTTCTTCATTTTTAAGTTATTTTTACATTAAAATTCTATAATTATCATTTGGATTACATAGATTAATAAAAAAAACATATTAAAGGAAATATAATTTTTTTATTAAATTAGTTCAAAAATAACTTTTTTTCATAGTTATAATTTTTACTTAGATATATTGCAAAATTTATATAAAAATAGTTTGCAATGTTTTTTAAAATTATGGTTGAAGATTTTTATAGAATTATTTTTTACATAATAGAATTTTATAGATAATCAAAAAGCCTTTATTTTGGTAATGACTAACATAAAAACATTGGTTTTGGGATTAAGTGATATCCAATATGATGGCCTTTCCTACAAAACTAAAGAAGTCTAAATAAATGTCATTTATAAAGAAATTGAAACAAATGAAATTAAAGATGACAAAAAGAATGTAATTTATGGAGAAGTTTAAATAAATGGAGCTTTTGAATGAGTGAAATTGAAAATGACTAAATAATTGCATTTAAGAAGGTTAGGAACTTATAATATCTGTTTATTCAAAGTGATCAACGTCCAAGTCCATTTCAATTATTGTAACAATTCGATAACAATTTAGACATCATTTTGGTAATTTACCAATGTCTTATAGCATTGCAACTATACAAATGACTAAACTTGTTATGTCAATTTTAAATTAAAAATTAATGTCTAATTATTTACTCTTAACTTATAAATAAGGCTCTCCATTTTTTGTTTGAAATAAATCAGTGATCTCTCAAGATAACTCTCTTTCCATCAAAAAGAGGGCTTCTAAGGTGCTTGATTTCATTAATTTTGTGTTTAATGAACTTAAGGTGTTTAATTGTTTCATTTATTATGAGCCTTTGATTATCCCAATGTTTCAATATGACAATGGTCATTCTACTTGCTTTATGTCAAACTTAGTAAAATATGTACTTGTTGTACCATGCCAGTTAGCACTATTCAATTGAGTGCTATTGTTTTGAAATCTTTCCAAGTTTCATGTATAAATGCAAAATATGGTTGTGTAGAAATTAAGAGTTATAGTAAGATTATGGATCATCAAAACTCAAACTTTTATAAGCTATGTTTCTACCTTCCATAAGAAACATGGATTATAAAGGCATGAGTTTGAATGCTCTACAATCTTATTATAACTTATAATTTTTGTACAACCATGTTCTACATTTATACTTGAAATTTTAAGGGACTCCAGAATAATAGCTTAGCATTAAATAATACCAATTGGCATGGCACAAATAAGACATTTATTATTAAGTTTGATTCTCAAATTGAAAAATAAGGATAGTTAGAGGATCATAACAAATAAAGCAATTGAGCAATATAAAGAAAATAAGAGCATAGAATAACCATTTTTCCTTTTAATTTGTATAGGAATGCCATGTCGATCATAAAAATAAATTGATATGATATTATTGAAATTAAACATTAGTTATTTGAAAACAAATGATGTTTAATGTTATTTCCCATAACCTTAGACTAGAAAATAATGTCAGTTATTTTTTATAAAGAATCAATGTTATTCTTATATTTATAACAATTACAAAATTAATGTTAAAAATAGATATATAATGACTCTAAATTAAACATCAATTAATTTTTGACATTAAATTGTCTAAACACTCAACATCAATTAACTATTTAGTTGTAATCTCTTGACTTTAGGGATGTGTTAAAGAATATAAAAAGAGACCTATTTGTCGATTCCATATTATGTTCAGTTGATCAATCTTGACCGCTTGTTAAAAAAGCATGTATGAATTTTTTCAAACTTACATAAACTTTAAAACAACATTATTTTAATGGGTCGGACTCCTCATATACTTCTGATGAGCATACCTTTTGGGATTTGCTTAGGAACATATGATGTATTGGGAAATGTGTACTAATTTATGATATATCCCATCATTCTAAATTTAGCATAATGGCTATCACACAAAAGGTTAACTAGTTTACATCTTTTTCATTTATCACAAGGCATGATTTGTTAGCCATAATGATTGCTCATAAATGCCTCTTTCACCTTACTCCTTTAAATGTATTTTTTTACTATATTTTCTCTCTTTAACTACTATTTTGTGCCAATACCATTTTTTTGCTCACTGTGCTCATGCATTCTCTATCTTGTTAACCTTTGTTTTCCCTTGCTTTCTTTTTATAAAGAAGATTATCCATTGTTTTTGAGTTTATCACTTCTACTTTTTCTTTATAAGCTGTGGAAGCTATTAACATCATAAACCTTGTGTTAATGGAATCCTTTGTCCTTGAATCTTAGGTATTGCATCCCTTTTCTTACTTCAATGGTTATGATGGCAACCTATTTACTTTTGACCTTAGCACTCTTTGCCTGAATGTGTTAGAAAAGGAAAATGATGCTTTTTTTTTTTACTTTTAAACTACTTTTCACTTCTAATGCCACTCTTGGTCACCCTTAGGTTTCTAAATAGGCTAAAGCTTTCAAAAATTTCCCACATGCAAATAAATAATATTTGGAATGGCTTGATAGGGTTCAAAAATACCAAAACTAACTTTGGAAAAATTTAGGAATTTTTGAATTTGTTCAACTTTCAAAATTTTCTGTTAAATGTATTTCTTTGCTAATTAGTGTTGCTATGTTATCTTGGTTGATTTCAATTAATAGCATGCATTTCCTTTATGGTATAATGGGCTTTTCTTTATTTACCATTTCAACTTTAACTTATTTAAGCATAATTAGGGAGACTATTTCCTCTTTTAAAACCTTCAACTCTAAACTACAAAAACTTGGTTTCCATTACTTTTAAAATTCTTCTTACTCAACCTTTTTTAAATAGTATAAGGATGCTTATGATACTCTAGTTTCTTTGACTAAGCATGTTGCTTTTTTACTTTATTGGCTTTATAAGCATTTATTTTGAGTATCTTTTTAAAAATAGCATATTCTTTTTTTTTCTTTTAGCTATAATATTGCATGAAGGTTGATGTGTAATAATTGAATATTCTATTTTAGTTTTCTTGTATGAAAATGTTGATTTGGCTACCATTTACATGAAAAACTAAAAAAAAATTGCTACTTTAAGAGGACTATTTTAGATTTTTCAACTTTAGTTCATGAACTATCTTTAGGACCATTTCATAATTTCTTCAACTTTATAAATGTCAAAGATTCTTCAATTTATGAGTTTATATTTATTCAATCCTTGCTTCTCCCTAGATATAAAAAGTATTCTTTAATTGACCTTTTTAGTTTATTCTTAAAAACTCTATACACTTACATCAAAAGAAAGCTAATCAAATGGCTTTCTCCTTTTTACTTTTGAGCAATTAGTCCCAAATGATTTATATTTAAACTAAATCTTATTAATCTTGCTAGTGTAAAGGTGTAGAGTTAGTTCTTGCACCCTTAATGCCTCTATATAGGCTTATCCCTAAAGAGAGCCTTTTTTTCTGAAAAATATTTTTTAAACATTGTAGCTAGGTACAATGATTTATTCTAGAGCTTTCCTATTAATATTCTAGACCTAAAGTTTCAAGTTCAAACACTAACTATTTTAGAGTTCATATTATTTGAAAGGTTCAACCAATCTATCCATCAATCGGCCAATATTTGTCCTTTTTGATTATGTCATGCTTTCATCAAAACATTTTCAAAATAGTAGTTTTTAAATACACATATGTATTTCAACATGACTATGGATGAAAATTGACTCATGTTTTAACCATGTAGATGGTGGAGCCATATCAAAAAATAATAAGTATGTACTATGTTAAAATACTAGCTTTTGAGATATATTATAAGGCTAAGTATGATTGTTGCCACCCACAGGTTTCACTTTATGTTGTTAAAGAAACATTTAAGAAAAAGAAGGAAAACCATAATACTTATTATGTATAAAAATGGTTTGAGTCAATAAGAAACTTTTTAAGCCCAAAGTAGCTCTTTTGCCAAATGTGCCTTTTAGTACTTCAAAATATTTGCCTTTAATACCTAAGAGATAAGGAGAGTTGAATCCTAGGGCCATAATTGCTTATCACTACCTTTACAGGCCTGTACATGTTTATTTACTAATTAAGAAATTAACTGTTGTTTAAGTGGCTAAGTATGAAAAACCTTATAGCTATAAAGGTACACTTCATTTTTTTAGCCTTATGTACACTGTTATAATTGACTTACATTTGACTTTTTCTATTGTACAAGTATTATGTTTCCTACTAAGTTCTTGGTTATTGCTCCAAATTTAGCTAAACTAAAAAGGCTTCATAAAGAGGTTGAGCAAATGTTTGTGGAGGATGAATAAGATGCTCTAATGGGAACTAATAAAAGAAAACACAACCAATAGAGTTAATTCAAAATGGTAATGGTTAACCTATAAAGAACTCACCAAGAAAAAGTAGAAAGAAAACTACTATTGTCACTTGGTTTGATGCATCTGTCGAGCCAAATATTATGAATACATTGACTTTTTTACAAATAGGGAACTTAGTTACTTAACCATCAACCCTAATTTGGGCTTGATTGAGGAAATTACGCAATATTAAGTAAGTTCATTCCTTTTTTCCCATTGTTTCAACTTCTTGATCACCCACTTAATATGCTAATATTCCTTTTTCAACTTTCCTCAAGAACATCTTGAATTTGCACTAATTCTTGCTCCTTCTATGACACAATTCAACCTTCCTAGCACTTTCACCCCTTTATCAATAAAAGCAACTAATTAAACTCTTATTGACATTGAGGTGGTATCTAGAGGATTAATATCGAGCCATACTAAATCTAGTAAGTTAATTAATATTGCTAAGAGGATATAATTGCAAGTGATGTTACATACCATACTTCATCAAAGGAAGCACGTAAAAGATAAGGTGCTTGAAATAGGTTACCTACTAATGAAAGGAATAAAGGTTTGGAAGTGCACAAGGGTAATGGCATTGAAGTTGACACACATAAAATGAAGGGTGATAAGGAAGAAATTAGAGAATAAGAAGAAATTGCATGATTAGAGTATTAGTAATTTGATTATTTTCTCAAAGGTAGGTTACAAATAATTTATTTGTAGAGTTTTGAAGTCTTAAGTTAGGAACAAAATGTATAAAATGCTCTATAAAAGAACAACTAGATGTAATTGTTAATGTTGCTTGTAGATACCATAATCAAATGTGTGCTTCAATATTTAAAAGTGTAGAACAATGTTATTAAGAACTAAGACCTTTCACTCACTCTCAAGAACAGTGTTATGAACTATAATAAATTGCAAAAAAAATGTAAGAAATGGTAGTTATGTGCTACATATTACAAACTGAGAACTAAGATTGGATGTAAAATTGATATAAGATGAAGTAACCATTTACTAAAAATAAGCCTTTTTTTATGGAAATGATGGTATTATAAGCCCTTGCTAGGTGGTTACTAGCTTGCTAGCCTTATGGGTTGTTACCTTTTTCTAATGTGGTTAGGCATGTTAAATGTTTATTATTGATTTTGGTACTTAACTATTATCTTCTAGAATTTTCCCACTATCCATTAAGTGCTAAGCGGACAATAACTAATCCCTTTACATGTTTTTGAGCTTATTATCTTTATAGTATTATAGCTATAACTACATAACTAGGTTTTCAACTTTTCCTAATGAGTCAACAAGAACAAAATTGGAGCTTCATCTTTTTCATAACTTTCAACTTTATCTTTCCTTAAATAGTGATTGCTAAGGTACTTAATTAGGTTGAATTGTTAACTACTAAAACTTTGTAAAATGGGCTAATAAATGTGTAATTAACGATGGTTGACTACTAAATTTGATATATGTAGTTTAACATATTTTAGGTTATTCTCTTGTTTATGAACATTGCATATAATAAGGTGATTGAAAATTGTATCTTTAAAACTTTAGATGATTGTGATGGGCTTAAAATCACCTTTAGTATGGATTTTTTTCCCAAACATTTATCTCACTAAATATTTTTGTTTTAACCACATGATTAGCTAATTATGTAACAATCATTGCTATATTAAACTCAAATTTAATCTTAATAATAGTTCATAGTTTAGATATTAATAATACATACTAAAGAAAAGAGAAAAAATTAGAATTGTTTTGATATATATAATAATTCAATTCAATGAGGTTGCTTCCAAAAGGTTAGCTTGGTTAGAATATTAATTTAAATTTTAGAAAGATTATTTAAGTACTTAATGGTGACATTTTTTTTCTTCTTTCTTTGGTTCATGTATAAGGATTTTCAACCCACGATTAATCCTATCTCTAGATAATACAACTATAATTGTGACATAATATTTGATTTGATAAATATATGCTAGATTTTTTTAAGTGATAATCATTGACTTTTGTTTATGGTTAAGATGCTAGTAAAAACAAGGATTAAGTTCACCCAATATAAATATATTTGGAACTTGATTAAAAGTTTGTGGTATTCTAGTATCATAGAAAGTAAAGCAAATTATATTTATTTTCACTAAATTTTAATGAAATTATGCTCACATTATTTCTATTTTAAAAAATATACACTTACATTTTTCCTCTAATTTAAAAATACATTTACCTTTCCTTTTTTTAAAAAATAATTAGGGTAAATCCATATTTTTAAAACAAAAAGGATGTAAATATAATTAAATTAAAGCTTATAAGAATTAAGTGGAATTTACCTTATAAAAAATTGTAGACTTCATTGAATATCTAGTCCTACTGAAGTGGTAATGCACTATCCTTAAAAATAGGATTCCTTTTTACTAATATTGAATAGTATAAGATCCACTTGCAAATCAATGCTTGGTACTAACATGTATTCAAATAAAGCAATTCAGTGGACATGTATATAAAATTAGATCAATCAAACTTGATATAGATAAAAGAAAATAGAGCAATTTAATAGACACATATTTATGCTTAGTTAAGAATCCAAAAGTTAATCCATTTAAATTATAAGGCAACAGTGATGTAGGAAAAGAAATAAGACTATATACTTCTTTAAAATTATAGAGCATGGTTAGTTTATTGAATAAAATACTAGATTACAATCTCTAACTATGAATGCTTCTTCCTTTTTATTTCCAATATAAACTTCTTTCAAGTTTGCAAACAAAGCTAATGCATTTCAAGATATTTCAATTTGACAAAAGAATATAGTAGGCAATATTGGAATGGAAATATGTCACACCTTAATTATAGTGAAATATACATATATTAATCACTTTCCATTGGGACCATTTTTTTTATTTGTGACACAAATTTAACTTAAGAAGTTAATTTAGTGTTCTTAACACATACTCCATATAATTTTTTTATCATTATTACAATAAAGTTTTCAACAACTATAATGAAAACATATTAAAATAATATAATATTAACCTTCTGTAACTTATTTGATATAAAAAAGAAATACCAACATAAAATTATTCACAAAGTATTGATTACATAAACAATTAAATATATTTGTAATCAATCAGGGGCACAGAGTTAGAAAGTTTCCTACAATTTGGATCATTCTTAAGGCTTTACATGTCAAGAGTAACCTATTAACCCAGACTTCATCAATGGTCCAAACTTTTACTTTACTTTAATATATTTACTATTTTTATAGGTTCCCTAGGAATTGAATTTCATTTTAAAGCTAGTTCAAGTCCTAGTGTTACAAAATAGTATTCATATAATAATTAGAAACAAACTTGAAATAGGATAGGAAGAGAGCATTAAGATCACAATTTGATTTTGATTGAATGAAACATAACTCAAAGCATCTTCTGAAGCAAATTTGAATTTGAGTTACCAATGAAGAATTTTTTAGAATTATAGCCAAATCACTTATGTTGATTCAAAAAATGGAAGCTTAAAAAGGCAATTTCTCAAACAATCAAGAAAGGAATCTCACCATACAAAAGAAAAGATAACTTGCACATTCAATTTGAAAGCTTCCCTAAACATAGCAAAATATAATAAAAAGGGAAACAATAAAATCTGAAGAAATAAAAACAATGAACACAATATAAAAAAAATAAACATATTAATAGTAAAGAAAAAGCAAAAAACTAACAACCAAAAGAACTTGACCATGATGATTAAGGAACTTAGAGATATAAGACATTTTATCCTATGCAAATGGTAATTAGCGATGAACTTATTATTAGTAAAGAAATTGTAGGCCTTAAATATATATATATATATATATATATATATATATATATATATATATATATATATATATTGTGACATTAGTGACGAAATTAACGATGAAATAAAAAATTTTATTTTTAAAATAATGATGGATTAAATGACAAATTCATGTATGAAAATTTGAAAAAATATTTCATGGATTCATCTGAACCAAATTCTATCTCTAAATTTATCACTATTTGGAATACATCATTTCATTAAAATAGGTTAACAATGAAATAATCCATTGCTAGTTCCTTCGATAATCTAAATTTTATATTAGACCCCAATGTCAACCCCTTATTTTCCCCTTTCCCTATCCTTCTCTCCTTCTACGTTGTTGTTGCATTTTTGCCTCTTATGAGCTCATTTACTACTAGATGCTTACCATTTTAATTGATGATTTTTTCTTAATTTATTCTATTTTGATATTTTTCCTATTTTTAAAATTTTTAGGTTTAATTTTTTGGTTTGTTACATATCCTACTTGTTTTGACCTATATATTAGGCTTAATTATATTTATTTAATTGATTTGTATGATTTTGAGTTTAATTTCCATGTTAAATGTGGTCTTTAAACAATCTTGAATTTGTTTTTTATTATTTCCTCTTGTCTACTTAAGTCTATTTCTATAATTTGATTGTTGTTGTTTCATGGTTGCGATTTAATTGGTCTTTTCCTAATATTTTCTCAATTTTCTTTCCACTCTTGTTTGTAAATAATTTAAGATCTTTAACAAAGATTTTTTTAATCGTTATGTTCCACTTTGTTTTATTTTTACTTTTTTTAATGTTGTTAGGATTTTATCCTTTATTAGAAGATATACTATAAAGCAATTTTTTGTTTAATTTTTAAAATAATATCTTCAATTTCATGAAAATTATATTTTAGTTTTTAAAATTTTTAAAAATGAATATTATCAAAAATTTATTTTGAATTTTTTTTAATTTTTAAAGAGAGTTTTCAATCATGAAGCATATACTTTAAAGCAAATTTTTGTTCAATTTTTAAAATGAGATTTTCAATCTCTTAAAAATTATAATTTAAATGATGTTTAATTTTTAAAATGAATAATCAATCATAAAAGATATCCTGTACTTTAAAATGAATAATCAATCTAGAATTGTAATAACCTCAAATTAGTACAATAGTGATGATAAAAATAATTTAAAAAATTTTCAGGAATATTATAATGAGTGAAAATCAACTTAAAAACCTAAGAATAGGTTTTAGAAATCACTTAAAATTTATTAAATTTTCAGTACCCGATAAAGAGAAAATGTGAGAAAATAAGTCGAAATTATAGTAAATTAATTCTACAAAATTTATAGATAGCCAAAATTAATTTTTAAAGCTAAAAAATGATTATGGAAAGTCAAAAGTAAAATTTTAAAAATAGTTAGAAGCCTAAGGGTGAAAATGTAAAGAAAATAAGTAATTCTAGGTCGAGTTATAATAAACCCCTTTATCTTTTCAGTCCTTTTTTATTTTTGTTGTGTGGGTTAGGGTTGGTCCAAGTTTTTTTAGGCCAAAATATGAAAATTTAAGGCCCTAAATTCGTGGCTCAATGACAGCCTAAACTTCCAAAGGAAGCTAAGGATCAAAATGAAAGAAAAAGGGTAAAACTTGAGGCCAAAGTATAATAATTGAGAACTTTTTAATTGTGTCACATTTTTATTGGCTAAAAGGGAGCTATCATGGTCTGAAAACTCAGACCACTTGGACATGCAAGAAAACATGTCCAAATGTCCCCAAAATCCTCCAAAATCAAGATAAAATCAAGCTTAGGATTTGATGAAAATTTATAGAATTTTTAGAAATTTTTTTAAACAAATTTTATACAAAAAGGGACACTTAGTAGCAGCAAATTTCTGCTCCAATCCAGCTCAAAACATGCAACCCTAGAGAAGGAGAAAAGAAATTTTAGACAAAGCAAACTCAAGGAAACATTGCAAGCTAGTTAGGTAAATCATTAATTCCTCTTAACCCCTCTTAATTTCTTGTGATATTTCTGTTCTTCACAATCCTAAAGTCTGATTTTGATTCTTTGAATTCACCTCCCTCTCCCTCAAAACTCAGTGTTGGAAGGAAGAAGAGAGTAAAGGATTGAGGTGAGTAATAGCTTGTTACAAATTCTATGAATTTCCAATGTTGGATTGTCAAAATTGACAAATATAGCTCTTTTAATATGATTAGTGTTGATTGTTGTAATAATTAGTTTGGAATAATTTGAACATGTTATGATGTTTCTGAAAGTGAGTATTTGGATCATGGATAATGAGAATGGAATTATTCTTAATTGTTATAAAGAAATTGCTAAGGTTATGTTGGAATTGGTATCAAGGAGAATCAATAATGCTGTTGAAATTTTGGTTGATGAATGGTCACATGAAACCTAGGTGATTTATCATCAAAAAAATTAATTTCTAATATTCCAAGGTCTCTCATGATGTGAGGTTGAATTCTGGAAATTTTGAGGATTTTTAGAAATTTTTAGATATTTTAGAAGAATTTCCTAATTTATGTCATCAGTGCTGTCCTGAAACAGGGCACTTGCACGTTGGTCTGTGTTTTTGAAATTTTTTGGGCATAAAATGATCATGAAAAATCATGAAAAATTCAGGGGAGTCATTTAATGTGTTTTTAATGTTCCATAAAATTTTCATGGCAATCAGAGATGGACTGTTCATCCAATAAAATTTCGAATGAAAATTGTTCATGACAGAATCCGAAAATTTCTGCTTCTATTCACGAAATTTTTAGGAGTACTAAATGGTTGATGAAAATTCTGGAAAAATTTATATGAGTCACTCTAAATGTGAGGTAGCATGAATAAAATTTTCAGAAATTTTAAATTTTATTTAGTCCTCCAAATAATTCCCACTCTTATGCTAACTAGATAGGGTCTAGAACCAAAAAAAAAATCAAAGAGCATCCTTGATATCAAGAAAATAAATTTTGGAAAACCCTTGTGTGACATGAATTGTTTGAATTTTGTACATGAATATCCTTTAGGAATTGATATAATAACAAGCCTAGAAGGATAAATGAAGCATAAAACACTCATGACATATTTGATATTTTAATACATTCCTCGAGGAAAAATCCATAACAATTGTGGTTGATGCATGTGGTGTCCCACAATTGTTCATTCTGCTTGTGAAAATGTGGGAGGGAGAAAACATCCTTTGCAGAGAAGGAGAGGAGCGATTAGTAGTGGAAGGAAAAGGTTAGTGGCCTCAGGCTTAAGGTGGTGGGGGATAAGGTTAGACCGAAGATATAAGGTGACATTGTATATCAACTAATGCCATTTCTCAAAAACAAAACATCTGAATTTGAACTTTTAATTAAAGGTATGAATCACGAGTAGAAAAGAAATCCTAGATAGGAAAACCTAAAAAGGAATAACAAGTTATTACTCATTGAGTATGTCTTATACTCACTTTGTCTATTGTATTAAAATTATAGGTTCGGATCATGTACCTGTGGACACGCACTAACACTTACAGAGGATATGCCACCACTCCCTAAGGGACTTATGGATTGGAGCTCTATCTTGAGATTCAGATTATCTCTACAAATGTAAATATTTGGTACCATGTAGACTTTTGGCCCATGGACACAAAGCTAAATGTCCTTGATGTTTTCTTTCTGTGCAGGTTACCCCAGATGACGAGTCTAGGAGTAACGTGACTCCATCAGTGCCTAGAGTATCCAGTTCTAGTTCCCCTCCGAAATCTAACACAGAGGAGGAGGGCCTTAATTGGGTTAGTGAGTCAGAGAACTAGAGTCAGTGTATTTGAAGTACTGTAAACGAACTTATCTTTTGTAAATATTTTTGTGATATATGTATATTCTATATCTTATTTTGGTGTTTTAACATTTTTTATATCTATTTTCTTCCGTATGCCCTAGTACTATTTTTACAAAGATCTATGATACTATGTCATCTTTGGAGGCTAGTAAGAATATCTAATTAGTGTGGAGTACAGGTTGGGTATCTTTACGCCGGTCACAACAAAAATAAATCGGGTTGTGACAAGAATGTAAGAATGTTATTAGATATGACTATGTAGTATATTGCTAGACTTGTGATTTCAAACCTCATTTAATCTTCACATAGTGTTGTTTTCCAATTTTGGGCCTTTAACATATGTAGGTCAAAATGGCTAGTTACCATTTTTTATAGAAGTTTTTTGGATGCTCTTAAACCATTAACCAATAATAATCAAATAAGGTTCACTATATTTATTAATCTTTTATGATCCTTAATAAAAGTTAAGGAATATATATCAATTGCATTATATATATATGGTTGCATTTTCAAACACAAGTTAGTTACAAAACTCTAACTTAGTATTAATTTTAGTATTTATATTAGTTAAAGATATTAAAATGGATTAAGTTTAATAGATTAGTTTATAACTAATATAATTTGGCATGATGTGGAGTTAGGATAGAAAATGATAACAATTGCCTAACTTGGTAAAAAATTGAGATGGTTAGTTTGATCTAATAAAAGATTCAGATTGTAAGTATTAGCTCATTAGTTTAGTTTTCCTAGGCCAATGAGTTAACCTATTAGATTAACTCGTTAAAGTGATAATATAAGTAAATAGCAAATTATTAATTTATTAATGTGCTTATGTAATATATATATATATATATATATATATATATATATATTAAAATTATACTTTGATATATATAATATTCAAATTATATATATTATAAATAGAAAATAGTTTTTGATGTTAAATTTATTTATTTAATATTGTTAACTTATATTACAGAAGTTTAGCAAAATAAACACTTACATTAAAATTAAAAAATTAATAAAAATTATGATATAAATTTAAATTATTATAAAAAACCTAAAAATTAATATAAAAATAATTACATAAAATAACTATTATAACTAAACATACATGAAATAATTACTATAACTAAATAAATAGATTAATTACAATAATAAACTATTGCTATTATAGCAAAATAGTAATATATTCATATATATTATGATTTAATTAACAAAATATTTGTACTTATTTTAATTAATTGTGAGATTTTTTAAATTAGATCTCATTATTTTTACTCTTTTAATTGTAAGGTTTTCTGTATAAAAAATTATTGTATCTTAATTTATTTTCTTACTATTTCAATAATATCCAATAATAATATACGATTTAGAATGATGATGATGATGATAGTGATAATTATAATAACAATAATAGTTAATTTTAGTTAATTGATTATGTATAATTAGCAATAAACAAACAAGTGATGTAACAATAATAATAAAGTATAATGGATTGTAAAACTTGCTTGGTTTTAATCGATCTAAGACTAAGACTAGGATAGGTATTGTAGCAAGCTTGACTTAATAAAAAAGTACTCTAAATTAGGACTTGTCTAACACATAATATTTTTTCATTAGGTTAGTTTGATAAGGCTAGGTTAGCCTATTTTAAAAAGTCTAGTATTAGTATTAGTATTAGTATTAATTTTTAGACAAACTAGTACTTGTTAAATTAGAAAATTGAATTTAATTCTTAGTTAAGTTAGAAAACTCTAACATAGGTTTAGTTTTAGTTTTAGTATTAATATTAGTTTTTAGGTAAGTGAGTATTTATTAGGTTAGAAAATTAAAATTAATTCTTAGTTAAGTTAGAAAGCTAAAATTAGTTTTAATTTTAGTGTTAGTATCAAATTTTACATAAGTTAGTGTTTATTAATTTAGAAAATTAAAATTAATTCTTAGTTTAGTTAGAAAACTACACACTTCATTTTAGTTGTAGTATTAGTATTAGCTTTTAGGTAAGTTAGCACTTGTTAAGTTAGAAAATTGGAATTAGTTGTTAGTTAAGTTAGAAAACTCCAACTTAGTTTCAATTTTAGTATTACTATTGCTTTTTTAGGCAAGTTAGTTTTTAGCTTAATTATTTGTATAATTATAGGGAAAGTTTATAATTGTTTCATTTGTACAATGTTGTAATTTAGGTATTATGTCATTGTCATGTAAAGGTGGTTATGGGCTCAAAGGTTGCGGTGATGATAAGATGTTGACAACTCCTTCATGTTCGACCATTTTGAGCACCACTCCATCAACGACCATAACACCAATACCGTAAAACTAAATTACTTGTTTGGGACACCTATTAGCATATCCTTTAGGTAAAGACCCAGTTGAATGGTAAGATTTAAATGCATTAGGAAATTAACTCATAAACATTGGTTAACATTTAATGATATAACTATTGTTAGTTATACTAATTAAGTTAACTTTCAATGATTTATTTTTATTAGTTTGTATTGTTTTACATTTATACTAATTTTGCACTACTATATTTGGTTATGGCTATAGATTGATTGTTACATCTACTTATTGTCTTATTAAGAACATAACATATAGGCACAGTTTCATAGGAGCTAGCCCTCACTTGGGTTTTAATATGATCAAATATTTGTCTTTATAATTTAATTTAGAAATTTATACCTATTTATCTTTAATTATTTAATAGTTTATACACCATGTAATAGTGGCAATTTGAGCTCACATATATGATAAAGAAGAAATATTTCTATAAGGTTAGGCTTATTAAATGGATTAAAATTAGTGCACTAGATTGGCTTTGACAAATTGAACTATTTAAAATTCAGTCAAAATTTTCATGTGTTTATATAAATTAGTCTATGGGACCAAAGTTTTTATTGACTAAATAGATACAAATCAATCTATAGGTCTTACAATTAAAATTTGTGGACTCATAGATTCAACCACGAATATGGATTAAGTTAAACCACCCAAAATTAGTTTTTTTTTCATAGGTTAATATAGATCAAAGTTTGCATAGATCAATTTGTATCCACCTATTTAATAGTCCTATTTAAAGCCATAACTAATTATAAATGTATGATGGATTAGAGGAGGAAAAGCCTGCCAAAGAAGCCTAAATGGATGTCCGAGCACACTTTTTATGACCTTAAGAATATGTGAGCTAAAGATGTTGATTTCAAGAGAAAATAAGAGGTCAACAAAAAAATAGGGCATTTACTATTCGAAGGAGCCTACATACTAGCATTCCATCTCTATATTTACACATAAAAGGAAATTGATGAGTTTTAATTTTAGTATTGTTTCATTCTATAACTTATTTTTGTATTAATACCTAAATTTTTAGGTTGCTAGCATTGGTCGGATACCTAATAATTTGGAGATGCTCTTACATACCCATACTTCTATAGGTAAGAGGCACTTATTGATTTATAGATGAGAGTGTAGAGATTACCTATGTAAGATTTAATCCTTATTCCTAACATGTTTTATATTATATATTTTTATCTATAAAAATATTTAACCTTCAAATTTAATTTTTAGGGTGAGCAAACTAGGATAATTGGAGACATAGTCTTATCAGGCATTAGTCGAGGGCAGTAAAAGTAGCTTTGGATAGGTTGATAAGACCTTATTATATATGAAGGTGGTTGGCAACTGGATATATGGTATAGGATTAGAGATACATTGGATTGTTATCTACCATGGTTGGTTAGTTTTTACAGCCTAAGCTGCAAAGCACCATTGAATGGCAGCATATAGAGCTTGAAGTGGTATAAGAGAAGATGATAGCCTAAAAACAATGGCTTGCTTCTTAGTATATGATGATTGAGTAGTAGAAGTGCAACTTTAGAGTGTCGTTCAAGAGTTTAGAGACGAAACTAGCAACTAGCTGATGAGGGAGGTAAGTATAATAAGAATAACCAATAACGTGATGTTGAGTATTGCCCTCATAAAGTATTTGTTTTTATATGCATATACATTGGATATGAAATTTTTGTACATTGGCTTTCATTAATTTTATTACTTTATGCTATATAAATAAATATTTAGATTTAGTTTTGTTTTAAGAAATTCGATTCAAATAATTGATTGTTGATAGGGTTTAGGCTTTATGAGATTTGATTATTGTAAGGTATTTGTTTTTTGGCTTGCTACAAAAATAAGTAACATATTAACAAATATATCTTGTTTGGCAACAAAATTAATGATAAATTTTTTAATAACATAGGTGCTAATTTGCAAGAATTTCCTAACTTAGCAATGGAATTAATGATGGATCTAAATTAGTGAAGGAAAATTCCATTGCTAATTTCTAGTTCAATGACATAAATTTCCTTTATAAATATAAGCAATGGGAAAAGCCATCACTAATTCTATCCATCTTTGGCTTGTAAAATTAGTGACAAATAACAAAAATCCATACTAATTGAATTACCAACGTAGTGTTTACTTACGCATGGTAATCCAATACTAATTTCATTGTTATTTTTTTATGACAAATTTTCAAAAATCATGAATTACTTTCCATCACTAATTATTATTTTTTTGTATTAACCATTCATACTTATGCTTAAGGATGGTAAAATGCTTTAAATTCACAATGCCCTATGGGGATTATGAATGATAAAGCTTGGTGATGTTTTGATTTTTTGCTCCGTAAAGCAAGGAATAGAGTAAGTTTTCACCCTAAATAAAATAGTGGCGATAGGGCAATAATACCTTCTCTTGCCCTATGGAACTCCACTATTATAAATTTATAATATTTTTATCTTAGTTATTTTAATAATTTAATTATTTAAAAATTGAAAATATATTAAAATTTTACTCGAGATGATAAAGATGAAAAATAATAATATTTTGCTGGTTATGTATCAACTTTATTAAGCTTCAAAAATTTTAAATCAATTATATATAACTTTAGTCTTATATGATAATATTTTAATGATTATGTATGATTTGTAATATTTAAACTTAAATTTTTTCCTTTTCTTTCTTAGTTTTTAATGTTTGAGATTACTTAATAATTACATATAAATTTGTAGCCATTTTATTTTAAAATTTATATATTTTTTAATTTCTTTTATTCATTATCATTCTTTACATGTCCCTATAGTACTCTGTTGCCTCACAAGGCATGGACATGGAGTGAATTTTATCCTTGAACGTAAGGTATAGAGCAAAAGTATATTTTATTTTTGACAATAGGGTATGAGGCAAGAGAAGATAGATATGCTCTTATTCCTACTCTTACTCCGTCCCATCGCCATCCCTTAAGCTTCACCAAGCCTTATCTCAAGTTATCTTTTGTGAACTTAAAGCCAAGTATTTCTAAACCAATTTCAAGTTAGAATAATAATAAGAAAAGAATATTAAAGCGAGTAAACCAATTTCATACTCTTAAAAGTAGAGTAAGTAAATTAGTTTTAATAAACATTCCATATCACTTTTTTTATTACAACCAAGTTTTAATTACTGTAATGAAAGCATGTTAAAACAATACAATATCAACCTTCTTCAACTTTTTATTGTAGGAAAAAAAATTAGTTCATATTGTTGTAAAAAAAGAAATAAATTTACCTATAATTAGTCAAGTGCACAAAGTAATTTGCAATCTAAATCATACTTAAGGTTTTGTGTATTAAGAGTAACCCTACTAACAAATAAATCAATCATTAATGGTCCAAACTTTTATAAAATAGATAGATAAAGAAAAGGAAGAAAATGATAAGTGAAAGAATGATAGAATAAGGTGAAAGATCTAAATATATATTGTGTTCAAAAAATTATATGTTCAATTTTGAATTTGAATTTTGGTAATGTCCACAAGTTAACTCTTCTATATAGCTAAATTCACCAAAGGGAAAAAAATTCATATGAAAATGGAAAGAGAACCAAACATGGAAACCATTTAAATAAAAGAATATAAAACTAGAGTATCATACATAAATTTCCACTACTATAATCGATTTGTAAATGAAGTGGCAATTAAAGGTTGAAAGCAAAAATACTCAGCTATGGACATAAAAGAGATTACATAGGAAGGGAAATAAGAGAGCATAGGGAATGCATTGAAAAGGTAACAAGAAAGCAAAAGTAATTAAAATAAAAGACAAAAGCAGTAATTTTAGACTTTTAATCCATGAGACACCTTGGCATATCACCAGAATAATGTGAATACCGATTAGAGGAATATGCTCGCAAAGAAGAAAGAGCTTGTGCTACTCACTACAATTGTGTAGGAGCAATTCATTTTAGAGATATAAACCAATAAATTACAAGACTTTTATTATAGAGTCAATTATGACCTACGTGATCATGAGGCTTAACATATTCTTTAGGGCCATTTTATGCATGTATAATTAGGCATTTCTTAACATACAATATAATTAACTAAGTGTGATAATTTGATTAAACCATTGTAATAATTTTGTTTGATTAGGACCTCTAATTGATCATTTCACTCATTCTATTAGTACTATCTTACCTAATTAGATTCTCAAACTTTACTCACTAATTTTACTTTAAATAATTGATGGGAAATAGAAGCACAAATATTTGGCTATAATGGAAGTTGAAGATCAATTGATTGGATTGAATATCTTCATTTTGCTTCTTATTTTAATAGTATGAGTGGTTAATCCACAAAATGTATGATTTTAAGATCGAACTCAAAATGTAAAGGAAGGAAAAATTCTCATATATCATATGCCACTTGAACTTAATACTCTCAATCACTTTAATTTTATTTAATTCTAATTATTGATATTATATGGATTTTTTTTGTGAAGGTAGAAGTGGAAAAAAATTAAATAGCAATTAAATGTCTCATTCATCAATAAGGTGATTATTATATATTCTTCAAATTCCATAATAACTAATATTAATAATTTCTTAATTTTTTATTTGATATAATTATTATTTTTTTCATTAACTTTATAAAATTAAAATAAATAGATAAACATTCTTCAAAAGCCATGGCCTCGTATCCTTTGCTATTATAATCTCCAAGATCCAAATTCCTAAACATCATTATCTATCATAACAAATCCACTTAAGTGGAAGCAAGTCATGTGGTGAAAGGAAGGGCATATGGACCCTTAGGCCTCAGATGATCGATCTTTGGTTAACTAAACTGCTTTCAATGTCGATCAAACACAACAATCAGTCATAGGCAACATCATAACAACAACTTCTACAAAATCATTATTATAAAAGCTCCGTTTATTTTAATGAAAAGTATTTTTCATAAGAATATAATTATAAAATATCAAGATAGTGAAAATTGATTTAGATGTATAATGTTAAATGTAAAGAGTTTGGTAAAAGATTACTATTCCTTTTTCAAGGAGGAAATTGCTTTATTTTACTATTATGACCCTAAGCATCATTTTTTCAATCATAGAGTATTGTTGTACAAAGCACTCCCTTATGAGTGCGTGTGTGTGTGTCTATATATATATATATATATATATGAGATTTTTCTCTGAAAAATATCTTTTGAAAAATACATGGAATCTAAGACTTGTTGGTTTTTTACAAAATATTTTTCATAAAAATTTTATTTACTTCTATATAAAAGGAATGATATATAGCTAGTATACATTATTGTAAAAAAATGATACCTAGTAATAGAGAAAAATAACTTCCTTTTTATTAGACATATACATAGGGTTGGGTAACCTACTTAATTTGAAAAAAAAATATTATTTTGGTTTTTTTATGACTAGAATATTTCCTAGGCTTTCGTCTCATGACCTAATTGATATTTAGGTCAGATCTTAACTATGATAATATGAAATAGGTTAGTTTGACTCAATTTATTATTATAAAACTATTTTCATTAATATAATTATATAGTATAAAAAATAGTTATATATAATTATTTTTAATGCAAAATACTTAATTTAATATATTTAAATATTTTATATATTTAAAATTCCTATTATCTGCTTAAATATATATTTTTATATGAAAATTTTATCTTTTACTTAAAATAATTATGAAAATAATTTTGAGCTAGATCTTAAGTTATATATAATTTTAATTAGATTAGGTTGGGCCAAAATTTTGATAGCCGATTTTGGATCATTTTAGTTTAAGTAACTATACATTAAAAGCCTAGCTTGAGATCTAATGACTTGGCCTATAAATACTTCTACTCTTTACCAAAATTTATACATTTAATATTAAATATATGGATTATCTTTTGCCACTTTACTAAGTTATAAAACTATATTTTTATGAAAGATTTTTTTCACTAAGATAAATAGAATCCAAATAGTAATCATAAAAGGAATAACAAAAAACACATGGAATATTCAAATAATGTATTCAAATGTAGGGTTGTTTGCTTGTATTTGCCTAGCTTTGTGTCATAATCTAGTAATTGTGACAGTCTGATAGGCAAACATGCTTGGTTTAATATAAGACTTAGTGAAAAAATTAAAGATGTTGTGATCAATCTAGCTTGTGTGCTTTTCTTCTAATTTTCTCAAGTTTAGGGATATTTTGAAAATTTTAGCATGATTTGAGAATTTAGAAAAGTTTGTGAAGTCTGTATTTGTGATTTTTGAAGTTTTATCTATGTTAATGGGTTTTAGTGTGAATTGGGCACCCAGAGCATTCTGAAAATGGTTATGACAACTTGGAAAAATGTCTACTTGAAAAAATGTCTACTCCTATTAGGAGGGTTTTGTTCAAAATGTTCTTTAAAAAGGTGGAGTGTTGGGAAAGCTTGGTGAGGTGTCTTGGCACTAATTTAAGGACTTGAATGTGTTGGCTTATAGCCATCTCCTACACACTAGAAAATATGGAATAAGACATATATCAAGAGAATGGAGTACCTTTCTCCCTATTCAATTGCCCTTTTTTATGCCGTTATGTTTAAAGGTTTCATATGTGGGGTGATCTTGTGGATTATTATATGTGGATGCTTTAACAGCATTCAATAATTGGTTGCAAACATGTTGTATATAGGATTTTATTGTATAAGCAATAAATCTTCGATGTGTCTTTATCTTTACCAAGCATGCCATTAGTGATTTTTAATAAGAAGGCTAGCATCTTTGCCAAGAGTTACAAGCATGTGCCATATTATTTTGGCAAGAGAGCTATTAAGCTGTAATATTTGTTATTAGAGCTCAATTTATGCCTAAGGGCTAAGACTAGGTAGGCTACAATTAATTAAATACAACTTGTCTAATACTATATGAATTATGTGTAAAGTTATTATTCTCAAACTCAAAGAAGTTATTGTTAAAAACTTGATCAAAGAGCATAAGAGATTAGATTAGTTTAAGAAGTTAGTATGCGAGAGGTTGATGCATTCGAGTGATCATGGATTAATGCATTGGGTGCAAGCATTTTCGCCAGGGGATTATCTTGCTTATGTGTCTAGGATATTAGTTATATGCTCATTCATAGTAGTGCATTAAGGGATGCAAATCACTATCTAAAAAGATAAGTGAATTAATAGCCAATTCAATGGAAGAAGCTTTAGTCTTATTAGAGAGCTTGACTATTTCTGGGGGGATTGATGGAGTTAAAGGGTGAAGTTTTTAGTCATGTAGAAATGTGTGGCCATAGTTGAGAGACACAAACATATTACTTTAGTACAAGTGGTCCAAAATTATGTTGGGGTAGTCTAGAAGGATCATTCGTGTTACTCGATGGAGCATAGCTAATGAGCAAAGTAGAGATTTGGAGGAATTGATGTTATATGCATAATTTATGGGTTAGATAGAGAGCATGTAATCTTCCTATTTAATATAGTGGGTTAAGCTATATAGTTACTTTGTGGAGGGGTAATAATGACTAGTAGGAGGTATAGTAGACTAATGCTATATAATTGCATTGTCAAGAGACTTTGTGGCAATGACTATAAGTTTACATTTACTTGTGCATAGGCAAAGTAAAACTCAACCTATAATGGAAGATGCTTTATGCTTAGACCCCTTCAAGATGATGAAAAGCGATGTGCTTGAAGAAGTTGTTAGTGGACATATGAAGGAGAGGTTGTAAAGACTGCAATGTTAAAGAGCATCAACACTGAGAGTAGACTATGGTGGTTAATGAGTTGCTAGAGGGTATTGATTCAGAGAAGATCAAAGGATCTAATTAAATACAAAAGTGGCATTGCAAAGTGTTATGAATTAATTGAAAGCATCACAAGCAGACTTATAAGCAAGGTTATAAAGTCTATGTGTAAATCATGCATAAGTTTTAGCTTTTGCGTTAATAGGATGGAATGTTAAGTACTAGACATTTGTTAGTAGGCTATTCAGATTGCTAATAATTGCTCATAAACTATAGTGTTGGCAAACACTTTTTGTTACAGAGGTGGCATTTGTGCAAGCTATAGAGCCAATGAGCATACAATTATAGAGGTAACTACCTATCGAACAAGTTATAGAGGTAATGAGTTCAGGAGAGCTAGTGGATAAGCAATACTAGAAAGTGTTAAAACACTTTGAAAGAAGACTATAGAGATAACCTTTTTAAGAAATTTGTGAAGGATGCATTTGGTTATAAGGATACCAATGTTATAAAGGTGATAACCAAACTTTGAGATAGGGGAACTTTAATGGCATTTAAAGAAATAGGAATGAGCAGTTAAGGTAGTAACTGAGAGGAGTAGGTTGAAGATTAACATGAGGTTTTGGGAGAGTAAGTAGATTCTTCATGGAGCCATGTCCAACTAAGGTGTTAATGAGGGCATTGACATTTAAAGTGGAGAAGAATGCCACAAGTTGGCAGTTGTGACAGTTTGATAGGCAAATGTGATTAGTTTAAGATGATACTTGGTGGAAAAGTTAAGCATGTTATGGAGGACTTGTGGCTAAAATTTGGAACCAATCTAGCCTATATACTATTTTTCCAATTTTTCCAAGTTTACGGTTATTTTATTAATATTGGCATGGTTCAAGAATTTGGAGGAGTTTAAGAAACTTTTATTTGTGATCCTTATATTTTTATCTTCAAGTTAGTAGGTTTTAGTATGGATTATATACTCGGAGCATTGTGAAAAAGGTTTATGACAACTCAGAAAATATATGTCTACTATTATTGAGGAAGCTTTTGTTCAAAACATTCTTTAAGAAGGTGGAGTGTTAGGAAGGCCTAACAAGGCACTTTAGCATTGAGTTAGGGACTCAAGTTGGCTTGTAGCTATCTCCTACATACTCAAAACTATGGAGTGATGCATATATTAAGTGAATGGAGTATCCTTCTCCTTATTCAATTTATCCTTTTTTATGCCTATTATGCTCAGAGGTTTTATATGTAAGACGATCTTTTGGATCGATATGTTTAGGTACTTCAGCAATATTTGATAATGTCTTGTGGACATGTTATACATTGAATTTTATTATATAGGTAATAAATCTTTGATGTTTTACTATCTTTATCAAGTATGCCACAAAAGGGCTTTAATGGGAATGCTAGTATGTTCACTAAGAGTAGCAAGCATGTGCCACATGGTGTTGGCTAGAAAGCTACCAACACATGACACTTTGGCAAACCAAAGCCAGTATGAATTTGAGTTCAACAAATAAATGTTTAGGAATTTGGGTTTTCATTTTAATAGTTATAAATGCGAGGGCCTAGCTTCCTAAAAATCCATCTCATCATTTTACATCAATCTTAACCTTGTAAGTTAAAAAAGGAACTAATAATCATATCAAAATGTATAATTAAAGGATTAAGGAGTTATTAATACTAATTATAAAATTTAAAGAATTAATAATCATATTTTATAAATAAAAAGTCAATTTTTGTCTTTACTCAATCTAAATATGAAAATATTATATCCACTCTCACTTAAAAAAACTTAAAATTAAATTCAGGCTATGAAAAAATAAAGGTAAAACCATCCTCAAATATCACTTCCAATGAAACTCTCAAGATATTGTATGGAATCTTGACATAACAATTACATACTGCATGATTTCTTTCGCATCCATTTTCATAAAGCTTGAAGTACCTTAATTAGCTTAATTGATTTTTATGCTCTAGAGTTTATTTCTTACCATTCACAGCTTTGTCAAAGTTAAGCTTCAATTCGACTTACACAGTCCTCAAATATCATAAAATATATCTCTCTTCAATTTGGTTTATTTATTATACATCTCAATCATGAAAACCATCCCTCTTACCTCATAAGCATGTCTAATTTATTGAGTAGAAGATAGAATATGCTTGGAAATTAGGAAAAGAATGGAAAGAAAATATATTTATTTAGCCTTAAGGAAAAGCCTTGTAGGTTTAACTAATGTGTAGAGCTAGAATTTTCCATTCAAAGATATTGAGTATCAAAGTTTTTGTGGAATATATATATATATATATATATATATATATATATATATATATATATATATATATATAATTTTTAAATCTTAAGGAAGATTAATCTAAAATTATTATATATAAAAATGAAAATATCAAGATTTTTGGGTCCATGACTTGCTATCTCCCTTAGTTCTACTAAATGTACTTATCACCTTTACACCGACATGTGCACAAATATTTCTTTGTCCATTTGTTTTAACTACAAAAGAAACAACTAAAAATAGTATCTCAATGGTTAAAAAACAAAACTGAAATAAAGTAGAGGGAATGAATATAGATAAGGTATTTGTCATTTTCCACTCAAAGCTATTAGTAACTACATCACAATATCTTTAGTTTTGTGAAGGATAGCCCCCCCATCTATTTTCTTTTCCTTATATTTTTCATTTAAACAAACTATCAAAGCAAAATGACTTAGGAAGGAATCTCTAAGGCTTTAACTTCTCCTTCAAGCAACTCTAACACTTTGCTCATTAAGGGACGATCACTAGGCTTTGTTTATATACAATTCAAAGCTATAACAATCATTTTCTAGGCTATCTTCTTTTCTTCACCTATGGCATTGCCTATAAGTATTGCTTCCTCAAATTAGTCATAACCCTATTTGGAAAAGTAAGTTTGTCCGACATTCTCTACCACATTAAAATTCTCCCTTTTACCTGCATTTCCATTAATAACATACCAAAATTATAGACATTAGCTTTATATAAGATTCTTTCAATGTTTTTGTAAAATAACTCAAGTGCCATGTATGCTAATGTTCCTTTTGTTGCTGTTAAAGACACAATGTTATCATTTATAGGATAAAACTTTGCAAATCCAAAGTTTAAAATCTTTGGAATGAAATTTTCATCAAGAAGAATATTATGAGGCTTAATATCAAAATGAAGAATTTCCATGTCACAACCTTGATGTAAGTATTCAATTCCTTAAGGAACACCAATGGAAATATCATAAATCCTCCCACACCCTATTGATGAGTTCCCTTGTTCTTAAGAGAGTATATATTTATCAAGAGACCCATTAAGCATGAATTCATAGACAAGGGCTTACTTTTTCCTTTTAGCATAAAACCTAATCAATTACACCATATTTACATGGTGAATTCTTCCAATGGTAGCAAATTCATTGATGAAATCTTCTCTATTAGGTTTGGACTTCTTGCCCAATGATTTCATTGCAACTTCATGTTTGCTTTTTAACTTACCTTTGTTGATAAAATTGTAGCCTCCTTCCCCCAACTTGTGCTTGAAATTCTATGTCATTCTTTTAATGTTAGAGTAAGAGTACTTGTTAGGCATTAGATTTGTTTTAACTTCTAAGGAAATCTTCTATTACATCACACTCTGATAAATTCCTTATCCTCCATTTATATATCAAGAATCCAAGCACAATAGGGAACCTGAAGACAGATTTAGCTGTAAGCCAGAATGCAACTATATAGAAAATTATAGATATCAAGACTCGATTAGAATTTCGTATGTATATATATATATGTAATTGTAGAAGTGGTAATATACTTAATGCATATAAGCAATGTCATAAATTTAAACATCAAATATAATTAGAAGTAAAGTTCCTAAAGAAATATTTTATGTCACTGTGCCATTGAAAATACTGGCCATTTTAGTTTTATATTTGTTAGGGAGATGTGATTGTTTGAGAGGCTAATAAACCCAAAAAAGAAAAAAAATTGTGTTTGACAAATTTGATAAATATTTTGAGCTATAGAAAATGATTTTGGAGTTTTATCACTACTTTTTAGAAATTTTTCACAAAGTGGCATGAGTCCTCATTGAGAATCATATTTTTAAAAGGTATGGATTCTGCAATATTGACAAATAAACAACAAATTTAAGAATTGAATCTCATATGTTGGATATGAGAGAGATATGATATAGCTTAAACATATAAGAATTTTTTGTAACTTGTATAGATTGGCAAGTTACAACAAGTTTGGAGAATGGATTAAGAATCAAGGTTTATGACATGCACTCCTCTAATTAGAATATCTAGGTTGTTTCATGATGTAATTGGGTTTACTCCACATAAGGTTACCATGTGGTTATGTTTATTCTTTTAAACTTTTTATCCCTATCAATAATTAAAAGAGAAAAAAATAGTCAATTACTCCACTTTGTAATGACTAAGTAACCACACTTTTGCTTTAATATATTCTAATGCATTCCAAGCTAATAGAAAATGATAAGCTTAAGTCGCTTATACAATTTCTACAAAATTCAAGAAGAATTTATACTACATCACTTTGTAATAACTTTTGCACACCAAGTTATTTAAGACACATGCACATAAGTGTCCATAAAAATTCATGCATGGAAGCTAAAGAAAGATAAATAGATAAATATATAGATAGATATCTTACATGAAATTGTAATTTGGCCCTTTATTGAACAAACAACAAAAAGGAAAATTGAGAAAAAAAATTAATAGGATAAATTTATGATCAGTAACAATTAAATCATTTCTGCATATACCGCATTAAATAATTTTAATTTGAGGGTAAATTAACTCATGTTATATAGTTTTGTTGGCTAAAATATATATAATTCTTCTATACTACATTTCATGTGCAAAAATCCCCTGATATTTTAAAAGGTGTAATTAGATATTTAAGTTATATATATATTGTGCAAAAAACACACAAACTTTCTAAATCTTTAACAGTAGAAGTGGAGTTTTTTGCTATTAATTTTATTAATGTGATTAGTTGCACACTAATAAAATTATAATTATTAACTTGTGAAGTTCATTTTTATGTCCAAAGCTGATTTTAAATTAAAAATTAAAAAATAAATATACCATTCAAAGTTAATATTTAATTATTATTAAATATAAAATATTAATTTATATTTTTTTAAACTAAATATTTATAATTAATTATATTCACAATTAAATCCTCCTATGATGGTACCAAATAACTTTTTAAAACATTTTATTCCTTAGCATCTTAAGCACTTTTCTTATGTAGAGATACAATTTTTTTATGACGTTAATTTCCTAATAATAAATATAAATTAGAATAACAAATAAAATTGAAGTGAGGTTGACATGCTTTTAATGGAAATGCCTTTTTTTTACCCCAAATTAATTGGATATAGTGAAAAATGTTGTTCACACAAAGAAACCATAATAAAATAAATTATTTTTAAAATATTTATGTATGCTTATATAAAATTTTTTTTTGGAAGAAATCATCTTAATATCCAATTTTAGTTGTAATTTTAAGTTATGCGTATATATTTATATTACATGTTAATTTTGAACACCTATTGTTGTTTTTTAATACAATGATGTCATCTTATTAAGTAACGTTTATCATTGATTATAACAAAAGAACTGACTTATAATATATGAATGATTTTTTCAAATTCTTTTCTTTTATTATAGATTATAGAATTAAATAAAATAAAAAGAAATTAAGATAAAACAAAAAAGAGAAAGGATACAATATGTTATGAGTATATATTTTTCCATTTTCTTTATCTTCATATCAATATGTGAACATACATGAGAAAGGATGAATGTCTTTTCTAGTAAAACAAATTTCTTTTCTTTTTATTATAGAATCAAACAAAATAACAACAAATTGAATGTAAATGAAATAAAGATAAGAAAGGTGATAATATATTATGAACATATATTCTTCCATTCTATTTATCTCCATATAGTACATGAATATATATACAATAAAAAATTATTATTTACAATGAAGAACAAACTTTGCATTTGTAATAAACATACATAGCATCCCTAAAAAATTAAAAGGAAAAATGGTTATGATTAACCTATAATTCTTTCATATTACTTAATGACTTTTAAGGTGTTTGATTAAATCAATTTTGTATTTATTGACCTTGAAGTGCTTGATTGCTTTATTTGCTGTGAACCTATCAAGGTTCATATGTTTCAATGTAAAAATGATCATGCTTTTTGTTTTTTATGAATTAAAGTTTAACATAGCATAAAAAGGAAGCAACATGTCAATTTTAAAATTGAAACAAATGAAGCATTAGAGGCTTATAGAAAAAAGAGAAATTAAGCACCTCAATGTCAATAGGATGGCAACATATGCCATCAATGTTGCATAATTAGAAATGATCAAATCTTATGATCTTGACAATCATATCAAGCCACAAATATGCTCATGACCATTTATTTAAGGGTAAAAGATAACCATGATCTGATGTAATGCCCATGACCATAAAAGATAGCTTTTGAGATTGAAATGAAGGGTGTCGATCATAATATTCAACATTGAAATGGAACTAGAATCTCCCTAAATTGCTTCATTTAAAAGATTTATATATGCATTTTAGCAATGAACATAACCATTCTACATAAAATTTAAAAGGATTCTTATTTGAAGTTCCTACAAATGCTTTACAAAATTCCTATGTTTATGGATAAAATATGGATACAAGTTCTTAGAAAAAACTTAGATTGATTCTAGAACCTTCTAAAAGCATTAGTCTTTGGATTCCATAAAAGGTTAATGAGATCAATGGTGTAAAGTGTAGTATTAGCATAAACTAGGGTATTTAGAAAATTTAGGAATCTTTTAAGGTTTCATACATGATGTGGGTACAAGTCCTTGTAAAAAATGCTAAAAGTTCCTTGGACTTTCCAAATAGTTATGGTAATATTGGATATTAGAGTCTACACCCCAAACTCAGAAGGCATATTTTTTTATTGAAGGAGATCTATCTTGAAATATCACAAATTTTTTAGCAAGGATCCCTATTTATAGGCTGAGTGTAAAACAACTAGATGTTAGTTATTAATTAAAAATTAATGTTGTAAGTTTGGCCATATATATGGTTTCAATGGCTTAAGATATCAATTAAGTACTAAAATAATGTGTAAACTATTGATGAATAGTCATGATATTGAAATGGACTTATATGATGATCACCATAAGGAACTAATGTTGTAATTTTTTTATTATTGAGCTATCATAATGATTGAAATGAATTTACACAACGATCACCACAAAAACTTAACGTTACAAGTTATTCATTAAATATTGTTAACGAAGTTGCCTCTTGTTTCATTCATTTAGACTTCCTTAATTTCATTCATTTAATTATCTTCATAAATCCATTATTTAAAATTCTTCAATTTTTTTGCATTTAAACTTTTTCATAAATTACATTCATTTAGATGTCCTCATATTTTTTTTTTCAAAAAATGTCATTATATTAGTTGTTAGTTAAACCCAAAATTGATGTTTTATGTTTGCCATTTCCTCATCATTATTTTTCATATGTAAATAATTGAATATGAAAAGAAAGTTATTTTTAAACCAATTTGACATAAAAAGTCATATTTATTTCAATATGTCTTATCTTTGTTAGTTTATGTAATCCAAATGATTATTATGGAATTTTAAGTAAAAACAACATATAAATGAGGAAAGTGAAACAATAATGCAAATTTACAAAATTTTTATTATCATTACTCTATTCGTAATGAAAGTACAAATTGATAAGTAAGGAGAAATAATATCTCTATAAATTTATATAAAATAGTTACATTAAATCATCAATAATTAAAAACTACACATTTACATATGAATTCATAAAAATAACAAAAAATATCATTATATATTAAAATCTTCATCCTTGATGTAAACTCTAATGTTGTTACTAAAATTTCTCTACTTTTGTATACTTCATGGGAAATAAGAGAGTATGCAATAAGAGAAATAGATAGAAGTGAAGTGAGAAATTAATAGCAATTATCATTCATTAACTTTTGAATTCTGCATTCACTCTATGAAAAAGGATAAAGTATATAATAGGAAAGAAACGAAAGTCAAGATTCTTCCATTGTACACTCTTTTGATGAAAGTGGAGTGAGAGATCAGTGGTAATATTATGTATCAAACTCATCATACTTGAAAGCATATTGGAGAGATATTAAAAAAGTTCATATGAAGAGATAGACTTAGAGTAAAGATTTATAGGGGAAAAAATAAATGTCAATCATTGAACAAAATTGATGTCGTATGATTTTATGTTTTCCAACATGCCTCCTAAAATAGCTACTAGACAATAATTGTTAAATAGGATTGACATGCTATGCATCTGTGGTTTCCAATGAAACTTTTAAAGTACCTTTTAGATAATAATTGTTGACTAAAACTAGCATCTTATGATTCTGCAATTTCTAATGTAGCTTTTGGAATGTATTTTATATGATGGTTGAGTATAAAATTGATGTCCTAAGTTACCACACAAGTTTTAGATGTTAGTTATTTTCTTGTTTGTCTCTTAAATTTTATATAATTTTAAAAATGTCACTGGATCAAAATAAATGCTGATTTTACTGTAAACTAAAGTTTATTAACTACTGTAAATCATCAAATTTGTAGTGGTGACTTATATGAATAAAGAAAGTATGTAAATCTCCTTTGTGACTCCCATCCAACCTTATTTTTTACAAACCTATTTTTTATCCTTCTAAGTCAACCTTATCTTTTACAAGCTATCACTAGATTCTGTGTTCAAATCACAAGAGTATCACATTGTTCTATTTCAATTCTCATGCAGAATGACACATTTTGATTTCAATCATCATAAAATAACTTAACTCACAACATAAACACAAATACAAAAACACAACTATGCCTCCTTGCATGGCTTCATATCTATTCATCATTTTCTGGTGCACAATAATTTAAATCATTATTATGACACAATTATTATACTTTAAACCTTTATTTAAAACAGTGCATAGAACTTTACATGTCATATAGTTAACTATAAAGTTAGCATTATGCAATTCTTAAGAGTAACCTTAAGGGCATGTTCCATTACATAATTAACTATAGGCTACCAAAGAGGAAGTCCTTAGGGGCATAGTTCATTATATAATGGATTGCCTAAGACCTAATCATTAGGGGCATAGTCCATTATGCATAGATGACAATGAGTTAGTTTTTTTTGCATAAATTCATAGAATTTTATTATCATTGGATCCCTTAGGCAAAGCACCACAATTATCATTGGATCCCTTAGGCAAAGCACCACAATTGATCTTAAGGCAGGTTCTAGATTGTGGTATGAATGTATGCTAAAAGTGGCATATGGTATCCAAAATGAAAGACAAAAAAATAATAATAATAGTTAAAGTAAAAGTAACGTTCCTAAGTAAGATTATAAATTTTATAAATGGAAGCTTATGTATCAACTGAATGAAATTAATCTACTATTTTATTATAATGCCTTAAATAGATAGGTAATATAGAGTGTAGCTACTATGTCATGCAATGCATGGCTGATATACCATGTATTTGATGAAACACACCTATGATAATCACTTTTTCTTATTTATAACTTTTCACATGCTTGTGTACAAATTGTAATGCTTCGATGATAATACCAAATCATGCACTTAAGATGATCTTGATAAAGTGTAATAGCTTTAGGTAAGGTATATTATCAGGGCCAAAGTTGGATTGGAATGAATGTTTTTGATTTTTGTGTCTAAATATGGAATGTCAAGATAAGGTTGTAACTTGTTGTAAATTTTGTTGATAGTGCTTTAAATGTAAATAACATGATTCTAGTTTTCTCTCTTTTGGCTAGTGCTATTTTATTTTGATGTGTAAATGAAAGTTCAAAAAGTTTATATAAAAGCTACAACAAATAGTTTCTATTGTCATTATCAATTGGTATTTGTTTGTGTTGTTGTTAATTAGTATGTGGTTTTGCTATTATTCTTAACTAGTTTTTTCTACTATGGAATAAAAAAATTGGGTTGTAGAAAAAAGATTGTTTGTTTATTAAAAATCAATGTCTTAGATAATAAGGCATTGATTTTTAATAAATATCCACAAGGAGATTTCAACATTACCAAATTGGTTATTTCATAAATAACCGACATCTTAATATTTCTTAGTAGGATGACATTGTTGTCATTTAGACATTAGTTTTCTAAGTTATAATTAACGTTAAAAGTTACCCTATATAACAAAGGGTGTTGCTACTTTTTATGTTGATTTTATATGAAAAATCAATGTCTAAATGAAAGTGACATCATCCTTACAACTTTTTTACAAAATGCACTAATAGGAGTTGAAAATGAAAAGAGTAAAACACTAGCATTAATTGCAAATTTGACCTTGAAACTCTTCCAAACTTAAGAAAGTCTTTAAGATGATTATATAGCTAACAAAGTAGGCTTACCTTGCAAGGTTTATAATTATGCTTGCAAAATCTTTGCTTTTGTGTTTATGCTCACCAGATATTTTATGGAAATGATGCTTTGTTTACCTATTGCTAAATAGGTGAGATTATGCACTTCCTAAAAAAAAATGCAACATATAAATATGAGGATTTGTTTAGATTTTTTTATTATGATTACAATTTAATTTTTAGTTTCATAATTGATCATATTTTATTACTTATTATTTTTATACAACTTTTATAGGTTTATACTAGTAAAAAATAATTTGATTAATTTTCTTTAGCCTTTGAAAGCATTGTTTATTATTTATTTATATAAACATGTAATATCATACATTAAGTTTTAATAAATACTCATGTTATTTGTAGGAATTGAATTTAAGAGTGGTTTTCTAGGGAGTGTCAGCTTTATATTGAGAAAATGTATCAAGACAAATTTAACAAAGCATTCATCTCAAATTGTGATATTAAATATAACCTTTCATGGTTTTTACACTTCTATTATTCAATTAACTATTTAAAATTGTTGAAATTAAGGTTCTATAGTATCATATATAAAGGATGTTGATTTTTATTTTAGTTCTAAGGAGGAATACATGGGTGTGTAAGGGGAATAGGGAGGAGATGAGAGGGAGGAATAAAAGGGAAGGGGTTAGGGTTGAATGGGGCCAAAATATACCCCATTGATTATTTAATAAAGCCGATGTGGTTTATAGGACAATAGACATTGTTTCTTTTTAAATGATGCATAACATTATTTCCTATTATAGTTCAAAAGAAATGATGTTGATTATTTTCAATATAATAACCAATGTTATTATTTTTTATGATATTTATATAACCATCATCAAAACAGATATATAATTACACTTACCTAAACATTGGCTAAAAATTGATGTTGTTTCTCTTAAATATTTGATGTGTGTTTGCAATTTTGTAGTATTGTAAAATGGTTAATTAAGTTAACAAGGGGTGTTAATTTCAAAATTTGTGAAGTTTAAGGAGATGATTTCCGTATTTCCAAAGTAAAAGAATCAAAATTCAACAATTCCAAAATTGAAATAAGTATTTGACATTCTTCACTATTATATATTTGATAGAATTTAAACTTATTTTATCTATTCAAATTCTACCTCTTACACATAATAAGAGCATTTAAGTACCAAAAATTAAATACATATATATTCTTCCTTTTTCTTGAAAAAATTTTGAATGACTATGATGAGTTCACTTTCTTAATTTTTTTAAAAATGATGGTTAAATGAACATCTATTCCAAGGATTAAAGAATTAATGGAATTTTCTCTTTTCAACTAAGGTCTTCTCCAAGATTTTTACCCTTGTTCATTGATAGGTCAAGTCCGCGTAGGGCAGTATACTTTTCACTGAACTAATGCCATGTTGATTTTTCTTAATTATTAATGTATCATGTTGTACTTCACTCTAAAATAGTTTATGATTTAAAGAAGCATCAATTTGAAAGAATATCTAATAGTGTGTGATTACTCTTATTAAAAATTAAAAATGAACATTCATTCTCTGTATAAATTTATCATTAGAAAACTGTAATTGAAGTACATGAATTTATTTTTCTTATCTTAGCAATACAAGCAAGGCTGTCAAAATCACAATTTAAATCACAAAATCGCATGATTTTACAATTCAGACACAACCATGTGAGTTTGATTACACAAAGAAATCACAGTTACTTGATCGTGCTAGGATCATAAATTTCACCATAAAAATGCTAAAATCCCAACTAAAGGTAGAAGTTACTTCTAACCTTCCATAAAATTACAACATTTTTTAAAGATTTGTTTAAGGCTTAAAAAAAACATAACATTCAGCCTAAGTTGCCTAACCATTCCCGAAACCTTAATCACAAAATTCAAATTACCTTTAATTTGGGAACTATGCTGGAGCTCAAAACCTATAACCTTAATCACAGAATTGCTTGGAGCTGCAGAATGCCTCATCTGTTGTTAGAGAAGACAATGCTCAGAGACACAGACGCCAAGTCCAAATAGGGAAAAATAGAAGAGAGGACATTCTGTTAGGGAGGTAAATGTACCAAAGGCCTTCTTAGCCTTCCCATTTCTTTATGTTATAATATATATATTTATATTTGTTTTAGATTTTATGCATATCTAATAAAAAGATAAGAACATATTTTATATATCTAATTCAAATTTTATATTTATATTATCTATAAATGATTAATTTTTATTTGGCTAATTTTAATTTTTAAAGTTGATTAAAAAATTATTTTTTCTTAATTGCTTAATGAAATTTTTTATTTTATATAATATATTAATTTTTATCAAATGATTATTAATTTTTAAAGTCAAATAATGGCTTCATCTGGTGGTATGAGTGCAAGTGGGAGCACGGATACAAGTAAAAAGGTTTTTAGAAAAAATGCACTAGGAAATAGAAGTGATATAGGGTGGTAACATGATTATGAAGTTAAAAATGATGCTAGGAAGATTAAATGCAAATATTGTGAGAAGGTTTTAACCAAAGATGTTTACTACCTAAAGCATTATTTGGCTTGTACAAAAAAAGATATAGGTGCATGCAATTCTATTCCTAATGATGTAAAGAAGCTTATGTTACAAATTTTGATTGACATGGAGGAAAAATCAAGCTCCAAGAAAAGGTATGGGTTTGATGGTGGAGAGGATAACATACAGGACACTGATAAAGGAGGAGTTGGGGGAAAAGGAAAGGAGAAGGATATGGTGTTGGCATCTATATTCAAGAGAATAAATACATGTCAAAGCATGCAATAAATATTAATCAAATGTATAAAAAGGATTTGAGGGAAGACACATGTCAACAATTTGCTAAATTTTTCTACACAAGTGCTATACCTTTCAATTGTATAAAGAATCCTAAATTTAAGAAAATGTGCTACTTTATTGGGAAATATGGAGTTAGATTCAAGCCGCCATCATATCATGAGATTAGAAAAAAGTATTTGAAGCAAGAAATGACTTGTACAGAAGAATTACTAGCAAAGCACAAAGTTGAATGGAAGAAAATAGGATGCACAATCATGATAGATGGATAGACTAATAAAAAGAGAAAATCCATTTGTAATTTTCTAGTGAATAACCCTAAAGGAACAGTGTTTCTAAAATCTATAGTTGCTTTAGACATATACAAAACTATAGATAAAATCTATAGAAGAAGTTGGTGAAGAAAATGTTATCCAAGTTGTCGCAAACAATGCTGCAAATTATAAAGCAGTTAGGCAAATGTTAATGGAAAAAAGGAAGAAACTGTATTGAACTCCTTGTGTAGCACATTGTATTGATCTAATGTTAAAGGATTTTGAGGAAAAAATCAAGGTTCACAATGAGATAATAAAAAAAAGGAAGAAAAATCACAACTTTCATTTATTTAAGGGCTTTATTGATTTTCATGCTGAAGACCTTCACTAAAGGGAAAGACTAGATTAGGCTAGCTGTTACTTGATTTGCCATTACTTATTTAACTTTAGGGTGCCTTTTGGATAATAAAGAAGCATTGATAGCAATGTTTGGGTCTACACAATGGATTTCTAGCTGTTTTGCAAAAATAAAGGATGGAAAGATGGTTGAGAATCATGTTTCAGATGGTAGATTTTGGAAAAATATTATAATATGCTTGAAAGCTACCTATCCTCTTATCAAAGTTCTTCGTATGGTGGATTCAGATGAAAAACTAGCCATGGGATTTACTTATGAGGAGATGGATTGTCCTAAAGAGACGTTACAAACAAATTTAAAAAATGTCAAAGAAAGGTAAATATTACTTATTTTTAAGTTTATTTAGATATTTAGTAATTTAATTTTTTTTGCTTACACATATAAATGAAATCTAATTTGATTTATGTAATTTTTTTAGCTACCAACCATTGTGGGATATTATTGATGAAAGATGGGATGCTTAACTCTATAGGCCTTTGCGTGTTGTAGCTTATTACTTAAATCCTCATTTCCATTATAGTAGTGATTTTAAAGTAGATAGGGAAGTCAAAGGTGGACTATATCAATGTATGAGGAGGATGGTGCTTGTTGATGTGGAGTTCAATAAGATTGATAAGCAACTTGAAGATTTCAAACATGCAAGAGGATTTTTTGGTAGTAGAGTAGCAAAAATTATGAGGACTTAAAAAGCACCTGTTGAAATGGTAGGATTCATATGGATATGAACATCTAAAATTGCAAAAATTTGTAATAAGGATATTAAGCTTGACTTGTAGTTCTTTTGGATGCGAAAGAAATTGGAATGCTTTTGAGATGGTAAAATTTTATAAATTATGAATTTATGCATCTTTATTTTTGCAAATAAATCACATTTCTTGTTTTTTTTTTCTTAATTTGTTTATGTTCACACAAAGAGAAAGAATTGTTTGCACCAAAATAAAATGAATAATCTCATTTTTGTCATTTACAATTCCAAATTAATGGAGAGGAAACATGTTAGCAAAGATATGAATTATGACATAGATAATGTTTCTTTTGATGATGAGTGGATTGTGGAGGATGATGAAAATGAAGGGTTGGAGTTAGACAATGACAATGATGCACATGACCTAGAGGTGGAAAATGAAAATGATGAAGTTGGAGATGTTGCTAGCAATGTAGATGGTGCATCTAGAGATTATTTAGATCTAGACTTTCAAGATGATGGTGATGAAATTGAAGAAGAGAAGAATACTGGTAATGATGATGAAAATCCCATGAAAGATGAAAACATGGATGTTTTTTATGTTAATGAATTGCTTAAATGATAAACCTCTAGGATTTTGTTTTATGTATGGTTGTTATAATTGAATCTTGACATTTCATGTTGTTTGTGATTTACAACATGTTAGAGGACTTTTGCTTATTATATAAGACTTTTATTTTATCTAAATTATGGATGTTTGGAATTATTTTGCCCATGTTCAATATTTTATGAAGCATATGTATACAAATTTGTGCATTTTTACATTACAGGTATGATTTTATGATCCTATTTACAATTCCTCGAATTATGATCTTAGCTCCCTCACCCGATCCTAGGTAAGATTTACGATTTTGATAACCTTGAATACAAGGATCTCGAAATTTTCAGGAAAAGATTAAACCAAAGGTGAATTCTAAGGTGCCCCTAGGGGTTTGGTATCCGGGGTGGTGTGGCAAAATACAAGCCACTGGATGAGATTATTAAGTCAATACTAGGATTTTTGTAATCTCATCCAGTGGCTTGTATTTTGCCACATCACCCCGGGTACCAAACCCCTAGGGTACCATAGCAAGCACCTAAACCAAAACACATATTATCTTACTTGTAAAGGAAACCCCGTGATCAACAAGCAAATTAATATATCAGTGACTCTTAAACAAAGTTGATATTTTGCATCTACAAGCACACACAACAATTGATACTACGCATAAGGGTTGTAGACAACAGTCTACGTGCATAATATTACTATTATAGACTGCATTATATTTGCGATTTTTCTTTTTTTCTTTTTACAATTTTATTTTGAAATGATCACATTTTCTTACATTTATCCATATTTTTGTTAATTGCAGCAAAATTGCAATTGTAATTTGAGTCCCTGCTGCACACATAGCTCCGTACAGATACAGTTGAATAAATTACATCACATACTAGATAGATTCAAAAGAACATTTTCCATGGCATTGCGTGGCTTGCACAAAGCAATCAAGGGTTCAATTTTTGGTATAGTAATTCCTCCTCCTTCCATCATATTAATTTCTTCATCTCCAATTTTTTTCCACTCAAAACACTGAACCAAAGCTCCCAATGTCAATCCCATGACTCGTTTTGCCAACTTATCGCCGGGGCAAGCTCGCCTTCCGGTGCCAAATGGAATCATGTTGTAAGGCTTACCATCTTCCTTTCCCTCGAACCTCTCCGGCATGAATCGGGTTGGATCCTCCCACGAGTCTGCATCTCTGTGAAGGCTCCATAAATTGACAAATAACATTGTTCCTCGTGGGATGTCAAAGCCGCAAACTTTGCAATCATCAGAGGATTCATGAGGTATCAAAAGTGGAGCGATGGGAAATAGTCTAAGGGTTTCTGTGATTACATTTTGCAAATAAGGGAGTTTTGATAGGTCAGATTCATTTATCATTCGATCTTGTCCAACATTGTTGTCGACTTCTTCCCGAAGTTTGTCCATAGCTTCTGGATGGTTGAGAAGAAGCGAAAGTGCCCATTCTATGGTTGTAGCGGAAGTCTCTGATCCAGCTTCTAGCATTGCCTGCATTAAATCTTGATAAGTAAGTGGATATTGAATCCTAATTTGACAATGCATAAAAGAATATATTTATGAATCTTTCAAAAAGGGAATTAAAAATAAATTTGATAGCTACTTCTAACGCACCCATTTTCTTAGGTATATTAGAACACGAGCAACCATATGATGCCAAATTATAAAACTACCAAATCTTTAATTAATATTTATCCACCTTTATAATCATTTTAAAAAAATATTGTTGAATTCATTTACTACTAAAGTCAACTCCAGTTCAAAATGTTATTTGAAACTAATAACAGAATCTTAATTTATTGGCAAATCAGATATTATGTTAGAGCTTCGATTTATATTTTAAAGTCAAAATAAATTTGGAAGTTATTCACAAGAATGTATTTTTTCTTCATGAACACATGTTAATATCTTATTTTCATGTTATTATGATATAATTAAAACCTGTACCTCAATCTCATTCTATGTTTTTTTCATATATAAAAAATACATTTATAAATAGTTAAAATGATTACTTCAAATATTAAGTCGAAATATTAGAGGAGTTTGTAATGAATTAGTGTCATTTCTAATAAATAAAGTGAAACAGTTTCTAATAAAAAATGGTTCAGAATATAATATTTGTGTTGAAGTTGAGAGTTAAGAGGGAGGGCAAAGAAAATTATCCAGTGAAGATGGAAGATAAAAAAATTGATGCTTAAGAAATTACCTCCGCTACCTTTATTTTTAATCTTAGGTTTAGAAAACCCTCCAAAACCAGTTGATCTAGGACATTAAAAAAGAGCAAGTATTTATTGGAGGAACTTATAGAATTATTCATAAGCCTACATTTTCTATTCTCATTAAATCAAAACTTTCAATGTAACAAAATTCTGTTACATAAAGATCCCTTTCCTCTCCCTCTTTGTTATCCTCTCCATTCAAGCATGCATAAATAATACAGTTGTTAATTTTATTTTAATTTAAATCAGTTTAATTCAATTCCATGGTATAGTTGTCCTACTAGATAATTTATTTTATATTTAGAACAAGAATCTAAGTAGAGAAAGTTCAATTAATAGATCATCTCGATTTAAATTTAGTTTATCAAGTGTATAATGTGTGTGTCTATAATAATTATAATTCAATGAAACTTTCAAAAAATAATCAATAAAAAGTAAGTATAACTAATTTTTACAACAAATCAATTTCTTAAATTATTTTCAAACTATGATGTGATTAGATCTTACCAGAATAATTCCTTTCACAGTTTCATCAGTGTAAAATTCTGGTTCAGTTTCCTGCAACAGCAGCATAACCTCGATCAACGTCATCCTCCCCTTCTTATTGCTTCCATTCACGCTTCTGTTCCTCTTTTCCTCCTCAAGAAGGTTCTGGAAGAATTTGTCCAACTTGTTCATCACTTTCCGCATTCTTTTTTCCAACCCATTAAAATCAATCCATTGCAGTATTGGAAAAAAATCATTCAAATTTCCACCCCCTTCAAGTTCTATAACTTCTTTCATAAGGCTTTGAAATTCCAACCCTTCTTTCCCAATGGCACCCTTACCATAATATCTTTTCCCTGAAATCATCCGAACCATAATATTGAAAGAAAGATCCATAAATCTTGTTCTGAGTTCAATCTCGGTGAATTTTTCTCTCGATTCTTCGAATATTTGCTTCACCAACGTCCGAACCTGGTCCTCGCGAATTCCGGTGAACATGGCAAGGCGGTTGGTAGAGAAAATTTCGACCGTCATGAGACGACGGAGGTTGCGCCAGTGGTCGCCGTAGGAGGCGAATCCAACCACCTTGTTGTTGTAATTGAGATGTTTCCCAGCAAGCGTAACAGGGCGATTTGCAAAAATGATGTCATTTTTTGTGAAGCAATCTTCAACCGCAGAAGCAGAAGATACGAGTAGGACTTTTCGAGCGCCGAATTGGAGATATAGTATTTGGCCGTACTTTTTAGAGAGTTCGTGAAGGCTTCTATGCAAAGGTTTCTGTTTAAGAAGATGAAGATGGCCGATGATTGGAAAGCGAGGGGGGCTTGGAGGTAGGTTTTTATAACTTCCATGACCCCTGCCTTTTTGCAAAATGAAGTTTGAGATGAAATGAAGGAAGAAGAAGAGAACGATGGAAGTTGGTATAAGCCATAGATATCCAGCCTCACCCATTTCGATGTAATCAATAACGTTTGCCGGTTCTTACCAGCGCAGTGCAGTGACCTATATATTTCCAATTGAAGTTGTGGCTTCTCCGAAGATCATTGGTCCCACTGATCAATTCAAGTGATTATCTTTGGGTGATACATGGTAGGGATAATTTTAACCACGCGTAATTTCTCTCTTTTTTTTATTTGACTCATAATTCTAAGTATTACAATTCATTATATATATTGTACATAATTTTCTCTTTTCTAAATTTTGGCTCAATTTGACACTTTTTTTAAAATTAAATTATTCCAGAAAAATTATAATTTTTTGCAGATTTATTTTCTATGATTCATAGTTGCTAAATAAAACATCTAAAATAGGATTTTTTTAAGGTAAATTTATTCTAACATCAAGTTGTGTCAAAATTAGAGAAGTAACGATTACATGCAATGCATGTGTATTTTCCATTAAAATTTAGATGAAAAATAATTTGATTAAGTAAAGTGTTAATGATTGAAAATAGAGAAATTGCAACACTTAAAATAACAAGCGAATAAAATGAAAAAATGGCAAAATTATAAGTGAGTAAAATGTATTTTTCCTATATACTATTCTATTTATTTTAAACGATATAATCTTTGCATCGCATTATTTTGTTATTGTGCAACTGATAGATGATTAAGATGTAGTTCTTATACGTTCAAGTCTAAATTAAGTCTAAACATAAAAAATCTTCATAAAATGTCATTATATAACTCATTTTCACAAATTTCTCATAATATATACACACAACATTTAAAATTGGATATACCAGTTGAAAATATGCAATGTGAATTTTAAATCAATTATGTATGTGCCAATATATTAATAGATGGTAAGAGAATAAAATAAACTGTGGTGCCGGCGCGTTGCCCTACTTTGGTGATGCCCATGTACTAATCGGTTAATAATGTGAGTTGTGACCAATTGCCTGATTAATTAAAGAAAATCAATACGATATTGTTCCATTTTTCAACTCATATATACTAAACTTCATTTTCTTTATTAAAATCCAAAACGCAATCAATTGATGGTGTTCAACTAAAATTGTAAACATTAATTTTCACATTTTGTGGAAGTTATTTTCCAAGATCAATAGAGTAATACAGATTCGGGAATTATGTTGAGAGAGCAAGTTTACCAAACAACAAATCACTTTCCGACAGTTGGGTAGCATAGGAAAAGTGGATTAAGTTTCAAAAATAAAAACTTACAAATTTGATTTTTAAAAATATTTTTGTTGAGAAGAATTTATTCACACAGTAAATAGAGATTAATCCCATATATATTTAATAAAAAAAGGTACGAAGATGTTAAACAAACAAACAAATAACTTGAACCTACGTATTTGAAAACAACTACTATGAATAGGAAACTTATTATTTGCAATTTTGGTTGACATTTGTAGCACCATATACTAACTTCCCTAGCTTATATTACAGCACAGATTGATTTGCACGTCCCAACTAAAACTCTAGAAATTTTGAATTTTTTTTTATGGTTAGACGTAAGTATATCGATGAGCATCGAATCTTGTGCTACTGCAGCTTTCGTGAAGATGCAAAATTTAAGATATTGAATTAAAATTGGCAAAAAAAAAAAAAAAAAAAGCATAAGATTCTTGCTCTTTCATAACCGTACTTGAGCTGGAAATTAATCTGATGGTTTCGAAGTTCATGACTTGGAGTTTTGCACAAGGGATGTGAGCAAATTCCTGTCGAGAATATTTCTATACAGGATTTTGTTACTGTGCACACATAAAATCAACTATAAGTGTTAATCTGAGATTTTTTAGATGATTGTGAAATTCCTTATCAAATCATTGTAACTTCCCACGAATTTAAATTCCTCAAAGAACCATCCCTCCTGTTTTGTAGTTAATCCTTATCAAAAAGACCATTTGTCGCTTAACAATTAATTGAGTCATTATCTTTAGGATCCAATTGGATTTAAAAACTAATCTCTAAATAAATTTCTACTGAATTTTTTATTATGCTACCGACATTCTATCTGATAAGATTGAAGGAAAATCTCCTTCATGCCACTTTTTTTTTTAAAAAAAAATTATGAGTTTATAATAGCTTAATGCACATAAAATATATAGTTTTTAATAGTTTGCAACTTTATTATAAAAACTCATAATTCCACCATCTAAATTTAATTTTTTTTCAATTTTAATAAAAAAATTGCATCTTAAAATAAGTTAAATACGACTTTTTTGAAAAAAAGAACGTAAGAAGCATAACCCCCCTCAAAAGCATGCATCTCTTTTTTCTTCTTTTATTTCCTTTGCATGTAAAGGATGTGCATATTGCTTACAAATGGGAAGAGAAAACTCCGAAGTTACAAGAAGGTATGAGGAGAGATTGGAAGACTTAGAACTTGCAAGGATTGCCGAAAATATTCAAATGGTAAAATATATCTGTAAGTCAGACACATCAATATCTTCAAGGATCCATTATAAACCTAGCCCGACGTTTCTTGATCGAACAACAATGTTGCCACAAAATTTGTTGTCAAAACATGCTTATGGCCAAAAGGATGATGTTCCATGAAAAAAAAATGACAAGGAAGACTAAAGGAAATTATGATTCTTTAAAAAAAAAAATTATTGTAGATTAAAATTTCAAAATTTGTATGGAAAAGAAAGTCCCTAATATCTTGTGAATAATATAATTTGTAACGATTATATTTTATTTTATTAACAATAATAATTATTGATAATTGTAAATAATTTTTTTTTTGGTGAATTGAAGGATCTAAGTCAATAATTGCATCGTTTGGGGCTAATGGCATGGAATCCCAAAAATGCTGAGAATGCTTGGTTGTTACCAAATATATGTGAATTAGATAGATTATTGCCCTAGAGCAATTCCATTAACTAATTAATAAAATTATGATAAAAATTTTTTAAAAAAAAGCATATGAAGCCATATGTATATAGTAAATGGTAAAGATTACACTCGCTAATTTTCATACATTTTGAAACACTTCTATGAATATAGCATTAGTTGTAACACTTGTACTATTATTCTCTTTGTCATGAATTAAGATATTTAATCCTAATTTACTTATCATTCTAGAGATAATAACTTACAATTGTTCATAACTAAATGCAAGTTTAAGCAAAAAAAGACAAACTCATTAATTCTATTATTGGCATTGAATCTTGTTTATAAATATTGTATATGATACATTGATTAGAGATTTTTAAAAATAAATTGGAAGGTCATTTATATTGTGAGGGACTTAGAACCATCTAAGATATGAAAACCTTTGCACCAATATTAAAGTTAATTAAAACTATAATTTCTATCACATAATTGGCTAGTGTGATGCGTGAGTTGCAATTATTTTTATTAATTAGTTGAGGGGTATTATATGAGCATTAATTAAAAAAACACTATTAATCTTCTTATTATGAATATATCAATTCAACTGTATATAAAGAAGAACAATTGAGATTACACTTACATGAAATTTTAAATTCTTCAACACCTCTTCGAATACTATATTAAAGTGAAATTTGAATTATCACTTATTTTATCATAAATTAATACTTTTAGTCATTCTTTGTTTCTAACTTTGGTGGCAACAATGTATATACAATTAACTATGACTAAATACAATCTTTTCTTGAAAATTATTTGAATTTTAAATTGTAAATTTGTTGCTTATAGAATCAAAATTTTATCAAATTCAATTCTAACCTATGTATATCAATCCTTGCATTGTAATTTATTTGCCTTTTTACATAATTTTTTTTTATTTATCTATCTCTAAAAAACCAAAATGAAATTATTAATTTTTTTCAAAATTTTATCTTAATATTTTAATAAATACTCAATAATTTTATATATAATACATTTTTCAAAGAATAAATTAGTAAATTAAAAGCTTTTTTTTCCCTAAAATTATGGTTATCAATTACCCCCTTCTAACATTTATGCATATATCTTAAATGATCAAATAAATAAATGGAGGGAGTAAATAATTAACAAATTGTCATATAAATAATTTATATTGAGTATCAAATAATTATAGTGAAATAATTGAAAATGAAATTTTCATATTATGTATTGTACTAATTTTGTAAGTGTTTCAAGTTTTACTTATAAATTTAAAATTTATAAAGTATATTAATTTTATGAAATTGAAATTTTAGATTTTCAATATATCATTGACGTTTTATTTCTTTAGTCATATGAGATTTTGAATTGTATTATGTGAATTTTATTTAAGGATGGTTTGGAACAATTTTTAGGGGAAAAGAGTATATATCGAATATAATGTCAATAATAATACTTTATTCCTTTTTTTTTTCAAGTTCATGTATAAGATTTACTAACTTGTAATTGCTTTTGAATTTTGATAGTGCAACATTGTTTATGGTCACAAATTGCAAAGGGCTAATTTAATTCATTTCTCAAAAGTGGCTTGTGAATATTTTATTAGTGGAATTTTAGAACCTCTAGTAAGTAAATAAAGATATAATATGATGAGCACATTGCAATGTGTCAAAATTAGTTAAAAACTAGTTTGCTAGAAAATAATGCAGTATAGTGGTACAACTAAGTCATACCCCTAGCCATCCCTTGAATATCTTCTCTGAAATGAATTATTAACAATGTTTACACAATTGTCTAATTTATTATGCATTAGAAATAGAAGAAACAAATGCAAAACAAAATGCAAATGCAATTTACACATAATGCTAATAGAATGAAATAATAACAAAATGCAGAATGTAGCAATATGTAGAATTTAATTAGAATATAGAACACAATTGGGGGGTTTAATGCAAAATTAAAGTAATAGTAATAAACAAAACAAAATACAAGTAAATAAAAAGGAATTCAATATAAGAAAAGAGTTGATTTAATGAATTGAATACTCTAGTTTGGATTAATCATGGATCATTAGATATTTAACTTTTTCTAATTAATTCTTTAACCTTGAATTACTTGGTACCCCTACAATAATTCATGAATCCTACAATAGATTAACATCTAAGATTTGATCAATTAAGAGTAGCTAAATTAAGCAACTACTATAATTCCTAAACTAGATCGAAATTAATTTCAATATAGAATTTGGTTGAATTAAGAAACCAAATTAGAAACTGCCAAATTAATCCCTCAATGCTCTGCCCTTATGTGTAAAATCATGACTTACCAACCATAATTCAACATTAAAATAGAAAGATTAGAAGAGAAGAATAAATTTGATCAATTAAGAAGAGAACGATGTAGATTAAAGAATACCAATCATACCAAATCAATCTCCAATACATGCAATTTTAAGAAATTAACAAAAGAACTTAGGGAAACAGAAGAATTAATTAAAGAAAGTTAATATTACAAATCATAATCATATGATCCAGTAGAGGAGAGCCTCAAACTCCTTGAATCAACTTCAAAAATTAGCCTTTTATGGCTAGAGAATACAAAAGCTAAAAGAAGAAGAGAAAAGTTATCTACTGAATGTATAAAAGTCTCTAAAGTTTAATGCGTTCTCCCTTTTTATTTGACCTATTGGACCTGGATTGTACATCTCCTAGAATTATAGAGATGGGGCCTTCCTAATTTTTAGAAGCCCAGACCTAATTTTTACAAGACAATTAACTCTAACAATGACAATAGTGAATTCCTGCAAGTTTGACTTCCAACTAGTATAAGACCATTAAATCAATATAATTTATAAAAGTTGTAGATTTAGGTCTTATGAAAATTTAGGCACTAGTTTCATGTTAATTAGACCTCCATAGCTCTAAATATGGCTTAAAAATTGAAACTGGCTCAACTAGGACAAAGACATGGCTTTAATTTATTGGCTAAACAAGGGCTTGAAGGAGTTTGAATCAGATTTTGATCAAAGCATCAAAGTTGTAGATATTTCTTTAAGCTTTCCAATGGTATAAAGTTCATCCCAATTCAACATCTATAGCCCATGATATAGCTGAAAAACAAAAAATAGTATTAAAAATATAATATTAATTGAATAAATTTAAAATATTGTACAACCAATCCCAAATTATAAAATAAGGTCAATTCTATAAAATTAAGTATGTGTAACTCACTAAAAGACATGAAATAGGGGGATATAAAATAGTAAATATTTTTTTAATGAAATTCCCCTACACTTAGCTCTTACATATCCTCGGGCAAGACATAACTTTATTAAAAATTAAGAAACAAAAGACTTTACTTTCCAAACACTTTAAAATCACAAATTCACAAGTAAAAGAAAAATAAAATCCAGGAAGAAATATAACACATCATGAAGAAAAATCTTGACAAAGTTAAAAATTAACTAACATAACAACTACATTCAAAAAGAGTAAATCAAATTAGTAAATTCTCATAAGATTCACTTTCCTACTCTCAAGTGCATAGGGTAAGTACTTCATTTAAGTTCATTCCATAAAATTGTTCTATCATAAGCTTGCTAATTATCTAATCATCACTACTCAAATCACATGCACAACACAAATCAAAAGGATCCTATTCATGATTGTAATAGGGCTAGGGAAAAAAAGGAAGGAAAAGTAATGATATAAAAGGTCCAAAGAAATCAATAGAGTACTTGAATCAAATATATATAGGCAAATCATAAACAATTATAACTTAACAGAATAAGCCAATTTTAAGTTCAAACACTCATTAACATCTTTGATTTTTCCTTTCCTTTCTCTTTCTTTCTTCCCTTTTTTAATTTCTTTTTGCCTTATTCTTTTTTTTTTTGCAATTTTTTATTTTTTAATTTTTTTACAATTTTTTAACTTTTCCCTTCTCTCTCTCTCTCTTTTTTTAACTAACTTTTTAAGTTAAAGTTAATGATTTTTCACAATATATAAACTTATACACCCCCGCATTTATTCAAGAGCCTATTTAATAAAATTCAAATGCTCTACTAATCCCTAAGGTTATGTAAAGATATTTTTTTTTATTGGAAGATTGCTCATAGGCTAATCAATGAAGGAAAGGCAATAAAAGTTTAAGGAAGCTAAACAAAGATAAAAACTCAAGATTAGTTTTATAGCTCTAGCTTAAACAAAAAAATAACACCTTTATCATTTTTGTGCATGCATGTACAAAATGTAATCTTAAAAAGAATCAAAGCAAGTTCTAGAGAAAAAAAATTATGGAAGTACATCACATAAGAAGAAAAGAAAATAACATAAGTTTTCAACATAAAGCTCAAAATCTCACAAGGTAAGTCATATTACTAAGTTCAATTTATCAATTTAAAATCCATCACTACGTCAATCAATTTTAAGAAGGAAAATAATTCATCCAATCATGTTATAAATTCTACCTAACTTTAATTGAATCCTACTCATGAAAATGTAAAATCCCTATTTATAGAAAGTAACTAAAATGACTTAAAGTGACTCAAAAACAAGTGAAAAATATACTTTTTTATTTTTCTATTTTTTTAAAGCATAAAATTGAAAGCTATAAAAAGCATTGAAAGAAGACACAAAGCATAAAGTAAATTCTAAAAGTCTCCCCCACACTTAAATTTTACATTATCTTCAATGTAAAGCATATTAATATCATGAAGAACATCATTAAGAAAGATAAAGGATATGTAAATAAAAGAAAAGGGTAGGAGAAAGCAAATTTGAATGACTTATGTTGCCTCTTAAGAAATGCCTTTATTTAACATCTTTGGCTAGACCATGGCTTCAATTTCTTCAATTAGGATCTATTTGTAACCTTGACATCATTTATGAAAGAGGTATTTTGAAATTAAGGGTCTTTTAGAAAAATTCCTCCAAGTGCTATTCTTAAATCATTCTTATTAACATCAAAGTCATCTTGGATAACAAATTCAACATGATTAATAAAAGAATTAGAATGATCAATATAAAAGCATTCTTTGTGCTCTAAAAATGGAATCTTTTCTTTATCATTTTTTTCTATAATTTTTAAATCACTACTATTATCATCACTTAAAAATGTAGAAAGGTTAGCATATATGGCACACTTAAAATCATTCCTAGAGCAAGTGCATTCATGGTTATCTACATAATCCATAAATTTAAAAAAATTTATAAATTTAGCAAGTATGTCATCATGGATATTATTAACATGAAAATCAAAATTAAAAATCTTTAAATAAGCAAAATCTGAATAGGAAATAGTAAAATAAAAAATAGCAAAATTGAAAATAGAAATGTTAGATTTATAAATAGTAGAAACAACAGAAATAGAATGAGGAAAATCATGCACTAAAGGCTCCAAAATATTAAGAAAGAATATTGAATTATCATGCATATCTTTAGAAATATCAAATTTAGCTATAACACCATTAAACTCCATGGTAATGTTCCATCTCGAACATTAATCATAATTTTTACTATCTTAAGAAAATGACAACTAAGAATGATTGGTGGAAGAATGTTAGAATCCTCATTTTATATCTTCAAAATGTAGAAATTTGCTGAAAAGATTAATCCATCAACTTGTACTAGAATGTCCTCAATAACATCTAATGGAAAAATGTTAGATATATTTGCTAGTTGAACAACCACTCTTATTTTTTTCCAAAGCTTCCAAATTTCCCTATGATGCATGGAATGGTAAATGTGCCTAGATTTTGCATTTTGTTAGTAATTTTCTTTAAATAATTACAGATACATTTGCCTCCACACTTACTTTTTCATCATCCTTTAGTTTTCTTTTATTAATGCACAATTTTTTTAAAAAGTTAGCATACCTTGAAATTTATTCTATTAAATTAAACAATTGTATGTTAACTTTTACTTTGGCAAAGGAATTAAAAAATTATTTCTCTTCCTCAATTTTCTTTGGAGAAAGAACTTTTCTTAAAAAAAAGGACCAAGGAAAATCAATGGGAGGTGGGATTATAAGGAAAGAATTTACCACTCTATCACCATGCTTGATTTCTTTTTTTGGTTGTTTTTGGATTTTGTCTTTTGGTTTATCTCTAGTTTCTAGTTAACGGCTTGTTTTTGCTTAATTACATGCTAGTTCATTGACTATTGGATAATGTCTTGGTTTTGGTTAATTGCTTTCTAGTTTGGTTGATTCTGGTTATGGACTTATTGGTTGATCACTTGCTGGTACATGGCTTATCTCTAATTGTAAAGATGAAGTTATGTTAATTTCTCTACCACTTTTTAGCATGATTGCATTCACAACTTCTTTGTTTCTTGTATTGCAAGAAGATGATTGATTTGATTCTTATGCCTTAAGCTTATTTAATGTAGAAGTTAACTGGCCTATTTGAGTTTGCAAATTCATAATGATAGGCTTTGTCCTTTGCTAGAATTACAAGTTATTAGTAACCATTTTCTTGACTAATTCTTCAAAATATGGTTAAAAGGATGAAGAATTTGCTTCTAGTTTATGAATAGGATTAGATTACATTCTATTATAGGCAATAAGAAGGTGCTGAAATTGGCCAAGATCATTATGAAATCTAAAATTCTAATTTTCTTTCTAACTAAAGTAAAGAGCTTACTATTGGTTATATTGGTTTGGCTGTGGTACTAGTACTAGTTTTGCTATTGGAATTGAGGCTTAGTAGGATAAATGGTTGTTGCTTATGCTGAAGGAAGATTATATTCTTCATCTTGTAGTATACGATAGCAATCTATCAGATAAGTTGGGCAGGAGTAGATGTCATAAAATCTAGTAGAAAGAAAAGCTTGGAATTGCTATTATTGTCCCATTGCTAATTACTTAACTATTGAAGTTAACTTATTTATTATGTTCTCCAATTTTTACTAGATAGAATGGAAGAAATTGAGCTTATTCATGCCTCTTATAGAAACCATAAATCTGGTTCTAAATTGTTAGGAGTTAGCCACTATATTTGCAATTAGATCTTTGGTTACAATAAGAGTCTTATCTATTAATGCTCTACCATTTACTGTATCTATCATACTCTTATTTATTAGAAGAGAACTTTCAAAAAATACTGAATTAGAAGTTACTCACTAATTTGGTGGTATAAGTAGCTACCACAAAGCTTCTTGAATCTTTCTCAATATTTATACAAGGTTTCATCATTCATTTGCCTAATACCATAAATTTCCTTCCTTACAAGGAAGTACTTCTCTAAAAGCATCCTATTCATTTCATTCCAACATATAGTAAAACCTGGCTGTAAGTAATATAACCAATCCTTGGTTGCATTAGACAGTGAATAAAGGAAGACCCTTAACTTGATATGGTCTTCTAATATTTCTTGAGGCTTCATTATTGAATACACCATATGAAATTCCTTTAAATGATTATGAGGATCCTCTCTTGCAAAACCACGAAACCTTGGAAGCAAATTAATGAGACCAGATTTAAGTTTAAAGTTAGCATCTAATTTAGGATATTGGATATGCAATGGTTAGTAGGTAACATCAAAGGTCGCCAATTCCTTGAAACTTCTATTATTATTTGCCATGATTTTAGTGGGAAAGCTAGAACTATTTTTATTTTTACTTCTATGAAGAAAATGAAAAGTTCTATTAATTTCAAAATCAAAACCAAGTAGATAACCAACAATCCTCCTAGTCTTACACTGCCACTACACTACACTACAATAGGTGCATTATAAGAACATAAAAACATAAAAATGACATTTGACTATGAAAAATCACTCTAGACACATTTAATTAATCTATTGAGACATTTTAAAAATTATAGGACTACCATAAAAGGTTTGCTATAACCATACAAAACTTAGAAATGTAATAAAAATATTAAATGAAAAAGTGTTCAAAATAGTAAAATTTAGCCAAAAAATAGGGCACCTCATAGCTAAGGCTAATAAACTTTGATGAGAAAAGTCAAAACTAGTTCTAGTAAAAATTTCTACTTAATTAGAGCTAGTGAGACCTAGTATGATTCCAAAAAGGGGGTTAAGGTGCAAAATTATATAAAACTAGTTTTCATGGGCCAAAAACCTTTGTTTCAATATGAAATGAAGTAAAATATGATGACATATGATGAATTGAAATGGAGGAACATGAAAAAATTAAAGAATGAAAAGGAATGCAAGAAAATGTAGAAAAGTGAGAGTTATCATAAAATGCAAGTAAAATACTGATAGATATAATTATTGAATGGAATGCTTGAACAATTGTGTAATAAATTATTAGTAATATGTAGAAAAATATGAATTCAAGAGGATCCCTTGTAATGGCACTAATATTTTAATGAGATGTCGTAATACACCAAAATTAGTTAAAAACTAGTTTGCTACAAAACAATGTAGTATAGTAGCATAATTAGATTGTACACCTACTGATCCCTTGAATATTTTCTCTAAATTAAATTATTAATAATATTTACATAATTTTCTAATTTGTTATGCACTATAAATAGAAGAAATAGAAGAAACAAATGTAAAATAGAATGCAAAAGTAATTTACATAGAATGCTAATAGCATGAAACAATAACAAAATGCAAGATGTAGCAATATGCAAAATTTAATCAGAATATAGAACACAATTAAGGGGTTTGATACAAAATTAATGTAATGGCAATAAACAAAAGAAAACACAAGTAAATAGAAAAGAATTCAATATAAAAAAGCAGTCGAATCAAGGAATTGAGATACTCCGTTCGGATTAATCATAGATCATTAAATATTTAACTTTTCTAATTAATTTTTTAACCTTGACTTATCTAGTACTCCTATAATAATTCATGAATCCTACACTAGATTGCCATCTAGGATTTAATCAATTAACATTAGCTAAATTAAACAATTACAACAATTCTTAAGGTAGATTGAAATTGATTTTAAGATAAAATTCAGTTAAATTGAGAAACTAAATTAGAAATCTTCAAATTAATCTCTCAACTTTTTGCTCTTATGTGTAAAATTATGATTTATTAACCATAATTCAAGATAAAAATAGCAAAAAATTAGCAATCACAAGGATGAATATTAATTATACCAAATCAACATCTGACACATGCAATTTTAAGAAATCATCACAAGCAATTAGGGAAAGAGGAGAGTTAATTAAAGAAACTTAATATTACTAATTATAATCTCATAATCCAATAGATCAGAGCATCAAATTTCTTGAAGTAACTTCGAAAACTAGCCATTCATGGCTAGAGAACCCAAAAGCTAGAAGAAGAAGAGAAAAGCTATGTGCTAAATGTGTAAAAGTATTTAAAGTATAATGAGTTCTCCCCTTTTATTTAATTTAATTAACCTAAAACTTTATTAGACCTAGATTACATGTCTCTTATGATTAGAAAGATAGGGCCTTCCTAATTTTTAAAAGTCTAGACCTAATTTTTATAAGACAATTAACCCTAACAATAGTAGCAATAAATTCCTATAGATTTGATTTCTAACTATTAAAAAACCACTAAATCAATGTAATTTAGGTAATCCATAAGCACAAAATTTAAAGTTATGCAAATTTAGGTGTTGGTTTCAAGTTAATTGGACTTCTATAGTTCTAGATATAACCTAAAAACCAAAATTTGCTCAGCTAGGACAAATATAAGGCATCAACTTCTTGGCTAAATAAGGGCTTGAAAGAGTTTGACTAAGCTTTGACCAAAACACTAAAGTTGTTGATATTTCTTTAAGCTTTCCAATAGAATAAGTATCATACCGATCTAACATCTATAGCCCAAGATATAATTTAAAAATAGAAACAATGTCAAAATCCAATATTAACTGAATAAATTTGAAATATTGTAAAACCAACTCCGAATTATAAAATAAGGCAAATTTTATTGACGTGATCCCGCAAGTGCACAGGTTTAGTCGAGTTATAGTATAAAAGATATCGTCTCCACAGGGATTGAGTGTTGAATACTACCTGAATTTCAAGATAAATTATCTAGGTGTACCGATTGATATTGTGAATTAAGGGTAAAATGCAAAACAAAGTTTAGTTATCAAAAAGGAAGCAAATGGAATTGGTATGGATTAGGTAAAGATTTAATTCAAATGAGATGGAAGTGTACTCAGCTTTAGGGTTCCCTTGTGCATTTCATTATAGAATGAAGATAATCTTCTAACCCGGTTTACTGTTAATTTAGATTGCTGGATTACCAAAAATAAGCTATACCTCATTGCAAGGCTACTAGGTACTAACCAATAGATAAAGTGCCTAGAATTTCTCTAGTAATCACTCATCTAGGTTGCATTAACATTGCTTGAGAATCCAATCTTAGACATTTCATCCTGTGTAAAAGAATCCAATTAGCTTAATTCCTAAGTCTAATAGAGATTCCCAATGATCATGCAAAGTTTGATTAATTAATTAGTCATTCCAACCTAGAATTAACTAATCCTTTACACAAATTCAATATTTCGGAAGTATTGGATTGTTGAAGTACAAAATAGCATAATCAAATCATAAATCAACAGTAGATCTAGCTAGATTATATTAAAATCAAATCCATAAATCCATGAACAAGTCTACCCCAGCTGAGCACTAGGGTTTAGTGTGAGTTCATTACACAACTAGCAGAAAACCAGAAAACAGAGAGGGAAATCAAACTAGTCATGAAGCTCTACAAATTCCTTGCTTGAATCTTCAATCCTTTGCTTGAATCCAAGGCTAGTAGTCACCCTTAGTGTCTTTGGGTCTCTCCTAGGGTTTCTACTGACGGCTCCTCCTTTAATTTTCAGTCCTTCCTCTCCTCCTTTAGTGATTCTTCGCATAAAACTTATATGGGAAATGTACACAAGGTATGACACGGCCCGTGTTGTACCCCGTGTTTCTCTGCGAAGGTTGGGCAGCATGATACATGGGGTCTGACACTCCTCGTGTTTACTTACGAAGGGTCAGGCAATATGGTACACGGGGTATGACACGGCCCATGTTGTACCCCGTGTTCTTCTGCAAGCAGCTCAATGAGGCTTCGAAACACACAGAAAGACACACAGCCTTCCACACGGGGTTCCCATACCCTGTGTTCTTTGTCAGATGAGCGAGTTTGCTTTGATTCTCCACAATTTGCATGGTTTTAGCTCCGGATCCCTTTCTAATGCTCTAATGTGTCACTTCAAAACCTGAGAACAAAATATTGAGCATTTAAGTACCCTTTTTCAATTAATTTGCACAAGATACTAAGTAAATAAGTGATGAAACACATAAAATTTAAGTGCAAATGTGCATTTATCATTTATGAAATTAAGCATGTATAACTCATTAAAAGACATGAAATAAGGAAAAATAAAATACTAAATATTTTTCTCATCATAGTACAAAAGAGTGAATGAAAGTAATCAATGTAGAACAACATGCATAAAATGCTTTACATATGAGCAACTAAATATAATTGTTACTATAATTGTTATTATTGCTTGGGGAAACTATGATCAAATGGGTGCCTCTGTATTGGGGAGTGCAAAATGGCATTGTTTAAGAACTAGGACATTCCCCTAACTCTTATCAATAATATTATGAATTACAATAAATTGCAAGAAAAATGTCAAAAATGGTAGCAAAGTATTGCAAGTTAGACATAGAGTGTGTATAAGCCAAAGCAGCAATCTGGTAAAAATATGCCTCTTGCATATGGAAATGAGGGTCTTTATAAGCCTTGGCTTGGTGGTTACTAGTTTGTTGGCATTAAGGCTTGTTACCTCTTTCTAACAGGAGCAACCTTGTTGTTGAATGGTTATTGTTCATTCTAGTAATTGCCTATGATTTTCCTAAAATCTTACCAGTATCCACCAAGTGTTGAGCTAGCAATAACTAATTCCCTTGCACATTTTTAAGTATATTATCCTAATAATCCTATAATTATGACCATAAAATCCCTTTTTTGACTTTCATTGTAAATAAATAGGAATAAAAATGGAGCTTTATCCTTTTCATAACTTTTGGCTTCATTTTTCTTCTAATTTTAATCATTAAGGTACTTGACTAGGTTGAATTGTTAACTACCTAAACTTGGTAAAATGAACTAATAAAAGCCCTTTAATTTTGGTTGCTTGAAATTTAAGGCAAAGAAAAGTGAAATTAGTATCTTTAAGATTTTTTAACTTGAAATAGGTTGAAGATGTTATTCCCATTACTATAGAAATGGTGTTTTGCATCATTTTACATTAACACTAATGTTTATTTCAATGCGGTGATATTTTTAAACTTATATGAAGACTTAAGACAATGGACAAGAATATAATTGACATCTATGTTAATAGTAAGAACCTTACTATGTCAGTTATAGAATAACTGACATCTAAATCTTCATGTGAAAACTTAGGATATTAGTTTTTCCTTAACTATCATCTAAAAAGCATTGGAAATCATAGATGCATAGGATGTCTATTTTATTTAATAACTAACATCTAAAATATATTTCAAAAGTCTCATTAAAAATTACAAATGCATAAGATGTCAATTTTATTTATTAATTGACATTAATTATTTTTTGATAAATTTTTGCTTCAACTCTCTCTCTCTTTCTCTCCATATGAAAAACTTCAAACATCTCACTCTCTAATATTTTATTGATATTTATCTAGTGATTAGCCATTTTCATCGCTAGAATATCTAATAATATTTTTTCTTTTTCCTCATTCCACTTTCATCAAGAGAGTGTATAATGGGAGAAGTGTAACCTTTGGTTGTCCCATTGTATACTTTCTTGATTGAAATGTAGTAAAATTGGAATAGAAGAGCTAGTGGATCATTATTTGATATATAGTGGTTCTTTTGTACTCTCTCACACTACTTTCATATTATAAAAGTGTACAAATAGGAGAAATTTAAGCAACAAATTGGATTTTTCACTGTTGATGAAAATTTTGATACATAGTGATTTTTATTATGGTTTTTATGTATTTATATAGATATGCAATTTTTATTTATTGATGATTTAGTGTAATAATTATATATCAATCTATAGATATTATTTCTCTTTATGAATTTGCTTATGTTTTCATTATGAACAAAGCAATAAAAATTAAAATTATATGAATTTGCAGATTCATTTCTTTTTCCTCAACTATAAGTTATTTTTACATTAAAATTCTATAATTGCCATTTGGATTACATAGATTAACAAAAAAAAAGACACATTAAAGGAAATATAATTTTTTATTAAATTGGTTCAACAATAACTTTCTTTTCACATTTATAATTTCTACTTAGATATATTGCCAAATTTATATAAAAATAGTTTGCAATGTTTTTAAAAATTATAGTTGAAGATTTTTATAGAATTATTTTTTACATAATAAAATTTTATAGATAATAAAAAAGACCTTTATTTTGGTAATAACAAATATAAAAACATTAGTTTTGGGATCAAGTGATATCTAATATGATGACATTTCTTACAAAATTAAAGAAGTCTAAATAAATGTCATTTATAAAGAAATAGAAATGAATGAAATTAAAGATGACAAAATGAATGGAATTTGTGGAGAAGTTTAAATAATTGAAGCTTTTGAATAAGTGAAACTGAAAATGACTAAATAATTGCATTTATGAAGGTGAGGAACTTACAATGTCGATTTTTTTGAAGTAATCAACATTCAAGTCCATTTCAATTATTGTAGCAGTTTAACAACAATTTATACATCATTTTGGTAATTTACCAATTTCTTATAGCATTGCAACTGTACATAAGACTAAATTTGTGATGTCAATTTTAAATTAAAAATTAATGTCTAATTATTTACTTTTAACTTATAAATAAGGCTCTTTATTTTTTATTTGAAATAAATTAGTGATCTCTCAATATAACTCTCTTTCCATCAAAAAGAGGGCTTCTAATGTGCTTGATTTCATTAATTTTGTGTTTAATGAATTTGAGGTGCTTAATTATTTCATTTACTATGAGCCTTTGACTATCCCGATGTTTCAATGTGACAATGGTCATTCTACTTGCTTTATGTCAAACTTAGTAAAATATGTACTTGTTGTACCATGCCAATTAGTACTATTGTTTTGAAATCTTTCCAAGTTTCATGTATAAATGCAAATCATGGTTGTGTAGAAATTTAGAGTTGTAGTAAGATTATGGACCATCAAAACTTAAAATTTTATAAACCCTACCTTCCATAAGAAACATGGATTATAAAGGCATAAGTTTTAATGCTCCATAATCTTATTATAACTCATAATTTTTACACCACCATGTTCTACATTTATACTTGAAATTTTAAGAAACTCTAGAATAATAGCTTGGCATCAAATAAGACCAGTTAGCATGGCACAAATAGGACATTTATTCCTAAGTTTAATTCTCAAATTGAAAAATAAGGATAGCTAGAGGCTCATAACAAATGAAACAATTAAGCAATATAAAGAAATTAAGAGCAAAAAATAACCATTTTTCCTTTTAATTTGTGTAAGAATGCCTTATTGATCATAAAAATAAACCAATATGATATTATTGAAATTAAACATTAGTTATTTGAAAAAAAATGATGTTTAATGTTATTTCCAACAACATTAGACTAGAAAATGATGTCAGTTATTTTTTATAAAGAATCAATGTTATTATTATATTTTATAACAATTACAAAATTAATGTTAAAAATAGATATATAATGACTCTAGATTAAACATTAATTGATTTTGACATTAAATCGTCTAAACACTCAATATCAATTAACTATTTAGTTGTAATTTCTCAACTTTAGGATGTGTCAAAGAATATAAAAAGAAACCTATTTGTCAGTTCCATATTGTGTTCAACTAATCAATCTTGACCACTTGTTAAAAAAGCATGTATGAATTTTTTCAAACTTACATAAACTTTAAAACAACATCATTTTAATGGGCAAGAATCCTCATATACTTCCAATGAGCATATCTTTTGGGATCTACTTGGGGACACATGATGTATTAGGGAATGTGTACTAATTTGTGATATATTCCATCATTCTATATTTACCATAATGGCTATCACATAAAAGGTTAACTAGTTCACACCTTTTTCATTTGTCACAAGGCATGATTTGCTAGCCATGATGATTGTTCATAAATGCCTCTTTCACCTCACTTCTTTAAATGTATTTTTTACTATATTTTTCTCTTTTACTACCATTCTATGTCAATACCATTTTTTTGCTCACTGTGCTTATGCATACTCTATCTTGTTAACCTTTGTTTCCCCTCGCTTTCTTTGTATAAAGAAGATTATCCATTATTTTTGAGTTTACCACTTCTACTTTTTCTTTATAGGTTGTGGAAGCTATTAAGATGATAAACTTTGTGTTAATGGAATCCTTTGTTCTTAAATCTTAGGTATGCATCCCTTTTCTTACTTCAATGTTCATGATGGCAACCTGTTTACTTTTTACCTTAGCACTCTTTGTTTGAACATGTTGGAAGGGGAAAATGATGCATTTTTTTTTTTTTTGCTTTTAAACTAGTTTTCACTTCTAATGTCACTCTTGCTCACCCTTAGGTTTTTAAAGAGGCTAAAGCTTTCAAAAATTTCCCACATGAAAATAAAGAATATTCAAAATGGTTTGATAGGGTTCAAAAATACCAAAACCAACTTTGGAAAAATTTTGGAATTTTTGAATCCATTCAACTTTCAAATTTTTTTGTTAAATGTATCTCTTTGCTAATTGGTGTTGCTATGTTATCTTGGTTGATTTCAATTTATAGCATGCATTTTTTTTATGGTATAATGGGCCCTTTTTTATTTACCATTTCAACCCTAACTTATTTAAGCATAATTGGGGAGAGTATTTCCTCTTTTAAAACCTTTGACTCTAAACTACAAAGACTTGGTTTCCATTACTTTTAAAATTCTTTTTACTTAGCCATTTTAAAATAGTATAAGGATGCTTATGATACTCTAGTTTCTTTGATTGAGCATGTTACTTTTTTACTTATTGGCTTTATAAGCATTTATTTTGAGTATCTTTTTTAAAAATAGCATATTCTTTGTTTTCTTTTGGCTGTAATATTGCATGAAGGTTGGCGTGTAATAATTGAAAATTCTATTTTAGCTCTCTTGTATGAAAATGTTGATTTGGGTACAATTTACATGAAAAACTAAAAAAAAAAATTTGCCAATTTAAGAGAACTATTTTAGATTTTTCAACTTTGGTTCACGACTTATCTTTAGGACCATTTCACAATTTCTTCAACTTTATAAATGTCAAAGATTCTTCAATCTATGACTTTAGATTTATTCAATCCTTACTTCTCCCTAGATATAAATAGTATTCTTTATAAATAGTATTCTTTAATTGAACTTTTTAGTTTATTCTTAAAAACTCTATACACTTACATAAAAAAAGGCTAATCAAATGGCTTTCTCCTTTTTACTTTTGAGTAATTAGTCCTAAATGGTTTATATTTAAACTAAATCTTATTGACCTTGCTAATGTAAAGGTGCAAAGTTAGTTCTAGCACTCTCAATACCTCTATATAGGTTTATCCTTAAAGAGAGCTTTTTTTGTTTGAAAAACATTTTTGAACATTGTAGCTAGGCACATTTACTTATTCTAGAGCTTCTCTATTAATATTCTAAACCCAAAGTTTCAAGTTCAAGCACTAATTATTTTACAATTCATATTATTTGAAAGGTTCAACCAATCTATCTACCTATCGGCTAATATTTGTCCTTTCTAATTATGTCATGCTTTCATCAAAACATTTTTAGAATGGTATTTTTTAAATACACATATGTATTTCAACATGACTATGGATGAAAGTTGACTCATGTTTTGACTATGTAGATGGTTGAGTCATATCACAAAAAATTAAGTATTTATTATGCTAAAATACTAGCTTTTGATATATATTATAAGGCCAAGTATAATTATTGCCACCCACAGGTTTCACTTTATGCTGTTAAAGAAATATTTAAGAAAAAGAAGGAAAACCATAATACTTATTATGTATAAAAATGTTTTGAGGCAATAAGAAACCTTTTAAGCCAAAAGTAGTTGTTTTGCCAAATACACCTTTTAGTATTTCAAAATATTCGTCTATAATATCTAACAGATGAGGAAAGTGAAATCCTAGGGTCACAATTGCCTATCATTACCCTTATAGACCCATAGATTAATTGAGAAATTAACCATTGTTTAGGAGGCTGAGTATGAAAAACTTTATAGTTGTAAAGGTACATTTCATTTTTTTAGCCTTATGTACGTTGTTATAATTGACTTACATTTGACTCTTTTTGTTGTACAAGTGTTATGATTCCTACTTAGTTTTTAGGTATTGCTCCAAATTTAGCTAAACTAAAAAGGCTTCATAGAGAGGTTAAGCAAATGTTTATGGAGGATGAAGAAAATGCTCTAATAGGAACTAATAAAGGAAAATCAACTAATGGAGTTAATTCAAAATGGCAATAGTTAACCTATAAAGAAATCACTAAGAAAAATTAGGAAGAAAACTACTATTGTCACTTGGTTTGATGCCTTTGTCGAACCAAATATTACAAATGCATTGACTTTTTTACAAATAGGAAACTTAGTTGTTTAACCATCAACCCTTATTTAGGCTTAATTAAGGAAACTGTGCAATCTTAAGTAAGTTCATTCCTTTTTTTGTTATTTCAACTTCTTAATCAGCCATTTAATATGCTAATATTCCTTTTTAAACTTTCCTGAAGAACATCATGAATTTATGTTAATTCCTACTCCTTCTATGACTTAATTCAACCTTCCTAACACTTTCACTCCTTTATTAGTAAAAGCAACTAATTAAACTCCTATTGACATTGAGGTGGTATCTAGAGTATCATTAACAAGCCATACTAAATCTAGTAAGTTAATTAATGTTGCCAAGAAGATATAATTGCAAGTGATGTTACATACCATACTTCGTCAAAGGAAGCCCATAGAAGATAAGGTGCTCAAGATAGGTCACCTACTAATGAAAAGAATAAAGGTTTGGAAGTGCAGAAGGGTATGACATTAAAGTTGACACACATAAAATGAAGGATGATAAGGAAGAAATTGGAGAAGAAGAAGAAATTGCATGACGAGAGTATTAGCAATTTGATTATCTTCTTAAAGGTGAGTTACAAATAGTTTATTGGTAGAGTTTTGAAGCCTTGAGTTAGTAAATAAAGAAGTAGTATAAATGAGTGAATGAAACTAATTAACACAGAACAAAATGTATAAAATGCTTTATAGAAGAACAACTAAATGTAATTGTTAATGTTGCTTATAGATACCATAATCAAATGTGTGCTTCAATGTTAGAAACTGTAGAACAATGTTATTAAGAACTAAGACCTTTCACTCACTCTTAAGAATAATGTTATGAATTACAATAAATTTTAAGAAAAATGTAAGAAGTTGTAGTCAAGTGCTACAGGTTACAAACTGAGAACTAAGATTGAATATAAAGTTTATATAAGATGAAGTAGCAATTTACTAATAATGAGCCTCTGTTTTATGAAAATGATGGTACTATAAGCCCTTACTAGGTGGTTACTAGCTTGTTAGGCTTATGGGTTGCTACCCTTTTCTAACATGGTTAAGCATGTTAAATGTTTATTGTTGATTTTGGTAACTAACTATTATCTTCTAGAATTTTCCCACTATCCATCAAGTGCCAATCTGACAATAACTAATTCCTTTACATGTTTTTGCGCATATTGTCTTAAGAATATTGTAGCTATAACCATATAACTTGCTTTTCAACTTTTCCAAATAAGTCAACAAGAACAAAATTAGAGCTTCGTCTATTCATACCTTTCGACTTTATCTTTCCTTAAATAGTGATTGCTAAGGTACTTAATTAGGTTGAATTGTTAACTACAAAAACTTTGTAAAATGGGCTAATAAATGCGTAATTAACAATGGTTGAATACTGAATTTGGTATATATAGTTTAACATATTTTAGATTGTTCTCTTGTTTATGAACATTGCATATAATAAGGTGATTGAAAATTGTATCCTTAAAACTTTAGATGATTATGATGGACTTAAAATCACCTTTAGTATAGATTTTTTTCCAAACATTTGTCTCACTGAATATTTTTGTTTTAATCACATGATCAACTAATTACATAACAATCATTGCTATATTAAAGTTCAAATTTAATCTTAATAATAGTTTATAGTTTAGATATTGATAATACATACTAAAGAAAAGAGAAAAAATTGGAATTTTTTTGATGTATATAATAATTCAATTCAATGAGGTTGCTTCGAAAAGGTTAGCTTGGCTAGAATATCAATTTAAATTTTAGAAAGCTTATTTGAGTACTTAATGGTGACATTTTTTTTCTTCTTTCCTTGGTTCATGTATAAGGATTTTTAACATGTAACTATTCCTATCTCTAGACAATACAACTATAATTGTGGCATAATATTTGATTTGATAGATATATGCTATATTTTTTTAAGTGATAATCATTGACTTTTGTTTATGGTTAAGGTGCTAGTAAAAAAAAGGATTAAGTTCACCTAGAATATATTTGGAACTTGATTAAAAGTTTGTGGTATTATAGTATCATAGAAAGTAAAGCAAATTATATTTATTTTCACTAAAATTTAATGTAATTATGCTCACATTATTTCTATTTTAAAACATATACACTTACATTTTTCCTCTAATTTAAAAATACATTCACCTTTCCTTACTTAAAAAAATAATTAGGCTAAATACATATTTTTAAAAACAAAAAGGATGTAAATATAATTAAATTAAAGCTTATAAGAATTGAGTGGAATTTACCTTATAAAAAATTGTAGACTTCATTGAATATCTAGTACCACCAAAATGGCAATGTACTATCCTTAAAAAAAGGATTCTTTTTTACTAATATTGAGTAGTATAAGATCCACTTACAAATCAATGCTTGGTACTAACATGTATGCAAATAAAGCAATTTAGTGGACATGTATATAAAATTAGATCAATCAAACTTGATATAGATAAAAGCAAATAGAGCAATTTAGTAGACACATATTTATGCTCACTTAAGAATCCAAAAGTTGATCCATTTAAATTAAAACGCAATAATGATGTAAGAAAAGAGATAAGACTATGTAGTTCTTTAAAATTATAGAGTATGGTTAGTTTATTGAATAAAATACTAGATTACAATCTCTAATTGTGAATGCTTCTTCCTTTTTATTTCCAATATAAACTTCTTTCAAGTTTGCAAACAAAGCTAACACATTTCAAGAAATTTCAATTTGACAAAAGAACAGAGTAGGCAATATTGGAAAGGAAATATGACACACCTCACTTATAATGAAATATACATATATTAATCACTTTCCACTAGGGCCATCTTTTTTATTTATGACACAAATTTAACTTTAGAAGTTAATTTAGTGTTCTTAATACATATTCCATATCATCTTTTTTTATCATTATTACAATAAAGTTTTCAACAACTATAATGAAAACATATTAAAATAATATAATATTAACCTTCTTTGACTTTTTTGATATAAAAAAGAAACACCAATGTAAAATTATTCATAAAGTATTGATTACATAAACAATTAAATCTACTTGTAATTAGTCAGGGCATAGAGTTGGAAAGTTTCCTATAATTTGGATCATACCTAAGGCTTTGCATGTCAAAAGTAACCTATTAACCTAGACCTCATCAATGGTCCAAACTTTTACTTTAATAGATTTACTATTTCTATAGGTTCCTTAGGATTTGAATTTCATTTTGAAGCTAGTTCAAGTCTTAGTGCTGCAAAATAGTATTCATATAATAATTAGAAACAAACTTGAAATAGGATGGGAAAAGAGCATCAAGATCACAATTTGATTTTGAAAGAATGAAACACAACTTAGCACATCTTTTGTAGCAAATATGAATTTGAGTCACTAAAAAGAATTTTTTAGAATTATATGCAAATCACATATGTTGATTCAAAAAATGGAAGCTTAAAAAGGAAATTTCTCGAACAATCAAGAAAGGAATCTTACCATACAAAAGAAAAGATAACTCATACATTCAATTTGAAAGCTACCCTAAATTGTAGCAAAATATAATAAAAGGGAAACAATAAAATCTAAAGAAATTAAAACAATGAACACAATATAAAAAAATAAACGTATTAATAGTAAAAAAGAAAAAATCTAGCAACTAAAAACTTGACTATAATGATTAAGGAACTTAGAGATATGAGACATTTTATCCTATGGAGATGGTAATTAGTGATGAGCTTATTATTAATAAAGAGATTGTAGGCCCAAAATATATATATTGTCACATTAGTGACAAAATTAGCAATGAAACAAAAAATTTTATTCTTGAAATACTAATGGATTAAGTGACAAACTCATGTACAAAAATTTGAAAATTTATTTCATGGATTCATCTAAAGCAAATTCTAGTTCTAAAGTTATCATTATTTGGAATACATCATTTCACTAAAATAGGTTAACAATGAAATAATCCATTACTAGTTCCTTCGATAATCTAGATTTTCTATTAGACCTTGATGTCAACCCCCTATTTTCCCTTTTCCTTATCCTTGTTTCCTTCTTGTGTTGTTGTTGCATTTTTGCCTCCTATAAGCTCATTTGCTGCCAAATGCTCACCACTTTAATTGATGAATTTTTCTCAATTTATTTTATTTTGATATTTTTCCTATTTTTTTAATTTTTGGGTTTAATTTTTTGGTTTGTTACATATCCTACTTATTTTGACCTTAATTTGTATGATTTAGGCTTAATTATACTCTATTTAATTGATTTGTATGATTTTGAGTTTAATTTCCATGTTAAATGTGGTCCTTAAACAATCTTGAATTTGATTGCTATTATTTCATCTTACCTATTTGAGTCTATTTCTATAATTTGATTGCTATTGTTTCATGGTTGCGATTTAATTGATCTTTTCCTAATATTTTCTCAATTTTCTTTCCACTCTTGTTTGTAAGTATTTTAAGATCTTTAACAAATATTTTTTTAATTTGTTATATTCCACTTTTTTTTTTACTTTTTTTATGTTGTTAGGATTTTATCCTTTATTAGAAGATATACTATAAAGCAATTTTTTGTTTAACTTTCAAAACAAGATCTTCAATTTCATAAAAATTATATTTTAGTTTTTAAATTTTTAAAAATGAATATTATCAAAAAATTTATTTTGAATTTTTTTAATTTTTAAAGGGAGTTTTCCATCATGAAACATATACTTTAAAACAATTTTTGTTCAATTTTTAAAATGAGATTTTCAATCTCTTAAAAATTATAATTTGAATGATGTTTAATTTTTAAAATGAATAATCAATCATAAAAGATATTCTTTAAAATGAATAATTAATCCAAATTGTAAGAATGTTATTAGATATGACTATGTAGTACGTTGCTAGACTTGTGATTTCACACCTCATTTAATCTTCACACAGTGTTGTCTTCCAATTTTTAGCCCTTAATATATACAGGTCAAAATGACTAGTTACCATTTTTTATAGAAGTTTTTTGGATGCTCTTAAACCACTAACCTATAATAATCAAATAAGGTTCATTAAATTTATTGATCTTTAATGATCCTCAATAAAAGTTAAGGAATATATATCAATTGCATTTTATATATATAGTTGCATTTTCAAACACAAGTTATTCACAAAACTCTAACTTAGTATTAATTTTAGTATTCATATTAGTTAAAGATGTTAAAATGGATTAGGGTCTAATGGATTAGTTTATAACTAGTATAATTTGGCTTGAGTTGGTTGGTATAGAAAATGATAATAATGGCCTAATTTAGTAAAAAATTAAGACGGTTAGTTTAACATAATAAAAGATTCAGATTATAAGTATTAGCTTCTTAGTTTAGTTTTCCTAGGCTAATGAGTTAACCTATTATATTAGTTCGTTAACTTGATAATATAAGTAAATAGTAAATGATTAATTTATTAATGTGCTTATGTAATATATATATATATATATATATATATATATATATATATATATATATATATATATATATATATTAAAATTACACTTTGATACATATAATATTCAAATTATATATATTATAAACATAAAGTAGTTTTTGATGTTAAAATTAATGAATTTATATATTTAATATTGTTAACTTATATCATAGAAGTTTATCGAAATAAAAAATTACATTAAAAATTATGAGATAAATTTAAATTATTATAAAAAAACCTAAAAATTAATATAAAAATAATTACATAAAATAATTATTATAACTAAACATACATGAAATAATTACTATAACTAAATAAATAGATTAATTACAATAATAAGCTATTACTATTATAGCAAAATAGAAATATATTCATATATATATATATATATTGTGAATTTAGTTAACAAAATATTTGTACTTATTTTAATTAATTGTGAAATTTTTTTGGATTAGATCTCATGATTTTTACTTTTCTAATTGTAGGGTTTTCTGCATAAAAGATTGTTGTATCTTAATTTATTTTCTTACTATTTCAATAATATCCAGTAATAATAATATAAGATTTAGAATGATGACAATGATGATGATGATGATAATAATAATAATGATAGTTGATTTTAGTTAATTGATTATGTATAATTAGCAATAAACAAACAAGTGATATAACAATAATAATAAAGTATAACAGATTGTGAAACTTGCTTTGTTTTAGTCGATCTGAGACTAAGATTAGGATAGGTATTATAGCAACCTGACTTAATAAAAAAGTACTCTAAATTAGGATTGGTCCAACACACAATATTTGTTCATTAGATTAGTTTGACAAGGTTAGGTTAGCCTATTTTAATAGGTCTAGTATTAGTATTAGTTTTTAGATTAACTAGTACTTGTTAAATTAGAAAATTAAAATTAATTCTTAGTTAAGTTAAAAAACTCCAACATAGGTTTAGTTTTAGTTTTAGTATTAATATTAGTTTTTAGGTAAGTGAGTATTTATTAGGTTAGAAAATTAAAATTAATTCTTAGTTAAGTTAGAAAGATAAAATTAGTTTTAATTTTAGTATTAGTATCAAATTTTACATAAGTTAATATTTATTAATTTAGAAAATTCAAATTAATTCTTAGTTTAGTTAGAAATCCACACACTTCATTTTAGTTTTCGTATCAGTATTAGCTTTTAGGTAAGTTAACACTTGTTAAGTTAGAAACTTGAAATTAATTCTTAGTTAAGTTAGAAAACTCCAACTTAGTTTTAGTTTTAGTATTAGTATTATTTTTTAGGCAAGTTAGTTTTTAGCTTAATTATTTGTATGATTATAACTTAATTTGTATTATTATAGGCAAATTTATGAAATCAATGTTGTAATTTAGGTATTATGCCATTGCCATGTAGAGGTGGTTATGGGCTCAAAAGTTGCAATGATGATAAGATGTTGACAACTCCTTCATGTTTGGCCATTTTGAGCACCACTCCATCAACAACCATAACACCAATACCATTATAGCAATCATATAGGTAAGAGTCCTAGACTTATTAACCTACTCTTAAGAGCTTTTCCTAGCATGCTTCTCGAGACCATATCTAGCACATTGTCTTAAGCTAGGTTACTTGTTTAGGACACCTATTAGCACATCTTTTAGGTAAAGACCTAGTTCATCGTAAGATTTAAGTGTATTAGGAAATTGACTCATAAATATTGGTTAACATTTAATGATATGACATTGTTAGTGATACTAATTAATTTATTTTCATTAATTTGTATTTTTTTACATTTATACTAATTTTGCACTACTATAGTTGGTTATGGTTATAGATTAATTGTTACATCTAGTTATGATTTTTTTAAGAACATAATATATAGGCACGTTTCATGGAGCTGGCCCTTACTTGGGTTTTAGTATGATTAAATATTTGTATTTATAATTTAATTTAGAAATTTATTCCTATTTAACTTCAATTATTCAATGTTCATACACCATGTAATAGTGGCAGTTTGAGCCCACATACATGATAAAGAAGAAATTTTTCTATAAGGTTAGGCTTATTAAATGGATTGAAATTAGTACACTAGATTGGCTTTGACAAATTGAACTATTTAAAATTTAGTCAAATTTTTCATGGGTTTATATAGATTACTTTATAGGAACAAAGTTTGTATTGACTAGGTAGATACATATCAATCTATAGCCTTACAATTAAATTTTGTGGACTCACAAATTGAACCATGAATATGGATTAATCTAAACCACCTAAAATTTAATTTTTTTTCATAGGTTTATACAAATCAAAGTTTGCATAGATTAATTTGTATCCACCTATTTAATAGTCATACTTAAGGCTGTAACTAATTGTAAAAGCATGATGGATTAGATAAGGAAAAGCCCGCCAAAGAAGCTTGAGTGGATGCTTAAGCACATTTTTTATAACCTTAAGAAGATATGAGCTAAAGATGTTAACTTCAAGAGAAAATAAGAGGTTAACAGAAAAATAGGGCATTTACTGTTGAGGGAGCCTACATACTACCGTTCCATCTCTATATTTACGCATAAAAGGAAAATGATGAGTTTTAATTTTAGTATTGTTTCATCTATAACTTACTTTTGTATCAATACATAAATTTTTAAGTTATTAGCATTGGTTAGATACCTAATAATCTGGAGATGCTCTTATATTCCCATACTTATTATATAAGTAAGGGGGCGCTTACTGATTCATAGATGAGAGTGTAGAGATGATGAATGTAAGATTTAATATTTATTACTAATATGTTTTATATTATATATTTTTATTTATAAAAATATTTAACCTTTAAATTTAATTTTTAGGGTGAGCAAACTAGGATGTTAAAGGCATAATCTTATCAAGCATTAGTTGAGGGCAGTAAAGGTAGCTTTGGACAGGTCGATAAGACCTCCTTATATATGAAGGTAGTTGGCAACTAGATATATGGCATAGGGTTGGAGATACGTTGGATTTTTATTTGCCATGATTGGTTTCTTTTTGTAGCTTAAGATGCAAAGTACCATTAAATGGCAGTATATAGAGCTTGAAGTGGCATGAGAGAAGATAATAGCCTAAAAACAATGGTTTGCTTCTTAGTATATGATAATTGAGTAGTATAAGTGCAACTTTAGAATGTTGTTCAAGAGTTTGGAGATGGCACTAGCAACTAGTTGACTAGGAAGTCAAGTATCATAAGAATAACCAACAATGTGATGTTGAGTACTAGCCTCATGAAGTATTTGTTTTTATATGCATATACATTGGATATGAAATTTTTTGTACATTGGATTTCATTAACTTTATTACTTTTATGTTATATAAATAAATATTTAGATTTAGTTTTGTTTTAAGAATTTCAATTCAAATATTTGATTGTTAATAGGGTTTAGGCTTTATAAGATTTGATTGTTGTAAGATATTTGTTGTTTGGCTTGCTACAAAAATAGGTAATATATTAACAAATACATCTTATTTAGGAATGAAATTAATGATGAATTTTTGAATAACATAATTGCTAATTTGCAAGAATTTCTTAACTTAGCAATGGAATTACTGATGGATCTAAATTAGTGAAGGAAAATTCCATTACTAATTTCTAGTTCAATGATGAAAATTTCATCTATAAATATAAGCAATGAACAAAGCCATCACTAATTTCATCTATCTTTGGCTTGTAAAATTAGTGATGAATAACAAAAATCCATACTAATTGAATTACCAACATAGTGTTTATTTACACCTGGTAATCCAATGCTAATTTCATTGTTATTTTTTTTATGACAAATTTTCAAAAATCATGAATGATTTTCCATCACTACTAATTTTTTTTTGTATTAACCATTCATACTTAGGCTTAAGGATGATAAAATGCCTTAAATTCACAATACCCCAGAGGGATTGCTCTGATGGAGCTTAGCAATGTTTTGATTTTTTGTTCCACAAGGCAAAGAATAGAGTAAGTTTTCACCTCAAATAAAATGGTGGGGATAGGGTAATAATACCTTATCTTGCTGTATGGAACTCCACTATTATAAAATCATTATATTTTTATCTTACATCCTAATACACACACACACATATATATGTATAATTATTTTGGCTATTTTAATGATTTAATAATTTAAAAATTGAAAATATATTAAAATTCCACTTGAAATGATAAAGACAAAAAATAATAATATTTTGCTAGTTATGTATTAACTTTTTTTAAGCTTCAAATTATTTAAATCAATTATATATAACATTAGTCTTATATGATAACATTTTAATGATTATGTATGATTTGTAATATTTAAACCTAGATTTTTTCCCTTTCTTTCTTAGTTTTTGATGTTTGAGATTACTTAATAATTATATATAAATTTGTAACCATTTATTTTAAATTTTATATATTTTTTAATTTATTTTATTCATTATAATTCTTTACAAGTCCTTATAGTACTCTGTTACCTCACAAGGCATGGACATGGAGTGAATTTTATCCTTGAACATAAGGTATAGAGCAAAACTATATTTTATTTTTGATAATGGGATATGAGGCAAGAGAAGATAGATATGCTCTTGTTCCTACTCTTACTCCATCTTATTGCCATACCTCAAGCTTCACCAAGCCTTATATTAAATTATCTTTTATGAACTCAAAGCCAAGAATTTCTAAACCAATTTTTAGTTAGAATAATAATAAGAGAAGAATATTAAAACAAGTAAACCAATTTCATATTCATAAAAGTAGAGTAAGTAAAATTAATTTTAATAGACATTCCATATCATTTTTTTATTACAACCAAGTTTTAACTACTACAATGAAAGCATGTTAAAACAATACAATATCAACCTTCTTTAACTTTTTATTGTAGAAAATAAACAAATTGATTCATATTGATACAAAAAAAGAAATAAATTTACCTATAATTAGTCAAGTACACAAAGTAATCTACAATCTAAATCATACTTACAATTTTATGTGTTAAGAGTAACCCTACTAACAAATAAATCAATCATTAGTGATCCAAGCTTTTACAAAACAAATAGATAAAGAAAAGAAAGAAAATGATAAGTGAAAGAATGAGAGAATGAGGTGAAAGATCTAAACATATATTACGTTTAAAAAATTATATGTTCAGTTTTGAATTTGAATTTGAATTTTGGTGATGTCCATAGGCTAACTCTTCTATATAGCTAAAATTTCCTAAAAGGATAAAAAATTATATGAAATGGAAAGAAAATCAAACATGGAAACCATTTAAATAAAATAATATAAAACTAGAGTATTGTACATAAATTTCCATTACTATAATTGATTTGTGAACAAGGTGGCAATTGAAGAAGCAAAAATCCTCAGCTATGAACATAAAAAGGATTACATAGGAAAGGAATAAATGAGCAGAGGGATTGCATTGAAAGGGTAACAAGAAAGAAAAAAGAATTAAGATAAAAGACAAAAGCAGTAATTTCATACCTTTAATCCATGAGACACCTTGGAAGATCAATGGAATAATGTGAATACTAATTGATGGAATATGCTAGCAAAGAAGAAGGAGCTTGTACTGCTTGCTACAATTATGTAGGAGCAATTCATTTTAAAGATATGAACCAATAAATTACAAGACTTTAATTATAGAGTCAATTATGGCTTGCATGATCATGAGGCTTAACATATTATTTTGGGCCATTTTATGCATGTACAATTAGGCATTCTTGGACATACAATATAATTAACTAAGTGTGATAATTTAATTAAACCATCATATTAATTTTGTTTAATTAGGACCTCTAACCGATCATTACACTTATTTTGTTAGTTCTATCTTACCTAATTAGATTCTTAAACTTTACTCATTAATTCTCCTTTAGATAATTAATGGGAATTAGAAGCACAAATATTTGGTCATAATGGAAGTTGAAGATCAATTAATTGGATTAAATATCTTCATTTTGTTTTTTATTTTAATAGTATGAGTGGTTAATTCACTAAATGTATGATTTTAAGATCGAACTCAAAATGTGAAGGAAGGTAAAATTCTCATATAACATCATATGCCACTTGAACTTAATACTTTCAATCACCTTATTTTTATTTAATTCTAATTATTGATATTACATGGATTTTTTTTGTGAAGGTAGAAGTGGAAAAAAAAGTAAATATAGCAATTAAACCTCTCATTCATCGATAAGGTGATTATTATATATTTTTAAATTTTATAATAACTAATATTAATAATTTCTTAATTTTGTATTTAATATAATTATTAAATTTTTCATTAACTTTGTAAGATTAAAATACATAGAGAAACATTCTCCAAAAGCCATGGCTTTGTAACCTTTGTGATTACAATCTCCAAGATCCAAATTCCTAAACATCATCATTTATCACAGCAAATCCACTTAAGTAAAAGCAAGTCATGTGGTAAAAGGAAGAGCATATGGACCTCCAAGCCCTAGATGATCGATCTTTGGTTAACTAAACCCCTTTCAATGTCAATCATACACGACAATAGGTTATAGGCATCATCATAGTAGCAGCTTCTACAAAACCATTATTATAAAGGCTCCGTTTATTTTGATGAAAAGTATTTTTCATAAGAATATAATTATAAAATATCAAGATAGTGAAAATTGATTTAGATGTATAATGTTAAATGTAAAGAGCTTAGTAAAAGATTACTTTTCCTTTTTCAAGGAGGAAATTGCTTTCCTTTACTATTATGACCCTAAACATCATTTTTTAATCATAGAGTATTGTTGTACAAAGCACTCTTATATATATATATATATATATATATATATATATATATATATATATATGAAAATGAGATTTTTCTATGAAAAATATCTTTTGAAAAATACATGGAATCTAAGACTTGTTAGTTTTTTACAGAATATTTTTCATAAAAAATTCTATTTAGTTCTATATAAAAGGAATGATATATAGCTAGCATACATTATTGTAAAAAAATGATACCTAGTAATAGAGAAAAATAACTTATTTTTTATTGGACATGTACATGGGGTTAGGTAACCTGCTTAATTAGGATTTTGGCTTTTTTTTAAACTAGAATATTTACTAGGCTTTCCTCTCATGACCTGATTGATATTCAGGTCAGATTTGAACTATAATAATATGAAATAGGTTAGTCTAACTCAATTTATTATTATAAAACTATTTTCATTAAATAGTTATATCTAATTATTTTTAATGCAAAATACTTAATTTAATATAGTTAAATATTTTATATATTTAAAAGTCTTATTATCTACTTAAATATATATTTTTATATGAAAATTTTATATTTTACTTAAAATAATAACAAAAATAATTTTGAACTAAATCTTAAGTTATATATAATTTTATTTAGATTGGGTTGGGCCAAAAATTTGAGAATTAAACTAGCCAAGTTTGGATTATTTTATTTTAAGTAACTATACATTAAAAGCCTAGCTTGAGCTTTGATGACCTAACCCATAAATACTTCTACTCTTTACCAAAATTTATACATTTAATATTGAATATATGGATTATCTTTTGCCACTTTACTAAGTTATGAAACTATATTTTTATGAATGATGTTTTTCACCAAAATAAATAGAATCCAAATAGTAATCATAAAAAGGAACAACAAAAAACACATGGAATATTCAAATAATGTATTCAAATGTAAGGCTATTTGCTTGTATTTGTCTAGCTTTATGTTATAAACTGATAATTGTTACAGTTCGATAAGCAAACATGCATGTTTTAATATAAGACTTGGTGAAACAAATCAAAGATGGCTGATTTTAATATAAGAATTGGTGAAAAAAATTGAAGATGTTGTGATCAATCTAGGTTATGTGCTTTTTTTTTCCAATTTTCCTAACTTTAGAGGTATTTTGATAATTTTGGCATGATTTGAGAATTTAGAGAAGTTTGAGAAATCTGTATTTGTGATTTCCATAGTTTTATCTATGTGAATGGGTTTTTATGTGAATTGGACACCTAGAGTATTGTGAAAAGTGTTATGACAACTTGGAAAAAATGTCTACTCCTATTAGGAGGGTTTTGATTAAAATGTTCTTTAAAAAGGTGAAGTACTGGGAAAGCCTAGTGAGGTGTCTTGGCATTAACTTGGAAACTTAAGTGTATTGGCTTGTAGCTATCTCCTACACATTAAAAAATATGGAATAAGATATATACTAAGAGAATGAAGTGCTCTTCTCCCTATTTAATTGCCTTTTTTTATGCCATTGTGCTTAGAGGTTTCATGTGTAGGATGATCTTATGGATTGGTATACATGGGTGCTTCAACAACATTTAATAATGGTTTACAAACATGTTATATATGGGATTTTATTGTATGAGTAATAAATCTTTAATATCCCTTTATCTTTACCAAGCATACCATGAGTGATTTTTAATAGGAAGACTAGCATCTTCGCCAAGAGTTATAAGCATGTGTCACATGGTTTTAGCTAGAAACCTATTAGGTTGTAATATTTGTTATGAGAGCTCAATTTGTGCTTAAGGGCTAAGTTAGGTAGGCTACAATTAGTTAAATGCATCTTGTCTAATATTATATGAATGATGTGTGAAGCTATTATTCTTAAACTCAAAGAAGTTATTGCTAAAGACTTGATCAAAGAGAGCAAAAGATTGGATTAGTTTGAGAAGTTAGTATGCAAGAGAATGATGCATTCGAGTGATTGTGGATTAGTGCATTGGGTGTTAGCATTTTTACCAGGGGCTATCTTGCTTGGGTGTGTAGGATATTAGTTATATGCTTATTCATAATAGTGCATTGAGGGATGCAAACCACTATCTAAAAGGATGAGTGAATTAACGACCAATCCAATGGGAGAAGCCTTAATCTTGTTAGAGAGCTTGACTATTTCTTGAAGGATTGATAGAGTTAGAGGGTGAAGTCTTTAGTCATGTAGAAATATGTGGCCATAGTTGAAAGACACAAACAAATTGCTTTAGTAGGAGTGGTCTAAAATTATGTTGAGGTAGTCTAGAAGGATCATTTATGTTACTCAATGGAGCATTGCTAGTGAGCAAAGTAAAGATTTGGATGAATTGATGTTATATGCATAATCTAGAGGTTAGATAAAAAGCGTGCAATCTTCCTATTTAATATAGCAGGTTAGGCTATAAAATTACTTTATAGAGGGCTAACAATGACTAGTAGAAGGTGTAGTAGACTAATGCTAAATAATCACATTATCAAGAGACTTTGTGGGCAATGACCATAGTTTGCATTTACTTGTGCATAGGCAAAGTAAAACTTAAGCTATAGTGGAGGATGCTCTATGCTTAGACCCTTTCAAGATGATGAAGTGGGAGAGCCATCAAAGGATGTGCTTGAAGAAGTTATTAGAGGGCATATGAAAGAGAGATCGTAAAGACTACGATGTTAAAGAGCATCAACTCTAAGAGTAAGCTATAGTGGTTGATGAGTTACTAAAGGGTATTAATTCAGAGAGGATTAAAGGATTCAATTAAATGTGAAAGTAGCATTGCAAAGCAATACAAGCAGACTTATAAGCAAGGTTATAAGGTTTGTGTAAATCAAGTTTTAGTTTTTACATTGATAAGATGGAATGTTAGGTACAAGACACTTGTTAATAGGCTATTTAGATTGCTAAGCATTGCTCATGAACTATAGTGTTAGCATACACTTTTGTTGTAGAGGTTGTTGGGAATTCGGATTATCACATGCAGCGGAATTTTAAATTTTGATCCGAATTCTACCTAGGATCCATGCAAAAAGCATGAGTCAATGATTAGGGTTTTACCTATTGGGCACTCGTGTTTCTACTGATCAAAACTTGAGAGCGGATGAATCAAACGCCGGCCGGAAGGTACAGCGTCTCTACGGTATCCACACGGAGTGAACAACGACCTCTCACCCTCCACGCGTCTGCTAGGATGCGTTTTTCTCTCTAAGAATTAGGATTGGATGTTTTTGAGTGATTTAGGGTTTATATGGAAGCTTAAAACGTGATTATTAAGTGCTGCCCTCAAGTCCCTTTTTATAGAACTTAGGCAAGCCATAATCCTAGTCCTACTAGGATAATGCTTCCAAAATCCTAATCACACTTAACAACTCATCTTATCCTTATCCTAGAGATAATGGGAAGAGATAAGACTTATCTATTAATTATCTAATATTAGATAATGATATTATCTCATAATATAAATATCTTAATATTAGATAATTGCATATAGTTATCAAATATCAAAATAATATTATCTCATAATATATTTATCTAATATCTGATAAGATAATTACTTGATATTACTTTAATATCAAATAATATCACATAATATATATATATATATATATATATATATAAAACGTGAATTTATTATTCTTAATAATATATATGCACGAAAATAAGTCCAATTAATTGGATATTAATATAATTAAAGTCCAATTAATTATTGTCTTATTCCTACTCCTTTTGTGTGACCCTGTAGGTTCTTACTACGTTGACAATGACTTATTATTGAGCCATAGACAGCGAGCGGTATCTAGCAATACATCACTGCCACTCAAGTAGTAAGAATGTCTGTGATTCGACATCCACCTAATACATGATCAACGTTTTACATCATGACCCTTTTGTAATAATATCCAAATTGAACTGGAGGCATGGAATGTGTCATCCTCGTCAATGTTCAATTTATATTTCTTGATACTGAGTAGACTTAAAATAAATAATTAATATCACATATTAATTCAACTGAGCATGGCCATGCATTTCTAAGTCTCACTCAATCAAGGGGCCTAAGGATATTTCTCTTTTATACAAGAGTAACAAAATCCCATTTACATCACTCACTTCCCTCTGCATGATTTATGACACACCCAATCAATGCCCTACTTGTCACCTGATTAAAGGTGACATAGGACAATATTAAAGTGAGTAATTTCTCATGTAGGGAACCGTAGTGACTTCAGGTCAAAGGTTTATGTGTAGTTGTGATCATATGAGAATAACTTATGACACGTTTATCCATGCAATATTCTCATAGTGGGTCAGTCCAGTACATTGTTCACTAGCAATGTACTCATGTATTGACTTGATATCACATATCCATGATTCGTAATCATCAGTCACTATACATGCTAGTCTTGATGTATTATTACTATCCTTTTCATAATAATACTTGACTAGGGGCATTTTAGGAATAGCAAAGCTATTCCAAGGATAATTATTATATTAAGTTATAAATTGCGCATAATAATAATAAAAACAAAATATAATAATTAAATTGCCTAAAACATAATACATTGTATATAACTTCAATCATCAATATGATTGGCTCTAGGACATACACCAACAGAGGTGGCATTTATGTAAGCTATAGAGGCAATAAGGATACAATTATAGAGATAACTACCTATCAAACAAGTTATAGAGGTAATGAGTTTAGGAGAGCTAGTGGATAAGTAACGCTAAAAAGTGTTAAGACACTTTGAAAGAAAACTATAGAGGTAGCCTTTTGAGAAATTTGTAGAGGATGTATTTGGTTATAAGGATTCTAATGTTGCAGAGGTGATAACCTAACTTTGAGATAGGGAACTTTAATGGCACTTAAAGAAATAGAAATGAGTAGTTAAGGTAGTAACTCAGAGAAGTAGGTTGAAGACCAAAATGAGGTTTTGCGAGAGTAAGGAGATTCTTCATAGAGCCATGTTCAACTAAGGCATTAATGAAAGCATTGACATTTGAAGTGGAGGAAAATGCCACAAGTTGGTAATTGTGATACTTTGATAGGCAAATTTGCTTAGTTTAAGATGAAACTTGGTGGAAAAGTCAAGCATGTTATGGGGGACCTATGGCTAAAATTTGGGACCAATCTAGCCTATATACTATTTTTTTCCAATTTTTTCAAGTTTAGGGTTATTTTATTAATTTTGGCATGGTTCAATAGTTTGGAGGAGCTTAAGAAACTTTTATCTGTGATCCTTACATTTTTATCTTTGTGTTGGTAGGTTTTAGTATGGATTAGACACTTGATGCATTGTGAAACTATTTTATGACAACTCAAAAAATGTATATCTACTATTATTGGGGAGGCTTTTGTTCAAAATGTTCTTTAAGAAGGTAGAGTGTTGGGAAGGCCTAATAGGGCACTTTGACATTGAGTTAGGGACTTAAGTGTATTGGCTTGTAGCTATCTCCTACATATTCAAAACTATAGAATGAGACATATATCAAGTGAATGGAGTGTAAATCTCCCTATTCAATTTATCCCCTTTTATGCCTATTATGCTCAAAGGTTTCATATGTGGGACGATCTTATGTATCGATATGCATAGGTACTTTAACAATATTCGATAATGTCTTGTGGACATGTTATACATTAGATTTTATTATATAGGCAATAAATCTTCAATGTTCTATTATCTTTACTAAGTATGCCACAAAAGGGTTTTAATAGGAAGGCTGGTATGTTCACTAAGAGTAGCAAGCATATGCTAAATGGTATCGACTAGAGAGCTACCAGCACATGACATTTTGGCAAAGCAAAGCTGGTATGAATTTGAGTTTAACAAATAGATGCCTAGGAATTTGGGTTTTGGTTTTAATAGCTATAAATGCAAGGGCCTAGCTTTCTAAAAATCCATCTCATCATTTTACATCAATTTTAACTTCACAAGTTAAAAAAGGAACTACTAATCATATCAAAATGTAGAATTAAAGGATTAAGGAGTTATTAATACTAATTATAAAATTCAAAGAATTAATAATCATATTTTATAAATAAAAACTAAATTATTATCTTTACTTAATCAAAATATGAAAATATTATATCCATTCACACATATAAAAACTTAAAATTAAATTTAGGCTATGAAAAAAGAAAGGTAAAACCATCCTCAAATATCACTTCCAATGAAACTCTTAAGATATTATATAGAATCTTGACATAACATTTATATACCATATGATTTCTTTCACATCTATTTTCACAAAGCTTAAAGTATCTCAATCAGCTTAATTGATTTTTATGCTCTAGAGTTTATTTCTTACCATTCATAGCCTTGTCAAAGTTAAGCTTCAATTCGACTTATACAATCCTTAAATATCATAAAACATATCTCTCTTCAATTTGGTTTCTTGATCATGAAAACCATCCCTTTTACCTTGTAAGCATGTCTAACTTACTAAGTAGAAGATAAAATATGCTTGGAAATTAGGAAAGGAACGGAAAGAAAATATATTTATTTGGCCTTAAAGAAAAGCCTCATAGGTTTAACTAATGTGCAAAGCTAGAATTTTCCATTCAAAGAGATTGAGTATCAAAGTTTTTGTGAAATATATATATGTATATAAAATTTTTAAATCTCAAGGAAGATTAATTTAAAATTATTATATATAAAAATGAAAATATCAAGATTTTTGAGTACATGACCTACTATCTCCCTTAGTTCTACTAAGTGTACATATATATCACCCTTACACCTACATGTGCACATATATTTCTTTGTCCATTTGTTTCAACTACAGAAGAAGCAACTGAAAATAGTATCTCAATGGTTAAAAAACAAAAGTGAAATAAAGTAGAGAGAATGAATATAGATAAGGTATTTGTCAGTTTCCACTCAAGGCTATTAGTAGCAACATCACAACATCTTTATTTTTTATGAAGGATAGCCCCTTCATCTGTTTTCTTTCCCCTATATTTTTCATTCAAACAAACCATCAAGGTAAAATAACTTAGGAAGGACTATCTAAGGCTTTAACTTCTCCTTCAAGCAATTTTAACATTTTTCTCATTAAGGAACGATCACTAGGCTTTGTCTATATACAATTTAAAGCTATAACAATCATCTTGTAGACTATCTTCTTTTCTTCACATGTGGCATTCCCTATAAGTATTGCTTCCTCAAATTAGTCATAGCCCCATTTGGAAAAGTAAGTTTGCCAGAATTTCCTACCACATTAAAATTCTCCCTTCTACTTGTATTTCCATCAATAACATACCAAAACTATAAACATTAGCTTTATATGAGATTCCTCCAATGTTTTTGTAAAATAACTTAGGTGCCATGTATCCTAATGTTCCTCTTGTTGTCATTAAAGACACAATGCTATCATTTATAGGATGCAACTTTGCAAATCTAAAGTCTAAAATCTTTAGAATGAAATTTTCATCAAGAAGAATATTATGAGGATTAATATCAAAATGAAGAATTTCCATGTCACAACCTTGATGTAAATATTTGATTCCTTAAGGAACATTGACAAAAAATATCATAAATCCTCTCACACCTTATTGATGAGTTCCCTTGCTTTTGAGAGAGTATATATTTATCAAAAGACCCATTAAGCATAAATTCATAGACAAGGGCTTGCTTTTTCCTCTTAGCACATAACCCAATCAGTTGCACCACATTTACATGGTGAATTCTTCCAATGGTAGCAACTTCATTGATGAAATCTTCTTTATTGGGTTTGGACTTCTTGCCCAACGATTTCACTGCAACATCACATTTGCTTCTCAACTTACCTTTGTAAATAGAATTATAGCCTCCTTCCCCTAACTTGTGCTTGAAATTCTATGTCATTCTTTTGATGTTAAAGTAAGAGTACTTGTTAGGCATTAGGTTGCTTTGACTTCTAAGGAAATCTTCTATTACATCACACTCTGGTAAATTCCTTCTTCTCCATTCATATATCAAGAATCCAAGCACAATAAAGAACTTGAAGACAGATTTAGTTGTAAACTAGAATGTAACTATATAGAAAATTGTAAATATCAAGACTCAATTAGAATTTCATATGTATATATATGTAATTGTAGAAATGGTAATCCACTTAATGCACATAAGCAATGTCATAAATTCAAACATCAAATATAATTAGAAGTAAAGTTCCTAAAGAAATTCAGATGTTACTGTACCATTGAAAATACTGGCCATTTTAGTTTTATATTTGTTAAGGAAATGTGATTGTTTGAAAGGCCAATAGACCTAAAAGAGAAAAAATTGTGTTTGACAAATTTGATAAGTATTTTGAGCTATAGAAAATGATTTTGGAGTTTTGTCACTACTTTCTAGAAATTCTCAACAAAGTGGCATGAGTCCTTATTGAGAGTCATATTTTTAAAAGGTATGGATTTTTCCATATTGACAAATAAATAACAAATTTAAGAATTGACTCTCATTTGTTGGATGAGAGAGATATGATATAGCTAAAATATATAAGAATTTTTTGTAACTTGTATAGATTGGCAAGCTATAGCAAGTCTAGAACATGAATTAGGAATCAAGGTTTATGACATGCACTCCTCTAATTAGAATATCTAGGTTGTTTCATGATGTAATTGGGTTTACTACATATAAGGTTGCCATGTGGTTATGTTTATTATTTTAAACTTGTTATCCCTATCAATAATTAAAAGAGAAAAAAATAGTCAATCACTTCACTTTGTAATGACTAAGTAACCACATTTTTGCTCTAATATATTCTAGTGCATTCCAACCACATTTTTTAAATTCTTTTCTTCTATTATAAATTATAGAATTAAATAGAATAGAAAGAAATTGAGATAAAACAAAAAAGAGAAAGGAGACAATATGTTACGAATATATATTTTTCCATGTTATTTATCTTCATATCAATACGTGAACATACATGAGAAAGGATGAATGCCTTTTTTAGTAAAACAAATTTCTTCTCTTTTTATTATAGAATTAAACAAAATAGCAACAAATTGAATGTAAATAAAATAAAGATGAGAAAGATGATAATATATTATGAACATATATTCTTCCATTCTATTTATTTCCATATAGTACATGAACATATATACAATAAAAATTGTTATTTATAATGAAAAACAAACTTTACATTTGTAATAAACATACATAGCATCCCTAAAAAATTAAAAGGAAAAATGGTTATTATCTGCGCATAATTCTTCCATATTGCTTAATGACTTTTAAGGTGTTTGATTAAATCAATTTTGTATTTATTGATCTTAAAGTGCTTGATTGCTTTATTTGCTATGAACTTATCAAGGTTCATATGTTTTAGTGTAAAAATGATCATGCTTTTTGCTCTATATGAATTAAAGTTTAACATAGCAGAAAAAGGAAGCAACATGTTAATTTTAAAATTGAAACAAATGAAGCATTAGAGGCTCACAAAAAGAAAAGAAATCAAGCACCTCAATGTCAATAGGAGGGCAACACATGCCATTAATGTTGCTTAATTAGAAATGATTAAATTTTATGATATTGACAATCATATCAAACCACAAATATGCTCATGACCATTTATTTAAAGGTAAAAGATAACTATGATTTAAAGCAATGCCCATGACCATAAAAGATAGCTTTTGAGATTGAAATGAAGGGTGCAAATCATAATATTCAACATTAAAAAAGAACTAGAATCTCCCTAAATTCCTTTATTTAAAAGATTTGTATCTACACTTTAGCAATGAACATAAACATTCTACATAAAATTTAAAAGGATTCTTATTTGAAGTTCCTACAAATGCTTTGCAGAATTACTGTGTTTATGGCTAAAATATGGATACAAGTTCTTGGAAAAAACTTAGATTGATTCTAAAACCTTCTAAAAGCACTAGTTTTTGGATTCCATCAAAGGCTAATGAGATCAATGGTGTAAACTATAGTATTAGCATAACCTAGGGTATTTAGTAAATTTAGTAATCTTTTAAGGTTTCATACAAGATATGGATATAAGTCCTAGTAAGAAATGCTAAAAGTTCCTCATACTTTCCAAATAGTTATGGTAATATTGAATATATTGGATATTAAGGTCTACACCCTAAATTCAAAAGCAATATCTTTTTATGGAAGGAGATCTATCTTGAAATATTGCAAATTTTTCAGTAAGGATCCCTATTTATAGGCCAAGTGTAAAACAACTAGATGTTAGTTATTAGTTAAAAATTGATGTTATAAGTTTGGCCATATATATGGTTTCAATGGCTTAAGATGTCAGTTAAGTACTAAAATAATGTGTAAATTATTGATGAACAGTCATGATATTGAAATGGACTTACATGATGATCACCATAAGGAACCAATGTTGTAATTTTTTATTATTGAGCTATCATGATGATTGAAATGAATTTACATAACAATCACCACAAAAACTTAACGTTAAATATTATTGATGAAGTTGTCTTTTGTTCCATTTATTTAGATTTCTTCAATTTCATTCATTTAATCATCTTCGTAAATTCATTATTTAAAATTCTTCAATTTTTTTCATTTAAAATTTTTCATAAATGACATTCATTTATATGTCCTCATAATTTTTTTTTCAAAAAATGCCATTATATTAGTTGTTAGTTAAACCCAAAATTGATGTTTTATGTTTGCCATTTCCTTATCATTATTTTTCATATGTAAATAATTGAATATGAAAAGAAAGTTATTTTTAAACCAATTTAACATAAAAAGTTATATTTATTTCAATATGTCTTGTCTTTGTTAATTTATGTAATCTAAATGATTAGTATGAATTTTTAAGTAAAAACAACATATGAATGAGGAATGTGAAATAATTATGCAAATTTACAAAATTTTTATTATCATTACTCTATTCATAATAAAAGTACAAACTGATAAGTAAAGAGAAATAATATCTCTGTAAATTTATATAAAATAGCTACACTATATCATCAATAATTAAAAACTATACATTTACATATGAATCCACAAAAATAAGAAAAAAGACCATATATATTAAAATCTTCATCCTTGATATAAACTCTAATGTTGTTACTAAAATTTCTCTACTTTTGTATATGTGATGAGAAATAAAAGAGTATGCAACAAAAGTAATGGATGGAAGTGAAGTGATAAACTAACATCAATTATCATTCATTAACTTTTCAATTCCACATTCACTCTATGAAAAAGAAAAGAATATACAATAGGAGAGAAACAAAAGTTAAGATTCTTCCATTGTACACTCCTTAGATGAAAGTAGAGTGAGAGATCAGTGATAATATTATGTATCAAACTCATCATACTTGAGAGCATATTGGAGAGATATAAAAAAAGTTCATATGAAAAGATAGACTTTGAGTAAAGATTTATAGGGAAAATAAATAAATGTCAATCATTGAACAAAATTGATGTCATATGATTTTATGTTTTCCAACATACCTCTTAAAATAGCTATTAGACAACAATTGTTAAATAGGATTAACATGCTATGCATTTTCAGTTTCCAATGAGACTTTTGAAATACCTTTTAGATAATGATTGTTGGCTAAAACGAACATCCTATGATTTTGTAATTTCTAATGTAGCTTTTGAAATGTATTTTATATGAGGGTTGAGTATAAAATTGATGTCCTAAGTTGCAACATAAGTTTTAAATGTCAGTTATTTTCTTGTTTGTCATCTTAAATTTTATATAATTATAAAAATGTTACCACATCAAAATAAATGTTGATTTTATTGTAAATTGACGTTTATTGACTACTATAAATCATCAAACTTGTCGTAATGACATATATGAATAAAGAAAGCATGTAAATTTCCTTTTGACTCTCATCCAGCCTTATCTTTTACATGCCTATTTTTTATCCTCCTAAGTGAACCTTATCTTTTACAAGCTATCACCAGATTTTGTGTTCAAATCACAAGAGTATCACATTGTTCTATTTCAATTCTCATGTAGAATGACACATTTTAATTTTAATCATCATAAAATAACTCAACTCATAACATAAACACAAATACAAAGACACAACTATGCCTCCTTGCATGGCTTTATATCATTTATTCAATATTTTCCAATGCACAATAATTTAAATCATTATTATGACACAATTATTATGCTTTGAACCTTAATTTAAAATAGTGCATAGAACTTTACATATCATATAGTTGATTATAAAGTTGGCACTATGCAATCCTTAAGAGTAACCATAAGGGCATGTTCCACTACATAGTTAACTATAGGCTACCAAAAAGGAAGTCCTTAGGGGCATAGTCCATTACATAGTGGATTGCCCAAGAGCTATCTTTAAGGGCATAGTCCATTATGCATAGATGATAATGAGTTAGTTTATTTTTTTGCATAAATTTATATAATTTTATTATCATCAGATCCCTTGGGCAAAGCACCAAAATTGACCTTAAGGCAGGTTTTAGACTGTGGTATGAATGTATGCTAAAAGTGGCATATGGTATCCAAAAGGAAAGACAAAAAAATAATAATAGTTAAAGTAAATGTAACTTTCTTGAGTAAGATTATAAATTTTGCAAATGGAAACTTATGTATCAATTGAATGAAAGTAACCTACTATTTTATTGCAATGCCCTAAATAAATAGGCAATGTGGAGTGTGGCTACTATGTCATGCAATGCCTGGCTGATATACCATGTATTTGATGAAACCCACCTACGGTAGTCACTTTTACTTATTTATAACTTTTCACATGCTTGTGTACAAATTATAGTGCTTCGATGATAACACCAAACCATACACTTAGGATAATCTTGATGAAGTGCAATAGCTTTGGGTAAGGTATATTATCAGGGCTAAAGTTGGATTGGAATCAATATTTTTGGTTTTGTGTGTCTAAATATATAGTGTTAGGATAAGGTTTTAACTTGTAAATTAGTTTTCTCTCTTTTGGCTAGTGCAATTGTATTTTGATGTATAAATGAAAGTTAAAAAATTTTATATAAGAGCACTGACAAATAGTTTCTATTGTTACTATCAATTGGTATTTGTTTGTGTTATTGTTAATTAGTATGTGGTTTTGCTATTATTCTTAACTAGTTTTTTTTACTATGGATTAAAAAAATTAGGTTGTAGAAAAGAGATTGTTTGTTTATTAAAAATCAATGTCTTAGAAAATAAGGCATTAATTTCTAATAAATGTCCACAAAGGGATTTCAACATTACCACATTGGTTATTTCATAAATAACTGACATCCTAATATTTCGTAGTAGGATGACATTGTTGTCATTTAGACATTGGTTTTCTAAGTTATAATTAATGTTAAAAGTTACCCTATACAACAAAGGGTGTTACTATTTTTTATGTTGATTTTATAAAGAAAATCAATGTCTAAATGAAAGTGACATCATCTTTACAACTTTTTTACAAAATGCCCTAGTAGGAGTTGAAAATGAAGAGAGTAAAATACTAGCACTAATTGCAAATTTCTCCTTGAAACTCTTCTAAACTTAAGAAGGTCTTTAAGATGATTATATAGTTAACAAAGTAGGCTTACCTTGCAAGGTTTATATTTATGCTTGCAAAATCTTTGTTTTTAAGTTTTTGCTTACCAGATATTTTGTAAAAGTGATGCTTTGTTTACTTGTTGCTAAATATGTGAGGTTATGTACTTCCTAAAAAAATGCAGCATATAAATATAAGGATTAGTTTAGTTTTTGTGTTATGATTACAATTTAATTTTTAGTTTCCTAATTGACCATATTTTATTACCTATTATTTGTATACAACTTTTATAGGTTTATACCAATAAAAAATAATTTGATTAATTTTCTTTAGCCGTTGAAAGTATTATCTATTATTTATTTATATAAATATGTAATATTGATATGCACGCTGCAATACATCAAAATTGTATTAAAACTAGTTGCAAAAAAATAATGTTGTATAGTGGCACAACTAGGTCGTACCATTGGTGATCCTTTGATTTTATCTTTCCTAGATGATTTCCTAACAATATATATAATTATTTAATTATTTATGCAATGAAAATGTGAAGAACTAATGCAAACATAATGATGATACAATGAAACAGAATGTGTATAGAAACAGAATTAAAGTTAGAATGCAACAATGCAATAATGAGTTGTATGTAGAACATAATTAGAATTAAGGGGGTTGGTTGCACAACATTAATGTAAAAGAAATGTATTAAATAAGCACAAAATAAAAGTAAAGTAAAAGTAAAATTATAAGAAACTCAATGGAATTAAATAGCCGATTCAACGAAATTAAGAGCTCTAAATTGGATTAATCATAGATCAATTAGAATTTAGCTTTTTCTAATTAATTGTTCAACCTTGAATTATTAAAAATCCCTACAATAATTTATGAATTCTATACAAGACAATCGTCTAGGATTTGATCAATTAAGATTAGTTGAATCAAGCAATCTCTATAATCCCTAAAGCAGATCCAAATTGATTTATAATTAGAATTTAGTTAATTTGAGAAATTAAATTATAAATCTCTAAATTAATCTCTCAACCTTATGTCCTTATGCATAAACTATGATTTATTAACCATAATTTCATAACAAAATAACAAAGAATTCAAAAACTATAAGGATGAACATTAATTATATCAAATCAACACCCAACATAAGGAATCTTAAGAATTCAGTATAATTAAATAAAGAAAGAGGAAAATTAATTAAGAAAGGCTAACATTACAAAGCATGATCTCATAATCTTCAAGAAAAGAGCTTCAAACTCCTTGAATCAACCTCAAAAAATTAGCCCTCCATGGTTGGAAGACAAAAGATTGAAGAAGAAAGAAAATTATGTTGTTGATTGTATGTAATCAGATTGTATGATATATTGCCCACCCCTCATCTCTATTTATATATGATAAAACCCATAGAATCCTAATTCTAGTCCTCTTAAGATTACAAAAATTAAGGCTTTGCTAATCCTACTCCTATTAGGATTATAAAACTTAGCAATTTCTTCTAGAAGTCCAGCAGTAAAATCTTGTTGGTCTGATTTCCATCTAATGAATTACCCTTGAAACGATGTAGTTTCACTAATATTTAAATTTGAGGTTGTAAGCCTGGGTTTTAGCAAAATTTGAACCCTTATTTCACCTTAATCGGACCTCTATAGGTTCAGATATAGCCTAAATACTGAAACTAGTTCAGTTGGGACAAAATGATGCCTTCAACTTCTCAACCATTTTTTACCTCCAAAATGCCCAAACTGGGCTTAGACCGAAAATAAAAGTTGTAGATCTCTCTTTTAGGTTTCCATAAATATAAATTTTGCCTTAATCCAAGATCTGGAGTCAAAGTTATGGTTGAAAAATAGAAATCGTATCAAAATTCAGCATTTACTGAATAAATTCACAAACTTGTAAAATTAATCTAAAATTATAAAAAAAACCTATTCTATAAAATTAAGCATATGTAACACCTAAGAGACACAAAATAGGGAAAAATAAGATAGTAAATATTTTTCTCATTAAATATCATATATTAAGTTTTGATAAATACTCATATTATTTGTAGGAAGTGAATTTAAGAGTGGTTTCCTAGGCAGTGTCAACCTCATATTGAGCAACATGTATTAAGATAGATTTAACAAAGCATTCATGTCAAATTGTGATATTAAATGTAACCTTTCATGGTTTTCACATTTCTATTATTCAATTAAGTATTTAAAGTTATTGAAATTGGGGTTCTATAGTGTCATATATAAAGGATGTTGATTTTTGTTTTAGCTATAAGGAGGAATACATGGGTGTGTAGGGGGAATAGGGAGGAGATGAGAAGGAGGAACAAAAAGGAAAGGGTTAGGGTTAAATGGGGGAAAAATATACCACATTGATTATTTAATAAAGCTGATGTAGTTTATAGGACAATAAACATTTTTGTTTTTAAATGATGTATAATGTTATTTCCCATTATAGTTCAAAAGAAATGATGTTGATTATTTTCAATATAATAACCAATGTTATTATTATGTTTTATGATATTTATATAACCATCATTAAAATAGATATATAATTACACTTGCCTAAACATTGGTTGAAAATTGACGTGGTTTCTCTTAAATATTTGATGTGTGTTTGTAATTCTATAGTATTGGAAAATGGTTAATTAAGTTAATAAGGGGTGTTAATTTCAAGTTTTATGAAGTTTAAGGAGATGATTTCCATATTTCCAAGTAAAAGTATCAAAATCCAATTATTCCAAAATTGAAATGAGTATCTAACATTTTTCACTATAATATATTTGATAGAATTCAAACTTATTTTATTTGTTCAAATTCCACCTCCTACACATAATAAGAGCATTTAAGTATAAAAAATTAAAATACATATATATTCTTCCTTTTTCCTAAAAAAATTTTGAATGACTATGATGAGTTTACTTTCTTAATTTTTAAAAAATGATGGTTAAATGGGCAGTTATTCGAACGATTAAAGAATTAATGGAATTTTCTCTTTTCAACCGGGTTCTTCTCCAAGATTCTAACCCTTGTTCATTGATAGGTTAAGTCCACGTAGGGTAGTATACTTTTCATTGAACTAATGCCTTGTTATTTTTTCTTAATTATTAATGCATCATGTTGTACTTCACTCTAAAATACTTTATGATTTAAAGAAGCATCGATTTGAAAGCATATCTAATAGTGTGTCATTACTCTTGTTAAAAATTAAAAATGAACATTCATTCTCTGTATAAATTTATCATTAGAAAACTATAATTGAAGTACATGACTTTTTTTCTCTTATCTTAGCAATACAAGCAAGGTTGTTGATAAGAAAAATATTTACTATTTTATTTTTCCTTATTTTATGTCTCTTAGGTGTTTTATTTTCTTAATTTTATAGAATAAGCCTTGTTTTATAATTTGTGGTCAATTTTACAAGTTTCTAAATTTATTCAGTAAATGTTGAATTTTAAGACTGTTTCTATTTTTAGTCATCTCTTAGGCTCTGGATGTCAAAATAAGGCAAAATTTATATTGATAGAAAGCTTAAAAAAAGATCTACAATTTTTATGTTTTAGTCAAAGCCCAATTTGGACTTCTTCAAGCCTTAACTTGGTCGACAAGCTAAAGCTATCTTTCTATCCTAATTGAATCCATTTTTGTATTTGGGTCATATATGAAGCTATAGTGGTCTGATTAACCTAAAACTAGCTCCTAAATTCTTAAAAGACATAGGCATACAACTTTCATGTTTATGGATCTTCTAGATTTCATCAATTTCATGGTCTTATTTTGCTTAGAAGATAAACCTACGAGAATTCACTAATTTGTATGATGGATTTAATTAACTTGTAAAGCAAGTTTGGGCTTCTAGAAAGTAGGAAAATCTTATTATTGTAATCCTAAGAGTCATCTAATCCTAGTCTAATAGGGTTTTAAGCAAATTTGGTTATATATATAGGCAAGAGAGCTAAATACATTGAGACCTTACACAAATTTAGCAGCAGAGTTCTTTTTCTTTCTTTTCTATTTTCTTGTTTACAAGCCATGAAGGCTAAAGACTCTTAGTTGATTCAAGGATTGTAAAACTCTTCTCTTTAAGGATTATCAAATCTTGACTAGTAATGTTGATTTCCTCCTATTAATTTTCCTCTTTTTCAATTGTTTATGCTAAATTATTGAGATTGCTTGTGTTAAGTGATGATTTAGTATAATTGGTACTCAATCTTGTGATTTCTATTCTTTTTCTATTTTGATGTGAAATTATGGTTGGTTAATCATGGTTTCACATGTTGGGACAGAGGGTTAGGGGTTTATTTTAGTAGTATTTGATTTAATTTCCTAAATCAACTTAATTCTATTTATAAGTTAATTTCGATCTAGTTTCAGGATTATGGTGGTTGCTTAATTCATCTTCTAATCTTAATTGACTAAACTCTAGGTTGTTGTCTAGTGTAGGATTTGTTGATTATTGTAGGGGTTTCAAGTAATCCAAAGTTGAAAAATTAATTAGAACAATTAAATATTTTGTGATTTAAGATTAATCTATAACAAGAGTTATCATATCCTTGAATCAGCTACATTTTGTACATTGAATTATTTCTATTTACATACTACTTTACTTTTATTTTGTGCTTGTTTATTTCATTGTTATCATTTTAATTTCGTGCAACAAATTGTTAGGTTTCACACACATTATGTAGTGTAGCGAAAGGTAGATTTTCAAAATTCATGTAATGTGAAACCTTTCACCGGATCAAGCGCAAGGACATAAATTAAGAATCAAAAGATTACATTTTGGAGTACAAATCTGAATCAGGAGCACAATCAGGTGGTGGTGCCTTTACAATATCTACACAGAGCGAATGGTAACTTCTCAACCTCCACAAATCTGCTAGGATTCGTCTCTCTCACGAAGAGGGCAGGATATTGTGTGGTTTTGTAGGGTGTTTTATGTGATTTTTCTGGTGGCAAATTTTCTTATTTTTGTATGTTTTAATGATACCCTCATGCCTCTTATATATAGCTAAAGGCATGCATCTTTCCTAGTCATACTAGGAAAATCACAACTAACCTAATCCTACTTAATTACTAATACCTTATCTTTAATATGGTGAGAGTGAGAAGAGATAGGGATTATCTATTAGTTATTTAATATTACTAACTAAATATTATCAAATAATAATATTATCTTATAATATAATTATCAAATATTAAATTATGTAATAATCTGATATTACTTTAATATCAGATAATATCACATAATATAACAAAATATATATTACATGGATAATATATATATTATTACTTTGATAATATATATAACATATATATATAATAACAAGCCCAATTAATAATTTTTTAGTCTAATAAAAAATTAATTAATTATTATCTCATTCTTACTCCTTTTGTGTGGCTCTGTAGGTTCCTACAATGTTAACAATAACCAATCATTAGACCATAGACAGTGAGCGGTATCTAATAATACATCATTGCCACTTAAGTGGTAAGAATGTCAATGATTTGACATCCACCTAATGTGTGATCAATGCTTTTCATCATAATCTCTTTTGTAGTATTATCCAAATCAAACTGGAGGCATGGAATATGTCATCCTCATCAATGTTCAAGTTTATATTTCTTGATACTAAGTAGATTTAAAATAAATAATCAATATCACATATTGATCCATTTGTGCATGGTCATGCATTTCTAAGTCTCACTCAATCAAAGGGCTCAAGGATATCTCTCCTTTATACAAGAGTAACAAAATTCTATCTACATCACTCACTTCCCTTTGCATGATTTGTGATACACCCAATCAATGCCCTACACATCATCTTGATAAAAGGTGACATAGGATGCATCAAAGTGAGTGACCCCTTTTGTAGGGAACCCTAGTGACTTCAGGTTAAAGGATTATGTGCATTGTAGTCATAACTAATGACACATGTCGATCCATGCAGTATTCTCATAATGGGTTAATCCAGTACATCTGTTCACTAATAATGTACTCATGTATTGACTTGATATCATATATCTATGATTCATAATTATCAGTCACCTATACATGATAGTCTTAATTTATTATTGTTATCCCTTTTTTGCAATAATATTCGATTATGGACATTTTAGGAATAGCAAAGCTATTCTAAGGATAATTATTATATTTAAGTTATAATTTGCATAAAAAATAAAATAAAATATAATATAATAATTGTATTACAAAAAATAAAATATAATACATTGTGCATTATTACAATCATTTTATGATTGGCTCTTAGGATACACACCAACACAAACCCCCTAATTTTAAATTCTGTTATTGTATAATCTCTCATACAACAAATAGCATATTAATTCTATTTTTGTACAACATTCTATTTTAGTGCATTTACATCTTGTTTTTATTAGTTTCATTCATTTTTATTCCATCAATAAGTTAACAATTGTGTAAATATTGTTAGGAATTCATTTAGGAAGGATAAATTAAAGGATCACTAGGGGTACGACCTGGTTGTGCCACTATACAACATTATATTTTTAGCACACCAGTTTGATTAATTTTAGTGCATTGTGATGTGCACATCAATTGTCAAAATAGCAATTTAAATCACATGATTTTACAATTTAGATACAAACATGCGAGTTTGATTGCATAAAAAAATCATAGTTATTGGATCATGCTGGGATCGTGATTTTCACCATAAAAACATTGAAATTATGTGCGCCCAACAATCCTAACTAAAGGTAGAAACTGCTTCTGACCTTCCCTAAAATGAGAACATTTTTTTAAGATTTATTTAAGGTTTAAAAAAAACATAACATTTAGCCTAAGTTGCCTAACCATTCCCAAAACCTTAATCACAAAATTCAAATTACCATTGATTCGGGAGCTACACTGGAGCTCAAAACCTGGAACCCTAATCATAGAATCGATTGGAGTTGCAGAATGCCTCGTTGCTAGAGAAGAGAATGTCACTAGGGAGGACGATGCTCAGAGACACAAACGCCAAGTTCAAACAAAGGAAAATAAAGGAGAGGACATTCTACTAGGGAGGTAAATGCACCAGAGGCCTTCTCAGCCTTCATATTTCTTTATATTATAATATTAATATATATATTTATATATTTGTTTTATATTTTATGTATATCTAATAAAAAGATAAGAACATATTTTATATATCTGATTCAGATTTTATATTTATATTACCTATAAATGATTAATTTTTATTTGGTTGATTTTAATTTTTGAAGTTGATTAAAAAATTAATTTTTCTTAATTGCTTAATGAAATTTTTTATTTTATATAATATATTAACTTTTGTTAAATGATTATTAATTTTTGAAGTTAAATAATGATTTATCTGGTGGTATGAGTGCAACTGGGAGCACAGGTGCAAGTAAAAAGGCTGTTAGTGTTGGTGTGTGTTCTAGGAGCTAATCATAAAGATGAATGTAATAATGCACAATGTAATGCAATTATTATATTTTTTCATTTTTTCATATCTACGCAATTTATAACTTAATATAATAATTATCCTTGGAATAATTTTACTATTCCTAAAATGCCCCTAATCAAGTATTATTACAAAAAGGATAGTAATAATACATCAAGACTAGCATGTATAGTGACTGATAATTATGAATAATAGATATGTGATATCAAGTTAATACATGAATACATTGTTAGTGAGTAGATGTATTGGACTAGCCCGCAATGAAAAAACTACATGGATTGTCATATGTCATTAGTTATTCTCACATGACCACAATGTACGTAGTCCTTTGACCTAAAGTCACTATAGTTCTCTACATGAGGAGTCACATACTTTGATGTTGTCCTATATCACTTTTAATCGGGATGTGTTATAGAACATTGATTGAGTGTGTCATAAATCATGCAGAGGGATGTAAATGATGTAGATGAAAATTTTATTCCTATTACATAGTAGGAGTGATATCCTTGGGCCCCTTGATTGAGTGAGATTAAGAAATGCATAACCATGCTCAAATGGATCAATATAAGATATTGATTTTTTGTTTAAGTTAGTCTACTCGGTATTAAGAAACATAAATTGAACATCAGTGAGGATGACACATTCCATGCCTCTAGCTCAATTTGGATATTATTACAAAAAGGACTATGTTGCAAAGTACTGTTCGAAAATTAAATAAATATTGATTCACAAACATTTTTTATTACTTGGGTGACAGTGATGTATTGCTAGATACCGCTCATTATTTATAATCCACAAGTGGACTAATTATTAGTGTAGTAAGAACCTATAGGGTCACACAAAAGGAGTAGGAATATGACAATAATTAATCAGGCTTTAGTTAGATTAAAATTTAATTAATTTGGCTTATTTTTATGTATATATATATTATTAAAATAATAATATATTTTCACATAATATATATGGTATATTATGTGATATTATTTGATATTAAGGTAATATCAGATAATTATGTTATTAGATATTAAAAAATTATATTATGAGATAATATTATTTTCTAATGTAAGATAACTATATGTCATTTTAATATTACATAATTATATTATAAGATAATGTTATTATCTAATATTAGATAATTAATGAATAAGTCTCATCTCTCCTCACTCTATCCATAATAAGGATAAAGTGATAATTGTCAAGTGAGATTAGGATTTTGGAAGTATTATTCTAGTAGGACTAGGAATGTGGTATGCTTTAGTTCTATAAAAGGAACTTGAAGGCAGCACTTTAACAATACACATTAGCTGTCATTAAACCCTAAATCACTTAAGAAAAATGTACTAATCATAATCCTAGTGAGAGAGACGTATCCTAGCAAATTTGTGGAGGGTGAAAAGTTATTGTTCACTTCGTATGGATACCGTAGGGACGTTGTACCTTTTGGCCGACGTTTGATTCGTGATTTATCTTGATCTCTTAAAGTTTTATTTAAAAAGAACGTGAGCACACAAAAGGTAAAACCTTAACATTGATTTATGCTCTTTTGCATGGATTCTTAGTAGGATTTGGATAAAAAAATTTAATTTCTGTTGCGTATGCTAATTTGAAATCTAACAATTAGAAAAAATGCACCAAGAAATAGAAGTGACATAGGGTGGCAACATGGTTATGAAGTTAAAAATGATGCTAGGAAAATTAAATGCAAATATTGTGAGAAGGTTTTAATCAGAGATGTTTACTGCTTAAAGCATCATTTGGCTTGTACAAAAAAGGATATAGGTGCATGCAATTTTGCTCCTAATGATGTAAAGAAGCTTATGTTGCAAATTTTGATTGATATGGAGGAAAAATCAAGCTCCAAAAAAAGGTATAGGTTTAATGGAGGAAAGGATAACATATAGGATACTAATAAAGGAGGAGTTAGGGAAAAAGGAAAGGAGAAGCATGTGGCATTGGCATCTATATTCAAAAGAAGAAATACATGTCAAAGCATGCAATCAACCATTAATGAAATGTAGAAAAAGGATTTGAGGGAAAAAGCATGTCAAAAATTTGCTAAAATTTTCTACACAAGTGCCATACCTTTCAATTGCATAAGGAATCCTAAATTTTAGAAATTGTGCTACTTGATTAGGAAATATGAAGTTATATTCAAGCCACCATCATATCATGAGATTAGAGAAAAGTATTAGAAGCAGGAAATGAAGAAGAATTACTAGTGGAGCACACAGCTAAATGGAAGAAAATTGGATGCATAATCATGACAGATGGATGGGTTAATAAAAAGAGAATATCCATTTGTAATTTTCTAGTAAATAGCCCTAAAAGGACAATGCTTCTAAAATATGTAGATGCTTCAAACATATGCAAAACTACAAATAAAATCTATAGAAGAAGTTGGTGAAGAAAATATTATCCAAGTTGTCACAGATAATGCTACAAATTATAAAGCAGTTGGGCAAATATTAATGGAGAAAAGGAAGAAACTATATTGGACTCCTTGTGTAGCACATTGTATTGATTTAATGTTACAGGATTTTGAGAAAAAAAATCAAAGTTCATAATAAGATAATAAAAAAAGGAAGAAAAATCATAACTTTAATTTATTCAAGGGCTTTATTGATTTTCATGCTAATGACCTTCATTAAAGGGAAAGACTTGATTAGGCCAGCTGTTACTTGATTTGCCACTGCTTATTTGACTTTGGGGGTGCCTTTTTGGATAATAAAGGAGCATTGATGGCAATGTTTGGTTCTACACAATGGAGTTCTAGTCGTTTTGCAAAAATAAAGGATGGAAAGATGGTTGATAATTATATTTCATATGGTATATTTTAGAAAAATATCATGATAGGCTTGAAAGCTACCTATCCTCTTATCAAAGTTCTTCGTATGATGGATTCAAATGAAAACCAGCCATGGGATTTATTTATGAGGAGATGGACTGTGCTAAAGAGACGCTACAAGCAAATTTAAAAAATGTAAAAAAAAAAGGTAAATATTACTTATTTTTAAGTTTATTTAGATATTTATTAATCTAACTTTTTTCTTACATATATAAACCAAATCTAATTTGATTTATGTAATTTTTTTAGCTACCAAGCATTATGGGATATTATTGATGAAAGATAGGATGCTTAACTCCATAGGCCTTTGTATGCTATAACCTATTACTTAAATCCTCATTTCCATTATAGTAGTGATTTTAAAGCAGATAAGGAAGTCAAATGTGGACTATATCAATGTATGGAGAGGATGGTGCCTGATGATGATGAGTTCAGTAAGATTGATAAGCAACTTAAAGATTTCAAACATGCAAGAGGATTTTTTGATAGTGGAACAGCAAAAAATATGAAGACTCAAAAAGCACCTACTAAAATGGTGGGATTCATATGGATATAAACATCCAGAATTGCAAAAATTTGCAATAAGGATATTGAGCTTGACTTGTAGTTCTTCTAGATGTGGAATAAATTGGAGTGCTTTTGAGATGGTAAAATTTTATAAATTATGAATTTATGCATCTTTGCTTTTGCAAATAAATCTCATTTCTTGTTTTTTTTTCCTAATTTGTTTAAGTTCACATAAAGAGAAGTAATTATCTACACCAAAAGAAAATGAATGATCTTATTTTTGTCATTTACAACTCCAAATTAATGGAGAGGAAATATGTTAGCAAAGATACGAATTATGACATAGATAATGTTTCTTTTAATGATGAGTGGATTGTGGAGGATGATGAAAATGAAGGGTTGGAGTTGGACAGTGACAATGATGCACATGACCTAGAGCTGGAAAATGAAAATGATGAAGTTGGAGATGTTGCTAGCAATGTAGATGGTGCATCCAAAGATTATTTGGATCTAGACCTTCAAGATGATGGTGATGAAATTGGGGAAGAGAAGAATACTAATAATGATGATGAAAATCCCATGAAAGATGAAAACATGGATGTTTTTTATGTCAATGAATTGCTTAAATGATAAGCCTCTAGGATTTTGTTTTATGTATGGTTGTTATGCTTGAATCTTGACATTTTCATGTTGTTTGTGATTTACAAAATGTTAGAGGACTTTTGCCTATTGTATAAGACCTTTGTTTTATGTAAATTATGGATGTTTGGAATTATTTTGCCCATGTTCAATATTTTAGGAAGCATATGTATATAAATTTATGTATTTTTACATTATAATTAGGATCTTATGATCCTACTTATGATTCTTTGAATTATGATCTTACCTCCATAATCCGATTCTAGGTAAGATTTATGATCTTGACAACCTCGAATACAATGATCTCGGCATTTTCAAGAAAAGATAAAACCAAAACACATTATCTTACTTGTAAAGGAAACCCCGTGATCAACAAGCAAATTAATATATCAGTGACTTTTAAACAAAGTTGATATTTTCCATCTACAAGCACACACAACAATTGATACTATACACGGTCTACGTGCACAATATTACTATTATGGGCTGTATTATATTCGCAATTTTTCTTGTTTTCTTTTTTCAATTTTATGTTGGAATGATCAGATTTTCTTACATTTATTCATATTTTTGTTAATTGTAGCAAAATTGCAATTGTAATTTGAGTACCTGCTGCACACATAATTCCCTAAGATATAGTTAAATAAATTACATCACATACTAGATAGATTCAAAAGAACATTTTCCATGGCATTGCGTGGCTTGCACAAAGCAATCAAGGGTTCAATTTTGGGTATAGTAATTCCTTCTCCTTCCATCATATTAATTTCTTCATCTCCAATTTTTTTCCACTCAAAACACTGAACCAAAGCTCCCAATGTCATTCCCATGACTCGTTTTGCTAATTTATCGCCGGGGCAAGCTCGCCTTCCGGCGCCAAATGGAATCATGTTATAAGACTTACCATCTTCCTTTCCCTCGAACCTCTCCGGTATGAATCTTGTTGGATCCTCCCACAAGTCTGCATCTCTATGAAGGCTCCATAAATTGACAAATAACATTGTTCCTTGTGGGATGTCAAAGCCACAAATTTTGCAATCATCAAAGGATTCATGAGGTATCAAAAGTGGAGCGACAGGAAATAGTCTAAGGGTTTCTGTGATTACATTTTGCAAATAAGGGAGTTTTGATAGGTCAAATTCATTTATCATTCGATCTTGTCCGACATTGTTGTCAAGCTCTTCTTGAAGTTTGTCCATAGCTTCCGGATGGTTAAGAAGAAGCGAAAGTGCCCATTCTATGGTTGTAGCGGAAGTCTCTGATCCAGCTTCTAGCATTGCCTGCATTAAATCTTGATGAGCAAGTGGATACTGAATCCTAATTTGACAATGCATAAAAGAATATATTTATGAATCTTTCAGAAAAGGAATTAAAAATAAATTTGATAGCTACTTCTAACGCACCCATTTTCTTGGGTATATTAGAACAGGAACAACCATATGATGCCAAATTATAAAACTACCAAATCAGTAATTAATATTTATCCACCTTTATAATCATTTTAAAAAAATATTGTTGAATTCATTTACAAATAAAGTCAACTGCAACTCAAAGTGTTATTTGAAACTAATATCAGAATCTTAATTTATTGGCAAATCAAATATTATGTTAGAGTTTCGATTTATCTTTTAAAATCAAAATAAATATGGAAATTATTCACAAGAATGTATTTTTTTTTTCATGAACATATGTTAATATCTTATTTTCATGTTATTATGATATAATCAAAATCTATACCTCAATCTTATTCTATGTATTTTTCATATATAAAAAATTCATTTATAAATAGTTAAAATGATTACTTCAAATATTAAGTTGAAATATTAGAGGAGTTTGTAAATGAATTAGAGCCATTTCTAATAAATAAATTGAAATAATTTCTAATGAAAAATGGTTCAGAATATAATATTTGTGTTATAGTTGAGAGTTAAGAGGGAGGGCAAAGAAAATTATCCAGTGAAGATGGAAGACAAAAAAATTAATGCTTAAGAAATTACCTCTACTACCATTATTTTTAATTTTAGGTTTAGAAAACCCTCCAAAACCAATTGATCTAGGACATTAAAAAAAAGCAAGTATTTATTGGAGGAACTTGTAGAATTATTCATAAGCCCACATTTTCTATTCTCATTAAATCAAAACTTATAAAATAAGAAAATTCTATTACATAAACCTCCTTTCCTCTCTCTTTTCTTATCCTCTCCATTGTATAGTTGTTCTACTAGATAATTTATTTTATATTTAGAATAATAATATAGATAGACAAAGTTCAATTAATACATGATCTCAATTTAAATCTACTTTATCAAGTTTATACTGTGTGTGTGTCTATATACATGGGCATGATAATTACAACTAAATCAATGAAATTTTCAAAAAATAATCAATAAAAGTAAGTATGACTACTTTTTACAGCAAATCAATTTCTTAAATTATTTTCAAACTATGATCTGATCATATCTTACCAGAATAACTCCTTTCACAGTTTCATCAGTGTAAAATTCTGGTTCAATTTCCTGCAACTGCAACATAACCTCGATTAACGTCACCCTCCTCTTATTATTGCTTCCATTCACGCTTCTGTTCCTCTTTTGCTCCTCAAGAAGGTTCTGGAAGAATTTGTCCAACTTGTTCATCACTTTCCGCATTCTTTTTTCTAACCCATTAAAATCAATCAATTGCAGTACTGGAAAAAAATCATTCAAATTTCCACCCCCTTCAAGTTCTATAACTTCTTTCATAAGGCTTTGAAATTCCAACCCTTCTTTCCCAATAGCACCCTTACCATAATATCTTTTCCCTGAAATCATCCGAACCATAATATTGAAAGAAAGATCCATAAATCTTGTTCTGAGTTCAATCTCGGTCAAATTTTCTCTCGATTCTTCGAATATTTGCTTCACTAACGTCCGAACCTCGTCCTCACGAATTCCTGTGAACATGGCAAGGCGGTTATTAGAGAAAATCTCGACCGTCATAAGACGGCGGAGGTTGCGCCAGTGGTCGCCGTAGGAGGCGAATCCAACCGCCTTGTTGTTGTAATTGAGATGTTTCCCAGCAAGCGTAACAGGGCGGTTTGCAAAAATGATGTCATTTTTTGTGAAGCAATCTTCAACAGCCGGAGCAGAAGATACGAGTAGGACTTTTCGAGTGCCGAATTGGAGATACAGTATTTGGCCATACTTTTTAGAGAGTTCGTGTAGGCTTCTATGCAAAGGTTTCTGTTTAAGAAGATGAAGATGGCCGATGATTGGAAAGCGAGGGGGGCTTGGAGGTAGGTTTTTATAATTTCCATGACCCCTGCCTATTTGCAAAATGAACTTTGAGATGAAATGAAGGAAGAAGAAGAGAACAATAGAAGTTGGTATAAGCCATTCATATCCGGCTTCACCCATTTCGATGTAACCAATAACGTTTGCCAGCTCTTACCAGCGCAGTGCAGTGACCTATATATATCCAATTGAAATCCCCGTACAGCAATTGAACATGAAGTTGTGGCTTCTCCAAAGATCACGGGTCCCGCTGATCAATTCAAGTGATTATCTTTGTGGTGATATATGGTAGGGATGATTTTATCCGCGCGTAATTTCTCCTTTTTTTTTTATTTATCTCATAGTTTTAAGTATTACAATTCATCCACTACTTTGTCTACTACATTGTATATAATTTTTCCTTCTTCAAATTTTGACTCAATTTATCACTTATTTAAAACAAAATTTTTCCAAAAAAATTATAATTTTTTTGCAGATTTATTTTCTACAATTCATAGTTGCTTTGCTAAATAAAAGTTGTCAAATAAGTTTTTTTAAGATAAATTTGTTCAAACATTAAGTTGAGTCAAAATTAAAGGAAGTAACAATTACATGAAATGCATGTGTATTTTCTATTAAATTTTAGATAAAAAAATAATCTGACTAAGTGAAGTTTTAATGATAGAAAATAGAGAAATTGCAACACTAAAAATAACAAGTGAATAAAATGAAAAAAGTCAAAAATTACAAGTGAGTAAAATATATTTTTTTCCTATATACTATTCTATCTATTTTAACTGATCTTTGCAACGTATTATTTTGTTATTGTAAAATCGAAAAGTGATTAATGTATAGTTCTTACACGTTCAGGTCTAAATTAAGTCTAAACATAAAAAAGAAAAAAGGTTTCAAAATCTTCATAAAATGTCATCATGTAACTCATTTTTCACAAATTTCTCATAATATATGCACACAACATTTAAAATTGGATATACCAATTGAAAATATGCAATGTGAATTTTAAATCAATTATGGGTGTGCCAACATATTTATAGATCGTAAGAGAATAAATTAAACTTTGGTGCCGGCGCGTTGTCCTACTTTGGTGATGTCAATGAATAATAAGGACGCGTAAGTTTGAAGGAAAAAGGAAAATGTCGGCCATAGTGGGCCTACCTTCATAAGATGGAGCCAACTACTTGCACTTCTGGACCTATCCACAAGTTGTTTATTTTTGTGTTGTCGTTGTTATTGTTGTTTACATTTAATCCATTATTAGTGATAGTGTAAACTATTTTTATATTGTCATTGTCACCATATCAATAAAAAAACTATTAAAATTTTTTTATTGTGATCAAAATTTCTTAATTACTTATACTTTTTTAACAATGTAATTTACTCCAATTTATTAATAATATAAAATATTTTATATTATTAGGGAATCAAATTTAAACATTTTTCTTTTCTTTTAATTCATAATTATTTTCAATGAAACATCCAAGAAATTGATAATAATGTGATAATTGCATTTGGTAGGAAGCAATGGAGCTCAATTTTTCAAACATCATTACATAGTTCAAAGAAGATAAGAGAAATCCTGGGTAAATAAATAACATATCAACTATATATTTCTGCAATTAGCGTCGAAATTGATTCAAGAGTGTTTCAATCATATCTCAGAAATTATAAATAATTAACTCCGCACATCTTCTTGTACATCTCATTTCATATCTCAAAAAAAGGAAAAAAATCTTTCCACTTTCTTTCATTTATATTTAGAGTATGTAACATGCTTGTAAATTGCGGTTGAAGTCATGATTACAGTTTTTTGTTACGATTAACAAACTTATAGATAAATACAGAAATATGTTGCTGTTGCAATACCACGGATCACAATTCAAAGCTTGACATATTATATGTGCTTCTTATGACTTGTATATCCCACTGCAAACCCAATTTGCTCGTAAAGTTCTCCACGTATACAATAGCAATGTTGAAACTTCGGGCCGATCGTCTGAATCTGAAAACAATACGTCATTTCTTATCTCGTAGGAGAGTTGAAAATTTCCTAGAATATTGAGGCGTTCGATTATCTTGGGGTGCAAGTGGGGAAAGACTTGTCATCAACCCGATCCAAACAGCAGTTTTTATTGACAATATTTAGACACTAGCTGTATAGATTCATAGTCATAACCCCAAAGAAGAAAAAGAACGGATTCACTGGGAAAAGTTAGCAAGAACTAAGAAATATTGTGATTGAACCAAAAGCCGCCGAGAAAGAACTAATATTAATATTATCCTCAAAAAAATTAAGGAAACGATGTAATTCACCAACCCCCCCCCCCCGCCGCCGCCCCCCACAAAAAAAAGGGGGGGGGGGGGGGACAACGTCGTTGGTGAATGGTGGTCACAACCACTTACTCAATTCGAAGAGTAATGACATGCTTACTTTTTTTTTTCTTTTTTGTTTTTTCACGAGTTATCGTGTAAATTAAATACGGTAGAATGTAAACTTACTTTTAACTGTTCGAAATTTGACTCTAACACCACAGTTCACATAAGTACAAATATATATATATATATATATATATATATATATATATATATATATATATATATATATATATATATATATATATATATATATATATATTCTATTTTGAATGACTATGACGAGTTCATTTTCTCAATTATTAGTTATATATAATATATAGTAATTCGCTCTCATACTTTATACGACTCTATGAAGTACTAAGTATACAGATTGTTCGACGTATTTCCAAGTGTGTGATAACATGCATTCTCTGTACGTATAAATTTACCACTAGAATTGAAGTGCATGACTTTCTTTTTCTTTTCTTACCAGTACAAAGGCATTATTGAAAAATTTGGGAGTCTGAGGTATATAATTCCATTGTCTTCAAAACAATTATTCCGCCTTTTTATGCAGAATATGTTATGACAATCCTTCAAGATTTAATAGATTCTTTTATTTTAATTACACGGTCAAAATAAGGGAAGACAACAAGAAAATATATAACCCAACAAATGATGAACCACGAGAAAATATGAATATGAGAGAATAAGGAAGATTATACAAAGAAAGAAAAGAAAGTTTCTTTTTCTTTTTTCAAAATAATGAAATTGTTTTAAGGTTATGAATTTTTATAGAAAGAAAATATAAACATTGGAAATATTCATTGAAAAGCAACTGTTAAAAAATAGCTATGGTAAACTAGCTATTGAAAAACAACAGTTAAAAATTACAGTTGGAAAATCTAAAATTTCATGTATAATAAAATAATTTTATTTTTTTAAATATAATTTGAAAACTAATTTAGAAAACAAGAGCCGAACCAAACCTCATGAGATGCCCATGCACAAAAGGGCATATTAAACTCCTATACTTAATTTAGCCTAACTTATACATGCAAACTCAATACATAATTGCATGTCTATTATCTCATATATCAGAGCTTATATATAAGCACTTTTGTGAAGCTTAATTTCGGACTTCATATTATATTTAACCTTTTAAAATGCTTTCTACTTTTACAACAATTTTTGACGTAAAAGGCTTTGAAAGAAAAGAAATATTTTAAAAAGATCCTTGTTGGCTTCTCAAGTATGTGCAAATTATCAATTTGATGTCTTTTAGACTATGAACCAAATTTGGAAAGAGTGAGACAAAACCTATTGAGTTATTGGATAAACATATAACTTCTATGAACCAATAATATCTTATTATAAGTTAACAAAATCACTAATCAATTTACACTTGTAAAATATTTTTTGTGCAACATGATTTTGTACTAATAGGCCACACCTAGTAATTTATGAGTGCTCTAGAGATCTTCCCCAAGATCTCTTAGGAGTGGCCTCACTCCACATTGACATAGGTGATTCCATCAAGTATACATTGCAATTAAATAAGCCATCCATAAAAGTTATGAAATTCATTAAGAGCTATGCTTATCCTCATTTAAGGATGCTCTATTTGATTGTTTTATCCATTGTGTACTTCATGACCATCAAACATATTTGGTTCAAATGCATTCATTTTTTTTTCACATTTCCTTTTTTCTTCATCACTCATGTTTGCCTCAATGGTGGGTTCCATGACCATAAATATTTCCATGTCCATATTTGTAATCATTAGATACAATTTTAAAGATTCAACCCATCTTTCATAATTTGTCCATTCTCTGTCTTTATAGATGTTAATTGCTTAGGTAACAAAGTTGATGAAAATACATTAACTCATTAATGTATGTAATTTCTTTAATAATGTTTATATTTTCCTCATAAAATTAACTATGTAATTATTCATAGTATTACATTATAAGCTTTAATACCAAAACAATATTTAAGATCTTATAATATAACACAAGAATTAAGTATTGCGTCTATAAAACTTAACACTAATAAGGTATTTAAAATTTCCAAGAACATAATATTTTATTATATACTCATATTATTGCCAACAAACTATATTAATAATATAATGTTGAATAAGTAGTTAATATTTAATTCTAAATACTCATTAAAATAATTTAATTCTTTTTTAACAAAATTTTATGTAACTGGTCCAATAATAAGTGGGTACGCACTTGTACAAAATTTAATAACATAATATGAGTTATATGTAATTCCTAGTTGATATTTAACAATATCCAAAAATTATTACATCATCCAAAGAGAGTCAAACAATGCTACAAAAATTACATGCAGTAACTTATGACATTGAAATTACATTATAAAAATTTTGGGTTAAAATAAACTTAAAGAAGCACCCAAATAAATAAGCAAAAAATAATAAAATTATAATTATTTTTAGGAAATTATGAAAAAATGCCCATAATTATATGTTTGATTCAAATGTATACCACCTTATTTACAAATAGAAAAATAACTAATATATTTGAACCAATGGAGAACAATTTAAATCCTGTTATAGAATAGAAAATTTCTATCATAAGCAACTTAGAGAATAAAAAAGGAAAAGATTTCATATAGAAGAGCGAATTGAAGCAAGTGTCATTATGTCATCATAATATTCATTTAAGCCTAGAAAATAGATATATTAAAATGCTTTTGTAGGGCTCTAAAAGGTTTCTTACTAGTCTGAAATGAGCAAAATTGAAAACTCTCTAGTTTTATATGCTATTAGTGTAGAAGCCAGAGTAAACTTGTAACTCCCTTACTTATCAACGCCTTATTCCTTATTTACTAGATGATTATACGTACTCATTCGCCATCTACCTCAAGCTAATACGGAATATCTCAAATTTCTGTACTTTATACACATGAGCAAAAGTCGTATAATTATACAAAAAGAGTTCAATTTACAAAATATACATCCATCATATACAATGTCACTAACTATGTAATTATTTACAACTTCAAACATCATTGCCCTTTATCATGAAGGCCTTTGGAATCATCACCTAGAATGGTTAGTCACAATACAGAAAACATAAGAAACAAAGTTTCCCAGTAGCTAGCTATTGCCATGAAAATATATCAAGCCATTCCAGATCCTTAAGCAAATAAAACGTACATTTCGAACTTAATCAATCATATGTCACCTCATTCATTACCATTGTAAGAAATGTACATCACACATAACAATCAACAATCCCCTTCAAGGACTCATATCAATATCTAGATGGCCATCACAAATAATTGTACCTAGGCCTCATATATAGCATCACGCTATCTTCCCGGGGTTCCCGAGCCAAAAAGGCCTAACACAGTATCACACTGTCTTCCCGAGGTCCCTGGCCATAGGTACCACACACAACAAATGCACTATTATCCCCGAGGATCCCGAGCCATAGGCCAAACACAGTATCACACTGTCTTCTCGGGTTGTGCACAAACAATCTTATACACATTCCATACAATGGCATAAAACACAGAAAATCATGTAATAGAAAACAGGTTAAGGATAAAGCTAGCTACCTTTTACAAGCTTCCAATGTGATGTTCCCTTTGCTCTCACCAAAAACTCCTTTACACTTTCTCTTGCCTTTCCAAGTTGGCACTCCTCAGTCTATACAAACACACATCGTAGTTTCTTATTAGAACATTATCACTTTCCCTAATCCCCATGTATTCTTTACTTCCTCTACTTAAATAAATGCATACTTAGATGCTCTATACTTTGCTTTCAAGCCTTGAAATGACACATATGAACATTAGAAAAGGATCCAGGGGTTAAGCCATGCAAAACAAGAAGAAATAAAACCAAAAAGTTCACTCAGCAAAGAACACGGGGGTCCCATACCCCGTGTTCAGGGCCGTGTTTCTCACTGGATGGCTTCGAGCTTCATTGGATTATTCACAGAGAAGTACACGGTGGTAAACACGGGCCGTGTTTTACCCCGTGTACCTTAGTGCCCTTTAGTCCTGAATTAAACACAGGGAGTGTTGCACCCCGTGTAGCACACTGATCAGTTTCGACAAGGAACACGGGGTACAACACGGGCCGCGTTCTACCCCGTGTACCTTGCTGATCCTCCGAAAACACTTTAAGCACTAAAACTCCTTCACAACTCAAAGTTTCATCTTCCATAAGCTTCATAAATTCATAGAAACCAATTTAACTTCATCAATTTAGCCAAGTTCTAAACATATCATGCCAACACTACACATGCACCATTATGCCTCTAAAACTCAAATGTGTACATCATGTTTCTTGCTATTTTTACACCAAACCAAAGCCATAGATCAACATAACAACATCTAAAACACCATTAAACATGTTCAAATCATCCTAAACTCCATGTTCAATCACCCTTGACCACACCAACCTCAAGATTTTAAGAAACTAAGAAGAGCACAATAAAGAGCTTTTAGAGGAGAACAATTTTACCTCTTGCTACAACTTGAAAATCCTCACTTGGAGCTCCCCAAACTTAATCAGCTTGAGCTTTTCTTCACTCTAAGCACACCAATGGATAGAGCTTTATGAGAGGAGTAACTTTTCCTTCTACCACTAAGCTTAAAACTCACTATTTTTGGGTGAAAAACTCAAAAGAAACTTTCTCTCTCTTTCTCTCTCTCTCCTGCACATCTCAAGCTTCTTTCATGGAGTTGCTGCAGCTTTTTGGAGAAATGGAGAAGAAAGAAGACTTTTCATGAAGCTTCTAGGGGCATTTTGGTCCTTTTTGAAATTCTCAAGGGTATTTTAGTCCTTTTTCACCAAAAGTAAGGCTATTCTTGCCATTATTTTTCTAACAATGACACTTGTCATAAATCCATTGGTCACACTAATTAAAATCACATATTGCACCCCAAACTCTTGGTTATTCATATTACATCCCAATTCCTTAGTTATTTCACTTTAACCACACTCGATTCTGCACTTTTGCAATTTAGTCCATAGGGTCTCTGTCTGTTTAAAAATCCTTACACTGTCAGACTTAGATAACTCCCCTTTTTAGGGTTCTCTAACCTCCTCTGATCATTTATACTGCTTATTAAATAAATTCTTTTCCCTACTATCCTTTTCCTTCAAAATTTCATTTACCCATACACTTAATTCCTTTCAACTTGAGATTCACCCACCAGGCTAACTCAAACATGCTCTTCGTTTCTACAGCCTCAGAAATTAGAGATTCAAATAATAGAATTGAAAATTTAGGATATTACAAAACTAATAGGTAAATAAGATTTATTAATGCATTATATACCGATGAAGACTGCATGATTAAAAGTTGAGACATCTCTAAAGAAAAGAACTCAAGTTAACTCAACAACAATAATAAGGATAAAAGGTTCTATTTAGACATAAACAATAAATAAAAAAATTTGTTCGATAAACTAAAGTATGCAGTTACTTCAATTTAACTATGGATTTAAATATGAGAAATGATTACTACTACCACATATTCATTCAAACTCATATTAACCATACATATAAACATATCTCAAAGTGATGCGCAATCTAAAACTTATGTTGAGGGCACAAATAAATATAAAAATTAAGCCATGATAGCATAGACCTAAAAAACATATTTCATCATGGCATTTCATCAAACATATAGTAGGCTAGGTTGAAAATCCCACATACTTTGTATAATTTTGCAAGATAGTCAATGAAACTTGATTCAAGTATGTATCAAAATCAAAGGAATGCAAGATCAATCCTACCTCAAAATTCAAATAGTCATAGAAGGCTTGTAGCAAATTGTGGATGCAATATGCACTTTAAGCAAGAATCATGAATTTCCTTTCCATATTTCCTTAAACAGTTTTAGAATAATTAATCAACAGAAAGCATTAAGTCTTTAAATTCATTAACAAAATAAATTAATCAAAACAAATTACTAATTTCATCATAGAGATCATTTTAGTGGATATGACAATAAAGGATTACCATAAAAAACAAAGATAATGGCCATCTTTTACAATTGGTTGCTAACCTTTTCATTTGCTTTAGGAAAGAAGGAATTTGTAAAAAAGACTCAATCATGTAAGAAATTTCCAAGCATTTGAAATTACAACAGTTTTAAGTTCTAAGAAGGAGGAATGATGGAGACTTAATTTTTTACTAAAAAAATGAACGAAAGAAATATGTCATAAGATAATCTATTAAGCCTTACATATGCAAGCAATTAATGCTATTAGCTAGTAAAATAGATAAATATTGTGATAATTTTATATTTGTTACCATAACATTAAATTCATAAAGATATTAATGAAAATCATATAATGCCCCTAATTAATAGCCACTAAATGTATAATTTGGCATAGTAAGAGTAGAGCATAATGGTCCTATCACTATCATTATCCAATAATGGGACAGTGGTGCATGGCACTCATATGCCAAAGGCCTGACCATCAATGGGTCTACATCTTAAGTCAACTCAATTTGGTTAAGACTTATAATGAACCCGACCTATTTTCTTACTATTTTGTGTAATTTTTCACATGATTGTCGATCTAATCTTTCACAAATACATTTTTACAACAAACCCATTCCTTATTTCCATTAATACATGTAAAAAAATTGAATTTAAAGGTCCAAACTTTTATAAACAACCGCGATAGTTCTAGGGAGGTTTATTTGATATTTTAATCTGCAAACATGTTGATTTTCTTCAAATTACATTTTGCAAGCATCCTAATCCATACTTTGTCAAAAAAATACAAAAAATTGAATTCAAAAGGCCAAAATTTTATGCCAAACTAGTGAAATTTTGTTGTTTTTTTAGGGGGAATTTTTTTTGTTGATATTTTTGCATTTGTAAAGCTCAAAAATTCAATTACAATCTTGATTTCATTGGAGAAAATTTGTCCAAATATTTCCATTTTTGCAACAAGTGAATCTTGAATTAAAACTTTAATTTTTCTAGGAAATATTAATCAAAAAGCCAAAATTTCCTTGCTTGTGCACAAAGGATTTCATTCTTTTATTTAGTTTTCCCCAATACAAAAACTTGAATGATTCATAATATTGCACTATATGTGTCATGACCCATTTTTTGGCTAATCATGACTAGGGTGAAAAGGTTATAAAGACATTTTCACAAGATTTACTTAATTTTCTTTTACAAACATTTGTTGTTTTCTTAAAAACATAAGACTTGAGAAGGTTTTCTATTGGCAAGAATTTTTTTTAACATGCTTTGTGTGTAGAAATAACTTTTGAACACTTCATTTATTTGTAAGTATTCATGTAATCATGTGAAAGAAAAACCACTAAAAATTTGAGCTGATTTGAAAACCATATGGGTAGTTTCACCTAAGAAAACATCAATTTGAAAATCATTTTACAAGATATCATGATGTAGGAGGTTGGCTGTACTTATAACCATACCATTTTTAAGGGAAATTTGTGAATCTCCACTACTTTCGAAAGGAATAAGTATTCTTAAAAATTGACTAAAAATTATTTGAAAGGAGACAATGGATATTTTTATTTTGATCATTCTAAAAATGCACTTGAAAATCTTTCTAAAAGAACTTAGGATGGAATTTCCTCTTGATATTTGAATGACAACTTGCATTGTGAAGTTTTTGCTTCTTCCTCTCTTGAGCTTGGTTTTGCTCAAAGGAGGACACAATTGATTTAAGGAACATTGGAAAATAAATAGATTTTAAAAATCAATGAAGGCATGTTTTATTTTCCTTCTTGATTTCTCTTAAGCAGACCATGAAAATAGGAGGAAGAAAGGTGATGGAAATCATTGATTTCTTTAGGGTAAATTAAACCATAAGTAAACACAATAGAATAAGAACATGCTAGTAAAAATCAAAATTTTGGATGAAAATTATTTGAAAAATGGGCAACCATTTATTTTAAAGAATAGTTTCATGATTTGTGGAAAATGACTTTTCCAAGATTTTTTCTTTTGAAAGATACTTCAAAGAAAATAAAAATCTTTAGAATAGGATTTTATAACAACAAACTAGGGAAGCTTATAAAATCATGTTAGTAAAATTTAAAGATTTACATGACACTCTTCCCTTATTCATTATGATATCCATGACTATGTAACAAGTTCATTTTTTAAAAAAAAGTATTTTCTTATTCTCGAAGAAATCATGTCAAATCTTAGAATTTTAAGTACACAAAGACATATATATGTTTATGCATTAATTAAAAAACTAAATCATGCATATGTGTTAATGAATTAGGTTAGAGAATAATTAACTTAAACATGAAAAAAAAAACTAAGTGTATGCATAGTTTGGATCTTATAGTCCTTTTACATGAGTTTGAATAGTATAGTATTTATTCCACCATAAAAAATTAATATTAGTACCATGAATTATACCACAAAAATTTAAAAACCATGGTAATTCTAGGTCTTACCATGCAAACAAAAAAAATTCAAACAAATGTACAAAAAAGTAAAAAATTTATGTCATGGGAAAACTTTAACCATGGTGAAATATTACTTGTGTTGTGAACTAAGTTATGAGAATACATTTCCTATGGTAAAATATCACTTGTGCTATGGAAGAACTTTACTTATAATAAAATATCATTTGTACCACAAACTAAGCTTTGGGAATACGTTTTCTATGGCAAAGTATTACTTATACTATGGAAGAATTTTACTCATAGTGAAATATCACTTGTGGCACAAACTAAGCTATAGGAATGCATGCCCTATAATAAAGTATCATTTGTATCATAAATTAAGTTACAAAAACACATTCTTTGTGATAAAATATTACTTGTTCTATCATCTAAGTTCGAAAATTTTACCTATTGTAAAGTTACTTATATTACAAATTAATTCTATAGATAATATTATAGCTAAATATACTATTTATGTGGTAACTATACATATAAAAAAGACTATTTATAATAAGTGCAATATGCTATAATATAGTAGACAATAAAAAAATATATTTATATATTATGGGTGTTTAGCAAATAGTTAATTCAGTACTTAATTTAAGAGTCTTTAACTAATTAACTAAGTCAAACAATTATTTTATAAATTTGGTAAATAATTTATTTGATCAACTAATGGACCCCTAATCAACCAAAATAAAAAGCTATCGAACCTAATATTTTCAATTAGTCGATTCATAAGATATATGTAAAAAGATAAAACTACTTATAAATTATATAGTTATATATATTAATTTTTCTTAAAATAATATAAATAGAAGTTTAACCCTAAACCATAAGATGTGTAAGAAAGGGCTCAACTATTAAACTCCTAAGCATTTTTGTTGCATATATACCAAATTTAATATTTATTAGAAATAAGTTTTTATAAATAATAAATAATTATTTAACTTTTCTTTAATTAAATTTACATAATAAAATAATATACATTAATAAAATAAATATTATAATATATTAAAGATTGTGTTATATAATTATTTAATAAATTTAAATTCTTTACATAATAAAATTAAAAAATTAATAATATTAACATATAGATGTATATAATACATACATATACAATAAATTTTTTGATTCATTATTCGATCTGATTAATAAAATATTACTTAAACAAAAATATATCATTCAAGATATAAAATATTGTAAAATGATTTATTTTTATCACATTATATTATTATAAAAAAATGTGTTAACAAAGAAGAAATATATATTATGAAAATACTAAAATCATTATATTATATACAAATACCATGATTCATGGCATAAGTGATAACAAGTTTTATTATAAAAATATATAATAACAAATTTTACATTCATCATTGTAATATTAATGAAACTTTCATTAAAAAATTAAAAATAATAATTATATAAAATTATATACAATTTAATAATAATTAAATTGTTATATTAAAGAATTTTAAGTAAATTATATTTAAGTGAGTGATATATATATACAATAGTCTAGAATTTTATTTTCATCCATTATTAATTTCATTTATATTAATTTCATTTATTACAAATATTTTATATTAATTTTTCCATTTTAAATAATAATATAATTATTTTGAGTGACTTGATAAATGGAAAGGTAAAATTAAATATAAATAATATACAAATGATAAAATTAATACTAAAAGTTTGTGAAAGATCAAATGATGTAACTTATGTTTGTGAATGGCAAAAATATGTATTATATATAAAAAAAATTAAAAGCAAAAATTTATAATAATTTAAATTTTAATTTATAATTAAAATTTAAATATGCATGATAGTTTAAAATTATAATTTATATGGATATTTGTTTCATATAATTCAACCTTTAATGAATGAATTTTTAGAAAATAATATGAAATGCTCGAAAGATGTAAAGAATTTACTTTTATCTTGTAATAACTCAATTAATAATAATTAATGAAAAATATCAAAAAAGGATAAAATTAATTAATTATGAGAGATAAAATTGATATAAGATATTTATAAAAAGCAAATTTAATACAAGTAAAATTAGTGATAGAATAAATAAGAGTTTAATCTATGCAAAATAATTTTTAAAATGAAATCATAAAGATTTTTAGTATTAGTGAATTTTTATTATATGTATTTATGTAATATTTTATTATTATATAATTAGTGTCACGTGAGTGTAGTTTTATTTTTGAAGTCAATCGGTCAATTAAAATTTTATATAAAATATATTGTATTATAATACTAAAGAAGTATACTACCACAATGGTAAAGCTTGGCATTTGTTAGCTTAAAGATTTATGTTCGATTCGTCATAAATGCAATTCATAATTTCTAAATGGATAGAGTTTTAATGCTTTACACTAATTTGATAGAGGTTAAAAGCATTAACTAATTTCAGTAGATGTGTAAATAAAATAACAGGACAATACCTAATTAAATTGGTTAGATAATCTATTCAATTTAGATATATAAAAATTATTTTAGGTAGCTACAATAGTTTCTATTATTATTTTATTTTATCTTTTGCCATGATTCTATTCATGCCAATATGAGTTACTAGCCACCAATGTACTTTTCTTGGCAAGTTTGTGCTTATAGCTGGAAGAATCTATTAACTATAAGTGAATCTATGGCAAAAAAAAAAATCATTTATACTATAGGACCCTTTTTCCTGTGGTAATTTCCTTGCCATGCTTACTTGTGTCACTAGACCATTTAACTAGTATTTCCATGACTAAATAGCACAACCACAAAAATTTAGATCTTATGCCACAATTTTAGTCATGGCACAAATGATGATATGTTATGTTCACAAACCTTCAATTTATAAACCAAATCCAAGTTTTAAAAGAGTTAAGGTTTCATACTTTATTGATTGGTTGGGGATTGGAGGTTGGATGAGCATGGACTAGACAAATCCACACATGTGGGATTTAGAATTTTGATATTCATAAAATCTAAATTATATGTAGTGATAGTCCATCCCACTAGAACCAACCTAGAAAAAGTAATGTATTACGACCCAAAATGATCCACTAATAAGGAAACCTATACCTACAGTTTGTAGAAACCAAACTAGGTATGATAGATTTTACTAATGTAATTGGATATTAGAAGGATGGGTTTCCATGGATCCATTAGTTGAAGGAGTGTTTAAAAAACAAACAATGAAGGAAAGTGAGTAGTAAGAAGCCACTAAAACCTTAAATATGTGTAGAAAGAAATACTTATAAAATTTTGAATATCAACTCTTACTAACAAAAATTTAGAAAATTTGCAAAATACTATTCTTTTTAGGAAACAAATGGCATAGGGTATATGATTTATCACTTTTAACTCCTTTAACCCTTATCCTTTTCTTTTCAAACTTTTTCATCCAATTACAATCCGTGCCACTTTTTCCTCACCAGAAATATAACATCCTAAAACCTATTAAAGGAATTTGTGAATAAATCAATGCACATTATAAAGTAAATTTAACATAAAAATATTGATTATAGCTTTAAGTGTAGGGACTTATATGGATGAGATAGTATAGATACAAGAAGTGCTATATAAGTTTGAATTAAATTTTAGCCAATGAGTCTTATAAGTTTTAATTTTGAAATAGAAAAGTTGTTTGTATAATAAGGTAAGGTGAAGGGTTATATGGAAAATCATCGGAAAAAGACCTTAAAGAAGAAGTATTTAAAATTTGAGAAAACATGGGACATAATTGAATGAGAAGGAAGGATTTGAACCATTAAAGAAATTTTAGAAAAAAGATTAAAATAATTAATAGGAAAAAATTTAGAGGTAGCCATGTTTTAACAAAATTTATGGGCATGTGACAATATTTTAGCCATATCTTGGTGTCAAAATGTCCAATCAATGAATCACTAAAAGATTTGGAAAATAGATAACTAGAGCTTTAACTCATTTAAATTTTGTGATTTAATTACAAACCAATTAATGTCAATATTTTTTTGAAGCTAAGCTTTTGGTTAGACTATGATTGACCTGCCTTCAGTAATTCGAGCATAAAATTTTATAGGATGACCCATTATTTATGGCTATTGAAAGAAGACTTATAAAACTAATTAGTCTAAAATTTCATGTAGATCCTAGTGGATAAAGAGTTATGTAACTTTTCCTAAATGCCTAGTAATACAAGCTTGGTAAATTATTAAATTAGGTCAATACTTGGAAAATTCATTTAGTATGAGCAAAACCTCGCTAAGGGAAACCCTATACAGCATAAAACGCACATTAGAACACAAAAATAAACAATTTTTTAGTTCAAAGAAGGGCCCACTCAGACCCAAAGTAAAGGTGGCCAAATAGGCCCTTTTTGAACTTTAAATTTTGCTTAAATTATGTTAAAGGGAAAGCTTGCAAAGAAAGCTCAACAAACACCATGGTTGCCCTTGGACTAATAAGAGATTAGTAAGGAAATAGTGCAAAGATGGCTTAAAAGATAAAGAGACAATGAATGAAAAGGAATGTACAAGAGGTTTAATGAAATAAAGGATAAGAAATTATTATTTCCTACTAAAGTTATAGAGAATAGGAAAAACCCCATTCTCAATCTTTTCCTCTCAATCTTTATGGTGCACCTTCTTATTACATACAAATATTCTTCTTTCATCTCCATTGAGTGACCAAACCACTAAGGAGTTTACGAAGGAAATTTAGCTTCTTAATATTTTAAATTTTTTTAAGTTTTTAAGAAGTAGATAGTAAGCATCAAATTATCATTTTAATCAAGGTTTTATCTAAGAACTCAAGAATAGTAAGGTTAGTGGTCCCACCTTGTTCAAATTTTATAATCCATTCTTGTCTATTTCCTAAAAACTTAAATAGATGGATGAGGTTAGATTACTAAGAAATGAGTAATGAAATGTTTCACGATTTTGGTACTAGCAAAAACATGGTGAGATGGTAAAACATTTAGTTTAAGAGTTAAGAGAATCTACTGAATGAAGTAACATTGGAATAGAATGAAAGATTTTTAATGAAATTGTAAGAAAAGCCTCTATAGAAACTTTATGCATGCTCATTGGTTCAATAAGAGATTAAGGTAGATGGAAGATTTTGTTTTGCAATGAATGAAAATTTAAGGAAGGTTATAGAAATGGTTTGGCCTTTCCAATGTTCATAACCCTAAATCATGTTAATAATTTGATATGTAAAATTATTAAACAAAATGGTTAGTTAAGGTGCTATTCATTAAAATACCTGTAAAATAGTTACTATATAACCAAAGGAAATAAGAAAGTGTTAGGAAAATGGTGCAGAAGGGTTTGGTACCCCTCTAATCTTCAATTTATCTTGTTTAAAAAATTGAGTAAATAGATATAAATTATTCTAATTATATATAAAGGATAGATAAACATCCAATTTAGGAAAACATAAGAGTATAGCTAAAATGTAAATTAAATCATGTCTTCTGACTTGGATAATAAAAAGGTGTGGTAAGGAAATTATGGGTAGTGTGTGTTCATTTCAATCCACTTATAATATAAGGCAACATAATATTAGCAAATATTGTGAAATAAAAAGTATTAAGAATGGGTTCCCTGGGGTAAACCCATGAGTACTCTGCCTAAAATCATTATAATTTGGTTAACTTGCACTTATATTTATGAATATGATTGAAATTATGTGATATGAAGTTAAATAGAAGATAGGGAAAGTGTGGAATGTATAAAAACTCATGGTAACCACTTATTTAAGTAAAAATGCAAACAAGTAGAAAAGAAAAGTTTGATAAAATTATTTGTGTTGTTAGTTGAATATGTCAAACTTGCTTTTGGCCTAATTTGAAGTGGATTTTGTTAAAGGAAATGAAGAAAAACTCCTCGGAAAGGTCCCTATATTGTTTCAAGATCCTTTAGAGGAAAATAGAGGAAATTTCATTTTTAAAGACACTTAATTTAGATAAACATGCATAATAAGTACTTATAAGAATATGATGGTAAAATTAAATTTTTGTGATCATTTAGTTTAGAATCAAATGGTTCAATTTTAAGGGAAAAGTATGTATTCTTTTTCTAGATATGAGACACATGATTAAAGAATAAAAGATATGATGTAAGAAAATGGAAAAAGACAAGAAAATATGAGGGGCAGGTATCAGCCACCCCCAAGATACGTGGGTAAAAATCCTCTCTAAATATCTAGAGTAACCTTATATGCTTATGTGATTAATATTGCTTATGCCTAGTACTAAGCTTTTGCAATTTTAAAATATACTTGTCTTAGTACTAAAACAAAATTTGAGTTATGATGAAAAAGTTTAAGTGTGGAAGTTCAGGAATGACATGGCATGCTTCTTTAAAAGTAAATAGGGAAGATACTATTTATAAATATGTATCTATATGAATACCTTTGAGTGTTTCATGGATTATGCAAATAGATTAAGGACAAATATTTTTCAAAATGATTCCTAACATGTCCAAGTTCTAATAATAATCATAATTATAGTAATAATTAAGCATAAAGATTTTCCTTGAAACATTGATGGTTATATAATTTAATCGAGATTGTATTTCCCTTTTTGTGTTTTAAGGATGTACACTTTGTGTTCAAGGCTTCTTAACTTGACCTGATTTAGGATTTATTCATACTTTTAGCCTTGTTTACCCTTTTTCCCCAAGATATTCTTTTCATATCATATTTGTTCTTTATGTTTTCTCACTATCTCATTTACATCTTTATTCATTTGTTTATTTTTGCTTTAGAGAAAGATATGCCATATGAATATGATGTTATATGAGAAAATGGAGGGAAATTCCTTCAAGTTCACTCTAGTCAATTAAAAATTTAAATATAAAACTTCCTTTTTCTACTTAACAACTTTATCATTGTTAGCGTATCTTGCCATTGATAGATATCTAGAGTTAAATTGTTTCATTTTTCTTGTTTTTTATTGGTACGTGCCAGATTTGTCTAATTTTTCATTGCTACATAATTGCACCAATAATTGAGTTGTCTAACCATAATCTCATAATTAGTTGCATTTTATCAAAAATAATTGTTCCTTCTATGTTCATGGTATCTTATTTTTAGAATATAATCGGTTTGGTTCTTTTTGTCTTTTATAATAATAATGCACACTGGATCAATTTTTTCTATGATAAGTTTTTTAGTTTTAGACTTTATATAATTATTCAAATTATAATTTATTAAACTTCCCTGGTATGAATAATTTAGGATTTGTGTATTAATCTAAATAATTATAAGTATATTAAATAAATATAAGATTTAATTCTTAAGCTATCTCATTTTTGATATTTTTTTGTGGTTTATTTTACATTTGCAAACAAAAATGTTAGGTGCTAACTTAAGCTTCATTTTCATACAAAGAAAATGGCTTTGCTTGGCTTTTGGTTTACAAAGGGCACCTTTTTAAAACTCATAAGGGGCAAAAAAGTCATAAAAATAGGGAGGCCCATCTTTGGTCAATATTGACCTTGACTTCCATCACTTCTCTCAATGGAAAATCTATCTAAAGGGAAGGAAGTGCAATAATAATAAAACTACCAAGAGGCCTAGCGCCAAAACTAATAATAGTGGGGTTGAAAGTGTAATTATTCTAAATTTCAAGTGAGGTTAGTATAATTTATCTAATATTTTATTAGTATTTATTTGAAAGATAACATATTGATATTTTAAAGAAGTGGAATGGTTTATGGTTTCATCTTATATATTGATGTTGTGAATATTAGAATTGAACTTATGAAATGAATTGGGTTCTTGTTATGGATCTTTGGGAGTATTCCATAAAAAAACTCGAAGTATAATTAGATATTTGTTTGCCATGGTTATTAAAGGAGGTATATGGTAGGATTTTTGTATGGAGAAATAAAGGGGAGATTTGGATGAATAAGGGAAAGTGGGTATTTATGATATATGATTTATGTGATAGAATATTTGATGGATATTAGGGCCTTGGATTTGACTATAGCTTTTAGGAAGGGATTTGACCCTTCATACTTCTATCTAGGATCTTCAGAAAGAGATTCAACTTTTTTTATTTCTAATTTTTTATTAATAGTCTGTGAAAATCGCAATGGTTACTATTTGTTTATGTTATGTGATTCATTGTATGCTTTCATTAGTAATTTTGATTTTTGTTTATGATTATATATGATTTATGCAAAAGTGAGATTTAATTATGAAATTATTAATTTTATTGAGTTAGTTTTGTTAAAAGGTAATTTGATTAGTGAGTTTGTAATTAGATTTATCATTTTGGGCTCGTAAGTTTTAAAAAGTTGAATTTTTCTTTTGAACATATTGAATTTATTATATTTATCATATTTTAAAATGAATTGAAGTTTTCTTCTAATTTTTATAAATAATATTTTAATAGTTTATTTACTCATTAAACTTGTGTAACTCATTTCATTTTCTTTGGCATTTTTTAGGCATGCAACTAACGTGATAGATGCTTGTTACCTTTATAGAGATCAAAAGCATCATCTTGAAGATAATTTAACAATTGGATTAGGAATTGTATTGCATATGTATTGTTGACATTGTTGAATATTTTCAAGCATATAGTAGGAAGTTTTGTTTTTAAGTTATAGGTTTTGATTTTAGAATGTGACTCTTGGAAAAATGTTTGGAAGAAAATTTTATCCATTTTTCTATAAAATTGTAAAAAGTATTTTTTTTGGCTAAGTACATTTTATATAAATTTAATTAACATCAAATTAAAGTTGCATTGTTTATAAGTTAGGTTTATGGAAAATTGCTTAAAGGTGATTTCTTATACTATTCACATGCCCAAAGTTGGGACATGATAATTTTTTTTAAAAAAATTAAAATTAGATTAAATTAAATTAAATTTATTTATATAACTTTATTAACCTTTTTTTGATATCAAGTTTTAAGTACTACATTTTAATTTAAATATATATTAATAAAGATATTATCAATGTTTTATAGTTCATTTATTGTTTCTTTTCTTTTTGTTAACACTAGTACATGTTTTTCTCTGTTCTCTCTTTCTCTCTCTCTCTCTCTCATCCACTTCTTTTTTTTTTTAAGTTTAGACACCAATATAAAGAGTACAAGATATATTTTCTATTTATTATAAATATATTTTAAATAAGTTGAGGATTTTATTTATTTGAATTAATTTATATATATTATTTTTAATTTTTATTATTTTATAGTCCATGTACTATTTCTTTTCTTTATATTTGATCAATTACATATTTTTTTTCTTTTTATTTTCATTTTTGTTATTTATAGTTTAAATGCTAATATCACTAAGTAATACATATTACATGATATATTTTATTTTTATTAAAAAATATTTTAAACAAGTTAAAATTTTGATATAAAAAGCATTAATTAATTTAATTAATTAAACATTTTATTTATTAATTAATTTTTTAAATTAAAATTAAAGTTATTTATTCATTTAAATTTGGTAAATCTTTTCTTAATATCATGTTCTAAGTGCTATATTAAACTACAACAATTAAAATATTTTAAAGGCTTTATAGCTCGTGTTTTTTTTCCTATTCCTTTCTTTGGTTCTACTGCATTTTTTTCCTACTTATTCTTATTATCTAAAATTCAAACACACTAAGTAGTTTAAATACAAACCAATATATTTTCTTTTTATATAAAAATACTCGAAATAAGTTATAATTTTTTTTCATTGAATTATTTTACTACATATTCTTTTTTATAACTCTTATGTTTTAGCTGCTCCTATAAAGTGGAATATCACATCCATTAATGATAAATTAAGGAGCTTAAATTTAATAAATTATTATTATCGATAAATAATAATTAATGTTGTATTTATCATTAAATTGAGTTGTATTTATATTTTAAAAAACCAATGAATGGAATTTAAATAAAATTTTATATGTTGGAAAGATGGGTTTGACATGAATTTGAAAAATGGTCAATGTATTTTCTAATACTATTTTAATTACAATAAAATGATTTGTGAAGAAATATTTCCCAGCTAAAATACATTGATTGTATATACTTATAGCATTAGTTGTTTATAAAATAGATATCTAAAGACATTCTAAAAGTTTCTTATTAAATGAATGACAAACTTAAATAACGTCAATTTTACACTTAATTGATGTCTAAAACAATGACAATTATGAATTTATGAGGAAAATGTGAAAACCTAAAGATATGTATTGAATTATATTAGGTGGTTATGAGAAACTATAAAAACTGAGAAGTTGTTTTTTAAAATGACCATCATTTGAAGTTATTTTGATTGTCATGATAGTTCATGTTAAAAATTTATACATTGTTAAAGCAGTTGACTAACATCTTAAGGTATAATAATTGCCACATTCTTGAGATATTATCAAACCTAAGGTGTTGATTTTCTTCTGGTAATCAATGTCAAAGTGTTTCCTAACACTTATTATTATTCATTTTCTTACACACTTAGAGATATAAAAAAAAACTAAAAAGGAGTTGCAATATGAAGATAAATTATAGTTAAAAGAAGTTGTATGTCCATTCTTGCATTGAAAGGTTTATAAAAGCAATAATTATTTTATAGCTTTTTCTCACTATAATTTATTATCAATTTGTAACCCATCTATACCTTTTAACTCAAAAGCCCTCAAACAATATAAAAATGAGTTGTAATCTAAAGATAAATTATAGTAAAAAGAAGTTGCATGTCTATTCATGCATTAATAGGTATATAGATGCATGAATATTACGCAACTTCTTATTACTATAATTTATTATTAATTTACAATTCATCTAAACCCTCTAACTTATAATCTCTCAAACAATATAAAGGAATTTTGAGTAGAGGAGACTTATTTTTCCTTTTCATATTTATAATGTCCTTTTTATGTGTATATTGTAAATGAAAAGTCTATTTTTCATTATTTTCTAATAGTTTTCTCATTGGAAGAACTTATACCCATACTTCAATCATAAATATAAGATTCTACAAGGTATTTGGAAATATCTTAGACAAGATACTACTATATAACAGTTTATTGACATTTGATGTTTATGAGATTATATATAGGAAAATGATTAACATGTAATTGAGTGTTGTAAATGTGATTTTAATGTGGTTCTGTAAGTTGTCATGAAATATAAAAATAACATCATTTTTTATTCCAAAAAAACTACATTTATATTTCTATAATCTTAGGAAATAACATTAAATGTTATTTACTTTTTAAAAATTGACGTCTAATACCCATAATACCACGTCAGTTCATTTAAATAACCAAGTTGTTTGTCTGCCCAAACCCTACCCCTCCAATTCCTCATTCCTTGGCCTTAAACTTTAATCCTATCCATAAGTTTTTCACTCCTTCATACTCCCTAATTTTGATATATTCTTAACTAGATATAGATAGCCAATATCTCTTATCACTTTGGAGAATATCAATTTAAACAACTTTAAAGAATAAGTTGAATAACAAAAGATTGAAAATGATGAAATATTATATATAATACCATAATGGAGATAGATGCTCTGTTCAATCTATCTTTATAATTGTAACTCAATATATAAGATTTGCACTTCCCAAAAAAGCCTATTGAATACAATACATGTAGATGCAGTAAAAATTCATGAAAAATTGGTGTATCACATATTTTTATATGAATAAATAATAGATAATACAAAACAATGTCAAAGAAGCAAATAAGATCAATCTTTTTACTTTTAAAACTTATACAAGTTGCATCAAAACATTAAGCAATAGGGATTGAATGGGAAACTAAAAATTAAATTGTAAAAATAAACATAAAAAATCCTCATATTTATATTTTGTATTTTTCTAGTAAGTGCTAAATCTTACATATTTAGCCACACATTAATTGAGTCTTAGTCTTGCAAAATAATTAGTGAGCAAAAATATAAAATTGAAGAGAATCATCTAAAGTTGGAAAGAAAGCATACCTTATTAGATGGAGAATCATTTTAAGGTTAGAAAAGCTTTGGAATGAAATTCATCAATGGCATTGTGCTTCATTTTTTTATTTTCAACTTGCATCAATCTTTAACCTTTTCATTTCTAGTTTAAGCCTATAGCTAGATTTCCACATCAATTACTACAAAAAATTGATGTCTAAAAATTATACTACATGTTAGTTTGGAAACACCAATGTTATCTTTATGACAACAACATCGTCCTATTAAGTAATGTTTCACCTTGATTGCAACAAAAAAATCAATGTCATATAAATCAATGTTTTTCTTTTATTAAAAACCAAATTTCATTTCTTTTTTGCATTGGTAACCTTTTCTATAACCAATTCTAGAACAATCCTAGAGCCTTTCCAGAATTAGGCTAGAATGTCTAGATACAACAAACATATATATCAAAATAAAAGTAATTCAATTATTACATTATATGCATTAAAATTTACAATTTTGTGTACATCACACACACACATATCATATCAGTGTCTAAAACATAACTTACTCTAAGTTAAATCAATATTGTTAAATTTTTTAATTATGATATTTTTATTATGAAATTAAATAGAACAATAACTAATTAAATGTAAATGAAATAAATGAGAAAGGAGAAGTTCTATTACAAAGATATATTCTTCCATTTAATTTATTTCCATATCAATACATGAACACACATAATAGAAATATTGTTATTCATAATGAATAATAGGTAGTTATCCTTCACTCGTAATTCCTTCATATTGCTTGATGATTTTTGAGGTGCTTCATTTTATAAATTTTGTATCTATTGAACTTGAAGTGCTTGATTGCTTCATTTAAGGGTTCCTATTTTTCAATGCAAAAATAGCCATGCTTCTTACTCTATGTGTATCAAAGTTTGACACAACATATATAGCAAGCAACATGGTGATTCTTACATTGAAACATAAGGAGCATGAAAGGTTTATAGCAAATAAAGCAATTAAGCATATAGGAAACAACATACACCATCAATGCTATATAATTAGAAGTGTTTTAAATCTTATGATCATGGTAATCACATCAAACCATAATATGTTAAGCTCATGATCATTTACTTGAGTGTAGAAGATATTCGTAATTTGATGTGATGTTTATGACCATAAAAAATGACTTCTGAGATTGAGATGAATAGTGTGGATCATAATATTCAATATTAAGAAGGAACTAAAATCTCCTAAAGTTCCTTCCAAAAGCTTTTGTTTGTACTTTAGCTAAGGATACAAGAATTTTTCAAAGAACTTGGAAAAATTCTTCTCCAAAGTCTTTTCAAATGCTTTGTTGAATTCTTATGTTTAAAGTTGAAATGTGGAAACAAGTTTTTTGGAAAGAACTTTAATTAATTCCATAGCCTTCTAAAAGCACTAGTTTTTAGAATCCATCAATAAAAAAAGCTTTTGAGATAAAAGGTGTAGACTATAGTATTAACATTATTTGAGCTATTAAGAAAATATAGAAATTTTTTTAAGGTTTCTTTTAAGGTATAGGTATAAGTCCTTGTAAGGAATTTTGAAATTTATTTGGACCTTCCAAATAGGCATGTTAATGCTGAATACCAAAATCTACAACCCTCAAGCCATAAGCCCTCTTTTTTTATGGAATGAGATATATCTTGAAAGATCACCAATTTATTAGTAGGGAGAGTGCTATTTATAGGTCTGGTATGTAAGATTTTGTTTATATTATTGCCTCCCATTTTATGCCTCTTAGTTGTACATATACTTAATTTTATGAAATTGACCTTGTTATGTAATTCAATATGAGTGGATTTTCATACTATTTCATGTTTTTGGTCATATCTTGAGTTTCAGATATCATATTTAGGTGATCTTTATATCATTGGAAAGTTTAAATAAAACTTTATAACTTTCTTGTCTTGATCAAAGCCTAATTTAGACATCTTGAAGGTTGAAATTAGCTAAAAAATTAACATTCTAGTTTTGTCTAAGTTGAGTTAGTTTTAGTTTTTAGGCCATATATGGAGCTTCAAAAGCCTAATCAAGGTGAAATTAATGCTTAAAGTTTCCTAATACTTGGCCTTAAAACATTCATATTTGTGCTTTGTAAAATTACATAGTTTTAAGGGTCTTACAATGACTAGAAGTTAGGTATGAGGTTTTACTATAATAACTCTAGTAGTGTATTATTTTGTGAATTAGATTCTAGGTTTTTAAAATTGGTAAGACACTATTCTTTGTAACCCTATGAGTCCTTTAGATTCTAGGCTTTTAAAATTAGTAAGTGTTGGGATCAAGAGCCAAACAGTTGCAGTGAAAATTAATCGATATCAACCAAAGGATCCATGCAAAACGTTAGGTTAGTATAAGGATTCAGTCAATACCTTTTTAGATGATTCTAAGGCTCATTCGTTGATCACCTTTTCGACTTGCTTTCAATCAAAAACTTCGAGGTATCCACACGAACTAGTAAATCCACTAGTGAATGCCTGATGGCTACTAATTGAAATTCTCCTCCTTTTACCTCGTAATGCTAGCTACACCTCTTCAAGGGTTATGGTGAAGGAGGGCTACTAGGGTTTTCTGTATTTTGGTATGCATGAATAATTCTATTATTATCCAACAAGCTTATTTAAATAAGTGCACAAAAAATATTAACTAATTAGGCTTTATTCCATGTATAATTATGTGTTTATAATTAAGCTTTATAATTATAATATGAAATTCCTATATACTAGGCCCAAACAATTTAGTCCATCAATTCTAAATCTGCTAGATTCTAAGTGTGTAACCTTACAGGCTTTCATTACATCGGCAATGATCATAAATTATATTAATGATTATAAACAATAAATGGTATCTAGTAATACATCATTGTTACCTAAGTAATGAGAAAGTTAGTGATTTGACTGAACATATACATGTGATCATCATTTATGACATTTTATCCTAAACATCTAGATTAAGTACAAGACATGGACCATGTCATTCCCGTATAGACTAATTCAAAGGTTTCCTGATTCTTAAGTGTGCTAACTAATGCAGGTATGATTAAATTCCCATGTAAATTCATTTAAGCATGGTCATACATTTTCCTTAGCCTTACTTAATTAAGGGGCCCATAGATGTCACTCCTATTATATAGGAGGGATAAATTCCATCTTGATCACACAAATCCCTTTGTACGATATGTGACACATCCAATAACTATCCTTGCATTCACTTAATTATGAGTAACATAGAGTAATATTAGAATATGAAACTCAAATGTAGGGAACCTTGGTGATCTCAAGTCAAAGGACCACATATTAATAATGATTACTAAGAATCACTCATTACACTCATATAATGATCCATATAGTGTTCTTAGGGTGAGTCATCCAATACATAAGTTCTCTAACTTGTACTCATGTGTAGACTTAATATCTTATATAAGTTACCACACATGCTAGTTTTAACATATCAATACAACCTAATCTACAATGATATATGACTAAGGACATTTAAGAATACAATTATTCTAGGGTTATTATTATAATTAAATATACTACGCTGATAATATATGTATAAATATGATAATTGGAATAGCCTTTAAAATAACATGATTCAAATTTACAATCATCCATATAATTAATTTTAGGACATATATACTAACAATAAGGCCTTATTCTTTATAATCCTAGGAGTCATTTATCTTGATCTATTGGGTTTTACAAGATAGGAAATCAAATATAGGATTTTGTGTCTCAAAAGTTAAGAACACAATTCTAAATAACACTAGATAGTAACTTTACTCTTTTCAAAGTTTCTTCATTTTTAATCATAGAAAGCTTTTTTTTGGTTGATTCAAGGAATTTGAGTCTCATATCTATTTGGATTATGACATTCTAAGCTATAATATCGAGTTTTTTCTAATTAATTTCCCTTTTTACCTTATTCATTGTTTTGATTGCCTGAAATTGCATAAACTAAATACTAATTTGGCAAAAATTATTTTTAACCTTGTGATTTCTAACATTTATCTATCTTATGTTCAAATGTGGTTGCTTAATCATTATTTTTCACATGGGAATAAAAGATTGAATAATTAAATTAGAGGTTTCAAGCTTAATCATTTATTTAGCTAAATTATATTTTCAAATTTATTTTGATATAGCTCTATCTATTATAATAATTACTTAATTTTGTTAATATTAACTAATCAAATTCTAGATTGTTACTTAGTATAGAATCCATGAATTATTGTAAGGGTTTCGAATGATTCTAGGTGAAAAATCAATTGGAATTGTTAATTAATTTATGATCTATAATTAATCAATAAGAGCTTTCAAATCCTTGGATCAATTATTTTTTTTATTAATTTTTTATCTTTCTATATTATTTTGCATTCTATTTTTAATAATATGTTTTGTTTAAATTTCAAATCAGAACCATTATTTAGTTTTGGTTAAATTCTTACATATTACTTACATCTTATCTTATTGCATTCTATTTGTAATCAAAGTTAGTAAATCATTATGATAAAATGTGTTAAATGGATCACTAAGGTTTAACCTGGTTTATCTATTACAAAATTTTCTAGCAAACCAATATTCTAATTTTGATTGTGTTGCAATGCACGTCCAAGCCCAAGAGTAAAATAATTAGACATTAGTTATTAATCTATAACTGATGTTATAAGTTTAGCCATATATACTTTTGCAATGACTTAAAATGTTAATTATGTACTAAAATAAAGTATAAATTATTAATGAATTGTCATAACAATTAAAATGGACTTACATAATGGAAACCATAAAAAATTAACATTACATTTTCTTATTAGTGAACTATCACAACAATTGAAATGGATTTATATGACAGTCACTATAAAAAATTAACATTGTAAGTTCCTTCTTAAATGTCATTAATGTAGTCATCTTCAATTCTATTCATTTAGACATCTTCAACTTCATTTATTTAAACTTCTTTAAATCCATCATATTAGATGTCAATTAATTCCAAAACTGACATTTTAATGTTTGCCATTTCCTTAGCCAAGACCTTTCGATTATTATAGATTTCTATTATATAAATAACTAAATATGAAAAAGAAAGTTATTTATGAACCAATTTCACATATAATATTAAATTTATATTGATATGTTTTCTCTTTGTTAATTAATGTAATATAAATACCTATTATAGAATTTTAGGTAAAAACAACATACAAATGAACAAAAAGAAATAATTTTTAAATTTATACAATTTTAATTATCATTATTTTGTTTATAATAAAAGTAAAAGTAAATGAATAAAGGGAAATCATATCTCTATAAATTTATATAAAATAACTATACTAAATCATCAACAAATAAATAAATTACACTCTACATGAATACATAAAAACAATAAAAAATTAGTAGGCATCAAAATCTTCATCCTTAATATAAACTCTAGCATTGTTACTCAAATTTCTCCATTTTGCATACTCTATTGATATGAAAGTAAAGTGAGAATATAGAAGAACCATGTATCAAACTATTATTGACCAACTCTTCCATTTCACTTTTACTCTATAAGAAATGAGAAAGTATACAATGGAAAAGAATCAAAGGTTACGGTTCTCCTATTATACACTTTCTCAGTGAAAGTACAGTGCAAGATCAGTAACTCTCTTACATTCATAAGCATTTCCATTCTTTTTTTACTCTATAGGAAATCAAATAGTATATAGTAGGAGAGAATCAAAGGTTAAGGTTCTTTCAATGTATGCTTTTTCAATGAAAGTAAAGTGAGAGATCAATAATAATATTGTGTATCAAAATCATCATTCTGAGAGAATATTGGAGAATGAGATGTTAAAGAGTTTTATATGCAAAGATAATGTTAGAGTGAAAATTTATAGGAAAATAATAAATGTTAGTTGTTAAATAAAGTTAATTTCCTATGCTTCTATAGTTTCCAACAAGATTCTTGAAATACCTTTAAGATGATGACTGTTGATTAAAATCAAGGTCCTATGCTTTTATAATCTTCAATGCGACTTTTGAAATACCTTTTAGATTATGGTTAAGTTCTTGTCTATTATCTTAAGTTTTTCATATAATTTCAAAATTATTATTGCATTAAAATAAATGTCGATTTTATTCTAAGATAACATCTGTCAATTGACATAATCATCAATTCTATAGTAATGAGAATCTTTTTGAATTCTTTTGTAAAATCCTTATGCTTCTTGCTAAATTATAGGTACAAGTCTTGATAATATTGAATATGATGATCTACACCGTTTATTTCAAAAGTCATCTTTATTGAATATAACAATCCATACCTTATATAAAAAAATAGGGCTTTTGATTTGGAGATTGTAGATTGTCATGTTTAGCACCAAATTAGCTATTGTAAAGGTTAGGGAATCTATAAAAATTCCTTTAAGAATTTTTTGATGGATTCTAGAATCTTCTCGATAGCCATGGTACTAAATATGATAATTTACACCTTTCATCTCAAAATTCATATTTGTTGATGGATTCCAAAAGTAGTCAATCTACACTTTTTATTTTAGAAACCATCTCTAATATTCTCAATGTCTTTATTGTTCCTTGAAAATTATAGCATTTTGGGTGTATACATTGATACACTTATATGAAAATAAATAAAATTGTAGAATATATTTTCATAATTATCTTTCTTTTTTCTTATGTGTTTATACATTTACATTCAATTTTTAGTTTTTCATATTTGTTTAATTGTATAAGAAAATTGTAGAAACGTAACTAAGAATTTAAATGATATTAATTTCACTTAAGATAAGTTAAATTAAAGAATTAATAAATTTATAAAACGATATCAGTGTTCTTATAAAATTTATACTTAAACTTTAAAATTGTTCTTTGATAACACTTATGAAACCACAAATTGAATCTTATATTTTATCTATTTTTATATATGCTTATACAATTAACATAACTAAATTTTGCTTTTGGCTAAAGATAAATGTTGCATATATATTGTGTTTTGGATTTTGATTTGATGTGTATAATTGAATCATTTTTAATGAAAAAGTTGTCAAAGCAAAGGAAATTAATTTTTTAATAGTCAAGATTCAATTATTATAATATCAGTTCTTGTTTAGCATTTGACATTCAATATTAATTGATAGAATGATGTAATTTTGTTAAAGACGTTAGTGAGTTTTATACTTAACCAACATCTAATATCCAAAGCTATTTATTATAGATATCTTTAGACATTAGTGATTTATAGTAAATAACATGGAAACCCCTCTAAAAATAAAAAGGTTAAAACGTAATGCAATGTGAAAGTAAAAAGAGTATAGCATGACACCATTTGCAAATTTCATCTTAAAACTCTTCCAATCCTAAAATGATTCTCTATTTGATGAATTATACTCTCCTTCTGGTTTAAAAATGATTCTCTTTAGTTTTATATTTTTATTTGTTAATTATTTTGTAGAATTGAAGCTCCATTAGCCTATGGCAAAATACATTAGGTTTAACACTTACTGGAAAAATATAAAATATAAATATAAGGATTTGTTTTAGCTTTTGTGTTTACTCTTGCAATTTTGTTTCTTGTTTCATAATTGATTATATTTTATTGCCTATCATTGTGATGTAACTTTCATATGTTTACACAAGTAAGAAACTTAATTTTATTCATCTTTTTTAATATTTAATGGTATTATCTACTATTTATTTATATGAAACATATAATATCATATACTAGATTTTCATGAATGCTCATTGTATTTGCAATTGTTATATTCAAGAGTGCCTTTTTAGGGAACATATTGAGCAATGAGCATTAAGATAGAATTAAGAAAGCACATATCTCTAATTAAAGTATTATATGCAACTTTTCATCATTTTTAATCTTTTATTATTCAATTTATTTTTTAAAATTGTTGTAATTAGAATTCCATAGAATTATAGAAGATGTTGGTTTCTATTTTTAGTTAAGGTGTTTTATAAGAAAGAATACAAGGAAAATCAAGAGGCTAGGATAGTAAGAAAAATGAGGATGGGGTTAGGGATGGTTGGGTGTTAGGATATACCATGTTAGTTATTAAAATAAACTAATGTGTTATTGTGGAAAATACCTATCAATTATTTGAAAGTACACAATGTTTAATGTTATTTCTCCAAGTGTTAGCATAATAAATAACGTTGATTTTTATTAATATAAAACTGACATTATTTTTATTATTTACAATGGTTATATAACCAACATTGAAAATGGATATACAACAATGCTCAAATAGATGTTAATTGTATATCAATATGTAATTCTCTAAATTTCCAACATCAAATAAGTCATTAGTGTATGCACATATTTCCATTATTATAATCGATTTGCAAACAAAATTACCACCGAAAGCAAAAGGCAAAAACACTCAACAATGAAAACAAAGGGATTGGATAAGAAGGGTTAGAAGAAAGCAAAAACAATTAAGACACCATTGAAACAACAATTAAGGGATTGGATAAGAAGGGTTGGAAGTAGCAATTTCAAACTTTCAAACCATTGAAACAACATTGTAACCAATTAAAGCTTAGGAATTGGACACCATGGCAAATTAGCGGAACAATACAAGTACCGATTAGAGGAATGCATAGGCAAAGAAGAAGGAGCTTGTGCTACTCACTATAGTTTTGTAAAAGTAGTTCATTTTAAAGATAGAAATGCCATAAAATACAAGACATTTATTATAGAGTAGACAGATTATGGTTTGGATGATTACGAGGCTCATTATATTATTTTAGACCATTTTACGCACGTACAATTAACCATTCTTTAACATAGAACATAATTAACTAAGTGGGATAATTTAATTAAACCACTACATTAATTTTGTTTGATTAGGACACCTTAACTGACCATTTCACTCATTCAATTACGATATATCTCATTTGATTCTGAAACTCTACTCACTAATTCTCCTTTAAATAATTAATTAGAGTTAAAAGCAAAAGTGTTTCACTATTAGAGTGGAAGTTAAAGATCAATTAATTGAATTAAACTTCTTCATTTTGTTTAATTCTAATTATTGATATTATATGGATTTTTTTAAGGTAGAAGCTAAAAAAAATACAGTAATTAAGTCTCTTATTTATCGATAAGGAGATTATTATATATCTCTTAAATTTTATAATAACTAATATTATTAGTTTCTTAATTTTATATTGATATTACCAAATTTTCCATTAATTTGTAAGATTAAAATGTATTAGGAGAATCATATTAATTATGCAATTATTTGGGAGAATCATATTCATTATGGTAATTATGTAATTATCTCATTGTAATCTCATTTAGGAAATCTTGTACATATCATGATCAATCATAATCAATCTATATCGAGAATGATTCTAGGAATAGGAATCATGATCAATACGTATAGAAAATTTCAGGAGTTTGTTCCCTTCATGACTTGTATATATTATACACATTTGTTAATGGAATACAACATATGAGATTACAACAATAGTCATATTTTATTATGGTATTAGAGGGGCAAGGCAACCTAACTGTTGCGTAATTATAGCTGGACAAGACATGAAGAAGGCTAATGTTACACAAATGCAGCAAACTCACAGTACAACAATCATGCAGATAAGGGGAGTCACTGATGAATGTGAATCCTTTCCCTAACTGAGCGATGATCAATAGACAATCCTACTAAACATCCTTAATAGTCATAGGAACACTACATCCATTGAAAAACTCATTAGTAAGCAAGTGAAAAATTATTGGTTACTGGATATAAGGGCTTCAAATTATATGACAGGTGATATAAGTTTGTTGACAAACATAGTTGATGTCTCATCTTGTCCTATTAGGCTACCTGATGGAAGAAGTGCAATTGCAGATAAGGAAGGAATAATAAATTTTAGGAAAGGCCTAATCTTGAATAATGTGTTATATGTGTCCAATTTAACATGTAACCTTATTTTTATCTCTCAATTGATATATGACTCAAACTGTACAATCACTTTTTCTAATATTTTATGTGTAATACATGACCGCACTTCGAGGATAGTGATTGGTGTAGGTGAATAGCAAAATAGGGTCTATCATTTTCGCGCAGTAATCTTTGTGCAAGTGTGCAAAGCAAATGGAACTGACTCTTTTACCATGTGGCATAGGCGTATGGGACATCCTACAAGTTAAATAGTTAATTTACTTCCTGGTATTCAAATTAGTGATAAATATGAGAAAGTTTGTGATATTTATTTAAGAGTGAAGCAAAAAAGAGATGTTTTTATTCCAAGTCAAAATAAAGCCAGTGAACCCTTTGATTTAATACATTATGATGTGTAGGGTGCTTATCGTATTCGCTCTTCTTGTGGTGCTTCTTATTTTTTAACCATTGTGGATGACTTTTCTCGTGTTAAGTGAATTTTTTTATTGGTGAAAAAAAGTGAAGTTGAGAACATTCTTAAAAAAATTTGTGCTATGGTGAACACTTAATTTAACAACTCCGTAAAAATTTTGAGAAGTGATAATGGAGCTAAATTCAAAGCTTTGAAATCCTATTTCATTGAATACGAAATAATTCATCAAACTTCCATGGTTAACACCCTTGAACAAAATGGCCATGTGGAGAGAAAACTTAGGCATATTTTAAATGTAGCTCGAGCTTTCTGATTTTAAGCTAATCTACCTATTGAATTTTGGGGAGAATATGTTCTTACTATAGAATACTTGATAAATCATGCTTCTACCACTCTTCATAAAGGCAAAAGTTCTTATGAAGTGTTATTTGGTAAGACCCCCATTTATTCTCATATTTGCATTTTTAGATGTTTGTGTTGTGCCCACAACCGACCTCGCCAAAAGGACAAGTTTGGTGAAAGAAGTCGAAAATGCATTTTTATGGGATATCCTTATGGTAAAAAAGGATGACATCTCTATGACTTGGAGAGTAAAGAATACTTTGAGTTTCATGACATTGTATTTTGTAAAAATTAGTTTCCTTTTATTAATCATTCCTTTATAGCAGATAAATCTCATACTCCCATAAAAACCTTGTGGAATGATAAATCTCCTTTCATCAATGAATTTAACATAGATATGCCTGGCGTAAGAAGAAAAAGTGAAGTTAAAGGACATATTGGGGATGTACAAAAATGGTGGTTTGAATCCAAGTTCTTTGGATGAAAATGTTGTACAACACCACTTACAAATGAACCTTTTAGTCAAGGTCATAGAGAACATCATCCGCCAAGCAAGCATAAGATTTTCTATGTCACACTGTGAGCTACGTTAATGATCCCACTGCTAAGGCACTCACTCGATCACAATCCTCAGGTACGTTATATCCTATCACACACTATGTGACTTGTAGCAATTTTTCTATGAGATATAGGCAGTTTCTTATAGTAATGACTTCTGGGCATGAGCCATCTCGATTCTTTAATGCTATCCGATACCTTTTATGGTACAAAGCCATGAAAGAAGAAATAAATGCTCTAGAAAAGAATGGCACCTGGAGGTTAACAACACTTCCACCTGGAAAGAAAGCTATTGGTTACAAATAGGTGTACAAGATTAAATATAAATCAAATGGGACTATGGAACATCATAAGGCAAGACTAGTTGTTTGAGGATATAGTCAAAAGGAAGGGATTGATTATAATGAAACTTTTGCACCAGTTACAAAAATGGTTATAGTTTGAACACTTTTAGCCATTGTAGCTGCTCAATCATGGATACTACATCAGATGGACATTCATAATGCTTTCTTGGATGATGATCTAGATGAGGAAGTTTATATGCAATTCCTCTTAAGTTTTCTAGTGCAGATCTTAGGAAAGTGCGCAAGGTCCGGAAGTCCCTTTATAGCTTAAGGTGGGCACCATGAAACTAGTTTGCAAAACTTACTGCTATATTGAAGAAATATGGGTTTAAACAATCCCATGTTAATTACTCACTTTTCATTTATCACGAAAGGAATGTGATTTTGAGTGTTCTAGTTTATGTTGATGATCTCATCATTATAAGGAACAATGGAGATATGATTGAATGATTCAAACAGTATCTTAACACATGCTTTTACATGAAGGATCTTAGCACTTTTGAAATATTTTTTAGGTCTTAAGGTGGCCTGAGGACCTCAAGAGATTTTCTTATGTCAATGAAAGTATGCTTTGGATATTATCTTAGAAACTGGGTTGTTATGAGCCAAATCAGTCAATTTTCCTCTTGAACAAAATCATGGATTGGCCCTGCTGATGGAGCTACTTTGAAGGATCCAGAGAAATATCATCACCTTATTAGGAGACTTATTTATTTAACTATCTCTTGGCTTGAACTTAGTTACTCTATGCACATTTTGGCTCAATTCATGCATTGTCCTCGTTAGGAACACTGGGATGTTGCAATAAGGATGGTTCACTATTTGAAAGCTAATATAGGACAAGGGATCTTTCTTTGATCAGATAGTGATTTACACCTATATGTTTACTGTGATTTTGATTGGGCCAGTTATCCTCTCACCAAATGCTCATTGATAGGATATTTTATATTATTAGGCCAATCCCCTATATCCTGGAAAACTAAAAAGCAAGCTACAATTTCCCATTCATTAGTCGAATCTGAATATAAGTCTATGGCTACTATAACTTGTAAATTGAAATGGCTTAAAACTCTTCTAGGTGATTTATAGATACCACACCTTCAGCCTATGTAACTTTATTGTGATAGTCAAGTATCCATTCATATTGCAGCCAATCCGATATTTCATGAACACACTAAACATATTAAGGTAGATTGTCATTTCATTCATGATGAAATTCAAGCTAGCAATATTATCGCTATGCATGTAAAGACCTACAATTAACTTGCAGATATCTTAACAAAAGCTTTTGGCAAACAACAATTAGACTTTCTCTTAGACAAGTTAGACTTTCTCTTAGGCAAACACCAATTAGACTTTTTCTTTTAGTTTGGCAAAATTTTGTTCTAAGGATCAAAGCATTATGTCCATGACAATGGCTAGAGGCACTTTAGGCTTCATTGTACTAAAAGTCTTTTTAACAAATTTTGGTAATGTGTCATATAAATCAGATGTCTATAGTCATGGAATGTTATTACTTGAAATGGTCAAAGGAAAAAAGACAACTAGTGCAAAAAGTAGTAGCCAAGTATACTATCCATAATGGATATATAATCTTCTAGATAACAATAAGGACAAAAAGATCCATATTGAAGGAGAGGAATATATTAGAATTGTAAGGAAGCTATCAATTATGGAATTTTAGTGCATTCTATTGCACCTAGCAAATCATCCTACCATGAAAGCTATGGTCCAAATGTTACAAGGTGATGAAGGCAAGTTAGACATGCCACCTAATCCTTTTGCCTCTACAGATTTTGCTAATACAAGTTTAGGTATACATTTAAACCAAGAGTTATCTATTATCTTTGAATTAGAGTGATTTTAATAAGTAGGAATAGTTGACAATCAGCTTAATTATTGATATCTAGAATGTTATTTATATATGCCCATATAGAAAAATCATAGTTATTTACATTAATTTTATGAATAACCATTACAACAAAATAGCTAAACAATGTCAACTATTTTAATATGTTTGACCTTGGTTATAGACTGACATATATACAAGTGTTATTATATGTTAGATGATTCCATATTACAACTGATGCAAAAAATTACAACAACATCAATTTTTTTATGTATAAGAACTATCATCATTCCTTTGTTGGAAATGCAACTCGGTGAGGTAAGACCTTCACAAAGTATAAAATAACATTACATTTCAATTTTTAATAAATAACCAACAATAAATATATATACACAATTATAATTTTTTTAAATAATCAACATGGTATGTCATACCTCCTAACACTAGCCACCTCTCATAATTCCTCCGTGCTTGATCCCTTCTTATCCTTAACATCTTCAATGATACTAGAGAATTTCAATTTCAACAATTGTAAAGACTATAACAAAAAAGTGAAAATGTTGAAACAATATAAAAAAACACTAGTTGGAGAAATTTCATCACAAAAATATCTAGCGATCAAAATGGTGAGTGTGCCAGAAATTAATTAGCGATGGATTAATTTCATTCATTAGTAAATTCTATCATTAAAGCCATTGCAATTTGCAAGGACAATGATGGAAGGAAGACTTAATAGGATAGAATTAGCGATATATTTTCCCATTACTAAATTTATATATAGTAATGGAATGTCCATTCTTGAAATATGAATTAGTGATGAAATTTTCCATCACTACTTTGTGCCTATCATTAAATTTTAACTACTCTTAAACCATTAGTAATTCTATCATTAAACTAGGAATTTTTTGAAAATCTTGCAATGTCATATTCAAAATGCCATCACTAATATTATACACTTTGTCAATACACTATTAGTTTTTGTAACAATTCAAATAGTGAAAATCCTACCTAATCAAATTTTATAAAACCTAAACTCTTTTAACAATCAAACACTACAATCAAATTTTATGAAATTAAATTAATTCATAAAACAAAATTGAATGTAGATGTTTTATTTATATTAACTAAAAATACAATAAAATTAATAAATTATAATATATATCCTAAAAAAATTAATATCTAAGCTTAATACATATGAAAATAAGAACAAATACAAAAAATTGCTAACTCTTTAATGACGTGTTGATATTGCACTCATGATGCTCAATTGTCACCTACTGAGATGTAAATTATTGCTCTTAAATCACTAGCACTCAAACAATGCATTAATGTTGCACTCATATTATTTGATCATTAATTGCTATGATGCAAATTGCTACTCTTGAGTTATCATTTTCTCTTAGCCATAATATATGTTAAAATGCCATTTCAAAATAGATAAAGATGATTTTATTTCAATTCATTCATTGCTAACTTAATAGAGTAAATATGAGAGTATTATTAGAAAAAATGAGCAAATATTTTTATGAGGATTCACTAATAATGGCTTTAAGGATTAAAATTGTTGCCATCAATATGAAAGTAAGGAATTGCTTTAAGGATGTCATTATGTAAAGGAATTTCCATCATTGTTCATTTCCTCCATTATACAGCTCCCTCCAAATATCCAATTGTTTGCTCCTTTTCTTCGAAGCTGTGAGACCTACACTAAGCTTATTGGTTACTTGTGTTATGGGCATGTAGAAGTGTGACTGCCTTCCCTAATTAGGAAATCATTGAATAATCATATCTATTAATTACATACTTTTGACTATTTTCACATGCTTATTTCTTAATATTTAAATAAATAAACAAATATAAATTGCATACAAGTACGCAACAAGAAAGGCATACTTATAGAAATTGTTCTAGAAGATAGAGAGATAATCTTTGCTTTACTAACCTATTTAAACAACTCAATGTCATTCACATGCATATTACACCCTTCATATTTGTCAAAAAATTTTAACTGAAATTGATATTATTAGAAAGAGAACAAAGTTAGATTTAAGTTAGAAATAAAAAGAGTTATTTCAAAATCTTTTTTTATCATGAAACTTCTTTCTCTCTTTTATACTTAGTTTCACTTAACTTTCATTTTACAAGCCTCCTTTATTTGGAGAATGTAGATATAGACATTTTTTACAAATATAAAAGGCATAATGTGTATGTAAATGTCGCTAATTTGTTTAAATGGGCAGCAAAGCAAAGAGTATCACTCTATCTTTTAGAATAATTTTTGTAAGCATACTTTTTCTTATTGTGTACTTGTATATAATTTATATTTATTCATTTATTTATATCTTAGGAAATAAGCATGTGAAAATATTTGGAAGTATGTAATTATTAAGTATGATTATTTAATAGTTTCTTAATCGTGAGAGAAGGGCATAATTTTACACAAGCAACTATGAAGCATGATGTGGGTCTCCTAACTTTGAAGAAAAAGTACATATAACTACGTATTCAAAGGTAGCCATATAATGGAGGAAATGAAAAGTAATGAAAATTCCCTTGCACTATAATATTTTTAAAGCAATTCCTTGCTTTCACATCTATGGCAACCACTAAGGAGTAAAATGGTTGCCATGGATGTGAATGCAAGGAACTATTTCAAAGATATCGTAGTATACAAAAATTTTCATCACCTTTTATTTCCTTTATTATGTAGCAACCTTTGAATACCCAATTGTATGCACTTTTTCTTTAAAGTCATGAAACTCACATTAAACTCCTTGGCTACTTATGTTATCAAAGTGTTGAAGTGCACCCTCCTCCACCAATTAAGAAACCATTAAGTAATGAAGAAACTAAAAATATTGTTAAGCTAATAAAAAAATATGTCATCTATAACTTATATACAATAGAGAAAATCTTTAACCCATAAAAGTATCACTTTTTTTCCTTTTTTTTTTCTTTTTCATCTTGAATGTGCTATTCATATTAAGCAATAAGTCATCTCCTTCACTATTACTTCTCTCATTCCCTACTTTCTGCTACAAGAAGTTATCCCAACAATGCCTAGTATTTCCATATCTAGCGATACAGATTATTTTCCATTTGGTTACCCTAAAAAATAAGTTGTACCTTTGCCAAGTTTGAAATTGATAAAGAGAAAAACTAACCCAAGATCCCCTTTGATCCACTTATGGATCATTGATGTGCAAAATTTTATTTATATTATTTCCTCCTATTTCATAACTCTTGGTATGTTGTATATGCTTAATTTCTTAGAATTGGCCTTGTTTGGTAATTTTTGATTGCTTTAACATTGAATTGAAATTATTCAATTAATGTTAAATTTTTATACTATTTTAGTTTTTTGTTATATCTTGAGTTCTAAATGTTGCATTAGAGTGATCTTTATATCATTGGAAAGCATAAAGAAATTTGATGTTTTGGTCAAAGCCTAGTTCAAACTTTTGAAAGGTCTTACTTAGCCAAGAAGTCAAAGCCCTATTTCTATCCTAACTTAGCCAACTTTCATTTTTTAGCCATATTTAGAGTTTCAAAGGTTCAATTAATATGAAACTAGCACCTAAATCTTCCTAAGACCTAACTCTACAATTTTTATGTTTATGGTTTACTAAAACTACATAGTTTTAATGGTCATATATTAGGTAGAAGTTAGACATATGAAAATTCACTACTTTAACTCTTAAAGTTAACTACTTTGTAAAATAATTTTTAAACTTCTAAAAATTAGCAAAGCCCTATTTTTGAAACCTTAAAAGGCATATGGTTCAATTCTAATAGAGTTTTAAAGTTATCAAGTCAAATAAGAGGCAAAAACATGTAGATAACTCTAGACATTAGACAATTTAGCAAAAAGTTTTTCTTTCTTCTTCTAGCATTCGTTCCTTAGCCATGGAAGTCTAAACTTGGTGTTTATTCAAGGATTTTTAAGCTATTCTTCACTAGAAGATAGGATCGTAATTTGTAATGTTAATTTCTTCTAATTAATTTTTCTCTTTTCCTAATTCTTTGTGCTATTGGCCTTGAATTTGCATACGTTGAATGCTTATTTGGTATAATTAATATTTATCCTTGTGATTTTTTATATTTTACTATTTTTATGTTGAATTATGGTTGATTAATCATAATTTTATACAAACGGATAAAGGGTTGAGAGATTCATTTAGAAGTTTCTAATTTAATTCTTTAATTTAACTAAATTTTATTTTTAAATCAATTTCAATCTAGCTTCTTTATGATCAAATTCTAGATATTCATCTAGCATAGGATTCATGAGTTATTATAGGAGTTCCAAATAATTTAAGCTTGAAAAATTAATTAGAGAAATTAAATATCTTATGATTTATGATTAGCTACTTTACTATATTGAATTTCTTTATTATTGTTTATTTCTTTGCTTTATTTTAAATTGATATAAACCCCCTAATTCTAGTTCTGTGTTTTGTTCTGCACATTGCATATTGTAAGATTCTATTTGCATTTTGTGTGTATTTTGTTTGCATTCATTCTTAGTGTTTTCAATGCATAGATAACTTAAACAATTATGTAATCATTGTTAGTAAATCATCTAGAAAATATAAATCAAAGGATCACTAGGGTATAACTTAATTTGTCATCCTATATTGCATCATTTTTATCAAACTAGTATTAATCAATTTTAGCATGTTACTATGCACACATCCAAAATTTTGGCATTATTGCTAGGGATTCACTTGAATTCTTCTTTTCCCATTTTTGACTATCTATGTATTACATGCTTGTTCAAGCATTATAGTTAGCAGTTGCATTTGTTAGTGTCTTGTTTGCATTTTATGGTAACTATCACTTTTTTGTATTTTTTTGCATTCTCTTACATTTTTTTAATTACTATATATTCCTTCATTACAAGTGATCATATTTCATCATATTTTACTTCATTTCACACTTCACCAGAGATCTTTTTGCTTAAAGGAACCAATTTTGCACAATTCTACACCTTTACCCCTAGACAAGTATCAAAGTCTCACTAACTCTGATTGAGTTGAAATTTTTTATGGTGGTAAAATTGATTTTTCTCATCAAAATTCATAGCTATGCTAGAGAGGTGCCCTTTTTTTAGCCAAATTATATTGTTTTGATGATTTTTTTAGTCTTTTTAAGATCTTTTTATTGCATTTTTGGGTTCTGCATTTTGTAGTGGTCCTGTAATTTTTAAAAATGTCTACATAGGTTAATCAAATGTGTTTTGAGTAATTTTCATATTGTATTAGTATTTTAATGTTTCTATGTTCGTATAGTTCTGCTTAGTGTAGTGTAATGGTAATGCATTCATAGAAGAACTACTAGTGAATTGTTAGAGTTTGGTTCTAAAATATATAGAACTTTTCATTTTCTATGCAAGAGTAGAAATATAAATAATACTAGCATCCCTGCTCTCTATTTTGAAATTTTTAATAATTTTGATCACATGGCAAATAACAAGAGAATCTTGAAGGATTGGCTACCCTTGGTGTTACTTACTAACATTTAGGTATTTAATATCCTAAACTTCACATTGATTTTAAGCTCAAATCTAGTCTTATACATTTGTTTCCAAGATTTCATAGTCTTACAAGTGAGGGCCATCACAAGCATTTGAAGGGGTTCCATGTGATTTGTTTTACCATGAAGCCTCATGACATCTCAGAAGACTATATCAAATTAAAAGGCATCCCTTTCTTACTTGCTAATACAACTAAGGATTAGCTATATTACTTGTAAGTAGGTTCTGTCACTTACTAGAATGACATGAAGTAAATATTCTTAGAAAAATTCTTCCTTGTATCAAGAATTACTGCAATAAGAAAAGAAATATGTGGTATTAAGCAAATGAATAGTGAAACATTATATGAATATTATGAGAGATTCAAGAATGCATGTGTAATCTATCCTCATCATCAAATTAGTGAGCAGCTCTTTATCAAGTATTCCTATAAAGGCTTTCTTCCTATAGATAGAAGTGTGATTGATGTAGCTAGTAGTGGAGCATTGGTAAATGAAACCCTTATGGCAATAAGAGATTTAATAGCAAATATGGTAACAAACTTATAATAATTTACCATAAAAATTATGGCTATTACTAGAGGTGTGCATAAGCTAAATTTCTCCTATTCAAACTAGTAAAAATTAAAGAACAAAATAGATGAATTAACTTCTATGGTTAGGCAAATAGCAATAGGATAAAAAAAGCACATACAAGCCTTTCTCCATGTAATATCCAAAATTTAAATCATATAAGTTTCGACATTTACGAATAAAATAAATATGTAATTGATATTGATGTTTAAAGTTTATTTTTCATATTAACAGTTCTAAATATTGAAAATAGATTGTATATTTGATGAATTATTTTTTAGAGTTATTTAAATAATTTTTATGACAAATTATTAATAAATTATTTGTAATTGATTAATTATTTTCGAGAAAGATAAAGGTTTGAAATAGTTATTTTGGAAAAATATGAATATTTGTTAGTGAAGAATTAAAAATGCATAAAAAAATATTTTAAAAAAAATCAAAATATTTAGTTTTTATGAGAATACATGTTTCCGAGCTCCTCTCTCTCTTATTATATTTGAGCAAGAAATTTTCTCCCCTCTCTTTGTCTGATTTTTCTGTTTAAAGTTGGTTTCTTCTTTTTATTTTATAAAGTTGGCTACTGTTCCCTCATTTTCTTGATTTTCGTGTCTTGCAAGCTGTTGTTTTTCTTTAAATTTCGGGCTCCTCCACCGGCTCTCTCTTTCTGCATTCTTTTTGTTTTTTTTTTAATTTCCTATTCGGGTACACAGCGCAGCACCGCCCCAACTTCTCTTTCCTCTCTCTTCTTTCTTCCTCGTACCGCATCTTCCTTCTCCTTTCTCCAGCAACTCGCTATCTCTCCTTTTCTTCTCCAGCTGCTCCTCTCGCGTGTGTCACTGCTCTCCGTTGGCTCCACTCTACCTCACAACGTAACTCCTTCAGTTAGGCGCCAACCATCAACTGCCACAGGAAGTGCTGTGAGCTGACGTTTTGAGGCAGCATGGGAGGGAGGTGACCACCAGCTGGATCCTGCGGGCAAACCTCCATCTCTTTTCCTCGATCAGTATTAAATCTTTTTGCTAGCTAAGCGTCCTTCCCAGCATTCCCGACGTGATACCATTGTTGCTGTCTTCTTCTTGCTGTTACCGTTAGCTGGTTTTTTGCACATAGAAGCTTAAAATGACAACATCACTGCTGAAGATCTTTCCGACAAGGTTCCTGTTATCTTCTCAGTGCTTGACGTCCATTTCTTGCAGCTGTCGGTAACTGGTGTAAAGCTGTAAGATGCAACTAAGCAGAAAAACCACAACAAGGGGTTTATACCCCTTTACCCCCCCCGCCGGAGCTCCGGCCACACTTTTGCCGTCGGCAAGGTGGGGGTGACTTCCCCAAACCGTGCCACCCTCGTCCGCGATGAGAAGAAGCTACAAGCTTGCAGCTGTTTCGGTTGAGGCATTACATAGATTGGAACCGCCCTCTTCTTGCCATTACGTGTGGCTTCGGATGGCACCATTTGGTCTCAACTCCGGTGGTTGCTAGTGAGCTTACAAGAGCTGTGAATGATGGTTGCTTTTGCTTTCATGAACAAGGCACACCTGAAGTGGAAGCTCCTCTACTTGCTGGGGGGGGGGGGGGAGATGATTACGGTGCCGGTGAGCTGGGGATGAGTTCCTTAACCTACGCCTTCGGCAACAGCTGAAATCGCGTTGTCATTTTCCTTCTTCTGGCCATCGGTCGACAGCTACTGGTGGAGTTGACGGAAATGGTGTAGGACCAAAACCAACTCATTCCGTCAAGCAGCACAATTAGCATGACCGTAGGAACAACGGGACAAAGCCGAGTGAGGATACTGTAAGATCGAATATCCCCTATTTGTTATTGCCTCATGTTGGACGGTGCTTGATCGGCGTTGAATAGAAGCAGTAAATAGTAGTGGAGCGGCTCTTCCTTTTCTACCCTGGGTCTCCTTTCTGGTGGCTGACGCTGTAGCTCTTCGTGGAGTGCTTCTTGGTTGAACCAAACTGCAGCTTACTGAGTGAGGGAGGGGGGGGGGGGTTATGGAGCCGCTGTTGGTTTGGCAGCGGTGCGGAACTGTTGGTCCTCCTTAGCTCCGAAGAGTGGCTAGGATTTCCGGCAATACTTTCACTGCCATTAGAGGTGTAATGAGCGTTTTGGGTGAAATAAAGGCGAGATGCAAATTGAACTCAGTTGCTTTGGAACTTCCAAGATGGATTATTAATAGCAAGTGAATATATATCTCACCACTAACTTTATCTTAACATAAGATGATTTATTGGTATCATTATTATTGGTAATGTCAATTTTATTATCATTATTTGAAATTAGTTTTGTGATATAAGAATAATTAGTTGATGATAATTGATAATGAGTTACAGTACGTAGCGAAAGCATGGTAATGTCATTAGTAACCATTGATTAATTAATTGTGAAAGAATTGCAATGATTATATTATATACTTTGATGGCCCGTGATGGTTGACTAGTTATTTATGTAGACTTATACTAAATTTGGTGAGGAGAATAGAGTGAAACTTTAGCGAAATTTAGCATTATGAATTGAGCCTTAAGAGGCATATGGAAAATGGTGAAATGTATTAGAGCAATGATATTGAATATCATGATCTATGATGAAGGGACATTGTGATATCCCGATGAGAAATTCTCGGTAAACAGAGATGGAATAGATATATAATCGATTTAAGAGTCGGTTGAGAAATTCCTGACTAACAATTTAGAAGAATGTAAAATGGATTTAAGAGTCAAGTGAGAAATCCTTAGCTAATAGCTAAAGAGTATATAATTGAATTAAATACCACAAAATAGTTATATGTGTGTTCATTGTATTTGAATATGTGACATAAGATGATTATTGTGATTGATTTTTTTTAATGATATGATTGTGATGACTTGCTTGCATTTGAGCCTTAATGGCTGTTTGTGTATGATGTCTATCCGGAATGGGTAATATATGGTTCGAATGTTGATAGAAAGTTGAAACTCTTATAATTATGCCATAGAACCTCTATTTTGGGACATGGTTTCATATATTTTCGAAAGCCAGAAGATGGTTTACTTTTATTTCTTTTATCTAAATTAATCACTTACAAGATAGTGGTAGTTATATGCTCACTGGGTTCTTAGAATTCACTTTATTTTATTTCAATATTTTTTTGGATTTTGATTTAAGTTTTATAATATCCATGGAGAATCAAGACCACCTCATTTGAAAGATTTGACAGTTGGAATTAGAAATTGTTTATTTATATGATGTAAATATATGATTCTATCATATTTGGATAATTCAGGTTTTAGATTTTAAAGCATGTGACCTTTGTGAAGTGTTTGAAAATAGGAGAGATTTTATTTTATTTTTTATATAAAAATTTTAAAGAAAATTTTATGTGCCCTTTGACTTTAGAAACTTTTGTTGAATAGAAAGAGTGAAAAATAGTTAAGGCTTGTGGAAACTAGTAATGGGATCCACACCGATCACAATCAAAAGTGGGTCGTGAGACTCCATGCCAAACCTTATGGAATTTGCTTATATCCAACTCATCCAATTGATTATTGCCCCACATTATAAGATGATGATATCCTTCTTAAGTATATGCAATAGTCATTTTTTCCAATAAACCATAATACTAACAATAACCTAATCAATACTACTAGTAACAACAACCAAACTAGTACCAACAATGGCAATCTCAGTGCCCTAGTTAGAAAGATAACCAAAACTTCAAATATAGCAGTACTGCGGGCTAAGTTCAGCATCATCCTCTTTACAAGAAAATGCCATTCAATTCCACTCCTAAACTAAAAGCAACTTCATCCTCTTTTAAACTATTGTTTGAAAAATTGGTCAAGCAAATGGTAGCAAATAACCTATAATTCTAGCAAAGAATAGAGGCTACAATCACCAATTTACAAACTTAAATTAGCTAATTATCTTCCACCATTAGTGAGCTAAAAGCACAAGGATCAAGTTAACCTTCTTCCAATAATATAAAAGGCAAAGAAGTTATGAATGTCATTATACTTAGAAGTGGCAAGCAAGTTGAAATTACAGCTAGAGACAAGCCATAAGCTAAGAAGCAATTAAATAGAAATAAGAAATAAATGAGAAGATACCAACTAGAAGCAACTAAAAAAGAAAACTAAACATGATAAAAGTAAAGTAAATCCTTTCCTTACACCCTTACCTCCCACTAATTTTCCTATTCCTATTCCTATTCCTTTTCCAAGAAGAGTTCTTCCACAATGGAAAATTGATGATGAAAACTAGATTTTGGAGTCATTTAGAAAAGTAGAAATTGACATACTTTTACTAGATTTGATAAAACGAATTCCAAGGCATACTAACTTTATGAAAAATTTATGCATTAATAAAAGAAAAATTAAGGAATAGGAGAAAGTAAGTGTGGGGATAAATGTGTCTAGAATTATTCAAAGAAAATTACCAAGAAAATGTAAAGACCCAAGTACATTCACCATTTTATATGTTATAGGAAAAATCAGAATTGAGCATGCCATGCTAGACTTAGGAGCTTTGATTAATGTCATGGCTCTTTCTATTTTTAATGCTTTGAATTTAAGACCTTTGAAACAAACAAGGATAGTTATTCAATTAGCAAATAGATCTAACATTTACTCCTTGAGTATTGTTGAGGATATTTTACTGTAGGTTGATGAACTTATTTTTCAGCAAATTTTTACATTTTTAGGATAGAAAATGAGACATTTGAAGTCCTTTCCTCAATCATTCTTGGTTGGCCTTTTCTCAAAATAGCAAAAATCATAATTAATATTTTGGTGATAGAGTTTGATAGTGTTATAGCCAAGTTTGACATTCCAAGGCTATGGAGGACAATTTTGCATCCTTTTTTCACACATTAGAGCCTTTATTACATTGTTTTCCTTTTTTCAATTTTTTTAATGTTGTTATTTTTATTTTAAATTTTTTTATTTTGATTTTGTTAGTTTTAACTCTAATATTTTTCATGTTTCTAATTCTAATGTTACTGGTTCTAACTTTGTTCATTCTAATTTACATATTGGTGCTATCCATGATGACATACTTGCTGCGTTTCTAGAAATTTTTGAATTTATGGATTGTATGGATGGCCATAAGTGCACTTGTAGAGATAGTGATATTAAGTGTATCATATGTACTAAAATTTTTGCATTTATAGGTGATACAAGTAATGTTGTTTCAAAAATTATAGGAAAAAAAAAGAAGATGGTGACGTTCCACTTTTAGGGGAAAAAGAGTGCTTTTATATTGATCATTCTAACTATTTTACTCATTATATTGAATTCATTATCTAAGATGACTTTAAGCATTCAAGGAAGAGTGATTTAAAAATAGCACTTAGAAAAATCATGATAGGTGATCCTAATTTACAAATAACCTCTTTAATAGATGATTTAAAGGTTGACAATTTGGAAACAATGGAAGTAGCTAATCATCAAATAGATCCTGGTTGAAGACATTCAAGTCATGTGTAGCCAAAAACATTAAAGAAAGATGCTTCTTGGGGGGCAACCCAAGCAATTGAGATTTGCTTTCTCTTACCCTTTCTCTGTTATTTACTTATCCTTTCTTTTTCTTGATGATGTTAATATACTTTACATTGAGGATAATGTAAAATTTAAGTGTAAAAGGAGACATTTATGATTTATTTTATGCTTTGTCTTCATTCAATGCTTTCAAAAAAATAGAAAAAAATTTTAAAAAATATTTTTTACTTATTTTTAAGAATTTTTGAGTCATTTTAATTACATTCTATTTATAAAGATTTTGTATTTTTATGAGTAAGATTTAATTAAAGCTAGATAAGATCCATAACATGATTAAATGAATGATTTTGTTTCTTAAAATTGATTGATGCAGTGATGGATTTTGAATTAGTAAATAAAACTTAATAACTTGATTTTCCTTGTGAGATTTTAAGTCTTATATTGAAAATTTATATTATTTTCTTTTTTTATTGTGTGTTATTCTTCCATAATTTGTTTCTCTAAAAGTTGCTTCAATTCCTTTTGAGATTATATTTCCATATGCACACATAAAAATGATAAAGGGATTCCTTCTTTGTTTAAGCTAGAACCAAGTAGCCAACATTAAGTTTCTATCTTTGTTAAGCCTCCTTGAACTTAATTACCTTTTTCTTTGTTGATTAACTCATGAGCATAGTTTTCAATAAAAAAACAAATGGCTTTATCTAACCTTAAGAATTAGTAGAGTATTTGAATTTTTGTGAAATAAGCTTTTGAATAAGTGTGGAGTGTGTGAGTTTATGTGTTATGAAAAGTTATTAACTTCAAGTTCAAAAGCTAGTTGAAAAAAAAGAATAAGGCAAAATGAAATTGATAAAAAAAGAGATGGAAAGAAAGGAAAAACAAAGAAGTTAATAAGTGTCTCAGTTTAAATTTAAGTTATCATATTGAGTTATAATTATTCAAGATTGGACTGTTTTTTTACCCAAGTACGTTGTTAATTTCTTTTGTTTCTAAGCCTTTATATCATTATTTTTTTCCTTTTCTTTATCCTTAGTCATATCATAACCTTCAATAAAATCCTTTTGATATATGTTGTGCATGTGATTTGAATAGTAAAGATTAGATAATTAATAAGCTTATAATAGAGCAATTTCATAGAATAAATTTGAGTGAAACACTAACCCTAAACATTTAAAAGTAGAAAAGTGAATTTTATAAGAATTTAACATGTCAATCTACTTTTTTTTAATGAAGTTATTATGTTAGTTAGTTTTAAGTTTGTCAAGGTTTTTCATCATAATATATTATGTTTATTGCTAGCTTTAGTTATTTATTGCTTAGGGATTTATGATTTTAAAGTTTTTGGAAAGTAAGTCTTTTGTTACTTAGTTTTAAATAAAGTTGTATCTTCCTTAAAGATGTGCAAGGCTTAAGTGTGGAGGAATTTGAAATGTAAAATTTTATCTATATTATTTTTTCATATTTCATGCCTCTTAGTATGTTGCATATGCTTAATTTCATAGAGTTGGCCTTTTTTTGTAAATCAAGGTTGGTTTTACATTAAATTAAAATTATTTGGTTAATGTTAAATTTTTATACTGTTTCAAGTTTTTAATTATATCTTGAGCTTTAGATGTTAGGTAGGAATGATCTTTATATGGTTAGAAAGCTTAAATTAAGCCTTACAACTTTTATGTTTACATCAAAGCCTAGTTCGAACTCTTGGAAGGTCCTATTTAGTCAAGAAGTTAAAGCCCCAAGTTAAGCTAACTTTAATTTTTAGGTCATATCTAGAGCCTCAGAGGTCTAATTAATGCGAAAACAATAACCAAATCTTCTTAAAACCCAGGTCTACAACTTTTAAGTTTATGATTTATTAAAACTACATAGTTTTAGTGGTCTTATATTAGGTAGAAGTCAAACTTATAAAAATTCATTACTATAAAACTTAGAGTTAATTACTTTGTAAAATAGGTTTTGCACATTTAAAAATTAGTACCGCACTATTTTTTTAACTGTAAGAGGCATACAATTCAAGTCCAATAGGGTTTTAGGGTTATCAAGTCATATAGGAGGCAAGAAAACATAGACAACTCTAGAAATTGGACAATTTAGCAAAATAATTTTTCTTTCTTTTCCTAACTATTGTTCTTTAGCCATGGAAGAATAAACTTAGAGTTGATTCAAGGATTTTGAAGCTCCTCCCTACTAGAATATGAGATCCTAATTTGCAATATTGATTTCTTCTAATTGATTTTTCTTTTTCCTTAATTCTTTGCATTGTTAGCCTTCAATTTACATGTGTTAAATGCTTATTTGGTATAATTGGTGTTCATCCTTATAATTTCTAATCTTTTGCTATTTTTATGTTAAATTACGGTTGGTTAATTATGATTTTACATAAAGGTGAAAAAGGTTAAAAATTAATTTAGAGATTTCTAATTTAATTCCTTAATTTAATTGAATTCTATCTTTAAATCAATTTTAATCTAACTTCTTTATGGATTATAACAGTTTCTTAATTTGGCTAATATTAATTAACCAAATTCTAAATGATGATCTAGTGTAGGATTTATAAAATATTGATGGGATTCTAGATAATTCAAAGTTAAAAAATTAAGTGAAAAAGTTAAATATATTGTGATTTATGATTAATTAATACTAAGACTTCTCAAATCCTTAAATTAGCTACTTTATTATGTTGAGTTTCTTTCTTACTATTTATTTCTTTGCTTTGTTGGTTTTGTTTAATACATTTATTCTAAATTTGTATCAAACCTTCCAATTTTGATTTTGCGTTGTGTTCTGCATATTGCATACTATTTGATTCTATCTGCATTTTATATGCATTCTATCTATATTTTCTATTTTATTTCCATTTACATTCTTTCTTAGTGTTTTTAGTATTAACTTAATAATTATATAATTATTATTAGTAAATCATTTAGAAAATATAAATCAAAGGATCACTAGAGTTATGACCTAATTTGTCATCTTATATTGCATTATTTTATCAAACCAATATTAATCAATTTTGACATGTTATGACACATGCATCCAATTGCACTTAATAAGCCAACAATACAAGTTTTTTTACATTGCTAAAAACTAAGTGCAATTCACAAGTAGGTTAAAGAGGATCTTATGTTAACTTTTATTCGTACTACCACCAAATCAGTAAAGGTATAACCTCTTTTATAGGAGAACCAAATTATGAAAAACCTACATCACTAAATATAGAAATAGTAGGTATTGGTCAGCCAACTTTTCCTAGCATAAGGCAAAGGGTAAGGAAAGTAATAGTGAAAAAGTTAACTCATTACTTGATGTGGAATAACACATTCAAGCTAAAGAAAAAAAACAAAAGCAATGCTTTTATAAGTCAAAGATTTTTTGCACTACATGTAACTTATATATGACATTTTTTCTTAGCTTATTCATATTTTTAATTTCTTCACTATGATTTTTAATGGTTTCCTAATTGTAGGAGGAAGGCGTACTCTTATAATCTAGTAACAAAAGTAACTAATGAGCTTAAGGTGGGTATTATTATTTTGAAGAAAAAATGTAAGACAACTAGGTATTTAAATTTGGCTGCATAAAAGAGGAAATAAATAGTTATGAAAATTCACTATACTATGGTATTCTCTAAGTAGTTCTTTACTCTTATGTCTATAACAATCATTTTAATCTTTAAGGTCATTATTAGTGAACCTAGTTAAAATATAGACTCTTTATTCCTAATGGTACTAGTTTCAAATTCACTTCAATTAATTGGCAATGAATAAATTGAAACAAGATCTAAATGCATATAAGAATAGGAAATTAATTCTAATAAGGAGTTTGTTGTATGTCTTACATCTAGGAATTGAATTTGGTAAATAGCCTTAAACCCAAATAATATGGATCTTCCGCATCTACTAGAACAAAATATATCTGAATAAGTAAGATAGTCTTCTATTCATAGAAAATTGGTGGCAGGGCCAAGAATCTACAACTAGTGGGTTTAAAGTTATATATTGAAAATTTAAATTTAGGACTATATTTTGATATTACACCAAAAATTTGTATTGATATATGCTTTTTTAGTTTTTATGAAAACTTATAATATTTTTTATAAATCTATTATCAAAAGTTATGATTTTTATATAAAAGAAAATTTTAGAGATTTTCCATGCAAGTTTAATTAATGAAATTGTAACCTTTTCATGTAATTGCTAGACACAAAATACATATAAAAGGTCATTTTTCTAAAAAATTAAAAGATTTTATAAAAAAATTCAAATTTAATGCTAAATCTTCATTAAACTTGCAAATATTTTAACATTATTTAAGTTAGTAATACTAAATACAAAATTACAACTTTTACAATTAACTTATTACTAAAAAATAGATATGGTTCATCATTCAATATTATGATATTTTAGTAAGTTCAAATACTAAAACTTATTGGGTTCATATATAAAACTATCTAATATATATGATGAGAAATTTAGAGGTTTAGTGTTTTCACTTGCACATGCTCCACTAAATGTGGCTCCACCACTGTAGAAAACTAAATAAAGAATAGAATTCAAAATCCACTATTGTAGGATAGTTTTCCATTCAAAGTATTTTTCTAAGCATGTTAACTCACTCACCATAGTAAACAATTTGAAAAATGCAAAAAAAAAAAAAAAACATGATAAACAAGTGATATAATGATTTATATTGTTTACATAAAAAATAAAAACCTATATTTGTTTCTATCATTGAGTGTACATATTCATTACAATCAACCAATATTAGAATGAAAGTATTCTAGCAGCAACAACTAAGAATCAAGGATCAATAAGAATGAGTTACCTCACCTTTGCAACCTACTACAATAGTGTGAATTATCCTAACCATGCAACTAGGGGTGCAAATGGGCTGAGCCGAGTTAGGCTTTGCCTTAAATAGGCCGAGCCTATATTACAAAATATTGGCCCGAGCCTGGCCTATTAGCCTATATAAGGCTTTATTTCAGGCCCGAGCTTGGCTTGTTTTAAAAGCCTGCCCTAGCCTGTTAGTCTATTTAAAAGCCTATTTTAAATACAAGCTTTTAAATAGGCTAACAACTTAAGACTTAAAAAGCTTATTATAAAAAGACCTTAAATAAGCTAATAACTTATATAAAATTATATCAATATATTCTTAGAATGCTCCTAATAATACTAAAATTAATACAAAATTTTATATAAGAACTAATTAATAAAGAAATAAATCCATATACTCATAACATAAAATTATTAATTTAAATATTTAATATTTAATTAAAAGTAAAATAACATTAAATTATCATAACATCAAATATTAACAATAATGGCAAATTAGTTCATCATAAATTATACAACAAACATTCAAAATATTTAATCTATATAATGGACTTAAAAAAAAAGCTTATATGTTATTGCCTTTATAATAAATAAATTTAAGTAAAAAATATTAAATAGGCTAGCCCGATAGGCCTGTAAGCTAGGCTTAAAATAAAAAAGTCTGGCCTGTTTAATTAAAAAGGCTTTTATACTGGCCTTAACCTGACTCGTTTAGTTAAATAGGCCGAGCTGAGTTAGGCCTTAATTAGGCTGGGTCATGGGCTCCTGATAGGCCGCCCGACCCATTTGCACCCTTACATGCAAGCCACCAACTTATGATAGTTAGGGTAGAAATAAAGAGAAAACATTAAATAAAAAGTTAAATGAGTCAAAAATAAAGATTTGAATCATATCTTTTCATAAAATAATTAACAATATAATAATTAAACATAAAAATATTCAATGATACAAAAATATTACTACAACACATAAAATAATCATAAATTATAAAATTAAATCCCAAAAATTCAAAAAAATTGGAAAATTCCCTAAAAGTCAATATTTTGTTTTTACAAAATAATCAATAATAAAATAATCAAACACAAAAATATTAATTGATACTAAAAATATCACAATAATGCATAAAATTATCACAAATCATAAAACTAAATTCTAAAGAAAATTGAAAAGCTCACTAAAAGTGAATTTTTAAACAAAATAATCAAGAATATAATAACCAAATACAAAAATATTCAATAATACAAAAAATATTACTATAATATATAGAATAATCACAAATCACAAAACTAAATCCTAAAGATAAAAAAATTGAAAACTCCTTAAAAGTGAAAACTTTTTTTTTACAAAACAATCAAGAATGCAACAATCAAACACAAAATATTCAATGATATAAAAAATATTACTGCATTATATAAAATAATCATAAATCACAAAATTAAATCCTAAAAAAAATTGACAAACTTCCTAAAAGTGAATTTTTTTACAAAATAATCAAGAATACAATAATTAAACACAAAAATATTTAGTGATACAAAAAATATCATGATAATACATAAAATAGTCATAAATCACAAAACTAAATCCTAAAAAGCTAAAAAAAATGAAAAACTCCATAAAAGTGTTTTTTTTTTAAAATAATTAATAATACAAAATCAAACTTAATAATATTTAACAATACAAGAAAATCACTACGATACATAAAATAATTACAAAACTAAATATTAAAAAATAAAAAAAATGAAAAACACTCTTAAAGTGAATTTTCATTTTATAAAATAGTCAAGAATACAATAATCAACCCAAAAAATATTTAACAATATAACAATATCATTACAATACATGAAACAATCACAAATAACAAAATTACGTCCTAAAAAAGCAAAAACAAATTAAAAAACTAATATACTAGCATAAAATGGAGAAAACTCATCAATGAAAATTCGCAATAATGTAAGGCGAATGTAATGGTAGTAGAAAGCAATGGCAATTAAGGCCACATGATGGTTGGAGGTAGCACAATGGTAAAGGAAAAGGAAAGGAAAATGGGTGGTCTGGCATCGAAATCTAATATATAATCTAATTTAACAATAGAATTAGTGATGGATATCTTTGTTGCTAATTATTGTTTAATGAAATAGTGTATTTAGATTATCAACAAATTTACTAATGCCTATTGCTATGTTTTAAAAAATTTTCACTCCATTGCTAAACAAATTTTTATATTTTTATGCAAAAACCCGTGACTAAATCCATCAGTATTTTGAAACTCTAATTTTTTTTTATTCTATTACTAACTATGCTAGTAAAAGGTACTAACAGAATTAGTGATGGATAAAGCTTTAAGCAAAAAAGTTTTAGAAATCTAAAAAATTAAAGATAAAATTAATGATGAGTGGAACAATCCATCGCTAAATTCACAAAATAACCACAACTCCTGGAGGCTCATTTACAAATAGAAAAAACTATCTCTAAAACTATAGCTAAAATTCAATCATCAAATACTGAGATTTTTGTAATGAAAGTTTATATCTAAGGCCCATTGATCAATATGTGATATTAGGACTCCCTAAAAAAAGCACTCACGAATCCAATAGTTGTAAATGCAATAAATAGTCATTAAAATTTGATATATAATATTACATATTTCATATAAATAAATAGTAAATAATACCACTGAACATTAAAGAAGATGAATGAATTCAAGTTTTTGACTTGTACAAACGTATAAAAGTTATATTAAAATGGAAGATAACAAAATATGGTTGATTATAAAATCAAAAACTAAGTTACAAAAACAAACACAAGAACTCAAAAAAAAAATATTACTTTCATATTCTAAGTTTTTTCAGTGAGTACATAACCTTACAAATTTAGCAATAGGTTAATAGATCCTCAATACTACAAAATGATTAATGAGCATAAATATAAAACTAGAAAAAATTATTTTAAGGTTAGAAGATGACCATTCCTCAGTAGAAAAAGAATCATTTTAGGATTGAAAAAACTTCTTGATGAAATTTGTAGATGTCATTATAATTTCACTCTTTATTTTTAATTCGTACCTCACTTTTTGCATTATTTTAAGTTTCCATGATGGTTACAAGAAAAACATGTCATCTATAATAAAATAAAGTTATTCTACAATAGAATTATACATGTTGGTTATTAAAACTAATGTCATTACATTTCATTTTATTAAGAAACAAAAATATTTTGTTTAGCTAATATTTCCCATAATCTTTCAAATAACAATTTTATAATTTTAGTATTAGTTTTGTAAGAATATACATATCATTTTAAGAATTATGGAATTTTGTTTTTAATTCAACCTATTCTAAATGAAATTAGTGGCATTAAAATTAATTTTTTTTCATTACAATATTTTTCTTATACAATTAAAAAGATACAAATACCAGTATATTAAGTATAAATGAAACAAATAAGAAACTAATAATCTATTATGAAAATAATGCTCTATCATTTTATTTATTCCCATATTAATACAATTATATATACAATGAAAAATTATAATTTATAATAAATAATATACTTTAAATAAAAAAATGGTTACCCTCTTCTCATAATTTCTTTATATTGATTGAGGGTTTCTAAATAAGAAGATATAAATGGTTGCAAATTGTTGATAAAATAGAGTGAGAAGAAGTAATATAACCATTTTTACAATGGACTCAAATCTTTTAATACAAAAATAGTCATATTACTTCTTCTTACTATAATTTCTCATCAATTTTCTCATTCATCAAGGGCAGCACAAACCACTTATTAGACAACTTTCTCTTCTTCATGTTTCCATGTAAACCACCATGAGTGGGTGATTTATTTAGATAGTTCAAGGATTTAGCATTCCAATTTTGTTTAATTTTGACACTTTATTCTTAATTTTAGTTTTGATTTGACTTTTATTTTTCCACTCTTGTTATGAATGACTACTTAGATAGTTTGCTGAATACGATTGATTAATTAATTAATTATTATAATACATAACTAAATAGTTAATTGTGATTTTTTCTTGTAGATTAGTTGTAATTGATTGAAATTAGTGTTAATTAGACTTTGATGATTTGATGGTTGAATGAATCATTAGTTGCCAAAGAAAAATAGAAACTAAATTGAGTAATTTTTACTCATAGAATTGTTGAATTTGACTATAACCTTGTTCTAAATGTTTAAAACTATTATTAGTTTGGTCTAGGTGCTTAATTATTTTGGATCAATATTAATAATAGGAAATTAATAAGACATTTGTTTTGATTCATTAATTTTAGGAACTTAGTTACTATTGGCTTTGCAGTAATTTTTGATTAGATAATTGAATCAATAGTAAAATTTGTTATGTGTCAATGATAAATAATAAAAATCTGAGTATGATATCCTTTGAATTGGACTCTTATATTCTAGTATTTCTATTTTTTAAGCTATTCTTATTTATTTTATTTAAATTTCAATTCAAACCTCATATTTTTACATTCTATCTCCATGGACTCCTATTTTTTGGCTTCAGCTTAAACTTACACTCATTATGTATTAAAGTAGTTTAGTAATAATATTTTGTGTAGCACAATGCACATCACTCACCTTCTCTACCTAAAAAAAAAAAAGAGAAGAGAGAGAGAGAAAGAGAAATGTGAGAATATATTTTTAAAAATAAAAGGAATATAAATGTAATTCAATTAAATCTTAGAAAAATTGAATGTAATTTGCCATGTATAATGTTGCATACACATGGCAATGGAGATGGAATTAAGGAGGGCAATAGGTTTTGGCTAGAAGCAAAGCAAGCTTCTCTTTTTATGCCTATCAAGACAAAATATTAATTTATTTTATGTTCTATAAATTATAATAATTAGGAAAATTCGTTCCAATCAAATGCTCCATGGAACCATAAATAAAATGAAATAAATATAAATTTTGTAATTAAGTGATATAAATTCACTTGTAATTAAGTAGTCTTAAAATTAAGTAAATAAATTCTAAATTCAAATATTATAAACAGCCATTTTAAGTTCTTTATCTCAAATTGGTAAGAGTGATAAAAAAATTTTAACCCATTCTTAGCCGACAGATCGAACCTAAAGTTAATCGGTTAAAAACGGTTAATGTATTACTAACGATTAAAATAGAAGAAAATATTTATATATTTTGGGTGGTCGATTAATTGTAAATGTAAATTCTTAACTGCAATACCTGCAATTAACCGAACTTAATTAAAATTTATATTAATTTTTTATTTAAAAATTCATATTTAAAATTTTATTGATTATTTTTATAATTTAATACTTAATTACTTCTTGTTATAGTTATATTAATAGAATTATGGTATTAACATGTATTTATAAATTAATTTTAACTTTTAAATTAATTTATTTAGGTATTTTTGAATTTTTTTTTTAAATTTTAAATCAATCAAAACTAAACTTAATCAATCAAAACCGAACTTATCGATTACATTCGGTTAAGGTTATGTAATCGGATTTGATTGGTTAAAAAAATATATTTTGATTAAAAATGATTGGATTAAAAAATAATTCATTAACCGATCAATGATAATCCTTACAAATTGAAGTTGAGATACTTCTGCATCATATAATTTTATATTTATGATATTTAATACATATAAAATATAATAAATTTTGTAAATATATAATTCAAAAATATTCGAATAAAAATAAAACACTAATTTTAAAATTTCGAAGCAGAGCAGAGTGATAGAATCTATAATTGTTAAACCCCCCCCCCCCCCAAATTGTTAAGATTTAGGACAGAATAAATTTAATTATTGCCCATCCCATCACTTATCGTACGGAGCAACCGCCACGAAAAATCCCTAAATTGAAAGCGAAATATCCCTGGTCAGAGATTCCATTATTTTAGCCTTAATTAATTGCACAAATGAAGTATAAGTAATTTAATTATATTTATATTCCTTTTATTTTTAAAAATATACATTAATTTTTCCTTTTATATATATTCATTTCTTTTGTATTTTATTTTACACATACATTTTTTTAAAGGAAAGTAAATATATTTTTAAAATTTAACAAAATGTGAATGTGGTTAAGTTGAATCACATGTAGGTAAGTGTAATTTTTCCTAACTAATTATGTTGCTCAGCAAATAATTAGAATTTAAGGAGTCATTGAAAGTAAATTCTTGTAGGAAATTAAATTTTTTAAAAAGTTATTTCTTATGTAAATTTTTTAGAAAATTTTCAAAGTTATTTAATTAATAATAAAGTACTCATACTTTCTAAAAAGTAATTTTTTATATTTTTTTTGGACCTTAAATCTCTTGGAAAGTATTAACAAAATAATTATTACACCCTTAATATTATTTTGATGCATATCAATAAATTTTATTTGTCTCTAGTTATCTTTTTTATATTATATTTTTAATCTCTCTTTCCATCATAATTTTTTGAATTAGTAATTTTTTATTTTCTAAGTTTCAATAAAAAATAAAGATTTATATATATCTTAAATTATCTTAATATAATTAAAATAAAATATAATTTAAATGTGGAAAAATATTACTTAAATAATTAATTCTATCAAATTTATATAAAGATATGTCATTTTTTGCTTTTATAATAAAATATTAAAATAATAACTAAAATATAAAATAATATAATAGATATCTAATAAATATAATTATATTCAGAATTTAATTTCTATTATAATAATATTCATAATTACATTTGTAATTTATATTTCTGATATAATATTTAATATAAATTTTATATAATATTCATTCTATTTATAATATGATTATATAACATAATTTTATTTTATATAATTAATAATTATATTTAAATAAACATATTTATATCTCTAGTTAATAAATTATATTTATCATTAATAAAATATATTTATTATAATTTTATAAAATAAAGACACAATATTAAAATTATTATTTAAATTAAATAAGAATAATTTTGGATTTTTATTTATAAAAGACACGACAAGTTCTTCTTACTGAAAAAGTATTAATAAGTAAAATTTTATAAAAACTTCTACTTCTTCCTATATTAGCAATTCGTGATTAACCAAACAATTTGACTATTTTCTGCATCTTGCAGCATTCTACTTCTCATGCTAATTCTGCGAACTAAATTACCTCTAAAAAATACAAGTGAAAGGGAAATTTGGTTGTACTACATTAGGTTAAAAATTTAATATTACTTCCATATGAATATTAAGTATATTATTTTTTCAATTTAGTAATTTAGTTTTTTTTAAATAATTAATTTCCTAGTAAGATAATTAATTTCACCAAATAAAATTACTAAAATTTGACAAATAAAACACATCACAATTGTGGTACTAAATTTTCAATTCTATCATAATACTTTTCCCACTACAATAACGTACGATCTATGGGGCATTGTTGAAATCTAAGAATTAAAGTCGTCATTTGTACGTATCTTGATTGACTATTATTATTATATCATGTATGGCTTGCCCAAGGGAGTGCAATAGTGGAGGACATTTCTTCAGATCAAGACACATGTTGAGAAAGATTAATGAAACTTTCATTGTTCTCATCCCTATAACCCTAGGAGCTAATTCTTTTGGGGAATTTTGTCGTATTAGCCTATCCAATCTTATTCATAAAAATTATCTCTAAGATTTTGATGAATAGAATGTATCCAATTATGAACAATTTTATTGCCCCTATTTAATCTACCTTTGTTCCAAGTTGATGGATTGTAGAGAATGGCCTCTTGGTAAAGGAATTGATTTACAAATTTTCCAAGAAAAAAAGGAAATGGTGGTCTCATAGGTTTAAAACTAGACTTGAAAAAGGCGTACAATTGGATGCAATGGAATTTTCTTGTTCGAATTCTAGAATTGTTTAGATTTAGCAAAGTATTTGTTTAGTGGATAAAACAATGTATCTCAATGGTTTCATTCAATTCTTGTTAAACAGTTCTCCTACTAAAAAGTTCTTTCTTAAGCATGGCTTAAGGCCAAAACCCACTTCTCCTTACTTGTTCAATCCTTGCTTCAAGATCCTTTCTAAACTACTACATAAAGCAGAAGAACAAAAAAGAATTTCAAGGGTAAGGATTCTAACCTAAGCCCTTTCATTAGTAATTTAATTTTTATAAATGATTTGACTTTATTCATTAAAGCTAAAAAGGATGATATTCTCTTCATATGGGAGCTTATTCAAAAGTATAAGCTATGACTAAGGCAAAAAATAAATTTTGGAAAGCTGAGGGCTTTTTTTCTAGGAATATAGCAAGGAAAACTAGAAAAGAATTTCTAAAAATGCTAAGAATTCCTCAATTGTAAGGAAATGCAAAATATCTCAATATACCACCTTTCCCTTCCTATTCAAAATGTTGAGATTTTCAATCTTTACTAAATAAGGTTTTAAGTAGACTAGACACAAGAACCATTTTTTTCTACCTTTTAGCATGGGCTTCTATCTGCAAGCCTAAAAATTTGGGAGGCCTAGGTTTCAAACTTTTTCATCACATTAATAACTCACTTCTCACTAAGTTCTTCTAGAAAATTCTTATTTGCCTAAAGGTCCTCTTTGTGAAATGTTTCAAAAGAAAATATTAGGGTAGGGATCATTTGTTGGATGCTTCTAAAAAAACAAGGTTTATAGGGATGGAAAGGCATTCTTGGCTAGAGAAAAGTAATTAGATGCCACTATTGTTATTTAGTTAGTGATAGCAATTATATAAGAATCCAAAAGGATTCTTAGGTCCCTGGTAAACAAAGAATTTATCCTTAAGCTAAAAGAGGAATTTTTTATGGAGGAAAATGTTACAATCTTAGAATTATTTCAAAAAGGTCAACTAGTGTGGAATGAAATATCAATTTTAGAATCATTCTCTTCTAAGATAGCAACCACGATTATCAAATTATCAATTACGCCTTCAACTTTAGACAAATTGATATGGTCTTTAAATAACTCAAGAAACCTTACCTTTAAATTAGTTTATAAAACCATAAAAAATTATAATACAAACTAGAATAATTCAACAATGTGGAGTAATCTCTAGAATCTATACCTACATCCACAATTTCAAAAGTTTTTCTAAAGAATTGGCAATGGCGCTTTGCCTACTAGGATTTAACTTGCTCAATTATGAATATTAGGTCTTTTCTTTGCCATTTTGTGTCTTTTGAAACCTGAAACAGAATTGCATATTAATACAACTTATAAGCTAGGAGGAGGTGAATTAGCTTTTTCAAAAATTAACAAATCAAATTTTGTGATAAATGTTTAAAGTAAAGCTTTAAGGTTTAATATGAAAACTTTTAGTATTTTGATAAATATGTAGTTTAAAAAATATGAAATCATTCAATGTGAGATAAAATTAGTTTGATTGTAAGTCTTTTCAAATCAAAATTATTTCTTCAATAAAAAAACCATGCAACTTGAGAAAATGATATTTTTAAAATTCTAAAAATATAAGTAAGAGAAAAAAATAAAAACCATAAATTTTTGTAAAGTTTCAATGGTCCAAAATGAATATCTTTTGACTCTACTCGTTTCTTTTCAAGCTACCAAGTGTCACTTAAGGTATCCACTAACTTTTTACTAAGTTATAACACCTAATCTTACCAAGTGTCACTTAAGGTATCCACTAACTTTTTACTAAGTTATAACACCTAATCTTACCAAGTGTCACTTAAGGTATCCACTAACTTTTTACTAAGTTATAACACCTAACTTTATAAGATTTTCCTAATATGTACTAGGATTTTCATAATTACCTAGTTTCACAAGATTTTTCTAATTTTTACTAAGATTTTAATCACCACCTAGTTTTACAAGATTCACAATCTCTTTTAGGATTTCAACAAGATAAAAGAAGGACTTTTCTCATAATTTCTTTATAAGATTTCAATCACTATTACTCTTAGAATGGATATACAAGTTTTTATTTTAGAGTGAGAAGGAAAGGAAAGCTTTAATTTTTCTAGATAAGAACTAGAGAGAATTTGCAAGTTATAGTGCAATACTTATTCCTCTTATCTTCAAAGGCATGAACCTTATTTAAAAAAAAAAAACTTGATGAAGAAAAGTTTGGCTCGAAGTCACATTTAGGTTCTAAATTTGAAATTTGAATATTTGGCTCCAAGACGTGTTTGGCTCTGAATTTGAAATTTGAGAAAATGGCTTCATAAAAGGTTAGCTTGCTCAAGGAGCTTTCTAAAATATAACATATGTTGAATGTACCATATATTTATCATAAGAAATAAAATTAAACCACCTTTTCACCTATTTTTTATTTTCATACAAGATAATAACTAAGGTGCTATCTGTTGAAAGTGAATTTTCATCTAGAATTTTAGTCTAGTTAGCTTGTGTTACATAAATACTATTTGTTGCTATTCTTCTAGCTGTAAAAAAAAGTGTCTTAACTTCATTTATTATTTTGTTACTAATTTTAACACATGTTGGATAATCTGAAATTTGAAATTCCTTTTATTTTTAATTTCCCTCTCTATAGCAATCAAAGGCTCAAATGACTACTAATATTGATCATTGGATTCAATTATCTTTTCTTTAAAAAAAATATTAAATTATAGCCAATAAGATAATTTCCTAGAAAGCAAGTTTGGTATTTTCAAAATAAAAATAATGGAAAATTCTAAAGTATTTTTTCTACATGGGAAATATACTTTCATAAAAATAAATTAAGCTTTGAAAGTATAAAAGATTGATGGCCTAAATTTCATTAGAACTTTGATGGGTTTGAAACATGTAATCTATTAATTGTACACCCAAATAAGTTAGATATATAATAAAACTAATAAGCCTAAATTCCAACTTATATTTGCAAATTAAAATACATTATAATTTGATAAATCCAATTTATTTTCCTTTTATTCCTTATTGTCCCTTTTCTTGATAATGATAAATTTTGTAAAGTTTTGCTTTAAAAAAGGAATTTCAAGGTATTAGAGTATATAAACATAAGGGATATCATAGTATATTTCATGACCATATAAAACATGTTACATTCCTTAGCATGAGAGGTATCAGAGTAATTTATTAGTGTATTAGAACATGGTAGGAAAAATAACTCATGTAATATATCATATACCATTTAAGATTATAACACTTAAACAAATCATAGATCTTAAAGAAAAAATTTACAAAAGAAAATTGCATATTCTATTCTCCCTTTTTTGAAAATTAAATTATGTAATACATTATACATTATTTATGGGATGCTCCCCCTAAAACCATAATTTTTATCCTTAAAAAATTTACTTCCCCTAAGATCATGAGTACTTTGAAATGAAAATGAAAGCTATACAAATTCCATTCTCCATTATTGTCATTAACAAAATAAAATAGAAATAATAGTATCAAAGTAGAAATAAATTTGCAAACCCATAAGTAAAAAGTAACAAAAGTAACTATAACAAAGCAAAAGTAACAAAAAAAAAAGACATATTAGAGCTAAAAATAATTGAAATTGTGGTAATGAGAGCTAAATAGAGTAAAAAAGTTAGAGAAAACATAAATGAAATTTAAAAAGTGGAAAACAAAAAAATAGAAAAGGATTAAAACCAAAAAGAACATGTTAGTCAAGTCAAGAAAAATGAGGAAGATACTAATAATGATGAAAATCAAAATGTGAGATAAAGAAAAGAACATTAAAAAGCTTTGATAAGATCAAGTGAAAAAAAACTTGTGAGAATAGACAATTAGAAACATCCAAAATGAAAGGATGTAAAAAAAAGTGATGAAATCCTACATATAAAAGAGGTAACACAATAGATATAATAGATAACAGTAAATAACAAAGCCATATAACAAAGAAAAAAAACTATAAAGAAAAGAATAGTAAAGCTAATGATAAACATTAGTTAACCATTATAAATACTAGTTGTATTTGAAAAAGTATATGTAAAAGTAAAAGTTAAAAGCAATAGGCAACAAAAAGACATGTAACATTCTAACTAAAACTAAATAAAAGTGAATTGTCCTTGTAATTTTAGATGCATATGCAAAGATAAAAGTATTGCGGAACTATCAAACTAAACTATCTAAGGCTTCACTGAAGGCTTGGCTTGAGAAAGCAATAAGTCTAAGATAGTCTTATTTGTGACTATATATCTTGAAATCCATTATCAACTTTGTTAGAAAGCTTGGTAACATCTCTTTTAAGCTTTTCAAGCCTAGCTTTATTATTAGGCTTTGAATTTGATGGACTTGCTTGATTTGGCATAAGTGGAAGATAATGCATAGTTAAATAGTATGCTCTATAAACCATAGGATTAGCAAATAGGATAAGAGGATCAAAATATGCTTGACCAGAATATGATGGAGTGACATCTGATTGTGGTGGAATTACTTTGGTGAATGGAGTTGCTTTAGTAGGTTTGTCAATGTCATGGGATGTATGTTCAAAAGTGGCTATGGTTCGTAGAGTATAAGGTAAAGTTGGGATGATTTAGTTAGGTTGTTCTATCCAAATGGTCCATTATCTCAATTTATTGTCTTGAGTTGCAAAAAACTTAATGATAGTTAGGCAAAGATTACACTGGAGGAATGTTTGAGGTTTACCCATTTCTTTAAAGCACAACTTAACTAGGTTAGCAATAATGAAAAGATCTTCAAGTAAAGGTGGAACATAAGAAGTCTTATAGTTAAAGTATAATTGCAAAGGTTATAATCCAAGAGAACTCTAAGGTGAACTACTGCTACCCTCATACTTTATTATCACACCAGCATCCTCTAATGATTCAACTTCAATATTTATATGTTCAGAAAAGCTTGCTTGTTATGGATTTTCATTCACTTCTAATTTCTCATGAGGTAAAGCTCTCGAAGGATCTTCTTCATCCAAATTTTCATCATTAGCTACCATATTGGTTTCTTTTGATCCTTCTTCTTTTATATTTGTTAGAGGCTCACACTATACTTCATTCACCTAGTTTTGTGTTTCAATAAGTTATTCTTCCTTCTTCTCTTTTTCCATTTCTTCCTCATTTTTTTCTTCCATTTCTATTTTCTCTTTTTCTTTTTGTTCTTGTTCTTCCTTTTTATCCATTATATTAAGTTCTTCTTTTAATTTTCAAATCTCTTCTTCCAGCCTCCTACTTCTTTTTATGCCTATTTCAATCTATATCTCAAGAAGCCTATTTATATAATTTTTATATACAGTTTCAATTTTAGATTCAATACAAATTATTTCTACCAATTCTTCAAAAAATGAATTGCTTATTTGTAGCTCAATTATTTTGTTTACTTTTAGTTTTCCTAGCTTGACTTTATAGTAGTTCAGCAATTTTCTAACTTGATTTCTTTCTTTCTTCTGCAGTTTCCTATTTCTTCTTTTCATTCTTTCTACTGTTACTTCCAAGTTTCATAATCTTTGGAGCTTTTGCAACTTTTTTCATTTCTCTTGCTTTTGTCTCTCTTGGATCTTCCTATAATTTTCTTTTACGTTTTCTCTTGTCACCTTCCTTCTTAGATTTCTTTCTACTTGCTTCTTAATTTACTTCTCTAATATTAATTCCATTACTAATGGCATCCAAATTGAACTAGTTTGCTCTTGTTTATTGATTTCTTCTTTTCCTTCACTTTATTTCTTCATTCTTCCTTTCTTTTTCCAATTTCTTTAAGAAATTTTTCATTACTCTTCTTCTTTTTTCTCCATGAATTTTAGCAGAATAGTTTTTCAAGTTTATAATTTTTCTATTCATATTTGTAGGAAGCTTAAATTATTTGCTAATGTTAATTTTTTCAACCAACTATCATTCATTATATTACCTCTTATAACTAAGGGTAACCATTTTTAACATGAGATGATAACTTAACACAAATATGACATAAGTTACATAGGTTCAAGTTAACCATAATCTAGTTCAGGTCATACATAGGTTGACTCGTTTGCATGAAAAAGGAAAAAATATGTTAGGTTTAAGTCAACCCGTTGTAACCCATTTATTTTACACATGTTGATGATTGGGTCAACTTAATTTTACACAAGCCATGTAACTTATTATAACATTACTAAATTATAATTATTAATTTATAGATAATAAAAATTAACTAAATAATTATTATCATAATTATAATTTGTATAATTATGATTATAAGTTTATAATGATAAGCATTATATAAGAAATATTATTTACCAACCATAAAATTGAAAAAGCCAAATGGACTTTCATAACTGACAAAATAATATTATTTTATCTACTAAACAATTATATAAGACATATGTTATTATCTACCAAACTACCAAAACTTCACAATACAATTTAATTATTTTAAATAAAAATAAAACTTAAAATTAAGAAAACCTAAAAAGTAAAGTGAATCAGTACCAATTAGGAAATTACCAAACATAAACAAAAAGATTCTCAGTCACAACTCAAAAAGCAAGGAAACAAACCTTAAGTTGCAATTATAGCCATAGTCACCTTCCCCCATTTGGCAATTCAAAAATATATAGCTACAATTGTGACTTATGAGGTGCAACACTTAGTCAGCAACATAGCAACATTACAATAACACCATGGTAGCAAGTTTCAACAATCTTAACTCAATATCTTATTTTATATAAAGTCCAAAGTTCTCTAGTAAGTTTTTTGATGAGTTCAAATTGGCTTAATTGTTTACATTTGATTATAATGATTAGCCTGGTAGCATGGTACCATGAGTAACTGCAATATTTGAACTTTGAAGTTAAAAGTTAATTGGAATAAGTTTTTTATGCTTTATCATTGATGGTGGTGAATATTTCACCAGAAAATTGGCATCTTCTAAGTCACCAAAAAACTTTTTCCATGCCATCAGTAATTGTAATTTCTAGACAGTAGAATATACTAAATACCATAATTTGTTAATTTTTCTTTAGTAGTTTTTCCTTTTTTGTGATTGACAATCAAGTAAATAGGGGAGCACTTTTAGGTTATATTATGTAAATGTTGTAAAGGAATATGATACTTTCTAAATATATACTATAATATCTTCAAAATGTTATTTTTACTTTCCAATTATCTTATTCTTTTTGGCATAGGTTTGGTATTCCACGAATTTAAAAGAGGGCTAGCTATGAAATATTTGCTATAAAGGTGTGATGAATTTATTCTTTTTCTTATTTAATATCTACCTTTTACAACCATATACTTCAATTAAGATTCCCTCTTTAACTTTTTGGGAAAGGAAAAACCCATATCTATTAATTTGAATGATGATTTATAGGGGTATCTTTATGCGAGATATTGGACAATCTTTATTCTTTGTAATTATATTTAATTTAACAGGTATTAAAAAACCTTCATAATCATTTCATGTCATAATAGTTAGGTTTTAAACAAAGGAAATTCAAATGCAAGCTTTTTATATGTTCAATTATGGTTTGTTTAGATAAGGTAGAATGTATGAAAAGGAAAGGGACAATAGTTTTATTGACAAATAATAGATTATCCTTATTTAATTATTTACTAGTTCTATTATATAATAGAATTTTGATCCTTGCCAATGCCATTATATTGGAGATGCCTATGGTATACTATGTGATATACTGATGTTATTTAATTATTTACTAGTTACAATGACTTCTTTCTTAATTGTTATATACAAATGAATTTAGATAGTATAGTTTAGGATTTTGATGCAACTCCAAAGTTAGATGATTAACTTCCAACTATCAATGAATATGACGAACAAAGAAAATAGGAAGAAGTTAAGGGTTTAAAGACTATTTTAGAAGCAAATGGAAAGCATAAAAGGAAGCACACTTCTTCTATTTGAAAATTTTTTGATGCATTTTGTAAGGCAAATGGAATGAAAAGGGCAAAATATAAAGCTTATAGGTAAATATATATTGCTAAAGGTACATATGGACCTAGTAACATGAAATGACATATACCAAAATGTCTAAGGCTAGAGACATGTGACATTGCTGAAATAGTTATTAGTGCAGAAAATGGGCAAATGGGATTTGTTGCAATTAAATTTGATCTTGACATATTTAGAAAGTTATGGATTGCTATAATTATAAGGCATGATTTACCTTTTCAATTTGTTAATATATGAAGGCATTGTGACATTTAATTATGCTCGTCTTGAGATAAAACTTTGTCCAGAAGTACATGTTGGTCTAATATTTTGAAAATGCATTTAAAAGAAAAGGTTAAGGTTAAATCTTTGCTAAAATTAATTCCCGATAGAATTTTATTAACATTTAATTTGTGGAGCTCTAAAACTAAAGATGGTTATATTTGTTTGACTGCTCATTTCATTGAGAAAGATTAGGTGTTGCATAAAATGATTTTGAACTTTTTTTCATGCTTCCTTTATATAATGGCATAAGCTTGTATGAGAAAATGTCTAGTTTATTATCTTAATGGGGAATTAAGAAAAAAGAATTTATTTTTACTTTGGATAATGTAAGTGCTAATAAAGGTTGCATTGATTTGTTGACAACACAGTCGAATTGGACAATGCATTTCTTTGTGATGGTGAATATTTTCACATTTGATGTTGTGCTCATATACTTAATCTTATGGTGCAAGATGGACTGAAAGAAATTGATGAATTAGATTGTATGATTCGTGAAAGTGTCAAATATGTGAAAGGTGCACAAGCTAAAATGTAAAAATGGAACGATTTTATTAAGCAATCGGGATTAGATGGGAAAAAAAGCCCAAGGTAAGATATGACTCTTAAATGGAATTCAATCTTCCTTATGATGAAGAGTACTTTATTTTATAAGCATACTTTCCAACATTTGGAAATACTTGATTCTAATTACACTTGTTGTCTATCTAAAAATGAATAAGATAAAGTGGAAAGATGAATAAGTTTTTTGGAGTTTTCTATGAAATCACTTATGTTTTTTTCTAGAACTAAGTATCTTATTTCAAACTTGTATTTCCTTTTTATTTTCATGGCTCCCTTAACATTAAAGTAACATATGGAAGGTAAAGATCAGTAGTTGAAAAAAATGGCTACTCTAATGTTTGGAAAGTTCTAAATGCATTAGGCTAATTTTAGTAAAATATTATCGATCGTAGTCCTATTGGATCCTTTATATGAAATTTAGCTTGTGGACCTTTGCTATAAGAAGCTTGATAGGATTAACAGTTTTTTAAATTTACAATTGTTTGAGATAAGCTTTTTTTTTTTCCTTTTTCAATTAGTATATGTAAAGTTTAGCCATAAGGAATTCTTCTTTAACTTTAATAAAGGTATCATACTTTAAGTGGATAGGAGTCTTTTAGTTAAAATATAAGAGATGTAATAAATGTAAGTTATTGTTCCTTGTTTGTTTATAGTTAATTGTCATTATTATAAATTCATTTTAATTGTTGTTTCAATGAATTGCTTTATTCAAATGTAGGAATTTAACTCTTTTGAAAATGAGGAATTTTATGGAAATGCTTTAAAGTTAAAGTTAGAACTTTATTTAGATGAAGTTGATACAAAAACTCAATTAGATATCCTCTCTTAGTAGAAAGCAAATCAATTTCGATACCCTCAACTTTCTTTTGTGGCTTATGATGTGTTGAGCATTCTTATTTCAGTAGTTACCTTAAAATTAGCTTTGTGTGTCGGAGGATGTGTTCTTGATTAATTTAGAAGTGCCCTTAAACCTAAATATGTTGAAGCATTAGTTTGCACTAGGGATGGACTTCATGGATATACAACAAGTATATTTAAAAATATGAATTTATAGTAACTTACCTTAGTTTATCTGCTAGTTAATTTTTTAGTTGTTATGACATTATAAAATCTTTCTAACCAAACTTGGAGGAGTTCTTTAAAGACATAATGAATGTGGAACTCAATAAAGAATACAATGATTTAAGATAATGCTCAAGTAATATTTATGGTGATCCTTAAAGTAAGGTTAGTAAATTTTTTCTTCTTTTGTTATTCAATATTTGTTCTTTCAATTATTATAATTAATTTTTATATTTTTTTTTACTTTGTGAGAAGAAGATTAAGAATAAAATTGTACATTGATTTATTTCAAATTCTTTTTTAGATAAAAATCATAAATTATAGATAGAATCAAGCGATTCTTGTTCATTGTCACAAGTTTCTTTTAATATATTTTCATGCACTTTTGGCTAGAAGCACTTGTAGCTAATCATTGATGCATTCAATTTTACAGTTTACATTGTTTTTAGTATATTAGAGAAAGTAACTGACATCTCTTGAACATTACTAGCTTATCTTCAATGAAAAAAAAATATACTTTATGTACAACATCATAGACCTCATGGTAATAATGTGTGATATTCATCCATTGGCCAATATGTATTTTAATCATTAACTCCATCTGATGAACATAACTTGTGTTTTGTAATTATTAAACTAATGGAAGTAGGTATGTATCTAGTGGTAAATAGTTTGATTGTAAATTCATTACAATGATTTTATTAAGTATGATTTGATAAAATCATTTTATTTTCAATATAATTTACAAAATTAAACTTGTAATATAAATATTTCTTTTGTAGGTAGAATTGTCATAGAGAAGAATCACCAAGAAACAAAAGAGGTTCAAGAGTTCTAAAATGCAACATCATCATTGATCATATATTTATTAGTTGGATTTTCCTTTAAATGTTAGTTTGCTAGCTTTTATTAGTGAGACTTTCCCTTGGATATGTGTATCATTTAAATATATATATATATGTTAATTATGTAGTTAGAATTTTGAACTTTGAATTTATTTTGTAGTTAAATAGGTTGATAATCAAGTTCGTATTAGATGGGTCATATACTCATGATTTTTAAAACTTCAAGTTAAATACGTTGTGTCTTAATTTGTGTAAACGGGTTCCACATGATTCAGGTAAGGCGGGTCATGTCATGTCAACTTATTAATAAACTGGTTGTGTCATGTCAACCTATATAATTAATCATGTTGTGCCAGGGTTTATTATAAATAGGTCCAAGGCATACCTCAACCTAACACGAACATGACCCATTAACACAAATTACCACCCCTACTTGTAACTCCCTTTTTACTAAGATATAACCACCTCAAAGTATTTTAAGGATTTTGGTAATTATCATACCATATCTAATATGTGCATTAACTTATGACTTGATAGATATAATCTGCCTAATTATCAAGTATCCTAAATTTATTTTATATTTCATTTCAATTGCCCATAAGAAGAAAGTTTCAAAATTACTCATATTACTTATAGAACTTTCTTTAAGGCACAAAACTTTTGCAAATATAGTAATGCAATACCTTTCGATTCATAATCATCTCATTAGCCAAGAGAGCCTTTTTTATATTATAGTTTCCCAATTTTTAAACCTAGTTCTTGAAGTTGAAACTATTGTCATCCTTGATAATTTTAATCAAGTTCACTTTGGTCCTTCATTCGATGTACCTAGTAGGTAGTTCATTAGTCCTAAGCTTATTCTTTGTTTTTCTTCATTAACAAAGATAAGCAAACCTTTATCATCCTTTGAAGATTCCACATGTGTATAAAAGCTTGTTATGCTTTTTGTATATTAGTTCATTCCATTTTGAGAAACTCTTGCCATTGTATTTCCTTTAACCATTTAAAGTCTTTCACACCTTTGTTTTCCAGAGATGAAACATCCACCTTTTTAGATTAGACAAATCTCTTTCTTTTGAAGTCATTGTTATATTTCCTAATTGCAAACTCATCCTTAAAATCCATTTTGTTGAAGATTTTAGATTGCATTATTTTCAAAGGTTAAGGAAAATGTGAGTTTTTGGAAAAACAAAGACAATGTTGCAGTGGATGTTTAGCAAAAAGATGAATAATTGGTTTGTGATAGAAAGGGCTATTGATTTTGATTAGGTAGCTTCGTAATTTCTCGGTTAGAAAGTCACAAGTTTTGGCATTAAGAAGCAAAGAGTTGAATTAGTTTTAGGTTTCTAAAATAAAGAGAAATGAGAACTAGCTTTTGAGCTTAGGGAATGTTGTAGTGTTGGTGAGACAAATTAAAAGAAAAAAAATCTTAGTATGATGTAGATTCATAAAGTACCTCATAGGATTTGATCAAATCATTCTTATTGAAGTAGTTAGTGATTAGTAGAGCATTTGGAGAATTAAATTGCACTTTAATTGGAATTAACGGCATTAACTATGTTTAGGAAGAAGATAAAAGTATTTGCAAGTACGAGATGATGGGACATGTAATAGTAAATTTAGTGAGAATGTCCTTTTGGCACCATGGCAATGTTTGGACACAATCTAGAAAATTCAAATTTTTGAATTTCAATTACTTCAAGCCTTTTACAAGCCAGGGACAACAGTGAGCTTGTTATCTCGCAACCCTATTGTTATTTTCCAATAATTCTAGTCATATTTCTAACTAATGATGCATGTGATGTCATATAGGCATACATAACATATAAATCACAGATAGGGTAATTTAAATCTATTCAAAACTAACTATACTAGCAAAACCTATCTTCATGTAGTGGTTTAAAGATATCCATTAATTAATTTTTTACTATTTGTAAATTCAAGTAGGATATTTGCTCTAAGTACATGATCTTTTATGAAGTAATGTTTCATTTCAATGTTATTCCTTGAATGCTAAATAGAATTTTTTGCTAAATTTATTACACTTGTATTATCACAATAAATTAGAAGAAAGGGCCATAATCTTCAAGTTATCTTTTCATCCATAGAACTTAAGTGCAACAATTTCCAATTGTCATATATTCTACTTTAGCTATTGACAAGGCAACTAAAGCTTACTTTTTGTTATGTTATGATACAACTCTTTAACTTAGAAATTGACATGCTCCACTAGTGCTTTTCCTAATAAATATCTAAAACCCATAGTCCTTATTTCCTAATAAATATCTAAAAATTCTTTTAACATCACACAAATGAGATTCATTAAGATTTGATTGGTATCTAGCATATATACAAATATTGAACATAATATTAAGTCTACTTATGATTAAATAAATAAGTGAATCAACCATATCTTTATACTGCTTTCATTAATTAGTTTACCATTTTCATCTTTGTCTAATTTTGTGGATGGATTCATAAGAGTGTCAATAGCTTTTATATTTTACATCCTAAATTTTTTAATAGCTTATTTGTATATTTTGCTTAATTTGTGAATATTCCTTCTTTTGTTTGCTTTACTTGAAGTCCAAGGAAAAATGTGAGTTCTTCCATCATACTTATTTCAAATCCATCTTTTATTAGATTTGAAAATTCCTTATACAAAAGGTCATTAGTGGATCCAAAAATAATGTTATCAACATGGATTTGGACAAATAGTATATCATGCTTGATGGTTTTAATGAAAAAAGTTATATCTACTTTGCCTCTTGTAAAACCATTTTTACAAAGAAATTCATTAAGCCTTTCATACCAAACTCTTAGAACTTGTTTTAAACCACAAAAAGGCCTTAGTAAATTTGAAAATATAATTAGGCTTTTCTTCATTTTCAAATCTAGAAAGTTATTTTATATAGACTTTCTCATTTAGAAAAGCACTTTTTATATCTATTTGATAAAGTTTGAAAATTTTTAAGCATGTAAAAGATATTACCATTCTTATAAATTCAAGTCCACGAATGGGTGCTTAAGTTTCATCATACTTGAGATAGATCTCATTTTCATACCTTGAAATAAATCACTAATTATAAATTCATTTGGATATCTCAAGTGATTTCTCCATTCTTTTAGTAGACTTCCTTTATCTTTTTGAGGTATATGTTGATGCTTTTTAAGTTGACTATCATCAATTTCATCCTATTGTTCCAGATAGTAATCATCTTGTTCATTTTCAAAGATCTGGTTAAGATAGAAACCTCTTTGTTCGTTTGGAGGAAGAGTCTTGGATTATTTTTCTTTGGTTATTTTAGGTTATCCTTTAATGGTTACTCTTTTAAGATTATTTGAGATTCATCATCATCTTTCTTTCTTAAAAAATGCGTTAGATTCATAAAAAAATATGCATAATTTCTTTAATTATGAAGATTCTTTTATTGTATACTCTACATGCTTTGCTTGTGTTAATGTACCTAACAAAAATTCCTTCATCATTTCTTGAGTCAAATTGTACAAGGTTATCTTTTTCATTATTTAAAATAAAATATTTATATCAAAAGGCATGGAAATAACCAATATTAAGTTTTCTTTCCATCCATAACTCAGAAGGAGTTTTTATCAAAATGATTCTTATGAAGTAGTTATTTAAGATATAACAAGATGTATTAATAGTTTTAACCTAAAAGTATTTTAGTAAATTATTTTCACAAAGCATGTGTCAAGATCCACTTCTAATTATGATCAGCACAAATTCCATTATCGGATTCCATAAGCCTTAATCAATTTTTACTCTAACTATCTAGCAGGAGTTTCCAAATTTTAAAGGATTTAAAATTTTCTTTCAAAATTTTGCAAAAAATCAGACAAAATTTTTCCTATTTTTAAACACTTTTGAGAGTCACATGCTCTATAACTCAAATTTGTGTTGTCTTTCAGATGTGGTAGTAATCACACATGTACATAATATACTACATTTTCAAATTTATATACAGATAAATGATTCAATATATCAAATATTGAATTGATACCAATTTTATTTTCAAATTCTATTCTTAGTTTAAAAAGAATTTCAACTGTCAAATCCTTAATCCAAACTATTTTTACTTCTCTAAGAATGTAATAAGTTTAAATATACTCACCATAACCTAAAAACATTGAAAATACAACAAAATGAGTTATAAGAATTTAGTGAACATATATTTACTAATATTTGACTAAACATTCACAAGTTAAACATGTATTAAATTAAAATATTAACAAACTCATATTTTCCTATACTTTTGAAACATGTGAAACTATACCCGTAACAAAGTTCTCCTGCATATAACTCGATACTATAAACTACCTATTCCGAGTAAATATCACAATCTCCATTAAGGCTAAACACATAAATTTTCATAATCACATCAAATCAAATAATAGTAATCAATCATAGATAATTTTCAATATCAGATCATATCACGCATGTAATTATCACAACCATGTATGTAACCACTTTCTCATTTCAAAGCCATTTCTATGCTTTCTTAATTACTTGTCAGGAATTTCTAATTCGACTCTCAAATTAACCTTATATTTACCACAACTCTTTGTTGGGGATTTTCCATTCAACTTCCATGCTATTGGCCCCATCATATTTCCAATTCAGTACTACTCACAGCATAATTCACACTATAAATCTTAATGTATAAGTAAGTAGAAAACTCAATCAAAATCTATCAATAGTTAGAAATATTACTATTATGCTTTCAATGCGCACTCTAATAATTTAATATTTATTTAAAAAATTAGTTATTCTTATTTCATAATACTAAATTTACATATGAATATATATGTGTGAACAAGAAATCTATATTATCAGGTAAAAGAATATAATTCACAATATTCAAATTATCTTTTAATAAGATATTAAAAAGTGGTGTGATATATACGTACTTGAAATTGTCTTTCAATTGTGAAGATTTTTGACTCTTCATTTTCACCTTTTTCAAATTAGAAATTACAATAATAAATTTTTAATCACAAGGCATTACTTATTTTCTTCTCAAATATTATAATTTCATACCCAAAATATAATACATTATAATTCGCCAACTTCTTTCTATGTTCTATAGTCAACTTGTAAAATCAAAGTATACCACCTAATTATCCCAATTCATTAACTTCCTTTATTTCTAAATATTTAATTACAAAAATGAAAATGTCATTAGATTGTAATTCTTCGAATCCATACAATTTAAATATAGATATCAACACTTGTTGATCCATAACATAATATCTTTATATTATTTGTTATTTATCTTAGTTCTTGTTCTAGATCATGATATATTAATGGTTTAGTTTGTTTACTTCTTTAATTTTCAAGGCTAACTCATAATAATCAATACATGTAAGAAATTATAGTTTAAAGTCCTTGAGAGAATCCACTATCATCATTGTATACAATTACACACCTATTTTTTCATATTTTAACCTTTCATAAAGGATCGGAAAATTACTTTTGTTAAAAGCTCTTATCTTGAAAATATAATTATATTTTTAACATATTAATTTAATACCTTTAATTATAAAATCTTTATTTTATCAAGACTATATCAATTATCCAAAATAAGATGAGAAAATTGAGAGTTTTCCAAATCATATTCAAATCCTTAGCACATTGAAATATTGAACTTTCAAAATACTTTAATCATATTATTTTAGCATTCTATATTATGAAATTCTTAATTTTCAAAATCACTAATATATGCTTGTACTTATTCACAACTTGATTTTTTAAAATATATATTTACTATTGTTAATATTATAAGATATTACTCTACATTGGTTCTGCTCCTATTGTTTAAACATTTTATAGTATAATATACCTTTATAAGTAAAACAATTCAACTTTTATGCTCCAGACTGACTTTATTTGTTCGAACTTATCGTTATAGAGCACAATAACTTTAAATTTTAGAAGCACCATCTTCTTTTTCAACAACACATAAAAATGGATTTTCTTCAAACAACTCAAATCATAAAAATAAATAAAATCTAGTATAGAAATGTTTTATGGCTGCCGGAGGACGTTACCGTCGCCCAAAAAGCACCGAAGATGCACCGGAACTCATCGAAACACCTTTCGCTGGAGTCTGCCTACCCGAGCTACCACATGAAGAACTCGGCATGCTGTTGCTCGCTACGCTATTTGTGCTCGCCACCAAACAAAGGAGGAGTTGATTGCAGGAGAAATGGCACCTGGTAGCGGAAATCGAAATTGCAAAAAACAGGACAGGGATCGGAAGAAGAGGTGTGGCCAAGGAGAACAGAGACGGGGGAGGCTTCCGAAACCCGTTCGGAAAGAGAGGATACCCCCGAAGTGGGAAAAAGCTAGCCAACTGAAAAAATAGCGAAAGGCGGTGGGATCCAGGAAAGGACAGCTACTGTCCGAAAGGTATAAAAAGAGGGACGGCAAAAATAGCACCAAAATCGAGAGGCAGAAGAAATTAAAAAAATAATGAGCTGCAGCTGGATGTTTACTAGATATGTCAAAATGGGTTGAATTTAATGCATTGATTTAGATTTGATATAATTTTGATAGGTCTGGGATTAGAACTGGTATGAAAAATAATAATAGTAACTCGACCTGATAAGGGATTGAGATTGATCAGCTCGACCTGGTAAAGGATTGAAATTGGTAAGTGTTAATCCGTCGAGTTATTAAGTTAATCCGTTAACCTGGTAATAATAATAAGTAATAAATAATTAATTTATTATCATATATTTAATTTTTATATAGATATTAAAATAATAATTTTGATATATTAAAATTAAACTTTAATATATATAATATTAAAATCATATATATGAGTAATATTAAATAATTTTTAATGTTAAAATTAATAAATTTAAATATTTAATATTGTCAATATATATTATATAAATTTATCAAAATAAATAATTATATTAAAATTTAAATTAATACTTTAATATTAAAATTTTGAATTATTTAAAAATTTTAAATAAATAATTTTGGTATTAATTTTAAATATATTATATACATATATATAATATAATACATTATTATCTATCTTTATTATTATATAAAAATTATTATAATTATTTTTATTAATATATTATATAAATAATTATTTATTTATATATTTGTTAATATATAAATTATTAAATATATTTATTTTTATATAATACATTGGCATTGATCAATATATATTTAAGAATATATATTTATTTATTAAATAAAATAAATATATTATTATATATTATATATTTATATATAATAAAATAAATTTTATATTATAAATTTATATAATACTTTGGCCTTGATCAATATATATTTAATAGTATATATTTATTTTATTAAATAAAATAAATATTTATAATAAATATATAATATAAAAAATATATAAATATATAATATATAATAATATATATTTATTTTATTTAATAATATAAATATATAATATAAAATCCTTGTTTAATATAAAATTTAAATTTTTTTATTAAATGTATATATTATTAAATGCAAATTAACACATTTATCAAATCTTAATAATATATATTTATTTTCATATATAATAATATGACTTATTGATATATATAATAAAATTTTAAGTCATAATAATATATAATTATATTTAATAAATAATAATAGATTTTAATTAATTAATAATTTAAAATTAATAATAAATAAAAAATTAATATGATAATAATAATAAAATGTAATAAGTTATAAAAATTCACCTGATAAATATTGATCTAGGATTAGGATTGAGATAGGAACTGATACTGTAGCAACCTAATTTGAAACCGACTTAATAAAAAAGTAGTCTGACTTGAGACTGACCCAATGTACAATTTTTTCCCATTAAGTTTGCCTGGTCGGGTTGGGTTAACTCGTTTTGACAGGTTTAATGTTTATCCAAGAAAATGAAATAGACAATAGAGTAAGAAGAGGCGGTGGACTCTTTTGGAAGGAGAGAGCACGAGTTTTTGAAGAAAAATAGAAGAGAGGAAGTGCAAAAAAAAAATCAACTATGATCTTTGATTTAGTGCATCTTACCTATTCTGAGCCCACCCTATGATCAAATCTCAGTCATCCTTTTGTTTGACTAAAACCCATTTTTATAAGAACTAATTTATTTGAAATTCCAACTCAACTTTATTATTTCTAATTTTTCCTCAATATAATATATATTTGTAATAATTTGATAAATTTAGAATTTCTAAAATAACTATTTTGAATATTCCTCAATTTCCAAAGATAATTTATAAAATACAAATAAATCATTTCATAAATTCTTGCACTCCCAATCACTAAAATTTTTTCAATTTATGAGAAACTCTTTGCATAGAAATTATTTTAATCTAATTTTAAACCATTAATAGCTGTACATAAAAATAAATAAATTTTCAAATATTATCATAAGCATAATTTATATTCCCAAACTATTATTATGGAAAATAATTTAAAATTAAATACTAATTGAATAAATAAATGGTTATCCACAAGTGTCAAAATTTATAAAATTATAATTTAGACTTGGGATATTACAGCATGTGTCTAGCTATATCTTGTAATATCCCATTCTTTCTTTCCACAATGTCATTTTGTTAAGGATTTCTAAAACAAGAAAAGTTATAACCAATGTCATTTTTATCACAAAAAATTTTAAATTTTTTATTTTCAAATTCTTAACCATGGTCACTTCTAATATTGATGTTGCAAACACCTTTTTCATTTTGAGTTTTCTTACAAAATCTTTTGCATATTTCAAAAGTATTATTTTTATATGCAAGAAAATATACCCAACTATATCTAGAGAACTCATTAACAATCACCAAACTGTATCTTTTTCCTCTAAAGCTTAATGTTTTGATTTGACCAAATAAATCCATATGTAGAAATTCTAGTGGTCTTGATTTTGAAATCACATTTATAGGTTAGAAAGATAATTTTACTTGCCTTGTTAACATGCATCATATATATGAACTTTTTCAAAATTTATTTTTGGAAGACCTATTATTAAGTCTTTCTTTAAGAGGTTTGAAATGAGACACAGATTAATAAGAGCAAGTGTTCTATGCCATTGCCAACTTTCATCATTAATTAATATAAGACATTTTAAAGAGTTTGAAGAAATATCTTGGATATTTAAACAACAAACATTATCAACTCTTTTTCTAGTAAAGCAAATATTGTTTTTCCTTTTTATTTTGAATAAAATAATGTGAAGATTCAAAAATCACTTTGTAGCTTTTATGACATAGTTGGGTAATAATTAGGATATTATGTTTAAACTCATCAACCAAACTAACATTATTAATAGAAGTGAAACATATATCTACTTTACCTATACTAATGATTGTGCATTTTGTGTTATCTTTAAGTGTGACAAATCCACAATTTACAAACTCAAGAGATGAGAATTTACTTCGGTCTTTGGTCATGTGCCTTGAATATTCACTATCTAAAAATCAATCATCTTATTTAATTATGGATTTAAGACACATATGCAATAAAAGATTAATTTTTCTTAGGTACCCAAATCTTTTCGGGTGCTTGGAGGTTAGTCAATACCTTTTTTTTATCATTTGGTTCTTTAGGCATTCAATCTTGATTTTTCTTTATAAACATTCTTTTTTTCAAATGGCTTGAAAAGATAGTATGCTCTTTATCTACATAATAATTACAAGTTACATATAATCTTGATGAATGAGAAGCTTTCATAAAAAAATTATTGTAATGTTTGTCACAATGTGAATAAAGATATCCCAAACCTTCTTTTCTCAAAGAATATTTTTCAATACCTAAAATATTACCTAAATTATTCTTTCCTTTGAAAAATTTAGCAAAAACATTTGTTAAAGTATTCATCTTCCTTTAAAATTTTTCTTTCTAAGATTTGAAGATTAATGCTCTAATTTGGATCTTATTTTATGATTTTCTATTTTTAAAACTATAATATGTTTTTCTAAAGCTTGATTTTCTTTGTTTGAAATATTTTTTTTTTAGCAAATATTGTTTTTCTTTTTCTAATTTTTCAAATGATTTTTTCATAAAATTAAAGTTATTTTTTATAACTTTATTTTCTTCTATCAAGGTTTTAAGAACTTTATTATTATTTTTCAAAGTTTTCAAATTATTTATCAAAGTTTGATTTTCTTTTTCAAGTGAGTTTGAAATTTATTTTTCCTTTTTAAGAAAATTATTTTCTTTTGTTAAAATTTTATTTTGTTCTTTTAGAGAAAAATATTTATTTAAGATTTTATGAAAATTTTTCATTAATTTATTTTAAGATAAAAAACATTTAAATTTATCATTTATTATCTCATTATCTTCTTCACTTTTGGCCATAAAAGTAGTAGTTAAAAATGTCATCTACTTCTTCTTCTTCTTCTTCTTCAACCTTTCTTCAGATGAAACATCTTTTTCATCTTATGTTGCCATCATAGTCTTCTGTTTCGTTAATTTCTTTAGAGGGCTTCTTTTTTGTCACGACCCATCGTAACTAATATGGATCCTATTATCAATTTCCACCTTAACACCTTTTTTTACTCTTTTTATTTAATGGAAGTTTCTAAATTCTAAAAAAAACTTAAAAATTTATTCTAAAATTTTTGTGAAAAAATAGATAAAGTCTTTCATATTTTTGGATACTTTCAGAGGCCAAACATCCTAATAACATAGAACTTGTTTTTATCCAGATACAATAGAATCATATACATACACACAATACATCACACTTTCAATTTTATACACATACAACAATTTAGAACATCAAATGATTCAACAATTCTTTATATGAATATAGGTTGCATTCCCAATTGTCAAATTTTTAGTAAGGCGGTCTTCTTTCTCTATGGATGCTATAAGCTCAATTCTTAACCTGAAAACATTAGAAATTAAATGAATAAGTTATGAGAATTTAGTGAGTTTATAACTATCACTATGTTGCAGGTGATCAATTTTATATATAACAATCATAAGCTAATCAGGTATCAAATCAAAAGTAATAATAAACTCATTTCTTAAATTCTCTAAAATATACGAAACCATGTTCTAAAATAGGAGTTCACTTCCACAAGACTTAACTTCATTTCCTATAACATAATTATAGGAGCCCCAACTTTCCATTAGATCTCAATATTATATACTACTCATTTCGAGTAGGCATCACACACATAAACAACCATTGAGGCTCAAATACAAATAAATCATCATAATTAAATCAAGTCTTTGCAATCATGTCAAACAATGATATTCAAACACAAGCAGAAACTCAATATCATATAACATCAAGTACTAGTTATAGTAGCCATACATGTAACCACTATCTAATTTCAAGACCATTTTATACTTTTTTAATTATTCATCGAGAAATTTTCCATCCAGCTCTTAAATCAATCTCATGTCTTTCATAACTATTCATCAAAAAATTACTATCTAGCTTTTAATCATAATTCCGTTATTGTTCACAATTTTCATGATCATTGCTATAACACAATTCATAACTTCCAATGTTATTCATGGCTAAATTTGGAAATAGTATATATATAGAGAGAACTTGACTCTCAAATCACATTTTACACCATGGTTTCTAGTACAGATAGAAAGTTCAACCATAAACATTTGGTAACCATTAATAGCCTTATCATGCTTCCACTGTGCACGCTGATCCATTAACATACACATAAAAACATATATATACATACAAGAATATAAATTTAGTATTATCAGTGAGAAGAATACAATTCATAATAATTAAATTATATTTTATCTAGATAAAAATTTAGTGGTGAGATATATACTTACTTGACAATGTTGATCCACTCTTGAAAGCTTTAAGGCATCCACAATCATCTTTTTACCTTTTCCTCCTACTCACAGTTTATAGGAATAATTTATAATTACTTAAGTATTACTTATTCACTTTCCAATTATTTTAATTCTAATTTCATACCTTAATATACTAACAATCCAAGTCAATAAATTCAAATTAAGGATGCTATCATTTAAAAACTATTAACTTAAAGTTATACAAAGATAATAGATCCATTTTATTTCAATTAATCCTTCTAGATTATCTATTTCCTTTATCTCTAAATATTCATTCATAAGAGTGGAGATATGTCCTTAGATAATGATTTCTTGAATCCATTTAGTTTAAATGTAAATACTAGAATTTAATAAATTGAATATGTTCTAAATATACTATTTTGACACTCCACGGCACAATATCTTTATATCCTTAATAATCTTCAAGTTCCTCAGAATGAATAAATATATATATATATATATATATATATATATATATATATATATATATATATATATACTTCCATTAATGGGAATCCTTCTAGGTTCCTTTGCACTCATAGTATGTAGAGAGAAGTATGATGAATCAGACATTTATTTGATAATTCATTTATTATTATTATTTTTCTTTTTACTTTTTTCTGAGTTGGGTAACACCAATTTATAACCCAAGTAGGGGTATCTCTCTCTCTTGAGGTCATGTTAGGCTTTTTGACAATTAACATGAAACTTTATTAATATCCCAATTATGGACCACACACAATGCTTTAAATATGCTAATGCTAGGTCATTACCTAGAAATAATGCATTGTATGGCTTGAGTATAATGTTAAATAAGCTAAAACTACTGCATTGGCATCCAAATGTAGTGTTAAATAAGCAAGGGTCCTGATGAAAAAAATATTTATTATTTTATTTTCTCCTATTTTATGTCTCTTAGATGTTATATTTGCTTAATTTCACTTATTAGGCCTTATTTTATAATTTGTGGTTAATTTTATAATATTGTGAATTTATATAGTAAATATTGGATTTTGATACTATTTTTTTAGTTATACCTTGGGCTCTGGATATTGGATTGAGAAAAATTTTATATTTTACGAAAGCTTAAAGAGAGAACTATAACTTTTATATTTTGGTCCAAGCCCAATTTAGGCATTTTGGAGATTATATGTGGTTGAGAAATTGAAGTTTTGTTTCAATCCCAATTGAAGCTGCTTTTGTATTTAAACCATATCTGAAGTTATAGTAGTCCGATTAATATGAAATCATGGCCCAAATTCTCATAAGACATAGCCCTACAAGTTTTATGTTTATGGGTTTTCCAACGTACATTAATTTCATGGTAAAAAATTAGTTAGAAGTCAGACTTACAGGAATTCACTGATGTAGTTGTTGGATTTAATTGACTTATTAAAAATAGGTTTGGGCTTCTAAAAATTAGGAAGGCCCCATATTTATAAACCTAAGGAGTTGTTTGGTTCATATGGGAAATAAATTCTTATGAGAAGTTAAATTTCCTAGGAAGTTACTTCTTATGTAAACTTCCCAGGATGTTTTCAATGTTGTTTGGTTGACATGAAAGAAGTCACATTTCTCAAGAAATAGAAGTTACCTACGGGGAGTGGGTAAGTGATTTCCTATGTTTTATGCGAAATACAGTTTTCTATGAAGTTCTATTTCTTCCCATTTATGTGATAATAGACAACCAAATTACTCAATAATTTTCTATTTCTTAGGAAATACAACTTCCCATGTTTTTACTGCAAACCAAACGACTTCTAAGAAGCATAGAATTTAGATCCATTAAAGTTTTAGATTAATTAGGTTAAATAAATAGGGAGAAACTCATTAGACTTCCAGACTATTCACATAGACTCAGCAGCATAGTTTTTCTTTCTTCTCTTGTTTTCTTATTTTCAAGTCATGGAAGGCTAAAGACTTTTAGTTGATTCAAGGATTGTGAAATTCTTATCTTCAAGGATTATGAAGCTCTTATCTTCAAGGATTATGAGATTTTGATTAGTAATGTTAATTTCTTCCTATTAATTTTTCTCTTTCTCTAATTGTTTACATAGAATTATTGAAATTGCTTGTGTTAAGTACTGATTTGGTATAATTAGTACTCAATCTTGTGATTTCTATTCTTTTGCTATTTTAATATGAAATTATGATTGGTTAATCATGGTTTTACACGTTAGGGTAGAGCGTTAGGGGTTTGCTTTAGTGGTATCTAATTTAATTTTCTAAATCAATTGAATTCTATATATAAGTCAATTTTGATCTAGTTTAGGGATTATAGCAGTTACTTTATCTAACTACTAATCTTAATTAACTAAACTCTAGTTGGTAATCTAGCATAGGATTCATGGGTTATTCTAGGGGTTTCAGGTAATCCAAGGTTGAAAAATTAATTAGAACAATTAAACATTTCATGATATAGGATCAATCTACATTGAGGGCTATCATATCCTTGAATTAACTGCTTTTATATATTGAATTCTTTCTGTTTATTTACTATTTTACTTGTATATTTTGATTTTTTATTTTATTGTTATCATTTTAATTTCATGCAAACAACCCCCTAATTTTGCATTTTATTTTCATATCAAATTGTGCAATCAATTTTTGTATTCTACTTGTAAATTATAATAAAGAATAATATCAAGGGATCACTAGAGGTACTACTTGGTTTGTGCCACTATATTATATTATTTTTTTAGCAACTCAATTTTTAATATAATTTTGATGCATTGCAATGTGCATATTAAGTTCTCACATTCTTTTGGACGAATGTACGTAAAGAAGCTAGTCTAGAAGAGCATGATTAGGTTTGGTACTTGAAATATTGGTATGCTGATAAGTAAATCTTTGGAGATTGTGGACACCATGATTTAGAGAAGGATTAACATCATATATATTCAAGAAATTAAATGGGTTGGAAAAAGAGTTAAGGAGCTAGACATTATAAAATTTAAATTATGGTATACAGGGAAAGTTAGAGGAAAGAACAGAGTTAGTATTATTGTAGATAAGAACCAGAAGAAGAATATGGTGGATGTAAAAATAATTAAAGATAGGATCTTATTATTAAGTTTAATGGTTGCATAGGTGACTATTGATATCATTAGTGTTTATATACCACAAGTAGGATTGGAGGTACTTTTAAAGAAGAAGTTTTGGGAAGACCTAGAGGGGTTGGTTTAAAGAATTCCATAAGAAGAAAAGGTTCTTATTGAAAGGAACTTAAATAGATATGTTGGTAGTGAGGCAAAGCAATTTTTAAGAGTACATGGAGCATTTGGTTTTGGAGTACTAAATTAGAAGAGACAATTTATTCTTGATTTTTTGGTAAAATATGATTTCAAAATTGCAAACACTTATTTTAAGAAGCGGAAAGAGCATCTAGTTACATAGAAGAGTGGAACCTCAAGATCGCAAATTAATTCCTCTTTAGTAAGGAGTTCAAACAGAAGAGTTTGAAAGGATTGTAAAGTGATTTTGGGCAAAAGCTTTGCTACACAGCATAGGGTCTTAGTCCTTGATGTCCATTTTAAGACCCATAACCAGAAAAAATGATAAGTTATAAATCTAAGGATTAAATGGTGGTAACTCAAGGGTGAGAAATAAATAACTTTTAAGAGAATATTATTGAAGGAAGATAATTGCTAAGTACAAGAAAGTGCCAACCATAGTTAAAAGGTGATGACTAAGAGAGTCAGGACAACTGTTAAAGCTATCATAGGTGATTCAAAAAGTTTCAAATCAAAATATAAAGAATCTTAGTGGTGGAATGAAAGTATATAGGAAAAAATTTAAAAACAAAAAGGATTGTTTCAAATCTTACATATATTCAACAATGTTAAAAATTGAAAAAGGTATCGGAAGACTAAGAATGAGACCAAAAAGGCAATAAGTAAGACATGATTTAAAGCTTTTCAGGAGTTCTATCAAAATCTAGGAATAAAAAATGGAGAACGAAAGACTTGTAAGTTAGCTAAAAATAGGGAAAGGAAATTAAGAGATTTAGATCAAGTAAGGTATATTAAGGATGAAAATGGACAAGTTTTGCTCATAAATAAAGATATAAAAAAGAGATGGAAAAAGTACTTTTATAATATTTTCAATTACGAGTAAGGATTGACTAAGGATATGAAAGGATTAGAAATATAAGAGGATGAACAAAATTTAGCTTATTATTGCAAGATTTGAGTTAGGAACGTAAAAGAAGCTCTTAAGAATATAGATATTGATAGAGCCGTTGGTCCTGATGTTATTTTTATTAAAGTTTGAAAATGTTTAGGAGAGTAGGGCATCTTTTATCTCACTAAGTTATTTAATGAGATTATGAGATCTAAAAAAATGTTAAATGAGTGGAGGAGGAGCATTTTGGTACCTATTTATAAGAACAAAGGAGATATCTAAAACTATGCAAATTATTGAGAGATAAAACTCATGAGTCATACTATAAAATTATGAAAAAAAGTGATTGAGTATAGATTAAGAGACAAAACTCGGAATGTAAAGAACCAATTTAGATTTATGCTAGGGAGGCCTACAATAAAAGCTATCTATCTTTTATGGGTATTAATGGAAAGGTATTAGAGTTAAGAAAGAAACTTATATATGATTTTCATCAACTTAGAAAAAGCCTACGATTAAGTACTAAGAAAAGTGTTATGGAAGGCTTTGGAAAAGAAAGGAGTTTTGTAATATATATCCAAGTTATACAGGACATGTATGATGGAGTAACTATAAGTGTAAGAACTCCTAGATGTGAGACAAAAGACTTTACTATAAGGATATGTCTACATCAGGCTTCAGCCTTATGTCTTTACTTATTTAATCTAGTTTTAGATGTTCTTATTAGGGATATATAAGAGATTATCTCGAAATGTATGATATTTGCGGATGATATAGTGTTGATTGAGGAATCAAGGGAAGAGATTAACAATAAACTTGAGCTTTGGAGATAGGCATTGGAATTAAAGGGTTTTCGCTTAAGTAGGAGCAAGATAGAGTACATGTATTGCAAATTTAACAAGAAGTAAGATAAAAATGATTTGGAGGTCAGAATTAGAGAGCATGTCCTACCATAAGTGTTTAAATTTAAGTATTTAGGATCTATATTACAAAGTGTTGAGAAAATTAATAGAGATGTTACACACAGGATACAAGCTGGATAGTTAAAATGGGGAAAGGCATCAGGAGTTATTTGTGACTACAAAGTACCTACTAAGCTTAAAGGAAAGTTTTATCAGATTGTTATATGACCAGTTATGCTTTATGGTAGTAAATATTAGGCTTTGAAAGGACTATTAGGAATTTGGATTATCATATGCAGCGAAAATTCGAAATTTGATCCGAATTCTACCTAGGATCCATGTAAAAAAAAACATAAATCAATGATTAGGATTTTACCTATTGGGCATTCGTATTTTTACTAATCAAAACTTGAGAGTGGATGAATCAAACGCCGGCCGGAAGGTACAACGTCTCTACGGTATCCACACGGAGTGAACAATGACCTCTCACCCTCCACGAATCTGTTAGGATGCGTTTTTCTCTCTAGGAATTAGGATTGGATGTTTTCTGAGTGATTTAGGGTTTGTATGGAAGCTTTGAGCGTGTTTTTAAAGTGCTTCCCTCAAGTCCCTTTTTATAGAACTTAGGCAAGTCATAATCTTAGTCCAACTAGGATAATGCTTCCAAAATCCTAATCACATTTAACAACTCATCTTATCCATATCCTAGAGATAATGGGGAGATATAGGACTTATCTATTAATTATCTAATATTAGATAATAATATTATCTCATAATATAAATATCTTAATATTAAATAATTGCATATAGTTATCAAATATCAAAATAATATTATCTCATAATATATTTATCTAATATCTGATAAGATAATTATTTGATATTACTTTAATATCAAATAATATCACATAATATATATATATATATATATTACGTGAATTTATTATTCATAATAATATATATATGCATGAAAATAAGTCCAATTAATTAGATATTAATATAATTAAAGTCTAATTAATTATTGTCTTATTCCTACTCCTTTTGTGTGACCCTATAGGTTCTTACTACGTTGACAATGACTTATTATTGAGCCATAGACAGTAAGCGGTATCTAGCAATACATCACTGTCACTCAAGTAGTAAAAATGTCTATGATTTGACATCCACCTAATACATGATCAAAGTTTTGCATCATAACCCTTTTGTAATAATATTCAAATTGAACTAGAGGCATGGAATGTGTCATCCTCGTCAATGTTAAATTTATATTTCTTGATATTGAGTAGATTTAAAATAAATGATTAACATCACATATTAATTCAATTGAGCATGGCCATGCATTTCTAAGTCTCACTCAATCAAGGGGCCTAAGGATATTTCTCTTTTATACAAGAGTAACAAAATTCCATCTACATCACTCACTTCCTTCTGCACGATTTATGACACACCCAATCAATGCCCTACTTGTCATCCTGATTAAAGGTGACATAGGACAATATTAAAGTGAGTAATTCCTCATGTAGGGAACCGTAGTGACTTCAGGTCAAAGGTTTATGTGTATTTGTGATCATATGAGAATAACTTATGACACGTCTATCCATGTAATATTCTCATAATGGGTCAGTCCAGTACATTGTTCATTAGCAATATACTCATGTATTGACTTGATATCACATATCCATGATTCGTAATCATTAATCACTATACATGTTAGTCTCGATGTATTATTACTATCCTTTTTGTAATAATACTTGATTAGGGACATTTTAGGAATAGTGAAGCTATTCCAAGGATAATTATTATATTAAGTTATAAATTGCGCATAATAATAATAAAATTATAAAAATAAAATATAATAATTAAATTGCCTAAAATAAAACATAATACATTGTGTATAACTTCAATCATCTATATGATTGGTTCTAGGACATACACCAACAATCTCCCACTTGGACTAGAGCCAATCACTCATGTATCTAATACCAAGTGACATAGTATGACCATCATGCTTTTTCTGCGCTAAAGGCTTTGTCAGTGGGTCGGCAATATTATCATTAGTTAGTACTTTGCATATCTTCACATCTCCTCTATCGATGATTTCTCGAATGAGATGGAAGCGCCTAAGTATATGTTTGGATCGCTGGTGAGATCTGGGTTCCTTAGCTTGTGCAATGGCTCCATTGTTGTCATAATAAAGATCCACTGGGTTTGCAATGCTAGGAACAATACCAAGTTCAGTAATGAACTTTTTGATCCAAACAACCTCTTTTGATGCATCAGATGCAACAATATACTCAGCCTCTGTAGTAGAGTCGGCCACTATTTCCTACTTTGAACTCTTCCAGTACACAACACCATTATTTAGGCTAAATACATAACCTGACTGCGATCTAAAGTCATCCTTGTCAGATTAGAAACTGGTATCAGTGTAACCTTTTACAACAAGTTCTTCCTCTCCTCCATATATTAAGAATGAATCCTTAGTCCTTCTTAAGTACTTAAGGATATTCTTAACGGCAATCCAGTGAGGTTCACCTGGATTTGACTGGCACCTGCTCGTCATGCTTAAAGCATACGAGACATCAGGACGAGTACATATCATGGCATACATGATAGATCCAATTGCTGATGCATATGGTATCTTATTCATGCGATCCTTCTCGTCTTGTGTCGAAGGACACTAAGCTTTGGACAAATTTATGCCATGCAACATAGGCAAAAATCCTCTTTTAGATTCTTGCATGTTAAACCATTTTAACACTTTATCTATGTATGTACTCTGACTTAGGCCAAGAAATTTTCTTGATCTATCTCTATAGATCTTAATACCTAGTATATAGGTAGCTTCACCTAAGTCTTTCATCGAGAAACAATTCCCTAACCAAGTCTTTACTGTTTGTAGTGTAGGGATATCATTTTCGATGAGTAGTATGTCATCCACATATAATACAAGAAAAATAATTGTGCTCCCACTAACCCTTTTGTAAACACAAGATTCATCTTCATTTTTGATGAAACCAAATTCTTTGATTGCCTCATCAAAACAAAGATTCCAACTTCGTGAAGCTTGCTTTAATCTATAAATGGATCATTGTAGCTTACATACCTTTCCAGTAATTTCAGGAATGACAAAACCCTCGGGCTGTGTCATGTACACATCCTCGAGGAGCTTTCCATTAAGAAAAGCAGTTTTGACATCCATCTGCCAAATTTCATAATCATAGAAAGCTGCAATAACAAGCAAAATCTAGATGGATTTAAGCATGGCAACTGGGGAATAGGTCTCATCATAGTCTATACCATGAACTTACCTATAACCTTTTGCGACTAATCATCCCTTAAAGGTTTCCACGTTACCATCCATGTCGGTTTTCTTCTTGAAAACCCATTTACACCTAATGGGTTTTACCCCTTCAGGTGGATCAACCAAAGTCCATACTTGGTTAGTATACATGGAATCCATCTCAGATTTCATGGCCTCAAGCCATTTCTCAGAGTCTGGCCCTTTTATAGCTTCTTGGTAAGTTATAGGCTCATCTTGATCCATGAACAAAACATCGCCATTTTGAGTTACAAGAAATCCATATCTCTCGGGCTCATGGCGTATCCTACCAGACTTACGTAGGCCTTGTGTTACTTGAGCTAGTTCCTAACCCATAACATCTTGTGGTCTTTTTTCAGGCTCTATTATAGGTTCAGTGTTACTTTGTGACTCTTGCACTTCTTCGATTTCTACTTTTCTCCCACAGTTTTTCTTAAAGATAAATTCTCTTTCTAGAAAAATACCAGTTCATGCGACAAACACTTTGCCTTCACTAAGATTATAGAAATAGTATCCCTTAGTTTCCTTAGGATACCCTACAAAGTAGCACTTGTCCAATTTAGGTCCAAGCTTATCAGAAACTTGACGTTTTACATAGGCCTCGTAACCCCAAATCTTCATAAAAGACAAGCTGGGACGTTTCCCAGTCCATATCTCATATGGAGTCTTTTGAACCATTTTAAAAGGAACACGAATAAGTGTAAAAGCAGCTGTCTCTAGAGAATGCCCCCAAAAGGAATTTGGAAGATCTATATGACTCATCATAGATCGTACCATGTCTAACAAGGTATGATTCCTCCTTTCTGAAACACCATTCCATTGTGGCGTTCTAGGTGGAGTGAGTTGTGATACTATACCACACTCCTTTAGATAGTCATCAAATTCTTGGCTTAAGTATTCTCCATCTCGATTTGATCGAAGTGTTTTAATACTTTTACTAAGTTAGTTTTGCACTTCATTCTTGAATTCCTTGAACTTTTCAAAGGATTCTGATTTATGTTTCATGAGATACATATATCCATATCTACTGAAATCATCAGTAAATGTAATGAAGTACTGGAAACCTCCTCTAGCAGGTGAACTAATAGGCCCACATACATCAGTATATATGAGACTTAATAGGTCATTAGCCCTTTCACTGTGTCCAGTGAATGGTGTTTTAGTCATTTTTTCTAGCAAACAAGATTCGCATATTTCATATGATTCAAAATCAAATGAATCCAAGAATCCATCCTTATGAAGCTTAGATATACGCTTCTCATTTATATGGCCCAAACGACAATGCCAGAGATAGGTTGGATTTAAATCATTTGATTTAAATCGCTTAGTGTTTATGTTATAGACAAGCATTTCAAGATCAAGAATATAGAGCCCATTGAACATTTGTGCACTGCAATAAAACATTTCATTTAAATAAACTGAACAACTTTTGTCCTTTATTATAAATGAAAAACCTTTCTTGTCCAAACAAGAAACAGAAATAATATTCCTGCTGATAGCAAGCACAAAATAACAATCCTTTAATTCTATTACTAAACCAGAAGGTAAAGATAGATAATATGTCCCTACAACTAGCACAGCAACTCTTGCTCCATTACCAACTCGTAGGTCCACTTCGCCTTTAGCTAGAGTCCTACTCCTTTGTAGTTCCTGCTCATTTATACAATGTGAGAACCGCATCCGGTATCTAATACCCAAGATGTAGAAGTTGAAACATTAATTTCTATAACATAGATACTTGAAGCGGAAGTCTTACTTCCCTTCTTCTTTTTCAGATCTTCCAGATAGACCTTGCAGTTTCTTTTCCAGTGTCCGGTTTGACCGCAATGGAAGCATGTCCCTTCCTTAGCCACACCTCCTTTTGGTTTCAGTGCAGAGGATTTAGACTTGGGCTTGCCTTTGGATTTGGAATCCTTCTTGTTTTTACCCTTGCCTTTTCCTTTGCCTTTGCCCTTTTGAACCATCATTATGGTATTAGGCTTAGTCTTTTGCAAATTTTGTTCAGCAGTTCTTAACATGCTTAACAATTCCGGCAGTAGTTTGTTAATTTCATTCATGTTGTAATTCATGATAAATTGACCATAACTCTGTGGCAACGATTGTAGAATTAAGTCAGTGGCCAACTCTTGACCTAGTGGAGCACCCAATCTCTCAAGGTTCTCAACATACCCAATCATTTTGAGTACATGAGGCCCAACAGGGTTTCCTTCTGCCAGTTTGCACTGAAACAAGGCTTTTATCACCTTAAACCTCTCATGCCGAGCTTGGCCTTCATAAAGCTTCTTAAGATGCTTAAGCATGTCATAAGCTTCCATGTTCTCATGTTGCTTCTAAAGCTCAGAGTCCATGATAGCCAACATGAGACAACCAACATCTAATGCGTCATCATGATGCTTCTTATAAGCATCCTTTTGAGCTCGAGGGGCAGTAACTTCAAGTTCTTGAGGAACAGGTTCCTCTAGGACATACATTTTGCACTCATGTTTGAGGACTATACTCAAATTCCTGTACCAGTCCAGGAAGTTTGTTCCATTCAGTTTGTCCTTCTGAAGGACTGATTGCAGTGATAAGTTATTTGATGTATTAGCCATTAGTTATCTAGGACAGAAATATGCAAAGTAAGTATTAAATTTAAAACATTTAATAAAGTCTTTTATTAAATGTACCTCCCACTATTTCATTCAAATTAATAGCCCTCACTATTAATTCGGAAAGTCATATTATTTAAGCTTTCTAGTGGGCCAAGATCCATATTTCACCAAGCCTTAAGTTAGCTTTGACTAATCATTTAAAATTTAGTTATTTAGGTAAGCAACACTTGCCAATTGTATCATATACAACTCTTGGATAGTTAGGTGAACAACACTTGTTCCAGTCCATCTTATAAACTAAAGCCCAACTCTATGCCTCTAGGTCTCAATCCTATTAAGATATCCTAGTTAAGTCGGACCCAATATTTGACATTCGGATATCACTATAATCCAGTTGCATCTCACTAAGATAAACGAGGTATCTTACTTTGGTAAACCTACCTTATGTCGATCGAGGCCTTGATGAGTGCCAAACATTGGAAGGCATCATTAATTATTACTGACTTAATATTTTAGATGAGGGATTTTAACTTAATTATTATCAGATCTCACCATAACTAGCCTATTTATTCATACAATATATCTAGCATATCTCATATATCATATAAAGTAAATGAATAAAATAGACTACTGTATATTATATATCATGCAATGAATAGAACTATCACATAGTAAGAACACATTCTATCACATAATAAATGCATGCTCATCAATATCATCACATAATAAAGAAATCAAAATGTCACATAGTATGGCCCCAAAATTCTATTTTCTAATGACATTCCTAACTAACTCCTTAGCTTCTTCTTGTTCCAAGCCAAGAATACTCCATTGCAATTACAATTTTACAACAGAAACCCCGAGTTACATTCGGAGGGAATTGAGATGAGAAGAGAATATACATTGGAGAAATAGAGGAAGACACGACACGCAGGTTGTATTTTAAAATCCATCCATCAAAAACTCTAAGGGTCATACTATGCAACACATTCATGCATCATATGTAATAATTGCTAAGAAATATATGTAACCAAGATAAGCAGGATGATTGACATATATATTTGATAACATTATCATCATAAAAAATAATGTTCTAAAACAGCGACTTAAGAACAAAAAAAAATTTTGAACGCTACGCAGAGTTAGCATGGCGGTCCCGCTAGCCGGTTAGCGGGCGAGGGTCAAGGGGGCAGGGCCCTTTGCCGGGGGGTGTGGGGGGCGGAGCCCCCCAGGCCAAAAATTTAATTCATCTGATATTCAAATTTTAATTCATTTTGCCAACAATTGACACACCCCAAGTCGAACAATTCGACTATATGATTGACATTCAAATCATAGTTTTAAAAATAGGATTTACATCTAAACAATTTGAATAATTTTAATTATATCAATACAAATCCAACCGTGTTTAAATTAAAGCATACATATACCTCATAGACCAAATTCAACATAACGAATTTAAACAAGTCTTTACAGATTTAGAATTAATCACATTAATTCTGTGCTGACTAGGTTATATGCTATTAAACGCAGAGAACATCATATATTCAGAACAGATTCATGGGCTTATCATTTGAAAAACTCAGAATTACGCATAAAATAGATTTGAATATGAAGTAGAAAAACACATGATCATATTCATACAATTAATCTCATTAATTGAAAATTAGATTCAAAATTCAGATCATATGTATCATATATATATTTACGAAATCAAAACCATACACGAGTTTGCATATATCTCATATATATCTAGTTTAAACAGAAACTAATTTGATATTAATTTATCACATAAACATTCATCAAAACGTGTAACTTCTGATTTAAATCGAAATAGATTTGACATGTATTTATCATATAAATATTCATCAAAGACGGTAAAACACATAATCAAAACTATGTTTTTGCAAGAAGCTCTGATACCACTGTTAGGAATTCAAATTATCATATGCAGCGGAAGTTCGAAATTTGATCCGAATTCTACCTAGGATCCATGCAAAAAAAAAAAACATAAATCAATGATTAGGGTTTTACCTATTGGGCATTCGTGTTTCTACTCATCAAAACTTGAGAGCGGATGAATCAAACGCCGGCTGGAAGGTACAGCATCTCTACGGTATCCACACGGAGTGAACAACGACCTCTCACCCTCCACGAATCTGCTAGGATGCGTTTTTCTCTCTAGGAATTAGGATTGGATGTTTTCTGAGTGATTTAGGGTTTGTATGGAAGCTTTGAGCGTGTTTTTAAAGTGCTTCCCTCAAGTCCCTTTTTATAGAACTTAGGCAAGTCATAATCTTAGTCCAACTAGGATAATGCTTCCAAAATCCTAATCACATTTAACAACTCATCTTATCCATATCCTAGAGATAATGGGGAGATATAGGACTTATCTATTAATTATCTAATATTAGATAATAATATTATCTCATAATATAAATATCTTAATATTAAATAATTGCATATAGTTATCAAATATCAAAATAATATTATCTCATAATATATTTATCTAATATCTGATAAGATAATTATTTGATATTACTTTAATATCAAATAATATCACATAATATATATATATATATATATATATATATATTACGTGAATTTATTATTCATAATAATATATATATGCATGAAAATAAGTCCAATTAATTAGATATTAATATAATTAAAGTCTAATTAATTATTGTCTTATTCCTACTCCTTTTGTGTGACCCTGTAGGTTCTTACTACGTTGACAATGACTTATTATTGAGTCATAGGCAGTAAGTGGTATCTAGCAATACATCACTGTCACTCAAGTAGTAAGAATGTTTGTGATTTGACATCCACCTAATACATGATCAACATTTTGCATCATAATCCTTTTGTAATAATATCCAAATTGAACTAGAGGCATGGAATGTGTCATCCTCGTTAATGTTAAATTTATATTTCTTGATACTGAGTAGACTTAAAATAAATGATTAATATCACATATTAATTCAATTGAACATGGCCTTGCATTTCTAAGTCTCATTCAATCAAGGGGCCCAATGATATTTCTCTTTTATACAAGAGTAACAAAATTCCATCTACATCACTCACTTCCTTCTGCACGATTTATGACACACCCAATCAATGCCTTACTTGTCATCCTGATTAAAGGTGACATAGGACAATATTAAAATGAGTAATTCCTCATGTAGGGAACCGTAGTGACTTCAGGTCAAAAGTTTATGTGTATTTGTGATCATATGAGAATAACTTATGACACGTCTATCCATGTAATATTCTCATAATGGGTCAGTCCAGTACATTGTTCACTAGCAATATATTCATGTATTGACTTGATATCACATATCCATGATTCGTAATCATCAGTTACTATACATGCTAGTCTCGATGTATTATTACTATCCTTTTCGTAATAATACTTGACTAGGGACATTTTAGGAATAGCGAAGCTATTCCAAGAATAATTATTATATTAAGTTATAAATTGCGCATAATAATAATAAAATTATAAAAATAAAATATAATAATTAAATTGCCTAAAATAAAACATAATACATTGTGTATAACTTCAATCATCTATATGATTGGTTCTAGGACACACACTAACAAGGACAACAAGAGCAAAAGATGGAGGTAACAGAAATGAGAATGTTAAGATGGATTTATAGGCACACAAGAAAGGATAAGATACAAAATAAATGTATACAAGGGACTATTAGCATGACACCTATTGAAGATAAGATGATAGAAAATTAGTTAGGGTGATTAAATTATGTGTAAAAAAAGCCACTAAAGGCACCAGTGAGAAAAGTCGAATACATAATCTTTAACCTTGTGAAAAGGTGTAGATGGAGGTTAAAAAGAATATCGAAGAAAATTATAAAAATGAATCTCTTGGTAAATAATATTTTTAAAAATATGATTTAAAATAGAGCCCAATGACATAATGTGATTCATATAATCGATTTCGTTTGGTGGAATAAAGTTTTATTGTTATTATTGTATACACTTCCTTTAATTCAACTTTAACTTATTTAATGGTATTAAAGTTAGCAGCATAAAAAGACTTTGATTAAATCACTTAATCATTTTAAAATATAAAACTCCCATTTTTCAAACGTATTATCTTAGACTTTTATTACATATCAACAACCATAGTTTCATCATTATCAATTGAGAGTCAACTTGATAATAAATATCAATATTCCTAGCACCATAAATTAGAATTTTTTTTTTGTAATAATAATGAATATATGATGTACAGGTTTTCTAGTCAGAAACATAGATCCTTAAAAATAAAAATTGTTCAAATAGTGTATATATATTCACTTGAAGCCTTCAAGATTTTCAAAAGTACTTTGACTCTTCTTCTTTTCCCTATCCATCAATCTTAATACATGAAAAAAAGTAAACTATTATCAATTATTTTCCTTTTGATAGTTGACATTCCAAGTCTTAACCATACTTTATTAGAAAATTCTACATTATAACTTCATTTATTTCTGAACTTCGGATTGGAAATCAAAAGTGAGCATGAAAATAGAGATTTGCTAAATCAAATTTGCATAGCATAAAAAAATAAGCTTTAAGATAGCTCCCCTAGTCGTCACCCTAAACACAGCAGCTATTCCCATGTTTCCACTGCGTTGGAAATCAATGGACAGTTGGATAGTGGTGGCATGATCGCCTGAGGCCAAGACGAAGTTGGAAGAAGATGCCATGGCGATGACAAGGAAGGGTGCGGCAGCGGAAGAGAGGAGCTGAAGCCTTTATTTTGAGCCTCCGTTTCTAACGACAAATGCAGCTCACATCCACAGGCAATAGCTGGCCTCATGCGACGGGCTGGACCGATGGAGCTGGCAGCCCTTGCGTGGTGACGGGGACGACCCGACAGTGAGGAAAAGCATAGAAATAAAAGAGAGGAAAGGGAGAGAAGAGAGAGACTGAGCAGGAGAAGAAGGGAGGCGTTGCAAAAATATAAAACGTGAGGGGGGTTGCTGACTTTTCAAAAAGGAATAAGTAAGAAAACAAAAATAAAGCACAAAAGAGTTGTCTAGAAAAATGAAGAATGAGGGAGGAGAGAGAAACTGGCGTGAAAAAAAAAGAAGAAAAAGAAGAAAGAGAGAGAGAGAATGGAACTTGAGGGAGAGACTTGGGAGATTTCCAGAAAAAGAAAGGAAAATATATAAAAAGAGAAGCCAGCTAAAAGTTTTTATTCACTGTCACTGATGCACATAGCTTATTCTACACCCAAATCTCAACCTTCCACCCAAATATTCAAGTGCATCTTAACTGATCATAATAATTACCATTCCATAAAAGTCTTCTTTTTTCCTATTAAATTAAAACTCTTACATAAATATTTCAACCTCAACATATATATATATATATATATATATATATATATATATATATATATAAGAGCTAAAAAATGATTATTTAAGTTTTCAAAAATAATTTATTGATACAAATAATTCATTTCATAAAATCCTCATATTTACTATTAATAGAATTGTTTCCATCTTGTAAGAAAATTCTTATAAAAAGTATTTAAACAATCCTCATATCAATGATGGCCATTAAAAATAAATCTATTTCAAACTTTAACAATTTATTCCATAAATTATTATATCCATAATTAGTCAAATTGTTTTCAATATGTAGGAAAGTCATCATAAAATCATTTTGGCTAATCTTAAATTAATAATGGCCATATATAAAAATAAATAAAGTTTGAATATTATCATAAATATTATTTTCAATATTCTAGGGCCTTTAATATGGAAACTAAATATAAAATCACATGTTGAGTAAATAAATAATCAATCACAAGTTTCAAAGTTTATATAACTATAAATTTTAATTTGAGATATTACACTTTTAATCTAGGATAATCACTTTTCTTATGTTTAGGTTTTTTGCACTTAAAGCTAATTGTTGTTTGTTTGTTTCTTTATTTTACTTTCTTTTCTAAAGTGGTCTTAGTTTGAAACCACATTTTCTTTTATACATTTTAAAAAATCTTTTTACCATAAAAGCTAACTTATCTTCTTATTCTTTTATTTCTTGATTAAGATCTTCTTCTTCTTCATTATCATTTTGTAAGGATGTTTTAAAAGCTATTATTTTCTTTTTCTTTTCTTGACCATCTCTCATGTATATTTTTTTATATGCTAAAAGTTTTTCTCTTAACTTATCATAAGAAAGTGTTGAGAGATTATTTTTTTCTTGTATAGCATCTACTTTAGATTGTCATATTTTTGGAAGAGTTCTTAAGATTTTCATCACTTGTTCTCTATTAATAATAATTCTTTTTAATGCATGAAGATCATTGGTAATGGCTAAGAGCCTTTCAAACACAGGTTCTATATTTCCATTTTCTTTCACTTTGAATATTTCATATTTCTATACAAGCATATTTATCCCAATCTCTTTTACTTGATTAGTGTCCTTCATAGGTCACTTCAAGTGTATCCTATTTAGCTTTAGTAGAAATATATTTAGAGATCTTTTTAAATTCACTAGGTACTACAACACACATAATAGCATTCATGACCTTAGCATGTGTTGCTTTCTTCTTGGCATCTATCCATTCCTTCTCAAGCCTTAGCACTTTTATTTCTCCTTTAAGTTTTGTGGTTGCTTTATAGCCTTTCTTAATAACTTTCCATGCTTCAATGTTAGTGGATTTGATGTAGATTATCATTCTAAACTTCTAATAGTCCTAGTTTACACAATTAAAGAGTAGATATCTAGTTGTAAAATATCTCTTTAGTTTATAATTTTGGTCCAAAAGTTTTATTACCTACAAGATCTTAACTCACAAAGTTGTTAGACTTTAAATATGTTAGACCAATTGATAGAACTTATAGGTCAAGAGGAGGTGAATTGATTTTTTCAAAATTTAACAAATCAAATTTTGTGATAAATGTTTGAAGTAAAGCTATAAGGTTCAATATGAAAACTCTTACTATTTTGATGAATGTGTGGTTTTAAAAATATAAAATCATTCAACAAGAGATAAAATTAGTTTAATTATAAGTCTTTTCTGATCAAAATTATTTCTTAGATGAAAAAACTATGCAACTTGAGAAAATGATATTTTTAAAACAACAAAAATATAGTAAAAGAAAATAAAATGATCACCAAAATTTTTTTATAGAGGCTCAATATATAGTCCAAAGAAATGTCTTTTAGGTCTATTCTTCTCTTCTTAAGCTATCAAGTATTATTTGAGTTATCCACTAACTTTTCACAAGTTACAAAACTTAGCTTTGCAAGATTTTTCTTATATATACTAGGATTTTTACAATCACCTAATTTTACAAGATTTTACCAATTTTTAATAGGATTTCAATCATTACCTAACTTTATAAGATTTGCAATCTCTAGTAAGATTTCAACAAGATATGAGAAAGATTTTCTCATAATCATTTTAAGAGATTTTACAAGATTTTACTTAATAACACTCTTAAAGTGGATATATAAGTTTTTTTCTTTAAAGTGAGAAGGAAAGGAGAGCTTTGGTGTTTCTAGATGAGAGCTAGAGAGAATTTGTAAGTTTTAATGCAATGCTTGTTTTTCTCATCTTCAAAGGCATACAACCTATTTATAAACAAAAAACTTGATAAGGATAACTTTGGCTTCAAGTCATCTTTCCTTTTCTTCCAAATCACAATTAGGCTCTAAATTTGAAATATGAATATTTGGCTTTAAGACACTTTTAGCTTGAAATTTGAAATTAAAAAAAAAAGCTTCATAAAAGGTTGGTTTGCTCAATAAACTTCCTAAAATATGACATATACTAAATATACCATGTATGTATCATAAGAAACAAAATTTAATCACATTTTTACCAAATTTTGATTTTTATCTAAAATAGTAATTAGGTTACGATTTTGCTAAAAGTAAATTTTCTTCTACAATTTTGGTCTAGTTGGATCATATTACATGGTTACTATTCGGAACTATTTTTCTAGCTGTATAAAAATGTGTCTTAACTTCATATATTATTTTTCTATTAATTTTAGCACATATTAAACAATTTAAAATTCAAAATTCCTCTTATTTTGAGTTTCCCTCACCTTTAATAATTAAAAGCTCATAATAACTACTAAATATTGACTATTAGATTTATTCATCTTTTCTTTGAAAAAAAATCAAATTATAGTTAATAAAATAATTTTTTAGAGGCAAGTTTGGCAATTTTAAAATAAAAACAAATGGGAAATTATAAAGTATTTTTGTCATGTGAGAAATATACTTTTATAAAAGTAGATTGGGTTTTGAGAATATAGAAGTGTGATGGCCCAAAGTTCATTAAAACATTTGATGAGTTTGAAACTTGTAATCTATTAATTTTGTATTCAAATTAGACGCATCAAAATAGGTTAAGTTTAATAGATTAGCCTGAGACTGGTATAATTTTGCTTGGACTTGGACTGGAACTGAGACTAGTATGAAAAACAATAACGATAGCCCAACCTGGTAAGGGATTGAGACTAGTTAGCTTAACTTGGTAAAAAATTGGGACTTGTAAGTATTAACACATTAGGTTATTGAATTTGTCTGTTAATTTGGTAATAGTAGCAAGTAATAAATAATTAATTTATTATTATATATTTAATTTTTTATATATATTAAAATAATAATTTAGGTATATTAAAATTATACTTTAATATATATAATATTAAAATTATATATGTGAGCAATGTTAAATAATTTTTAATATTAAAATTAATAAATTTATATATTTAATATTGTCAATATATATTATAAAATTTTACAAAATAAATAATTATATTAAAATTTGAATTAATACTTTTATATTAAAAATTTAAATTATTTAAAAAATATAAATAAATAATTTTGATATTAATTTTAAATATATTATACTCATAAATATAATATAATACAATATTATTTATTTTTATTATTATATATAAATTATTATAATTATTTTATTAATATTTTATTTATATATTTATTTTATATATAATTTATATGATTCATTGATATAGATAATAAAATTTTAAGCAATAGTAATAAAATATAATTATATTTAATAATAATATATTTTAATTAATTAATAATGTAAAATTAATAATAGATAAATAACTAATAATAATAATAATAATAATAATAATAATAATAATAATAATAATAATAATAATAATAAAATATAACGAGTTATAAAATTCGCTTGAATTTGTTTAATAAATGTTGACTTGCGATTGAAATTGGGACTAAGACTGAAACTAATACTATAATAATCCAATTCAAATCCGATTTGATAAAAAAAGTAGTTTAATCTAAGGTTGGTTGAACATATAATTTTTATACATTAGATTAGTTTGATAGAGTTAGGTTATCTTAGTTTAATTCAAATAAGTTGAATATATAATAAAATTAATAAACTCAAATTTTAACTTATATTTACAAATTAAAATATTTTATAAATTAATAAATTCAATTTATTTTTCATTTGATTCTTTGTATATCGTCTAACATCGCAAAATTACTTAAATAACTTGGTTTCGATTCAAGGGTTTCAGTGGTGGAAGCTCTTAAGGCAGTCATTGTCGGCAACAGGTTGCTGAACCCCTATGAAATCCTGAACGCACAGAGGAAGATTGCGGCGTTCGCTGCTGCGGTATTGCACAGAACCTGGGAAGAAAGGAACTGAATTTTTCATAGCGGTGATCCTGTTGATTTGGAGAAATTATTCGGGCTGATTCTTGGTGATATTAAGGAGGAGGAAAGGCGGGTCTGGATCTCAATTATAGAGCAACAGGGACCGCCTTGTTTCGAATGCTAGCAGTTTGTTAGCTGTGAGGCCCCCACCGACTTATGAGTCAATTAAGATTAATGTGGATATCTCTTGCCCTAATGGTAAATCTTCTTCAGTTGTAGTGGCCAGAAATTGTGAAAGTGAAATTAATGGTATGTAGTACAAGAACTTTGAGACCTCAACAGTCTTGAATGCGGAGCTTCTCACTGTTCAAAAAAGTGTCTGGTTGCTTACAACTTTCAGGACCGTCAAGTTATTGTGGAAAGCGATTCCAAAACTGCTATGAATGCATTATTGGGGCCTATTGAATGCCCTTGGAGGAGTCAAGCTGTTTTTCAGCCAATTGTTAATGCTTTGAATAATGTAATTAACATTTTTATAAGTCGGTGCCCTAGATCGGGCAATAGAATATCTCATGAGGCAACCTATTGGATAGCTAAAGTTATCAACGGAGGGTCTGACGGTTTAGCTAAAGTTGCTCCCTAGGTTGAGAATGCTATTCTCATTGATGTTTCTCATTTGATTGCTTAATAAATTTCGTTTATAACAATATATATATATATATTAAAAATCACATGTACAAAAAGAAAATTATTTACCATAGTTAACAGAATTATAAAGAGATAAATTATGTAGCATTTTATTTACATTAGTTTTTTAGGGCAATTGACATAAATATTATTATAGATTTTATTTCGGATATATGCTTAAAAAATTCATGCTTATTTGTAGATTTCATGATTTTTGTGAAAAGTTTTCACATATTTTATTAAGAAATATAATTTTGTTATATAAAAAAATTTTCTGTAACTTTAATAAATAATTTGCATCTTTTGTGTATTTAATTGTTACAAGTAGAATTAATACGAATTTGCACAATTTTATATAAAAAATATCAACTTTTGTTCAATTTTTATAAAAACTTGCAAAGTTTTATGTTTAAGAATGTTACTCTACTATAAAATACACCAATCAGTACATATAATAATTAATTTAGATATTTAGTCATCCATACAATTTGGCAATTGTCTCTTAGTAAGATTCAAACTAGGAGAAAGCTTTTAAAACTATTTCATTACTTAATATTAACGCTAGTTTTCAAAACGATTTAATTTGCTAAGTGAAGAAGCTTTTATTTATCAAAAAGCATAAAAGGAATTAATTGGATAGAAGGAAATTACACAAAAATGTAATTCACTTATCACCGCAGTATATAGGATTAATTTTAAAAGCATACTTTTGTGGGGTCAAATTAGTATTTGCATATAACTTTATTTAGGGTCATCTTTTCCTGGTCTCTGATTGATCTGTGGCATGTTCATATCAACTGTTTTTTCCAATTTGTCATAAACCTATTTAGCAGAGCAGGTCCCCAAAATAAATGTTCCATCTAGAACATCCCAAAATTGTAAACATTGATTGGCCTCCAATATTTTTTATTCGGGGAAAAATATAAATTGGATTCTTTAATTTAAAAGTGGTTGCATTTTATCTATATTAGATTTAAAAAATTTATAAATCAAACTCCTTAAGTAGAAAAAATTTAGAATTAACATACATCATTCATTTCCTTAGTCATTTTATTAACTTATGGAAAATTTCAAGAAATTTTTAATTAAGAATCATAATACCATTGCATGTTAGTATTGGGTTATCTCATATTGGTAGTAGAAATAGGTTAGATGTTGGTATATAAAAGTGATGAAAAACTTCAACTCTAAAGTTGGCTCTTGTGATTGAAAAGATTTGATAAAATATATATAACATTGGTATTAGAGCCTAGTTATAACATCTCTGCCTAACAATCTATGGGAGAGCTAGTTGATATTAAGGTTGCAATTGATAGCCCGACATGTAAGAAAAAAGTTATTAGGTTATCCCACATCTGTTGGAAAAGGTTAAATGGTAGTATATGAATGTGAAAGAAAGCTTCAACTCTTAAAGTTAGTTTTCTTTTTTAATATTTGTATCATAGCTTGATTATAACATTTTTACCCATTACTCAATTGCAGAGCCAATTGATATTAAGGTTTTAACTAATGGCCTGATGTACAATGGGGAGACTATTAGGTTATCCAACATTAATTATAAAAGAGGTTGGGTATTGGTATATAAATGTGAGGGAAAGCCTTAATTCTTGAGTTAGATTTTTAGGTTGATAAGACCCAAAAATAATGAGAAACACTGATATTAGAAATTAGTTATAAGATCTCTACTCAACAATTAAAGGGAGAGTCAATTGATGTTGGTTTCAACTAATAGCTTAGAGGGGAATTATTAGATTATCTCACATCGATAATAAAAAGGGGCTAGGCATTGGTATATAAATTTGAGATAAAGTCTCAATTATTAAACTAATTTTTATGGCTAAGAAGATCCATTAAAACATCTAACACTTAAGAGTTAAGGCTTTCCCTTAAATTTTAAATCAATACCGAGCCCTTTCTCTCAGCTTTCTTTACTTAGCCTCTTTCACAACTAATGTAGAATAATTCATCAATCTCTCTCTCACATATCAAGCCATTGGATAGAACCTTAACATAAATTGGCTCTCTCATAGATTGTTGGAGAGAGATGTAGTCAAACTCTAATAGTAGTGTTAAGTGTCTTATCAAACTTTCTTGACCATAAAAGTTAGTTCTTCAGAATTGAGACATTTCCTTTTACTTAAGAATCAACACTTTGCTTCTTCAACATCATGTCAGCTGTTGGAACATTAACATCAATTAGTAATTGATGTGGGATAATCTAATAGCTAGTTTATAGCATCATTTTTTGGCATATAATTTCTATAATATATTTAATAAAAATTATGTTATATATAAAATTTTAATTAAATATTTGAAAATGAATTGTAAAATTATGTGCAAAAATTAAAAAAATTATATACTTTAGTTAAATGGTTATCATATAAAAGTGAATGATGAGTGTTAATATAAAATGTTTTATGGTTAAATTAGAAGTTTAATTTATAATTTTTTAAAATTAACTGCAACAAAATACAATAACTTAAAAAAGGGAGTATTTTACATTTTCTTTTTGGGTTACAAAATAATTCAATGGCCATGTATTTCAAATATTAACAGTATATATAGTCACCTACCTGTTTATCTTCCGTCGTCAAACTGTTACAGTAAGAAAATGGTAGGGCTTTGTGATCGAATTTCAAATTGGCCCTTGGGTCTTAAGTTATTTCAATCGGATTAAGTCAAGAATTTTTTTTCCAAAAAAATAAATATGAGCAATCCTGAGCTTGATTGGGCCTATACATAGTGTGTCATTAAATCATCCTTGAGGCCATTAATTTGAAAGAAGGCACTTAAGTGATATTCTATACTATCGCTCTTAGGGCCCTTTTTATTATTATATTAATTCAAATTCAATACATTGCATTCCATATATACGTTCAAAAACTTACCAATTTTACTATTAAGGAAAAAAAAAAGTCTCCAAGCATCATCAACCACTTCATTTGACAACAAGCAGCAATCGTTTAAAATAACAACTTCAGTCAAGAACCCAAATTTCGAAATTGTAGAGTTTTGGCCACGTTCAAGAAACACAAGTATCTATAAACCCAAATGGTTTATTTGAATTGGGGGAAATGGAGGGGAAGGAGAGGTAAGGGAATGTTATATGTTATCACTTCTTCTATTTGGGAATTTTGTTTAAAGAGAGAAAGAAAATGAGAATTTATATCCAATCTTTTAAAGCTTTTCACTCTCCAATATTCTGTATTCCTCCGAATTAGAAGAATTTGAAAGATTATTTGCTAAATTACAATTTTAATTATATTTTATTGTTTAATCAATATTTATAGTTATATTTTCAGTATTTTGTTATTGTTATTTTCATTAAAATAAAAAATAATATTTACATTTTTTTGAAAGGTATCTAACTTGTAAAAATATATTAATAATTGTAAATTTTTTTAGATGAAAAAATATAAAATTATCTTTTTAATTTTTGATAATAATTAATTTCACAATTGTGATCCATATTTATTTAAATATATACATTCATCATTATTTTAATCTATACATATTGGCTTTAAGGTAAATGTGGGTTGTGTCATTTTTTTCATACCGTCAACTAAGGATTTTATTAGATTAACTTATGATAAATAAACCATTCTAGTAATAATTATAGCATTATTGTATTTTGATTTATTATATCATTTTTCAAAGAGAATATTTTTAGAGAAAGGAAAAATTTTATAAGAAAATTTAGATAGACATAGTTTTTTATAAATATTTTTTAATCATAAGAAACTCATTAATAAATTAATTTTTTAAAATGAGTAAATTATAAAATTATAAGTTAATTATTATATATTTTGATTTAATCCTTTATTATTCCTCACATAATTTTGGACATACAAATAGGGCAAAGAAAAGTTAAGACTCAACCATTTATTCTCATTCATTCCCTTCCCTTCTATTTTCCTCCATTATCTTTCATTCCCTTCCCCTCCTCACTTCCAAACATACAAAAAATTTTATTTGAGGACCCCTAGTATTTGGAGTTGAACTAGATTTGACCCTTTTTGTGGAGCAAAATTCTTCTGGCGATAATTTTTTCTATTTATAAGATTCAGACCTATTACCTTATCTAAGGGGATAAAATTCTTTGTCACTCTTATCTATTGTCATTGGTCCAAACATACCAAAAGTTCCTATGAGGATAAAATATTCAATCTAAGGCCTTGTTTTTTTTTTTTTTTAGAAAAATATCTTTTATAAAAATATAGTTATAAAATTCTGAGATTGTGGAAAACAATTTATATGTTCAATCTTAAATGTAAGAAATTTTAAAAAAGAAGTCATTTTTTATTATTATCATGATTATAGATATCAATTTTTTAATTATAAAGTAAAAATACATAATACTCCTTCATTTATATATAAGGATATAAAAATTTCTTACAAAAAAAATACTTTTTGAAAAAAATAAATAGCGCCTAGAATGCAAAGATATCAACATCTTTAAAGATAGATGCAAGTTTGAACGAGAAAAACATGCGGGTCATATAATATAGTGGCTTATCATTAAAACTTTGAGCCATTCTACTTCTGTAGCCATCAACAAGACAACGAGTCTTTTGGATTTTTTGTTTTTTCCTTATCTTCAATGAAGCAACCAAGAAATTGGCACTGTCAGTAACGGGATAATTTCATTTGGCAACAAGCGGTGAAGGACCCACATACAGCTTGATTGATTGCGTTCATGCTAATTTTCTAAAGATAATCTTCTTGAAAAAGACCGGAAGAGTATGCAAGAAAATTTTATCCACAAGTGGTTGGAAATTAAGTAAAGGAAGATAAGGAAATTAAGTGATCAAATACTGCTTCTTTCAATCTGCATCAAAATTTTTTCAAGTGTTTCAATCATAACTTAAATTTCATAAAAAAATAACCCCATACATCTTATCGTATATCCAATTTTGAGACAAATTACAATCACCTCTTGAGATTAAATATAATTACACTAACAATTTTTCAATTTTTTTAAAGATATATATTGACCTCCTTTTTCATATATGCTCCTCACATTTCACCTATACTTTATTCATATACTTACCTCTTCTTGTTTTAAATAACAAGGGAGGTGAGTGTATATTTCTTAAAAAAAAAAGGTACAAATATAATTAGGTTAAAATTTAGAAACGGTAATTTAATTTGTTCTATGGTGTCTCCCATGAAACATTAGAAACTGAAATCCTCCAGTTTCCATCTTACTTTTGTTTAGGGTACATGTTCATGCAAATATACAATTATTGAATTTTATTTGGATTATTTTATCTGTGAAACTTAAAACACACATCATAGTTAAATACATTATTAAAGATTAGTTAATTGATGTCATGTATTTAATGAATTATATGTTAATTTTTTACCAACACTTAACCCATGACTTAATTGAGCACTATTGTATATTCGTTGTTATGATATCAGTTTTATAATTGATGTTAAAAATGATTATCATGTTATTTTTTTCAAATATTTTGTTTTATTTTTTAAATTTTTTGTCCATTTTTAGTTAAAAAAATTAATGCAAAATATTTGCCTAATATTTTTTTAACTTCAATTTTTGAGTTTTCTACTACAATATTTATTATTAAATTTGAATAAATTTAGCTTTCCACCAAAAATACGTATTTTGAGTTAAAATTTTTGAAAAGTCATAATTGCACTTGATTGTCTATTTGGGGCAAGCCTTTCCCAGAATCATGATAATGGCTGTTTTCATGGACTTTTGACACTTTTTTCCATTTGTAATAATTGTTTGGTCAGTTTCAATCTCTGCTACAATATTTTATTAAGAATATAATTAATAATTTAAAAAAATAGAAAAAAATGAAGCTATGAGAAATAAAAGTAAAAAAGACACTTTTTATCGTTTGAACTAGTGGCCTAAAATGTAATTATTGTTTGGTTGATTTTGATCTCTATTACAACATTTTATTAAATATATAATAAGCATTTAGCACTTAGATACAATCTCATAAGTTATACAAAGAAAATATAAACAAAAATCTATTAAAAAATATATGTAAAAAATTAAAAAAATAGAAAAGGTGAACATGTGAGAAATTGAAGAAAGAAATGCACCTCTTATGATTTAAATCAATAGCTTAGAATATTAAGGCATTTGCTTTATATTCAATATTAGTCGAAGGAGTGTCGATAATACATTAATGTGTGCTGGAGGACCAAGGACATTTAAGGTTCTATAGAAGGAGTTAGATGGAGATAGAGATTGGGTTTGAAAACAAATAAGAGGAAAAGTAAAAGTGGTAATGAGGATAAAAAATAAGATGTACTTTATTTATAGTGTAAAAATATCATTGCATGTAGGGTTTTTAGAATTTTACAATATCTTTAGATATTAGTTAGTTTTAAAACTAATGTCTTAAGTTTCTTCTTTTTCCTAATAATATTCAAATGCCATAAATTTTATCATCAATTAGGTTAAGAATTGATGTTTTAAGTTTTCCAATAATTTTAAAAATGTTACCGTGTTCAAATAAATATCAGCTAATTCTAAAATTAATATCTTAAATTTTCTCATTATTCAAATTACCTTTAAATGATATACATTATGATGTTAGTTAACCAACAAACATATGTTTTAAGTTTCATAATAACTTTAAAAATGTTACTGCGTTTAAATAAATGTCAATTAATTGTAAAATTGACATCTTAAGTTTATTCATTTTTCTAGTCACCTTTAAGTATCATACACTATAACTTTAATTAAGTAAAATAATGACATCTTAATTTTCTTAAGAATTTAAAGAATACTATCATGTTTAAATAAATGTTAGTTTATTCTAAAATTAATATCTTAATTTTTTTCATTTTTTGAACAATCTTCAAATGTTATACATTATAATGTTGGTTAAGTAAAAATGTCATATCCTATAGGAGTCTTCTTTAGAAAATGCCTTAAGTGAATTATTAATTTTAAATAGATATTGTATTAAAAAGCACCTAAATTAGAAAAATTGATAAGAAAATTGAGTGAAATTTGAGAGAATTATAGGAGTAATTTTAGTATGTGCCCAAATAGAATTTTCATGATAATTTTATTAGATATAAAATTGATAAAATCCAATTAAAAATAAAATAATAAGTTTAAAAAAAACTGTATATAAATTTGTTAAAATTCCAAAACCTGGTAAATTGAAAAAGTGAAAAATTGAGCAAAAAACTTAGCAAATTAATTTAAAAACCTTTAGGTTGATCTAAATCAATTTTTTCGGGCCTAAAATATGTATGGAACTCTAGAAATAAAGGCCTAAAAATATTTAAAAATTTAAAGGTAAAAATGTAAGAAAATAAAAATTAGGGGCTAATTTGTAATAAATTATTTTCTTAAGTGACTAATTTTTATTTGTATTGGGTTAGTTTGACTTAATTTTCAGAGGCCCAAATCTAATTTATAAATCACAAAAATGTGGACCCAAGCTTCTAAAAGAAATTGAGGACATAAGTGAAAGAGAAAGGAAAATTAAAGGCCAATTTGCAATAAACTCTTTTATCTTTCAAAGTATCTAAATTTTATTAGTATTTGTTAAGATTAAGGGACACATGGACATCCAAATAGGTTAGCCAACTATCCAATTTTTTTTCAAAAATCATTATATAATAAAAAAAATGGAGATTTTTAAAAAAGTAGGGTTAAACTTCTTGTATATAAATGGTGTTAGGCCATTTTGAAGCACATTTTTTGCTTCCTTGGCTAGCTAACCCACAACAAGAAGAGAGGAATAAGTCAAAGCTCAAAACTTCATATATTATCAAAAGGTGAGTGGCAGCTATCCTTTTTCTTTAAACTTTTCCTATGAAAACTAAAAAAATGGTAATTAATGTTGATATTATTGTGATTTTTATGTGTAGCCATGTAAGAAGACATGGTTTTGATTTTGTGCCTTCTTGAATGTTGTTTAATGATCTTAGGATGTTATTGGATTGATAAAATTATTAAAAGAAGTTTCATCAAAATAGATTGTGAGATGATCATAGGAAAATTTAGAAATAGAATTCTATTATGAGGGTTTATTAACATGTTTTTGTTTGTCCTTTTGAAATCATATTGGGATTTTTTTAATGATAAATTTTTATTTTTCAATACCATAAATGATGTTAGGAAATGTGAGAAAAATTTTAGGAATTTTTGAAAAATTTCAGGAATATAAAGAATGAATGTTTGTAAGCCTTGGAGGAATGAAGTCATAACAAAAATCTGATAAGTTTTGCTTCTATTTTTAGGGTGTTTGGGTAACAAATAATTGAGAAAAATTATGAAAATTTACATCATTACCCTTCAATATATTAGGAAACTTATATATAAATTTTGGTGGAATTTTAAATTTGTTAGTTTATTCAACAAAATTTTCGATTTCAAGTACTCCAATGCAATCCTGATTTTGGACCCCCAAGGAACTAAAATTATCTGACCACCCAAACCATGAAGATTTTAATATGTAATCAATGTTCTATGTTTATTGATATTTTTAAGATGTTATATAAAAATTTGGTGATTTATGGAAGTGGTTTGAATATTAATAAGGCCCTTCCATTATATGATATTCTATGTTAGCCTTATTTTGAGAGTATGCTTTCGCCTCTATATGAATAGTACCAAGGAATGAAAATTGTATAAGATAATTAACCTTAATGATTCATAATGAGTTAATAAAATGTCAACATTTTTAGAAAAAATTTTAGTAAAAGCTTGATTAGGTTTGATTGGTGAAAAGGGAATTTACTCATGACTACCCCTTTATGGTTTAATAAGACTTTTAGGATAGTGAAATAAATTTTAAATTTATATTATACACTTGATATTTGAATTTCCTTAAGTCTTGAAACATTCATATGGCATATTTGTTGTTAGAAAAATTTGATAGAATAATTATGAGTAAATTGGTATTTTGATCATACCTATGATATGATATAATAAATCATGATTAATGTCATGACCCATCTTATAGTTATTGTGACTGGTGTAAAGATATCTAATTAGTATTAGCTTCCTAAATAGATATCTTTATAAGCTTTTAATACTTTGATACCCTTATTAAATTATTATTATAGAAGAAGTAGATATCTAAACTCAGAAAACAAACTGCATATATTATAAGTTTAAAATCTATATACATCCATACATACATACATACATACATATAGATATATATATGTACATATACATACATCCTAAAAGTATTATTTATACAAATGTAATTATTAACAAAATATTTCAGATTATAACAATTGAACCTACATCAGATAGTATCCCATAGATATCATAGAGAAACTAGAAGGTTATTGTATAAGTATTAAGCTACTACTTTGGCCCTATGATTGGTACTTTTTATTAAATGTAAACAACAAAGAGTGAGTATAAAATATACTTTAGTGAGTGGTATTCATCATCTTCATCACAAAAGATTCATTGTGTACAATTCCTATTTAATGTCTTATGAGGAATTTTCCTTATGTATATCATTGGTACAATTCATCATAGAAAATAGTAATGGTAGGTATATAAGTGTCACCTTATATCTTTGATCTAACCTTATCCACCATCACCCTAGGCTTTGAGCCACCAATTTTTTCCCTCCACTACTAACCACTTATCTCCTTCTCTACGAAGGATGTTATATCTCCCCCACTTAATTTACAATGAGTAATAATGGGATGTCAACACATCAACCATTTTATCCATTTCTAAGTGTATAGTCAAATACCCACCATACCATAAGTATTTTATATGTTACATCAATATGTCATATGTATTTAAATTCCTTCTTGACAATTTTTAAGGAATTTCAAGCAAACTTGTATTTGTGCCATAGCTTGGAGCCTCTTTTTGTGCTCTTGAATTCATTGCAAACTTCACCATAATTTGTTTAAGAATTTGTAACATTTTAATACACAAGATACAGAAATCAAATTGCTTAAAATACTTCTATGGGCACTGTTCATTCCTAAAGGAAGAATTGTAGAATAGGGCAGTTCAAGGGCACATGTAATTAGAGCCCCTTTTCATTAGTCAAATGGATTCTAATTGTTACCAAATTTTGCCACAACATTTCTAAAACATTGAACAAAAGATAACTTAAGTGTTGTATAAATAATTTCATAGGTTTACTAGTGTATCAAAAGCAAACTTAGATTAGCTAAATTTGGACAGCTTTAAAGCTGCTAAAATAAAGGTGCCATTTGGGCAACCAAATTAACTTTGATTACCACCAAATTTTTCCAAAAGCTTGATAACATAAAAAATGATATATATGAGGATTTTCATAATTTTTACTATTCATTTGATAGGTCAAATAAATTAAAATCCGAGACTAACTAGTCCAAGGTTTTGAAATGGACAGAATTGGGAGTTCCACAATTAACCTACCTTATCATCTACCTAAAAATTTCCACAAATTCTTAAATTCATTCACATTTATCCTAACACCAAATATGACTATATAATGCTAAAAATTTATTTTTAAAATTCCCAAGACTTCAGTTACACTAGATATCCTAAACCCTTAATTCAGCATCATATGGGAAAGGTTGATTTCATTTCCATAAATTCGTATTTCCATTTCTCCTAAATAATTTTGATAAATCCTTTTTCCCTCATTCACAACATTAACCTATTAACAATATATGATCATAATTTCAAAATAGAATCATATAACATTATACCACAAATAGTAACATAGAAAATACAAACCATCAACAATATCATCTTCTACTTAGGACAAACCTAAGAGTAGGGAAGAATAACCACTCATATAAATTTATCTTTCACTCTTTAAATTCCAAGAGCCCTTTGAAACAACAAAAGGGAGCTTTGTATAAATGAATTAAACCTTAGCCATTTAAGGAAAAAGGTGATCATAATCCAAAAATATTGAAAGGAATTTTCTAATTACCTTTTAAGATTTAGAAGCAAGAAATTTGAAAACTCTTTGCAACTTTAGAAAGCTTGGAATCTTTCTTTGTTTTCCCTTTCTTGGTTCATGTTTTTTTGAATGGACGAATATAATTTTTCTACTCAAAAAGCCCACATGTATTTATAGAAGTCTTAAACCCTAGTTTCAAGAAAAATCTATAATTTCTTTATTGTTTCTTGTTAATTTTGGAGAAAAAACCATGGGACACTTGGAAGGGCTGGCTATCACATTTTAAAGGATGAAGATTCAAAAAATAATTACCATTATAACTAATAAAATTAATGCATATAAATTAGGTAATTAGGGTTTATTATAAAATGACCTCACATTTTAACTTTTTCTCATTTAAGTCCTTAGCTTCCTTTGAAAGCTAGGGCCAACCATGGACTCATATTTTTGAGCCTCAAAAGTTATATTTGAACCTCCAAAAATTGGGCAAAACCAACCCAATAAAAATATAAATTAAATCACTTAAAAAAATAAAAGAATTTATTACAATTTGGCCTCAAATTTTTTACTTTCTTGCATTTTCACCCGTAAACCATTAAATATTTTTGGAAATTCACTTTTGATCTTTAACAATAATTTTTTAGCTCTAAAAATTAATTTAGGCTGGTCATAAAATTTTAAAATTAATTTGTTACATTTTTTACTCATTTTCTCACTTTTTTAATTTACTAGGTTTTGAAATTTTAGTAAATTCCTAAATGAAATTTCCTAAACCTATTATTAAATTTTTAATTTAGTTTTTATCTATTTTGATGCATATTAAAATTTTCAAAATTATTCTAGTTAAGCTTATTCTTAAATTACTTTTATGATTCCTCCAAATTTCATTTGATTTTTCCTATCGAGTTTTCTAAATTAGGATTTTTTAGAAAAGTGTCTTACTTGAGATATGTCTTACTTGATATCTCTTATCCTATTTTGGGATATTACAATTGATGCCTCTAGTGACCTAACATGATTGATGCCTATGGTGTTCCATCATTGCTTATTGTGAGTGCAAGTACTCATCTTGTACATGATTTTTAGGAAAATAAGGCAAATGGGAATTATTAATGCCTATGATGACTTGATACTTATTTGTGACATGTGGAGAAATTATATATCTAGGGTGGGGGTATAAGGTGGGACCAAAGTTACAAGGAGAAACTTAAGTATCAATTGTAGCCATTTAACTTAATAACTTGAATAAGTATTATTTTAAAAGAAAATATTATTAACAATTTATCTTTTGATGATTGTTTCAATTTATTGATACATATCTACTCTTTTATGGTAAAAACTCTTTAGAAAAAGAAGAAAGTAGCCATTCACAGAGTGTTTTTTAATACTCACACTCGTGTGTGTTGTTTCTTTTTTAGATACTAATCATGGTTTTAGTGACACAAATTGATATATGTACTGGATCCTTTCTCCCCTTCATGAAGGTGTGCCAAAGGAATACTTTACAAGATAGTTTGGTTTATTTGGTAAGGAGTACTCCTCCTCAGAGCATTATGTATATACTAATAGTAGTATATTTTGTACATTTTCTATACTTCTATATATATTATCCTTATCATATATGTTGACATAAATTGGTTTTCTTTCACATCTGTGTTTTAATACTTGTATAACTATAAGTATTTTTCCTCTTATATTAAGTAAAAGTGATGAGAAATTTGTAAAGTGTCAAGACTTGTAAGGGTATTTGGTTAGTGGACCTACACTAATTAGATATTTTTATGTTGATCATGATACTTGAAAATCAAGTGGTGACAAAAAAACTATCATTTTAAGTTTCTTAATAATTTAAAAAATGTACCCACATCTAAATAGATGTTAGTTATTTTTAAAAGCGACATCTTAAATTTTCTCATTTTTTGGCAACCTTCAAATATGATATATTATAACATCAATTAAGTTAAAAAACTTGTTTTAAGTTTTTTTTATAAAATTTCAAAAATAACATCTCCTTAACATAGATATTGGTTGTATTTACTAACCATCTTCTTTTTAGTCTTAATTTTTTTAAAAAAATGCCACTACATCAATATAGACATGGATTTACCCTTTTACTAATGTCTATCCACCGATGTAAGATTGCAATTCTATAGTATTGATAGTAAATAATATTTATGCATTCTTATTTTTAGTTTATATCTTAAGAAACAAAATACATTCATCTCTCTTGTTGTTTAATGTAGTTACCCTCACAATCTTTCTATTTTCATTAAAATACACTAACCTTCAGTTTTATATACCTTCACTTTTCTTCACTTTTATTCAAATATATATTAACCTCCCTTACTTTTAATAAAATAAAAGATAAGTGTATATTTCTGAAAAATAAAAAGGATGTAAATATAATTAGTTTCAATCTTAAGGATGTAAGTGTGACTTACTCTATTTTATGACTTGAAGCCACCAGCAAATTAACCATATGCCATTCCTTTGTTATGTGGGGAAGTTCAACATTTGGAAGAATATCTTAGGGTGCAAGTGGAGAAAGATTTCTATCATCAAACCCTAACAAATAGAATTTTCATTCACATATTATTCAAACATTGTATAGATTCATGGTCATTACTACAAGGAAGAAAAGGAATTATAACTTGATTGAACTAAAGGAGAAGCAAAATTATCCCTACTTAAAAAATTAGAAAGTAATCTTTTTCATCCAAAAAAAGGAATAATGTTGGTGAATAGTGATTATGACCTCTTTATTAATTAATTTGAAGATTCACATTGTGTTTAGTTAATTTTTTTAAAAAAATTATGTACGAGGTGGAATTTTAATGGATAAAATGAGTTTACTTTAAATTCTATCAATTTTATAATATGGTGATTAAATTTTTTTCCTTTTAACTTTAGAAACATAGAAATCATTCCCTTAGATTATACAAAATTAGGAATAAGCACTCATTGTTAGATAAATTTACCATTTTATTAAATTACATAATTTTTTAAAACAACAATCATAATATTATTGTACATTAGTTTATCTAATTATTTTTTATGAATAAATTTTATGTTATATAATTAATTGAAAACAAATTTAATATATAGAGTTTTGATTAATATAATAAAATAAAGAATTGCAAAATTATATGTGAAAAATTATGAAATAAATCAATACACTATAATATTATAATTCTTGTATAAAAAGTTTATTAAAGATTGATGTAATTTGATAACATTGTTGTAGAATTGCAAATAGGTGTTTCTCAAATTTATCACCAAAGTCAATTTTGACATGGTGATATTTTTGAAATTATCTAGTTTATTAGGAAGTTACATCATAAATACAAATGATGCCTATTTGGGTGTGGTAACATTTTTAAAATTATTAGAAAACATAAGATAGTTGTTTAAACATATAATTAACGCCTATTTGGACATGATGACATTTTGAAGTCATTCAGAAATTTAAGGTGTTGGTTGTTTACTAAATGACATCAAATCATCTAAAGTTCATGCAAATTATTACTCTCTGGAGCATTGAGCATACTTAATTTGTTTAGTATCTTTAAAAAACTAACATGATAAGTACATTATGTTTAAATATTAATTATTTATATAAGAATTAATATTGAAAGTTATGTGAGTAGTGGTGTTTTTGTAAATATAGGTCTAACTTTATACTTTTGTTTTATATGAAATTGATGTCATTTATTTAAGACATCAAATATTTGTTAAAAATTTGATGTGTAAATTTTTTCCCTGCATAACTTTCATTTCATTCTTTATTTTACTTTTACTCTTATTTGCTAAAACTCATGTTCTCCAGTAATGACCTCCCTTTTCATCATTTCTTCAATGATTCCTAAACCTCTTCCACATTGTCAATTTCATTCATAATGAATTTCGAGCTTGTTTTCATTATCATAATCATTCTCATGTATGTTTTCATATCTTGGTTTCATTTTTTTTCTTTAATATTGATAGATGTTTTCCTTTGTTTAGTTTCTATGTATGTGTGTGTTTCCATAATGACATTATATTAGCCTTTTTCATCATTTATTTTAGGCTTAAATTATCTGTTAGGTTTATTGATGCTTATGATTATACTAATGCTTTCTTTAGTAGTAATGCTTTTAGGAAATCTTTATTTTTCATTGTTGCCTTTGCCATTGCATGCTCTTGTAATGATAAGAGGGTTTAGGATTATTGTATCATAGAATGAATCTTTTTGGTACCTTGGTCTTGTAAATTAGTGCGTTAAGGATTTGTAAAGTGATAATTGTTGTAATTTAAGTTCTCTTACTTATCATATATGTTATGTGTTTTGTTAGACTTGCATTGTAGTATTCATTGTTAGTACCTGTCATGATCCATCCCTGGATATGTGGTTAGTGTAAGGAGTCACTATGGATAACTACCTATTAGCCTTTCCTAAATGCATATGAGATTGTCTTTCACATGCAATCATGCTTTTCTTTAAAAAAGTATGTGATTTTTTGAAAATTCATTATGGGATGCAAAAATAAATTATCATGCATGACTATTTGAACTATCCTCCCAAAGCTTACCTTATTGTGAAAGTTCCTAGGCAAACCTATTTCCAATCCATTCAATAATAACAAGGAACCTAAGTGGCCGGAAAAGTCCCCTAAGAATAGAAACAAAAGAGAGAAAGTGTGTGTGTGTGAGAGCTTTTATGAAACTTATTGAGTAGACAAGAAATAATGAAGAATTATTAAAACATGTCCATATCATGATATGGAAGTTAGAATTAAATTTTTAAAAGAACCTTATAAGTTTTATCCTAAAGAAAATAGTTATACTTTCATACATTCACTAAGAAAAAGGGAAGAGTTTTTATAGGACTAACCTATTTATTAAAGAGCTAATTATAGACATACACAATATTAGATCCTAATCAAGGTCACATTATGCATTTTCTTTATGTCATCATAGTCATAAGGGAAAAACTCAATTTTACTTTTAATATCATCCATTGACAATTATAAGACACTAATACAAAATAATTGATTGACATTTAATGTCAAAGGATTACATGTTAAAAAATGATTGATGTGTAATTAAGAATTGTAGTATATATGGTTCTAATTTTTATTAGTAAACTATCACAAAATAGAGCAACAACGTCAATTTCAATGAAAAATGATGTCATTTATTTTTATATCATATTAAAAAACAACATTAAATGCCATTTACTTTTAAAAATTAACATCTAATAATCATAATATCATATTGGTTTGTTTAAATAATTAATGTCATATGTTTGACCAACCTACCTAGTTAAACCTTCACTCCCTCCCTATGCCTTAGTTTTCAATTCTTCACTCCTTCATCCCAAACCCCAAATCTATCCCTATGTTTTTAATTCCCTTGTGCTCCCTATTTCCCTTATATTCCTAACCTAATCTAGAAAGTTAACATCGCTTATTACTTTAAATAATTGCAATTTAAAAAACTTTAAATAATAAATTGATTAACAAAATAATAAAAATAGTGAAAGTTTGTATATAGTACCATAATTAAAGATAAGTACTTTATTAAATCTATCTTGATATTGATTACCCAAAATATAATGTTTGCACTCTCTAAAGAAACCTTTTGAATATAATATTTGCAAATGAAATAAGCATCAATGAAAAATTGGTGTACTACACATTTTTAAATGAATATATACCAACTAATATGAATACTAAAAAAGATAAATGAAATTAAATTTTTTATCTATGCAAATTACTAAAAGTTGCATCACAATGATAGGCAACAAAATATGATAGATTTGAAAATAAAAATTAAATTACAAGAACAAATACACAAAAAAAAATCTTTACATTTATATTTTGTGCTTTTCTAATAGGTGTTAAACCTTACATATTTATCCATTGGCTAGCTGAGTTTTAGTCCTGAAAAACAATTAGCAAGTAAAAATATAAAATCGAAGAGAATCATTTTAAGGTTGGAAAGAGTGCATACCTTATTACATAGCAAATTATTTCAATGTTAGAAGAGCTTCATGATGAAATCTACAAATAGGTGTTAATGTATATGCCCTAAAACTAATCATATGAATGATTGTAAATTTGAATCATATTATTTTAAAGGCAATTTCAATTATCATATATATATATATATATATATATATATATATATATATATATATATATATATATATTTACATAGTATATTTAATTATGATAATAACTTTAGAATAATAATATTCTTAAATGTCCTTAATCATGTACAATTGTAGATTTAGGTGCATTGATATGTTAAGACTAGCATGTGTAATAACTTATATGAGATATTAAGTCTACACATGAGTACAAGTTCAAGAACTTGTGTACTGGACTGACCTATCCTAAGAACACTACATGGATTGTTATATGAATGTGATGAGTGATTCTTAGTGATCATTATTAATATGGTTTTTTGACTTGAGATCGCCAACATTTACTATATGTGAGTTCCACATTTTAATATTGCTCTATGTTACTCATGGTTCACATATCATGTGGAGGGATTTATGTGATCAAGATGGAATTTATCCCTCTTATATAATAGGAGTGACATTTGTGGGCTCCTTAATTAAGTAAGGCTAAGAAAAATGCAAGGCCATGTTTAGATAGATTGATATGGGATGTTAATTACATCTACTTTAGTTAACTTACTTAGGAATTAAGAAACCTTTGAATTGGGCTATATGAGAATGACACGATCCATATTCTATGCTTAATCTATATGTCTAGGATAAAAGGTCATAGATGATGAACACATGTATAGGTTTAGTTGAATTACCAGCTTTCTCATTACTTGAGTAACAATGATTTGTTGTTGGTACCACTCATTATTTATGATTATTATTATAATTTATGATCATTATCAATGTAATGAGAACTTGTAAGATTACACACTTAAAATTTAGTAGATTTAGAATTAATGGACCAAATTGTTTGGGTTTAGTATATGAGAATTTTATATTATAATTATAAGGCTTAATTATAAGTCTATAATTATACATAGAACAAAACTCAATCAGTTAGGATTGTTAGTGCACCTATTTAAATAGGTGTGTTGGGTGTTAATTATTATTTTATTATTGATGTATCCCAAATAACATAGAAAACCCTAACAGCTCTTTTTGACCATAATCCTAGAGGGGGCATAGCTAGTACTGTGAGGTAAAAAAGAAGAATTCCAATTAGTGGCAGTAGGATGTTTATTGGTGATTCGCAAGTTCATGTGGATACCTTAGGATTTTTTACTAAAAGCAAGTCAAAAAGGTGATCAATGATCAAGCTTTTGAATTATCTGCAATAGGTAATGACTAAATCTTTGTCCTGATCTAATCATTTCACATGAATCCTTAGCTAGGATCAGTTAAATTCTATTGCAACTATTTGGCTTCCAATCTTAAAAATAGGGATATATTTTATTCTTTTTATTATCAACTCCCATCATGCTTTATCCTTTTTATTTTCAATTCATGCTTGGGGCATAATATTCCACATCAATTACTAGAAAATAACTTACATCTAAAGTTAATATTACATGTTAGTTTTGAACCCTCATTGTTATCTTTAATACATCAATGTTATACTATTAAGTAATGTTTAACATCGATTTTAATAAAAAATTTATATCATAATAGATCAATGATTTTTTTAAATTCTTTTCTTCTTATTATAGATTATAGAATTAAGTAAGATAGAAAGAAATTGAATTTAAGTGAAATAAAAATAAAAACAATATGTTACAAACATATATTCTTCCATTTTACTTATTTTCATATTAATACATGAACACAAATGAGAAAGGATGATTCTTTTTAGTAAAAACAAATTTATTTTCTTCTTATTATAAAACTAAACAAAATAGCAACAAAGTCAATGTAAATGGAACAAAGATGAAAAAGTTGACATTATATTATGAACATATATTCTTCCATTTTATTTATTTCCATATGATACATGAACATATATGCAATGGAAAAACTATTATTTACAATAAAGAACAAATTTTATATTTACAATATACATACATGACATCCCTATAAAAATTAAAAGGAAAGATGATTATCATTTGGTCATAATTCTTTCATATTACTTAATGGTTTTTGAGGTGTTTGATTAAATCATTTTTGTATTTATTGACTTTGAGGTGCTCGATTACTTTATTTGCTATTAACCTTTCAAGGTTCTTACATTTTGGTGTGAAAATGGTCATGTTTCTTACTTTATGTGCATAAAAGTTTAACATAGCATATAAAGGAAGCAACAAGTTAATTTTCACATTGAAATAAAGGAAGCATTAAAAGCTTATAGAAAAAGGAGAAATCAAGTAGCTTCACATTGATAGAAGGACAACATACATCATCAATGTTGTATAATAAAAAATGATTGAATCTTATGATCATGGCAATCACATCAAGCCATAGACATGCTCATGACCATCTATTTAAGTGTAAAAGATAATCATAATTTGATGCAATACCTATGACCGTAAAATATGGATTTTGAGATTGAGATGAGGTTGTAGATCTTAATATTTAATATTTAGAGAGATTTGGAATGTCTCAAAATACTTTCAACTAAAGGACTTTTGTTTGCACATTAGCAATTAATACAAACATTCTACAAAGAATTTAAAAGGATTCTTATCCAAAGTTTTTAAAAATGCTTTGTAGATTTCTTGTGTCTATGGTTGAAGTGTAGATACAAGTTCTTGGAAGGAATGACGTGATCCTGTAAGTGCACGGGTTTAGTCAAGTTATAGTATAAAAGATATCGTCTCCACAGGGATTGAACATAGAATACTAACTGAATTTCAAGGTAAATTATCTAGGCGTATCGATTGATATTGGGAATTAAGGGTAAAATGTAAAACAGAGCTTAACTATCAAAAGGTTTAATTCAAATGAGATGAAAGTGTACTCAGCTTAAGGTTCCCCTGTACATCTCATTATGGAATGAAGATAATCCTCTAACTTAGTTTACTGTTAATTTAGATTGCTGGATTACCAAAAGTAAGCTATACCTCATTGTAAGGCTACTAGCTACTAACTAAAAGATTAAGTGTCCAGAATTTCTCTAGTAATCACTCATCTATGTTGCATTAACATTGCTTTAGAATCTATTCTTAGACATTTCATCCTGTGCAAAAGAATCCAATTAGCTTAATTCCTAAGTCTAATTGATATTCCCAATGATCATGCAAGGTCCGATTAATTAATTGGTCATTTCAACCTAGAATCAACTAATCCTTAACACAAATCTAATATTCCGGAAGTATTGGTTTGTTCAAGTATAAAATAGCATAATCAAATCATAAATTAACAGTAAATCAAGCCAGATTATATAAAAATCAATTCCATAAATCCATGAACAAGTTTACCCCAGTTGAGCACAAGGGTTTAGTGTGAAGACATTACAAAACTAGAAGAAAACCAGAAAACAGAGAGGGAAATCAAACAAATCATGAAGCTCTACAAATTCCTTGCTTAAATCTTCAATCCTTTGCTTGAATCCACAGTTAGAAGTTACCTTTGGTGAGTTTGGGTCTCCTAGGGTTTCTCCTATCAGCTCCTCTTTTAATTTTCGATTTCTCCTATCTTTTCTGATTTTTTGCACAAAACTTATATGGGTAATGTACACGGGGTATGACATGGCCCATGTTGTACCCCATGTTCTTTTGTGAAGGCTGGTCAGAATGATATACGGGGTATGACACGGTCCATGTTGTACCCCGTGTTCTTTTACGAAGGCTGGTCAGAATGATACACGGGGTATGATACGGCCCATGTTGTACCTCGTATTCTTCTACGAGTAGCTCAGTGAAGCTTCGAAGCAATCTAGAAAGATACACGGCCCTCCACACGGGGTTCCCATACCCCGTGTTCTTTGCCAGGTGAGCAACTTTGCTTCGATTCTCCACAATTCGCACGGTTTTGACTCCGGATCCTTTTCTAATGCTAAAATGTGTCACTCCAAAACTTGAAAATAAAATATCAAGCATCTAAGTATCCTTTTCAATTAATTTTTGTACAAGATACTAAGTAAATGAGTGATGAAACACATAGAATTTAAGTACAATTGTGCATTTATCAAGGAACTTAGTTTAATTCCAAAATCTTTTAAAGGTTATTGTTTTTGGACTCCATCAAAGGCTCACAAGATCAATAGCATAGATCGTAGTATTAGCATAACCTAGGCTATTTAGAAAATTCAAGAATCTCTTAGCGTTCTGTATAAGGTATAGATACAAGTCCTTGTAAGAAACTCTAAAAGCCCTATGTACCTTCCAAATAGTCATGGTAATATCGAATTCTAGGATTCATAACCCTATCTTAGAAGCTATATCTTTTATGGAAAGCATTTTATCTTGAAAGATCATATATTTGATGGAAGGGATCCTTACTTATAGCCTGAATGCAAAACAATTAGATATGGATTATTAATTAAAAATTGATGTTTTAAGTTTCGTCATATGTATGGTTATAATAGTTTAAGATATTGGTTAAGCACTAAAATGAGGTATAATTATTAATGAACAATCATGATGATTGAAATGGACTCACATGAAAGTCATTATAAAGAATTAATGTTGTAGTTTCTTATTGTTGAATTGTGATGAAAATTGAAATGGATTTACATAACAATGACCACAAAAACTCGATGTTGTAAGTTATTCATTAGATTCCATTAATAAAGTTATTTTTAGTTCCATTCTTTTAGACTTCAATTTTATTCATTTAAATATTTTCATAAATTCATTATTTACACTTCTTCAATTTTTCTCATTTAAACTACATCATAAATTACATTCGTTTAAATGTCCTCATATTTTTTGAGAAAATACCATCATATTAATTATTAATTAAACCCAAAATCGATGTTTTATGTTTGTCATTTCATTAGCATTATTTCTAAAATGTAAACTAAATATGAAATGAAAGTTATTTTTGAGCTAATTTAACATAGAAAGCTATAGTTATTTATATATGTCTTACCTTTGTCAATTTATATAATCTAAATGACTATTATAGAATTTTAAGTAAAAACAACATATAGATGAGGAAAGTGAAATAATTATGCAAATTTATATAGAAAGCTATAGAATTTTAAATTTATGTGGAATTTAATTTAACATAAAAAGCTATAGTTGTTTGGATATATCTTACCTTTGTTAATTGATATAATCTAAATGACTATTATAGAATTTTAAGTAAAAACAACATATATATGAGGAAAGTGAAACAATTATACAAGTTTATAAAATTGTTATTGTCATTGCTCTGTTCATAATGAAAGTAAAAGTTAATGAGTAAAGAAACAATATTTTTGCAAGTGGAGTAAGAGATCATTAGTAACATTATGTATCAAACTCATCATACTTAAGTGTATATTAGAGAGATGTTAGAGAAAATATTTATAGGAAGAAATAAACATTAGTAATTAAACAAAATTGATATTGCATGATTATGCATTTTCCAATTTGCCTACTAAAATGAACTTTAGATGATGGATATTAAATAGGAACAACATCCTATGCTTTTACTATTTTTAATGTGACTCATAAAATGCTCTTCAGATGATAGCTATTTACTAAAATCAATATCCTATGATTTTGCATTATCTAGTGTAGCTTTTGAAATGTATTTCAGACAACAATTAAGTATAAAACCAATGTTTTTAAGTTGTCATGCAAGGTTTAAATGTTAGTTGTTTTCTTGTCTATTATCTTAAGTTTTCATATAATTTTAGAAATGTTACTGCATCAACATAAACATCAATTTTGTTATGAATCAACTAACATAAATCATCAAATTCATAGTAGTGACATATATGAATATAGAAAATATGTAAATTTCCTTGTGACTCCTATCTAACCTTATCCTTTACAAGCTTATTTTTTATACTTCCAAGTCAATCTTATCCCTTACAAGCCATATCCAGATTTTATGTTCAAATCACAATAATATCACATTGTCTCATCTCAATTTTCATGCGCAATAACACATTTTAATCTTAACGATTGTAAAATAACTCAATTCACCACATAAACACAAATAAAAAAACACCACCATGCCTCATTGCATGGCCTTACATCAGTTGTTCATCATTTTCTAATGTAGAATAATTTAAATAATTATTATGAAACAATTATTATTCTTTAAACCTTTATTTAAAATGTGTGTAGAGAACTTTACAAGTCATATAGTTAACAATGTAGTTAACACTATGCAATCCTTAAAAGTAACTCTGTAGGGGTATATTCCATTATATAGTTCACTATGGACTATTGAAGAGCAAGTCCTTAAGGCCATAATCCATTACAAAGTGGACTATGTATTGCTCAAGAGCAAATCCTGAGGGATATAGTCCATTATGGATAGTTGATTATGAATTATTTTTTTATATAAATTCATGCAATTTTACAATTGTTGGATCCCTTAGGCAAAGCACCATAGTTGACCTTAAGGCAGGTCCTAGACTATGTTATGAATGTATGCTAAAAATGGCATGTTATATCTAAAAGGCATTAGTTAAAGTAAGGGTAAGTTTCTTGAGTAAGATTACAACCTTTGTAAGTGGAAACTTGTGTGTCAATTGTTTGAAACTACCCTACTATTTTATTACAATGCCTTAGAAAGATGGGTAATGTGGAGTATAGCTACTATCTCATACAATACATGGTTGATATACTATGTATTTGACAAAACCCACTTACAGTAATCACTTTTACTTATTTACAACTTTTCACATGCTTACCTAAATTAGTTTTGATGCTAATATATTAATTATGTACAAATTATAGTGCTTTGATGATGATACCAAGCCATACACTTAAAATGATCTCAATAAAGTGTGAGAGTTTTAGGTAAGGTATTTTTTCATGGCCAAAGTTGGACTAGAATTAATGGTTTTGGTTTTGTGTGTCAAAGTATGTAGTGTTAAGTTAAGGTTATAACTGGTTAATTTTGTTGATAGTGTTTTGAATGTGAATAACATTGTTTTGGTTTTCTCACTTTTGATAGTGATATTGTATTTTGATGTGTAAATAAAAGTTTAGAAACTTTATATAAAAGCTCCAAAAAATAGTTTCTATTGTTGTTATCAATTGGTATTTGCTTCTATTGTTGTTATCAATTAGTATGTGATTTTGCTATTGTTATCATTTGGCTTTTTTTTGCTATAAATTAAAAAAAATGGGTTGTAGAAAAGAAATTGGTTATTTACTAAAAATTAATGTCTATGATAATAAGGCATTGATTTTAATAAATATCCATCATGGAATTTCAAAATTGCAACATTGGTTATTTCATAAATAACCAACATCCTAATATTTCTTAGTAGGATGATGTCGTCATTTAGATGTTAGTTCTCTAAGTTATAATTGACATCAAAAGCTACCTTATAGAACAAAAAGGTGTTTTTATTTTTTATGTCAATTTTATACAAAAAAATCAATGTCTAAATGAACATGACATGGTCTTGAGAACTTCTTTACAAAATCTTCTAAAAGGAGTTGAAAAACAAAAAGACTAAAACACTAGCACTAATTGCAGATTTCACTTGAGGCACTTTCAACCCTTAGAAAGTACTTGAGATAATTATATAGCTAACAAGATTGGCTCACCTTGTAAGTCTACTATTTGTGCTTGCAAAATCTTCATTTTTGTGTTTATCTTTACCAAATATTTTGTAAAAGTGATGCTTCATTGACCATTGCTAAATATATGAGGTTGTACATTGCCTGAAAAAATATAGCATATAAATGAAAGGATTTATTTGGTTTTTTTATTGCAATTTAGTTTCTATTTTCTTAATCAATCATATTTTATTACCTATTATTTTTATACAATTTTTACAAGTTTATACTACTAAGAAATTTAATTTCATTAATCTTCTTTGGCCTTCAAAGGTATTATTTACTATTTATTCATATGAAATATGTAATGTCACACATCAAGTTTTAATAAATGCTTATGCTATTTGTAGATATTAAATTTAAGAGTAGTTTTTTATGGAGTGTTAACCTCACTATTGAGTAATAGGTATCAAAACAGATTTAGCAGAGCATTCATCTCAAATTGTGGTATTAAATATATCCTTTTACGATTTTCACACATTTAGGTGTGTATTGGGTAAGGGAGGGTAGACATGACAAGGAGGAATAGGGGGGATTAGGTTAGGGTTGAGAGGGGGCAAAACATACCATATCAATTATATAATGAAACCAATGTGGTTTATAAGACATTACACATTTTTTTAGAATGATGTATAATGTTATTTCTCATTATAGTTCAAAAGAAATGATGTCAATTATTTTTAATATTATAACAATGTTATTGTTATTTTTCACAACAATTATATAACTAGCATTAAAATGGATTATAATCACACTAATATATAATATAAATGTTAGTTGAAAATCGATGTAGTTTTTCTTAAATATTTGACATCCATTTGCAATTTTGAAGTGGTATAAAATGATTAAGTTAACAATGAGTATTAATTCCAAGTTTTATGAAGTTTATGGGGATGATTGCCATGTTTCCAAAGTAGAAAGAGCAAAATCCAATCATTTCAAAGTTGAAAGAAGTATTTTATATTTTTCACTATTATAAATTTGATAGAATTTAAACTTATTTTGTGTTCAAATTTCATCTCCTATACATAACAAAAGCACTTAAATACAAAAAATTTAAATACACATCTATTCTTCCTTTTTTAAAAAAAAAAATTGAAAGACTATGATGAGCTTGCTTTCTTAATTATTAAAAAAAATTTGTGGTTAAGTGGGCAACCATTCCAAGGATTAGAGAATTAATGGAATTCTCTCTTTTCAATTGGGGTCTTCTCCAAAATTCTAACATTTATCCATTAATAGGTTAAGTCTGCTTGGAGCCAGCATGATTTTCACTAAACTAATGCCTCATTGATTTTTCTTAATTAATAATTTATCTTATTGCACTTCACTTTAAAATACTTTATTATTTAATGAAGTATCGATTGTGAAGCATATTTGATAGGGTGTGATTACTCTTATCAAAAATTAAAATGAACATTTATTCTCTGTATAAATTTATTATGATTAGAAATTCATAATTGAAGTACATGACTTTCTTTTTTTTATCTTAGCAATACAAGGATCTCGGCATTTTCAAGAAAAGATAAAACCTAAACACATATTCTCTTATTTGTAAAGGAAACCCCATGATCAACAAGCTTCTAATATGTTAGTGACTCTTATACAAGGTTGATATTTTGATCTACAAGCACACACAACAATTGATACTACACCCCAAGGTTACAAATAATGGTCTATCCCCATAATATTATGCACAATATTACTATTATGAGTTGTATTGCATCTGTAATTTTTTTGCAATTTTGTGTTGTAATGACCACATTTTCTAATATTTAATCATATTTTTGTTAATTGCAGGAAAATTGCAATTGCAATTTGGGACCCCGTTACACACATAATTCCATACATATATATATCGTTAATCAAATAAATTACATTACATACTAGATAGATTCGAAAGAACATTTTCCATGGCATTGCGTGACTTGCACAAAGCAATCAAGGGTTCAATTTTAGGCATAGTAATTCCTTCTCCTTCCATCATATTAATTTCTTCATCTCCAATTCTTTTCCACTCAAAGCACTGAACCAAAGCTCCCAATGTCATTCCAATGACTCGTTTTGCCAACTTATCTCCGGGGCAAGCTCGCCTTCCGGCGCCAAATGGAATCATGTTGTAAGTCTCCCCATCTTCCTTCCCCACGAACCTCTCCGGCATGAATCTTGTTGGATCCTCCCACGAGTCAGCATCTCTGTGAAGGCTCCATAAATTGACAAATAACATTGTTCCTCGTGGGATGTCAAAGCCGCAAACTTTGCAATCATCAGAGGATTCATGAGGTATCAGAAGTGGAGCAACAGGAAATAGTCTGAGGGTTTCTGTGATTGCATTTTGCAAATAAGGGAGATTTGATAGGTCAGATTCATTTATCATTCGATCTTGTCCAACATTGTTGTCGAGCTCTTCTCGAAGTTTGTCCATAGCTTGTGGATGGTTGAGAAGAAGTGAAAGTGCCCATTCTATGGTTGTAGCGGAAGTCTCTGATCCAGCTTCTAGCATTGCCTGCATTATTCTTGATAGTAAGTGGACGTTGAATCCTAATTTCACAATGCATAAAAGAGCATATTTATGAATCTTTCAAAAAAGGAATCAAAAATAAATTTGATAGCTACTTCTAATGCACCCATTTTCTTGGTATCTTTGAACAGGAGCAACCATATGATGCCAAATTATAAAAGTACCACATTAGTAATTAATATTTATCCACCTTTATAATCATTTCAAAAAAATAATGTTGAATTCATTTACAAATAAAGCCAACTCAAAGTATTATTTGAAACCAATACCAGAATCTTAAATTTTTGGCAAATCAGATATTATGTTAGAGTTTTGATTTATATTTTAAAATGAAAATAAATTTGGAAGTTATTTACAATGTATTTTTTTTTCATGAAACCTATGTTAATATCTTATTTTTCATGTTATTATAATATAATCGAAATCTATACCTCAATCTTATTCTATGTATTTTTCATATATAAAAAATTCATTTATAAATAGTTAAAATGATTACTTCAAATATTAAGTTGAAATGTTAGAGGAGTTTGTAAATTAATTAAAGTCATTTCTAATAAATAAATTGAAATAATTTCCAATGAAAAATGGTTTAGAATATAATATTTGTGTTATAGTTGAGAGCTAAGAGGGAGGGTAAAGAAAATTATACAGTGAAGATGGAAGATTAAAAAAAATGGATGCTTAAGAGATTACCTCCACAACCTTTATTTTTAATTTTAGGTTTAGAAAACCCTCGAAAACCAATTGATCTAGCACATTAAAAAAAGCAAGTATTTATTGGAGGAACTTGTAGAATTATTCATAGGCCCACATTTTCTATTCTCATTGAATCAAAACTTTCAAATTAAGAAAATACTATTACATAAACCTCCTTCCCTCTCCCTCTTTGTTATCCTCTCCATTCAAGCATGCCATAAATAATACAGTTGCTAATTACTTATTTTAATTTAAGTCAGTTTAATTCAATTCCATGGTATAGTTGTCCTAATAGACAATTTATTTCGTATTTAGAGTAAGAATCCAGATAGATATATGCATGATAATTGCAACTAAATCATTGAAATTATCAAAAAATAATCAATAAAAGTAAGTATAACTAATTTTTACAACAAATCAATTTCTTAAATTATTTTCGAACTATGATGTGATTATATCTTACCAGAATAACTCCTTTCACAGTTTCATCAGTGTAAAATTCTGGTTCAATTTCCTGCAACTGCAACATAACCTCGATCAAAGTCATCCTCCTCTCCTTATTGCTTTCATTCACGCTTCTGTTCCTCTTTTGCTCCTCAAGAAGGTTCTGGAAGAATTTGTCCAACTTGTTCATCACTTTCCGCATTCTTTTTTCCAAGCCATTAAAATCAATCCATTGCAGTATTGGAAAAAAATCATTCAAATTTCCACTCCCTTCAAGTTCGAAAGCTTCTTTCACAAGGCTTTGAAATTCCAACCCTTCTTTCCCAATAGCACCCTTGCCATAATATCTTTTCCCTGAAATCATCCGAACTATAATATTGAAAGAAAGATCCACCAGTCGTGTTCTGAGTTCAATCTCAGTGAATTTTTCTCTCGATTCTTCGAATATTTGCTTCACCAACATCCGAACCTCGTCCTCACGAATTCCGGTGAACATGGCAAGGCGGTTAGACGAGAAAATCTCGACCGTCATGAGACGGCGGAGGTTGCGCCAGTGGTCGCCATAGGAGGCGAATCCAACCGCCTTGTTGTTGTAATTGAGATGTTTTCCAGCAAGCATAAGAGGGCGGTTTGCAAAAATGATGTCATTTTTTGTGAAGCAATCTTCAACAGCCGAAGCAGAAGATACAAGCAAGACTTTTCGAGTGCCGAATTGGAGATATAGTATTTGGCCATACTTTTTAGAGAGTTCGTGTAGGGTTCTATGCAAAGGTTTCTGTTTAAGAAGATGAAGATGGCCAATGATTGGAAAGCGAGGGGGGCTTGGAGGTAGGTTTTTATAATTTCCATGACCCCTGCCTGTTTGCAAAATGAAGTTTGAAATGAAATGAAGGAAGAAGAAGAAGAGAACAATGGAAATTGGTACAAGCCATTCATATCCAGCTTCACCCATTTCGATGTAACCAATAACGTTTGCCAGCTCTTACCAGGGCAGTGCAGTGACCTATATATATCCAATTGAAATTCCCGTTCAGTAATTGAACATGAAGTTGTGGCTTCTCCAAAGATCACTAGTCCCGCTGATCAATTCAAGTGATTATCTTTGTGGTGATATATGGCAGGGATAATTTTATCCACGCGTAATTTCTCCCCTTTTTTTTATTTATCTCATAGTTTTAAGTATTACAATTCCTCTACTTATACTTTTAATTGTTAAAACTTTGTCTACTGTGTTGTATATAATTTTTCCTTTTTTAAATTTTGACTCAATTTGACACTTATTTAAAACTAAATTATTCCAAAAAAATTATAATTTTTTTTGCAGATTTATTTTGTGCAATTCATAATTGCTAAATAAAAGGTGTCGAATAGGTTTTTTTAAGATAAATTTGTTAAACATCAAGTTAAGTCAAAATTAGAGGAAGTAATGATTACATGCAATGCATATGTATTTTCTATTAAATTTTAGATAAAAAATAATCTGATTAGGTGAAGTGTTAAGGATTGAAAGTAGAGAAATTGCAACATTAAAAATAACAAGTGAATGAAATGAAAAAAGGGCAATGAGTAAATGTATTTTTTCCCATATATTATTCTACTTTTTTAACTGATATAATCTTTGCAACGTATTATTTTGTTATTGTAAAATTTATAAGGCATTAAGATATAGTTCTTATACGTTCAGGTATAAATTAAGTCTAAACATAAAAAGAGAAAAGGTTTGAAAATCTTCATAAAATGTCATTATATAACGCATTTTTCACAATTTTCTCGTAATATATGCGCACAACATTTAAAATTGGATATACCAATTGAAATTATGCAATGTGAATTTTAGATCAATTATGGGTGTGCCAACATATTTATAGATCGTAAGAGAACAAATTGAACTTTGGTGCCGGCGTGTTGTCCTACTTTGGTGAAGTCAATGAATAATAAGTATGCGTAAGTTTGAATGGAAAAGGAAAATGTCAGCCATAGTGGGCTTACCTTCATAAGATGGAGCCAACTATTTCCACTTCTATAGCTATCCACAAGTTGTTTATTATTATTATTATTATTATTATTATTATTATTATTATTATTATTATTATTATTATTATTATTATTATTATTATTATTATTATTATTATTATTATTATTATTCTTGTTGTTGTTGTTGTTGTTATTATTTACATTCAATCCATCATTAGTGATAGTGTAAACCATTTTTATATTGTCATTTGCTTATATGTTATCATATCAATAAAAAATAATTAAAATTTTTTTATTGTCATCAAAATTTCTTAATTACTTATACTTTTAGCAACATAATTCTCTCCCATTTATTAATAATAAATATTTTACATTATTAATGAATTAAATTTAAACCTTTTTCTCTTCTTTTAATTCATAATTTATCTTCAATGAAACATCCAAGAAATTGATAATAATGTGATAATTGCATTTAGTAGGAAGCAGTGGAGCTCAAATTTTCAAACATCATTGCATAGTTCAAAAGTGTGGAAAAGTATGCCATGAAAAATTTCATCCGCACATGGTTTGAAATTAAGGTCAAAGAAGATAAGAGAAATCCTGGATAAATAAATAATGTATCAACTATATATTTCTTCAATTAGCGTCGAAATTGATTCAAGAGTGTTTCAATCATATCTCAAAAATTATAAATAATTAACTCCACACATCTTCTTGTACATCTCATTTCATATCTCAAAAATGAAATCTTTCAACTTTCTTTCATTTATATTTAGGGTATGTATCATGCTTGTAAATTGCGGTTGAAGTCATGACTGTAGTTTTTTGTTACGATTAACAAAATTATTGATAAATACAAAAATATGTAGCTGTTGCAATGCCACGGTAATATTGCAATTATGGATCACAATTCAAGCTTGACATACTATATTATAAGAGTAGTCAAGTTTGTATGTTGCTCTGTTTTATTTTTAAAGGACATTAATTGAATCTAACCATTACAACAACAACAACAACGATAAAGCCTTATCCCACTAAATAAGGTCGATTACATGAATCGCACGATGCAATTGGGCTCTATCAAAATTAAATTTTTGGTGATATTATTCATCAAGAGATCCCTTTTTATAACTTCATCTAATATCCTTTTTGGCGTCTCTCTACACTTTTTTACAGAATTAAAGACCATGTGATCAATTCTTCTCACTAGTGTCTCTAATGGCCTTCTTTGCACATGATCAAACCACCTTAACTGATTTTCTATCATCTTTCTTGTATGCAATCATTTCATATCTTGCCCTTTCTTGTATGATCACACATCCATTTTAACATTCTCATTTCTACTACTCTCATTTTTTGCTCTTGTTAACCCTTTAGAACCCAACATTCACTACCATAGAGTATAACTAGTCGTATAACAGTCCGATAGAACTTCTCTTTAAGCTTAGTAGTTACTTTACAATCACAAATTACTTCAGATATCTTTTTCCATTTTAACCATCCAACTTCTATCCTGTGTATGACATCTCCGTCAATTTCCCCATCCCTTTGTAAAATAGATCCCAAGTACTTAAATTTAGATATTTGTGGTATGATATGCCCTCCAAATCTTATCTCCAAATCATTTTTATCTTGTTTCTTATTAAATTTGCAATGCATATACTCTATCTTACTCCTACTCAAACGAAAGTTCTTTGATTCCAAAGGCTGCCTTTAAAACTCCAATTTATAGTTAACCTCTTTCCATGATTTTTCAATCAAGACTATATCATCCGCAAATAGCAAACATTTAGGAGGAATCTCCTAAATGTCCGCAATTAGCAAACATTTAGATCCCAAGTACTTAAATTTAGATATTTGTGGTATGATATGCTCTCCAATTCTTATCTCCAAAATATTTTTATCTTGTTTCTTATTAAATTTGCAATGCATATACTCCATCTTACTCCTACTCAAATGAAAGTTCTTTGATCCCAAAGGCTGCCTTTAAAACTCCAATTTATAGTTAGCCTCTTCCCACGATTTTTCAATCAAGACTATATCATCCGCAAATAGCAAACATTTAGGAGTAATCTCCTAAATGTCCGCAAATAGCAAACATTTAGATCCCAAGTACTTAAATTTAGATATTTGTGGTATGATATGCTCTCTAATTCTTATATCAAAATCATTTTTATCTTGTTTCTTATTAAATTTGCAATGCATATACTCCATCTCATTCCTACTCAAATGAAAGTTCTTTGATTCCAAAGGCTGCCTTTAAAACTCCAATTTATAGTTAATCTCTTCTCACAATCTTTTAATCAAGACTATATCATCCGCAAATAGCAAATATTTAGGAGTAATCTCCTGTATGTCCCTAGTAAGAACATCTAATACTAGATTAAACAAGTAAGGACTCAAGGCTGAACTCTGATATAAACCTATCCTTATAGTAAAGTCTTTTGTCTCTCCTTCAAAAGTTCTTACACTTATAGTTACTCTATCGTACATGTCCTATATAGCGCGAATATATGTGATACAAACTCCTTTAGAAATAATAATTTTAATAGTTTTATTTTCCTTTTACAAATATATACAACAAAATTATAGTTTGGTGGATAAAAATTATGCTAATCTTGTTGCAAATTTATTTATTTTTTATAGAAAAAATTTATGATATAAATACTTAATAAAAATATAAGAAATTATTATCTTTCCGGATACGTCATCTACATGATTTAAAATTAAAATTAAAATTGTTATTAATAGATTCCCTAGTTTCCAAGAAGTGACAGGCGACCGCGGCAGGCAAGGGAGTTACGAAACGGAAATTGAATAGCATGCAATTTCTGCCGTTGAAAGTAACTGAAAGCAAAGGAAGGGGTACATCTGGAATTAGCTCGGAGGAGTTGAGTGTCAAACTTTGTGTCAAACCAAATTTCCAAACCGAATATTTTCGACGCTCTCTCCTGTTTGTTGCTCTCTGCCTAATTAACTAAAAAATATACCATTCTTCTTGCAATTCAACTATTTTAAAACTCATTTACCTTTCAATCATTTTTAGCAGCCACTATTCTTGTTCTAAAATATTTCAAAGAAAAAACAAACTTTGATTCGTGTTTCAACAAGTTTAAATGCACTTAATAATCTCATCGTCAGTTGCGTAATACAAAAGCAGCGTAACTGAACCGGAAAAAGGATAATTAATATTATTATTTATTTAAAAGAGAATAATAACGGACAAACCTAAAAAGAAAAAAAAAGTGAATAATTTTGCAGTTTTTTTTTTTTTTTGGGGGGGGGGGGTCTCTTTTACGTTACCGTATGAGCATTCACACCGGCGCGCAATGCTCCCTCACCCTCGGTCTCACAGTGACAGTCCCAGTGTTGTTTCTCTCTCTTATCTCTTTCTGCTCCAACATTACAAGCCGACGACGGACTCCGCGCTGGCAAAGATTTCCTCTTACAACCCAATTTGCTCGTCAAGTTCTCCACATAAACAGTAGCAATGTTGAAACTTCGGGCCGATCCTCTGAATCTGAAAACAATACGTCATTTTCTTATCTCGTAGGGGAGTTGAAAATTTCCTAGAATTAGCAAGAAACTAAGAAATATTGTGATTGAACCAAAAGCCGCCGAGAAAGAACTAATATTAATATTATCCTTAAAAAAATTAAGGAAACGATGTAATTCACCAACCCCCGCCCCAAAAAAAAATAAAATAAAAAGGGGGGGGGGCAACGAATGGTGGTCGCAACCACTTACTCAATTCGAATAGTAACGACATGCTTACTTTTTTTTTTCACGAGTTATCATGTAAATTAAATACGGTAGAATGTAAACTTACTCTTAACTGTTCAAAATTTGATTCTAACACAACAAGTTCACTTAAGTACAAATATATATATATATATATATACATACGAGTTCATTTTCTCAATTATTGTTATATATAATATATAGTAATTCACTCTCATACTTTACACGACTCTATGAAGTACTAAGTATACAGATTGTTCAACGTATTTCCAAGTGTGTGATGTGTGATAACACGCATTCTCTGTACGTATACATTTACCACTAGAATTGAAGTGCATGACTTTCTTTTTCTTTTCTTACCAATACAAAGGCATTGTTGAAAAATTTGGGAGTCTGAGGTATATAATTCCATTGTCTTCAAAACAATTATTCCGCCTTTTTATGCAGAATATGTTACGACAATCCTTCAAGATTTAATAGGTTCTTTTATTTTAATTGCACGGCCAAAATGAGGAAGACAACAAGAAAATATATAACCCAACAAATGATGAACCACGAGAAAATATGAATACGAGAGAATAAGGAAGGTTATACAAAGAAAGAAAAGAAAGTTTCTTTTTCTTTTTTCAAAATAATGAAATTGTTTTAAGGTTATGAATTTTTATAGAAAGAAAATAAAGGCATTGTAAATATTCATTGAAAAACAACTGTTAAAAAATAGCTATGGTAAACTAGTTATTGAAAAACAATAGTTAAAAATTACAGTTGGAAGATCTAAAATTTTATGTATAACAAAATAATTTTATTTTTTCAAATATAATTTGAAACTAATTTAAAAAACAAGAGCTGGACCAGACCTCATGAGATGCCCATGCACAAAAGGGCATATTAAATTGCTATACTTAATTTAGCCTAACTTATACATGCAAACTCAATACATAATTGCCTGTCTATTATCTCATATATCAGATCTCATATATAAGCACTTTTGTGAAGCTTAATTCAAGTGATGTCGGACTTCATATTATATTTAACCTTTTAAAATGCTTTCTACTTTTACAACAATTTTTGACATATTTTAAAAGGTTTTGAAAGAAAAGAAATATTTCAAAAAGACCTTTGTTGGGATCTCAAGTATGTGCAAATTATCAATTTGGTGTCTTTAAGACTATGAACCAAATTTAGAAAGAGTGAGACAAAATCTATAGAGTTATTGGATAAACATATAGCTTCTATGAACTAATAATATCTTATTATAAGTTAACAAAATCACTAATCAAGTTACACTTGTAAAATATTTTTCATGCAACATGATTTTGCACTAATAGGCCACACCTAGTAATTTATGAGTGCTCTAGAGATCTTCCCCAAGATCTCTTAGGAGTGGCCTCACTCCACATTGACATAGGTGATTCCATCAAGTATACATTGCAATTAAATAAGCCACCCATAAAGGTTATGAGATTCATTAAGAGCTACGCTTATCCTCATTTAAGGATGCTCTATTTGATTGTTTTATCCATTGTATGCTTCGTGACTATCAAACATAGTTAGTTCAAATGCATTCATTTTTTTTCATATTTCCTTTTTTCTTCGTCACTCATGTTCGCCTCAATGGTGAGTTCCATTACCATAAATATTTCCATGTCCATACTTGTGATCATTAGATTCAACTTCAAGGATTCAACTCATCTTTCATAATTTGTCCATTCTCCATCTTTATAGATGTTAATTGCATAGGTAACAAAGTTAATGAAAATACACTAACTCATTAATGTATGTAATTACTTTAATAATTTTTATATTTTCCTCATAAAATTAACTATGTAATTATTTATAGTATTACATTATAAGGTTTAATACCAAAACAATATTTAAGATCTTATAATATAACACAAGAATTAAATATTGCGTCTGTAAAACTTAACACCAATAAGGTATTTAGAATTTCCAAGAACATAATATTTTATTCTACACTCATATTATCATCAATAAATTATTAATAATATAATACTGAATAAGTAGTTAATATTTGATTCTAAATACTCATAATAATTTAATTCCTTTTTAATAAAGTTTTATATAATTGGTTCAACAATAAGTGGTACACACTTGTACAAAATTTAATGACATAATATGAGTTATGTGTAATTCCTAGTTGATATTTAACAATATCTAAAAATTATTACATCATCCAAAGAGGGTCAAACAATCCTAAAAAAAATTACATGCAGTAACTTATGACATGGAAATTACATTATAAAAATTTTAGGTCAAAATAAACTCAAAGAAGCACCCAAATAAATAAGCAAAAAATAATGAAATTATTTTTATTTTTAGGAAATTATGAAAAAATGCCCATAATTATATGTTTGATTCAAATTTATACCATCCTATTTACAAATAGAAAAATAACCAATATATTTGAACCAACAGAGAACAATTTAAATCCTATTATAGAATAGAAAATTTATATCATAAGCAACTTAGAGAATAAAAAAGGAAGAGATTTCATATAGAAAAGAGAATTGAAGCAAGTGTCACTATGTCTTCATAACACTCATTTAAGCCTAGAAATAGAGACATCAAAATGCTTTTGTAGGGCTCCAAAAGTTTTCTTACTAGTCTAATATGAGCAAAATTAAAAACTCTCTAGTTTTATATGTTATTAATGTAGAAGTCTAGAGTAAATTAATAGGTAAATAAGATCTATTGATGCATTATATACCGATGAAGATTACATGATTGCAAGTTGACACATCTTTAATGAAGAGAACTCAAGTTGACTCAACAACAATAGTGGGGATAAAAATTTCTATTTAGAAATAAATAATAAATAAATAAATTTATTCGATAGACTAAAGTATGCAGTTACTTCTATTTTAGAGTTTTATCTTCAATTTAACTATGCATTTAAATATGAGAAATTATTACTACTACCACAGATTCATTCAAACTAATATTAACCTACAAACCTATCTCAAAGTGATGTGCAATCTAAAACTTATGTTAAGGGAACAAATAAATATAAAAATTAAGCCATGATAGCATAGACCTAAAAGACATATTTCATCGTGGCATTTCATCAAACATATAGTAGGCTAGGTTGAAAATCTTACATACTTTGTATAATTTCGCAAGATAGTCAATGAAACTTGATTCAAATATATATCAAAATCAAAGGAATGCAAGATCAATCCCACCTCAAAATTTAAATAGTCATGGAAGGCTTGTAGCAAATTGTGGATGCCATGTGCACTTTGAGCAAGAATGATAAATTTCCTTTCCATATTTCCTTAAATAGTTTTACAATAGTTAATCTACAGAAAGCATTAATTCTTTAAATTCCTTGAGAAAATAAATTGATCAAAATCAATTACTAATTTCATCATAGAGATCATTTTGGTAGATATGACAATAAGGGATTACCGTGAAAGACAAAGATAATGGCTATCTTTTACAATTGGTTGCCAACCTTTTAAATTGCTTTAGGAAAGAAGGAATTTGTAAAAAAAAAAAAAATCAATCATGTAAGCAAATTCCGAGCATTTGAAATTACAATAGTTTTAAGTTCTAAGAAGAAGGTGTTAGGATCGGGAGCCATACAAGTGCAGCGGAATAACCAATCCCATCCACCGGATCCATGTAAAAATGTTAAATCAGAACAAGGATTTGTTGAATACCTTTTGTGATGACTCTAGAACTTAGTTGTTGATCACCTTTTCTGCTTCCTTTTGGGCTGAAGACTTTGAGGTATCCACACGAACCCGCAAATCACCGATGAACATCCACACGAACATCGGTTGGAATTGTTCTCCTTTACCTTGTAGTACTAGCTATGCCTCTTCAAAGCTTTTGGTCAAGGAGAGGTGCTAGGGTTTTTCTATGCTTGGGATGCGTGAATAATAATCAATCAACTATTATTACCCAACAAGCCTATTTAAATAGGTGCATAAAAAATCCTAACCTATTTGGACTTTATTCAATGTACAATTATAGGCTTACTATTAGGCTTTATAATTATAACATGAATTCCTAAATATTAGGCCCAAACAATTTGGTCCATTAATTCCAAATTCACTAGGCTCTAAGCGTGCGACTTACAGACTCTCATTATGTTAGCAATGATTATTAATCATATTAATAATCATAAAGAATGATCAGTGTCTAACAACACATCATTGTTACCTAAGTAATGAGAAAGTTGGTGATTTGACTAAACCTTTACACATGATCATCACCTATGTCCTTTTGTCCTATACATCTAGATTGAGCACGAGACATGGACCATGTCATTCCTGTATAGCCCAATCTTGAGGTTTCTTGATTCCTAAGTAAACTAACTAAAATAAATGTAATCGACATCCCATGTCAATTCATTTAAGCATAACCATGTATTTTCTTAGCTTTACTTAATCAAGGGGCTCACAAATGTTACTCTTGTTGTATAAGAAGGACAAATCCCATCTTAATTACACAAACCCCTCCGCATGATATGTGACATATCCAATATCTACCCTTGTATTTACTCAACCATGAGTGACATAGAATGGTATCAAAATATGAAACTCACATGTAGGGAACCTTGGTGATCTCAGGTCAAAGGACCATATTAATAATGATCACTAAGAACCACTCATGACACTCATATAAAGATCCATGTAATGTTCTTAAGATGGGTCAGTCCAGTATACAAGTTCTCTAACTTGTACTTATGTGTAAACTTAATATCCCATATAAAAGCAATCTAATTCTTTAAATTCACAATGATATATGATTAGGGACATTTAAGAATACAATTATTCTAAGATTATTATCATAATTAAATATATTACACAGACAATATATATAAATATAATAATTGAAATTGCCTTTAAAATAACATGATTCAAAATTACAATCACCAATATGATTGGTTTTAGGGCATATACACTAACAGAAGGAATGATGAAGACTTAATTTTTTACTAAAAAAATGAACAAAAGAAATACATCATAAGATAAACCTATTAAGCCTTACATATGCAAGCAATTAATACTATTAGCTAGTAAAATAGATAAAAATTGTGATAATTTTATATTTGTTACCATAAAATTAAATTCACAAAGATATTAATGACAATCATATAATATCCCTAATTAACAGCCACTAAATGTACAATTTGGCATAATAAGAGTAAAACATAATAGTCTTATCACCATCACTGTCCAATAGCGGGATAATGGTGTATGACACTCATGGGCCAAAGGCTTGACCATCAACCGATCTATAACTCAAGTCAACTCAATTTGCTTAAGACTTATAATGAACCCAGCCTATTTTCTTACTATTTTGTGTAGTTTTTCACATGATTGTAGCTCTAATATTTCACAACTACATTTTTGCAACAAACCCATTCCTTATTTCCATTAATACATGTAAAAAAATTGAATTTAAAGGTCTAAACTTTTGTAAACAACCATGATAGTTCTAAAGAGGTTTATTTGATATTTTAATCTGTAAACATGTCAATTTTCTTCAAATTACATTTTGCAAGTATCCTAATCCATATTTTGTCAAAAAAAATACAAAAAATTGAATTCAAAAGGCCAAAATTTTGTGCCAAACTAGTGAAATTTTGTTATTTTTCTAAGGGGAATTTTTTTGTTAAGATTTTTGCATTTGTAAAGCTCAAAAATTCAATTGCAATCTCGATCTCATTGGAGAAAATTTGTGCAAATATTTCCATTTTTGCAACAAGTGAATCTTGAATTAAAACTTCAATTTTTCTAAGAAATATTTATCAAAAAGCCAATTTTTCCTTGCTTGTGCACAAAGGATTTCATTCTTTTATTTAATTTTATCTAATACAAAAACTTGAATGATTCATAATATTGTACTATATATGTCATGACCTATTTTCTGGCTAATCATGACTAGGGTGAAGAGGTTATAAAGACATTTTCACAAGATTTACTTAATTTTCTTTTACAAACATTTGTTGTTTTCTTAAAAACACAGAAATTGAGAAGGTTTTCTATTAGCAAGAATTTTTTATAACATGTTTTATTTTTAGAAATAACTTTTGAACACTTCATTTATTTGTAAGTATTCAAGTAACCATGCAAAAGAAAAACCACTAAAAATTTAAGCTAATTTGAAAACCATATAAGCAGTTACACCTAAGAAAACATCAATTTGAAAATCTTTTTACAAGATATCATGGTATGGAAGGTCAACTATAGTTATAACCATACCATTTTTAAGGGAAATTTATGAATCTCCATTACTTTTGAAAGGAATAAGTATTCCTAAAAATTGACTAAAAATGATTTGAAAGAAGACAATAGATATTTTTATTTTGATCATTCTAAAAATTGTTAGTGTATATGCCCTAAAACCAATCATATTAGTGATTGTAATTTTGAATCATGTTATTTTAATGGCAATTCCAATTATTATATTTATATATATTGTCTGCGTAATATATTTAATTATAATAATAACCTTAGAATAATTGTATTCTTAAATGTCCCTAGTCATATATCATTGTGGATTAGGTTGCTTTGATATGTTAAGACTAGCATGTGTGAAAACTTATATGGGATATTAAGTTTACACATGAGTACAAGTTAGAGAACTTGTATACTGGACCGACCCATATTAAGAACACTACATGGATCGTTATATAAGTGTCATAAGTGGTTCTTAGTAATCATTATTAATATGGTCCTTTGACCTGAGATCACCAAGGTTCCCTACATGTGAGTTTCATATTTTGATACTATTCTATGTCACTAATGGTTTAGTGAATGCAAGGGTAGATATTGGATATGTCACATATCATGCGGAGGGGTTTGTGTGATCAAGATGGGATTTGTCCCTCCTATATAACAGGAGTAACATCTATGGGCCCCTTGACTAAGTAAAGTTGAGAAAATGCATGGCCATGCTCAGATGAATTGACATGAGATGTCGATTACATTTGTTTCAGTCAGCTTACTTAGGAGTCAAGAAACCTTAAGAATGGGCTATACGGGAATGACACGTTCCATGTCTCGTGCTCAATCTAGATGTATAGGACAAAAAGACATAAGTGATGATCACGTGTAAAGGTTTAGTCAAATCACCGACTTTCTCATTACTTGGGTAACAATGATGTGTTGCTAGACACCAATATTTGTTTATGATCATTAATATGATTAATGGTCATTACCAATGTAATGAGAGCCTGTAGGGTCACACACTTAGAGCTTAGTGAATTTGGAATTAATGGACTAAATTGTTTGGGCTTAATATTTGGGAATTCATGTTATAATTATAAGGCCCAATAGTAAGCCTATAATTGTACATGGAATAAGGCCCAAATAGGTTAGGTTTTTCTATGCACCTATTTAAATAGGCTTATTGGGTAATAATAGGATTACTATTATTCTTCACGCACCCCAAGTAAAAGCATAGAAAAACCCTAGCCACTCTCCTTGACCAAAATCTTTGAAAAGGCGTAGCTAGCACTACGAGGTCTAAGGAGATCAATTCCAACCGGTGTGTGTAGCGGACATTCATCGGTGATTCACGGGTTCGTGTGGATACCACAGAGGTGCAGCCACATAAACATTGTACTGGTGATCTGATTTACTGGTTTTCATTCCAGTTCGTGATTTGGAAGCAGATCAAACTTGGTGTAGCGGTCAGAAGAATTTTGTCGAAAGGTATAAACCCTAATCCCTAATCTATGGCGTTCTAATTTCGCATGGATCCTTGGTGGAAATCGTGCAAAAAGTTTTATTCCGCTGTGCATGTATGATGCGCGATTTCCAGCAAAAATGCACTAGAAAATCTTTCTCAAAAAACTTAGGATGGAATTTCCTCTTGATATTTGAATGAAAACTTATGTTATGAAGTTTTTGCTTCTTCCTCTCTTAAGCTTGGTTTTACTCACACAACTTATTTAAGGAACATTTGAAAATAAATAGATTTTAAAAATCAATGAAGGCATGATTTATTTTCCTTCTTGATTTCTCTTAAGCAAACCATGAAAATAGGAGGAAGAAAGGTGACTGAAATCATTGATTTCATAGGGGTAAATCAAACCATAAATAAACACAATAGAATAGGAACATGCTAGTAAAAATCAAAATTTTTGTTGAAGATTATTTGAAAACTGGGCAACCATTTATTTTAAAGAATGGTGTTATGATTTGTGGAAAATGACTTATCCAAGATTTTTCTTTTGAAAGATACTTCAAAGAAAATAGAAATCTTTAGAATAAGATTTTATAACAACAAATTAAGGAAGCTTATAAAATCATGTTACTAAAATTTAAAGATTTCACATGACACTCTTCCCTTGTTCATTATGATATCTATAAATATGCTTATTCATTATGATATCTATAACTATGTAACAAGTTCATTTAAAAAAAAAACTATTTTCTTATTCTTGAAGAAATCTTGTCAAATCTTAGAATTTTAAGTACACAAAGACATATATATATATGTTTATGCATTAGTTAAAAAATAAAATCATGCATATGTGTTAATGAATTGGTTTAGAGAATAATTAACTTGAAAAGAAAAACTAAGTGTGTGCATAGTTTTGATCTTATGGTCTTTTTACATGAGTTTGAATAGTATAGTATTTATTCCACCATAAAAAATTAACACTAGTACCATGAATTATACTATAAAAATTCAAAAATCATGGCAATTCTATGTCTTACCATAGGAATAAAAAAACTCAAACAAATGTACAAAAAAATAAAAAAATTATGTCACAGGAAAACTTTACCTATGGTGAAATATCACTTGCGCAACGAATTAAATTATGAGAATACATTTTTTATGGTAAAATATCATTTGTGCTATAGGAAAACTCTATTTATGACAAAATATCACTTGTACCACAAATTAAGTTATGAAAACATATTTTTTATGGCAAAGTATCACTTGTGCTATGAAAGAACTTTACTTATAGTGAAATATCACTTGTACCACAAACGAAGCTATAGGAATGCATGTCTTATGGCAAAGTATCACTTATGTCATAAATTAAGTTACGAAAATACATTCTTTATGACAAAATATTACTTGTTATATCATCTAAGTTAGAAAAATTTACCTACTGTAAAGTTACTTATATTACAAATTAATTCTATAGATAAGATTATAGCCAAAAAATGTTATTTCTGTGGTAATTGTACATATAAAAAAGATTATTTATAATAAGTGTAATATGCTATAATATAGTAGACAATAAAAAATATATTTATATATTATAGGTGTTTAGCAAATAACTAATTCAGTACTTAATTTAAGAGCCTTTAACTAATTAACCAAGTCAAACAATTATTTTATAAATTTAGTAAATAATTTATTTGATCAACTAATGGACCCCTAATTAACTAAAATAAAAAGTTATAGAACTTAACATTTTCAATTAGTCGATTTATAAAATATATGTAAAAAGATAAAATTATTTATAAATTATATAATTATATATATTTATTATTTTTAAAATAATATAAATAGAAGTTGAAACCTAAACCATAAGATGTGTAAGAAAGGGCTCAACTATTAAACTCATAAGCATTTTTGTTACATATATACCAAATTTAATATTTATTAGAATACAATAATTTTTTAAAAGTAATAAATAATTATTTAACTTTCCATTAATTAAATTTGCATAATAAAATAATATACATTAATAAAATAAATATTATAATATATTAAAGATTGTGTTATATATTTAATAAATTTAAATTCTTTACATAATAAAATTAAAAATTAATTGGATTAACATATAGATGTATATAATACATATATATACAATAAATTCTTTGATTCATTGTTCGGTCTAATTTTTAAAATATTGCATAAACAAAAATAGATCATTTAGGATATAAAATATCATAAAATGATTTATTTTTTTATCACATTATATTATTCTTAAAAAAATGTGTTGATAAAGAAGAAAATACTAAATATATATATATATATATATATATATATATATATATATATATATTATGAAAATACTAAAATCATTATATTATACACAAATAACATGATTCATGGCATGAGTGATAACAAGTTTTATTATAAAAATATATAATAACAAATTTTACATTCATCATTGTAATATTAATGAAACTTTCATTGAAAAATTAAAAATAATAATTATGTAAAATTATATACAATTTAATAATAATTAAATTGTTATATTAAAGAATTTTAAGTAAATTATATTTAAGGAAGTGATACATATATATATATATATATATATATATATATATATATATATATATATATACACAATAGTCTAGAATTTTATTTTCACCCATTATTAATTTCATTTATATCAATTTCATTTCTTACAAATATTTTGTATCATTTTTTTCCTTCTAAATAATAATATAATTAATTTGAGTGACTTGATAAATAGAAAGGTAAAAATTAAATACAAACAATATATAAATGATGTAATTAATACTAAAAATTTGTGAAAGATCGAATAATTTAACTTATGTTTGTGAATGGCAAAATATGTATTATATATAAAAAATTAAAAGGAAAAATTTATAATAATTTAAATTTAAATTTATAATAATTTAAATTTAAATTTATAATTAAAATTTAAATATGCATTATAGTTTAAAATTATAATTTATATGTATATTTGTTTCATATAATTCAACCTTTAATGAATGAATTTTTAGAAAATAATATAAAATGCTTAAAAGATGCAAAGAATTTTACTTTTATCTTGTAATAACTCAATTAATAATAATTAAAGAAAAATATTAAAAAAGGATAAAATTAATTAATTAATTATAAGAGATAAAATTGATATAAGATATTTATAAAGAACAAATTTAATACAAGTAAAATTAGTGATAGAATAAATAAGAGTTTAATCTATGCAAAATAATTTTTAAAATGAAATCATAAAGGTTTTTAGTTTTAGTGAATTTTTATTATATGTATTTATGTAATATTTTATTATTATATAATTAGTATCACATGAGTGTAGTTTTATTTTTGAAATCAATCAGTCAATTAAAATTTTATATAAAATATATTATATTATAATATTAAAGAAGCATACTACCACAATGGTAAATCTTGGTATTTCTTAGCTTAGAGATTTATATTTGATTTCCTATAAATGTAATTTATAATTTCTAGATAGATAGAGTTTTAATGCTTTACACTAACTTGATAGAGGTTAAAAGCATTAATTAATTTTAGTAGATGTGTAAATAAAATAACAAGACAATACCTAATCAAATTGGCTAGATAATCTATTCAATTTAGATATATAAAAATTATTTTAGGTAGCTATAATGGTTTTTATAATTATTTTATTTTATTTTTTGCTACAATTTTATTCATGTCAATATGAATTACTAGCCACGAATATACTTTTCTTATCAAGTTTGTGCTTATAGCTGGAAGAATCTATTAATCATGAGTGAATCCATGGCAAAAAAAATTATTTATGTCACAAGACCCTTTTCCCTGTGGTAATTTCCTTGCCATACTTACTTGTGTCACAAGACCATTTAACCATTATTCTCATGGCTAAATAGAACAAACACAAAAATTTAGATCTTATGCCACAATTTTAATCATAGCACAAATGATGATATGTTGTGTTCATAAACCTTCAATTTATAAACCAAATCCAAGTTTTAAAAGAGTTCAAGTTTCATACTTTATTAATTGGTTATGATTGGAGGTTGGATGAGCATGGACTAGACAAATCCACACATGTGGGATTCAGAATTTTGATATTTATATAATCTAAATTATATATACTAATAGGCCATCTCACTAGAACCAACCTAGCGAAAGTAATGTATTACAGCCTAAAAGGATCCACCAGTAAGGAAACCCATACCTACAGTTCGTAAAAACCAAATTAGGTATGATAGATTTTACTAATGTAGTCAGATATTAGAAGGGTGGGTTTACATGGATCCATTGGCTAAAAGAGTGTTTGAAAAATAAACAATGAAGGAAATTGAGTATAAAACTTAGTAAGAAGCCACTAAAACCTTAAATATGTGTAGAAAGAAATACTTATAAGATTATGAATATCAAATCTTACTAACAAAAATTTAGAAAATTTACAAAATACTTTTCTTTTTAGGAAACAAACGGCATAGGGTATATGATTTATCACCTTTTAACTCCTTCCACCCTTGTCCCTTTCTCTTCAACCTTTTTCATCTAATTACAATCCATGCCACTTTTTCCTTGCTAGAAATGTAACGTCCCAAAACCTATTAAAGGAATTTATGAATAAATCAATGCACATTATAAAGTAAAATTAGCATAAAAGTATTGATTATAGCTTTAAGTGCAGGGAGTTATATGGATGAGATGGTATAGATACAAGAAGTGGTATATAAGTTTGAATTAAATTTTAGCCAATGATTCCTATAAGTTTTAATTTTGAAATAGAAAACTTGTTTGTATAATAAGGAAAGGTGAAAGGTTATATGGAAAATCATCAGAAAAAGACCCTAAAGAAGAAGTATTTAAATTTTGAGAAAGCATGAGACATAATTGAATGAGAAGGAAGGATTTAAACCACCAAAGAAATTTTAGAAAAAAGATTCAAATAATTGATAGGAAAAAGTTTGGAGGTAGCCATGTTTTAACAAAATTTGTGGGCGTGTGACAATATTTTAGCCATATCCTGGTGTCAAAATGTCCAATCAATAAACCACTAAAAGATTTGGAAAATAGATATCTAGAGCTTTAACTCATTTAAATTTTGTGATTTAATTACAAACCAATTAATGTCAATATTTTTTTAAAGCTAAGCTTTTGGTTGGACTATGACTGACCTTCCTTCAGTAATTCGAGCATAAAATTTTATAGGAGGACCCATGGTTTATGTCTATTGAAAGAAAACTTATAAAACTAATTAGTGTAAAGTTTCATGTAAATCCCAGTGGATAAAAAGTTATGTAACTTCTCCTAAATGCCTAGTAATACAAGCTTGGTAAATTATGAAATTAGGTCAATACTTGGAAAATTCATTTAGTATGAGCAAAACCAAGCTAAGGTAAACCTTGTATGATAACAACATCGTCCTATTAAGTAATATTCTATCTTGATTGCAATAAAAAAAATCAATGTCATATAAATGAATGCTTTTCTTTTAATAAAAAGTAGATTTCATTTCTTTTTTGCATTGGTAACCTTTTCTATAACCAATTCTGGAACAATCCTAAAGCCTTTCCAGAATTAGACTAGAATGTCTAAATATAACAAACATATATATCAAAATAAAAGTAATTCAATTATACACATTATATGTATTAAAATTTACAATTTTATGTACATCACACATACACATATCATATCAGTGTCCAAAACATAACTTACCCTAAGTGAAATCAATATTATTAAATTTTTTAATTGTGATATTTTTATTATGCAATTAAATAGAACAACAACTAATTAAATGTAAATGAAATAAATCGGAAAGGAGATGTTCTATTATGAAGATATATTCTTCCATTTTATTTATTTCCATATCGACACATGAACACACACAATAGAAATATTGTTATTCATAATGAACAATAGATTTTATACTTACAATAAGCATACATGGCATCCTTATACAAATTAAAAGGAAAACTAGTTATCCTTCACTTGTAATTCCTACATATTACTTAATGGTTTTTGAGGTGCTTAATTCTATCAATTTTGCATCTATTGAACTTGAAGTGCTTGATTGCTTCATTTAAGGGTTCCTATTTTTCAATGCAAAAATAGTCATGCTTCTTACTCTATGTGTATTAAAGTTTGACACAACATATTTAGCAAGCAACATGGTGATTCTTGCATTGAAACATAAGGAGCATGAAAGGTTTATAGCAAATAAAGCAATTAAGCACATAAGAAACAACATACACCATTAATGCTATATAATTAGAAGTGTTTCAAATCTTATGATTATAGCAATCACATCAAATCACAATATGTTAAGCTCATGATCATTTACTTGAGTGTAAAAGATATTTGTAATTTGATGTTGTGTTTATAACCATAAGAAATTAATTCTGAGATTGAGATGAATAGTATGGATCATTATATTCAATATTAAGAAAGAAGAAAAATCTCTTACAGTTCCTTCTAAAAACTTTTGTTTGTACTTCAACCAAGGATACAAGCATTTTTCAAAGAACTTGGAAAAATTCTTGTCCAAAGTCTTTTCAAATGCTTTGTAGAATTCTTAAGTTTAAAGCTAAAGTGTGGACACAAGTTTTTAGAAGGAACTTTGATTAATTCCACAGCCTTTTAAAAGCACTAGTTTTTAGAATCCATCAATAGAGAAGGCTTTTGAGATAAAAGGTATAGACCATAATATTAACATTATTTGAGCTATTAAGAAAATTTAGGAATTTTTTAGGGTTTCTTCTAAAGTATAGGTATAAGTCCTTGTAAGGAATTTTGAAATTTATTTAGACCTTCCAAATAAGCATGTTAATGCTAAATACCAAAATCTACAACCTTCAAGCTATAAGCCCTTTTTTTATGGAATGAGATATATCTTGAAAGATCACCAATTTATTAGTAGGGAGAGTGTTATTTATAGGTTTAGTATGTAAGATTTTGTCTATATTATTTCCTCCTATTTTATGCCTCTTAGTTGTACATATACTTAATTTTATGGAATTAACCTTGTTATGTAATTCAATATTAGTTTTCCAATATTTTGAAATTGTTTAATTTTCATACTATTTCATGTTTTTAGTCATATCTTAAGTTTCAGATATCATATTTGGTGATCTTTATATCATTGGAAAATTTAAAGAAAGCTTTACAACTTTCATGTTTTGATCAAAGCCCAATTTAGATGTTTAGAAAGTTGAAATTAGCTAAAAAATTGACATTCTATTTTTGTCCAAGTTGAGTTAGTTTTAGTTTTTAGGCCATATATGGATCTTCAAAGGCCTAATCAAGGTGAAATTAATGCTTAAAGTTTCCTAAGACTTAGCCCTACAACATTCATATTTGTGCTTTAGTAAAACTACATATTTTTAAGGGTCTTACAATAACCAGAAGTTAAGTCCAAGGTTTTACTACAATAACTCTTGTAGTGTTTTATTTTGAGAAATAGATTCTAGGTTTCTAAAATTAGTAAGGCATTATTCTTTGTAATCCTAGGAGTCTTTTAGATTCTAGGCTTCTAAAATTAGTAAGTGTTAGAATCAGGAGCTAAATAATTACAGTAGAAATTAACCAATCCTAGTCAAAGGAATAATGCAAAACGATAGGTTAGGTTAAAGATTCAGTCAATACCTTTTTAGATGATTCTAAGACTCCTTCATTGACCACCCTTTCAACATGCTTTCAATCAAAAACTTTGAGGTATCCACAAGAACCAACAAATTCACCAGTGAACATCTCACGGCCAAAATAATTTGGTCTATCAATTCCAAATCTACTAGGTTCTAAATGTGCGACTCTACAGGCTCTTATTACATTAGCAATGATCATAAATCATATTAATGATCATAAACAATGAGCATTATCTAGTAACACATCATTGTTACCCAAGTAATGAGAAAGTTGGTGATTCGACTGAACCTATACATGTGATTATCATTTATGACCCTTTGTCATAAATATCTAGATTGAGCATGAGATATGGATTGTGTCATTCTCGTATAATCCAATTTAAAGGTTTCTTGATTCTCAAGTAAGTTAACTAATGTAGATATGATTAACATCTCATGTTAATTCATCTGAGTATGGTCATGCATCTTTTGTTAGGTTTCACACACATCATGTAGTGTAGCGAAAGGTAAATTTTCTAAATTCATGTAATGTGAAATCTTTCATCAATCAATATGCAGGAACATAAATTAAGAATCAAAAGATTATCTTTTGGAATGTAAATTCGAATCATGAGCACAATCAAGTGATGATACTTCTACAATATCCACACAGAGTAAATGGTGATTTCTTAACCTCCACGAATTTACTAGAATTCATCTCTCACACAAAGAAGGAGGGATTTGGTGTAGTTTTGTAGGGTATTTTGTGCAGTTTTGCTTGTAGAAAATTTTCTTATTTTCATGTATCTATAATGATGCCCTCATGCCTTTCATATATAGCTAAAGGCATGTATCTTTCCTAATCATACTAGGAAAATCGTAACTAATCTAATCCTGCTTAACCACTAATATCTTATCTCTAATATGGTAAGAATGAAGAGAAATAGGGCTTATTCATTAATTATTTAATATTACTTTAATATTAACAACTAAATATTATCAGATAATATCATATAATATAATAAAATATATATTATGTGGATAATATATATTATTACTTTGATAATATATATATGTACATATATATAAAATAACAAGCCCAATTGATAAGTTTTTAGTCTAACCAAAAAGTAATTAATTACTATCTCATTCTTACTCTTTTTGTGTGACCCTGTAGGTTCCTACTTCATTGACAATGACCCATCATTGGACCATAGACAGTGAGTGGTATTTAACAATACATCACTGTCACTCAAGTAGTAAGAATGTTTGTGATTCAACATCCACTTAATGTGTGATCAATACTTTGCATCATAATCCCTTTTGTAATGATATCCAAATTAAACTAGTGGCATGGAGTGTGTCATCCTTGTCAATGTTCAATTTATATTTGTTGATACTGAGTAGACTTAAAATAAATGATCAATATCATATATTAATCCATTTAAGTATGGCTATGCATTTCTAAGTCTTGCTCAATCAAAGGGCCCAAGGATATCTTTTATTTATATGGGAGTAACAAAATTCTATCTACATTACTCACTTCTCTCTGTATGATTTGTGAGACACCCAATTAGCGCCTTATGCACCAACCCAATTAAAGGTGACATAGGATAGCATTAAAGTGATTGACTCCTCATGTAGGAAACTGTAGTGACTTCAAGTCAAAGGACATGTGTATTATGGTCATATAAGAATAACTAATGACATATGTCTATCCATGCATTATTCTCATAGTAGGTCAGTCCAATACATCTGTTCACTAACAATGTACTCATGTATTGACTTGATATCATATATTCATGATTCATAATCATCAGTCACCTATATATGATAGTCTCAATGTATTATTGTTATCCCTTTTTTGCAATAATATTCGACTATAGACATTTTAAGAATAGTAAAGCTATTCTAGGAATAATTATTATATTTAAGTTATAATTTACGTAAAAAAATAAAATAAAATATAATATAATAATTGTATTGCCAAATATAAAACATAATACACTGTGCATTATTACAATCATCTTATGATTGGCTCCTAGGACACACACCAACATTTTTCTCAACCTTACTTAATCAAGGGGCCTACAAATGTCACTCTTGTTATATAGGAGGGACAAATTCCATCTTAATTACACAAATCCCTCTGTATGATATGTGACATATCCAATAATTATCCTTGCATTCACTTAACTATGAGTGATAAAAAGTAATATTAAAATATAAAATTCACATGTAAGGAACCTTAGTGATCTCAGGTCAAAGGACCATATATTAATGATGATTACTAAGAATCACTCATGACACTCACATAACAATCCATATAGTATTCTTAGGGTCGGTTAGTCAAGTACACAAGTTCTCTAACTTATACTAATGTGTAGACTTAATATTTCATATAAGTCACCACACATGCTAGTCTTAACATATCAATACAATCCAATCCATAATGATATATGACTAAGGACATTTAAGAATACAATTATTCTAAGATTATTATCATAATTAAATATACTGTGCAGATAATATATGTATAAATATGATAATTGAAATAGCCTTTAAAATAACATGATTCTAATTTATAATCATCTATATGATTGGTTTTAGGGTATATATACTAATAGTAAGACCTTATTCTTTATAATCCTAGGAGTTTTTTATCTTGATCTATTAGGTTTTAGAGGATAGGAAATCAAATATAGGATTTTGTATCTTAAAAGATAAGAAGACAATTCTAAATAACACTAGACAGTAACTTTACTCTTCTGTAAGTTTTTTCATTTTTAGCCATAGAAAGCTTTTTTTTATTATTAATTCAAGGAATTTGAGTCTCATATCTATTTGGATTATGATATTCTAAGCTATAATATCTAGTTTTTTCTAATTAATTTCCTTTTTTACCTTATTCTTTGTTCTAATTGCCTGAAATTGCATAAGCTAAATACTAATTTGGTAAAATTTATTTTTAACCTTGTGATTTCTAACATTTATTTATCTTATGTTCAAATATGGTTAGTTAATTATTATTTTTTGCATGGAAAGAGGGATGAATAATTAAATTAGATATTTCTAGCTTAATCATTTATTTAGCTGAATTATATTTTTAAATTTATTTTGATCTAGCTTTATCTATTATAATAGTTTCTTAATTCTACTGATATTAACTAATCAAATTCTAGATGGTTACTTAGAATAGAATCCATGAATTATTATAAGGGTTTTGAATGATTGTAAGTTGAAAAATTAATTGGAATTGTTAATTAATATATGATTTGTAATTAATCCACCATGAGCTTTCAAATCCTTGGATCAATGTTTTGTTTTATTAATTTTTTATCTTTCTATATTATTTTTGCATTCTATTTTTAATAATGTTTTATTTAAATTTCAAATCAAAACCTCCATTTAGTTTTGGTTAAATCCTTATATATTGCTTGTATCTTATCTTGTTGCATTCTATTTGTAATGAAAGTTGGTAAATCACTGTGATAGAATGTGTCAAGTGGATCAATAAGGTTTGACGTGGTTTATCACCCTCTACTACAAAATTTTCTAGCCAACTAGTATTCTAATTTTGATTGTGTTGCAATGCACATTCAAGTCCAAGAGGAAAATAATTAGACATTGGTTATTAATCTATAACCGGTATTATAAGTTTGGCCATAGTACTTTTGCAATGACTTAAGATATTAATTAAGTACTAAAATAATGTGTAAACTATTGATGAATCGTCATAACAATTGAAATGGACTTACATAATGGAAACTATAAAAAATTGACATTGCATTTTCTTATTGGTGAACTATCACAACAATTGAAATGAACTTATATAATGGTCACTATAAAAAGTTAACTTTATAAGTTCCTTCTTAAATGTCATTAATGTAGTCATCTTCAATTCTATTCATTTAGAACTTTTTTCATAAATACTATTCATTTAGACATCTTCAACTTTATTTATTTAAACTTCTTTAAATCCATCATATTAGATGTCAGTTAATCTCAAAACTGACATTTTAATGTTTGCCATTTCCTTAGCCAAGACCTTTCGATCATTATAGATTTCTATTATATAAATAACTAAATATGAAAAAAAGTTATTTATGAACCAATTTCACATATAACATTATATTTATATCGATATGTTTTCTTTTTGTTAATCCATGTAATACAAATACCTATTATAGAATTTTAGGTAAAAATAACATACAAATAAACAAAGAGAAATAATTTTTTAAATTTATACAATTTTAATTGTCATTATTTTGTTTATAATGAAAGTAAAAGTAGATGAATAAGGAGAAATAATATCTCTATAAATTTATACAAAATAACTATACTAAATCATTAATAAATAAATAAATTACACTCTACATGAATACATAAAAACAATAAAAAATTAGTAGGCATCAAAATCTTTATCCTTAATACAAACTCTAGCATTATTGCTCAAATTTCTCCATTTTGCATGCTCTATTGATATGAAAGTAAAGTGAGAATACAGAAGAACCATGTATCAAACTATCATTGACTAACTTTTCCATTTCACTTTTACTCTATAAGAAATGAGAGAACATACAATGGGAGAGAACCAATGGTCACGGTTCTCCTATTGTACACTTTCTCAATGAAAGTACAGTGAAAGATCAACAACTTTCTTACATTCAAAAGCACTTCCATTCCTTTTTTACTCTATAGGAAATCAGATAGTATACAGTAGGAGAGAATCAAAGGTTAAGGTTCTTCTATTGTACGCTTTCTCAATGAAAGTAAGTAAGAAATAAGTAATAATATTATGTATCAAAATCATCATTTTGAGAGAATATTGAAGAATGAGATGTCAAAGAGTTTTATATGGAAAGATAATGTTAGAGTGAAAATTTATAGAAAATAATAAATGTTAGCTATTAAATAAAGCTAATTTCCTATGTTTTTATAATTTCCAACAAGATTCTTGAAATACCTTTAAGATGATGACTGTTGATTAAAATCAACGTCCTATGCTTTTATAGTCTTCAATGAGACTTTTGAAATACCTTTTAGATGATGGTTAAGTTCTTGTCTATTATCTTAAGTTTTTCATACAATTTCAAAAATATTATTGAATCAAAATAAATGTTGATTTTATTCTAAGACAACATCTATCAGTACAATATAAATCATTAATTCTATAGTAATAAGAATCTTTTCGAATTCTTTTGTAAAATCCTTTTGCTTCTTGCTAAACTATAGGTACAAGTCTTGATAATATTGAATATGATGATCTACACCTTTTATTTCAAAGGCTATCTTTATTGAATATAACAATCCATACCTTATATAAAAAAATAAGGCTTTTGATTTGGAGAATGTAAATTGTCATGTTTAGCACCAAATTGGCTATTTTGAAGGTTATGGAATCTATCAAAATTCCTTTAAGAATTTTTTGATGGATTCTAGAATCTTCTCAATAGCCATGGCACTAAATATGATAATTTACACTTTTCATCTCAAAATGCATATTTATTGATGGATTCCAAGTGCAGTCAATCTACACTCTTTATTTCAGAACCCATCTCTAATATTCTCAATGTCTTTCTTGTTCCTTGAAAATTATAGCATTTTTTGTGTATACATTGATACACTTATATAAAAACAAATAAAATTGTAAAATATATTTCCATAATTGTCTTTCTCTTTTCTTATTTGTTTATACATTTATATTCAATCTTTAGTTGTTCATATTTGTTTAATTGTATAAGAAAAATGTAGAAATGCAACTGAGAATTTAAATGATATCAATTTCACTTAAGATAAGTTAAATTAAAGAATCAATCAATTCATAAAATGATATCAGTGTTCTTATAAAATTTATACTTAAATTGTAAAATTGTTCTTTGATAACACTTATGAAACTATAAATTGAATCTTATATTTTATCTATTTTTACATATGCTTATACAATTAACATAACTAAATTTTGCTTTTGGCTAAATATAAATGTTGTATATATATATATATATATATATATTATGTTTTGGATTCTAGTTTAATGTATATAATTGAATCATTTTTAATGAAAAAGTTGTCAAAGTAAAAGAAATTATTTTTTTAATAGTCGACATTTAATTATTATAATATCAGTTCTTATTTAGCATTTGACATTCAATATTAGTTAACATAATGACATCATTTTGTTAAAGACAATAATGAGTTTTGTACTTAACCAACATCTAATATCCAAAGCTGTTTATTATAGATATCTTTAGACATCGATGATTTATAGTAAACAACATGGAAACTCCTTCAAAAACAAAAAGATTAAAGCATGATGCAATATGAAAGTAAAAAGAGTATAGCATGATGCCATTTGCAAATTTTATCTTAAAACTCTTCCAACCCTAAAATGATTTTCTGTTTGATGAACTATACCCTCCTTCCAGTTTAAAGATGATTCTCTTTAGTTTTATGTTTTTATTCATTAATTATTTTGTAGAATTGAAGCTCTATTAGCCTATAGCAAAATATGTTAGGTTTAACGCTCATTGGAAAAACTTAAAATATAAATGGAAGGATTTGTTTTAGCTTTTGTGTTTACTCTTGCAATTTTGTTTCTTGTTTCATAATTGATTACATTTTATTACCTATCATTTTAATGCGACTTTCACATGTTTACACAAGTAAGAAACTTGATTTTATTCATATTTTTTAACACTTAATGGTATTATCTATTATTTATTTATATGAAATATGTAATATCATATACTATTTTTTCATGAATGCTCATTGTATCTACAATTGTTATATTCAAAAATGCCTTTTTAGGGAACATATTGAACAATGAGCATTAAGATAGATTTAACAAAGCACCCATCTCTAATTAAAGTATTGTATACAAATTCTCATCATTTTTAATCTTTTGTTATTCAATTTATTTTTTAAAATTGTTGTAATTAGAATTCCATAGAATTATAGAAGATGTTAGTTTCTATTTTTAGTTAAGGTGTTTTATAAGAAGGAATTCAAGGAAAATCAAGAGTTTAGGATAGTGAGAAAAATGAGGATGGGGTTAGGTAGGGTTGGGTGTTAGGACATACCATGTTTGTTATTAAAATAAACCAATGTGTTATTGTGGAAAATACCTGTCGGTTCTTTGAAAGTATATGATGTTTAGTGTTATTTCTCCAAGTGTTAGCATAATAAATAACATTGATTTTTATTAATATAAAATCGACATTATTTTTATTATTTACAATGGTTATATGACCAACATTAAAAATGGATATACAATAATGCTCAAATAGATGTTAGTTGTATATCAATATGTAATTCTCTAAATTTCCAATGTCAAATAAGTCATTAGTGTGTACACAGATTTCCATTATTATAATCAATTTGCAAATAAAATTTCCATTAAAGGAAAAAAGTAAAAATGTTGAACAAAAGAAACAAAAGGATTGGATAGGAAGGGTAATAAGAAAGCAAAAGCAATTAAGACAAAAAATGGAAGTAGCAATTTCAAACTTTCACATCGTTGAAACAACATTGTAACTAATTAGAGCTTGGGAATTGGATACCATGGCAAATCAGCAAAATAATGTGATGAGAAAAATATTTACTATTTTATTTTCCCTTATTTTATGTCTCTTAGGTGTTACATGTGTTTAATTTTATAGAATAGGCCTTGTTTTATAATTTTGGATTGATTTTACAAGTTTCTAATTTATTTGGTAAATGTTGGATTTTGATACTATTTTTATTTTTTAGCCATATGTTAGGCTCTGGATGTTGGATTGAGGCAAACCTTATATTTATGGAAATCTAAAAGAGACATCTACAACTTTTATGTTTTGGTCAAAGACTAGATCATACTCCTTTAAGCCTTTACTTGGCCAACAATCTAAAGTCATGTTTTTATCTCAACTAAACTTATTTCTGTATTTAGGCCATATCTAGAGCTATAGTGGTTTGATTAACTTGAAACCAATGCCTAAATTCTCAAAAGACATAGGCCTACAACTTTCATGTGTATGGATCTTCTAGAATTCATTGATTTCATAGTCTTATTCTACTTGGAAGACAATCTAGTGGGAGTTCACTAATTTATCTGATGGAGTTAATTAACTTATAAAATAAGTCTATCTGGACTTCTAGAAATTGTAATCTTTAAAGTCATCTAATCCTATTCCAATAAGGTTTTAGGCAATTTAGGTTATATAAATAGGCAAGAATGCTGAAGAGAATAACACAATTTCATATTGCACACAACATTCAGCAGCCAGCTCTCTTCTTCTTCTAGCTCTTTTCATTCTTCATCAATGGAAGTCTAAATTCATGGTTAATTTAAGGAGTTAAGGCTCCCCTCTTGAGGATTATGAGATCATAATTTGTAATGTTAACCTTTCTTAATTAATTTTTCTCTTTTTCTATTTACTTGTGCTGAAAGTCTTGAGATTCCTTATGTTGAATGTTGAATTTTATATAATTAATACTCACTCTTGTGATTTTTTATTTCTAATTTCTTTGCTATTTTGTTATGAAATTATAGTTGATAAATCATAGTTTTATGCATAGGAATAGAAGGTTGAGGGATTAATTTAGAGATTTCTAATTTAACTTCTCAAATCAACTGAATTTTATTCATAAATCAATTTTGATCTAGTTTAGGGATTATAGCGATTACTTAATTCAGCTAATCTTAATTAATCAAATTCTAGGTGATTGTTTAACATAGAATTCATGAATTATTGTAAGGATTCTGAGTAATTCAAGGTTAAAGAATTAATTAGAAAAAGTCAAATTCTAATTGATTTATGATAAATCCAATTTAGGGCTCTCAATTTTCTTGAATCACCTGATTGATTCCATTGAATTCTCTTTTATTTTATTTCTAATTTGAGTATAATTTTATGCTTATTAATTATTTAATTCGTGCAACCAAACCCTCTAATTTTAATTATGTTCTGTATACTGCATAATATAGCATTTTGCATACAGCATAGCATTTTGTTTCTGTGACAACATTCTATTTTATTACATTACATTCTGTTTGTATTAGTTCTTCACATTTTTATTGCATAAATAATTCAACAATTATGTGTATATTGTTAGGAATTCATCTAGGAAATATAAAATCAAAGAATCACTAAAGGTATAACCTGGTTGTGTCATTATTCTATATTATTTTTCAACAATCAATTTTAATACAATTTTAATGCATTGCAACGTGCACATCACAATGCAAGTGCCGATTAGAGGAACACATAGGTAAAGAAGAAGGAGCTCACTACTCTCTATAGTTTTGTTAAAGCAGTTTGTTTTAAAGATAGGAATGCCATAAAATACAAGACATTTATTATATAGTAGATAGATTATGGTCTGGATGATTACAAGGATCAACATATTATTTTAGACCATTTTAAGCACATACAATTAGGCATTCTTTGACATAGAACATAATTAATTAAGTGGCATAATTTAATTAAACCACCATATTAATTTTGTTTGATTAGGACACCCTAATTGACCATTTCACTCATTCAATTAGGATATATCTAATTTGATTATGAAGCTCTACTCACTAATTCTCCTTTAGATAATTAATAAGAAGTAAAAGCAAAAGTGTTTCATTGTAAGAGTAGAAGTTGAAGATCAATTAATTGAATTAAACATCTTCATTTTGTTTAATTCTAATTATTGATATTACATGGATTTTTTTTAAAGGTAGAAGCCAAAAAAATAAATACAACAATTAAGTCTCTTATTTATCGATAAGAAGATTATTATATATCTCTTAAATTTTTTAATAACTAATATTATTAGTTTCTTAATTTTGTATTTGATATTACTAAATTTTTCATTAATTTGTAAGATTAAAATGTATTAGGAGAATCATATTAATTATGCAATTATTTAAGAGAATCATATTCATTATGGTAATTATGTAATTATCTCATTGCAATCTCATTTAAGAAATCTTGTATATATCATGATCAATCATAATCAATCTATATTGGGAATGAATTTAGGAATAGGAATCATGATCAATGCATATAGGAAATTTTGATAGTTTGTTCCCATCATGACTTGCATATATTGTACACATTTGTTAATGGAATACAACACACGATATTACAATAATAGTTATATTTTATTATGGTATTAGAGGGGCAGGGCAACCTGACCGCTGCATGATCATAGCTGGGCAAGACATAAAAAAGGCTAATGTTACACAAATGCAGCAAGCTCATGATACAACAGCCATGCAAATAGTAAGAGTCACTAATGAATGTGAATCCTTTCTCGAGCTTAGTGATGATCAATAGACAACCCTACTAAATATTCTTAATAGCCACAAGAACACTATATCCATTGAAAAATTCACTGGTAAGCAAGTGAAAAATTCTTGGTTGCTGGATACAGAGGTTTCAAATCATATGATAGGTGATATGAATTTATTGGCAAACATAGTTGATGTCTCACCTTGTCCCATTAGGCTACCTGATGGAAGAAATGCAGTTCAGATAAGGAAGGAATAATAAATTTTAGGAAACGCCTAATCTTGAATAATGTGTTATATATGTCCGATTTAACATGTAACCTTATTTCTATCTCTTAATTGATATATGACTCAAACTTTGCAGTCACTTTTCTAATAAATTATGTGTAATACAGGACAGCACTTCGAGGATAATGATTGGTGTGGGTGAACAGCAGAATGAGGTCTATCATTTTTGCATAGTGACCTTTATGCAGGTGTGCAAAGCAAATGCAACTAACTCCTTTACCATATGGCATAGGCGTATGGGACATCCTACAAGTCAAATAGTTAATTTACTTCCTAGTATTCAAATTGATGATAAACATAAGAAAGTTTATGATATTTTTTAGAGCTAAGCAAACAAGAGATGTTTTATTCCAAGTTAAAATAAAGCTAGTGAACCCTTCGATTTAATACATTATGATGTGTGGGGTGCTTATTGTGTTCGCTCTTCTTATGGTGCTTCCTATTTTTTAACCATTATGGATGACTTTTCTCATGTTGTGTGAATTTATTTATTAGTGAAAAAGAGTGAAGTTAGGAACATTCTTAAAAAAATTTGTGCTATGGTGAACACTTAATTTAACAAGTCCATGAAAATTGTGAGAAGTAATAATAGAGATGAATTCAAAGCTTTGAAATCTTATTTCATTGAACACGGAATAATTTATTAAACTTCCATGGTTGACACCACTCAACAAAATAGCCATGTGGAGAGAAAACATAGGCATATTTTAAATAAAGCTCAAGCTCTTCGATTTCAAGCTAATCTACCTATTGAATTTTAGGGAGAATATGTTCTTACTACAGGATACCTGATAAATCGCACTCATACCACTCTTCATAAAGGTAAAAGTCCTTATGAAGTGTTGTTTAGTAAGACCCCCATTTATTCTCATATTCATATTTTTGGATGTTTATGTTATGCCTACAATCGACCTCACTAAAAGGACAAGTTTGATGAAAGAAGTAGAAAATGTATTTTTATGGGATATCTTTATGGAAAAAAGGATAACATCTTTATAACTTAAAGAGTAAGGAATACTTTAAGTCTTGTGACATTGTTTTTTGTGAAAATGATTTTCCTTTCATTGACCATTCCTCTATACCAGATAAATCTCATACTCCTATATAGACCTTGTGGAGTGATGGATCTCCTTTCATCGATAAATTTAGCACAGGTATGCCTGGTGTAAGAAGAAGTAGTGAAGTTAAGGGATACATTGGGGATGCACAAGAGGGTGGTTCGAATCCAAGTTCCTTGGATGAGAATGTTGTACTAGTATTGCCTATAAACGAACCTCTTGGTCAAGGTCATAGAGAATGTCATCAGCCAAGCAAGCTTAAAGATTATCTATGTCACACTGTGAGCTACGCTAATGACCCCACTGCTAAAGCACTCACACCATCACAATTCTCAAGTACGTTATACCTTATTACACACTATGTGACTTGTAGTAATTTTTCTAAGACATAGATAGTTTCTTGTAGTACTGACATCTAGGTATAAGCCATCTCAATTCTAAGATGTTGTTTGAGACCCTTTATGGTGCAAAGCCATGAAAGAAGAAATAGATGCTCTAGAAAAGAATGGCACTTGGATGTTAACAATACTTCCACCCAAAAAGAAAGCTATTAATTGCAAATGGGTGTACAAGATTAAGTATAAATTAGATGGGATTGTGGAACGTCATAAGGCAAGACTAGTTATTCAAGGAGATAGTCAAAAGGAAAGGATTGATATAATCAGACTTTTACACTAGTTACAAAGATGGTTATAGTTTGAACACTTTTAGCCATTACAGCTACTCGATCATGGATGCTACATCAGATGGATGTTCATAATGCTTTCTTGAATATTAATCTAGATGAGGAAGTTTATATGCAATTACCTTTTAACTTTTCTAGTGCAGATCCTAGGAAAGTGTTTAAGCTATGGAAGTCCTTTTGTGGCTTAAGGCAGGTGCCACAAATTTGGTTTACAAAACTTGTTGCTACATTGAAGAAATATAGGTTTAAATAGTCCCATGCTAATTACTCACTTTTCACTTATTATAAAGGGAATCTGATTTTTTATGTTCTAGTGTATGTTGATGATCTCTTCATTGCAGGGAATAATAGAGATATGATTGAATGATTCAAGCAGTATCTTAGCACATACTTCTACATGAAGGATCTTGGCACTTTGAATTATTTTTTAGGTCTTAAGGTGGGTTGAGGATCTCAAGGGATTTTCATGTGTCTACTAAAGTATACTTTAGATATTATCTTAGAAATTAAGTTACTAGGAGCCAAATCAGCTGGTTTTCCTCTTGAACAAAATCATGGATTAGCCTTTGCTGATAGAGCTATTTTAGAGGATTTAGAGAGATAAAATCACCTTGCTAGGAGACTTATGTATTTAACTATCTCTCGGCCTGAACTTAGTTACTTCATGCACATTTTGGCTCAATTCATGCATTATCCTTGTTAGGAACATTGGGATGTTGCAATAAGGGTGGTTCGCTATTTGAAAGCTAACCCAAGATAAGGGATCTTTCTTTGATTAGACAGTGATTTACGCCTATACACTTATTATGATTTTGATTGGGCTAATTGTCCTCTCACCAGACACTCATTGACAGGATATTTTATATTATTAGGTCAATCCCCTATATCTTGGAAGATTAAAAAGCAACATTCATCAACCAAAGCTAAATATAGGTTTATGGCTATTACAATTTGTGAATTGAAATGGCTTAAAACTCTTCTAAATGACTTACGGGTGCCACACCCTCATCCTATGCAACTCTATTGTGATAATCAAGTAGCCATTCATATCATAGCCAATCTAGTATTTCATGAACGCGCCAACCATATTGAGGTAGATTGTCATTTTACTTGTGATGAAATTCAAGTTAGCAACATTGGCACTATGCATGTAAGGACTTACAATCAGCTTACAGATATCTTAACTAAAGCACTTGGTAAATAACAATTTGACTTTCTCTTGGGCAAGTTAGGCATTCGAAACTTATATGTGCCAACTTAAGAGGGAATATTAGGAGAATCATATTAATTATGTAATTTTTTTGGATAATCATATTCATTATGATAATTATGTAATTATTTCATTGCAATCTCATTTAGGAAATCTTATACATATCATGATCAATCATAATCAATCCATATCGAGAATGATTTTAGGAATAGGAATCATGATCAATACACATAGGAAATTTTATGAGTTTGTTCCCTTCATGATGTGTGTATATTGTACACATTTGTTAATGGAATATAACACACAAGATTACAACAATAGTCATATTTTATTAAATTGGATAAACAAACATTCTTTGGAAATTGTGGCTTCACTTACTTTGGTATTACAACCCCCAAAATCCAAATTCCTAGACATCATTGTCTGTTACAAGAAAGCCACTTAAGTAGAAGCAAGTCATATGTTTGAGGAAAAGTATGTGAACCCTAGGCCTCTGATGTTAACTAAACTATGTTCAATGCCAATCAGACACGATAACCAGCATCATCATAGCAACAACATCTCCAGAATTATAGCTATTAAGGTTAGGTTTGTTTTCTAAAAGACATTTTTTATGAAAAAAAATTATTTATTTTCATATGAATGCAAGAATAATATATTATTACTATACATTATTATAAAAAAATAATATCTAGTGATCTTGCCCCAAAATTCATACATATAATAATAAATCTATAAATTATTTTTTATTATTTTATTATCTTATATCTATATTTTTATGCAAGATATTTTTCATTAAAGAAAATGGAGCTTGAGAGTGATTCAGAAACAATAAACATATGGAATATTTTGGATAATCAATTTAAAGGTAGTGCTATTTGCTTTTATTTACCAAGCTTTAGCAAAGAAATGTCAATATGAATTTGAGTTCAACATGTAAAAATTTTAAATTTTTAGGATCCCATGTATGATAATTAGAATACCATAAATATAAAATTTGTATTCGCTTACCTGATGGATTTGCAGCCATAATTGAATTTAGCAGAAGCTAATAAATTATCCTCAACTAAATCTTTCTCTTCAATCTTCATCTTGATGGTAGCTCTCAATGGGTAGAAACCGTGTATATATGAGAAGTGAAGAAGTAACCTAACCATAATCTTTATTTACAAAATCCTAGTAATCATCCCCATAAAAGGATTACTGAGTCTTTGGGCCTATACAACCGCCAAACCACACTAAATTATATAGATGTGCTAAGCTTATATCTTTAATATCATAATTTTAAAATGGGCTTCATACATGTTTCATAATTGAGCTAAATTTTAATCAATCAGTTTTATTAAATTAAAAAAAAACTACTAATTAATAGTAGCTCACTTTATGAAAAATTCCAACATTCTCCAACTTAAGAAATAGTAATTAGGTTTTACAAGAGTTTTAACAAAATACATTTTTGAAAACAAGACTCCAAACTGATTGATTAAAAACTTTTATGTGGCCATAATTAAAAATAATTTAGCCCTTTAAGATAACATCACAACAATCCTATCTAATATAGCTAACTAACATTGAATTATAGCGGCCTTTATGCCCCTTATTGACATAAAACCAATTTATGGTTACAAATGTTAGTGACTTTATCGACAATGGATTTTAGTGTGGCTGTGTAGTAAGAAAATAGCACCAAATGTGATCAAACGTGTTATTTTCCTTATTAGTCCTCTACGATTTCTCTAAACTTGATGAGAAATCCATATATTGTATGTATGTCTCATCTATATTCTCAAGATCATTCAATGGTGTCATTCTATGAGACATACTTTCTTGACATTAAAGTCATACTTAAGATAGACATCAGTCTTAAGAAATAAAATTTCAATACTTATAAGTATATGTTCAAGTAAGAATATATAATAGCATAGATTATCCACTTTATGATGATCATCAATGAAATTAAATATTTCATAAAAAAAAAAAGGTCTAACATAACAAATTGTAACATGAGAGTATCAAATATAGGAAATATACTCCCACTAATTAAATACACCTAAAGACCTTAAGATACCCATACTCTCAACATGTTTGCTAAAAATCGCAAGTCTCAATCTTTAGTCAAAAGATCAATAATCATGTTGTTTATATCAATATGCTCTACAATAATGTTATCATTTTTTATAAAATCTCTGACCTTAAGATACTTTATTTCTAAATGCTTAGACCCACATGTAGTTTTGTTATTTTTGGAAAACAACATAGTAGATTTGTTATCACACTTAATCCTTAGTGGTTTAAAGATGGAATCAATAATGTAAAGACCAGAGATAAGATTCTTTAGCCAAATAGCTTGCGTAGCTGCTCCATAACATGCAACAAACTCAATATGCATAGCAAAAGAAGCTAAAAGTGTTTGTTTCACACTTTTCCAAGATATAGCTCCTCCAACTAATATAAAAATGTATCCTGAGGTGGATTTCATATCATCCTAACAACTAGTAAAGTCAAAATCTATGTATCCAACAATCTTAAGATTGTCAACTTTTTTGTAAACTAGTATGTAATCTTTCATTTTATTTTTGTAAGTACCTCAACAATTTCTTGACAACAACCCAATGATCCATACCAAGATTAGAAAGGTACCTACTAAGAACTCCAATTACAAATGCAATGTCTAACCTAGTGTAGATTTGTGTATACATGAGACTCCCCACTGCACTAGAATAAGGCATGTTCTTCATTGATTCTCTTTCTAAATCATTCTTAGGATATTAACTAAGGTTGAGTTTGTCACCTTTTATAATAGGTGCATCCCCACCTTTACAATTTTGCATGTTAAATCTAGTAAGTACACGATCAATGTAAGACCTCTGTGAAAGTCCTAACAAACCTCTAGATCAATCTCTACCAATCCCTATCCCAAGAACAAATGAAGCATTTCCACGACCTTTCATGTCAAAAATCTTAGACAATGATTGTTTAGTCTCATGTAGCAATCCATTATCATTATTAGCTAATAGAATATTATCCACATAAAGGACAAGAAAATGTACTTACTCCTACTGATCTTAAGGTATATGCATTGATTAACTTTATTTTCTTCAAAGCCCATGGAAGTGATCACCTCATCAAATTTAAAATACCATTACTTGGAAGCTTGTTTAAGCCTATAAATAAGTCAACACACTAAGTGTTTTTTTTTTAGGCTCTTGAAAACCTTTTAGCTATACCATATAAACTTCTTTTCTCAGATCCATATTCAAAAAAGGTTATCTTCACATGCATTTGATAGACCTCTAGATTATATTGTGCCACCAGGGCTATGATAATTCTAAAAGAATCTTTAGATGACACTAGTTAAAAAGGTCTCATTGTAGTTTACTCCTTTCTAAGTAAACCTCTTTGGAATAGTCTGGGTATCTTATGAAGTACTAATGAGTAAATTTAGGATTAATTTTCTTTTCAAAAGGATTATAAATTCTGACTTTTGTAGAACATCCCTAAACTTGAAAATGGTTTAAACTAGGTTTCCTACCTGTTCACAATTCAAAAGGTATTTTTAGTACAAATTTTTTGGGTATTTTATTCAATATATATAATGCACATTTTATGCCTTCAACCCAAAAAGATTTAGGAAGATTAGTTCTACTTATCATGCTCTTCATCATATCCTTAATAGTGCAATTCTACCTTTTGGCCACACCATTTTGTTCAAGACTACCAAGTATAGTATATTAGGAAATTATCCTATTCTCTTGTAAGTATTTGGCAAATAGTCTCATAAGCTATCCAGTTGTACTGTGTCTACCATAATACTCACCACCTCAATCAGACCTAATAATTTTGATGAGTTTTCCCAATTGTAGAAATTATTTTAAAGATTTTAAATTTTTAAAAAGCATCAAACTTCCCCTTAATTAGGTAAAGATAGCCATAATGAAAAAAAATTAACAATAAAGGTAATAAAATATTTATTACCATATATAATAGGAGTAAATGATCCACTAATATTAGTATGCATAACTTCTAAAAGGTCAAAACTTCGAGTAGCACCTTTGTTTTTAGTTTTAGTTAACTTACCCCTTATACAATCAACACACATGTCCAAGTTTTTTTTTTTAAATTAAGAGAAGGTAAAGAGTCATCTTTTATCAATCTATTAATTTGCTCATTTAATATGTGACCTAATCTTTTATGCCATAACAAGAAAGGCTTTTCACTAACTAGGGTTTTCTTAGACACTATATTTTCAACATTCATACTACTGTATTCATTATTTTGGGTTAAGCATAATCTATATAAATTATCAATTAGCTTAAATTCACTAATAACTTTGGAATTTAAAGATAAATCAACTTTTTCATTCTTAATAACAAAATGGTAACTATGTTTATCCAAAACAGAAAATCAAATCAAATTTCTCCTAAATGAAAGTACATAAAAAAAATATTTTCTAAAATAAGTTCAAAACCAGACTTTAAACTTAAACTTATTATTCATATATAACTAACTTCAACTTTAACATTATTTCTAACTTTAACCTTGGCCTCTTTCTCACTTGGCTTCCATTTACTTTTGAACCTTTGTAAGGTAACAACAACATGAATAGTCGCACCACTATCAAGCTACCATGAGTTTAAAGACGCATTAATAAAATGGGATTCAAAACAAATGAAAGCTAGTGGTTTACCTTCTTGTTTATCCTTTTTCTCTAATCAAGATTTGTATTTATGGCACTCAAATTTCTTACGACATTTCCTTTTTTTTTTACAAAAAAAAAAAATTACCATATTTCTTATTGACAGCTTTAGGACTACTTACCATTTTTGTCTAATTACTGCCTTAACTTTTGTTGCCCTGAAACTTATTAAATTATTAAAAGCTTTTGACCTAAACTTCCTAAGCTTGTTAGAAATTTTTTAGTGGCTAAGTTTGGAGTTAATAGTAAGTAAAACACCTCATTTTTCTCCCTTTTGAGTTTTTTTGCTCTTCAAAAACACACTTGAATATGAGATCATTAATACTCCAAACTTCATTCATAGTATTGTAGGTAGTTTTAATTTGGGTGAATTCATGAAGGAAAGAATTGATGGCATGGTGAACAATGAATTTGTCAGGTAGGATAATTTCATAGGAAACTAATTTTTTTATATGGACCATTTTCATAATGAAGTCTCTAGAATTTCTAATAAAATCATACCTCATACTCGCTAACTTCCTCATAAGGTTCCTAACCTCAAACTTGCTAAATTTCGGTACATTTAACCAACAACATCATAGAGTTCTTTAGCATTCTCAATATCATCCAACCCATTCAAAAGATGCTCAAAGATAGATCTCTTAATGGTATGTAGGCACATACGATTTGCTCTATCTCACTTGGCAAATAATTCCTTTTATTTAGCAGTACTTTGAGTAGTGATGCTGCAAGTGAATCGATACATAAGGCTATATCTATGTCACTCATAACTAAGGTAAAATTCAAGTCTTTATTCCATCTCTTATAGTTAGATCGATGTAGGGTCTCAATGGTAGCTGGATTAGTATTTACAGTAAAAGTCACCATTCAAGACAAAAATGTAACAATTAACTGATGGATAACTTAAAAGAGAATATAAATAGCAACGATTCCTAATATACTACAATAACTAGAGACTCTAGGTGCATCATCATACAATTTTCAAAAAATCAATCTCCTTTGGGTAGATAGACTTTCTAAACTAATATATTTTCAACCATGATGCCTTATGCCCCATATCAAAATTATCTTATATAATAGCCTCATTTGGGCAGACAATTATATGAGATAATTCTTGTACTATCCCATAATTTCTAAATAAGAAAATATTTCACTAATTACTATAAATAAGCCACTTTGGTAGCCAAGCATTTATAACTACTAATAAAAAATTTTCTTAAATTGGGAAAATAAATTATCTAAAATCTCAATTTGCACACTCAATAATATATATGCAATGAGCCATTCCTAATGAGATATCAAAATTTAATGCATCTTAATAAGTCCTTAAATAATATTGCATAACAAAATCTTGAACAAAATTTAAAAATTAACATAATTATAATATCCAATTATATTCACTCCTCAAAATAAAAGAATAATAATAAAAAATTAGGAAAAGTGAATATCATTAATGGATTACAAGCACATCACTCTATTTTCCCAAAGGATTTCATGATTTTATAATTTAGGAAAATATTATTTAGTTAATTTAAAACAAAATTAATAATAAATATCTTTAAGGGTTTCGCTCCTTTATTGTATAAAATATTAAAATATAATTAATATATATAATATATAATCAATTCCACGTTGAAAACCATTTCATACTAATATGCATGAAACGGTACATGGGTTTATAACCCATGTTCAAGACAATTACGTGCACTCTAACATTACATGAAAAAAATCATTCATTGGATTTATAACCCATGCGAACCATTATGGTTCCATGCTCCATCTAGGTGGCCAATTTCATAACCATTGCAGACCTATCTTTCACCACTGGTACAGAGACAAAAAGAAGGTCTAGACTACAATGCTCTAATCCTGTTCATAGGTAACCAACCTTAGATAGGTGGGCAAACGAGGTGATGACACGTTGTGTATGTAAGGCTACTTTCAGGTTTGAGTGCATAGTTCTGCTGAATTTGTTAAATCGCCCTCCAAGAATTTTTTTTTTCATTTTCGACCCCAATGTAAATAATGCCATTTCCTTCTGTTCGACGCATCTCTCTCGAAGTAGCCTTGGTTCCAATCTCTCCCTGCGTCTCTGCACTCAGGACTGACGGCGAACTCCATCTGAAGCCCTCATCCCCGACAGCATTGCTGCATGGCTTCTATCCATCTTTGCCTTTGCCTGTGTCTCCGCGCCGTGCCACTCTTAAACTCTGTCCGAAGCCCTAGTCCACGACACCATTATGGCGTGGCTTCGCCCCTTCTCTCTTGCTTCATCCTCTCTCACCAGTTCTTGCTAACACCAGCGACCTCCTCCATTTCTGATAGTGATTCATCAATGCTGCCACTGCCATCGTGTTTGCCTGCTTCATCGTCCACTGTCAATGCCGTCCGTTTCAAATCCTTCGGTTTCTTTGGTTGAATTTCACTTTCTAAGCTCTATCTTACTTAATCTTGGTTCTAAATTTATAATATTTCAGTTCTCAACAAATTTTTGTCTTAATCTCGGTCTTTGCTAAATTTTTCTTTCCTTATTGGTTTGCTAATGTTGTGGATAGTGATGTAGTCTTGGGTAAAATAGTTGCCTTCAATCTGATTGTTGTATAAAGCATCATAGAAACACTCATAACCCACTTCAAGTTCCATATTTTTGTTTTTCGTAAAACACCTCTCTGTTTCTAGATTTCTCATTGTGCCTTTTCCACTTTTCCGCTTTCATCACTGGTTTAAACTAAAAAAATCTGCATATGTAAGAACCTAACAATGAACACTATTTTTTCTAGTTCATTGCTTCTGCATGTTTACTCAAACAATAATGTGAATTAGATACTCTGGCGAAATTCAATGTAAATTAAATAAATTTAGATTACTAGAACGTTTTTGGACAATAAAAACTTTTCCTCAACATTATTTTTTCTCATAGGATTTTCAATTGCAGGTTTGACAATGAACTTATCGTTGCAGTGGGCAAAGGGAAGCTTGCTTTAGTGGTGTCCGTTCATTGTTAAGGATAAGGCGTCAACTGCTAAGATTGTTGTCTCATCCTGAGTTTTAATAAAAATATAAAAAAGCAGCCTGATACCATCTGTGACGTCCTATTAATTTGTTTTTCAACAAATGTGCTCAGAAATGTTGTTTTGGTTAGTGAATATATGTCTTGTTTTGAAGGAATTGATTTACTGGAGTCATGCAAGGAATAGACAATTGAGCTATTTGATCATGGTATAAAATTAAGGACAAAGCCCCAACAAATGTCTAGTTTAAAACAATACAAGCAACATCCATAATTGGTCAGCCTGTTAGTTACGGCTGGGATATGTACAGGTGAAAAAGACTTTTAACGTCTGTTCCTTGTGAATTATTTTCATTTTTTCTCCATCCATACTTAATGGGAATTCCTTTAAATTGCAAGGCACAAGAAGAAATCTTTTACAACCCTCTTTTTAACTTTTTCACTTGAGAGTTTTGGTTTCCTGTCAAACCCAAGAAAGTTGCCTTTTGAGTCAAAAAAAATTTTATGTCTTGATATTGTATTTAGCACATTTGGTTCATGAGCCATATGCCCTAAGCTGCAACCTTCGTTAGATTTTTATTGTTTTTTTTTTAAATTTATGTTTTAAATGTTGCACATATCCTTCTAATTTTCAATTTTCCTGAATCATTCGACAATTCCCTTTTTAAGAAAATTTTTAAATTTGAATTTTTCTCCTTTTTAGATAGTTCTTATCTCTGTCATATCCACCCTGCAGTCACACAGAAGAAGAAAGTATCTTTCTTTAATGGTGAATCAATAAAAAGCCATGGAGTGAAATGATGAGCTCAAATACCACAAACATGTAACGTGTGCTTCATTCTATCTCTTTTTAATATGTTCTGTCTCTACTTTTAGTTTTCAACCTTCATACTTCCCTTCATTGTTTCCAAAATTATTTAGATGTACTCCTTGGACAATGGATTTAATGGTCATAGGATGATCTGGAAGATTTAATGTGCTCAATTTCAACGTATTTGATCTATTTATATAATTTTTTCATGATTTTCCTTTTCATTTGATGTGATCTGATAGAGAAATTAAAGAAACTCATTTGTAGGCATGCTTCTCCATATGGTTTGCATATGATTTGTAGTGAAAGTCAAACTACAAAAAGCAATGGGGCTCTCAATGCTTAAAATTATAAGTAAGCTCCTCCCTTATAATATGTTTCCCTTCTGCATAGATCATTGCTCATTTTTTATTTCTTAACTACAATGAAGATGATTTTACATATATTAAGTTAAACTTCATGATGTATTGCATTTTATGATGACAAATGGTTATACTGTTGTCAAACCACTTCTTAAAGTATTTGGCGTGTAAGGCAAAAACAGTTACAAACGAAAATTCCATCTAGAAATGCTATAATGTTCTCTTAGCGCTTAGTATGTTACAAATTGTAATTTTACCTATTTACTATTGCATCATTAGCTCTCTACTTTAGTTTCCTTGTGTAACTATGATTATTAGTAGACCTTTGCGGTTTTTAATCCTTTGTAACAAGTTTTTTAGCTTTTCTTAAAAGGCACTTTCATTTTTTTGCTATTAATTTTTTTAAGATGCTTAAGTTTCTCTCTTTGAGGATATGATTGTGGCATGAATAATACATATATCTATCTTGATGGTTAATTATTTGGGTTGAGTTCCAATATAATTATTGGTATTAATTCATGTCAAATTTAGCTTTATGCATTTCATATGTTGTTTAAACATCCAATATGAGGTTATTGTTTTAGCTTTTTTTCATTATATGAGGTTATTGCAAAAGTTAGAAAGGGCATTAATAAGGTATTGATAATAACAACTATGTCTATACATTTCTCTTTTTTGGATATATATCATGTTTTTCCAAGGGTTAGATGTAAATCAAATATACCCTGCCATCAAGATAAAAGAAAAGGAGATCCTATCAATTTTAACCTTTAAGTCTTTATACATATTTTATGTTTGAAGTGTTAACTTGTAGATGTTATACAAGTATAAAAGCCAGGAAAATCTTCAGCTGCAGATTAAGGATCTAAAGGCTTCAACTCAATGGTGGTATGTATACTTGCTGATAAATATGTTAACCAAATTAATTACCAAAGTTGTAGAGGCACATCCTAAGGTACAATTACTTAGATATTTAAAAAAAATATATCCTTTGCTCTTTGCTTCCATATTCAATTAATTTAGTTTTTTGAAGATGATGTCAGAATTTGGAGAAGTTTTAAATTTCTAAAGTAGTATGGCTATTTTCGTATGCTGGAATTGGTTTTTATTACCATTAGCATTTTTTAATCTAGAGTGAATTTTTGTCTGTGAGAATTTAGATTGTGAGTGACACTTTATTATTGTAAATTTTCCCCATTCTCTTCATCCATACAGAACATTAACCACGCTTTGTGATTTAGTTTTTGAGGTGATTTAGATTAGAAGAATTATTTCTCTCTCTCCCTCTCTTAAAGTCCTTTCAACTTACCATATGAATTTTAACTCTCTCTTTAGGATTCTTTTATTCATATTTCAATTTAATGCCATTATTGTAATGTCCCGAATTTTCAATTCTATTATTTGAATCTTTAATTTCTGAGGCTGTAGAAACGAAGAGCATGATTGAATTAGCCTGGTGGGTGAATCTCAAGTTGAAAGGAGTTAAGCGCAAGGTAAACGAAATTTTGAAGGAAAACGGATAGTAGGGAAAGAATTAATTTCCCTAAATAGTATGAATGATCAGAGGAGGTTGGAAAACCCTAAAAGGGGAAGTTGTCTAAGTCTGATAGTGTAAAGAATTTTAAACAGACAGAAACCCTATGGACTATTTTGCAAAAGTGCAGAATCGGGTGTGGTTAAAGTGAAATAACTAAGAAATTGGGATCTAATATGAATAACCAAGAATTTGGGGTGCAATATGTGATTTTAATTAGTGTGACCAATGGATTTATGACAAGTGTCATTATTAGAAAAATAATGGCAAGAATAGCCTTAATAATTGGAGCCAAAGGACTAAAATACCCTTGGGAATTTCAAAAAGGACCAAAATACCCCTAGAGCTTCATGAAAACTCTCCTCTCTTCTCCACTTTTCTAAAAGCTGCAGAAAATCTCCATGAAAGCTCCAAAACGTGCAGGAGAGAGAGAGAAAGTTTCTTTTGAGTTTTTCACCCAAAAATACCAAGATTCAAGTTAAGGTGTAGAAGGGAAAATTGCTCCTCTCATCAAGATCTATCTATTGGTGTCTCTAGATTGAAGAAAAGCCTAAGTTTGATCAAGTTTGGGGACCTCCAAGTGAGGATTTTCAAGTTGCACTAAGAGGTAAAAATGTTCTCCTCTAAGAGCTCTTTAATGTACTCTTCTTAGTTTCTTGAAATCTTGAGGTTGGTGTGGTTAAGGGTGATTGAACATGGAGTTTAGGGTGATTTGAATATGTTTAATGGTGTTTTAGATGTTGTTATGTTAAGCTATGGCTTTGGTTTGGTGTAAAAAGAGCAAGAAACATGATGAACACATTTGGGTTTTAGAGGTATAATGGTGCATGTGTAGAGTTGGCATGATATGTTTAGAACTTGGCTAAGTTGGTGAAGTTAGAATAAGTTTAATGAATTATAAAGCCTATGGAAGATGAAACTTTGAAGTTATGAAAGTGTTTGTGTGTATTTTTCATTTTGAGAAGCCAAAACCATGAAATGGAAAAGAAGGAAGGAAGGAGTTTTAGTGTTTAATGTGTTTTCGGAGGATCAGCAAGGTACACGGGGTAGAACACGGCCCGTGTTGTACCCCGTGTTCCTCGTCGAAGCTGATCAGTGTGCTACACGGGGTGCAACACTCCCCGTGTTTAATTCAGGACTGAAGGACAGTAAGGTACACGGGGTAGAACACGGCCCGTGTTCACCCCCGTGTTCTTTGTCGAGTAGCCCAGAAGTGAACCAGTAAGGAACACGGCCATGAACACGGGGTATGGGACCCCCGTGTTCTTTGCTGAGTGTACTTTTTGGTTTTATTTCTTCTTGTTTTGCATGGCTTAACCCCTGGATCTTTTTCTAATGTTCATATGTGTCATTTCAAGGCTTGAAAGCAAAGTATAGAGCATCTAAGTATGTATTTAATTAAGTGGAGAAAGTAAAGAATACATGAGGTTTAGGGAAAGTGATAATGTTCTAATATAAGCTATGATGTGTATTTGTATAGACTAAAGAGTGACAACTTGCAAAGGCAAGAGGAAGTATAAAGGAGTTTCTAAGTGAGAGCAAAGGGAACATCATATTGGAAGCTTGTAAAAGGCAGCTAGCTTATCCTTAAGCTGTTTTCTATTACATGATTTTCTGTGTTTTATGCCATTGTATGGAATGTGTATGAGATTGGTTGTGCACAACCCGGGAAGACAGTGTGATACTGTGTTAGGCCTATGGCTCGAGTTCCCCGGGGATGACAAGTGTGCGGTACCTATGGCCCGATACCTCGGGAAGACAGCGTGATGCTGTATGTTAGGCCTTTGGCCCGAGTACCCCGGGAAGACAGCGTGATGCTGTATATAGGCCTAGGTACGATTATTTGTGATAGCCATCTAGATATTGTGATAAGCCCCTGAATGGACTTGATGATTGTTGTGAATTGCTATGTGATGCACATTTTCTACAATGGCATGGTATTGAACATGATGATAAATGATTACCTGATTTTGAAACGTATGTTTTATTGCTTAAGGATTTGGAATGGCTTGAAATGTTTTTATGGCATTAGCTAGCTACTGGGAAACTTTGTTTCTTATGTTTTCTATATTGTGACTAACCATTCCAGGTGATGCTTCCAAAGGCTCTCATGATAAAGGGCAATGATGTTTGAAGTTGTAAATAATGATATAGTTAGTTATATTGTATATGATGGGATGTATATTTTGTAAAGTTGAACTTATGTATAATTATATGACTTTTGCTCATGTGTATAAAGTACAGAAATTTGAGATATTCCATATTAGCTTGAGGTAGATGGCGAATGAGTGCGTAATAATCATCTAGTAATTGAGGAATAAGGTGTTAATAAGTAAAGGAGTTACATTTTGGTATCAGAGCATGTTTAGGGCCTTGTTTTATACGTGTGAATATCTGTTTTATTAATTGGAGTTGGTTGTTGCATAAATGGAAGTGTATTAATATTGGAAATTTCAGATAAGCATGGCTGGTAGAGGTAGGAAAAGAAAAGATAGAAGTGAAGGGGGAGTGATGAGATGGCCCATGCTATGGCCTCTATAGCTCAAGTGCTACAAAGGCTTGAGCAAAGGTTTGATTAAGGGGATCAACAACGTCAACCCCAAGAGATTGGACCTACTCAAACTGAGGAGGAGGTGCAGGCTAATAAGTTAGCCAAGTTGGTGAATCAATTCAGAAAGATGAACCCTCCCACCTTTAATGGAAAAGTTGGTCCCGGTGGAGCAGAAAACTGGATTAGAGAAATCCAGAAGATCTTTGGCCTGGTGCCTTGCAACTCTGAGCAAAGAGTACAGTTAGCTACTTTCCAACTACATGAGGAGGCGGAGTATTGGTGGGAAAGTACTAAACAGATGATGTTGAATAGAGAACAGCCCTTGAATTGGGAAAATTTTACGGCAGCTTTCTATGAACAATATTTGCCTGAAATTATTTGGGACCAGAAGGAATGCGAATTTTTAGATTTGCAGCAAACTGAAGATATGGACACAGAAGAGTTTTTAACCAAGTTTGAGGAGATGTCTAAGTTCTCTAGATATTTGAGGGATCATTATAATGAGGCATGGAAGTGCATGAGATTAGAAAGAGCTATTAAACCTGAAATAGCCATTTCTATTACTGGCCAAAGAATTAGAAGCTATCCAGAATTGGTAAGCGCCATTAGAGCCATAGATGCTGCGTTGAAAAAGAAAAAGTCCTTGGAAGGTGATTCTTCTAAGAAAAGAGCTAGTGGTGAATTTTAAAAGGGTAAGGGTAGGAGTTGGAGTGATAGAAGGCCACGAACTTTCTATCCACCTTCCAGGAGTCAATCTCTCGCTTTTAGGCCACCAATTCAATCTTCTCCTCAATCTTTTGTTAGTAATAGGCCATGTAATTTATGTGGTAGATTTCATGGTAATGAACCTTGTCCTGTGAAAGTATGTTATAATTGTAAGAAACCGGGACATATAGCTAGAACTTGTAGATTTAGGAGAAAAGAATTTTCTTCAGGATCTCGTCCGGTTGTGTCATCTAGGCCTAATCAGTTAGAATCAAGTGGTGGTCAAGGAAGACCCCCAGCCCAGGGCCGAGTGTTTGCTTTATCTATGGAGGAGGCCAGAAAATCACCTGAACTCAGCCAAGGTACAATAGCATTATGTGGTTCTCTAGTAAATGCTATGCTTGATTGTTCTAGTAGAATTGTATCTGTATGTGCTATTATACCTGTGGATATGGATGTATCTTGTTTTGTGTTATCTATGGACAATATGTACCTAAATTATACCTGTGCAGAGAGTAGTCTGGAAAGTAATGCTAAAGGGTTTATGATTTTCTTTGCTGCACAAGCTGAGTGTAATGAAGATATAAGGGAAATACCTGTAGTTAGGGAATATGCTGATGTATTCCCTAAGAATTTTCGTGGATTACCCCTTGATAGAGAAGTGGAATTTGCGATTGACCTAGTACCGGGTTCGGCCTCAATTTCCAAGACTCCGTACAGAATGGCTCCAGCAGAGTTAGTAGAACTCAAGAAGCAGATAGAAGAGCTATTGGAAAAGGGATTCATTCGACCTAGTGTATCTCCCTGGGGTGCACCAGTTTTGTTTGTTAAGAAAAAGGATGGGAGTCTAAGGTTGTGTATTGACTACAGGCAGCTAAATAAGGTGACAATTAAAAATAAATATCCTTTGCCTAGAATAGATGATTTGTTAGATCAATTGGTGAGTGCTACTGTTTTCTCAAAAATTAATTTAAAATCTGGATACCACCAATTGAAAATTAAAACTGAAGATGTACCAAAAACTGCATTTAGAACTAGATATGGTCATCATGAGTTTCTTGTTATGCCTTTTGGATTAACAAATGCACCAGCTATTTTTATGGATTACATGAACAGAATTTTCCGACCATACCTAGATCAATTTGTAGTGGTATTTATTGATGACATACTCATTTATTCTAAGACATTGGAAGAACATGAAACTCATTTACATATAGTCTTGCAAACTTTGAGAGAAAAGAGACTATATGCAAAGTTGAGTAAGTGTGAATTTTGGTTGCCTGAAGTCAAATTTTTGGGGCACGTAGTGTCTAAAGATGGAGTGTCTGTTGATCCACATAAAGTGGAAGCGGTACTGGAGTGGGAAAGGCCCAGAACGGTGACAGAAATAAGGAGCTTTCTTGGCCTGGCAAGGTACTATAGGCGCTTTATTCAGGGCTTCTCTCAGTTGGCTTTGCCATTAACCAGATTAACAAGAAAGGAACAACCGTTTGTGTGGACAGATAAATGTGAGCAAAGTTTTCAAGAGCTGAAAAACAGATTGACTTCTGCACCAGTGTTGGTAATTCCTGATTCTAGTAAGCTGTTTACGATTTACAGTGATGCCTCTAAAAAAGGGTTGGGATGTGTGTTGATGCAGGAAGGAAAAGTAGTTGCTTACGCATCCAGACAGTTGAGACCTCATGAGGAGAATTATCCTACACATGATTTAGAGTTAGCAGCTGTTGTATTTGCATTAAAGATTTGGAGGCATTATTTGTATGGTACACAGTTTGAGGTGTTTACAGATCACAAAAGCCTCAAATACCTTTTTGATCAGAAAGAGCTGAATATGAGACAAAGAAGATGGTTAGAATTTCTGAAGGATTATGATTTTACTCTTAAATACCATCCAGGAAAAGCCAATGTGGTGGCGGATGCACTTAGTAGAAAATCCATACATATCGCGTCAATGATGGTGGAAGAGTATAAGTTGCTTGAGGGAATCAGGGATTTAAATCTGAATGTATCTGAAAAATCTGGAGTATTGATGGTTAGTGAAGTTAGAATTATTAGTAACTTGGAAGAGAGAATTAGGGAAGCTTTAGAAAAAGATGATCTGGCAAAAAGGAGAATGAAACAATTAGGGCAAGAAGAAGAAGCCAAGGATTTTAGTGTATCTGGAGATGGATTACTCAGATTCAAAAATAGAGTATATGTACCTGATAATGATGGTTTGAGGGGTGAAATTTTGGAAGAGGCACACAAAAGTAAATATACTATTCATCCTGGAGTTGTTAAGATGTATCAAGATTTAAAGAAAAATTTTTAGTGGCCAGGAATGAAATCTGATGTCACCCAATTTGTGTCTAAGTGTTTGACATGTCAAAGGGTCAAAATAGAACATCAAAGACCAGGTGGATTATTGCATCCTTTGGATATTCCTGAATGGAAGTGGGATAGCATAGCTATGGATTTTATTGTAGGACTTCCAAGATCATCCGCTGGGAATGATAGTATCTGGGTGATTGTAGATAGGCTTACAAAATTTGCTCATTTCTTGGCTATTAAGATTACGTATTCTTTAGATAAGTTAGCTAGAATTTATATTAATGAAATTGTTAGATTACATGGTGTACCTAATAGTATTGTATCTGATAGAGACCCTAGATTCACTTCCAGATTTTGGAGAGCTTTGCAGGAAGCAATGGGTACGAAGCTAAGGTTTAGTACTGCATATCACCCACAAATAGATGGACAAACAGAAAGAACCATACAGACGTTGGAAGATATGTTAAGATCTTGTGTGCTAGAAATGAAAGGGAATTGGGACTCATACTTGCCATTAGCTGAGTTTGCTTATAATAATAGTTTTCATTCTAGCATACAGATGGCACCATATGAAGCTTTGTATGGTAGGAAGTGTAGATCTCCTTTATGCTGGGTAGAATTGAATGAAAGAACTATTTTTGGGCCAGAACTAGTGGATCAAACCACTCAGCAGATAAAACTCATCAAGGAAAGATTACTAGCAGCACAAAGTCGTCAAAAGAGTTATGCGGATAAGAGGAGACGACCCCTAGAATTTGAAGTGGAAGATTATGTCTTTCTCAGAGTAACTCCAGTTACGGGTATAGGTAGATCACTCAGAGTTAAGAAACTTCATCCCAGGTATGTTAGTCCATTTCAGATCATTGAGAGAGTGGGACCATTAGCATACAGAATTGCCTTGCCTCCTGAATTGTTACAATTGCATGATGTGTTTCATGTTTCTCAGTTGAAAAAGTATCATCCGGATCCCACCCATGTTATAAATTATGAAGGATTGAGAATACATGAAAACTTATCATTCACTTTAGAACTAGAAAGAATCTTGGATGTACAGGTGAAGCAATTAAGGAATAAAAGTATTCCTTTAGTGAAGATATTATGGAGAAATATGACAGAGGAGGAGGCAACCTGGGAAACTGAGGAAGATATGAGAAATCGCTGTCCGCATCTCTTTGCTTGAGGTATGTATCTCGAATTTTGAGGACAAAATTCTTTTAAGGGGGTAGAACTGTAATGTCCCGAATTTTCAATTCTATTATTTGAATCTTTAATTTCTGAGGCTGTAGAAACGAAGAGCATGATTGAATTAGCTTGGTGGGTGAATCTCAAGTTGAAAGGAGTTAAGCGCAAGGTAAACGAAATTTTGAAGGAAAACGGATAGTAGGGAAAGAATTAATTTCCCTAAATAGTATGAATGATCAGAGGAGGTTGGAAAACCCTAAAAGGGGAAGTTGTCTAAGTCTGATAGTGTAAGGAATTTTAAACAGACAGAAACCCTATGGACTATTTTGCAAAAGTGCAGAATCGGGTGTGGTTAAAGTGAAATAACTAAGAAATTGGGATCTAATATGAATAACCAAGAATTTGGGGTGCAATATGTGATTTTAATTAGTGTGACCAATGGATTTATGACAAGTGTCATTATTAGAAAAATAATGGCAAGAATAGCTTTAATAATTGGTGCCAAAGGACTAAAATACCCTTAGGAATTTCAAAAAGGACCAAAATGCCCCTAGAGCTTCATGAAAACTCTCCTCTCTTCTCCACTTTTCTAAAAGCTGCAGAAAATCTCCATGAAAGCTCCAAAACGTGCAGGAGAGAGAGAGAAAGTTTCTTTTGAGTTTTTCACCCAAAAATACCAAGATTCAAGTTAAGGTGTAGAAGGGAAAATTGCTCCTCTCATCAAGATCTATCTATTGGTGTCTCTAGATTGAAGAAAAGCCCAAGTTTGATCAAGTTTGGGGACCTCCAAGTGAGGATTTTCAAGTTGCACTAAGAGGTAAAAATGTTCTCCTCTAAGAGCTCTTTAATGTACTCTTCTTAGTTTCTTGAAATCTTGAGGTTGGTGTGGTTAAGGGTGATTGAACATGGAGTTTAGGGTGATTTGAATATGTTTAATGGTGTTTTAGATGTTGTTATGTTAAGCTATGGCTTTGGTTTGGTGTAAAAAGAGCAAGAAACATGATGAACACATTTGGGTTTTAGAGGTATAATGGTGCATGTGTAGAGTTGGCATGATATGTTTAGAACTTGGCTAAGTTGGTGAAGTTAGAATAAGTTTAATGAATTATAAAGCCTATGGAAGATGAAACTTTGAAGTTATGAAAGTGTTTGTGTGTATTTTTCATTTTGAGAAGCCAAAACCATGAAATGGAAAAGAAGGAAGGAAGGAGTTTTAGTGTTTAATGTGTTTTCGGAGGATCAGCAAGGTACACGGGGTAGAACACGGCCCGTGTTGTACCCCGTGTTCCTCGTCGAAGCTGATCAGTGTGCTACACGGGGTGCAACACTCCCCGTGTTTAATTCAGGACTGAAGGACAGTAAGGTACACGGGGTAGAACACGGCCCGTGTTCACCCCCGTGTTCTTTGTCGAGTAGCCCAGAAGTGAACCAGTAAGGAACACGGCCATGAACACGGGGTATGGGACCCCCGTGTTCTTTGCTGAGTGTACTTTTTGGTTTTATTTCTTCTTGTTTTGCATGGCTTAACCCCTGGATCTTTTTCTAATGTTCATATGTGTCATTTCAAGGCTTGAAAGCAAAGTATAGAGCATCTAAGTATGTATTTAATTAAGTGGAGAAAGTAAAGAATACATGAGGTTTAGGGAAAGTGATAATGTTCTAATATAAGCTATGATGTGTATTTGTATAGACTAAAGAGTGACAACTTGCAAAGGCAAGAGGAAGTATAAAGGAGTTTCTAAGTGAGAGCAAAGGGAACATCATATTGGAAGCTTGTAAAAGGCAGCTAGCTTATCCTTAAGCTGTTTTCTATTACATGATTTTCTGTGTTTTATGCCATTGTATGGAATGTGTATGAGATTGGTTGTGCACAACCCGGGAAGACAGTGTGATACTGTGTTAGGCCTATGGCTCGAGTTCCCCGGGGATGACAAGTGTGCGGTACCTATGGCCCGATACCTCGGGAAGACAGCGTGATGCTGTATGTTAGGCCTTTGGCCCGAGTACCCCGGGAAGACAGCGTGATGCTGTATATAGGCCTAGGTACGATTATTTGTGATAGCCATCTAGATATTGTGATAAGCCCCTGAATGGACTTGATGATTGTTGTGAATTGCTATGTGATGCACATTTTCTACAATGGCATGGTATTGAACATGATGATAAATGATTACCTGATTTTGAAACGTATGTTTTATTGCTTAAGGATTTGGAATGGCTTGAAATGTTTTTATGGCATTAGCTAGCTACTGGGAAACTTTGTTTCTTATGTTTTCTATATTGTGACTAACCATTCCAGGTGATGCTTCCAAAGGCTCTCATGATAAAGGGCAATGATGTTTGAAGTTGTAAATAATGATATAGTTAGTGATATTGTATATGATGGGATGTATATTTTGTAAAGTTAAACTTATGTATAATTATATGACTTTTGCTCATGTGTATAAAGTACAGAAATTTGAGATATTCCATATTAGCTTGAGGTAGATGGCGAATGAGTGCGTAATAATCATCTAGTAATTGAGGAATAAGGTATTAATAAGTAAGGGAGTTACAATTATAAAATGACATATTATGAAATTTTAGAACTTAAAGTTGTTGTAATCGATATTAAATCACTAAGAATGGGGTCAGTTTTCACTTGTCATTATCATTGTACCTTGAGCACTTAAGCATGGAGTTTATCAATAAAATTGTATTTTACATTTTTTTTTTGCTTCCATTCATGGTTATGGATTTGGAAAGTGATTGAAGTCGGTAAATTGGATTCATTTTGTCTCACCTTTTACTTCTACTATCTTAAAAGTTCTAGACTGCCACATTCCGATGTTCTGAATATATTATTAGATGATGGCATTAACATTTTTGTTTTGTGAAATGCTTCTAATTTTTTTCTCTCTCTTAATATTTCAAACTAAAGCTAATGATTGAAAGGCTTATTCTCTTAGAAGTTACGATTAAAATACACTGCTTAAGCGTGTGAGTTGTTGTCCTGCCAAAATAATTATTTTACTGGCCTTGCAAACATTATTGACCATCTTAATTTATTTGTATAAAGCTGACTATTTATTTATATGCAGTTTGCTCATAGGAAATATGTTTAATATTCTAATGCTTTGATAGTTTTCATTAAACTACATGATATATTGCTGAGTTTGTGTGCAGTAAAATTTCAGTACTCTATATGTTAAGTACTTTATTTGTAGTTATTAGTCTACGTTGAAAAATGCAAATCTTTGGACAATGGTAGTTGTTTTTGCTTAAGTATTTTAGTGAATTATAATTGATGATATAAGTTCTCCATTACATATTAATTTGCATGCTCACTATCTTTTTTTCTTTTTAAATATTTTACAAAGAAAAGGTTGTTCTCAAGGTTGTTCATATTTATCATACTTGCATGTATTTACCCTCTCTAAGTGGTACCAGATTTTGGCATTTGATTTAAGTAAGCCACCACTATTACCCGACTAAAGTGTTTTCATTCAGAGGGGATGTTCCCATTGATACAACAGGTGAATTTACTTCCGGTTGATTCTTCAGAGATTTCCAAAGCATTAAAGGATGATCTGATTATTGATATGGGATGGATAGCCATTGGGAATGACCTTTTGGTAATTCCTAAATCCGTTCCCTTTGATTCCTATTAGTGTCCCATATACATCAAATTGCAGTTTTAACTTTTCCCTATAGTGTAACACGTTTGCTATGAACCATACTTCATAACTATTATTTTGGATAAATCGAATGCATATTTTTAAATTAGCCAGCATACTATGGCAAGATCTGTAATGCTCCTTTAGTTGCATGAGTGTGGTGTAGAAGACGGTTGAATTAATAAGGATATATCAAATTTTCTCTGAGGGACACTTTTCATGTCGGGTAGGTTGTTTTCACATCTAGGGAATCTATTACAGCACTAAGGCCACGGTTTGATGCAACAGAAAAATGTCCAAGAAGGGGCATAATTGTTATAAGGGTTGCTCCTTTAGAGTTTGAATTTGATTTCCTCAGCTGATTTTTTTGCCCAAAACTCTGAATCAATAAGGTGCATAACTAAAATGTTATGATGTCTCAACTACATTAGTGAGATTCAATCTTGTAATAGATGAAGGCCCAAGATACCAGTATTCCACAATTCAGATGACTAGGTGAGCCTTGGTTGGATCATGACCTCAATATCATGCGTTTACATTTGTACTATATAATCTCACAAGTCAAACTGAAGCCTATGAGATAATGTGTAATCATTTGCCTGTTGTTTTAGGATCCTGTTTGTGTGAGTGCACATTGCACATTAGCATCCTACTGGACCAAGAAACTGGGGAAGTCAGATTTTAATACATATCAGGTACTACTTTTCCTAGATCCTTGTGGATTATCCTTGTTATTATCGTACCAAATTCATACCTTTGTCCCTTACTCATTATTAGAATGCTTCCATTAGAGGTTTTTAACACACTCAACTTATCAGTCATGTATGGACATTTCAGACAAAGCACAGTGCTTGGTATATTGTCAAATCCTGACCATCTAGCTAGCTGTCTGTGGCTGCCTCTTTTCTTGTGGTAAAATATAATTATCTTTGTACAAATTTGATTCCATTAATATGTAATTCTTGATAGTTTTTTAGTGTATCTAACAGGGATTTAAATTGTTGTCGCAGTCGCGTCGCGATGCGGACCAATACAGAAAAATGCGGCCATAACGGTTTAAAATTGTAGAAAATCGCGGATGCAATCTACTCCGAAAATGTAATATTACAGGCAATATTGCGGTTCCGAACTGTTTTTTAAATCCTAGGTATCTAATATCCAATGCATTAGTACATTCTTTTTGGTGAAAATAGATGTAGTCATTTGAACCATATTGTACTTGTCCACCTGGCAGTTCAGTCTCCCTTTTGTTCTCTTTCTATCTTGCAAAGTCATCCGGACATGTTTGCTTGTGCGCGGTAACTTTAGGCAGCAGTGACGTTGAGATTGGTCATGGGTGTATTGGCTCTCTCCTTCTAGATAGGTATGTCATTTGTCACAGCATTTGTTTCCTAATCTATGAGTATGTCAATAACGGAAACTTGGAGTGATGGCTTCATGGAGCTATGTGTTATCATGGGTATCCAAGCTGGGAAGCGCCCATAAAGATTCTCATTGGCACGGCCAAGGCATGAGTCACCCCGTGTATGTTTGCTTTTGATTTCTTTGCCCTTTATTGATGTAATATACTTGTTTAAGTCTTACATATTTGCATGAAACAATTGAGCTAAAGGTATCGAGATATCAATTCAAGCAACATATTATAGGCTACTCAAAGGAGAAGGATGTATTTTCTCTTTTTGATAGGCCAAATTACTAATTTTGTATGTTAATGACATTATGCCCTAAGTATTGGAATCATGGTTGTCAAAATCGCGACTTAAGTCGCAAGATCGTATGATCCTACGATCTGTCCTATGCATTACGAGTCTGATTACAGAGAAAACTCGTTTCTTCTCGGATTGTGGTGGGATCGCGACTTTAGTCGTAAAGTCGGTAGGAACGGACGCACACAACGATCCCACACAAAGGCAAAAAAATGACATTGAAATTACTCAAAATGACGCCAAAGGCATCCTTGTTGCTCCAGAAGTTGCTGCTGAAGCTTGAAGGATTTGCCGCTACTGGAGAAGACACCGCAAACAAGAGATGAGGGTGAAGCTTCACTGACTCACAGTTGCAATTGCAGAAGCAGGGATGCTGAACCTTGGAGGAGATGCCGCCACTAGAGATGACGCTGTAGACAATAGGCAACAACAAAACTTCACTGACCCACAGTCGCAATTGGAAGCAGGGAGTTGCGGAAGCAAGGATTAGAAAAGCAAGCACGTTCTCATTTTAAGGTTTTATATTATATACTTTATTATTTTCTTTTACTTTTATATATTCATTTAATTTATTTTAATTTTATATATTAATAAAAATATATAATTTTTGTTGATTCTGATTTTAACATTTTTGATATATTTATCTGAAAATTTAAAGGTTTTATATTATTTTTTGTTTGGAAATATTATGCAGGTTTTTATCTTATTTTATTTTAAGGTTTTATATTATACATTTATTTGAAAATTTTATGTGTTCGTTCTGAGTCTTCTAATTATATATTGTTGGTTCTAATTTGAATTTACATTTATATAATATATTAATAAATTTATATTTATATAGATTTATATAATATATTAATATTTTTACAAGTATATATACATATATATAATATTTATACATTCTTATATTATATGTAGGATGTTATGATTTCACTTCCGATCCCACGAATTACGATCCTAAATCCCTTTCCTGATCCTAAGTAGGATCTACGATTTTGACAACCTTGATTGGAATTATATGGTGGCAGATGATCATCAATGCACTAAGAACTAGTAATTTTTTAGGAGGAATTTGAGATGATTCAATGTATCATGATTATTCTGGTGTACTGCTCTAACGGTATTCAACTGCATTATATTAGCTCTTCTGCTGTATCTGATCATTAAACTAAGGTACTAAATGTTGGACAAGTGAATTCCAATTGTCAGGGTCAGGCAATTTGGCCTACAAACCGTGCGCACTCTTTGCATGACAAAAAAAGTATTGGAAATATTCAGGACTCTATTTCCAATGACATGAGCTATTGTTGCCAGGACCGAGTTGAAATTCTTAAACCTTGAAGTTTTAATTTTAATGACTTCTCACAGTGCAGCAAATGCTCATAATTTAGCCAATAGATATAAAGAATTGTCATAACCAAAAATAAGTTTTGTTTCTATGGAATGATCAATTATTCAGTCATTTTTGTTACTACATAATTTATTCCACGAATATACAAACAATGGTATGAATTTAGGCCCAAGGTGTGTTTGTGTGTGTCTGTGCACGTGTGTGTGTGAGAGAGAGAGAGAGATTGAATACTGAGGTCAAAACTGCTGGCTCCACTTTTGTAATGGGGATATAGAGGCTTTCATCCACATTCACAAGCTTATTTTGAACACCTTCAAAAAGTGCCAGAACAAAGTTAGAAATGAAACAAATGTTTAACTTAGAAGCTTCTTCCTTATTATTGTAGGCTTTGACACATCAAATAGATTAAACAAGGATTTTTTTTCATACTATTACATCAAAATGGACCTCCTCCAAAAGTTGATATCAATAAGCATTTTCCAATTCACATAAAATGTCACACATATTGAATCAACGCAAGATTTCGTAGTATTATAATTCATAACTCCAACCCGCAGGCAAAAGGAACAAAGATGATAGAAGATAGCAACAAAGTTCATGAGGGGATAGTATTACTAAGATTGAACAAGTGTCCAAAACCATCTAGAAGTGGCTTTATCTTGAAAACCTGACCTTGCCTTCATCACTGCAAAACAATACAGTATGCTAAAACTTTTGGTAGGATAAGAGTAGGGCACTCATAATATACGACAACAAATACTTTGTATTAACAAGAACAATGTCAAATCTATTAAACAGCATGCAATGACTAGGCAAGTTTATATTTATTTGAATACATAATAGCAGCACTATTTTCATTCTCCCTACAATTCAACACAACATTAGATTTTCACCATTCTTCTCCTCTCAGCCCCCTGAAAAAAAGTTTGTTATCATAAAATAAATCAAGTAATGGTTGAAACTTCTTCAACACATTGCTATACTATCTCAAATTATACACTATAGTATTGAATTATACAAGAAAAAAAATACCTTTTTCCCACAAAAGGATCATGAAAAATTTCATACGACTCCTTAGCCTCATGCCTGATTAAACTTCCCATTTCAGCCACCGATAGAGAGAATACCTATACTCAAGCAAACCAGAACATCATCTTGCATTTCAAAGTTAAGACTGAATTACATAGAATCAAAACTCAGAAATAAGACAGAATTACAGAGAATCAAGAACTCAAAGAAACAATGCCTCTATTTCTCATTAAGAAGGAGATATAATCTTACATTCAATTATATTAGATCCCACAAAAAGACTCCAGTTGCAATGAATAGTTCTAAGTAAAATGTAAGAGAAATAAAATGAACATTTCTAAATTATTATCACACATACTACTAGAATCTAAATTTAGGTTCGGGCAGATGTCAACTGTAAAGTTGCATAAAAACTAGTATTTGAAATCCCAGTATAACAATTTAGGTTTTTTAAAACTCAGAAGCCTAGATGCAGAATCCATAGGATCTATGTCCTACACATATGCTATGTTTCACTTTACAAAAAAAATCATATCATTATTAACAAAGAAAGCTGCTTATGAATCTTGATCTTACTCAAACGTGAACCATATCCACCTACCTGACAATGCACCATTCAAAATATTTAGGCCTAAGCTTTTTTATAGTGGCAGGGGTTAGTGTGTGTCAAATTTAGTTGTGCATATGATTCACTGTAAGACTTGGAGATGCATATCCATACCTACATTAGCAAGAGTGCACATTACTCAATAATAAAACTTAATTTAAATATAAGCAGTTAAATTAAATTACATGATCAATAATAAAGGGAAAGTCTAAAGCGTTTCACTACAGCATAGATTGCATACCGTATAATGTCTTGCAACCATAGTGAGCAAAATAGTATTACAGAGATGATTCATTGCCCAATATAAGCAAGACAAAGCCTCTGCATTGATAAAGACGAAGTTTAACAATAAAAGCAACATCATGTGACTTTGAAGCAAAACTGACAAAACTATGGCTTCAAACAATCATTGGTTTTTGGTGGGAAGAGAGAGAAGTACCATGTCTCAAACATGTTAGAGGTAACAAGGAAAGTTAAATTCAACAAAGACCAAGACTAAATCACTGTCCACCAGATTAGCAAACCAACAAGGAAACATAGATTCAACAAAGACCAAGACTTAAGACAAACATTCCATTAACCATATCAAAAAAATAAAAGAACGATCAAACACATAAATACACATCTTAATTGTTGGTCCTCGGAGAAGCTCAAGTGAGTAAACATAAGAATATTGTGGAATGTAAAAAATAAAAATAAAAAATTAAATAAATAACAGATAATGCTTTACTATTTTTAAAACTATGTCAAGACTTTGTTGGGATTGTGAAGCCAGAAATTGGGAGCCAAAAATCGGGAGGAGAGAGCTTGGAAAGTGGATTCCAACCTAAGAGACCAAAGGATTTGAAAGAGGAAGGAGCAGAAAAGAAGCCATGGGTACCATAGTGTGAGAAGGAGAAGCCTCGCAACAACGGCGTCGTGGAAAGTCCATGAGCGGCACCGAATGGAGACGTACACAGAGATGAAGATCGACAGAAGCCGCACAACAAAGAATGCCAAGGATGACGGTTTCAGGTATAGACCATCATCGGCGCATAGTGCGGATACACGGAGAGTTGGAGACGAAGATGGGTTTGAGAGAAGTGAGTCGAGCAAAGGGAAATGATGTTATTTACATTGGGGTAGAAAATGAAAAAAAAATTGTTGAAGGATGATTTACCAAATTCATTCAAAAATTTGTACTGAACTTGAAAATAATCTGAAAGGAGCATCGTGTTTGCATCTGATTTGATCACTTGTCCAGGACGAGTTACCATGTTTTGTAGTCCGACCCCAAAAACGAAAGCCATGCTAAGACATTAACTCTTACAACTACATGTCGGTTTAGATGCCCAAGGAAAAATGAGTTTATTTGCGAGCCGCAGATGCACAGTTTCATAAAAGAAAAGGAAAATTTCGTAACTTGATTGATGGGCGAACGGTTCCACACGAAAATAAAATAAAATAACAATCGTCATCCATCAAAGCGTGATTTCATGCTTTCATGAAAGGCATTTCACATCGTCTACAGGATTGGTCCACAGGCACAATCACATGCTTTTACTATTATATATATATTATAGATTTCAACCAAAACAAATAAACAAATTGCATGCGAAGGCGTGTAAAAAAAATTGGAAACTCATATATATATATATATATATACCGGAAGGGCGGCACACCAAACGAAATATATAAAACAAAAGCCACGCCAAAGCATATGACGTTTCATATATATAAAATGAAAGATATATATGCTAGAGATCCAAATATATGTAAAAGAAATAGAAATTAAACAACAGGAGATATATAAAAGTCCAATCAGCATGCATATATACGGAAGGTGCACCAAACGAAAATTTTCAAACACATATATCAGCACGCTAAATGAAATTCAAGAATTCCGAACAGTATGCCAAACGAAAAAATATATGCTTCCCAAAACCAGTAATACCTTTATGCAAATTCTAAATCACATGCAGTAAATATATATTTATATAAATATATATAAAATAGTTAACTAAACAATTTCAAACAGAATGCCAAAATAATATCTTGATGGCTTCTTGCACAATTTCATACGAAATTGATAAATTAGGATTTCTTAATTCAACAATCCTAATATATATATATATACAAAAAATTAATCCAAAATTTTTTTCAAATGAAAAATTCATGATGATACTTTAAAGAATTATAAAACAAATAATCTAAATTGATTGTATGATTTTATTTTAAGAATCATACATATAAATTTTCATCATAAATCTTGAATCAAAATAATATGAAATATAAATAATTATTTTGAATTCTAATATCATACATATAAACTCTGATACCACATATAAAAATTTTAAATTTTTAGACTCTCATGTATGATAATTAGAATACCATAAATATAAAATTTGTATTTGCTTACTTGATGAATTTGCAGCCATAATTAAATTCAATAGGAGTTAATGAATTCTTCCCAATTAGATCTTCCTCTTTGATCTTCTTCTTGTTTGCGGCTCTCAATATGTAGAAATTGTGTATATATGAAAAGTGAAGAGTGGACCTATTTATAATCCTTATTCATAAAATCCTAGTAATCTTCCCTATAAAAGGATTACTAAGTCTTTGAGTCTATACAACCGTCAAACCATACTAAATTATATAGATGTACTAAACTCATATCTTTAATATCACAATTTTAAAATGAATTTCATGCATATCTTATAATTGAGCTAAATTTTAATCAATCAATTTTATTAATTTAAAAAAGCTACCAATTAATAGTAGCTCACTTTATAAAAAATTTCAACACGGCAAATTGATGCTAAGGAACTTGAGTTTTGGTGCTTGTAATGGCATAGGATGCAAGGGCATGGGTTCCCAAGAACCCATCTCAATATTTTCCCTCGATTTTAACCTTATAAATTAAAAGAGGAATTATTATATCAAGTATAAATTAAAGGAGTGTTAATACTAATTATAAAATTCTAAAAATATATTAATTATCTTTTTTTATAAATAAGAGACTAATTATTATTTTTCACTTAATAGAAGTGCAAAATTACTAGATTCATTTAAATACATATGAGCTTGAAATTAAATAATTGGAATACAGAGAGAACAAAAAAAAAAAAAAAGATCTCGCCACTTGAGATAAAACTTTCGAGATATTATATGGAATCATGACATAACAATTTTGTGCCATAAGGTTTCTTTTTACATCCATTTTTGTAGATATTGAAGTATCACAATTAGCGTAATAGACTTTTCTGCTCTAGAGTTTATCGTCAAATATCATAAAACATATATTTCTTCAATTTGGTCTATTTATTATACATCTGATCATGAAAACCATCCTTCTTACCTCGCAAGTACATGTAAATTATCAAGTAGAAGATAGAATATGCTTAGAAATTTAGAAAGAAACAGAAAATATATGAATTTGACCTTAGGGAAAAGGCTTGCAGGTTTTACTATTGTACATAATGGTGGAGCTAGAATTTTTCATTCAAAGAGGTCAAGTATCAATCTTTTTGGAACTTATACAATTTTTAGATTTTAAGAAGAATCAATTAAAAATTACTATATATATAAATGAAAATATTAAGATTTTTTAGGCCAAACCCCTCCTAGCTCCCTTTGTTCTGCTACTAAATGAATGTATATATCAACATTATAACTACATGTGCATGGATATTTCTTTATCCATTTGTTCCAACTGCAGAAAGAATTGGAAATAACATCCTAATTGTCCAATAATAATAGTAATAATCACTAAAATAAAGAAAAGAGAGAATGAATATAGACAAGGTATTTCTCAATTACCATTCAAGCTGTTAGCCGTGACATTACAACATCTTTTTCTTTTCTTTTTTCTTTAGTGGAGGATAACCCCTTCATCTATTTTCTATCCCTCAATTTCTCATTCAAACAAACCGTTAAGGCAAAATGAATTGATAAGAATCTCTAGGGCTTCAACTTTTCCATCAAACAACTCTATCACTATGCTCATTGAGGGACAATCACTATCATTTGTATACAATTCAAAGCTATAACAATCATCTTCTGGTGGGTAATGTTTTTTTTTCTTCATCTGGGGCATTGCTTGTAAACAATTCTTCCTCGAATTAGTCATAAACCTATTTGGAAAGGTATATTTGTCCAGAGTCCTCTACCACATTTAAGTTCTTTCTACCTGCCATTTCCATTAATAGCATACCAAAACTGTGAACATTAGCTTTATACGAGATGCTTCCGATGCTTACATAAAATAACTCAAGTGCCATATATCCTAATGTTCCTCTTGTTGCCATTAAAAAAACAATGCTATCATTTATAGGATATAACTTTGCAAGTCCAAAATTCAAAATCTTTGAAGTAAGCTTTTCATCAAGAAGAATATTATTGGACCTAATATCAAAATGTAGAATTTGTATGTCACAACCTTGATGTAAGTATTTAATTCCTCAAACACAACCGATGGAAATATCATAAATCCTCTCATACCTTATTGATAAGTTCCTTTCTTCATGAGAGAGTATATATTTATCAAGAGACCCATTAGGCATGAATTCATGGACAAGAGCTGCCTTTGTTCTCTCAACTAAAAATCCAATCAGTTACACCACATTTACATGATGAATTCTTCTAATGAGAGCAATGCTAAAATCTGAGTTTTATAAAAAACAATAACTCTATAGAATCATGTGAAAAGAATAATATTAAATGTGAAAAATTAATTTATGGTTATCTGACAAATCCATTATGAGATGAATGTGGAACTAGGATTTGTTATAGGTCACGAATTATTCACGATCAATTTTGATCATGAACTTCAATAAAGATTCCTTGCTCCTATCAACCTTAGATGAAAACTTGATTTGAAAGATTTTCTAACACTGATAGGGAGTGTTTAGAATCAATCTTAGAATCTAAGAGTAATAAGCCTTATTTATATTAATAATATTAATAGTTCAACCCATTGCCAAGAACCATTATTACCTTATTATTAGGTTAGATTACCATTGCATTTAAACTATTTAGTTATTTTATATTGTATTAGGCCAAACACTTTTACGTCTTATTTTATTACTAAATTATAATAGATCCACAATGGAAAATCTAATAATCTTTCATTTGGACCATGTAATTTAATAATAGTGGCTACTTTAATAAGATATAAAAGAAAATTATGGCATCTTTTAACACCCATTAGCCTAAATTGAGATCATAAATATCTAGTAACATAAAATATAATATCCAATAGGAATATCAATGAAATATATATATACTATACACTTACAACTCGTTAATCATGTACAATAATCAATAGAGATACACGTAACAAGATTATACTTAATAAGATTTATATAGCAAAATTATGACAATATATGTAAATCTTTACACACTATGTTGAAGCATCTGCTCAAGATGTTAAATGAGACTTAGTATTCTTAATATAGTATTGAGATAGGATCTAAACGTCTCTATAAATATGTCATAAACAAAATGTGCATAATATGTGGTAAAACATGAATATTTCATTTATGTATATCTTGAAAAAATAGTCTACATCATAGTACTCCTATTAATCCAAAATATCAAAAGACTTAACTAATCCCATTTTGATTATATGATCATGATATATTCTTACCGTTAAACCTTTGGTTAGTAGATTTAGGAGCATACGATTCATGAAAATATATTCAATATATGTGATATACATGTGTACCTTCTCTCATACAAACTAATACTTTATATCAAAATACTTTGTGTGAGTAGAAATTTTATTATTATGAGAGAAGTTTACAATAACAGTATTGCCACAATAAATGGTCAAAGGTGTTGAGATGTTCTTAAAAATCTCGAAGTTAGTCATAAAATTCCTTTACTATGTAGTAATACAAGTAGCCTTATAACACGTGACATATTCTACTTCTATAATGGAGGTTCTTGTTAAGGACTGCTTAACACTTTTCCAAAATATAACTCTTCCTGCCATTATGAAGATGTATCCAGATATAGATTTGTGATCATTTAGATAACCAGCAAAATTTGAATCTAAGTAGCCTATAACTATAAGATCTCCTGATCTCTTGTAGGTTAATTTGTAATTTTTTATACTCTGAGGGTACCTCATGACTCTTTTTACAACAGTTTAATGTCTCTGACTAGGATTACTCACGTATTTCCCTAGTACACCAATAGCATAAGCTATGTCAGTACATGTATACAGTTAACCATACATTATGCTACTGAGAACTAACATAAATGGTATACTTTTCATTCTTTCTATTTCAACATCATTTTAAAGACACTAGAACTTAGAGAAAATTTTTCCTTTTGAATGGGCGTGGAAACTTAAGAGCAAGTTGACATGTTAAAACTATTTAGTATTTTCTCAATATGAGTCTACTAAAATAAACCAAGTAAACCTTAAGATCTATCACAACAGATCTCTATCGTTAAAACATAAAAGGCATTTCTAAGATCATCTATATCAAATGTTTGGATAACATTTATTTTATCTTAATTAGTAGGTTCATGTCATTACTTGCAAGGAGAATTTCATCTATGTATAATACTAGAATGACAAAACTACCTACATTCATCAATATGTAAGTACATTAGTCCATTACATTCTCCTTGAACCCAAGAGAAATCACTACCTCATCAAACATGAGGTACTGCTGTTTAGAAGCTTATTTTAAGCTATATATGGACTTTTTAAGCTGATACACAAGGTGCTCTTTTCCCTTCTCTTGGAAGCCATTTGAATGGTTCATATAAATGGTATCTAATAAATCACCACTCAAGAAGGCTATCTTTATATCTATCTAATGCAACTTTAAATCAAAATAAGTCATCAAAGCCATAATAACTTAGAATGAATCTTTGGTTGAAATTGGTGAAAAAGTTTTCTTGTAATCTATATCTTCCTTCTAGGTATACCTTTTTACTACCAATAGCCTTGTACCTCCTAACTTCACCTTGAGCATATTTCTTAGTCTTGAAAACCCACTTGCATCCAATCAGTTTACAACCCATAAGAAGCCTTATAGATCCCACACTTGAATCTTATACATTGAAACTAACTCATCTTTCATAACATTTATCCAATCTAAATAGTTTGAACTGGATATAGTTTGAGAAAATATTGTAGGATTATTATTATTATTAATATCATATTTTTGCTCTTGTAGATATACAAGATAATTATTAGAAATTCCTAATCTATAAACTCTATGAGATCTCCTCAATGGAATTTCTTTATTTACTTTATTCGATTCAACATTTTGTGTCATTGGTTGTACTTGATCGATTAGTGGAGTAATAGAAGATGACTCTCCCAATGTTGGTGCTAACGAAACAATCATTTTATCTTTAGAGAAATCTATAATACATATTATTTGGCTCCCATTATCCAACCTATCCTAAAAAAACCCAATTAGACTCAATTACTCTAGTTAAATGAGTTAAACAGTAAAATCTACTTCCTTTTGAGCCACTACAATACCTAATGAAGTATCCACTAATAGTCTTTGAATTAAGTTTCCTTGTGGATAAAATGTACAATTTTACTTCACCTTTGCAACCCTAATCTTGAAAATGTCTCAAACTAGGCTTTTTATTTTATAATAGTTCATAAAAGGTCTTAGGTACTGACTTATTAGAAACCTAATTTAAAGTATATGCCATTGTTCTTAATACATCACTCCATAAGAATTTTGGTAATAAAGTATAGGTCAACATGCATCTTGCCATATCCATAAGAGTTTTATTCCTTCTTTCTACAATTCTATTTCACTCCAATGTACCAAGCATGGTGTAACTTACTTGAATCACAATCTTATAAGTATCTTACAAAAGGACTAAGGTTTCTTCCTATTCTATCATACCTACCAAAATACTTATCACCTCTATCAAAATCAATACACTTTATCTATTTTTCCAATTTCAATTCAACAACCACCTTGCATAACTTAAAGTTTTCTAGTGATTCTGACTTCTTATTGAGAAGTTCTACCTAACCAAACTTTAAGTAATCATCAATAAATGTAATGAAGTATCTGTAGCCTCTTATAGCATTAAGTTTGATAGGCTTACTAATGTTAATATGGATCAATTCTAGAACATTATCATTTTTGCTTCTCTTACTCTTTCTAACTTTAACTGTAAGTTTTCCTTTAATATAATCTACTTATGATCCAAAATCTAGTAAGTTCATATCACAAAGTACTTCTTCCTTCACAAGTCTTTGAATTTTTTCTTTAAAGATGTTTCTTAATCATATATGCCATAACATTGAGGATCTTTCATCAATTTGACATTTTTCTTGCCCATAACAATTTATTAAATTTATGAAATTAGCATCTAAATCAATTATATATAATACATCACATATATAACTAGTACTAATAATAGAAGATTTATAAAATTATTTAATTTTTCCATTTCTAAAATAATAAGAGTATCCAATAAAGTCCAAAGTAGTAATTGAAATTAAATTTCTTTTCATGAAAAATATAAAAACTATATTATTAAGTACAAGCTCGTGTTTGATTTTCAACTTTAACTTCACTAATCCTATATGCCCCACTTCAACTCTATCTCTATTTCCAAGTCTCACAGTTAGCTCTCCTTCATTTAGTTTTCTTAGATATGTCAGTGTCTAAAAATAGTTAATCACATGAATAGTCGCATTAGTATCTAGCCACCAAGAGTTTAATGACATATTGACAATGTTTGACTTAAAACAAACTAGAGCTAGATGGATATCTTTTTTTCTCTTCTTAACCTATCTCTTGTATTTAAAATAATCCACTTTCTTATGTTCATGTTTCTTGCAGAACCTACAGTTACTTTGAATTGAGTTTTATTAGGTTTATAGCATTATTGTCCACTAGACTCACCTTTCTCACCTTTCTCCCTTTCATGGCTATAATGATCCTTGTTATCTTTCTGATTAGACCTTCCACCATGATTTGAATGTAGGCTATATAAGATATAATTAACTACTTGAGTATTTCCTTTCTTTGTGTTTTCCTTAGCCTGTGTAATGATTAAAATAAGCTCGTTGATAGTCTATTCTAATTTTTTTTAAGATTATAGGACATTTTTAAAATGTCAAAGTCAAATAAAAGAGACTTCAATATATGTCAAGTTAAATAACTTTATCCCAGATCAACTAGCATGATTTTTAGCTTATTGTAATAGTTAACCAATCTTAGAATGTGCTTTTTGACCTTACTAACACCATCATATACTAATTTTTCAAGTAATGAAAGATATTGTCTCTTTTTAAATTTATTGAACTTTTTTACATTTTTTCGCTATAGAATCCAAGAACTATTTCACATTTGTCATTTTGGGAATGCTTTCTCTTGTTATTTTGTTCATTGTGTACTTCATTACTATCAAACACACTTTATTAAAGTAGGTCCATTTTCCATGTTAATTTTTTCTTATCTACTGTAGACTCAATATTTATCTAAGGTTCTATTTCCCTAATCGCCAAATAAAGATTAGAGACAGTAAGATACAATTTCAACAATTCACCCTAGTCAATATAATTTATCCCATTAAAATTTTTAATCACTTTTAATTGCATAGGTAAAGGAGTTGAGGAAACAAATGTAAAACTTAAGTGCATGTTTAATATTAATCATGCTAGAAATTTCCTTGAATGAATTATGCAATTGAACTTAATATTATATTATAAGGCTCAATATCGATAGGGCATCAAAGATCCTATAATATAATACAATGACCAAATATCATATTCTTAAAATTTTAACATTGATAAGATAATGAAAATTTTAGAAACATAATACTCATTCCTACACTTATGTTATCATCAACAAATCACATTAATAATATTATACCAATAAGGTATTAAAATATAATTAATATGATACTCTTCTTAATTTGACTATCATTTTATTAAAAGAACAAAAATTTATGCAATTAGGCCCATGATAGGTGGGGCCACAATTACACAAAATTTCATAGTATAACATAAGTTTAAACAATTTTCTAAATTATTTTCATATACATACATGTGCAAAGAAAAATAATTAATAGACTAAACAGTGTCCAAAAATTCTATAAAAAAATATATGTGAAAGACCAATATACAAAAATATAGCGGTAAAATTTTCACTCTAAAATAATATCAATTAGCAATTCAAATTAAATAGTAAAAAATAATTAAAAATATTTTAAATTTTAAAAAAATGAAAAATATCTAATAAATTCGACTTGGAGATTGGAGTACAATACAATTTTTTATTATATATATATATGCCCAATTTGCATACATAAATGTTTTTTAATGTATTTGAATGCAAAATTTCCAATGAAATTGCATCTAAAATTTGTTAAAATTTAACCATGGAGTTTTAATGGATTTTCCTTTAAAAACTTTGTATTTAAGCACTTATGAATGCTAAAATTATTTTTCTTAAATTGTAATCCACTAAAAATGAAAATTACTCCAAAATTAATATTAAAAATTTCAAAAAAAATTCATGATTGTAAAGAATCTTTGGAAGTGGTCAAAATTGTGGTATTTAATTTCACATAATCAATACCTTTTTTATCAAATAGAATCCAAAAAGAATTATACATAAGGAAATCTTTTCATGATATTCATCAAGTTGTAATCAATACACCAAAATTTGAAAAGGAATTTTTTGAAATGATACTGGATATTTAACAAAACCAATTTTTTTTTTTTTATGTTGAAAGATTCATTTCAAATAAATAAAACAAGATAAAAAAAATAGTGTGAAAGGTGGACAACCTAAGAAAATGTATATGGGATCTCATGAAAAATAGACAAACACATATGGAGTTCAAAAAACAACATTATAATATATATATATATATATATATATATATATATATATATATATATATATATATATATATATATATATGAAGTCCAAAAACATACATGGAATTTGAAAAACACATTCCTTAGAGTTCGCGACTTGGATTTGTAAATAAAATCATACATACAATCTTAAAATTTATACCACATAAATTATATATATTCAAAGCATATCATAATCATCAATAAGAAAATAATATTTACAATTATAAATAATTAAATTAGAGGACTATGAAATAATTAAAGATTCATAATAATTTTCATTTAGAATAATTCATCACAAAACATAATATTATTCAAAAAATAAGATTTAACTCTTGAATTCACATAATAATATATTAAACCCACATGATTTATTAGCTTTAATGCAAATTGCTTATATTAGAGTTTTATAAAAGCAATAACCCCAAAATGAATCATAAAAGAATAACATAAACGTGAAAAAATAATTTATTGTTGCTTGACGAATCTATTATGAGATGAATGTGAAATCAATATTTGTTATAGATCATAAATTACTTACAATAGGTCTTGATCACAAATTCTAATAAGGATTTGCTACTCCTATCAACCCTAGATGAAAACTTAATTAGGGAGGCTTTTTGACATTAATAGGAAGTGTTCAAAATCAATCTTAGGATTTAGAAATAATGAATCTTATTTATAATGATGACATTAGTAGGTCGGCCATTGCCAAGAACCATCTGTTACCTTATTATTAGGTTAGATTACTATTGGGCTCAAACCATTCAATCACTTTATATTGGGTTAAATCCTTTTACATCTTATTTTATTATTGAATTAATATGTTCACATTAGAAAATCTAACAAGCAATTTCATTGGGGAAATCTTCTCCATTGAGTTTGGACTTCTTGCTTAACAATTTCACTGTAACATCACCCTTACTTCTAAGCCTTCCTTTCTATATAAAATCATAATCTCCTTCCCCTAATTTGTGCTTGAAATTCTAGGTTATTCTTTTGATGTCAAAGTAAATGTGATTGATAGGCATTAAACGATTGTTCAATATTTTACCAAATAAAGGGGTGAATTAGGTATAAAAACTTTTTGCAAGATAATAAAAATGTACTCGATTTTTTATAAATAGCTAATAAGAAAACCAAAGATGAAAGTAAGGAAGCAATTGATCAACTTGATTCAAATATAGCATATTAACAAGTTTTATTAGAAAAATAGAGCAAAATACAAATAAATAGAGATGTAGAGATAAAGAGAATCAAATGTTATGATTTATAGTAGCTCCTGCCTTAAACATCCAACACTCCACTACTAAGCCTATTTGACTTGAATTTTGAACTCAAATCTATAATCTCTTTAAGTTTGAAGGCACTTGAAGAAACCTTAGTACAAGTCTCTACTTGTTGTCTAATCCTTTTTAAAATTCCTTTTCAAAGCCTTTATCTATAAAGAGATCCAATACTTTTGAAGTTCCTAAGGATATATCACCCTAATATACAATAAATGAGTAATTTGGAATCAAGAAAATAGCTTAGAAACTTTAAAAGTTGGAATATGCAATGAAAAGCTAATAAGAGGAATTCAATTAATTGGGCTTAACAGATATTTAGGATTTATATGAGAGAAAAAGGAGTTTTTCATGTCTATATAATAGTAATAGCACTTTCTTATGTTTTTAATTAAGTTCAAGCCTTTATATAGAGGTTTAAAGTTTAAGAAATCCATTACTCAAATGATATAGGTATAATGAAGTAATTGGTGCCTTATGAATTGACTAGTCAACCGGTTTAGGTGACCTTCAAATTTTTGAAAAAGTTATGGTAAATTGATTGGTCGATTGATGCACATAGTTACACATTTGAAATTAACACATGGTAAATCAATTAGTCAATTGATTCACCTAGAACTTCATTTAGCTCTGGATATGCAAAATTAATTAGTTAATTACTTGATGAAAACTTAGTTTTGAATAGGAGTTATAGGGCATGGAGTGGATTCATCAATTGATTCAAGAAATTTGGTTTTGAAATTTTAAAACACTGAATCAAATTGGTCAAGCAATTTATTTTGCCCTAATTTCTCTCTGCACCCTCGAAAGTGATTGGTCAAATGATTCAAGAAATATTTTTAATGTACTTTTTGGATAATTGGAATCAATTGGTCAATTGATTCAAGTATTCGAGTTTGCTCTCTAAATGCCTAAAATTGATTAGTTAATCAATTCTCCTCTTGTTTTTCTATATTTTCAAAGAAAAGCATTTTGAAACATGGCTTTCTTTCTTGAAGAGATTCCAACCTCATTTTAAAAGCTTTTTAACATAAGATTTAACTTGATAATCAATATTTTTCATAAAAAACCTAAACCCTTTCTGAAATGAATTCCTTTTATACAATTTGTCCTATAGTCCTAACTAGAATCCTAACTAGGTTCATGATAGCCTTTATTCTTTAATTTCCTTCAATCTTCTCTTTTTATATTGAGATTCTAGTTGATTATTCACCAAATCTAAGAGGATCAAAATATGTTGTTATCATCAAAACCTTCTAAATAGGGTTAAGATCAACAATCTCCCTCTTTTTAATGATGAAAAACCATTTTCAAATTAAATCATATTTTCATCATAGTGACTCCCCTTACTAGAATACTCCCCCTCAAAGTATGCATAAAATTTAATTTCAAGATCTCTTATTCATAATTTCCTCCTTTTTTTTGGTATCAATAAAAAAATGAGATACAGAGTAACCAATAAATAATTATTAATATTAAATAAACTAGCAAATAATATCCAACATAATAATATCTAGCCATAGAAGATTTAGCAAACCAAGTATCTAACCACTAAATTATCTAAAAGTTTATGCAAGATATCTAATAATCTGAAACATAATAAGTAATGTATGAGATAAGTCCTATGGTGATAATAAGGCTAAGGGAACAATTATTTCTAATTGCCTACCATATTATATGAACTATCCTCAGCTTCTTTATTTCCAGAAGTAATTACTTTATAGTCTGCTTTTTCTTTAGCTTTATCTTCTAATGGAACAATTTCTTGTTTTCCTTTGCTTCTCCTTTCTGCTTGAGAGGAAGATGGTTCTTCTTTAATAAAACTATCTTCTTCTTCTTCAACAATGTTTAACTTTCCTCTGAGCTTCCTGAATTGATCTTTAATGTATGATTTTATCTCCTTTTAAGTTTCCAAATATAATGCAAAAAGATGGTCCCATAAAGCATGTATATCAAATTCCTTAACTGTGTCTACTCTCTCAATAAATTACCAAACTCCTTCTATCTTTTGAAAAGACATTTGTTTCATGTGTTTATCTTTTAATCTCTTTGATTCTTCAAACTTTTCCACTTTGGCCTCCTTATCAAGTCAAATCCTAAAGACCTTGAACAACTCAATGAGGATCATCCTTTAAGGAAGAAAGTCTTTCTTAACATAAGAATGTATATGAAGCAAGATTTGGTAGGGAAAATTGATGGGAATATTTTTCGTTATAGCCTACTTTATGAATAGTTCATGATCATCAATTTGAGTGAAATTATGGCACTTTGAAAGGATAATCTTGGTAATAGTGTAATGCAAAATTCTATCCTCCATGGACAATCCTGTGATTAGAAACTTCTTTTTAATAACTTTTGACTAAGAATAAGGTTAAAATAGCCTTATAGCTATAGCTTTAGAATAATTAGTAGTATTCCCAACATCAATGAAAGGTTGATTAGCATCCATATAAAAAATGGCAACCAATTATTAATACCAATAAAGAATATTTCACCTCTTACAATAGTGATCAATTTAAGCAAACTTTCAAGACCACTTTTCTAAGATTTACATATAATTAATAGAACAAATTGAAGTAAATATAAATAGAATGTCTAGCAAATTTCAATAAACTCAAATGCTCTAGTAAATGATATATTTCCAAATTTTTATTCCTTAGAAATCTAGTGTCCCAATAGTTTCTAGGCTCTATCTCCTTATTCATGCATTTTAAGAATTTCTCAAATGTAGTTACCTTAGAATAATATACTTTCTCAAAAACTATATCAACAAATGGAAGGGGTTGTGATAATGAACTAATGGCCTTTCTTTTCCCTTTGCTTGATTTGGTATGAGGACGTTTTGGCACCATGCTCTTTTTGCCTATATAAATGATGATCACAATGTTTTAAGTAAAATAAAGGATTTATTATGATGAATGGGAGTTTTTTATGTAAGTTATGATTTTATGAAGAAGCAAAGAGGGTTTTTGGTTGGAGGGTTTAAAGTGATATTGGTTGAATCAAGGTTTTAATAATATAGGAAATTTGATCTGTTAGATTATGCTAGAAATGATGGAGGAAGATTTTAAATGAAGTATTTTAATGATTTCAGGTAGAGAAATAAAGATATATGAAGGTTAAATGATAGGCTAGAAGCATGTAAATCGTCAGAGAGAGAAACATATAAGGTGGAATGGCACAGTTATTGCATAATAAGGAATATGTAGATGCCTTAGGGAATCAATTAACCAATTAATTCATACATGAACATGTTCATTTGCAAATCAATTAATCACTCAATTCATGGCCAAAAATTTTAAATTCCTATAATTCCTTCCATATGCAATCAATTGATTAATGAATCGATTTCAGACTTCTAAAGACCAACACTACATTCTTAGAATCAATTGACCACTCAATTTATTCCCTCTGAATAGGATCTTCATTAAATCAATTGTTCTCTTCATTTAGTACCTTGGAATCGATTAACCACTCGATTCCCTGTGTCCTGAAAATTCTTAACTTATCATTTCAACTTTTAAATGATCTACAATATAATCTTTTCACTTTAGGAATGTTTGAAGCTTAATTTTAAGCTGTGATTGTTGAAGATAAAGGAAGGTACCTACAAAATAAAATTTTAGGATATCTTGATGCTAAAGTTAATACATTTATAAGAAAACATAAAATTAGTGCATAAATTACTTTTCAAGAAAAATTTAACATGCTTAATTCTCTTCTAATGAAATTGAAATGATCTTCATTAAGTGGTTTAGTGAAAATATCTGCAAGTTGAAATCAATTTGAACAAATTTGAGTCAAATATCTCCTCTTTAGACATGATCATGAATAAACTAATGCCTTATTTTAATATGTGTGGATCTTTAGTGCATGATAGGATTCTTGGTGAGATTAATGGTATTCATATCATCACATTTTATGGGAATATTTTCAAAATTCAATCCAAAATCAGATAGTTCTTATTTTATCCATAAGAGTTAAGCACAACAACTACTTGTTGCTATATATTCTACTTTAGCAGTAGATAATGCTACACTATTTTGCTTTTTACTATACCAGGAGACTAGTGAATGTCCAAGAAATTAACATGTCCCACTACTACTCTTTCTATCTAATTTGCTACTAACAAAGTTAGCATCTGAATAACCTATTAAAAAATTCAATTTTTCTTTGGGATATCATAAATTGAAGTGAAGTGTGCCCGCAAGATATCTAAAAATCCTTTTCATAGCAATCAAATGTAATTCTTTTGGATTAACTTGAAATCTTATGCACATACACACATTAAGCATAATGTATAATCTGTTAGCAGTTATATAGAGTAAGGATCCTTTCATTCCTCTATACATTGTAACCTCTACCTTTACCTTCTTCGTCTAGATCCAACTTAGTTACCATACTTATAGGGATAGGAGATGGTTTAACTTCATTCATGTTGTATTTCTTGATTAGCTTTTTTATATACTTGGTTTGGCTTACGAAAACTCCATCACTTGTTTGTTTAATTTGCAAGCTAAGAAAGAAATTCATCTTTTCCATCATGAACATCTTAAACTCAATCTACATCAACATAGAAAATTCCTTGCATATGGAATCATTAGTAGATACAAATATGATATCATCAACATATATTTGTACAAGAAGAATATCATCAAAATTATGTCTTATAAATAGGGTAGTGTCAACTTTTTCTCTTAAAAAACCTTTTCCCATTAAGAATTTGCTTAATATTTCATACCAAGATCTAGGAGCTTGTTTTAGACCATACAAAGCTTTCTCTAATTTGAATACATGATTTGGAAAGAAATGTTATGACCCAATTTCTGGTATCATGATTGGCATAAAGACATCCAACTAGTATGATTCTAGTAGCAAAAATGTCTTTACAAGCATTTAAGATACATCTAATTCTTAGTACTTAATTTTATTATTGATAATAATAGATTTATGCAAAATAAAATTTACTACATGTGCACTTTGAAATAAAAATATAATTTACATATGTAAAAGGAGTTGTACTGAAGTTTTGAAATTTTGCAAAGATACAAAGTTAACGTCTAGATACTAAAGTGAAATAGTTAAACTCCTAATTTGGTCCATCTTGTTGCCAAACTCTGTAAATGAGGAATGTGGAAGCATATAAAGGGTTTTGATACATATATCAATTGTGCTTTGGCAAACCATCCTCAAAATCTACAAATAAAATATTAACAATAAAGTGTGTGAGTATTAACATACTTAATAAGTGACTATACCTTTCCTTTCTTAAGGAGTTATCATCTTAATAAATCAAAACATAATAGTAAGTAATGTAAAATGTAAATATAAAATAAGTATTGATTTAATTTAATTTTACTGTATCTAATATAATCTTTTTGTATAATAGTTACAAAGATCTTTCTAACAAATGGCAATAGTTAGTATATAGGTTTTTTCTTATATTTTCAATTCAACCTTATCCCCCTCCACCCTAGGCATTAAACTTTCAATCTTATCCCTCCAATCCTTACCACTCCTCTTCTTCTCTAAAAAGGATGTAATTCTCCCCCCTTCACATTTCATGTATAGAATGAGTAATAATAAAATACAAGCTATGACATTAATTACTCATTGCAATTTTATCATATATGGTCAAAATACCAACTTTCTCAAAAATCCTAACTACTTATATACACTTATATTTTTTCCATCCTTTGATAATATATTCAAGGATAATACATAACTTTTCTATTAAAGTCATGTTCAACCTTCTAGTAAATTTTCCATTTCTCATGTATTTAATTTCCTCAACTATATATCATGGCATTCAATGTTGATATATATATAACTTCTTCATTCACATTAATAACAATACAAAACTCACTTCCATGGCTATAACATGTTTCTTATATCATCATATATTCTACTCATTCAAGTTTTTTCCAACATTTCTTAAAAGAGAAATGTTAAACACTTACAATGTCACTAACTTGCATATATCACAATTTGATGCCCTTAAGAGCTATCAAATTAATTCAAAATTTTATTAAAATTTGTTCTAACCATCCCAACATAATATTATGCATAAGACATCAATTATCTTGCAATATTTACTCCTATAGGTACTGTTTCATCTAGAACCTAAATGAGAGTTCCAAAAAAAGGGTAGTATGTGCACATATTCAATTTAAGCCATTTTTCTTCATTAAATGGAAGCTAATGCTTCCAAATTTTGTTGAAACATTCCTACAAATTAAGTGTTGTACAACTAATTTCAAGATTTTACCCATGCACCAAAGGCATGAACTTAAGGTTGCCAAATTCAGATAGTACTAGAGCTATAAAACCAAAACAATTATTTGGGTAATCAAATCAACTCCGATTGGCACAAGGTTTTGGTAAAAACTCATTAACATCCTAAATAACATGCCTAAAAAATTTCATAGTCTTTCTTAATCATTTAGTACTTCAAAGATATTAAAGCCCGAGACTAACCAAACAGGGGCTTGAAACTAGGTAGATTTAAGTACCTCACTTATAATTTGGCTTTTCATGCGTTTAAAAATTACTAAAAATGTCTAATTTCATCTACAATCATTTTAACACTAAATATGACTTTAAAATGTCAAAATTTTAAATTTTAAAAATTTATAATCATGAATTCAAAAAGAGACAAAAACATACTATGGAACCTTCCCAGTACCACTTTGATCCTAGTATTCTTTCATGCTCATTTCTTGAAGAAAAATTTTACAAACTATCTCTAACTCATTTGACCATTATAATACTAACATAATATGATCATAATAACATATATACAACTCCAAAGTCCAACCATTCAGCATCATCACACATATTATATTAATAATGACAATTTCATCAAATTTCCTCATCAATTTTAAGAAAATTCAATAGAATCAGGGTAATTATCAATCATCTCCACTTCTTGAATTTATAAAATTGTAAAAACGTCTTTGAATAGCATAAGAACAACTCTAATGAAATAAATCATATTTTATAATTTTAAGAGAAGAATTAATCATGAAAACTTGAAGAAGGATAAAGGAAACCCTAAGTTACCTTTTTATATTTGAAGAGCCAAAATGAAAACTCCTTGAATTGTATGAGGAAATTGAAAACTCTTGTAAAGGAAGTTGGAAAATGCACATTTTTTACTAGCTTGTAGGCAAGAAAATGTGCAAAAATTTACCCTAAACCATATATATATAAAACATTAAAAATCATAAGTTTCCAAGGTAAGTTTCCTAATTTAAAATGATGCAAAAATTACTTTATGATGGCAGTACATGGGAATCATAATTTTTACTGGGAATTCAGAAGATTTTGGCCTAAAATCCAATCAAAATGAACTAAATAAAATGCCTTAAAATATTCTCTAACAAATGCTCTTAATCTTGCACTTATTTACTAAATTATCTAGGATTTTCTACACACTTGGGCCTTCCTTTTCTGGGCCTAAATTTTTCTAATTCAAAGGTCATATTTAGGCCCAAAAATATTAAATTAAGTCATCCCAAGTAATTTAGGATGATCTGTTTTAAAGTCAGGCTCAATTTTTAGATTTTTAGGTTAACTAAACAAATTTTCAATTACCTAGGATCCTAATTCTCTATTGAATTTCTATAAAAATTTTCCAAGCCTAATATAAAGATTTTTTATGGTATTTTGACCTATACTAATGCCTAATATCAGTTTGAGAAAAAATCTAGATAGATATATCCTAAATCTATCTTTACGATTCAATTGAATTTTATCCAATTTCATTGATGGGTTTCTATTAAGATAGTTTCCTATTCAAATTTTCTTATTAAATTTTCTTATTTTATTGGGTTATTACAAGAAATGACTTTTAAAATCTAGAGGTTGTTCAACGTACAATTCCTCCATGATTATACCATTTAAAAATGTACTTTTAGCATCCATTTGATAAAGTGTGAACCCTTTCATGCAAGCATATACTAACAACATTTTAATAGCTTCTAATCTAGCTACTTGTGCATATGTTATATAATAATCAATGCCTTCCTCTTTGTTGTATCCTTTTGTAACCAATCTAGCCCTATTTCTAACTATAATGCCATTTTCATCAAACTTTTTTTTAAAAACCCATTTTGCGCTAGTAATTAGATAATCTTTTGGTCTTGGCACAAGTTCCCAAACTTTATTTCTTTCAAACTAATTTAATTCCTTTAGCATTGTTAGGACCTAATGTTTATCAATTATTGTTTCATTAATATTTTTGGGTTCATTCTAAGATAAAAATGCTAAATGATCACAAACATTTTTTAAAGAACTTCTAGTTACCCTTTGAGTCATTTCACTAATGACTTGATCAATAGGATAACTTCTTATAATTTTTCATTCTCTTTAAGGTTCATGACTTGGTTATTGATCTACATTATTTGTGGAAGGAACTAATTCTTTATCTTCTTCATCCTTTTCTTGAGTCTTCATTTCCTTATCTTGATTTTTGGATTCTTTTGAATGATCCATGAGTTAGCCTATTCCTTATCTTCATTTGATACCTTTTTCATGCTAAGAGAGGATTCATCAAAAACCACATGAATGGATTCATCTACTAACAAAGTTCTTTTGTTGTAAACCTTGTAAGCTTTGCTATTAGAAGCATATCTAATGAAGATGGCTTTATTAGATTTAGCATTAAACTTTCCAAGATTATCTTTACCTTTGTTGTATACAAAGAATTTGCAACCAAAAACACAAAAATGTAAAATATTTGGCTTTCTTCCTTTGTAAAGTTCATAAGGATTTTTCTTCAAAATTGGTCTAATAAGAGCTCTATTCATTATATAATAAGCAATGCTTATTGTTTCAACCCAAAAAGATTTAAGAAGAGAGTTATCATTTAGTATAGTTCTTGCCATCTCTTCTAGACACCTATTTTTCCCTTCAATAACTCCATTTTGTTAAGATATTCTAGGAGATGAGAAGTTATGCTTAATGCCATTGTCATCACAAAAACAAGTTATAAGTTTTCAAATTCCCCATACTTCTAATACTTACAATGGATATTCCTTTTCATTTTGTATAGTTTTTGCAAGTCTTTTGATATCTTTAGAAGGAAGAAATAATGTCCATGTAAATCTTGAATAATCATTAACAATTATAAGGATATAAAGACTTCCTCCATGACTTTTAATTATTGGAGGACGAACTAAATTCATATGTAGTAATTAAAGTGGTCTAGATGTAGAAACAAAATTTTTGAATTTAAAAGAGGCTTTTACTTGTTTTCCTTTTTTACATGAATCATAAATTCTATTTTTGACATGTTTCAATTTTGGTAAACTATCAACCAAATCATTTTTGAAAAGTTTTCTTATAAGATCTATGCTCGCATGAGCAAATCTTTCATGCCAAATCCAAAAATCATCATTTATACTAACCAAGCATCTAGAATCCAAATTAGGTTCATTATCAATATATATCATATAGATATTTCCATATCTTTTACCAATCAACTTAATTTGCTTGTCATCTTCATTTTCAACAATGTAATAAGTAAAATTAAATATAACTTTGTTTCCTTTTTCATAGAATTAGCCAATACTAAACAAATTATGTTTAAGCCCTTTGACATATAAAACATCATCAATACAAGATTTTGAACTCTTACCTACTCTACCTTTTTCCATGACTCTTCCTTTTGAATTGTCTCTAAAGGTGACACTTCTTTCTTCTTTGAATGCCAATGAGATGAACTTGGATTTGTCTTCTATCATATATCTTTAATAATCATTATTTAAGTATCATATCTCACTTTAAGTGCTCAAGCAAACCTATAAAAGAAATATTAATTTTTTACTTTTGATACCCAAATAACTTTAGGCCTCTCTTTGTTAGCTGGTATATATGTTTCTTTAAGAACCTAAATTTTCTTTATCCCACCATAAGTATTTCTCCTATATGCACAAGAATAGATTCCATACCTTTTTTTTCCACAATAAAAGTATGTTATCTTAGTTTATCGCTTCATGATTTCTTTTGTGAAGAAGTATTTGTAAAAATGATTCTTTTTATTTGGTGTATAACTAAGACTTTTTTTTTTGTTCAAGCTTGTCTTTTGACTAAAAAAAGTGTTAAGTGAATCTTAACCTTTTGTGAATTTTTTAAGAGTTTTAGTTAAATCATTAAGTTTCTTTTTGAGATTTTCACATAAGGTATATGTTTATGTAATTTTTTAAGGCTATTTACTTCTTGAATTAATTCTTCATTTTCTTTTTCTAATTACTCAATATTGTCTTCCACAAAAAGGATTAACTTTTTTTAAAGTTCAATATTTCTCTTAGTTTTAAGTAAATCAATGTTAAGATAAAAAAAATAACATAATTGGATTCATCATCTGAGCTAGATATGGATGCCTCATCTCCATTTTGTTCTCTTAAAGCCATTAAACAAAGAAAAACTTCTTCATCTTTGTCATTTCCATCACAAGAATCATTATTATCATTATCTCCCTAAGCAACTAAGTGAGCTTTCTTATGGGAACTTCTATTTTTATTCTTTTCATATTCCAACTACTTCTTTAAGTATATAGAAAAATCAAACTTGATATGTCCTAGCTTTTTGCATTTATAGTAGGTTAGGGTGGCTTGCTTGCTAACTTTTCCTTTGTTTATGTGTTTGTTTGTTTAAGGCATTCTTCTTCTACCACCAATTTTTTTAAGTGGCCTTTGATATTTCTAGGTAAAAAGGGCTAAGTCATATTCTAATGATGCGTCAAGCAATTCCTCTTAACAATCTTCATCTGCATTAATTTTAGCTTTTAAAGTAAGAAACTTCTTCTTTCTTTCACCATCATTAGCATATTTCTTAAGCTTTAGTTCATGCCCTTCCTGCTGGAAATCACGCATCATACATGCACAGCGGAATAAAATTTTTGCATGATTTCCACCAAGGATCCATGCGAATTTAGAACGCCATAGATTAGGGATTAGGGTTTATACCTTTCGGCAAAATTCTTCTGACCGCTGCAGCAAATTCGATCTGCTTCCAAATCACGAACCGGAATGGAAACTAGTAAATCAGATCACCAGTACAACATTTTGTGGCTGCACCTCTGTGGTATCCACACGAACCCGTGAATCACTGATGAATGTCTGCTACACACACCGGTTGGAATTGATCTCCTTAGACCTCGTAGTGCTAGCTACGCCTCTTCAGAGATTTTGGTCAAGGAGAGTGGCTAGGGTTTTTCTATGCTTTTACTTAGGGTGCGTAAAGAATAATAGTCATACTATTATTACCCAATAAGCCTATTTAAATAGGTGCATAAAAAAACCTAACCTATTTAGGCCTTATTCCATTGTATAATTATAGGCTTACTATTGGGCCTTATAATTATAACATGAATTCCTAAATATTAAGCCCAAACAATTTGGTCCATTAATTCCAAATTCACTAAGCTCTAAGTGTGCGACCCTACAGGCTCTCATTACGTTAGCAATGACCATTAATCATATTAATGATCATAAACAAAGATTGGTGTCTAGCAACACATCATTGTTACCCAAGTAATGAGAAAGTCGGTGATTTGACTAAACCTTTACACGTGATCATCACTTATGTCCTTTTATCCTATACATCTAGATTGAGCACGAGACATGGACCGTGTCATTCCCGTATAGCCCAATCTTAAGGTTTCTTGACTCCTAAGTAAGCTGACTGAAACAAATGTAATTGACATCTCATGTCAATTCATCTGAGCATGGCCATGCATTTTCTCAGCTTTACTTAGTCAAGGGGCCCATAGATGTTACTCCTGTTATATAGGAGGGACAAATCCCATCTTGATCACACAAACCCCTCCGCATGATATGTGACATATCCAATATCTACCCTTGCATTTACTTAACCATTAGTGACATAGAATAGTATCAAAATATGAAACTCACATGTAGGGAACCTTGGTGATCTCAGGTCAAAGGACCATATTAATAATAATCACTAAGAACTACTTATGACACTCATATAACGATACATCCCATATAAGTTTTCACACATGCTAGTCTTAACATATCAAAGCAACCTAATCCACAATGATATATGACTAGGGACATTTAAGAATACAATTATTCTAAGGTTATTATTATAATTAAATATATTACGCAGACAATATATATAAATATAATAATTGGAATTGCCATTAAAATAACATGATTCAAAATTACAATCACCAATATGATTGGTTTTAGGGCATATACACTAACACTTCCAAATTCCTAAATAAATTACATAGAGTTAGCATTTTGATTTTCATTGCTTCTTTAACAGTAGTTATTTTTAGTTGCCACTAAATTGTTAATGACCTAAACACTTTGTGAACAAGCTCTCCATCTGTAAGATGCCTATCAAGAAGACTTAATTAATTAGCAAAGACAATAAATTTTTGCATCATATCTTTAATAGATTTATTAACATTCATTTTAAACAGATTATATTGATTAATAAATGTATCCATTTTTGTTTCTTTAACTTATGTGGTTCTTATATGAACTACTTCAAGCATATCCCACATTTCTTTTGTAGTTAAACAATTTAAGACTCTTTCATACTTATTAGGCCATAAAGCATTTGATAGAATCCACTTAACTTTAAAATAAAGTTAATGTTTTCTTTTCTTATCTTCGATCCATTCAAATCTTGGTTTCAAAACATCTATATTATTTTTCTTTTTAGTTGGTGGATTATATCCATTTCCAATCAAATCCTAAATATCAATATAAATGACTTTTATAAAATCTTTCATTTTTTATTTCTAATAGGTATAATATTGTTAATTGAAACTTGACGGTTTATTTAATGGAGAACATTTAGGTAAAATGCTAACACTATTTATGTCTATTAGATCTTTTTGAGATTGCATGATCTTATTCTAAAAGTCAAGTTTGGATACCAAATGTTATTCATATTTTATCCAAAAAGGGGTAAATTGGATATAAAATTTTTTTTGCAAGATAATAAAAATGTACTCAATTTTTTATAAATAGCTAATAAGCAAATTGAAGATGAAAGTAAGAAAGCAATTAATCAACTTGATTCAAGTATAGCACATTAATAAGTTTTATCATAAAAACAAAGCACAATACAAATAAATAAAGAAATAGAGATAGAGAGAATTAAACATTATGATTTATTATGGCTTCTACCTTGAGAAGCCAACACTCTAAAGAGTACATCCATTACCAAGCCTATTTAACTTAAACTTTGAACTCAAATCCATTATCTCTTTAAATTTGATGGCATTTGAAAAAACCTCAGTACAATTCTCTACTTCTTGTCTAATCCCTTTGAGAATTCCTTCTCAAAGCTTTTATTTATCAAGAGATCAATACTCTTGATATTCTTAAGGATGCCTCACCATAATATACAATAAATGAGTGATTTGGAATAAAGAAAATAACTCAAAAACTTTGAAAGTTGGAATACAAAATGAAGAGCTAATGAGAGGAATTTAATCAATTATGCTCAAGGGATTTTCAATTTTTAAATGAGGGAAAAAGGAGTTTCTTGTGTCTATATAATAGTAATAGCACTTTCTTATGTTTTCAAATTAAGTTCAAGCCTTTATATAGAGGTTAGAAGGTTAAAAAATCTGTTACTCAGAAAATATAGCTGTTATAAAGTAATTGGCACCATGTGAATGTTAGGGATTTGGATTATCACATGCAGTGGAAATTCAAATTTTGATCCGAATTCTACATAGAATCCATGCAAAAAGCATAAATCAATTATTAGGGTTTTACCTATTGGGCATTCATGTTTCTACTGATCAAAACTTGAGAGTGGATAAATCAAATGCCGGTCGAAAGGTACAGTATCTCTACGGTATCCACACAGAGTGAACAACGACCTTTCACCCTCCACAAATCTGCTAAAATGCGTTTTTCTCTCTAGGATTTAAGATTGGATGTTTTCTAAGTGATTTAGGATTTTATGGAAGCTTATGAGCATGTATCAAAAGTGCTACCCTTAAGTTCTCTTTTATAAAACTTAAGCAAGTCACAATTCTAATCCTACTAGGATAATGCTTCGAAAATCCTAATCACACTTAATAACTTATCTTATCCTTATCCTAGAGATAATGAGGAGAGATAGGACTTATCTATTAATTATCTAATATTAGATAATAATATTATCTCATAATATAAATATCTTAATATTAGATAATTGTATATAGTTATTAAATATCAAAATAATATTATCTCATAATATATTTATCTAATATCTAATAACGTAAATATTTGATATTACTTTAATATCAAATAATATCACATAATAATAATTATATTTATTACATGAAAAATATATTATTATTTAATAATATATATATATGCACGAAAATAAATTCAATTAATTGGATATTAATTTAATTAAAGTTCAATTAATTATTGTCTTATTCCTACTCATTTTGTATGATCCTGTAAGTTCTTACTACGTTAACAATGACTCATTGTTGAGCCATAGACAGTGAGTGGTATCTAGCAATACATCACTGCCACTCAAGTAATAAGAATATTTATGATTCGACATCCACCTAATACATGATCAATATTTTGTATCATAATCCCTTTTGTAATAATATCTAAATTTAACTAAAGGCATGGAGTGTGTCATCCTCGTTAATGTTTAATTTATATTTTTTGATATTGAATAGACTTCAAAACAAATGATCAATATCACATATTGATTCATTTGAGCATGGCCATGCATTTCTAAGTCTCACTCAATCAAGGGGCTCAATGATATTTATCTTTTATATAAGAGTAACAAAATCCCATCTACATCACTCACTTCCCTCCGCATGATTCATGACACACCCAATCAATGCCCTATTTGTCATCTTAATTAAAGGTGACATAGGACAATATTAAAGTAAGTAATTCCTCATGTAGGAAATCGTAGTGACTTCAGGTCAAAGGTTTGTGTGTATTTGTAATCATATAAGAACAACTTATGACACGTCTATCCATACAATATTCTCATAGTGGATTAGTCCGGTACATTATTCACTAACAATGTACTTATGTATTGACTTGATATCACATATCCATGATTCGTAATCATTAGTCACTATACATGCTAGTCTCGGTGTATTATTACTATCCTTTTCGTAATAATACTTGACGAGGGGTATTTTAGAAATAGAAAAATTATTCCAAGGATAATTATTATATTAAGTTCTAAATCGCACATAATAATAATAAAATTATGAAAATAAAATATAATAATTAAATTGCCTAAGATAAAACATAATACATTGTATATTATTTCAATCATCTATATGATTGATTCTTAGAACACACACCAACAGTAAATTGATTAGGCAATCGATTTAGGCAACCTTAGAAATTTTGAAAAAGTTATGGTGAATCAATTGGTCAATCAATTCACCTGACTATACATTTGAAATCAATACATGACTAATTGATTGGTTGATCGATTCACCTAGAACTTTATTTAGCTCTAGATATGTAGAATCAATTGATCAATCAATTTTGCCTTGATTTAAACTTAGCTTTGAACAGGAGTTATAGGGTATGAAGTGAATTCATCAATGGATTCAAGAAACTTGGTTTTGAATTTTTGAAATACTAAATTGATAGGTTAATTGATTCATTTTGCCGTGGTTGCTTCTTAGACCCACAAAATCAATTAGTCAATCGATTTAGTATGTTCAATATACTTTCTAAATACTTAGAATCGATTGGTTAATTAATTCAAGTATTCCAGTTTGTTTTCTGAATGCTTGAAATTCATTGGTCAATTGATTCTCCTCCTATTTTCTATATTTTCAAAGAAAAGCATTTTGAAATATGTTTTTCTTTCTTGAAGAGGTTCTAACCTCATTTTTAAAGTGTTTCGACACAAGATTTAACTTAATAAGTAGCAATTTTCATGAAAAACTTTAACCCCTTTTGAAATGAATTCCTCTTATACAATTTGTCCTATAGTCCTAACTAGAATCCTAATTAAGTTCATGATAGCTTTTAATCTTTAATTTCCTTCAATCTTCTCTTTTTGCATTGGGATTCTAGTTGATTATTTACCAAATTCAAGGAGATCAAAATGTGTTGTTATCATCAAAACCTTCTAAATGGAGCTAAAATCAACATAGACTACTTTAACTTCTAAGGAAATCTTCTATTGCATCACCCCTTGATAAATAATAGCTTAAGTCATTCATATAGGTTCTACAAAATCCAAGAAGAATTTATACTACATCAGTTTGTAATAATTTATGCACACCACCTTATAGATAAATATATGGATAGATATCTTACTCAGAATCATGTTACTTTTTCTTAAGCAAATAACAAAAAGGAAATTTGAGAAAAATAATCAGTAGGTTGAATTTATAATCAATAAAAATTAAGATTAATTCATTTCTGCATATACTGCATTAAATAATTTTAACTTGAAGGACAAATTAACTCATATTATATAATTTTTTTAGCTAAAATATACATAACTTTTCTACATTATACTTCATGTGCAAATCCTTCTAATTAATATTTTAAAAGGTTTAATTATATCTATATACTATATATATCTATATATATATAGTATACATATATATACATATATATCTATATATATTGTTGTAGAAAACTCACATATACTATCCTTTATTTCAAATCTTTTATAGTAGAAGATGAGTTTTCTACTATTATTTTTATTAGTGTGGTTAGTTGCACACTAATAAAATTAAAAATTATTGACTTGTGTAAATTTTTTGTAATGTTCAAAACTAATTTTAAATTAAAAATTAAAAAATAATTTTAACATTCACAATTAATATTTAAATATTATCAAATATAAAATATTAATTTATATTCTTTCAAATTAATCATTTATAATCAATTATATTCAAAATAATTCTTCCTACCATTTTATAAAACAACTTTAAAAAATATTTTACTTTCTTGAATCTTATGCACTTTTCTTATTTACAAGTCAAATTTTTTTATGAAATTATTTTTCTAATAATATATACAAATTAGAATAACAACTAAATTTGAAGCGAGATTCACATGCTTTTAATGGAAATGTATTTTTTTTACCACCCCAAATTAATTGTATATAGTAACAAATACTGTTCATACAAAGAAATCATAATTAAATAAATTATTTTTAGAATACTTATGTATACATATATAAAAAAATTTACTGGAAGACATCACCTCAGTATACAATTTTAGTTGTAATTTTAAGTTTTATATACATATATATTAAGAATAAATTCATAAAAATCGTACTTATATAAAAATGAAAATTGTTTAAAATGGAATAAAATGCAATATTTTTTAAAGCTGTTTTGCACAGTATGGCAGAAAATTTTTGTTTTGAATATAATTAATTATGAATAATTATTTTAATAAAATTATAAATTAATATTTTTATATTTTTAATATTTAAATATTATTTTTTGTGAGTAAAAATTAATATTTCTAATTTTCATCTTAATATTAGTTTTGGATGGAAAGGTGATTTGAAAAAGTTAATTTTTATGCAACTTGGTATAGTAAAAGGTATAATTGCAAAACCATTTTTTAAGAAGAAGAAATAATGGATAAGATTTTTTGCATAACATATATACTTTAAATGTTTAATTGCACTTTTTAAAATATCGAGGATTTTCTGCATAAGCATAAGGGGGTCAGGCGTATTTTATCTAATTTTTTGGTTTAAATTTGGTAGTTGTATTATAAATAGTAGCCTCTTCACATGCGCGCTCAGGAGTATATCTAGGTTTTTTTTTTTTACACTCAATTTAAAAATATTTTATTTTTTTTAACAATTTTATCATTTATTATTACATTGAAATTATATTAGATATATTTGTTTTATAATTTTTCACTTTGTTTTTCTTTTTCTGTTTCCTTTATCTGATTTTGGAATCATTTTTCTTTATACAAAAATATTTAATATTATAATTTTTCTCTAACTTTAATTATAATATTGAGATAGTTATTTATTAATTTTTAATTATTTAATTTTTTAAAAAATAATTATTAGCTTCCTCACTCTATCTTTATGTGTCATTTATTAGTTTCCTTTGTATAAAATATTTTTCCTAATTATAAATTATAAATTTTAAAAAACTTTTAATTACCTAAAATTAGTTCGTACTACATTTTGAAAGCAAACTTCTTATAATTTCAGTTAAATTTAATTTTCTAAGTAGTGTATTAATATTAATTTTATTTATTTTATATCATTATTTAATAATAGATTTATGTTTAATTGAGTTTTTGTTATACTTTTAAGTGTTATTTTTAATATTAAAATATATATTTAAAATTAATTTATATATTTAAATAGAGTAGTTAGCTACTAATTCTTATTTAGGGGATAATTATTTTATTTAAAACAAGTGAAAATTATTATATAATCCTTTTGCATTTTATATGTATGTAATTTATATTTATTTTTTTTTTGGGAAAAAGAAAAGCATAACCCAAAACCAACCCAACCTCTCTTTATATTAACATAAATATTAGGCAAAATGGCATATTTACTCTTTTAATTTTAATTAAAGTTTAATATTTTTTCTTTAAGTTTTATTTAAAGTAGTTTTACCATCTAACTTTTAAAAGACAAGTAATGTTATTCAACTTCCTAACACTATTAGAAATTTTAATCAAAATGTTTATATAGCATCCAACTTTTTTTTTTTTTACATAATTCACATAAATCATATTTTATATTTTCATGGAAAAAGAATACATTTTTATCCCCTAACTTCCATGAAAGTTTCAATTTCATTCTCTCAATTTTATTTAATATAAATTTATCATCTAACTTTCTAAAAATAGTAAGGAAATTCACTTCAATAACAACTAAGAAGAAACATTAGACAATGATAGATTTGAAGAAGTTGGATTATCATTCGTACAAGTTCTAACTAAGCTCTTTCAGGATATTTGGTGCAAGAAAGAAGTTGCTTATAAGAAGAAATACTATACAAAATAAATAAGTCATAAAACAACATAAAATTTAAGCAATAATAAAAAGGATGATGCAATGGAATTTGAATGTAACTATGAGAGTACGGTATTAGATAATTATGTAATCATGGAAAATGAAGGTTGGATGGTATTTTTGTTTCAAAGAAAATTTACATAATAAAATTGAAACTTTAGTAAACATTAGAGGTTAAAATTATCTTTTTGCCATAAACATATAAAAAATATGATTTATGTGGGCCATATAGAATATCAAGTTAGATATCATATAAGTATTTTCATTAAAAAAACATAACAACATTAACACTGCACATATTTTTTAAAAGTTAGTGGGATAAATTTACTTGAAATAGAACTTAAGGAACAAAATTAAAATTTTAATAAAAATTTAGGGGATAACAAATATACTTTTCGAATGTATTATTACTTTGTATAATACGCTATCTTATCTAAGATCTAGCCCCAAACCGCCTATATACTTTTCCACATCTATTTGTATTTCTACGGCATTCATTACCTATTGCCACTAACGCTCCCCCCCCCCCCCTTCCAGATGCTTTGTAATAACTACTTTCTCTCCGGTAAGTTTACTTTTTCTACGATGAATTATACATATATCAAGAATTCTAAAAATATTATATGTATAAAAAATAAGATTCAAAATTAAGTTTTGAATCATTTCTATTTATTGAATTAAGCTTTACAAATTTTTTTACAACTTTATATTTAATGACAATCTTTAATTTATAGTCAAAACTTAATTTCAAATTTTATTTTCGATGTACATAGTATTACTGTAAAAATTCAGCACTAAGATTACGAAGTCTTCTGCGTCTTGGGTGGATAGTCTTTTTTTTATTTTAGAAGAAATTTGGTAGATGTTGATTATAAAGTCTCTAATTATAATTTTATATCTTAATAATTACATCTTATCAAAATTTAGATATAATTATTAATTAATTATTCAATTAATATTAATAACAAATAATAATCATAAAAAATTAGTTATTTTAAAATGATTATAATAAATTCACCACTATGCAAACATTAATATTAATTGATACACAGAAACTTCTAGTACCATCAAATGTCTTTGCACACAATCACGAAAACATACACTATCTAGCAATTCTATGTGTAAAGGAATAAGAGCAATTTTTTTTAAAAAAAATATATAATGCTTTAACAAGAGCAAATAAAAAAATAAAGCGGAATATTTTTAGTTACTAATAATTTTGTATTGATTTTTTAAATTCACATAATTTATTTGCTGTCAATATTAATTAAATAACTAATTAATAATTATATTTATTGAGTTGTAAAGTATTTAGTTAAAAAATATACACGTCATTTTTTTATTATGTCATATAATATTTTTTGTAGAAATATAATTATAAAATATTAAAATAATAAAAAATAATTTAATATTTAAGGTTAAATGTAAGGAATTTAGTGGAAAATATTTTTTAAAGAGAAAGTTATTTTCATCCACTATTTGTCCTATAGGTATCATAAATTTTTTTAGGATAATATTAGAATTTTATTTTTAAGAAGTTGAGTATTTTATCATTGAATTACCTTTTTTAATTTTAAAGTAAGTAAATTAAAATTAAAAATATAAAATTTTAAACATTAAATACAATTTAATGGTAATAATATTCAATCTTTTAGAAAGTGGAGTTTCCTACAATATTATTGTATTTTTAATCACAAACTATAAAAATACAAAATACTTCTTTATTTATATATAAAAAATGAGATTTTTTTTATAGAAAATATTTCCAAAAAAACAAATAGAGCAATAAAATTTTAATTAGAAACTCCAAAGTAAATAGCTATGAAACATCACCTATATATCCCATTTATGTTAAGAAAACCAATATTATTATATTTACGCGGCCACCTCAAACTTAAAGACTTAGACGCTAGCTCAATTAAGCATATTCTATAAAAAACAGTTGCTTAAAAGTTTAGTCAGCCAAAACTACAGAGACAAATGTTTTAAAAAATATTTTAAATGAAATATGGTTGACTAGAGTAGAGTACCATATAGAATTTCAAATTATAAAAGAAATCAATGAAATTTTGGTATAAGAAAAAACCTCTAGTTTCATATTTTATTGATCACAAACAAATAAAAAATATACATTACATAAAATTTGCTTACCTAGTCGAAGTAGGTCCCCGCCCCAGCCTGCAAAGTCCAAACGTGTATGGTTATCTATGTAACTTATGCTAAGTACCGCACAGCAATAATTGATCTTAACCGAAGTGAAAAACGGTTTTTTTTTTATTTATTTGGGGCAATAATTGATATAAAATAAAAAGTGAAGATAGCAGTAACGCTAATTTTCCTTTTTTTTTTTTTTTTTGGTACTTATTAGAACTCTCCATTCAGATGAATCTTGTACGATACACGTGATTCACATCAATTAAGAGTCCTGGTACAAAAGTATGAACAGCATCAATTTTTTATGTGAAAAAGTTAAATTTTATCCGCCTATAATTTTATTTTTATTTAATTTATTTATAATTTTAAGTGTTATACTTGATTTATTTGTTTATTCATTTGTTAGTATTTTATCCTATTAATTATTTTTGTTTAAATTTTAACAAAAATTTAACATACATTACATACAATTTTTACTTTTTTATATTTTGACTTAATTTGATATTTATTTAAAATTAAATTATTCTAAAAATATAATAATTTTATTAAAAAATTATTTTTTATAATTTAGTTCACATTGTTAAATAAATGATGTTGAATATGTTCTTTTAGGATAAATTAATTTTGTTTAATTTAAGGAAGTAAAAATTTTATATAATGTATATAAATTTTCTTCTAAATTTTTATGAAAAATAATTTAAAATAAATAAAATACTAGCAATTGAAAAATATAAGTAGACAAAATGTAATACCTGAAATTACGTACGGGTTAAATGCAAAATTGTGAAGTTATGGATATGTAAAGTATAATTTTATATTTTTAATTTTTATTTTATTGAAGATTGGCTGCACTAAAATTGTTTGGCAAATCCCCTTTTTTTTTCGGCAATTAAAAAAATATTTTGCTATTGAATTGCCTCAATTGAGGTGGTTAAATGAAGCTATAAACGACGCATTTTTAGCGTGCACCATGATGAGTTGGAGAAAAACTACATACTTTTCTCCCGACGACATAGCGCCGTACTTGTAGCATGGTCCAGCCTGCAGTGATTTTCTTGTGGTCTTTCTCACTATCCACAACGCATAGCTTGCCCATAACCTCGAGCACTTTCACATTCTCTCTCCCAGTTCCTGGATTCCAACAACTCTCTTTACACGTCGTCTACCCTCGACGGCGTTACTCTTACCGTCATCTCAAACTGCACGATTCTTCAACATCCGACACCGTCTACCGCCCAAACAGAACACGAGAGTAACGTTGTTTCTGATTCAAGCTCTTATTTCTCGAAGCATCGAAACCCCTAAAATCCCAAGCTTCTTCAATGTCGATTGTGATTGTACAGAGAAGAATCAACTTGTTTTTCGCAGCTAAGGAGGACTATTGCATCCCAATAAACAGAGGGATCGATTACGACTAATTTCATAGAATTTTCGGAGAAATTGTCGTTGGACTTAGAAGAGAGGCTGATGGCGGAGCAATTGAGGCTGTCGATTCCGGCATTAATGGTGCTGTTGGCAGTGATGGCTACGATTTCGTACCTTCCATAGTGTAATCCCTCACAGAGCAATTCGTAACAGGGATAGCTGCAACTGCTACGGCTCTGTGATTTGTTGAATATGGAGTCACAAGAATCGATGAGTTCGTCTGATCTGGAGAATTCTAAAAGGAAATTGTCCGTATAATAATCTAAGAATACAAGACCACTAAGGGATAATAAGATCAATGCAAAGTTCAACATCTCCCTGATCGGGCAAGGGTGATGATGAAAAATGCCAAGGAAAGCTTTGAAAATTGCACTTGAATATAAATTTATTGTGTGTCAACAGGGTAAGCCAAAATACAAATAATCCCTAAGGTGAGGCTTTTTCTCACATAACCACGTTGAATTTTTTAAAATTATAAATAAGTCCCGGAAGTTTAAAAAAAATTAAAAATATTAAATTTTCAATTAAAATAAATAAGAAAAATACATAGATGAATTATTTATTTTAACTGTTTTTAAGTACAGTATAATTAAAGAATAATAAAAATAAACAAACATATACGTTATCTCTCTCAACATAGTTACATTGAGTTTCATCAACAGTAATTTACTCAAAATATTTATATTTTGTTACGTCATAAATGCACTATATAATTAATTCTATTGTTAATAACTCATTTTAGAAGAAAACATTTTTACAAAATGGCTAAATTATATTAAAATAGTTGAAAATAGTTACGAGTGACACACATTTTTTATTTTTTTAATTTGAATTATCAATACTTTCAATCTTTGAAAAATTCAAGTGAGTAGTTTGCAAGTTTTAAAATTTTAAAAGAGTTATATGATATTAAGTCACACTTTAGGACAATTATTTGTATTTTCCCCAAATTTTTATTTATTAAAGTCACTACAAAAAATAATATTAACACTGACGAAATTTTTTGCAATGACAAAAAATTCAATCATCAATGTTGAATTATTGGACTTTTACTGATGACTATAGTCGTTAGTAATACAACAAAAATCCATGGCGGGGAACTTTTTAGGTGAAAAAAATTTTAACAGGAAAAAACATCCTTTAGTGATGATAAATATTATCGGTAAAAGTTTTGTACTTTTACTAATAACAAATATCTTCGCTAAAGATATCCCTAAAACATTAAGTGGGAAAATTCAATTTTCAACAACAACATTGTTGTTGGTGAAAGTGCAAGACTTTTACCAGTAGCACTTGTCATTGTTGAAGATGGCATGGGAAATTGTGCCACAATTTTTAGCAATGACATAATCATCGATGAAAGTTGAAACTTTTACCGATGACAAATGTTATTACTAAAAATAATGGCACAATTTCTCGTGCCATCTTTAACAACGATATTTGTCATCAACAAAAGTTTCAACTTTTACCAACAACTTTACCATTACAGAAGATAGCATATGAAATTATGCCAATTAATATCCTCATTTATAATGATGACAATTTCATCATTGAGGGGGTGTTTAGTTCAAATTGGGGAAAGGGAATGGAATCAAGAAAGGGAATTAGGAAAAAAGAAAAGGAATGACTCCTAATTACCTAATTTATTTGTTTCAAATAGGAAAAGGAATCAAGTGTTTTAATTCACTTTATTAATAGTTATTACACTAAATAATAATTTATTTATAATTATTATTAAAATAATTATTATAATTATTATCTTATTATTTTTATTTATTTACTAATATTATAATTTTATAATTATTTAATTTTAATTATTAACATCTTATTAATATTATTTTTATTATTACTCTATTTATTTCAACTATTATTAATATCTTAATAATAATTAATATTATTATAATAATGTTAATAATTATTATTATTTAATTATTATTTTAATATTTATTATTTTATTAATAATATTAATTAGTAATACTTTAAAATTATTATAATATTAAAAATAATAATTATAAAAATATTATAATATTATTAATATAATTAAATAATATTATAATATTTATTATTTATTTAGTATTTAATAATATTATTTATTTATTAAAAAATACTAATAATATTATTAATATATAATAATTATTATTTTTAATAAAATTAATTTTTAATAATTTAAAAATATTATAATATTATTAATATAATTAGATAATATTATGATAATAATTACTTATTTAATTTTTAATAAAATTATTTATTTATTAAATAAATATAAATATATTATTAATATATAATAATTATTATTTATTAATATTATTAATTTTTAATAACTTAAAAATATTATAATATTATTAATATAATTAAATAATATTATAATTATTATTTATTTATATTTAATAAAATTATTTATTTATTAAATAAATATTAATAATATTATTAATATAATAATTATTTATTTATTGTTTATTATTTATTATTTATTTATCATTATTTTATTAATATTATTAATTATTAATATTAAAAATATTATAATATTAAAAATAATAATTATAATAATATTATAATATTATTAATATAATTAAATAATATTATAATATTTATTATATATTTAATATTTAATAATATTATTAATATATAATAATTATTTAATAATATTATTATTAGAAAATAGGGAAGGAGAATGGGAATGGGATTCCTTAAGGAGTTGGGGGGAATCACAATTTCCTTAAATGGGGTAATCCCATTAAGAAAAAAGGGAGAAAGGGAATAAATTTTCTTAAATTAAACAAAATAAAGGGAATAAAATTCTGTAATTCCCTTTTCCTTTCCTAAATACTTTTAACCAAATGGCCCCTGAATGTTTTGAATTTTCACCGATGACCATTCAGCGATGACTAAGAATTTATCATCGTTGGAGGGTTTATCTATAAATACCCTTAATGCCATTTGACTCTCATTTCGCATAGAGAAGAGGGAAGGCAACGAAGAGACAAGATGAGACTTATATATTTCTTGTGTTAGTTTTATAATTTTTTTAAATTATAGTATATTTTCTTATTTATAAATTTTTAAATTGTTCATTTTTATTACTATTCATTATTGTTGGTGTTTGGCATTTGGAGAGCATTTGATCAATAGATTTACTCTATTAAGATATGTAAATCAAATTTTATTGCATGTTACTTGAATATGTAATTTATGAGATGAATATGAAATGCATTAATTTACTTCAATGATATGATTGCTTTGATATGAAATAAATCCCATTTGATTTTATATGTTATAAATGTTAAATGTGTTTAAGTAATTTTATTTCAATGTACAATTTATAAATTTAAATTTTGTTGTTGTTATGTTACTAGGTAAAATTGTAATTTTACATAATATGATATGTGTATGAAATATTTAGTTAAATTGATATGAGATGAAGTTATTATGAGATTTTGTTTGCAAATTTTAAAGTTTGCGGTGTAGTTTAAAGTACAAAATTTTAGGTTATATTGAAGTAATATGAAGTATGAAACTAGAATGACTACATAAACACATTTAAAAAAATATATTGATATGAGAATAAACTTTTGGATATGTAATTACATTTTTTCAATATAACTTAATAAAAATATTTTAATCAAAATGTATAATAAAAAATCAAATTTAATAAATATATTTAATGAAAATATTATGAATAAGATATTTTTAAAGTTTTAAAAATTTAGAACAATTTATATGTAAAGAATAAAATTATATATTAAATAAGCAAGAAAATATTGAAATATTAAAAAAAGAAAACATAAAAATATTGATTATATAAATAAATCATTTCAATAGATTAAAAAATTTAATATTTTTATATAATGAACAATAAAATCAAATATTATAGAAATAAAAAATAATAACAATTATATAAATAAAAATATGCCTTATAAAAATATAACGATTACATAAATAAATTTGAAATAATATATTTATATGACCAAAAAATTTTAAATATATAATCACATTTGGCTTAATATAAATTAATAAATATATGTTAATGAAATCATGTAAATATAAAAAATTTAAATTACCACAAATATCTAAATAATTATATATTAAATATATGAATAAGAAATTTTAAATAATTGACAAATTAAATTTTTTATATATTCAACAATAACATTAGATATTACATAAATAAATAATAAGATTGAAAAATACATGCAAATTACACACAAATAAGTAACAATAAGATTACATATGATTATATATTTTAAGAAAATCAAAAATAAAAAATATATCATATAAAAATGTAATGATTATTTGACATACTTTTCCTCATTGACATAAAAATAAAATTTTAAATATATAATTAAATATTAAAAAATATAACTTGATAACTATATTTTAATAAAAATGTATAAATAAAAAAATTTGAATCTTACAATTATATTTAATAAAGAATTTGAATTTTTAAGAGATTGAAAGAATTTGAATTTTTACATCATTAAAAATTCTCATACAAAATACAATCCATGTCAATTTAATAATTATATAATCCTAGAAATTTGAAAATTTTGAAAGCTTGAAAATTTGAAAATTCAAATTTTCAAATTTACAATACTCATAAAATATATATCTTTTAAAAGAGTTAAACTGTACATCTATAAATGTAATATAGTAGGTTCAAAATTTGAAATCCTAATTCCAAAATATTAAAGTAACAATTTATATGAATATTTAAAAAAATCAAAGAATGCAAACAATAATAAACTTGAATAACAGTACTCATAAAATATCGTAATATAAATTTAAAATTATTGTAAATATATTTTTATAATAATTTTAAATAAAATTACATTTGCAGTCTAAGCTTTGACCTGTTCAAGGGTTAGTTGATATTTATAGGTCAACCAATTCTTAAATTATCTCACAAAGTTAGATAATTTTGGGATATGTCCATGTAGTTATTATTAACAATTTATCTAATTCTTATTTGATATTATAGAAATTTCTTAGCATTCTTACTATTCTTTAGGTGTGAACTATACCTATTTATAGTTTACACACTTTGAGAATTATGGGGAGATGTTACTGAAATTTTTGTGTGAAAGAAATTGTGAGTGTGATAAATTGATATAGTCATAATTACATAAATATCTTGAATGGGATTAAGTCTTATCTTTTAAAATTAGAGCGATATGGTGGATTTAAGGCACATAACAAATATTGATCATAACACTTAATTCTATAAAAAGCAGTCTTTTTCCTATTTAATGGTATGATGTTGATAAATAAAAGCTAAATACATCTACAAGATCACTTGTTAGGTAAGCACTAGAATGGTGCATTGGCATTTGTTGAGAAAGTTAAAAACTTTATCAGTAAAAGAGGTTTGATGAGATACCTATATAAGAAGTGTACGAATCTATTATTACAAAAATTGGCAATATTAGAGGCATATATTATAGATATCTATTATACACAAACTGGGTACAATATGACAAGGTGGATGGTTTGACTTTTAGGGGGAAAAGAGCACCTCTTAATGATAAGGATAAAATAGTGGACATTATACATAATTTCATCAACCCTTATGTAAATGAAAACATAGTTTAAGATGATGGAAAAGAGAATAAGAATGCATCTGAGGGGATATTAGATTAAATTATAGTAGTTACAATGACTTTTTTGAACAAGTGGAAATAAAACTATACTCAAGATGCACAACATTTTTAGCCCTAAACTTTCTAGTGAAACTTATGCACTTGAAGGTGTTACATAAGTGGACTAACAAGTCATTTGATGCTTTTTTGAAGTTATTAAAAGAGGCACTTCCAAAGGATAATAAATTGCTAAAATCACACTATGGTATAAAAAATGGCTTAACAAATTGAGGTTAGGATATGAGTTAATCCATATGTACAAGTATATCTGTGCTTTTTTTTTAAAACAACATGCTTTGAAAGATAACTATTTAATTTGTGGGGAAAGCCAATAAATAGACAAAAACATGAAAGGAAAAAAGATACTTTAAAAAGTGCTTTAATATTTTCATTATCTTCTCGACTGAAGCAATTGTATAGGTCGAGGTACATTGCAAAGGATATGATATGGCATCATATAGAAAAATCAATAGAGGATAGGATAATGCAACATCTTGTTAATGAAAAAGCTTGGCAAGAATTTGATAGGAGGCATCCCGATTTCTTTATAAACCCATAAAACACTAGGCTGGGCTTAAGTGCAAATAGATTTAATCCTTTTACTGATAAGAACTTATCTTATAGCAAGTGGCCAGTGGTGATAACTACCGATAACTTGCCACCATAGATTTGCATGAATTAGTCTTTTTTCATGTTAACCCTGTTAATACTGGGGCCATAATCGCCAAGCAAGGATATCGATGTGTTCTTAAGACTGTTCATAGAAGAATTGAGATATCTTTAGAAGAGGGAGGTTGAGACTCAGGATGTTAATATAAATGTGATGTTTAACATGTAGGCAACATTGTTGTGGATTATGAATAATTTTCCTATACAAAGTAGTTTCTCTGGGTGGAATGGATAAGGCTATAAAGCATGCCTTACATACAATGACAATACTCCATTAATTCAAGTTAGGGGACAATAACCTATATTGGTCCTCGTTACTAGCTTTCAAAGAGTCACAAATGAGAAAATAAGAAGTTCAATGGGAGGTCAGAGAGGATAGCCCCTTCTCATCTTTTTACCGATGAAATTATCATAGACTAACTAGATAAAGTAGCTTAGAGACTTTTTGAAAAATATGCTCAATTTGGTGGTTTAAAATGGAAAAAAGTGCTGATGAACTTAATTGAAGTAAAAAGAGTATATTTTTTTACCTTCCATATTGGCCGATAATGAACTTGAGCCACAATATTGATGTGATGCATGTTGAGAAGAATGTGTGTGACAGTATTTTGGGTACATTATCAAACATTGAGCACAAATTAAAATGTAAGGATAATGTAAGAGAGATCTAGTAGGCATAGAGATAAGACCAAACCTATATCTGTATGAGGAAAGGGGTTAACTTTTCAGACCACATGTTGCATACACGCTTAACTAGAATGAACAAAGATAATTCTACTAATGTATGAGAAATGTGAAATTTCCTGATAAGTTTACTGAAAATCTTAAGAAGAGTATGACTAATTATGATATGATGTTGAATAGGTTGAAATCACATGACTATCATATTATTATGCAAAGATTGTTAAGACTTTCAATTTGAGCATTTCTATTGAAAGAACTATCATGTTCAATTATTAAGTTATGTAACTTTTTTAGCCAAATGTATGTTATAACTCTCAATATGAGGGATGTCTTGCAAGCTAAGCAAGATATTGTCATCGTTTTGTGCAAGCTTGAAAGGATATACCCTTCAACATTCTTTAACATAATGGTTCACTTAATGATATACTTACTTGATGAAGCATTGCAAGGCAATCCCATTTATTTTTTATAGATGTACCCATATGAGAGATACATAAAAAAGTTGAAGGATTATATTAGGAATTGTGTTGGACCTAAAGGTTCAATTGAAAAAAGATATGTTGATAAAGTATTAACATTTTTTTCCATGTACTTAGAAAGAGTAAAAACTAGATTCAATCGGCCTAACTGAAAACCAAGATGTAGTATCCAAATATGCAAAAAGGGCATTGTCAGTATTCAAATCTCAATGTCGACTAGTGGAAAAGAATACCATTTCTCACTTTGACAAGGGAGATTAAGATGTTGTCATATGGTACAGCTTAAATAACTATGGTAAGATAAAAAAGTATCTCTAGTAAGTCTTTATAACCATTCATGCTTTTTTTTCAATTAATTATAATGTGCTAAAATACATATGTTGTATAGTGAACATTAGCAAGAATTCAAACAAAGTGATTCTAAAAACATTGATCTATTACAAAGAACAAAAATCCTTATATGGTTTTACTTTAAGGTAAAGGGTTACTTTCTAACTGCGTTATAACAATCATGTAAATATTGTTCTTTATACTTTTTTGTCAATTTAACTCTTGATAGAAATATTATTTTTGCAGATGTACTATTTATATAGGAATGGTTCCCCAGAAGCCACTAAAGAGTTACTATCATTAGCTTTTAATCCTAATTTTACTATTATAATGTACTCAACATATGTTATAAATGAAGTGTGCTTTATAATTAAAACTTGGGATGTAAAGCATAAAATACAAAACAATGGTATTTTTGTTCCAGGAATTGATAACAATATATTTTATGGTGTACTAGAGGACATTATAGAATTAACTTATTTAAATATAGTTTCACTCTATTCAAGTGCAAATGGTATGATACTATTCGAGAAAGAAGAAGAGGACATCATAGAGTTCACTTATTTAAATATAGTGTTACTCTATTCAAGTGCAAATGGTATGATACTAATTTGAGAAAGAAGAAACTTTGCCTTGATAAGAACATTGTAAGCATCTTTATCAATAGGCAATGATACAAAGATGACCTTTGCATACTTGCAACCTAAGAGAAACAAGTCTTCTACATTGAAAATCTTCTTAATAAGCCAAATTTAAGAGTCATTCATAATATAGTGCATCACGATATATGAGATTTACCCGATAATGACGTTAGCACACAAAACTTACCATTCTTGCAGGATAAGGACTCCTCTAATTTCAACCTCATGGTTGACCTTAAAGATTTTCACTTATTAAACTTAAGGGATAAAAAATAGTCCTTCAATCATTTCATCTTCCAAGAATACTGTTTCTATAGTAAAAGCAATGGATGTCTTCATTAATGATGAAGATAATTTGAAAGATGAAATGATTGAAGATTATATAGAGGAGGGGCTTTTACAATCTGATAATGATGAAAAAACTAATAAGCATGAGGTTGACCTTGTTACATTCATGTTATTTTTGCATATGTACTATTTAATATTTTTTTATGTTGCAACTCGTAATTATGCAAAAGCAATTATGTCGAGACATGATACTATGGAGGTAATGTTGAAGGGGACTATCCACATTGGCCTACATATATTCTATCATAATGTAAGGGATTAGATATTTTTTCTTAATGTGTACACTTAAGTTAATTATTTATTAAATATAAATTCATGATAATGATATTTTCTCTTATCCATCAAAGTTGCAACTTTGGGAAAGAGGGACCTGAATAGGTTCCTTAAATTGCATGAGAAGATAGAGAAGAAAAGGGAGAAATTGGTGGCTTTACAATTTGTTATGACTGGCACATGACATGTGGTTGGTAAGAATGCTAGTCATCTCCCCTATGATATAAACGATATCATTCAACTCCTGCCTTATTATAAATCATGATGGTCAATGCCTTAGTAATTACAAGACGGAGTCGTATAGGAGATTTATCTTTATTGTTTTATATTTGATACTGAAATTATTGGATACAATATTCACAAATTTGTTAAATATCTTCTAATATAGTCTCACTTTGAGTTCTAAGGTCTCTCTAAGCTTGAGTAGGATAGAGCGATTAGCAGTTTGACATAGACTATTATTGACTTATATAGCAATTGAAAATACAAGTTGAATAAGCATTTTCTTCAACACGAGGGTGACTAAAAGCAAGGTTTCGACCTGGATCGCACTAGGTGCCTTGTGTTGCCATTTATCTCACCTCAAACCTAGCAAAGATACATAGACTTCTTTAATAGTGATGCTTATAGATTAAATATGATATTTAATAAATTTATATGATTATTTCATGCGTTTAAATTATATTTCAATTGTGACTCTTAAACATAATAATTTTGTATTATGATTTCTTAATTTCTAGGAGTTGTGTACAAGGAATGCAAAGAATAGGATGTAAAAAGTCGTGAATGACTAGCATGAAATGAAATCCATTGCCACACATTATTATGATAAGGTATTAATAATTTAAATGTATAACTTGATCATCAAGTCAATAATCATGTTCATGTTTTTTATTTCTTAAGAAACATGAACAAAGAAATAAAGATGCGGGTGAGCTGCAATTAGTGTCAAAGAATTTTAAAGATTGACATATGTATTGGATGGAGAAGTGGATGCATCCAACCCTTGAGAAGTAGTATATAAGTTAGTTAAACCTTATATTTTAATGACAGAAGTTCTACAAATATATCATGTAATCCTTATAATTGATTTTTATTTTAATAAATCAATGCAAGGATAACTGAGCTAGCGACTCAGCATGTGCAATATAATATGTCATCCATTGTCTTGCTTGGCACTCCCATATAGATTGAAGAGGTTACCATCACTAGTAAGGTGCTTGCCACTCGTTGAAAGTATAAAAAAGTGGTCAATTGTGTGCTCGTTGGCCAATTGTACCCTTTGCCCAGCACTTTCGGCTTTGGGGTGAGGGCATAGCACTTCTCCTGGTGACTAAGTTGCAAGAGCAACTACAACAGAGTTAATAACAACTTTAGCAAAGTCAACAACTCATTCAGGAGTAGCAATAGGAGATACAGCATTAGTAGAGGGTTTACTTCATAGAGCTTACTTCCTATTTCAAACAGTAGGGGCTTACATTGCCTATGCCTCTATTTGCAACTACACAATCTAGGACGAGTAGATTTGTACTAGTATCCCCAACCTAGCTACCTTGTCCCACCTAGCCACCATTATTGCCTTTAATGTATCATCCATGTAATCAATATGATGACGATAGCCTTAAGACAGACGATGATACATCTGAATACTTATAACTTCCTTCCTTGTAAAATGTATATACAATTTTCTTATTTTCATGTATAAACATTTATATGGATCATGTATATACAATTTCTTTTTATTTTTATGTATATACATTTATACATTTTTTATAAGTATTCATTTTTTTCAAATGGATCATGTTTTTTTCTTACTAATATTGTTTGTGTATTTTAAATTTAATATTTAAATTATATAAAATTAAATTAAAAATATTAAATTAATTCAATTTGATTGAAATAAAAAATATTAATATTTATGCTACCAAATATAATATATTAATTTAATTATATTTAATTATAATTTTAACTTAATACAATTTATTTTAATAATTTAAAATTTAATTTTTCAAACTTTCAATAATGATAATATCATCACTAAACATCACATTTTAATTTTTTATATTTTTATTTTAACTTTATATTGATGATATTATTATCATTAAAAGTGAAATTTAGAAACTATTTAAATTTTGAAAATATTTTTAGTGATAGCATAGTTATCGCTAAAAATTGACCTACAATAATGACTATGTCATTAAACCTTAAGATAAAAAAAATTATTTTCAAATAGAGTTTTGTCATTAATTTTTTAAAACTTTTAAAATTTTTAATTTAAACCCTATAATGACAACCTTGTTGTTCCTAAAAATTAAATTAAAAAAACTTTGAATTTTGAACATATTTTTAATGACAATTTTGTCATTGTAAAAATTCAAGTTTTTATCGATGACAATAATGTTGTCGGTGTTGGTCCTTGCATTGATGAGTTTTTTCTAATGACATTTTCATCGACAACTTTAGTTTTTAGTGACAACTGAGATATCTACATTGATGACAAATGTCATTGTTGAAACCAAATTTCCTGTAGTGAGTAAAGGTAGTCATTTTGAAAAAGCCCCATTTATTTCATTTAAAAGAATTATTTATAAGAACATGTTCTCAACATGTATATTAGTAAGGGTGTAACATATCACTTGGATAGCTTGTAATGACAAATTGTTATTTATAACTATGGTAATAAAGGAAAATAAATTCCTTTTCAAAATAAAGAATGTTACTTTATCAAATTCTTCATATTTAACATTATTTTCTCTTATTTTAATCTTTTATAATTAAATTTTATAAAAAATATTTTTTGTTAAAACAAATAGACACAAAGAAAAAATTTACATTAATTATCCTAAATTTACACTCTACTTCTTCACTTTCACATATTTATGGAACTTAGAAATCTATACCCTAAAGATATGTAAAGAGAGAATGAATCAAGAATAAGTTTAAGGGCATGAGAATAATATTATTTTTCTAAAAAAAGAGCCAAACATTGCGATAAAGATTAGTTTAAATTATAGATAAAATTAATAATTTCATCTATAAAATTATAAGACACTAATAAAATGATTCTTAAATTATATCAGAAAGTAATTTTGTTCTTAAATAATATAGTTCATACATTCAAATTTATCCTTTAATACAAACAATTTTATCCTTAAATAATATGACTAAATGTGTTGCAAATATATGTAAAAATATTAGATATAACTTTTAGGATACGTATAGATTGACCAAAAAGAAATGAAGTGGAGTGAAAAGTGAATGGAAAATAGTTTACAATCTATTCGATAAATATACAAAATGAGGATGGATTAGCAATTAGGTGAAAAATTAATGTTGGGCCCACAATAAAGTTTTCTTCTTAAAATTGAGATGAAAACTTAGGTCTCCACTCAAACAAATAATTTTTCTTTTTAATACCTAAAGCATTGATTTACAGATATGATATCATTACTACTTTGGAACATTTGCATCAATTGACGTCAATTTCCAATTGTCATTTTATCAAATGATATAATAAATATTTTCAAACATTGGTTAAAAAATCATCATAGAAAATAAATAATACATTAGTTTCTTAACAAATAAATCATCATCATTTCTTCTAAATTATATCACTCAGTAACCAATCATATTTAATGACATCAACTTTATCTCTATAATCATCATTAAAAATTATAATTAAATGTACAATTATTTTATTAAACAACATGAAATATTTGATTTACTATTTTGATTATTCACATAATCAATATTATATTACATTTCCTATACAAAAAAAAATTCTATTCTCTACACACTTTCTATTTTGTATAGCATCTTATGACACATCCTATTGTACCATTTCCAACTTGAAATATATCTAGAACATCCAAAACAACAATACTTTAACTTTATAATACACATGGATACCATATTGAATAGAAAGCAATGTACATTTCGTCTTAATTTTAGTATACAATTCCAATTTTGAAATGCAATTCATAACAAACAAAATAGTCTTATTCTTTCTTTATATTAATTCCATACAATTTTGATATGAGATCAGAGAACATGTAATGATTTGCATCACTAAATGTCATACATTCAAAGCATTTTCAAATTACAAGGGAAAAAGGTAAGTAAATAAAAATTTGATTGTTACAACAATTACAAAGGAAAGATTTATCATGATGAAAGAAATTACTTTCTATTTTATGGTGAATATCATCCTATCTAAGTATATTTGATTTATTATTTATGTGCATCTTTCAAATGAAATCTACATTATCCAAATATTTTAACATACTAAATAAACTAACAATCAAGGAATTATGTAAGTGTAACTTCAAAAAAGAGGCTAAGTTACCAAAATAAAACACAAAAGTTAAGAAAATTTACATTTATATTCTACATTTTTCCAGTGAATTCATAACCTCATAGATTTATTAACGATTTAACATATCTTCAATATTGCAAAACAATTAGTGTGCATAAATAAAGAAAAATTCAAGAGAATTATCTTAAGGCTGGAATATGAGCATATCTTAATAGAGAGGTAATTATTTTAAGGTTGGAAGAGTTTTATGATAAAATTTGCAAATAATATAGTGGTTTTATTTTTTTTATTTTCATCTAATGTCTTGTGATTTGCACTATTTTAATATTAAACATTAGTTCTTAACAAAAAAATAAAAATATATAGTAAAATGACATCATTTAACTATAAAGGTTTAAACATTGATTTTTAATGATTATTGATGTCAAATGCTAAAATATTTTATTTAAAAATATGTTTCAAGTAAAAATTTCATAACATTACAAGTTGATAACATTATTATTATTATTATTATTATTATTATTATTATTATTATTATTATTATTATTATTATTATTATTATTGCATTGAAGAATCACATTTTCCTTATATAATTATACAAATACAAATAGCAACAACAACATATGTAAGGAAAAACTTTAAATGAACTATGTAATAAATAACAATAAATACAATATGTCATAATCTACCTAGTTATGACTAGCATAGAATCGATTTTTTTATTAACACAAGCCTAAAATAGTAATTAACATTGGTATCATAAAATAGACTTCTTAAAATGAATTTATTTCCATAAATACTTTCAAATTATTCACATTATTTTTTTATATGTCTAGTAATTATGTTTAGACTATTTAAAAGATCCAAGATATATCTCAATCTCATTCTATCATGAATATGGTAGTTTAAATACACTATCATAAGGAACTTTACCTTTGAAATTTTGGTGGTGGATGGAAAACTCTAGCCAAAGTGTTTGTAAACATTTAAAATAAAAATAGGGAGACTATGTCTTTGTAAGAAAATGATCTATTTAATTGAAAAAATAACAATCACACACACAACATCATATATTATACAAGCTTAATACTATAATAAAATTTAAGGTATTATAATTTGATTCCACATTAAAATATAAGTTAAGAATGTTCCAATTCAACTTTTCATTATCATATTTTTTGTTTCAATGGTATCATTATCTTGATCTGTCTGACCACTATCTTTTCAGATCTTATATCTCATTATATTCCTTCCCTCATATTTCATTATAACATAGTTTACCTCATCTTATCATAATGTAATTTCATTTTCAAAAACATTCATGAACTATAAAATATCTTCACACCCAGCAACATTTCATATCACTGCTATAAGTTACAATTTGGAACAATATTACACAATTCAATTACACACTCAATTAATAAACATTTAATTATAATTATTTAGTAATCCAAACAATCACATGAGGTTTACCACTATCTCAATCACATACATATATCTCTAGCTTACAAGTCATTATATTCATAAAATTCATCTCATAACTATATCAATAAATTGAATTTCTAATTATTTCATTATATAAGCCATACAAACTTACAATATCATACAATTTTTTAATGCATACAAACTAGAGATAATCTATTACAATATTCAATTACATAACTCATAATTAGGAAGTATTTCACTACTATATTTAAATACCTAGTTCATAGTAAGAAAGTATTCCAATACGGTACTCCATTACATAGTTCATAACTATGGAGTATTCTAATAGTACACTCAAATACTTGTGCCATTGAATAGTTGGAAAAAGCTTGAGCATATTTACAAAAAGTAGAAATGGAAGTGGATTAGTTTTAAGTGAATGGCTACTTTGAGATAGCATGAGAAAAAGGGAATTCAATTAATTCAATTTCTATGACTTTAAAACAATTAGAAAATTACAAAAATAAAACAAATACATCTCAACTCAAGAATAACCTAAATTTCATTCACCAACACTCTATATATATGGTATCAATAAAATCCCTAACTTTACTCTACTTATACATTAGAATCACCATCATACAATTTAATATGGCTTAAGTAGATTACTTACTTATCTAACTATAGGAAAAGGTAGAGGAAGAATGGAAGAATGAATAATTGACCCTCAGTTGAAATGGAAATGTTAATGATTCTTTAAATAAATAGCCATGTTTTTTTTTTCTTGTTGCAAGACAAGGAGTAAAAGTTAATAAGGAAAAGGGAAGGACTAGAGAAGTCTTTAGAAAGAATGAAGGAAAAAAGTGAAATTTAGGGGTTTTATGATACCAAGGGGTAGTTTAGAAAATTTTAGACATTTTAAGGGTAGAAATGGAAAAATAATTCTTAAATCTCCTTCACACACTTTTAAGTAATTCTAAATTTACATTAATCTCTATTCAATTATATCCTACTTATTTTATTGTAGAAACACATTTTCTTTTATTTAAACATTACCCTAAGCTCACACATAATGATTTATTAACTTACAAGTATAAAAGGTATATATTGAATAATAATTAAATAAAATAATTTCTAATTTCACAAAATCCTACAATTAATCAAATTGTACCCATTTCCTTTATAAAATCATACTTTACCTAATTAAATGCCATTTTAAACCTATCTACAATAATTTTAATTACCAACATATATACATAATTAATAATATAAGTAATTAAAATAAAATTTAAAATACTTAGAGTGTGACACAATAGCAATAGATGCAAAATTTTCATAAGTTAAAATGTTTTTCTTATACAATTATATAGATAAAAACTAGAATTTCTTATTAGTTTAATCATCTTTGTGTTTTCTCAAATTGGGATATTACTTAATGGCTTTTGAGTTAGATAATTTAGATAGTTGTAAATTGATAATAAATTATAGTAAAAAAAAATAATATCAAGAATCTTGCATTATGCTTAAACTTCTTGATGCAAGATTAGAGATCCTACTTCTTTTTATAACAATTTATCATCATTCTATAACCTATTAAAGTTTAACACTGTAATTTTGTATCTATTAATTTTGAGGCTTGATTGATCGTTTGTTTTGAGCATTTGAGTGTTCCTATATTTTAGTATGAAAATGATGTTATTTGCTTCATATGTATCAAAGTATGACATGGCACATCAAGCAATCAATATGTTAATTCCTGCACTGAAACATGAGAATAGTTAGATGCTTATAGCAAATGAAGCAATTAAACATTAAAAAAAGAACTATCTTGATAATTGCTTCAAATAAGCAAAGAAAGCCTTATTTATAAGCCAAGAGCAAATAAGTGATGAACCATCACATGGTATAAACTATTAATGAACTATCATGATGTGTAAATGAATTATCACAATGATTGAAATGGATTACCTCAAACTTTAGACATCCATTTTTAATAAAAATTAAATGTCACAAATTATCTTTATATGTCAGTTATTAAGAAACCAACATCTTATACCACTACATTATAAGATGCTAACCTTGTAAATGCTTACTACCATCATTTATTAGAGTTAGATGATAGGTGTTTTACCTTTATACATTGGTTTGGTCAAATAAACAATATGTTATTATCAAAATATAACTATATCAGTTTTATCGACAATACATGATATTCTACATTGATTGCTAATTAAAAAATTAACATTTTTAATAAATGGCATCATTCAATTATAGAATTTTAAATGTCATTTATTATATTAGTAGATATTTATTAAAGGTTTATTACATGTTAGATATCAATTATGATAAGAAACACTATTATATAGGAATCAATTTTCCAGTTGATTGTATTAAATAATTGAAGTCCTTTTTTGTATATTTTTAATTAATTTATAGATCAATTGAGTTTTAGAAAATTATTTTGACAAAAAGACCATTTTACAAACTATTTAAAGGATGGAGCAAGTGTAAAAAAGCTTGAAAGTTATTTAATCAATTTTTTTAACTATCATAAATTTAAGATAAGTTATTATCTTTTGGTATATTTTTATTATAACGATACAAATATCAACACATTGAACATAAATATATAAAAAAATGAGAAAAAAGACATCGATATGAGAAAATTTATTCTATAATTTTATTCAATATATATCATTACATTAACAAATACAAATTTAGAACAATATTACAAATGAAAGAAAAAAGGACTTCATTCTTCCACTATCGTTGCTAAACATGGTGTTAGTCATTGTAGGCATATATCAAAATTTGATATTAGTAAATCAAGGATTAAGACAATACATTTGCATTTAATTACTAACATTAGCTTAAGTTAAAGGAAAAGGTGTATAGCTCCCACTCCATCTCATTTAAATGGATAAAACAATAATAATTAGATTCAATAATATTTCCAAAGGTGTTGATGAGATAGTGGGGTAGTAATGTTCCATTTCCTCGACACAAGCTGGAATCAAATAATGAAGGTTAAGGTATCATCGAGATGTTTTCAAATGGAGAATGAATATGAAATACATAGTCAATTAACTAAACTATAAACAATGATTGTTAAATCAAAACCAACATCTTAGGCTTGCTCCATTATAATTAAGTATCAGTTTATTACCTACGGAAACTTTTTATATACCTTTACATATTAGTTAACAATAAAATTAATGTGTAATATTATCTTCTTCCCATGTGGTCTTTTAAGTGCCATTTAGATGATATTTTCCTAAATTAGCCATAATCATAAATTTCTATTTAAATTTAAAAAGTGCTATCAATTAACCATAGACATTGGTTTATTCTAAACTATCATTTTATTTATCTCAATAATTTAAAAAAAATGTAACTACTTTTATATAGACATTGGTGTATCCTATGACTGATGTCTCTCAACTAACATAGAATCACAATTTTGTAGTAATGCATGCTATTATAAAAATTTCTTTTAGTTATTATTAATTCTTTATTTATTATTTTAACAGGTCATAAAATCACAATTTTTTCTAATGTTATGGCACATGTTTATGAAAGATTGAGTAATTTTTCTATATTGAATTTAACGTAAATTTCATAAAAAAAATTGTATCAATAACTTAAGTTATTTATTTATAAGAAAAGAATAAATATATTTAATTTTTATGTACCTAAATATAATAACATGTATCATATAAACATACAAATTGGTTGTCATTTTTAAGATTAAATACAAAATATATATAATTTTTTAAGTAATCATGCAACATTTTTAGTATAATCATGTGATTTTTAATTATATTTTAATTTTGATAATCACTATAAGGTCTAATGACTACATTTACTTCTTTCACTCTCACATAAAAATACACCTTTTACATTATATATATATTTGATCTATTGTCAATGTAAATCTATTTTATACTATCACTCACACTTGTATTGTTATATAAATAAAAAAATCATCAAAACTCTCTTTCTTTTTGTAAAATTTTTTAATCAATATTACTTTTTAATGATGTGTCATTTTCTTATTTATTAATATTATAAAACATTCTACATTAGCATGGTTTTGACACATACACACACAGACACACATAAGGGTGTGTATGGCAAATTTAAAATGATTTTGTATAGTTTTCTTAACTAACTAAAACAATTATATTTGAAATTCGAAGATCTGTCACAAATTATTTCAAAATTTATAACTGATTTTAACCAATGTTAATAGGTATGATTGATTTTAGGTGGGTTAATTTGGTTTAGAGGATTTGAAATTTGCCTTTTATTTTGATTGTTCCTAGGGTTTAGATTTCTACTCAATTTTTATTCCTTTCTATTTTTACTTTGTCCAAAAAAGGCCTAAATGAACCAAACAGTAATTATTTATCATGTTGCCATCGAAATGTACTTTTTAATTGAATTTTATATATTTTTAATGCATTTCAAATAAAAAATTCATTTACAAATGAATTAAAATAATTATTTTTGATAAATTATAAATAATAAATTTTATTTATAAATAAATTAAAATTATTTCTATTGAAATAAAATCAATATAAAAAATTGTGATGCCAAATGGACCCTTAATGTTTATTTCTATTAAGTATATGTAATAGAGCTCTAAAAACAATATCCGACCAAAATATATAAAAGTAAACAAAACAATCTCCAAAAGAGGGAAAAGAAATTTTATATATGTTAAATTAACTGTACCTTCTTATATTGAATTCTAGTGTTTAGAGGATTACATGTTTATTTATAATTGATGTTTAATCAAATGTTGTTATATATAAGTTTTAATGTTGATTTTATACCTATCATAAACAAAATAATAATGTCAGTTATTATATAGAAAAAGCTTGACATCAATTCTTTTAGCTAGCATCGTGGGAAATAATATTAGATGTCGAGTTCTTATAAAAAATTAATGTCTAATGTTCATAATACTACTTTAGTTTCCTTAAATTATGGATGTACTACTAACCTTAACCCCATCTCCTTACTCCTTACTTCCTTGTCCTCCCTATATACAACTTTAACCTACTCATAATTGATTTGAAAACCACTATCTAGTTTCCACCGACTAATCTCATTCATTCTTCACAATCCTAGTTATTTAAGAAAAATATATGGTAAGAAGGAAAGACAACACTTGAGAAGTAGAAGCATTTCATTCATTAATAAACAAACTTTACAAAACCTAAGGAACTTAGGTTTGCATATAATCCTTTTAAATTGAGGATAAGCTAATTTAACAAACTTAAAAGAAATTAGTTCAAGAATTACTTATCTATTCTCTATATAGACTATGGCCCTAAAAATAATTCTATTTAATAATTTTTTATGCTGCCAAAAAATCAATTTGAAAGAGATTCCAATGAATCTAGTTTTGTAAAGGTGGCAGTGGAGCTTGATTTGTGTACTTGTGTTGATAATAATGTACTAATTTTACCACCTGGACTACTTTCTTGTAAAAGTTTAACATATAAAACATTTAAGTTCATCAATTTAGATTCAAATGGCAACAAGATGGTTAATTATAGCTATATTATCACAATTATATCACATAAAAGTGGCCAATGGTATTTTAATTCCACTTTCATAACATAGTTAACAATAATCAATAATAAAAGTAGATGAACCTTATTATGACTCTTGATAAACATTAGACCTGACAATTTTGATCCATATCCATTTATCAATCCATATCCATTCTTATTTTAACATATCCATATCCATCCATTTCAATTTTGAAATAAATATAGATTAGGTCATTATTGACTCATTGAAATAAGGGTCATATTAAATCAATTCATGGATAACCATTTATCCATTTATATTCATAAAAGGTAGATTTGTGCATTATATAAACTGATATTATAAAATAAATAAAATGTTATAATAAAATATCTTCAAAAATTTAATATAATTTAAATATTTTAAAATTAATTATTTGAAACAAAATATTATAATATTTTTATATATGTGAAAATGTCAATTTCATTCTATAAAAAGGTAAAATAAAATACAATTATTTGTAGTAAAATTTATATAATTTATTATTTTTACTATTAAAACTTAAAAATAACAACAAATTTCCTTTTTTAATTTTTAAATAAAAAATTTTACAATGTTATGTGTTATATGTAATGTACTATATAGTTATATGTCAGATCCTTGACTATACTTTGCAAATATTAATACACCACTCTAGTAAGGTCAATTTTTATTTTTTAAGTGATACTTTACAAATTAAAATTTGATTATTAATACCTATGCAATTTTAAAAGTGCAACTTATTATTATAAAATAATTTATATAATTTATAATTTTTACTTTTTAATTTTATTGTAATGTCTATTTTAAATTAAATAATTTTTATTTAATGTATATTAATATTAAAATATTTAATTAACTACATTTAATATTAAAATAATTTTTAAAAATTAATGTTAAGAGAATGAGATAAAAAACTATAATTTTAAAAAGGAAACAAAAATAAAGAATAAAAATTTTAATAGTATAAGTTTGTTTTAAATAATACCAATAAATGTAAAATAATGGTGAAAAATAATATTAATAAAAATAATAAAGTATAAAATAATAATAATAATTTGATGGATAAATGAATGAATCAAATTAACTATATATCCAAGGGTTATAGGTCATCTATGACTTATTTAAAATTTTATATTGGATTATAAATAGATATATGGATGAATAATGACCCATTTACTTTTGACCCAATCCATATCCATCATAACCAATCCATTTGATAAACATTATACCTTTCACAAAGCCATCTTTATTTGTACAAGGTCAATCATATACCTTTTACAAGCAAGTTTATTGGATTTAGTGTTTGATAGTCACACCATCCACCATCATATTTCCCATATCACAATGCGCATTTCTTTATTTTCTTATATCACATCTTAAAGTTGTGGTCATCATATTTTCATGGCAAAACTACACCTCAAGTGCATAGCCATATTGCTTATCTTATGAATATATAACCAAATTCAATCACATCACATATTATGTGTCACAACATCATAACAACTCTAAGGCTTATTTCATCTTATAAGTGAAACAACAAATATATTCTTAATGCATATCATATGGCACCACACCTTAGATATTTGTTTCATGATTGCAATTTCATGTAAATAACTAAAAGTTACCATGCTCTATCTTATATTGATGTTTAAGAATTAGACATCTCACATTGAACCAATATTATAGAATTATTTTTTTACGTAAGTCGGCCTATGCTGGTTTACATTCTTATTGACATTTATTTTAATTTAGTAACATTTTTAAAATTATATGAAATTTTAAAGTGATGGTCCAAGAATCTAACTGGTGTTTATGTTAAATCAGTAGTATTTTTGAAATTATTAAGAATCTTGCTACATCTGATTTATAAATAATTAATATCAAAACTTTTGTGATAAAAATTAAGGTGTCATATTTTTCTTAATTTTGTCTAAAAAGGCAATTGAAAATGTTAACATGTTAATTTTTTAAGTAATCAAAGTTGAAAGTTATGACAATTGACTCCATTCTTTAAAAAGGTGAAGCATATGGTACCCATTTACTTTACTAACAGATGTCTATTATTTTCTATGATTTAATTTAAAATTTTACTCTTGCTCTTTTTTTTGTGTTTAAATATGGGTTAATTATTTAAAATGGTTTAATGAATATTTTTGCAAGAGCTATTAGAGTCTTAAATGAGATACTTTTGGAGAATAGTGTGGTTGATGTCTCTAGAATCTATAAGAGCACTTCAAAATGAAGAAAATAGATAAGTTTCCTTTAATAGATAAGAATTTGCAACAAGGATTTTACTATGTGTTGTAAATTTAGATACATGGCAACTATGTCATAAAAATGTATTAATAATTTACTGTAGGATTTTTTTTGAAATATAATTAGATATAATGGTTTACAAAGAAACACAAAAGCTTATATGACTTACTTTATGTGAGAATAAGATGTCAATTATTCCTACTACAAAATAACTTATGGAAGTGAATGTTTAGAGGATTATATGTTAAAGAATGACTAACATTTTAGCGAATATTATGGTGTATATGATTTTAACATCAATTTCTAAACTTTCATAGCATATAACAATAATGTTAATTTTTATTTCGTATAAATCGACATCTTTTATGTTTCTATAATGTTGGAAAGAAAAAATTAAATGTCATTTACTTTCTAATGACTATCGTCTAATAGTACATCAGTTCATTTAGACAATCAATGTTGCATATAAGGCTACCTCACCCTTATAAACCCCTACCCTAGTTTATCACTCCCTTATTTAAAACCTTAACCCTATCCCCATGCCCTAAACCTTAGTTCCTCATTCTGTAATTCCAAATACTAACCTCATCCTTATGTTCTTTACTCTCTTGTCCTATCTATTTCTTATGTATTCCTAACCAAATATAGAAAGTAAACATCTATTACTCTAGAGAATCCTAATTTAAACAACTTTAAAGAATAAATTGAATAACAAAAGATTGAAAATGTTAAAACTTTATATACAATACCACAATCAAAGTTAGGTTCTTTGCTAAATCTATCATGATAATTATTACTCAATATGCAAGGATTGCATTCCTAGAAAAGTCTTTTGAATACAATACATGTAGATGAAATGAACATTCATGAAAAAGTATTAACATTTACATATAAATAAATAATAGACATTAGAAAAGAATATTGAAGAAGATGAATGAGACCAAGTTTTTTACCTGTGCAAACATATAAAAGTTGCATCAAAATAATAGGCAACAAAATAAAATTAAATAAAAAAATAGAAACTGAATTGAAAGAACAAGCATAAAGGAAAAATATTTACATTTTATATTTTATGATTTTCTGGTACTTGCTAAACTTTACATATTTAGCCACAAGTTAATTGAGCTTCAATTTTACAAAATAATTTGTGAACCAAAGCATAAAATCAAAGAGAATCATCTTTGCAAGTTTATACAAAATAACTACACTAAATTATTAATAAACAAAAACTACATGTTTACAAAAAAAACTACTCAAGAATAACAAAAAAATCTATTATGTATCAAAAGCTTCATCCTTAATGTAAACTATAACATTATTGCTAAAATTTCTTTACTTTATGTACACCATGGGAAATAAGAGAGTATACAATAGGATGGATGGAGGTAGAGTGAGAGATCATAAGCAATTATCATTTACTAACTCTTCTATTCCACTTTCACTCAAGAGAAAATGAGAGAGTCTATAACAAGAGAGAAATGAAGATTAAGGTTCATTCATTGTATACCCCCTTAATGAAAGTTGAAGGAGATATCAGTAATAACATTATGTATTAGATTCATCATACTCAAAAGCATATTGGAGATATGTTAGAAGAGTTTATATGAAAAAAAAAAGAGTTAGAGTGAAATTTATAAGAAAATAGTGAAGAAAATAGACATCTTGTGCTTGTACAATTTCCAAAAAGACTCGTTAAATGACTTTTAGACAATGATTATTAAACAAGATTAACATCTTATGCTTTTGTGATAACTAATGAGACACTTAAAGTGCCTTTTGGATGATGGTTGTTGACTAAAATTGATGTCTTATGATGCTACAGTTTCAATATGAATTTTGAAATGAATTTTAAATGATGATTGCTTATAAAACCAACATTATAAGTTACCATGCAAGTTTTAGAAGTTAGTTATTTTCTTAAACATCATCTTAAGTTTTCATATAATTTGAAAAATATCATCATATCAATATAGATGTTAGTCTTATAGTTAATCAATGCAATTCATCAATTTTGTAGTAGTGTATGTAAGAAACTATTATCCAAAAGGCAATTCAAATGTCACTTAGGAAGATGAAAAATATTTATCCATTAGTTTTATTATTATTCGATGTCTAAAGGCAATTCAAAAGTTTCTTTAGGAAATGCAATTGCTACTTATTTGATAAATATGTATGCTTAAGATATTACTTTCTATTTGAAAACATCTTGATGATGCTTTAGTCTCCATTATCTAACTTTAAAGTACTTGAGGATAAGGAAAATAACTCTCTTACCTTTTCATCTAACACACTTTGTTTGAGAATTTGATTTGCTTTACTTTCACATGTTGTCAAGTATGTAGATGTGTTAGATGAGATAGTAAGGGAGCTATTCTCTTCCTCAAATACTCTATATTTTTTAGTAGAAGTAAATATATTGCCCAAATCCATGATTTACTGAGGTAAATGTATCCAAATGTAATAGATATTATAGTATAGTTTTTGGATGATGGCTATAAGAATTGGTATCAAAGTCAGTAACAAAAGTTAAAGACAAAATTCCTTTTTTTAATATAATATTGTTGTGAATTTTCATTTATTAATGTAATGATATATAGGATGAATAAAACTATAGACTAAATTTTTTTTTATATTGATGTCTCTTATATCGATGTCTTTTTCTCATACTTTTACATATTCATATTTAATGTGCTAATATTTGTATCATTGAAAGAAAAATATACAAAATGAATATATAACTTATCATAAAAATATCCTTATTTTCCTTTAAACTTCAAAAAATTAATATCTTTAAACATGATAAACCTCTCATCTTATTTATGCATATTTCTAGTTTTTTTTTTGCCTACTTGAGATCCTTTTCTTAGGCATTTCATAGAATAGTTAGTTTGGTTTTAGTCAATGTAATTTTTTTAAAACTCAAAGTGGTATATAAGTTACATTAAAATACTTTAGATAAATCACTCATAAAAAGACATCAATTGTATACAAATAATTGTGCCTAAAATTATATAACAACAATTTCTCTATTATAATTGACGTTATATTATAATCAATTAAAATGAAATGTCTTTGATATAGATGATGGTTATTATAATTAAATTGATGTTTAATAACTATCATGGTTTAAGTGACATTTTTTTCCACATTTTCTGTTATTAGAAACTGATGTGAAAAATGCTAAGGAAAAGAAAAATACAAAAGCACTAGTGGGAGTACAAAATACAAGGCCAATTCACTCTAGCACCACTTGCAAACTCAAGATTCCTCTAACACCAAGATTTGTCTTATGAACTCCAGCAGAATCACAAGCTCAAGTTGATCTGTACTTTTTTGTGCAAATAAGGTACAACCACTAGATATTTGTTAGTTTTTATTTTTTATGTGTTTTCAAATTTTTAGTATATATGTGTAGGTTTCTTTTTCATGAGTTTGTCTTAATATATTTAACTTAGGATATTGAGTGCTAAGGCTATGATGCCTTATTAAAATATTTTTTATTCTTTATTAGTTCATGAACATGCACTATAACTTTAGGCACAAAGTATATTACATATAGAAGATTCCTCCTATATGGAATTGTTTGGCTTTGAATATATAATTGGAAAAGGTTCTATTGTAACTCCCTTATTTAATAACGTCTTATTCCTCATTTAATAGATAATTAACGCATACTAATTTGCCTTCCACTCTAGGCTAACTCACAATACCACAAATATTTTGCACCTCAAATAATATAGGCAAGGGGTGATGTAATTATACAACAAGTTCAACTTACAAAACGTACATCCATCATTTACAATATCACAAACTATACATTTTTTTTATACATCTTCAAATCTCTATTCTCCCTTGTCAAAAGGGCCTTTAGAAGCATCACCTGGAACGGTTAGTAATAATACAAAAAATAAACATGAGAAACAGAGTTTCCCAGTAGCTAGCCATCACTGTAAAAATATATTGAGCCATTCCAGATCCTTAAGCAAGTAAAACATACATTTCAAAAACAATTAATCATTTGTCATATCTTTATCATCTCAATCCGTACCATTGTAGGAAATGTGCATCACACTTAGCAATCCACAACAATCATCAAGCCCATTCAAGGACTTATCACAATATCTAGATGGCCATCACAAACAATCGTACCTAGGCCTCATACAGCATCACGCTGTCTTCCCGGGGTTCCCGAGCCAAAAGGCCTAACACAGTATCACACTGTCTTCCCGAGGTCCCTGGCCATAGGTACCGCACACAGCAATTGCACTATTATCCCCGAGGATCTCGAGCCATAGGCCAAACATAGTATTCTACTGTCTGCTCGGGTTGTGCCACAACAATCCCATACACATTCCATACAATGGCATAAAATATAGAAAATCATGTAAATAGAAAATAGCTTAAGGATAAAGCTAGCTACCTTTTTATAAGCTTCCAATGTGATGTTTCCTTGCCCTCACTTATAACTTCTTTACAATTCCCCTTGCCCTTCCAAGATGTCACTCTTTAGTCTATACAAATACACATCATAGTTCTTATTAGAACATCATCACTTTCCTTAAACCTTATGTATTCTTTACTTCCTCAACTTAAATAAAGGCATACTTAGATGCTCTATATCTTGTTTTCAAGCCTTAAAATGACATATATGAACATTAGAAAAGGATCCAAAGGTAAAGCCATGCAAATCCTAAAGATTCAAAGCCAAAATGTTAACTCAGCAAAGAACACGGGGGTGAACATGGGCCGTGTTCTACCCCGTGTTCAGAACATGGGGTACAACATGGGCCGTGTTCTGCCCCATGTACATTACTGATCAGCCTTCGTAGAAGAACACAGGGTTCAACATGGGCCGTGTTCTACCCCGTGTTCAGAACATGGGGTACAACATGGGCCGTGTTCTACCCCGTGTACATTACTGATCTTCCAAAAACACAATTTTACATGGCTAAACCTCCTTCTCCCCTTGGCTTCTCAAAAGGGAAGTTCCATACACACTTTCATAACTCAAAATTCATCTTCCATAGGCTTCATAACTTATAAGAATCATCCTAATTTTATCATTTTAACCAAATTCCAAACAAATCATGCCAATACTACACATGCACCATTATGCCTCTAAAACCCAAGTGTGTACATCATGGTTTCTTGCTATTTTTACACCAAACCAAAGCCATAAATCAACACAACAACATCTAAAACACCATTAGACATGTTCAAATCATCCTAAACTCCATGATCAACTACCTTTGACCACTCCAACATCAAAATCTCAAGAAACTAAGAAGAGTACATTAAAGAGCTCTTAGAGAAGAACATTTTTACCTCTTGGTACAACTTGAAAATCCTCACTTGGAGCTCCCCAAACTTAATCAAACTTGAGCTTTTCTTCACTCTAGGCACATCAATGGATAGAGCTTGATGAGAGGAGTAACTTTCCCTTCTACCACTAAGCTTAAATCTCACTATTTTTGGGTGAAAAACTCAAAAGAAACTTTCTCTCTCTTTCTCTCTCTCTCCTGCACGTTTTGGAGCTTTCATGGAGGTGCTGCAGCTTTTTGAGAAATGGAGAAGAAAGAAGACTCTTCATGAAGCTTCTAGGGGCATTCTTGCCATTATTTTTCTAACAATGACACTTGTCATGAATCTATTGGTCACACTAATTAAAATCACATATTGCACCCCAAACTCTTAGTTATTTATATTAAATCCCAAATCCTTAATTATTTACACTTTAACCACACCCGATTCTGCACTCTTACAATTTAGTCCATAGGGTTTCTGTCTGTTTAAAATTCCTTATACTGTCAGACTTAGACCACTTCCCCTTTTTGGGTTTTCTAACCTCCTCTGATCATTTATACTGCTTAGGAAAATAAATTCTTTTCCCTACTCCCCTTTTTCCTTCAGAATTTCGATTACCTTTACACTTAATTCCTTTCAACTTAAGATTCACCCACTAAGCTAATTCAAACGTGCTCTTTGTTTCTACAGCCTCAGAAATTAAAGATTCAAATAATAGAATTGAAAATTCGGGATATTACATCTATTCTGGATGATTTGGATTGCATTATTAATGTATATAAATATATAAATATGTATTTTTTAGGTATATATCTAATAATACGTACAAATTAATATGATATAAGGTTTAGTTAATATTCTTTTATGTATGATTATCATTATAATGGCTAGTCATGGATCGAATTTGAATACATGTTGATCAATGTAATGCTGATTATAAAAATAAGATTAACAAATTCATCAATTTTATAGTTGTTCAGAAAAGGAAAGAATTTAGTGATGGCCTCATATTTTGCCCTTGCCTTAATTATTGTAATGTGAAAAAGGTAATGGTTGTGCAAGTGTAAGATTATTTATTTCAACATGGCATTGACAGTAGGTATGTGTAATGGATATGGAATAGTAAAGTTGAAGGCAACATGTTTACTAATCATGAAAATGATAGTTTTGATGATTGTTTAAATGATATGATGCATAATGTTGTAGATAATTTTATTGAGCAACCACAAGTTTTTGATAGTTTTTTGAGTGATGTAGAGAAGCCATTATATCCAAGTTACACTAAATACATGTGTTTATCTATCATGTTGAGATTGTTCAAGGGAAGAGATAAATTAACAGTAATGGGAATGGAGAAGATGTAACCAATAATGTTAAAAACACATTTCTTTTCTTATTAGGACTACCTATGGTTAATCATGAAGGCAATTTGGATGATTTTTGTATGAATCAAAATCATAGAGAAAAGGTATGGATTAATAATTTTTCTAAATAAATTTTATATGCCATAAGTTTAAGGTTCTAGTGTCTTTATTTTTAAAGTTATGCTGACACACATAGTTGCTTAGTTGTAAGTTTATATAATATAAAAAATATTTGGTTAATGCAAGTTCCATTTGAGATATGCACATTAACAATTAATTAAATATGCTCAAATAGAATGATTTCCATGACATATTAAAAGTAATTTTTTTATCATTATTTAAAATTTCATTTGCTTACTAAGAAGAAAAATATTTACTATATTATTTCCTTTTATTTCATACATATACTTAATTTTATAGAATAGGCATTGTTTTATAATTTATGGTTAGTTTTATAATATTCTAAATTTATTCAATTAATATTAGATTTTAACACTATTTTTATTTTTCAACTTTATCTTTAGCTCTAGATGCCAAATTAGGATGATCTATAACTATTGGAAAGCTTAAAAATAGATCTATAACTTTAGTATTTTGGTGAAAACCCAATTTGGACATTTTCAAGCTCTTATTTGGCCGAGAAGCAAAAGTCCTATCTCTATCCTAGCTAAACCAGCCTCTGTTTTTAGGTCATATTAGAGCTATAGAGGTCTAATTAACTTGAAATTAGTGACTAAATCTCCATAAGACCCATGCTTACAACTTTGATGTTTATGGATTACCCAAATTACCTTATTTTAGTGATCTTAAACTAGTTGAAAGCTAAACTTGTGAGAATTCACTACTATAACTATTAAAGTTAATTGCCTTGTTAAAAATAGGTTTGGGCTTTTAAAAAGTAAGAAAGTCCTATTATTGTAATCCTTAGAGACATACAATCTAAGTCTAATAGAGTTTTAGATTAGTTAGGTTAAATAAAAGGAGAGAACTTATTAGACTTTAGAGACTTCAGACATTTAACAACACAACTTTTCTCTTTTTCTTCTTGTTTCTTTTTTGTTCTTCATTAATGGAAGCTTAAATTTGTGGTTGATTCGAGGAGTTTGAGGCTCTCCTTTTTGGGATTATGAGATCATGAATTGTAATTTTGACTTTATTTAATTAATTTTCCTTTTTCCCTAATTACTTATGCTATTTTCTTGAAATTACTTGTGTTAGATGTTGATTTGGTATAATTGATGTTCATCCTTGTGATTTTTTATATCTTGCTATTTTGATGTTGAATTATGATTAGTAAATCATAGTTTTACACATAAAGGTAGAGGGTTAAGTGATTAATTTAGAAGTTTTTAATTTAATTTCCTAATTCAACTAAATTCTATCATTAAATCAATTTGGATCTAGTTTAAAGATTATAACTGTTATTTAATTCAACTAATCTTAATTGATTAAATCCTAGATGGTAATATAGCATAGAATTCATGAATTATTGCAAGGGTTTTAGGTAATTCAAGGTTAAATAATTAATTAGAAAAGTTAAATCCTATCTATGATTAATCCAAACTAGAGCTTTCAATTCCTTGAATTGGTTATTTTATTACATTGGTTTTCCTTCTTTCTATTTGTCTACATTTTTATTTTGTTTAATACGTTAAGTTCAATTTAAAATCACAAACGCCTTTAATTTTATTCTGAATAATTCTACATATAGCATGCAACATTTTATATTCATACAACATATTGCATCCATTCTGTTTATATTTATTGCATTCTATTTCATATTTATTTTTGCATTTTGTGTGTGTATTCTATTTTTAATTTTTTTGGTGAATTGTAGTAAAAGATAACATCAAAGGATCCCTTGGGGAACGACCTAGTTGTGCCACTATATTACATTATTTTGTAGTGAACTAGTTTTTAATCTAATTTTGATGCAAAGTGACATGCATGATCAAAATTTTGGTGTCATTATTAGGGATTTTGTTGAATTTATCTTTTCTTACACATTATTAGCAATATATTACAAATTGTTCAAGCATTCTAGTTAGTAGTTCCATTTGTTATTGCCTTGCATTTTGCAATAGTTACAATTTTTTGCATATACTTGGATTCTTTTGTGTTCTTTGATTTCTGAGTGTTCCTCCACTTCAATTCATCATATTTTACTTCATCCAACATCGAAAAAAAAGGTTTTTGGCCCAAGAAAATAGGTTTTAGAAAGTTTTACACTTTAACCCATTTGGAATCGTACTAGGTCTCACTAACTTTAATTGAGCTGAAATTTTTCTATATGCTAGTTTTGATTTTTATCATCAAAAGTTACAAGCTTTTGCTTGTAAAAATGCCTTATTTTTTAGTTAAATTCCATTATTTTGACAACTTTTTTTAATTTTTTAAGATTTTTATTTCATTTTTTGGTTCTACATGGTTATAGCAAACTTTGTATGGTGGAATAATTTTAAAAAATGTTTAAATAGGTTAATTAGATATATTTAAGTTAATTTTTCATAGTGTATTCCTATTTAAGTGTCTTTATATTCTTATAGCCCTTTTAGTGTAATGCTCTGTAGTAACATGACAAGAAAAACTACTATTGAATTGCCTGATTTTGATTTTAAAATTGATAGGACTTTTCATTCCCTTTATAGGAATAAGAATATAAGTAGGTCTAGTTTTCCCACTCCCCATTCTAACCTCTTAGACAACTTAGAAACCATGGCTAATAATAAAAGAACTTTAAAGGAATTGGCGATCCTGATGTTACATATGAACCATTAGGCATCCATATCCTGAGTTAGATATTGACTTTCAGCTTAAGTTTGGTCTAATACATTTGCTTCCAAAGTTTCATGGTCTTATAGGTGAGGATCCTCATAAGCATTTAAAAGAATTCCATGTGGTTTGTTCTACCATGAAGCCTTAAGGAATTTTTAGCAATCATATCAAGCTGAGGGCATTTCCTTTTTTACTAGCTAATGTTACTAAAGATTGGCTTTACTACCTATAACCTGGATCAATTACTTCCTAGAATAACATGAAGTAGCTCTTCCTTAAAATATTTTTGTTTACTTCCATAGTTGCTGCAATAAGAAAAATGATTTGTGGCATTAGGTAGCTGAATGGAGAGACACTATATGAACATTAGGAAAAGTTTAAGAAGCTATGTGCTAGTTGTGCACACCATTAGATTAGTGAGCAATTTCTTATAAAGACAACCTTCCAATAGATAGGAGCATGATAGATGCAGCAAGTGGTGGTGCATTGGTGGATAAGAGCCCTTTAATAGTTAGAGATTTAATAGCAAATATGGCAACAAATTTATAACAATTTGGAACTAGAGATACAATTGCAACAAGAGGTGTGAATGAGCTTAATTTCTCTCATTCCAACTAGGAAAGACTGGAGAACAAAATAGATAAGTTAATGCCACTAGTTAGGCAATTAACAATTGGAAGTAACAATTTCAAGCTCCTCCCCCTGGCAAAGTTTGTGGCATCTACTCTTGCCTAACCTATCCAATTGATTGCTATTCCATATTACAAGATGATGAGTGCCCTTCTCCTCTAGCATATGTAGTAGCCATTTATCTTGCTAAGTCTCAATTCCAACAACAAAATTAGTATCAATACCAATAGCAATAACCAACCTAGTACCACTAATAATGAGCTCCTTATTCTAGCTAGAAAGACAACCAGAATTCTAGATATAACAATAATCTTGATTAATTTTAGCATTCTCTTCTTGTTTCTAGTAAAATGCAACCTAATCCTATTTAACAACTAGAAATGAATTTATCATTCTATCAGCCATTATGAATTTGCAAACTCAAATTGGTTAGTTGACTTCTACACTAAGTGAGCTTAGAGCATAAGAATCAAATCAATAATTTTGCAACAATATAAGAAATAAGGAAGTGGTGAATGTCATTATGTTAAGAAGTGGCAAAGAAATTGACATGCCTTCATTCTCATAACCAGAGACAACCACACCAAAAAGCCATACACCATTAGCTAACAAATAACTAAAAGGCAACCAACCAAAAACACGTATTTACTAAGAATAGAAAAACTAAAAACAACTAGCAAGTAATAAACTAAAAGATAGCAAATAGAATAAACTAGAAAAGGAGATTAAATATAGTAACAATGTGGTAAATTCTTTCCTTATAGCCTTACCTTCCATTAATTTTCCTTGTCCACTCTCTTTTCCAAGAAGAAGAATTTTTCACTAAAAGAAAATGGAGGAAGAAAACTAGATTTTAGATTCCTTTAGCAAAGTAATTGATAAAACAAATTCCAAGGTATGTTAATTTCTTGAAAAATTTTTTGCATTAATAAAAGAAAACTAAGAGATAATAAGTTAATGTGAGGGCAAATGTGTCTACAATTATCCAAAGAAAATTACTAACAAAATGCAAAGATCCAAGCTCATTTACCATTCTATGTATCATAGGCAAAATTAGAATTAAGCATGCTATGTTAAACTTAGAGCATCCATTAATGTCATGCCTTTTTCTATTTTTAATGCTTTGAATTTAGGAGCTTTGAAAGAAACAAGGGTGGTAATTTAACTAGTAAATAGATCTAGTATTTATCCCTTAGGAGTTGTTGAAGATATTCTAGTGCAGGTTGATAGCCTTATTTTTTTAGTAGATTTTTACATTTTGAAAATGCAAAATAAGGATTCCAACATTCTTCCACTAATCATTCTTGACTGGCTTTTTCTGAAGGTAGTAAAGACTGTAATTAATGTTTGAGATAGAACATTAACTATGGAATTTGATAATGTCATAGCTAAGCTTGGCATTTTTTAGGCCATGCAAAATAATTCTATATCCTTTCTTTAAACTTTGAAGCCCTTATTACATGATATTCCTTCTCCTAATCCTTCTGATGTTGTTATTCTTGATCTTGAATTTTTTAGTTTTCATTATGTTATTGCTATTTTTGCTATTTCTATTACTATTTTTTCTATTTCTAATTCTGATATTTCTATTTATAATTTTATTGGTTCTGCATGTGTTGATTTTGAATTACATGTTAATACTATCCAAGAGGGCATACTCATTGAATTCCTTGAAATTTTTGAATTTATGCATTGTACTAATAGCCATAAATGTGCTTGTAGAGATAGTGCCATTCCTTGTAATATTTGTGTTGAAATTTCTACCTTCATAAGTGATGAAAATAGCAACATTGTTCTAAAAATTACAAAAAAAAATAAAGATATTGACATTCTAACTTTAGAGGATAACTCTTTCATGGATGAATTAAAAGTTAACAATATGGAAGCAATAGAGGTAGCCAATTCTTATGTAAATCCTAGTTAAAGTAATAAAAGCCATGGTCTAGCCAAAGATGTTAAAGAAAGGTGCTTCTCGGGAGGTAACCTAAGCCATTTTATATTTGATTTCTCTTACCCTTCTCTTTTATTTACATATCTTTTTTCTTTCTTGATGACATTAATATGCTTTACAATGAGAATAATTTAAAATTTAAGTGTAGAGGTAGCCAATAACTCTTTCATGGATGAATTAAAAGTTAACAATATGGAAGCAATAGAGGTAGCCAATTCTTATGTAAATCCTAGTTAAAGTAATAAAAGCCATGGTCTAGCCAAAGATGTTAAAGAAAGGTGCTTCTCGGGAGGTAACCTAAGCCATTTTATATTTGATTTCTCTTACCCTTCTCTTTTATTTACATATCTTTTTTCTTTCTTGATGACATTAATATGCTTTACAATGAGAATAATTTAAAATTTAAGTGTAGAGGTAGCCAATAACTCTTTCATGGATGAATTAAAAGTTAACAATATGGAAGCAATAGAGGTAGCCAATTCTTATGTAAATCCTAGTTAAAGTAATAAAAGCCATGGTCTAGCCAAAGATGTTAAAGAAAGGTGCTTCTTGGGAGGTAACCTAAGCCATTTTATATTTGATTTCTCTTACCCTTCTCTTTTATTTACATATCTTTTTTCTTTCTTGATGACATTAATATGCTTTACAATGAGAATAATTTAAAATTTAAGTGTAGAGGGAGACTTTTAGAATTTATTTTGAGTTTTATATTTTCATGCTTCTAGGAGTCTCTAAAAAAATTAAAAAAATTTAAAAAAAGAAAAAAAATTCACTTGTTTTTTCAATCCTCTTAGAGTTATTTTAGTTATTATCCATCGAGGGAGATTTTGCATTTTCATAAAGTAGGATTCAATTGATGTTAGATAGGATTCATAACATGATTGAATGAATGATTTTATTTCTTGAAATTGATTGATGTAGTGATAGATTTTGAATTAGTAGATTCAACTTAATAACATAACTTACCTTGTGAGATTTTGATCCTTATATTAAAAATTCATACTATTCTCTTTCTTTCTTGTATGATATTCTTTCATGATTTGTTTCTTTATAATTTACTTTGATTCTTTTTTGAGATTATATTTTACAAATGCATGTACAAAGATGATAAAGGCATTTTTTCTTTGTGTAAGCTAGAGCCATTTAACTAACCTTAAGTTTTTATCTTTGTTAAATCCCTTTGAGCTTTTATTGCCTTTTCTTTATTAATTAATCCATAAGCATATTTTTCAATAAAAAATAAATATTTTTGCCTAACCTTAAGGATTAGTAGAGCATTGGAATTTCTATGAGATAGGCTTTTAAATAAGTGTGGAGGTGTATAAGTTTATGTGTTGTAAAAAGTCATTAAAGGTTAGTTGAAACAGAAAAAAATAGAAAAAATGAAAATAAAAAAATCAAAGCCAAAAAAATTGAAAAAAAAAAGAGAAAGAAAGAAAAGTGACAAAAAAAGAGGAATAAGGCAAAAAATAAATTTAAAAAGAAAGAAAGAAAGGAAAAGAACAAATAAAAAAGTTGATTAGTATTTGAATTTGAATTTGAATTGTTGTATTGAGTTGTAATTATTTATGATTTGCCCATATGTTTTTTATTTAAGTGCTCTATTAATTTCTTTAGTTTCTAACCTCTCATATCCTTATTTTTCCTTTCCTTTTCCCCTAGCCCTATTATAACCTAGAATAAAGTCCTTTTGATTTGTGTTATGCATGTGATTTGAATAGTGGAGATTAGATGATTAGTAAGCTTATGGTAGAATAATTTTATGGAAAAAACTTGAGTGAAACACTTACCTAAAATACTTGAGAGTTGGAGAGTGACTCTTGTGAGAATTTACCATGTTAATCTGCTCTTCTTTAATGAAGTTACTATGTGGGTTAGTTTCAAGTTTATTAAAATTTTTCTTTATGATGTGTTATGTTTCATGCTAGCTTTTCTCTTACTTAGGAATTTGTGAATTTGAAGTTTTTTGAAAGTAAAGTTTTTTATTATTAGTTTTGAATAAAGTTATGTCTTGCCCAAGGATGTGCAAGGGAAAAATGTGGGAGAATTTGATGAGAAAAATATTTATTATATTATTTCCTCCTATTTATGTCTCTTAGTGAGTTACACATGCTTAATTTTATAGAATAGACATTGTTTTATAATTTATGGTTAGTTTTACAACATTTAAAATTTATTTGGTTAATGCTCAATTTTGACACTATATCTATTTTTCAGGTATATCTTAGGCTTTGGATGTTGGATTGGGATGATTTATACACCATTGGAAAGATTAAAGAAAGATATACAACTTTGATGTTTTAGTTAAAACTAGTTCAAACTCCTTTAAGCCCTCATTTGAATGAGAAGTTAAAACCTTATCTTTGTCCTAACTATACCAGCCTTAGTTTTTAGGCCATATTTGAAGTTATATAGGTCTAATTAACCTAAAACTAGTTCCTAAATCTCCGTAAACCTAGGCCTACAACTTTGATGTTTATAGATCACCTAAATGACCTTGTTTTAGTGGTTTTAAATTGGTTGGAAGTCATACCTACGATAATTGACTACTATAACTATTAGAATTAATTATCTTGTTAAAAATAGGTTTGGGCTTCTATAAATTAAGAAAGCCCCATTATTGTAATCTTAAGAGACTTACAATCTAAGTCCAATAGGGCTTTAAATTAATTATGTTAAATAAAGGAAGATAACTCATTAGATTTTAGACATTCAACAGTATAACTTTTCTTTTCTTCTTCTTCTTTTTTTGTTCTTCATCAATGAAAGAATCCATAGTTGATTCAAGGAGTTTGAAGTTCTTCTCATTAGGATTATGAGATTATGAATTGTATTGTTGACTTTCTTTAATTAATTTTCTTTTTTTCCTAATTACTTATGCTAATTTCTTGAAATTACTTGTGTTAGATGTTAATTTGGTATAATTAGTGTTCATTCTTATGATTTTTTATATCTTGCTATTTTGATGTTGAATTATGATTGATAAATCATGGTTTTACAACACGGGCAAAGGGTTGAGGAATTAATTTAGAGGTTTCTAATTTAATTTCTCAATTCAACTAAATTTTATCATTAAATCAATTTTGATCTAGTTTAAGGATTATGACAGTTGCTTAATTCGGCTAATCTTAATTTATGAAATCTTAGATGGTAATCTAGCATAGGATTCATGAATTATTGTAAAGGTTCTGGATAATTCAAGGTTGAAAAATTAATTAGAAAAGTTAGATCCTAATTGATTTATGATTAATCCAAACTAGACCTTTCAATTCCTTGAATTAGCTATTTTATTGCATTAGCTTTCCTTCTTTCTATATGATTTATGTTTTTATTTTGTTTAATGTGTTAAGTTCAATTTAAAATCACAAACCCCAATGTTTTGATTTGCATAATACTACGTATAGCATACAATATTTTGCATTTATATAGCATATTCTATCAACATATTGCATCCATTCTATTTACATATATTCCATTTTGTTTCATATCTATTTTTACATTTTGTCTGTGCATTCTATTTTTGAATTTTGTTCATAAATTGTAGTAAAAGGTAATATCAAGGGATCAATAAAGGGTACAACTTGGTATGCCATTATGCTACATTATTTTGTATCAAACTAATTTTAAATATAATTTTAATGTATAACGACATGCATGATCACTTACTTTGTTCCCTTGCAATTTGGAGGAATTTTATGTACATCAAGATCATGGAGGAAGAATATAAATTGATGATTCTTTCAAATAAATTTCTATACTATAAATTCACAATATTAATGTCCTTATTTTTGAAGTTATGCTTACTTGATTGTTAGTTTATATAGTATAAAAATGTTTAGTTAATGTTAGTTCCATTTAAGAGATGGACATCAACATTACATTAAACATACTTCAATAAAATGATATATGCAACAAATTAGAAGGTAATTTTTTTAACTAAGATAAACCTTTTCTTTATAATTATTGTAACACTTAAATTTTTATTTACTTACTTTGTTCTATTACTATTGAAAATACTTTAGACATATACCATTTAGCATTGTAAATCATTAGGTATTCTTTAAACTTATATCCAAGTTATATGGAATTAATGTAAAGGAAAATTTAGCTTCTATCTATTATGAATTGTATATTCTGAATATGGGTTTGTGTATTCTAATTATAAAAATGTACATTGCTTTCAATTCCACTTGGGGTATGTATGTATTATGAAGTTAGAGTATTATGGTTTGAGGGTTTTGAATATATTTCAAGTTAGGAGTAGTAGGATGTGTGTTAAGATGCTATATAAAATAGAGAATGTGTTGGGAATGGGCTTTTCATTTTGTGGTTGGGGGGAAGGTAATACAATGTCATTATGTAAATTATTGATCAATGTATAATATATTCCATGTTGATTAATAAAATAAGTTGACAATAAATTTTAATTTTCAACAATGGTTATGAACCTAAAAATCAATGTGTGTAATTGTGATCGATTACAAAGTTATATGACCTACAAGAAATGGTGACCATTTATTTTTTATAAGAATTGATGTAATATTTATTTTCCATGATGATTTTGTAATTAAAGTTCTAAAATATTTACAATAACACTTGATAAAATGACGGTTCAAAACTAATATATAATTTGTTAAATTGCCAACATAAATAAAAAATTCTACAAAGTGAACCCTTTTATATTATGATAATGTTGGATAGACTAAGCATAGTTAACTATATATTTAGCCGATTATCCTTAAGAATAATTTTAGGGACCATAGCTGATTATATAGTTGAATATTAGGGTCTAGAGGCATTTCTAGATGCCTATAGTTGAAATGGACTATAGGGGTACAACAAGTAATTTTAGATATCTATAGTTGACTACCAATATCCTAGAAACAATTCTTAGTCTTATAGTTGATTATATAGTCAATTACATTTAGCAAAATTGCAGGATTCTGGGTTTAATCAACTATTACCTAGGACTTTGAATATCTTTCAAAAAAAATTTCTATTTATTCAAGAAATTAAATGCCTAAAAACATTTAGTACTTAAAAATATCTCATACAATCATAAATGTAGCTTCACATCACTTAATTTAAAATATTTTCATTCAATGAATTTCATGAATTAACACATCATTCAAGTAATCATATTCAAAATCAATAACCACCCACATATGAGACTTCAAACTATATCATCTTGAAATCAATTAATTAAGGCTAGGATATTTACTTACCTAGTATGGAAAAGAATGCTAAAAGATGGATTAAATACCCTTTAACCCTAATCATACCTAAAACTAAGGATTTACTGAGTTAAGGTTTTAATTCCCTTATAGAATCCAAAATAACTCTAATCCTTATCAATCCAATAGGAAATGAAAAAAATAACTTAACAAGGATGATATTCTTATCTTGATCAGATGAAGGATTTTAAAAAAATTGCACCTTTCTAGTTAAATTTAGAGAAAAGACAAGGAGAAAGTAAAAAGGAAGAATGAAGGTGTGGTGTTTTTAGTAAATTAAGAGAAATGAGAGGGGAAAGGTGCTAGAAATCGCACATCATACATGCACAGCGGAATAAAATTTTGCACGATTTCCACCAAGGATCTATGCGAATTTAGAACGCCATAGATTAGGGATTAGGGTTTATACCTTTCGGCCAAAAATCTTCTGTCCGCTACACAGCAAATCCGATCTGCTTCCAAATCACGAACCGGAATAGAAACTAGAAAATCAGATCACCAGTACAACGTTTATGTGGCTGCACCTCTGTGGTATCCATACGAACTTGTGAATCATCGATGAATGTCTGCTACACACACCGGTTGGAATTGATCTCCTTACACCTCGTAGTGCTAGCTACGCCTCTTCAGGGGTTTTAGTCAATGAGAGGTGCTAGGGTTTTCTATGCCTTTTTGGGGTGCGTGAATAATGAATAGCAATCCTATTATTACCCAATAAGCTTATTTAAATAGGTGCATAGAAAAACCTAACCTATTTGGGCTTTATTCCATGTATAATTATAGGCTTACTATTGGGCCTTATAATTATAACATTAATTTCCAAATATTAAGCCCAAACAATTTGGTCCATTAATTCCAAATTCACTAAGCTCTAAGTGTGCGACCCTACAGGCTTTCATTACGTTGGCAATGATCATTAATCATATTAATGATCATAAACAATGATTGGTGTCTAGCAACATATCATTGTTACCCAAGTAATGAGAAAGTCGGTGATTTGACTAAACCTTTACACGTGATCATCACTTATGTCCTTTTGTCCTATACATCTAGATTGAGCACGAGACATGGACCGTGTCATTCCCGTATAGCCCAATCTTGAGGTCTCTTGATTCCTAAGTAAGCTGACTGAAACAAATGTAATCAACATCTCATGTCAATTCATCTGAGCATGGCCATGCATTTTCTCAACTTTACTTAATCAAGGGGCCTATAGATGTTACTCCTGTTATATAGGAGGGACAAATCTCATCTTGATCACACAAACCCTTCCGCATGATATGTGACATATCCAATATCTACCCTTGCATTCACTGAACCATTAGTAACATAGAATAGTATCAAAATATGAAACTCACATGTAGGGAACCTTGGTGATCTCATGTCAAAGGACCATATTAATAATGATCACTAAGAACCACTTATGACACTCATATAACGATCCATGTAGTGTTCTTAATATGGGTCGGTCCAGTATACAAGTTCTCTAACTTGTACTCATGTGTACACTTAATATCCCATATAAGTCTTCACACATGCTAGTCTTAACATATCAAAGCAACTTAATTTACAATGATATATGACTAGGGACATTTAAGAATACAATTATTCTAAGGTTATTATTATAATTGAATATATTACGCAGATAATATATATAAATATAATAATTGAAATTGCCATTAAAATAACATGATTCAAAATTACAATCACCAATATGATTTGTTTTAGGGCATATACACTAACAAAAGGATGATGAATGCCATAAAATGAGCAATAGTAACAAGGACCATTTTTGGAAATATTGCTTAAATTTCCTTTATACTCACATGCTTATTTATAATGACTTAAAACCTTAAACCATATCATTTTACTTTTTTTCCTCATCCATTTCTCATAATCTATTTTTTTAACTTTCCAAAATTTAAGTTTTAATTTATTTAATAACTCATTCATAATTGTTCATAAAAAATTTTCATCCTCACATACAAATTCTAATTTAAATAAGAGCATGCCAACTATTTCAAGTATTCTTATCAGAAAATAAAATTCTACATTATTATATTTTAAAAAGGGCATAACAACACTTCTCCTTTCAAAAGAATTCATCCTTGATTTTTGGAAATGTTTGTTATCCTAGTGGTATTACAAAATTTAATGAATTTAAACTTATCACTCACCAAATATATAAGGGTATATTTATCTCATATTTGATTTTAATTCCCATATAGCCTTTCCTGTCTTGTGGAGTTCTTATTAAACTTTCACAGATGGAACTTCCTTGGATTTTAACTTTTAAATTAGTCTAAGATTTCAATTGGTTATTCATCATATGTTAACCCAGGATCTAACTGTAATGGTTTATCTTAAATCACATAAGAATCATCTAGTGGATACTTCTAAATAATTGACACATTGAATACAAAATGAATGACTTGTAAACTATCTAATAACTTTAAATGATAAGTTATAGCTCTAACATGCTTGATAATTAAGATTGTCCAGTGAAGTGAGGTGTTAGTTTATCTTTCATCCCAAATTATATCGCATCCTTTATAGGTGAAACCTTTAGGAATACCAAGTCTCTTACTTAAAACTTTAGTAATCTCTTTCTCTTATTTGTATAGGACTTTTACTTGTCTTAAGCTATTATCAACCAATCTCATATGATTTGAACTTTCTTTAAAGCATTAATCACCAAATCTAGTCCCAAGTATTTTTTATTTGCTAGTTTAAACCATCGTATTGGAGAATGACATTTTGAACCATATAGTGCTTCATATGGCACCATTTAAATGTTGGATTGATAATTGTTATTATATGTAAATTTAATTAATGGCAAATACATTTCCTAGATTTCGTTAAATTCAAATATGCATACTCTAAACGTGTCCTCTAGGATTTGTATGCTTTATTTCAATTGTCCATCATTTGTGGGTGACAAGTTATGCTAAAATGTAAGTGAGTTTCCAATGCTTACTAGAAAGATTACTTGAAATGAGAGGTGAACTGGGTGCCATGGTTTAACATAATTGTGATTGAAGCTCTATGCAGAGGTATAATTTTGTTAAAATACAATTGCATATGCTGAGATTCTACAAAGATGGGTTTGACAGGTAGGAAATGTTTTGATTTCATTAGCCTATCAATAATGATGTGTACATAATTATGTCCCTTTTAGGTTCTAAGCAAGCTAGCTAGGAAATCCATTGTAATGTTTTCCTATTTTTATTCCAATATTGGAAGTGGTTAATGCATTATAGCCAAGCATTGATGTCTTGCTTTTATCTATTAGCAAGTCAAACATTTTGTCACATAGTCTAATACATTTTTTTCTTCTTTTCCCTCCAAAAGACATCTTTTAAGTCATGGTACTTTTTTGCTGCTCTAGGTTGCATGGTATAGGATGAGTTGTGAGCTTGGTGCATCAATTCATTTCTTTTGCTCAAAGAAACCCAAACCTTTCTTATCAGTGCACTATTCCTTTCCTATCAATGGTTAAATTAAACTTTAATCCTTTAATTGCCTTTTTCATCAAAGTTACATAAGTCAAATCATTTTTCATCATCTTTAATCCTTTCCATGAGAACCAATTGAATTGCTATGTGAGCTAGTACTATAGTTTAATTTGATGAAGGGGGTCTACATTGTTGTGTTTATAATTTTCCTATTAAAAGCATCCTCTACTACATTAGCTTTGCTAGAATGATATATAATTAAGCAATTGTAATATTTGACAAGCTTCATCCATCCCTCTAGCTCAAGTGAAAATCTTTTTACTTGAAGATGTCAATTAAGCTTTTATGATCTAAATAAATTTTAGAGGTTTCCTTATAAGGATATTGTCTATAGATTTTCATAGCAAAGATCACCAATACCATTTCTAGATCATAATGGGATACTTTTACTCATGTTTCTTTAGTTATCGAGAAGCATAGGCAATTACCTTGTCATATTGCATAAAAGAACACCCGAACCTAATTTTAGATGCATTATAGTACATTAAATATCCTCCAACGGCTGAAAGTAATGCTAATATTAGTGCAAATGTTAAATATGTCTTCAACTTTTGAAAGATATTCTTACATGTATTTGACCACTGAAATTTAACTCCCTTCTATCTTAGTCTAGTTAATGGAGTGAAATTTTTTAAAAGTCTTTAATGAGCTTTTAATAGCATCTTGCCAACTTTTAGAAACTATAAATTTCAATAACTGATGAAGGCTTGGGCCAATTCTCCACAACTTCAACTTTTAAGGGATCTATATGGACTCTTTCTTGGAATACCACATGCCTTAAGTATTTGACCTTAGTTATCTAGAATTTACACTTGAATAATCTTGAATATAACTGATGTTTCTACAAGGTTTGTAAATTTTCTTAGAGATGATAGACAATTCCTTCTCATTTCTCGAGTATACTATAATATCCTCTATAAAGATGATGAAAAATTTATCTAGATATAGCTTGAACACCTAACTCATCAAATCCATGAAAATAGGTAGAGCATTAGTTAATCCAAAAAAATAATTATAAACTCAAAATGGGCATATTAAGTCTTAAAAACGATTTTAGGAATGTCCTTGTTGCAAATCTTTAGCTGATGATACCCTATGTGCAAGTTTATCTTGGAAAAATATTTAGTTCTTAAAAGTTAATTGAAAATATCATCAATGTGGAGGAAGGGATACTTATTATTGATTATGACTTTATTAAGCTAACAATAGTTTGTACATAACTACATTGTGTCATCTTTCTTTTTCATAAATAACATTAGAGCTCACCAAGGTGAAGAGTTCAGACGAATAAAGCCTTTATCTATTAAATCTTGCAACTGCTTTTTTAATTCTTGTAACTCTACCAGGGTCTTTTTGTATAAAGGTGTAAAATAAGTTTTATGCTAGGTGATAAATCAATAACGAACTCTATCTCATGTTTGAGTGTTAATCTAGGTAACTCCTTCAAAAACACATGAGAAAACTTTCTCACCACAAGAACATTATTAATGTTGTAAATTTATTGATTTAAATCTTGAGTTAAAGCTAAATAAGAGTTGGTTCAATTTCTAATAAGCTTCTGAGCTTTGATGCTTGAAATAATGCCAATAGTATTCACTAGTCTATCTCCTTAAAACTTAATAGGTGGAGAGCCTATTATAGAAAATGTAATAACTTTGTTAAAAAAATTCACACACACGTGAAATTTAGACAACCAATATATCTTTAAAATTATATCATAATCACTTATATCAGGTAAAATTAGGGTTATATGCATTACATGCTTATGAATCTTTAAGGACAAGCTTTTGATGTATATGTAGCTATAAGAGATTTTTCTACCGATATTATTATAATTAAAGGTCCATCCATCAATTTAGTACATTTATCTAAGATAACAACGAATCTTTTCGATATAAATGAATGGGAATCTCTAAGGTCAAATAAAAATTTAACAAGAAAAATTTCAATTTTAATGATACTTATTATGTTAACATTAGAGGCTAGGGCTTCTTGATGGGTTAAAGCATAAAACTTAAGTTTGAGTTCTACTTACCTTTCTTTCTTGGATAGTTATATTAGCACTTTAAGGGGGTATCGACAAATTTCTTAAAGGATGAATGGGTAGAGGATTTAGAATATTTCATTGGGACATGGAATAACTTGCTCCTTGACTTGTAATGTTCTTAGGACAACTCTTTACTTTATGCTTTATTTTTTCACATTTCAAACACTCTATCCTAAAATAGTTACAAAGACTATTATGGTAAGAATAACATTAAGCGCACTAAAGGCTCCCATAACTTCTACTACCTTGTGCTAAAGGTAGATTTTGTTGCCGATTTAAAGAAAGGTTAGAATAACTCCTTTGCCTTTTAGAGCTCTACTCCATGAAAAATACATTACATGTGTTATGATATGATGTTGGTCTAATAATGGAACCACCTTTACCATGCTTACATATGGCTTAAGGGGGCATTCATGAAAAAGATTATGCTTGGTATGGGCCTTTAAATCAACTTCTTTTTTTTTCTTTTTTCTTCTATTTATCCTTCTCTTGTCTTCTTAGATATCAACTCAAGCTTTAGTGCTTAGTCCATAACTTCCACATAAGTGGTGTTTCTATTAATATGAATTTTTTTGTAGTAATAATCTCATAGGCCTTGCACAAATCTATCTACTTTGGCTTTTTAGTGTAGGAATTAGATTAGGAGCATATCTCAACAACTAAATGAATCAAGCATCATATTTACTAACTAATAGGACTTTTTACCTAAGATACTTGAACTCTTAAACTTTACTTTGGTGTAAGCTTAGAGGTAGGAAGTGGTTAATAAAAATCTCTAAAAAAGTTGCTAAGTTAAAAGCCCAAAGTGTGGATCCCGATTCACTACAATATTAGGAAACCACTAATATGCCATATCATCTAATTGGTAGCCCACCAACTCAATCAACAATAAAGTGAATTTTTGCAATATATTACCAAGCTGTTTAATTTAGTCCAAAAATTAATAGGTTTAGTTTAAGAAACTTTTGCATAATTTTGAATTTATTTTTCCATTCCTCTCATAGAAGGGGTATACTTCCTTTCTCATTCTCTTTTGCAATCATGATCTTTATCAAGATCACCCTGATTCCTTTCATAATCCCATTGATATCTACCATGTTTAGGCCTATATATTGGTTAAAAGCTCTTTCTACTCATTTTAAAACATGTTACAATATATTTATAGCATAAGAAGGAAGTTGCTAGTCACTCCCTTCTCTATCAACATTTCTACAACTTTATGGTTGTGAGACCATAGAAGAATCCTCATTCATATTAACTATCTTCCTATTTCACAAGAATCACATAATATTTAACACTTCCATCAAACAATTTATCATACACAAGCTTTACCACCAATATTAATAACATATAAGGTCCATTGAAATGGTATTGACAATATGTCATCCTAAGTGTATACATACTACTAATATAGTTTCATTCAATAGCTATCATGGTAAGACATAAATATAACCTAAAGGCTTTATCTTATTGGAAACCTAAACCATGCTTTAGTGCTAACTTTTTCATAACCCTAACCTAATTGTGACTAATATGGAACTAACTATTTGGTTTCTACAGCTTAATCTCCTCGTTATTTAACTAAAATATACAGTAAGAAAGAAAGATAACACTTAAGAAGAAGAAGCATTTCATTCATCAACAAGCAGAGTTTACAAAATTTTAAGAAAGTTAGGTTTGCTTATAATCCTTTTAAATTGAGGATAAGTTATTTTAACTTACTCAGAAGGATTTAGTTCATGAATCCTTTACCTATTGCCTATATAGAATAAAGCCTTAAAAAATAATTCTATCTAACCAATGTATGGTGCTACAAAACAAAAAACATTATGAAGAAGCTTCCATGAATCTAGTTTTACGAAGTTAGTAATAAAGGCTCAACTTATGTGTATGTAGTAATAAAATGTAGGGGAGTGAATTTTGGACTCGATAAGTAAATACTTTAGAGTAAACAAAAATAATAATGTACTAATCTTATTGATCAAACTATCTTCTTCTAAAATCTAACACTTAAAACATCTATGTTCATCAATTTAAATTCAAGTGGTAACAAGATGGTCAGTCATAGCCATATTATTACAATTATATCACATTAGGGTAGTTAATGGAATTTTAGTTTCACTTCATAACACAATACAAAACAATTAATGATAAAAGCAAATAAACCTCCTTGTGATTCCCAATTAACCATATACCATCCACAAGCCTATTCTAACCTTCCTAGGTCAACGCTAAGGTTTAAATGATTAATATTTTAACTAAATATTTCCTTTTTAGGAGATTAATATCTTGGGAAGATATTTTCTTTTAAAATGTTAATAGATATCAATTAGATATTATTATCTAACTACTTTAATTTATCTCACAAATAAAGTCACTTTTGATTTTCAACCAAAATTAATTTAAGAAGAGACATAACTGAGATTTGATTATTGACTAGGCTAAATACTACTTAGTTAATAGTCATCCCATATTTAGCATCCCTTAAGTATAGCTTAATTGTGTTATGTTAATGCTTAATAAAGCCTAGGGTCTAGGAGTCTTACTCTAACTAAAAGTTCCTAATTATATTATAACCTTAAATTTGACATGCTCTTTGTATGTGACCCTATATGTTCTCACTATATTAGTAATGATCCTAAAATCCTATTGTCATATCATACCACCCAAGTGGTGAGAATGTCAATGACTCAACATAACCATTTTTGTGATCAATATTCAATGTAGTCTAATACTTTTTGTACTGGATATTTAGATTGGACTTGATGCATTACCTTTTTCATAATTCAATCTATGTATTTATTGATTCTTGATTAGACTAATTGAAATAAATGAATTAATATTATATATTGAACCATTTGAGTATAATCATATATTTTATAGTCTTATACAATTAAAGGATTCATGAATATTACTCCTCCTACATAAGAGGGATATAATCTTATCTAGATCACTCGTATCCTTTCATATGATTTGTGATATACCCAATTATCACCCTTTAGGTCAATCTTATTATATACAACATTAGATGGTATCGAAGTATATGAATCCTTATATAAGGAATCGTAGTGATTTCAAGTTAAATAACCACTTACATTATTGTTATTATAAGAATTGCTTATAAAGCTCATATAGCAATCCATGTATCATTCTCAGGGTCAATCTAGTGCATTTGTTCTCTAATATGCTCCAATGAGTTGACTTGATATCTTTTATCCATAACCATAATTATTAACTAACATATATACTAGTCTTGATGTATTATTATTTTAGTCTACAATAATACTTGATTAGGGATATTTTAAAACTAATATAAATTATTCTAGGGATAGTTATTATATTTATCTATATTACATAGATTTAATATTAAACATAATAATTAATTGAAATATACATCATATGCAAATACAATAATCTTATGATTGGTTGCTTAAGCATACACCAATAATCCTTTACTTGCAATAGAGCCAATTATTCATGTATCTAATACTCAGTAATTTAGTGTGACCATAATGCTTTTAATGTGCACTAGTAGCTTCATCAGTGGTTTGGTGATATTATTGTTTGTTAGTAATATGCATATCATTATATCTCTTTTACCAACAATTTCACAAATGAGATGGAAGCACTGAAGTATATGCTTAAGTCCTTGGTAAGATATAAGTTTCTTAGCTTTAGTAATAAACTTTCTAATCCAAACAACCTCTTTTGATGCATCAAAAGTAATAATATACTTAATCCCCATGGTACAATCAACTACTATTTCTTATTTCAAACTATTCTAGCTTGCACCAAGGCTAATTATTCATGTATCTAATATTGAGTGATTTAGTGTGACTATAATGCTTTTAATATGCACTAGAAGCTTTGTCAGTGGTTTAGTGATATTATTGTTTGTTGGTAATATGCATATCATAATGATTTCATAAATGAGATGGAAGTACTGAAGTATATACTTAGGTCCTTGGTGAGATCTAAGTTCCTTAGCTTTAGTAATAAACTTTCTAATCCAAACAATGTCTTTTAATGCATTAGAAGTAGCAATATACTTAACTTCTATGGTATAATCAACTATTATTTCTTATTTTGAACTATTTTAGCTTACAACACATCTATTGATGAGAATCTATAATGAATCTTCCAAAAATTCAACGAATCAAATTGAAAAACAAAATGATAGTCATGTTATGCTTTGGAAAAGAAAGAATGGGAGCAATAAGTTATTATGAATATAGCACAAAAGGATGTAAATTTATTGATAAGTGAAGATGAAATATGCCACTATGATGAATCTTGTTGAGTGAAGATCAAATGCCACAAAAAGTGAATCCTTTTGATAAATCATAAGTTCTTTGAAGAACTTATAAGAGAACACACTCTTACAAAGAAAGACACTAAACTAATTTTATTTCTTAATTTTTAAAAAGTTGAATTTTATAAGAAATAACCCTCCTTATATTATAAAGGTTAAAAAGTTAAAAAGTCAACTAAACAAATTGGACTCTAATTGAACTAACTTAAGCCTAAAGCTAACATTCTACTTAACTAAAAAATAGGTAACAAATAATGAATTAATTCTGTAAAATAAATTACTAAAATAATGGTTAAAATATAAAGGAAAATAAAAAGCCTAACAAGATAAAACATAAAATCAAATGTATCAGCTTGAATGGTATTCAAGCATTAATAGGTAGAAATGAATTCTGATTGTAGTATTCGAGTATGATACTCATTTAGTATGGTCAAAATAAGGTAGTACTCGAATATAGTACTTAATTATCAAGAAACAAAAATGAACTCTAAACTTATTAATCAAATATAGTACTTGAATACTTGGCTAATATACACAAGATAAATTTATTTAATTCTTTAAAACACCGCTAAGCCATTCTTTAATGCACCCAAGCCTGTTGAGTTTAAAGCTTTTTTTTTAATTCTTTCAAGTGGCTTTTTATGGTTACCTTCATTTAAAATCACGTCATCCCTTCTTTTTTTTGAAAGGATTTTTTGTCAGATCTTAAAACTTATATAAAAAAGAATAAGATTAGAATAATTAAAAGAAGCGCTCACATTAAACTTGCAATGAGAATTCAAACTAGAAATATAGTTATTGCCTTTTTAAGAACTTAGAATGAACTATCTTTGCTTGAATGTTGTCATAACCCAACCCCAATCTTGATCGATGTGAATCCCAATACTCAATTTTTACAAGCCTTAATATTGATTTTTCTAATTCTATCCAATGTAAGTATCCTTATTTTAAAGAGATCATAATTATATTTTAAATTTGTAGAAAAATAGATAGAATTTCTATTATTTTTGGACATTTCTCGAAGGTCACATACCCTAAAATATGAAACTTGTATTTATTCCAGATACGATAACATTAAGCATTCACACAATACTTGACAAACTCAAAGTTATACATAAATAAATAATTTAACATATTTAATGCTGAATTAACGTCTTTATCTCAAATTCTAATTGTAATCTAACAATCAAAATGCTTTAACAAGGAAGTCTTCATTTTTCATAGATGCAATAAGCCTTGAAGGCACTTATTCCAACCTAAAAATATTGGAAATATAATGAAGTGAGTTACAAGAACTTAATGAGTATATATCTTCCACTACCTTGCGAGAGATCAATTTTATTTATATACATATGTAATAACCATAGATTAATCATGTATTAAATTAGAAAATAATAGCAAGCTTATTTCTTGGATTCCTACAATATACATAACTTAGTCTCAAATTGAGAATTCACTTACACACAACTTAGATTTCATATCTAGCATCACAAAATATAGTAATCTCAACTATTTTTGGCATACAATATCCTTGTTATATCTTAAACTACCTAGTCTAGGTAACCAACACTTTTGTAAATAGCTATTAAGGCTTAAACACAAATGCATCATTACATTTAACTCAATTTGAATAGTCATCAAACATTTAAATGGTTGTCAAGCTCGAATGCAATCAAATCACCACATATACATTAAATGGAAGTATTCAAGGATAACTAAATTTTCCATTTCACAACATAATGAGAATTAATATATATATAATAAAAATAAACATCCAATTTTATATCCTTTATAAGTTGTTTATTAGGAATTTTCCATCTAATTTTTATATTATCACCCATGTCACATTTCCAATATACTATGCCTATTAGTCCTAAGCAAAATGGTGTGGCCAAAAGATGAAATTGCACTCTTAAAGATATGATGAGAAGCATGATGAGTAAAACCAATCTTTCTAAATCTCTTTAGGGTGAAGCCATGAAATGCACATTATATATATTGAATAGAGTACTTAGCAAATCTAAAACAAAAATACCTTTTGAACTGTGAAATGGTAGGAAACCTAGCTTGAACCACTTTTGAGTTTGGGGATGTCCTACAAAAGTCAGAATTTATAATCCTTTTGAAAGAAAAACTGAACCTCAATCTAGTCGTTGCTACTTCATAAGGTACCTAGACCATTCCAAAAGGTACAAATTCTATTGTCTTCAACATGGAGCTAAAATTGTAGAGTCACAAGTGGTAAATTTTTTGGAATGGGATATTGCAGATAGAAGCATTATAGAAGTTGTCAATGACAATGAACTTATAAGATATGTCACTTTTCCTTTGCCAAACCCATAAAGTCTTGTAGTACCAGTAGATATTGGAAGAAAAGATAATGTGTAGTAGAATACAGATCCTCTCCCTCTTGCTCATCCTCCTAATCCAATTCCTAATCTTGTTGATGTAATTCAAGCTCAAGAGAATGAAGTTAAGGTGCCTTTGAAAAGATCTACTAGACAAAGTAGATCTACAATCTTTAATGATTATTTAATTTTCCTTGGAGAGAGTGATTATGATATTAGCCATGTTATTGATCCTGTGACTTTTAAAGATGCAATAACTAGTCCACAGTCTTATATGTGGATGGATGCAATGAAAGATGAAATGAATTCTATAACTCACAATGGTGCTTAGGAGCTTGTTGAGCCTCCAAATGGATGCAAACCTATTGGTTATAAATAGATGTACAAAACTAAGAAAGACTCTAAGGGAAATGTTGAAAGGCTTAAAGCTAATTTAGTGGGAAAAGGATTCACTCAGAAAGAAGGAGTGGACTACAATGAGACCTTTTCACCAGTATCATCTAAAGATTCTTTTAGAATTATCATGGCCTTAGTAGCACACTATAACTTAAAGCTTTATCATATGGATGTGAAGATAACTTTTTCCAATGGGGATTTGAGAGAAGAAGTTTATATGGTACAACCAGAAGGTTTTCAAGAACCTAGAAAAGAACATTTAGTATATCAGCTTAAAAAGTCTATTTATAGGCTTAAACAAGCTTTTAGATAATGGTATTTTAAATTTGATGAGGTAATCACTTCTATGTGCTTTGAGAAAAATAAAGTTGATCAGTACATATACCTTAAGATCAGTGGGAGTAAGTACATTTTTCTTGTCTTTTATATGGATGATATTTTATTAGCTAGTAATGATAATGGATTACTGCATAAGACTAAATGATCATTGTCCAAAATTTTTAACATGAAAGATCTTGGAAATACTTCATTTGTTCTTGGAATAAATATTCATAAAGACCGATCTAAAGGTTTGTTAGGACTTTCACAAAAATCTTACATTGATCATGTACTTAGTAGATTTAACATACAAAATTGTAAGGGTGGGGATGCACTTATTATAAAAGGTAATAAATTTAGCTTTAGTCAATGTCTGAAGAATGATTTAGAAAGAGAATTTATGAAGAATATACCTTGTTCTAGTGCAGTAGGATTTTTATGTATGCACAGGCTTGAACTAGGCTAGACATTGCATTTGCAGTGGGAGTTCTTGGCAGGTATCTTTTTAATCCTAGTATGGATCATTGGGTTTATGCTAAGAAAGTGTTGAGGTACTTACAAAATATGAAAGATTACATGCTAGTTTATAGAAAAGTTGACAATCTTAAGATTGTTGGATATACAGATTCTGACTTTGTTACCTGTCAAAATGATATAAAATTCACCTTAGGATACATTTTTACGTTAGTTAGAGGAGCTGTGTCTTGGAAGAGTGTAAAATAAACACTTTTGGCTTCTTTTACTATGCAAATTGTGTTTGTTGCATGTTATGGAGTAGTAAGCCATTTGGCTAAAAAATCTTATCTCTGGTCTTCGCATTATTGATTCCATCTCTAATCCACTAAGAATTTACTGTGATAACAAATCTGCTGTGTTGTTTTCCAAAAACAACAAAACTACATGTGGGTCTAAGCATTTGGAAATAAAGTACCTTAAGGTTAGAGATTTTTGTGAAAAATGGTGATATTAGTGTAGAGCATATTGATACAACCAACATGATTACTAATCCTATGACTAAATGATTATGACTTGTAGTTTTTAGTAAACATGTTAAGAGCATGGGTGTTTTAGGGTCTTTTAATGTATTTCATTAGTGAGAGCATATTCCTTTTATTTGATACTCTCATGTTACAATTTGTTATGTTAGACCCTCTTTGTATAAGATATTTAATTTCATTGATGATCATCATAAATTGAATATTCTATGTTATTATATATACTTTTACTTGTACATGTGCTTATAGGTATTAAAATTTTTTGTTTCTTAAGACTGGTGTCTGTCTTAAGTATGACTTTGATGTCAAGAAAGCATGTCTCATAGAATGACACTATTGAATGATCTTGAGAATAAGGATCACACATACATATAGTATATGGATTTCTCATCAAGTTTAGAGAAATCATGGGGGACTGATAATGAAAATAGCACGTTTGATCACTGTAACACCCTTACTTATCAACGCCTTATTCCTTATTTACTAGATGATTATACGTACTCATTCGCCATCTACCTCAAGCTAATACGGAATATCTCAAATTTCTATACTTTATACACATGAGCAAAAGTCATATAATTATACATAAGTTCAACTTTACAAAATATACATCCCATCATATACAATATCACTAACTATATCATTATTTACAACTTCAAACATCATTGCCCTTTATCAGGAGAGCCTTTGGAAGCACCACCTGGAATGGTTAGCCACAATACAGAAAACATAAGAAACAAAGTTTCCCAGTAGCTAGCTATTGCCATAAAAACATTTCAAGCCATTCCAGATCCTTAAGCAGATAAAACAAACGTTTCAAAATCAGGTAATCATTTATCATCATGTTCAATACCATGCCATTGTAAGAAATATGCGCAGCATACAGCAATCATCAAGCTTATTCAAGGACTTATCTCAATATCTAGCCCATTTAAGGACTTATCACAATATCTAGATGGCCATCTCAAACAATCGTACCTAGGCCTCACACAGCATCACGCTGTCTTCCCGGGGTAAACTCGAGCCCAAAGGCCTAACACAGTATCACACTGTCTTCCCGAGGTATCTAGCCATAGGTACCGCACACAGCAATTGCACTATTATCCCCGAGGAACTCGAGCCATAGGCCTAACACAGTATCACACTGTCTTCCCGGGTTGTGCACAAACAATCTCATACACATTCCGTAACAATCTCATACACATTCCATACAATGGCATAAAACACAGAAAATCATGTAATAGAAAACAGCTTAAGGATAAAGCTAGCTACCTTTCACAAGCTTCCAACGTGATGTTCCCTTTGCTCTCACTTAAAAACTCCTTTATACTTCCTCTTGCCTTTGCAAGTTGTCACTCTTTAGTCTATACAAATACACATCATAGCTTATATTAGAACATTATCACTTTCCCTAAACCTCATGTATTCTTTACTTTCTCCACTTAATTAAATGCATACTTAGATGCTCTATACTTTGCTTTCAAGCTTTAAAATGACACATATGAACATTAGAAAAGGATCCAAAGGTAAAACCATGCAAATCCTGAAGAAATCAAGCCAAAAAGTTCACTTAACAAAGAACACGGGGGTCCCATACCCCGTGTTCAGGGCCGTGTTCCTTACTGGTTCACTTCTGGGCTACTCGACAAAGAACACAGGGGTGAACACAGGCCGTGTTCTATCCCGTGTACCTTACTGTCCTTCAGTCCTGAATTAAACACGGGGAGTGTTGCACCCCGTGTAGCACACTGATCAGCTTCGACGAGGAACACGGGGTACAACACGGGCCGTGTTCTACCCCGTGTACCTTGCTGATCCTCCGAAAACACATTAAACACTAAAACTCCTTCCTTCCTTCTTTTCCATTTCATGGTTTGGCTTCTCAAAATGAAAAATACACACAAACACTTTCATAACTTCAAAGTTTCATCTTCCATAGGCTTTATAATTCATAAAACTTATTCTAACTTCACCAACTTAGCTAAGTTCTAAACATATCATGCCCATACTACACATGTACCATTATACCTCTAAAACCCAAGGTGTGTAACCATGGTTTCTTGTTGTTTTTACACCAAACCAAAGCCATAAATCAACACTACAACATCTAAAACACCATCAAACATGTTCAAATCATCCTAAACTCCATGTTCAATAACCTTTGACCTTACCAACTTCAAGATTTCAAGAAACTAAGAAGAGTACATTAAAGAACTCTTAGGGGAAACCATTTTTACCTCTTGATGCAACTTGAGAATCCTCACTTGGAGCTCCCCAAACTTGATCAAACTTGGGCTTTTCTTCAATCTAGGGACATCAATGGATAGAGCTTGATGAGAGGAGCAATTTTCCCTTCTACACCTTAGCTTGAATCTTGGTATTTTGGGGTGAAAAATTCAAAAGAAACTTTCTCTCTCTTCCCTCTCTCTCTCACACGTCCAGCTTGCTTTCATGGAGGATTTTCTGCAGCTTTTTGGAGAATGGAGAAGGTAGTAGAGTTTTCATGAAGCTCTAGGGGTATTTTGGTCATTTTTGAGATTTTCAAAGGGTATTTTGGTCCTTTTTTCACCAAAAGTAAGGCTATTCTTGCCCTAAATTTTCTAACAATGACACTTGTCATAAATCTATTGGTCACACTAATTAAAATCACATATTGCACCCCAAAACTCTTGGTTATTCATATTAGATCCCAATTCCTTAGTTATTTCACTTTAACCACACCCGATTCTGCACTTTTGCAAAATAGTCCATAGGGTTTCTGTACATTTAAAATTCCTTACACTATCAGACTTAGACAACCTCCCCTTTTAGGGTTTTCCAACCTCCTCTGATCATTCATACTATTTAGGGAAATTAATTCTTTCCCTACTATCCTTTTCCTTCAAAATTTCATTTACCCTTACACTTAATTCCTTTCAACTTGAGATTCACCCACCAGGCTAACTCAAACATGCTCTTTGTTTCTACAGCCTCAGAAATTAAACATTCAAATAATAGAATTGAAAATTCGGGACATTACAGTTCTACCCCCTTAAAAGAATTTTGTCCTCAAAATTCGAGATACATACCTCAAGCAAAGAGATGCGGACAGCGATTTCTCATATCTTCCTCAGTTTCCCAGGTTGCCTCCTCCTCTGTCATACTTCTCCACAATACTTTCACTAAAGGGATACTTTTATTCCTTAGTTGCTTCACCTGTACATCCAAGATTCTTTCTGGTTCTAAAGTGAATGATAAGTTTTCATGTATTCTCAATCCTTCATAATTTATAACATGGGTGGGATCCGGATGATACTTTTTCAACTGAGAAACATGAAACACATCATGCAATTGTGACAATTCAGGAGGCAAGGCAATTCTGTAAGCTAATGGTCCCACTCTCTCAGTGATCTGGAATGGGCCAACATACCTGGGATGAAGTTTCTTAACTCTGAGTGATCTACCTATACCCGTAACTGGAGTTACTCTGAGAAAGACATAATCTTCCACTTCAAATTCTAGGGGTCGTCTTCTCTTATCTGCATAACTCTTTTGACGACTTTGTGCTGCTAGTAATCTTTCCTTGATGAGTTTTATCTGCTGAGTGGTTTGATCCACTAGTTCTGGCCCCAAAATAGTTCTTTCATTCAATTCTACCCAGCACAAAGGAGATCTACACTTCCTACCATACAAAGCTTCATATGGTGCTATTTGTATGCTAGAATGGAAACTATTATTGTAAGCAAATTCAGCCAATGGCAAATATGAATCCCAATTCCCTTTCATTTATAGCACACAAGACCTTAACATATCTTCCAATGTCTGTATGGTTCTTTCTGTTTGTCCATCTGTTTGTGGGTGGTAAGCAGTACTGAACCTTAGCTTCGTGCCCATTGCTTCCTGTAAAGCTCTCCAAAATCTAGAAGTGAACCTAGGATCTCTATCAGATACAATACTATTAGGTACCCCATGCAGTCTAACTATTTCACTAATATAAATTCTAGCTAACTTATCTAAAGAATATGTAATCTTAATAGCCAAGAAATGAGCAGATTTCATAAGTCTATCTACAATCACCCAAATACTATCATTCCCAGCGGATGATCTTGGAAGTCCTACAATAAAATCCATAGCTATGCTATCCCACTTCCATTCAGGAATATCCAAAGGATGCAACAATCCAGCTGGTCTTTGATGTTCTACTTTGACTCTTTGACAAGTTAAACACTTTGATACAAATTGGGTGACATCAAATTTCATTCCCGGCCACCAAAAATTTTTCTTTAAATCTTAATACATCTTAATAACTCCAGGATGAATGGTATATCTACTTCTGTGCGCCTCTTCCAAAATTTCACCCCTCAGACCATCATCATCAGGGATATATATTCTATTTTTAAATCTAAGTAATCCATCTCCAGATATACTAAAATCCTTGGCTTCTTCTTGTCCCAATTGTTCCGTCTTCTTTTTAGCCAGATCATCTTTTTCTAAAGTCTTTTTAATCCTCTCTTCCAAGTTACTAACAATTCTGACTTCACTAACCATCAATGCTCCAGATTTTTCAGATATGTCCAGATTTAGATCTTTAACTCCTTCAATCAATTTATACTCTTCTACCATCATTGACGCCATGTGTATGGACTTTCTACTAAGTGCATCTGCCACCACATTTGCTTTTCCTGGATGGTATTTAAGAGTAAAATCATAATCCTTGAGAAATTCCAACCATCTTCTCTGCCTCATATTCAACTCTTTCTGATCAAAAAGATATTTGAGGCTTTTATGATCTGTAAACACCTCAAATTGTGTACCATACAAATAATGCCTCCAAATCTTTAATGCAAACACAACAGCTGCTAGTTCTAGATCATGTGTAGGATAATTCTCCTCATGAGGTCTCAACTATCTGGATGCATAAGCAACTACTTTACCCTCTTGCATCAACACACATCCTAATCCTTTTTTAGAGGCATCACTGTAAATCGTAAACAGCTTATTGGAATCAGGAATTACTAACACTGGGGCAGAAGTCAATCTATTTTTCAGCTCTTGAAAACTTTGCTCACATCTATCTGTCCACACAAACGGTTGTTCCTTTCTTGTTAATCTGGTTAATGGCAAAGCCAACTGAGAGAAACCCTGAATAAAATGCCTATAATACCCTGCCAGGCCAAGAAAACTCCTTATTTCTGTCACCGTTTTGGGCCTTTCCCATTCTAGTACCGCTTCCACTTTATGGGGGTCAACAGATACTCCATCCTTAGACACTACGTGCCCCAAAAACTTAACTTTAGGCAACCAAAATTCACATTTACTTAACTTTGCATATAGTCTCTTCTCTCTCAAAGTTTGCAAGACTATGTGCAAATGAGTTTCATGTTCTTCCAATGTCTTAGAATAAATGAGTATGTCATCAATAAATACCACTACAAATTGATCTAGGTATGGTCAGAAAATTCTGTTCATGTAATCCATAAAAATAGCTGGTGCATTTGTTAATCCAAAAGGCATAACAAGAAACTCATAATGACCATATCTAGTTCTAAATGCAGTTTTCGATACATCCTCATTTTTAACTTTCAATTGGTGGTATCCAGATTTCAAATCAATTTTTGAGAAAACAGTAGCACCCACCAATTGATCTAACAAATCATCTATTCTAGGCAAAGGATATTTATTTTTAATTGTCACTTTGTTTAGCTGCCTGTAGTCAATACACAACCTTAAACTCCCATCCTTTTTCTTAACAAACAAAACTGGTGCACCCCAGGGAGATACACTAGGTCGAATGAATCCCTTTTCCATCAGCTCTCCTATCTGCTTTTTGAGTTCTACTAACTCGGCGGGAGCCATTCTATATGGGGTCTTGGAAATTGGGGTCGAACCTGGCACAAGGTCAATTGCGAATTCCACTTCTCTATCAGGGGGTAGGCCACTAAAATCCTTAGGGAATACATCAGCATACTCCCTAACCACCGGTATTTTTCCTATATCATCATCACACTCAGCTTGTACAACAAAGAAGATCATAAATCCTTTAGTATCACTTTCCAGACTACTCTCTACACGGGTATAGTTTAGAAACATATTCTCTACAGATAACACAGAGCAAGATACATCCATGTCCACAGGTATATTAGCACATACAAATACAATCTTACTAGAACAATCAAGCATAGCGCGATTGGCGGATAACCAATCCATGCCAATAATCACATCAATATCATGCAACGGTAGGCATATCAGATCAAGGACACTGCAAGTACTCTCATACTATATCACACAGTTCAAACAAGCATCTGAGGTTACTACTCGGTTTCCTGTGGGGGTATTCACAACCATATGATATGTCAAAGTTTCAGGAATCAGATTCAAACGTCCCACACATTCATAAGAAATAAAGGAATGAGAAGCACCTGAATCAAACATAGCATTCACTAGAGAACCACATAATGTTATTATACCTTGAATGAGTTCAGGTGATTTTCTAGCCTCTTCCTTGGATAAGGCAAATACTCGACCCTGGGTTGGGGGCCTTCCTTGGCCACCACTTGATCTTGACTGGTTGGGCCTAGATGACACAACCGGGCGAGATCCTGAAGAAGACTCTTCTTTCCCAAATCTACAGTTTCTAGCAATATGCCCCGGTCTCTTACAATTATAGCATACTTTCACAGAACAAGGTTCGTTTCCATGAAATTTACCACATAAATTACATGGCCTATTGCTAACAAATGATTGAGGAGGAGATTGAATTGGTGGCCTAAAAGCGAGAGATTGACTCCTGGAAGGTGGATAGAAAGTTCGTGGCCTTCTATCACTCCAACTCCTACCCTTACCCTTTTGGGATTCGCCACTAGCTCTTTTCTTAGAAGCATCACCTTCCAAGGACTTCTTCTTTTTCAAAGCAGCATCAATAGCTCTAATGGCGCTCACCAATTCTGGATAACTTCTAATTCTTTGGCCAGTGATAGAAATGGCTATTTCAGGTTTAATAGCTCTTTCTAATCTCATGCATTTCCATGCCTCATTGTAATGGTCCCTTAAATATCTAGAGAACTTAGACATCTCCTCAAATTTGGTTAGAAATTCTTCTGTGTCCATATCCTCAGTTTGCTGCAAATCTAAGAATTCGCACTCCTTCTGGTCCCAAATAATTTCAGGCAAGTATTGTTCATAGAAGGCTGCAGTAAAATTTTCCCAATTCAAGGGCTGCTCCCTATTCACCATCATTTGTTTAGTACTTTCCCACCAATACTCCGCCTCCTCACATAGTTGGAAAGTAGCTAACTGCACCCTTTGCTCCGAGTTGCAAGGCACTAGGCCAAAGATTTTCTGGATTTCTCTAATCCAGTTTTCTGCTCCACCGGGACCAACTTTCCCATTAAACGTGGGAGGGTTCATCTTTCTAAACTGATTTACCAATTTGGCTAGTTTATTAGCCTGCATCCTCCTCTTCAATTTGCATAGGCCCAACCTCTTGGGGTTGACGTTGTGGATCCCCTTGATCAAACCTTTGCTCAAGCCTTTGTAGCACTTGAGCTATAGAGGCCATAGCATGGGCCATCTCATCACTCCCCCCTTCACTTGTGTCTTTTCTTTTCCTACCTCTACCAGCCATGCTTATATGAAATTTCCAATATTAATACACTTCCATTTACACAACAACCAACTCCAATTAATAAAACAGATATTCACATATACAATAAGGCCCTAAAACATGCTCTGATACCAAAATGTAACACCCTTACTTATCAACGCCTTATTCCTTATTTACTAGATGATTATACGTACTCATTCGCCATCTACCTCAAGCTAATACGAAATATCTCAAATTTCTATACTTTATACACATGAGCAAAAGTCATATAATTATACATAAGTTCAACTTTACAAAATATACATCCCATCATATACAATATCACTAACTATATCATTATTTACAACTTCAAACATCATTGCCCTTTATCAGGAGAGCCTTTGGAAGCACCACCTGGAATGGTTAGCCATAATACAGAAAACATAAGAAACAAAGTTTCCCAGTAGCTAGCTATTGCCATAAAAACATTTCAAGCCATTCCAGATCCTTAAGCAGATAAAACAAACGTTTCAAAATCAGGTAATCATTTATCATCATGTTCAATACCATGCCATTGTAAGAAATATGCGCAGCATACAGCAATCATCAAGCTTATTCAAGGACTTATCTCAATATCTAGCCCATTTAAGGACTTATCACAATATCTAGATGGCCATCTCAAACAATCGTACCTAGGCCTCACACAGCATCACGCTGTCTTCCCGGGGTAAACTCGAGCCCAAAGGCCTAACACAGTATCACACTGTCTTCCCGAGGTATCTAGCCATAGGTACCGCACACAGCAATTGCACTATTATCCCCGAGGAACTCGAGCCATAGGCCTAACACAGTATCACACTGTCTTCCCGGGTTGTGCACAAACAATCTCATACACATTCCGTAACAATCTCATACACATTCCATACAATGGCATAAAACACAGAAAATCATGTAATAGAAAACAGCTTAAGGATAAAGCTAGCTACCTTTCACAAGCTTCCAACGTGATGTTCCCTTTGCTCTCACTTAAAAACTCCTTTATACTTCCTCTTGCCTTTGCAAGTTGTCACTCTTTAGTCTATACAAATACACATCATAGCTTATATTAGAACATTATCACTTTCCCTAAACCTCATGTATTCTTTACTTTCTCCACTTAATTAAATGCATACTTAGATGCTCTATACTTTGCTTTCAAGCTTTAAAATGACACATATGAACATTAGAAAAGGATCCAAAGGTAAAACCATGCAAATCCTGAAGAAATCAAGCCAAAAAGTTCACTTAACAAAGAACACGGGGGTCCCATACCCCGTGTTCAGGGCCGTGTTCCTTACTGGTTCACTTCTGGGCTACTCGACAAAGAACACAGGGGGTGAACACAGGCCGTGTTCTATCCCGTGTACCTTACTGTCCTTCAGTCCTGAATTAAACACGGGGAGTGTTGCACCCCGTGTAGCACACTGATCAGCTTCGACGAGGAACACGGGGTACAACACGGGCCGTGTTCTACCCCGTGTACCTTGCTGATCCTCCGAAAACACATTAAACACTAAAACTCCTTCCTTCCTTCTTTTCCATTTCATGGTTTGGCTTCTCAAAATGAAAAATACACACAAACACTTTCATAACTTCAAAGTTTCATCTTCCATAGGCTTTATAATTCATAAAACTTATTCTAACTTCACCAACTTAGCCAAGTTCTAAACATATCATGCCCATACTACACATGTACCATTATACCTCTAAAACCCAGGTGTGTAACCATGGTTTCTTGTTGTTTTTACACCAAACCAAAGCCATAAATCAACACTACAACATCTAAAACACCATCAAACATGTTCAAATCATCCTAAACTCCATGTTCAATAACCTTTGACCTTACCAACTTCAAGATTTCAAGAAACTAAGAAGAGTACATTAAAGAACTCTTAGGGGAGACCATTTTTACCTCTTGATGCAACTTGAGAATCCTCACTTGGAGCTCCCCAAACTTGATCAAACTTGGGCTTTTCTTCAATCTAGGGACATCAATGGATAGAGCTTGATGAGAGGAGCAATTTTCCCTTCTACACCTTAGCTTGAATCTTGGTATTTTGGGGTGAAAAACTCAAAAGAAACTTTCTCTCTCTTCCCTCTCTCTCTCACACGTCCAGCTTGCTTTCATGGAGGATTTTCTGCAGCTTTTTGGAGAATGGAGAAGGTAGTAGAGTTTTCATGAAGCTCTAGGGGTATTTTGGTCATTTTTGAGATTTCCAAGGGTATTTTAGTCCTTTTTTCACCAAAAGTAAGGCTATTCTTGCCCTAAATTTTCTAACAATGACACTTGTCATAAATCTATTATCACACTAATTAAAATCACATATTGCACCCCAAAACTCTTGGTTATTCATATTAGATCCCAATTCCTTAGTTATTTCACTTTAACCACACCCGATTCTGCACTTTTGCAAAATAGTCCATAGGGTTTCTGTACATTTAAAATTCCTTACACTATCAGACTTAGACAACCTCCCCTTTTAGGATTTTCCAACCTCCTCTAATCATTCATACTATTTAGGGGAAATTAATTCTTTCCCTACTATCCTTTTCCTTCAAAATTTCATTTACCCTTACACTTAATTCCTTTCAACTTGAGATTCACCCACCAGGATAACTCAAACATGCTCTTCGTTTCTACAGCCTCAGAAATTAAACATTCAAATAATAGAATTGAAAATGTGGGACATTACAATCACATTTGGTGTTATTTTCTTACTACACAACACACTAAAATCCATTGTCGACAAAGTCACTAGCACTTGTAACCATAGATTGGTCTTATGTCAATAAGGGGCATAAAGGCCACTATGATTTAGTGTTAGTTGGTTATATTAGATAGGATTGTTGTGATGTTGTCTCAGAGTGTTAAATTATTTTTAATTGTGGCTACATAAAAGTTTTTAATAAATCAATTTAGAGTCTTGTTTTCAAAATGTATTTAGTTAAAACTCTTGTAAAACCTAATTAATATTTCTCAAGTGAAAAAATGTTAGAATTTTTCATAAAGTGAGTTGCTATTAATTGATAATTTTTAATTCAATAAAACTGATTGATTAAAATTTAGCCCAATTGTGAGATATGCATGAGGCCCATTTAAAATTGTGATCTTAAAGATATGGACCTAGCACATCTATATAATTTAGTGTGATTTGATGGTTGTGTAAGTCTAAAAATTTAGTAACCTTTTATGAGGAGGATTGTTAGGATTTTATAAATAAAAATTATAGTTAGATCCTCTTTTCACTTCTCATACAAATGATTTCTATCCATTGAGAGTCACTACAAGGAGAAGAGTGAAGAAAAAGATCTAATTGAAGAAAATTCTTTAACTTTCATTAAATTCAATTATGGCTATGAATTCATTACCTTTTTTACTTTTTTTTTAAATTCTAATCGATACTTTTTGTTTTTTGTTTTTTTACCTTTTTTTTTATTCACCTTTCAATCATACTTAAAAAATAAAAGTATATCACTTTTATTTTAATAAAATAAGAGTATGAACTCACAAATTCGAATGCCACAAATCGAAGCGGTGGAATTCGATTATGAGAATCGAATATCTCAATTTTTTGTCGCTTGCTGACCTCTGCTACTCAGGTATATGAATCGAGTACTAAACTTTCATCTTCAAAGTATTGAACTCCTGTCAAACATGGGAGACGCAATTTTTGTGCCGACCCAAATAAAACAAGGACAAACGAACTCAGACTTTAAGGACATGATTTGACACTAATAAATTGTATAAACAAGAACAGAGCACCGGACGGCAAGGACGCAATTCAACGCAAGGCAACACGACATCAATCAAAGACAAGTTGCAATGTAACACAGCAAATGACCAAGACGCAAGCAACAAATGACACGAATTGACTTGATTTTAAATCAAACAATCGCTAGGCAAACGGAAACTAATAACTCAAATGGCAAAGTAGACAATCGGTAGGATTAAAGTGGACCATAAAATTGAAAATAGTACTTGAAGAATAGGGATAGCAGACTTTGACGCAATTCACGAGACCGCAATTGACATGAAATGATGTTTTACAAAACAAAACTTAATGCAATTGACTTGCATTTGAACAAAGACCAGCAACAGAATTAACTCAATTGAAGATAATTATGAACAAACAAAACACAAGATGATAATCATAGATGGCGTTAAAAGACATGACACATTGACACACTGACTCAAATGGAATTTGACTCAAACAGCTTCAATGCAAATGAAGTAGGACTTAATTGGGCAAACTAAGCAAACTAAACAAGGACGCTACTTAGACCAAAGGATAAACAGATTACTTGCAAGAATAGACGCAATTGACAAATAATGCAATTAACTACAAACTTAAGATGCAATACAATTGAAGACACAAATTGTTAGAACAGAACACACTTGAACAAATTGACACCAATATGAATTAGCACACGCAAATCGATAATTGAAAAATAGCTCGAATTCAAAAGAAAGCGGATTAAAATGATAAAATAACGGAACAAAATTACAGAAATAGAAACAAACAGAAGTGAAGTACGATTTCAGATAGAACAAAACGGAAACACAGTAAAATAAAATTAACAAAATAACAAAGCAGAATCGAAGAAATGGTTCTGAATAATGGGAATTAAAGCCTTGAATACTAAATGATGAGAATTTGTAATGGATTGTCCCAAAATTCAGCGGATCAAATTGAAAAATAAAATGACAATCACATCACGTTTTGGAGGAGGAAGCATTTGAGTGATAAGTAATGATGAATATATCACAATGATGAATCCTTGTAAAGTAAAGATTAACACTACAAAGGGTAAATCCTTTTGATAAATCATAAGTTCTTTTAAGAACTTAAAGAGAATACACTCTCACAAAGAAAGGCACTTAGCCAAATTTATTTTTCAATTCTCCAAAAGTTGAATTTTACAAGGAATAATCTTCCTTATATAAGTTAAATTTTACAAGGAATCTTATAAACACAAGATTCATCTTCATTTTTTATGAAATCAAATTCTTTGATTATAACATCAAAACAAAGATTCTAACTTTATGAAGCTTACTTCAACTTATAAAAAGATTGTTGCAGCTTATGTACCAACATTTTTAGGAGTGATAAAACCCTTAAGTTATCTCATATGCACATTTTGGAGAAGCTTTCCATAATAGAAAGTAGTTTTGACATCCATTTGTTAAATTTCATAATTATAAAACACAATAGTAGCAAGCAAAATTTGGATGAATTTAAGCACGGCTATTAGGGAATAGGTCTCATCATAATCTATATCATGAATTTGCCTAAAACTTTTAATGACTAAATGCCCTTTAAATGTTTGTATATTACAATCCATGTCAGTTTTTTTCTTACAAACCCACTTGCACCCATAGGTTTTACCTCATCAAGTAGGTTACCAGAGTCCATACTTGGTTGGCATTTGTGGAATCCATCTTAGATCTCATAACATCAAGTTATTTCTTAGAATCTATCCCTTTAATAGCTTATTGGTAAGTTATGGGATCATCTTGATCCATGAGCAATACATCATCATGTTGACTTATAAAAATCCATATTTTTTAAGCTTATGGCATGTCTTGCCAAATTTACATGGGTCTTATGTTACATAAATAGGTTTCTATTCCATAACAACTTGTGGCCTTTATTTAGGTTCATTTATAGGTTTAATATTATTTTGTGAGTCACTAAATTTCTTTGAAGTCTATTTTTCTTCCACTAGTTTTCATAGAAATGAACTTTCTTTTTAGGGAAATAATAGTTTGTATGATAAACATTTTATTTCCAATAGGATTATAGAAATAATACTCTTTAGTTTCCTTGGAGCACTTTACAAAGTTACATTTTTGTATCTTAGGTCCAAACTTGTCAAAGGCTTGACATTTCACATAAGTCTCACAAGCAAAAAGCTTCATAAAAGACATATTTGGATGTTTCTTAGTCCATATCTCACATGGAGTTTTTTGAACCTATTTTAGAGAGAATATATTAAGTGTAAAAGTAGCTGTTTCTAGGGAATAACCCCAAAATGATAGTGGAAGATCTTACTAACTCATCATAGATTGCACCATGCTTAATATGGTGCAATTTATCCTCTTTAAAATATTATTTTGTGGCATTCCAAGTGGAGTAAATTGTGATACTATACCACACTTTTTCATATAGTTATCAAATTATCGGCTTAAGTATTCTCCACATCAATCTAATCAAAGTGTTTTTAACACTTTTACTAAGTTATTTTTATACTTCATTCTTGAATTCCTTAAACTTTTCAAAGGATTTTGACTTATGCTTTATAAGACACATATAGCCATATCTGTTGAAGTCATTAGTAAATGTGATGATGTATTAAAATTATCTCTAGTAGGTAAACTGATAGGTCTTTAGACATCTATATGTATAAAGCTTAATAGATCATTAGCCTTTTTATAGTATCTAGTGAATAGGAATTTAGTCATCTTATTTAATAAACAAGATTTGCATACCTCATATGATTCAAAATTAAGTGAGTCCAAGAGTTCATTTTTACTCAACTTGGATATGCATTTCTCATTTAGATGGCCTAAGTGACAATGTTATAGATAGGTTGGGTTCAAATCATTAAATTTAAACCATTTGGTATTTATGGTATAAACTAGCATTTCAAAATCTAGAGCATATAGTTCATTAAACATTCATACATTATAATAAAACATTTCATTTAAATAAATGTAATAACTTTTATCCATTATTATAAATGAAAGACCTTTCCTATCCAAAAAGATAAATAAAAATAATATTCTTACTAATAACAGGTATAAAGTAACAATCCTCTAATTCAATAATTAAATCAGTAGGTGAAAACAAATAATATATTTTTATATGTAGCATCACAACTCCTTTTGAGTTCTTGCACGTTAGCATAAATGTGAGAACCTTTCAATATCTGATATCGAAAATGTAGGAGCACATATGTTAATTTCTATAATAAAAATACCTAAAGTAGGAGTTTCACTTCCAATTTTCTTTTTAGATGTTCCATTTGCACTTCTTTTAATGTCCAATCTCACTACGATTGAAGCATTTCCTTTTATTAGCCACACTACCTTTAAGTTTCAGTGTAGAGGACTTAGGTTTGGGCTTAGGCTTACCCATGGATTTAAAATCCTTTTTGATTTTGCCCTTGCCCTTCTAAACCATCATCATGGTACTAAGCTTTTCCTTTTGTAAATTATGTTTAGTAGTTCTCAACAAACTTAATAATACTGTAGTGATTTTCCATTTCGTTTATATTGTTATTCATAACAAAGTGATTATAGCTTTGTGGCAACAATTACAAAATTAAATTAGTAGCCAACTTTTGGCTTAGTGAAAAACCCAATCTCTCATGATTATTAACATATCCAATCATTTTCACTATATAAGGCCTAATAGGGTTTTCTTTTGCTAATTTGCACTAAAACAATGCTTTAAAGACATCAAACCTCTCATGCCAAGCCTACCCTTGATAAATTTTCTTAAGCTACTTGAGCATATCATAGGCATCCATGTTCTTATGTTACTTTTAAAGCTTAAAGTCCATAGTAGCCAACTTGAGGTAATCAATATCCAAAGCATCATCATGTTGCTTCATATAAATATCTCTCTTAGCACGAGGGGCATTAACCTTAGTTAGCTAAGGAATGAGTCCTTCTAGGACATATAACTTTCATACATGTTTAAGTACTCTCCCTAAATTCTTGTACTAATTTCAAAAGTTTGTCCTAGTTTATTTGTTCTTCCCAAGGACTAATTGTAGTAATAGTTTGTTTAATGCATTTGCAATTTATATCTATGATACAAATATGAAAAATAAGTATTAATTTTAATTATTTAATAAGGTCTTTTATTAAAATTTCCTTCCATTAGTTTATTCAAACTAATAATCCTCACCATTAATTTGAAAAATCATATTGTTAAGATTTTCTAGTAAGCTAAAATCCATATTTCATCTAGTCTTAAGTTGGTTTTGCCTTATCGCTTAAGATTTTGCTATTTAGGTTGGCGACACTTGTTAATTGCCTTACATACAACTTTTAGATAATATGGCAAATAACATTTGTTTTTAGTCCATTTTATGAACTAAAACTCAACTCTATGCCTTTAGGCCTCCAATCCTATTATGATGGCCAAATTAAGTCACACTTAATAATCACATTTGGATATCATTATTATACTATCACATCTTACTAAGATAGATGAAGCACTTTAATTTGGCAAACCTACCTACCTCGATTAAGGCCTTGATGAGTGTCAAGCATTAGAAGATATTATAAATTATTATTAACTTAATATTTGTATTGAAGGATTTAATTAACTTAATTACTTTAAATCTTACTATTATTAGCCTTTTATTCATGCATCCTATCTAATGTATTTTCATACATCAGATAAAGCATAAAATTAAACATGACATAATATGACCTCTAACAACCTAGATCGTCCTAAGCCAATGATAGGATTGACTATTCGACTTAAGGTATAATAACTTTTCTAAGCACTATACTTGGTGATCCTCAAGTGGCCTCCTCATGGTTTCAACTCTTCCAAGGCATGTTATGAATAATTTACATTAGATAAGATATAGGAAACTTTGAGTTATATTTAACAGGAGTTAGATGAGAAGAGAATATACAAATTAGAGAAGATAGAGAAAGGCAATGACTCGTAAGTCATATTTTAAAATTATAACTAAAAGTAAATTCCAATCACATTGATCTAATGAAGCATTACTATGCATCATACATCATGTGACATATAAATGCATGCAAACATCACAAAGGATAATATAAACTATTTTAAAATTTAAAATTTAAAATTTAAAATCCTTATTAATCTCTTTGGTTTTAAAACATGTCTAGATTCTAGTTTTGAATTTGTCTTGAAAAAAAATACCAACTCTTGGTTTCCCTTTAGCAATCTTAATTCTAGAATTAAAACCTTATATACATTACTTATCAAATATATTATTTGAAACACATAAATAACATAACTCCTCTCACTAACATTTTTTTATTTAACATGGAAAGTATCTCAACTTTAAATCAATTTTATATTCATTTTGATATGAAAATAATTTCATTTCAAAATATTATTCAAAAATCGTGAATGATGTAACTCAGTCACTAACATCTTTTCATATTCTCCACATATGAAATCAATTTCCTTTAACATCCATATATGAAAAGTTTGTAAAAGGATTTCACATAAAACAATAACTTGGAAGTATTATTTCCTTTTCTAAAATTTTTCAAAAACAAAATGAATTATTTCATAATCTAATTTCATGTAAAATGAAATCATCCATATAAGAAAACTTTATTTTGTAAAATTTTTCTTCTCGTTTTGTGATGTAGATAACACAACAAATTAACACATATATTACAAATTATGCTATAAAAATTAAAAAATTATGACAATTTAATCTCTTGCTATGAGAATGAAAAAATTCAAACAAATGTATGAAATACTAAAAAATTTATACTATAAAAAAACTTTATTTGTGATAAAATAATACTTATGCCATGAACTAATTTATGGGAACATATTTCCAATGATAAAGTATCACTTATGCCATAAATTAACTAAACTATAGGAACACATTCTTTGTGACAAAATATTACTTCTTTTATTTTATAAGTTAAAAAAATTTATCCATAATAAAGTATTACCTACACCACAAATTAATTTTATAGGTAAGGTTATAGTTAAATATATAATTTTTGTAACAATTATACATATAAAAAAGGCCATTTATAGTAAGTGTAATATGCTACAATGTGGTAGACAATAAAAAAATATACAAATGTTTATATATTGTGGGTGTTTGGCAAATAGCTAATTCATCACTTAACTTAAGGACTTTTAATTGACTAACCAAGTTAAATAATTGTTTAAAAAATTTGATAAATAACTTATTTAATTAATTGAATGGTCCCTAATAAACCAAAATAAAAAAATTATGGAATGTAGCATTTTCAATCAACCAATTCATAAAATGTATGTAAAAGACAAAACTAATCATAAATTGTATAGTTATATACATTTATTATTTTGCTTAAAATAACAAAGAAAGAAGTTGAACTTTAAACCTTAAGATATGTAAGAAAGTGCTCAACCATTGAGCTTTTAAAATTTTTTATATACTTATATACCAATTATAATATCTAATAGAATGTAATAGTTCTTTAGAAATAATAAATAACCATTTAACTTTCCATCAATTAAGTTTACATATTATAATTAATATACATTAACACAATAAATATTATAATATTTTAAGAATTGTATTATATAATTATCTAATAAATCTAAATTCCTTACGTATTAAAAATAAAAACTAATAAGATTAACCTATACATATATGTAATTCATACATACAAAATAGTTCTTTTCAACTCATAGTTTGATCCAATTTTTAAAACACTATTTAAACAAAAATAGATCATTCAAAGTATAAAATGTTATAAAATATTTTTTTATCACATTACATTCTTTTTAAAAAATATGTTCACGAAGAAGATATGTATTTATATGTGTGTGTGTGTATGCACGTGTGTGTGTATTATCAAAATACTAAAATCATTATAATATGTATAAATACTATAATTTATGACATAAGTAATAACAAATTTGGTTATAAAAATATGTAATAAGAAGTTTCACATTTATTACTATAATATTAAGAAAACTTTCATTTAAAAATTAAAAATAATAATTGTGTAAAATTATATATAATTTAATAAAAATTAAATTATTATATTAAAAAATTAAGTAAATTATATTTAAGGGAGTAATATATATTAGATAGTCAAATTCTACTTTCCTCCCTTATTAATTTCAATTTTATTTCTTACATATATTTTATGTTAATTTCATTCTTTCTAAATAATAATTTAATTAATTTAGTCCATTCATTTGTAATTCTATTAATGAGTTATTGGCTTGATAAATAAAAGAATAAGAATCATATCTAAATAATATATGACAAATGAAAGTAACACTAAAAATTTGTGATGGACTAAATGATTTAACTTATATTTATAAATTAAAAAATAGGTATTATAAATAAAATTTAAAAATAAATAATTTATATTTTAATTTAAAGTTATGATTTATATGAGCATTTATTTTATATAATTTAGCCTTTACTGAAAGAATTTTTAGAAAATAATAAAAATTACTTGAAAAATGTAGAAAATTTTCTTTCATCTTATTATAAACTTAATTAAAAATAATTAATAAAAATATCAATAAAATAATAAAATTAACTAATTAATTATTTGTGAAAGATAAAATTAATATAAGATATTTATAAAAGGACAAATTTGATACAAGTAAAATTAGTGATGAAATAAATGAGGTTTTAATTTATATAAAATAATTTTAAAATAAAATTATAAAGATTTTTAGCATTAGTATATTTTTATTATATTTATTTATGTAATATTTGATTATTATATAGATAGTGTCATATGAGTATAGTTTTATTTTTGAAGTCAATAGGTTAATTAAGACTTTGTATAAAATATATTGTATTATAATAGTATATAAGCAAATTAGTGTAATGTTAAAGCTTGAAATTCCTTAACTTGGAGATTCAAATTCAATTCCCTATAAATGCAATTTGTTATTTCTAAACAAATAGAATTTTAATAATTTTACACTAGCTTGATATTGGTTAAAAACACTAATAGGTTTTAGCAAATTTTCAAACTAAATGACAAAATAGCACCCGATTGAATTAGTTCAATAATCAATTCAAATTGAATAAATAAAAATTATTTTAGCTACCTACATTAGTTTTTGTAGCAGTTTTATTTTATTTTTTGCCATAATTTTGTTCATGGTAGTATAAGCTATTAGCCACAAATATACCTTTCTTGCCATGTTTGTATTTGTTGCTAGAAGAATCTATTAACCATGGGTGAACCCTTGGCAAAAAGAATGACATAGAACCTTTTTCCCCATGACAACTTCTTTATCACGCTCACTTGTGCTATGGGTTCATCCAACTAGTATTCCAATGGCTAAGTAGCACACTTATGAAAATTTTGATCTTATGTCACAATTTTGATCATGGCATAAGTGATCATACGTTGTAGTGAGAAAAAGAATAATTAACTTATATATCACTTATACATCAAATCAAGTAAAATACATAATCTAACTTATGATTTTGCAAGTGGCTTTAATACCATTATTAAATTTTTGATCAAATAATATAGTGAAAAATTTTATAAATTTATAACCTACTAAGAATTCAAGTGAAAGAAGCATAAACAAGTTTTAGTGATTATACCTTAGTTGTATGAAACTAATTTGATATAGAAGAATCCAATCCAAATTGATCTTACAACATTTGTCTCACAAACATTGGTACAAATCACCTTCTAGTTTAATGCACATAAACCCATAAATTAGATGTTCACGTGGTCACGAACGCTTAAACTAAGTTATCACGAATCATAATTGTTGTTCAGAGGACTAGCATCTCTATAGTATTCTCATAAGTGGTTGAATACATCAATCAAATCGATACGAATCTATCTCTTATTTAGCACAGTGCTGGCTATGGGACTTTTCTAATTTTTTGGATCACACTCTTTATTAATCTTAATTTTTTTAATCTTATCAATGAAATCTTGAAAATTATATTTTTTTTGTAAATTTTGTTTATATATTTATTAAGTCATATGATCACTTGATATTTCCTTTTTTAAAAATTGATATCTTAACTAAATATTTCCTTTTTAAAAGATTATCCTAGCTAGATATTTCCATTTAAAAGAATAATATCTTAGATATGTATTTTCTTTTTAAAAGATTGATATCTTAGTCAAATATTTCCTTTTAAAATATTAATATCTCAATAGGATATTTACTTTTAAAAGATTGAGATCTTGAACATATGTTTTCTTTTAAAATATTGATATATATATATATATATATATATATATATATATATTTGTCAAATATTACTATCTAATTGATTTATTTATCTCATAGATAAAGTCACTTTTGATTTTCAATTAGAATTACCTTAACAAGAGAGATAATTGAGCTTTGATTATTGAACATGCCTAAATATGACTTTAATTAATAGTTAGCCTATATTTTTCCCCTAAGTATAGTCTAATCATATTGTACTATTATTTATTGAAGCCTAATCGTATTAAGCCTATCATATTTAGGAGCTTGAGTCTAACTAAGAGTTCCTAATCATATTATAACCCTAATATTTAACATGGTTTTTGTATGCAACCTTATATGTTCTTATTACATTATTAGTGATCTTAAAATTCTATTTTTCCATTATAGATAATGATTGGTATCTAACAATACATCATTATCACTAAAGTAGTGAGAATGATAGCGACTTGGCATAATCTTTCCATGGCTAATATTTTGTATAGTTCAATTTTTTTGTACTAATATCCAAATTAAGTTAAAGGTGATATAAGAAGATTTTCAATAAAAAATTATGGTACTTGACCCTTTCTTGTACACTTCAAAAGTTGTATAAATTGGAGTCTACAACTAGTTTAATAAGATGGCATCATGAAAAATCTCATTAGCTAAAGGCTCTATCTCATCTATCAAATAGAGAGGCATGGAAACATTTTGACCATACCCATCCTTATTTTTCTAGTTATCATAGAAATGTGAGGCTAGGCTTGTGTTCATATAGCTTTACTCTTTATGGACAATCTGAATAAACTTATTCATCCTAGCTCATGAATGTGACTTTTTACAATTTCCCTTTATGGATATATATAAAATAAAGTACATATTCCTTACTTTGATTATTGTAAGTTCCAGTAGTTCAAAGGCTAACATCAATGTTTAGTTGCAACCATTGATAAGCAAACTAAAAGTGTTGTGGGAAGATAGTGTACAAACATATGATGTGTCTTTGAAATAAAATTTTACCAAACAGATTGCATTGTTATGGATCATTAATAACTTTCCTACATTTGGTACATTATTAGGCTAGTAGACATATAGAAGGCTAGCATGCACTTTTGTATGGAGTTTTTTTATGACATTCACATTAAAATATGATCAAAAGACTTCATTCTTTAAAAGCTATAGATGCAAGTTGCCTCAAGATCACTTGTTTAGGAGGAAAAAAGATTCTTTCTAAAAAATAAGATAAACATATCATGTTCACCTTTAAGAATTGATGGTGAAAACCTATAGGAAAGGGTTATATATACACCTAAGGTTACAATGAAAGGCATGCAATATAAATTGAAGGTTATAAAGTTTCCTATAATTAAACAAAGTAAAGTATTTTTTAAAAGCTACCTTACTAGAAGATAGACCTTAATTGTCATAATCTCGATGTTGTACATATTGAGAAAAATGTGTTCGGTTATATGTTTAACACAATAACGAATGTGAATGGTAAAATAATGAGTAATGTGAAAGATAGGATAGATTTAATTGAGTTGCATAGGTGTATTGAACTTAAGCTAGTTCAATAAGGTAATGGGAAGATGTTCAAACTAAGGTGTAATACATCTTGAATTTGGAACAAAAAAGAATAGTGCTTAAATGGATAAAAAATTTAAAACTTCCAAATAATTATACTTTAAACTTGGCTAGATGTATGGATCTCCAGGAATGTAAGATAACAAAAATGAAAAGCCATGATTTTCAATGATTATTTCCTATTACCTTTATAGTGCTATATTTTTTAAAAGACTTGTGCTCAAGCACCTTACATAAAGAAAAATTATTACAAATGGAACAAAATAATTATTTCACAATTTTCAAGTTAGAATGAATATATCCTTCATCATTTTTATTAGTTTAATAGAGCACTTTCCAATCCACTTACTATATGAAACTTTGGTAGGAGACCCTATCCAATACCATTGAATGTACCCATTTAATAGGTATATTAACTAATTAAGTAATTAATTTACTTATTTATCTAAACTATTGAAAATTATTTTATCTTGTTGATTGTTAAGTTCTTTCACATACTAAAGAAGAATGTGAGAAAAAAAAAGGGTCTATATAGAAGGGTCCATTTGTAAAGCATATATCATTTAGAGACATTTACTTTCTATTCATATTACTTTGAACTCTATCTGCAATCTAGAAGGATTATAGTTCTAGGAATGATGATCACAAGAACAAAAAAAAATGGTAGGGATGTTTGTTCCATTTTTAATTATCCTAATTGTTTGATAAAAGGATACAAGTGCTAATATTTAATAGATTAAGAGTACTTTGTAGCTACAACATATGCCTTACTAAATTATGATAAAGTGCAATTGTATGTGAAGTAAATGCTTAATATAATGAGTTCAATTAATTTATTTAGATATTCATCAAGTTTTTGATAAGATCTAATGATATGGTATGAGTTATAACCTATTTAAATAAATGTTATGGGCATTGTTGCTAACTATGATTAATAAGGATGTGATCATGCATATGGAAATGAATTATCCTTTTAGCTTCACAATTATATGAGTCAAGTCATATCCTTTTTATTAGAGTTTTGTGCACTTTAAACATGAGTTCTATTATATTAACAATGTAAGCTTATTTTATAACTAGGTTTTAACTACAAAGAACAATCACAAATGGAAAAAATACTTGACATAGCATAAGGCCTAAAAAGGAAAGTATGCATATTGCCTATGCATTTTGTGAAAGGTTATAAGTTTCATATAGAATTTCACTATTACAAAATAGTTGATTAACATAAAATGTTTAGAGGATTACATGTAAAAAATTAGCCAATGTTTAATCGAGTGTTATAGTATATGTGATTTTAATGTCAATTTTGAAACTATTGTAAAATATAACAATTATGTTAGTTTTTATATTGAAAACAACTAATGTCATTTATTTTTCTATTATCATGAGAAATAACATTAAACATAATTTATTTTCAAACAACTAATGTTTAAATTCCAAAATACAATATTAGTCATTTAAATCAAGATTTTGCAAACATTAGGCATTTATTTCTTATAGTAATGGGTGGAATATGAGAAAAACACACCTATTGATGTTACAAACTAAGAAATGATTTAAATTTTATGATCATGATGATCACACCAAACCACATATATCTTTTGCTCATGACCATATATTTAAAGGCAGAAGATAATCATGATTTGATAAGATACTCATGACATAAGATTCAAAACTTTTCTAAATGTGTAGAAGAATGGGTTTGCTATCCTTTTATGCCACCTAAACAAAAGATTGACTAAAATAGAAATCAATAGACATTGAATTTCAAAATAAACATCTTTTATTAAATGAAAATTGACATGTAATGATTTTATATCTCACTTTTAATGGTTTTCAATACTTTATAAATATCATCTTTGGTAAATGTTTACCATTTATTATAAGTTAGGTGTTGGTGTTATACCTTTATATGTTGTTAGGTCAAAAAATTGACATGCTTTATTCTTTTTTTTATATTTGATTTAGTTTTTCTTAACCACATTAATTTTTTAATAAATGACCAATGTGGTTTTTTTTAGCTTAATTTTTACATTTTGACATTTCTCTAATAAAAACTACTAATTAGAAATTATTTTTCTAACTACCAATTGTGCTTTTTATAGAACAATGGCTTACACAAAAACTACATTTCATTATCAATACAATTTAAAGCATAGTCACCTATTCCTTATGTTAAAGAGATAAAATCCTTGTTATAAATTCTTATTTACTAAATTTTGCAGACATTAGCCATCCATTACTTGTAATACCAGGTGGAATATGATGACAATATATATAATCGATGTTGCAAAATTAAAAATGCTTCAAATTTTATAATTCTGAGTCTCCCATCAAATCATAGATATCTTATGATTATAAGCATTCCAACCTAGTAGAAGATAACCATAGTTTGATAAAAAAAATTCATAATCATAATTTTTAAAGCATTTTTTATTATACAACATTAATGGTGTGTTATTTTCTTATGACACCTAAATAAAAAATGAAGTAAAATAAAAATTTATAGAAAACTATAAATGTTAGTTATTAAATCGAATCTGACATATAAATATTTTATATATGCAATGAGATGATTCAAATAATTTTTAGATGATAGTTATTAAATACAAACTAACATCTTATTTTCACCTTAAGTAGAGTAAGTACCTTTTGACATTGGTTAAATATGAAATTGATGTGTTAACTTGTCACTTTCATAGTGGTATGCATCAAATGCCTTTTAGATGATATTTGAAAAGAACTCCAGTGTCTTATTTATGATGTTGAACTTTAAATATTGATTAGAATTAAAATTGACATAATAATTTCCCACTAATTTCATAAAAATCATTGCATCAATATAGATGTTGGTTATAATTAAAGTCTATTGTCTTAAAGTTTCTTCATCATTTTAATAATGTCACTACATAAAAATAGACATTAATGATAATGGTGACCAACATCTATCATTTGACATTAGTTAGCAATTCTATAGTAATAAATGAAGCTAACATAAATCTATATGCCTTAAAGGATCTATTAATGAATATTTAGGAAATAATTACTAAGAAAATTTTTAATAAGTCATCGAGTTAGATTATATGGATTACTATTAAAGAAAGCAGTGTTATTCAAATGTCAATGGTTGGATCCCACTCCTAATAGGGGAATGAAATTGTATAAACAATATGATATCATTAAGATTACAAACTCTTAGTGCTATAACAAGTTTGATCTCTTTATCTTCACTCAATAAGCCATACAAAAGTATTACACTCTATACCTAGATTGTAGAAAAGGTCATAATGATTGATTGGTTGTCATAGAAACCAAATTAAGGAATGTTGTTAATGTTCTATCAATAAATGATGTCATACTTTCCTTTTTAGATGATAATTAATGCACCTAATTGCTACACATGTATTAAAAATGAAAAGATCCATTCATTAAAGGAAGACTCTGGATATCTTGAAGTTATCCTCATTGAACATATTGTACTTAATAACTTAGATGACCTTAATGATGAAGAATAAGATTCAGAGGATGGGGAAAATGAAGTGGACAAATTAATAAGATGAAGATGATATAGAAGAGACAAATAATGATAAAAAAGAAATCCAATATGACAACACTAAGTCTTCATCTTAGATTAGGTTATCCTTGGTATACGTAAATTAGAATTTTCATGTATATGTCTTATGTAATTTGTATTACAAATGATACTAACTCAATGTTATTTTCATTTATTAAAGGTTACTAAGTCTTCAGCAAGCATAGATTAGGTAATATGATTGATAATTCAACATGATAATTCCAGAAGTTAGTCATCACAAGAAGGTAAAGAATTTAAAAGTGCTTAATAGATAAAAGTTAGAATACCCAAGTCCTATTTATTAGGGTTTTTCTCAATTATTAGAAATATTGGATTCATTTTTTTTTGTATATAGGCTCCATTATTTTATATTACAACTTTTACATTAAATGATTAGATAATTGACATTCAATATTATAAAATTCAATTTTAGTTTGTCAATTGAATATATTGTCATCGTAGTTAAATTATATTTATGTAAGGATGTTGGTTATATGAATTAGCTTGAAAGGAGGTACCAAATTATTAATATCTCCTAAATTAATAATGGAATTAGTAATTGATTTATGAATAATGATGCCTATTATTTTTCAAAACTTTACAAATTAGAGATAAAAAATCCTATCACTAAATTCCAATTTTGTGATGTAAATAGTAATAGATGAATCCATTCCTCACTTCTAGTTCAGTAATGAAAAAATTATCGATAAATGCAAGGCTTGAAACGGACATTGGGCCACTAATTCCACTCATTATTTGTTTTGTTCATTGTTAGCTCATAAAGTCAATAATGGAAAAAAGTGGTAAAATTAGCAACAGATAAAAATAGTCTATTGCTAATTGAACTACTAATGGATTGTTTACTTATAACTTTATTCTATCATTAATTTTGTCATTATTTTTTAGCAATAGATTTTTCAAGATTTATGATGGATTTTTTTGTTGCCTTTAATCAGTGTTTTTTGTTAGTGCATGTCCCATCGATATTGAAGGATAACATTTAAGAGAAGAAGGTTTTGGTATTGATTGTTTTGCTTTTTGTTATAAATATGTAAAACTATATTCATAGAATAATAATATGTAGCACTTTTATTTGTTTTTTATAGTAAAATGTCTTTGATGTTCCCAACACCCTTTAAATGCACACAAAGATACTATCATTGGTGATAAATTGATGGAAGGACTCTAAGACAAGGTAAAGATGGGATCATGTTAATTTTAAGATTAAGGGAAAAAATAAAAGTCAATTAAAAAATTTAGCTCCGTCAGCCGTCAATCATAAGAAAATTTCTTGGAACAATGCAAGATAATGTATTTTTAACTAAATTTAGGCATTTTAGCGGCTATTTCTACTTAATGTCTTTAGTGTTTATTATTTATGGTTATGCACTAATATGCCTTTTTGTCAATAGGCATTCAATGTGGCAAATTGGGAGAAGGAGTAGATGAACATATATTCATACAGGCTTTTTTAGGGAGGCTATTAAAGAATGAAAGAGAAGCTTGCTCCAATTAATGGTGATAATATTAATGAAATACATTCCATTTCTCATGCAAAGTTATGTAAGTGGGCCAAAGTTGACTTGTAGAGGCAATTTATGGCACTAGAGAGTAAAATTATTGTAGAAAGAATTATAAGTATTTAGAATTAATTTTAAACATATTGTTTACTTTTAATGCTTATGTTTCACATAAAATTTATCTAATTATTTGTGTTTGTTAAATGCTATAGGATAATCTCATGCAATAAGCCTCTAGGGTAAGTTTTGGTCAGTTGGAAAGCAAGACATCTTGACAACAATGCTATATTTTAATAAGCATGCCACCTATGTTTAGGGTGTTAGATGTGGTATGGGCCTTAAGAACTACTTTAGCATATCAAAGTACCATTTAGTAGGACCTTTAAATTTCAAGTTAGAGCATCTTAAAGTAAAGATCACCCACAAAGTAGAAGCTCAACTTAATGTGGACTAGATGACAAAGTTGTTGTAGTTGCAAAAGTAGCACATACAATTGTAGATGCAATAGAAGAATATGCAATAATAGCTTCATGCTCTAATGGAATATATTACCTCCCAATAAACTGTACAATGGAAGTCTATGCCTTCCTAGTTAGCCTCTATAACTACAACCTATATGGAAGAGCCAACCATTATGACTACTAATATGAAAGAGCCGACCCCTATGACCATTGCCTAGCCAACCTTGGGTGCCAACCTTTCCATCCATGCTTGTTAGTGTTGGGAATTCGGATTATCATATACAATGAAAATTCAAAATTTGATCCGAATTCTATTTAGGATCCATGCAAAAAGCATAATCAATGATTAGGATTTTACCTATTGGGTACTCGTATTTCTATTGATCAAAACTTGAGAGCAGATGAATCAAATGCCAGCCGGAAGGTACAGCGCCTCTATGGTATCCACACGGAGTGAACAACAACCTTTCACCCTCCACGAATCTACTAGGATGCATTTTTTTCTCTAGGAATTAGGATTAGATGTTTTCTGAGTGATTTAGGGTTTGTATGGAAGCTTTGAGCGTCTCTCTCATGTGCTGCCCTCAAGCCCCTTTTTATAGAATTTAAGCAAGTCACAATCCTAGTCTTACTAGGATAATGCTTCCAAAATCCTAATTACACTTAACAACTCATCTTATCCTTATCCTAGAAATAATGAGGAGAGATAGGACTTATCTATTAATTATCTAATATTATCTAATATTATCTCATAATATAAATATCTTAATATTAGATAATTGCATATAGTTATCAAAATAATATTATCTCATAATATATTTATCTAATATCTGATAATATAATTATTTGATATTACTTTAATATTAAATAATATCACATTATATTATATATATATATTACGTGAATAACACATTATTATTCTTAATAATAATATATATGCACGAAAATAAGTCCAATTAATTGAACATTAATATAATTAAAGTCTTAATAAATTGTTATCTTATTCCTATTTTGTGTGATCCTGTAGGTTCTTATTACGTTAACAATGACTCATTATTGAGCCATAGATAGTGAGCGGTATCTAACAATACATCACTGCCACTCAAATAGTAAGAATGTCTGTGATTCGACGTCCACCTAATACATGATCAACGTTTTGCATCATAATCCCTTTTTGTAATAATATCTAAATTGAACTGGAGGCATGAAATGTGTCATCCTCGTCAATGTTCAATTTATATTTCTTTAATATTGAGTAGACTTAAAATAAATGATTAATATCACATATTAATCCAATTGAGTATGGCCATACATTTCTAAGTCTTACTTAATTAAGGGGCCCAAGGATATTTCTCTTTTATACAAGAGTAACAAAATCTCATCTACATTGCTCACTTCCTTCTGCATGATTTATGACATATCCAATCAATGCCCTATTCATCATCCTAATTAAAGGTAACATAGGACAATATTAAAGTGAGTAATTTCTCATGTAGGGAATTGTAGTGACTTTAGGTCAAAGGTTTATGTGTATTTGTGATCATATGGGAATAACTTATGACATGTCTATCCATGCAATATTCTCATAGTAGGTCAGTCCAGTACATTATTCACTAGCAATATACTCATGTATTGACTTGATATTATATATCCATGATTCGTAATCATCAGTCACTATACATGCTAGTCTTGATGTATTATTACTATCCTTTTTTCGTAATAATACTTGGCTAGGGGTATTTTAGAAATAGCGAAGCTATTTCAAGGATAATTATTATATTAAGTTATAAATTGCGCAGAATAATAATAAAATTATAAAAATAAAATATAATAATTAAATTTTCTAAAATAAAACATAATACATTGTGTATTATTTCAATCATCTATATGATTGGTTCCTAGGACACACACCAACAATTAGCACATGAGACATCACACAGAACATACTTAAGGTAAATATTGCACTAAAGCTTTACACTTACTTTTCCCTTAAATTAAGTTTTTTGGAAGTTAAGGTTCATATTTAATAAGGTGAAGCCTAATGTGTTTTGATAGTGGTAGGACCTCTTATGCATTAGGTCATGATTAACAAGGCTTATAAAATCTATAGACTCCATTATTATCCATTATTGGATGATTAAGTCAAGGTTGTGGTCGATAAATCCTCATATCTCATAGCTAATGTACTAGTGTTAAACGAAGAGGTTAGGATAATGGATTAAGCTTATGTGATCTTCATTCTATAGCTAAAGTCCTTTATTTAATTCCCAATGGTGGTATCATTGTATATTCTCTCACCTAAGTTTTTATATTGTTGATGTTATATTAGTTTTATGATTTAAGTTTCCTAACCCATGATCTTTATTTTAGCAACATCTTGATTGTGATTAGAAGGCACTATAAATAAAGCTTGATTGCATTGAGTTCTTTATGGCCCAGGTTCAAGTCATGATAGGGGATGGTGATGGTGGAAGCATTTTATCAACTTTTCATTAAGAAGGATGCCATTTTGCAACTTTTAAGGATAAAGATCGATGTCTCTTGTATCCAACATTAGGCAAGATGAGTTTGTTTGGTCTTTTTTAAACGTACACTATTTAATTTTAAATATTATTTAGATAGGTGTTTAGCTCTCACCCTACCTGTTGTAAATATTGCTATGATTATTGTGCCTTCTAGAAGGTGAGAGCCTATTATAGATTGTTATGTCCATATCATATTAACTATCGGATTAGGTGACGAGGAAAGGGAGGATTACATAATGGCTACATTCTTGGTGGAGCCTAAGAAATAATGCTACTTCATGTTGTACCATAATTTAAGTGTTAATTATGGTTAAGCGATTTTCACATAAAAATTTTAATATTTTGTTATGCAATTGTAATATAGTCATCATGGGATACTTGTTATGGTGTGCTCAATGAAGAAGCTTGTCTCCTGGTTAGATCCCTTAGGCAAAAGATTGTGACCAACGACGAGGCAAGACTTGAAATGTGCTTTAGATGTATGCTACAACAAAGGTATGGTACTAAAAGGGAAAAGGAAAAAAAGTAAAATAGGTTAAAGTAAAGGTAAGTTTCCTAAGCAAGATTATAATGTCACAACCCATCTTATGGTTATTGTGACTGGCATAAAGATACCTAATTAGTGTTAACTTTCTAAATAAATATCTTTACAAGCCTTTTTAAGAAAAAAGAATTCTAAAGCTTTAAACAAAAAGTAACCAGATACATGTAAAATGTAAAAATGTATATAAAATAAGCCTTATAACCGTTCATGGTAACATCTACATCTAAACAAAAAATTATTCATACAAAGTGCAACATATATAATATATAAATGATAATATAAGTTTCTAATATAGTCTATTAGGATAATCCTCTTCCTTTGGATTGGATTCATTAGATGAAGAGGAGTTAGTACCATTACTCACTGTCCCTTCCGAAGGTGGGACTCTATAAAGAGGAAATACAACAAAAGTGTTAAGATCTAAATTTATTTGCCAAAACTATACTTTATAATTTATTGTAACACTTGTAGTGGTGATACGGATTTCAAACCAAAATATTGCTTTGAAAGTACCACAAGGGATCATGAAGCCTCCTCTATAAGTATCAATTTCCACCCCACGGGTCCATGGTTAGAATTTGCAATTCTAATTTAATAAGAAGAATGAGTAAAAAATATACTCAGTGAGTGGTGTTCATCACTCTCATCACAAAAGATTAATCTTATTATTATGTATAATTCCTATCTAATGTCTTATAAGGAATTTTCCTTATGCATATCATTGGTACAATTCATCATAGAAAATGAAAATGGTAGGTATACAAATGTCACCTTATATCTTCGGTTTAACTTCATCCTCTTCCATCCTAAGCTTTTAGCCACCAATCTTTTCCTTCCACTATTAACCATTCATCTCTATATCTACGAAGAATGTTACATCTCCCCCTCTTAATTCACAATGAGCCATAATGGGATGTCAACACATCAACTATTTTATCCATTTCCAAGTATATAATTAAATACCCACCATGCCATAAGTGTCTTATGATTTACATCTGTGTGTCATATACATTTAAATTCCTTTTTGACTATTCTCAAGGAGTTTCAAGCAAACTTGTATTTGTGCCATAGCTTGAAGCCTCTTTTTGTGCTTTTAAATTCATTCTAGATTTCAACATAATTTATTCCAATATTTTATTACACAATATAGAATAATCATATTGCTCAAAATATTTCCATGGGTATAGTTCACTCAGAAGCTAAAGGAAGAATTGCATAATAAGGTAGCATAGGGGCACATGTAATTAAAGCCCCTTTTCACTAGTCAAATGGAATTTAATTGTTACCAAAATTTGCCAAAACATTAATAATACATTGAATGAAAGATAACTTGAGTGTTGTACAAATAATTTCATAATTTTACTAGTGTATCAAAAGCAAAAACCCATATCAACCAAATTTGGACATCTTTAGAGCCACTAAAATAAAGCTGCCATTTTGGCAACCAATCAACTCCGATTGCCATCACATTTTGCCATAAGCTTGCCAACACCCAAAATGATATATCCTAAGAGTTTCATAATTTTCACCATTAATTTGATAGGTCCAATAAATTGAAACCTGAGACTAACCAAACTAGGGTTCTAAAATAGACAGAATTGGGAGTTTCACCATCAACTTGCCTTATCACCTGCCTAAAAATTTCTAAAAATTCTTAAATTCATCTTTATTCATACTAACACCAAATATGAGCATAAAATGCCAAAAATTTAATTTTTAAAATTCCCAAAACTTTACTTACCCTAGGTATCCTAAATCCCTATTCAGCACCACATGAGAGAAGTTAGTTTTAATTCCACAAGTTCTTATTTCTATTTTTCCTAAAATGCTTTTTTATGAATATTTATTTCTAACACTCTTTAAATCAATAATTCAATAACATACCATCATAATATCGATTAGAACACTCTAAAACAAAATTATACCTCAGCATATTTCAAATAGAAAATAAGGAAGCAAAAATTAACAATATCATTACCTATTCCTTTGAAATGGCTCCAAAAATAGCAAGAGTTACCACTCACCTTAACCTCTTCACTTTTTATTTTTCAATGACTCTTTGACACAGTAAGAGAATAGCTTTATGGAAATAAATCATATTTTAGAGGTTTAGGAAGGGGAAAAATCATAAAATTTTGAAGAAATTGAAAAAAAAAGTGTCAAGCTACCTTATAAGCTTTGGAAAGAAATTTGAAACCCTTGAATAAGCTTAAACTCTTCTTTTGCTTTTTTCCTCCTAAAGTCATGTTTTGGGGCTGGTTGAAGAGCAGACATTTTCTACTTCTAAGGCCTCACATACATTTATATGGAGTTTAACTCTAATTTCAAAGAAAATTCAATTTTTTTTTATTAATTTCTATTGATTTTGGTAAAAGGTTTTTGGACATTAAGCTGAGCATTTTAGTGTCTAAGTGTGCTACTACAACCGGCAAATGATGATTCTCTTAGCCACTAAAATTTAATCACATAAAAAGGCTGAATATAATTATTATACAATGGCCTCAATTTTTTCTTAGTCTCAAGCTTCCTTTGGAAGCTTGGGCCAACCATGGGTCCATGTTTTTGGACCTCAAAAATCAAATTTGAGCCTAAGCCCTAAACCACTTCAAAATAATAAAAAGGGTTTATTATAGTTTGGCCCTAAATCTTTCACTTCTTTGCATTTTCACCCTTAAACCTTTAAATATTTTTGGAACTTCAATTTGACCTTCCATAATCATTTTTAAGCCCTAAAAATTAATTTATACTAGCCATAAAATTTTAAAATTAATTTACTATATTTTTTGCTCATTTTCTCACTTTTTTTATTTATTGGATTTTGGAATTTTAGTAAATTCCTAAATGAATTTTTCTAAGCCTATTTTTGAATTTTGAATTTATAATTTTTTATCTATTTTGATGCATATTAAAATTCTCAAAATTATTCTACTTGGCTCATTCTCAAATTACTTTTACGATTCCTCCTAATTTTGCTTGATTTTTCCTATCAAATTTTTTAAAGAAATTTCTTACTTGATATCTATTGTGCCACTTTAGGATATTACATATAACCTTTGCAAAATGAAGCTTAAGATTTAATTGGATGAAATTGATTTATTGTTTTACTACAATGTCTTCTTAGAGCTAGTAAGCAAAAAAATTAGGCCAATTACTAAATGGATTAGGCGAGCTCATTTGTAGCATGCAAGAGTCTTCATATTAAAGAACCTACGTCAATTCTTATTGGTCATGGGCTGGCTCATTTTTTTTAATTTTTAACTTTTAAACAATAAAAAAAATTAAAATCATTTAAAAGTACTACATATCCTTTATAAATAAGTCATAATACATTTTAAATTTATATGTAACCTTAAAAAATATTATATATATAAAATATAAGTCATAAAATTCTCATGAAATAAAATATTATGTATAAATTATTCATAACATATCCCTATATAGCTAAAAATGAAAAAAAAGTATAATTTCATATGGATTGAGAATGTAGGCTTAGATAGAAAATGCATATATATATATATGTGTGTGTGTGTGTGTGTGTGTGTGTGTGTGGGTGAGGATAAATATGACATTTATTTTTTAGGGTTGGCATTTTGGTAGCCTGAGTCCTTCATAGCTCGCGAGTTAACGACCTAATCCACAGGCTTTGGCCTGTTTTAACAACTTTATACCTTGTACAAATCGATAATGTAGAATATGGTTTCTATGTCAAGTGACACTTGGCCTATACAATACGTATTCAATGAAATTAACATATGGTAATCATTTCTACTTATTTTTAGCTCTTTGCATCCTTATCTAAAATGGTTTGATGCTAGCATGTTAATTGTGTGCAAATTGTAGTACCTTGATGACAAAACTAAACCATGGACTCAAGATGATCTTGATGAAGTGCAAGAGCTTTAGGCAAAATATTTCCTTAGGACTAAAGCTACACTAGAATGAATGGTTTTGGTTCCATGTGTTAATCTAAATATATGGTGTTAAGTTAAGGTTGTAACTTGTTGTAAATTTTGATGACTATGCTTTGTTTTCAAATAACATGGTTCTAGTTTTCTATTTTTAAAACTTGTCTTGTTGTATTTTAATGTATAAATAAAAGTTCATAAACTTTATATGAAACCTCAAACAATAGTTTCTATTGTTGTTGTTAATTGGTTACTTGCTATGGATAAAAAAAAAATTAGGTCATAAAAAAAATTAGTTATTTACTAAAAAATGATATCTTAGTTAATAAGACATCAATTATTAATAAATATTTATCATGGAATTTCAATAACACCATGTTAGTTATTTCATAAATAACTAACATCCTAATTTTTTATAATAAGACAATATTATTTTCATTTAGACATTGGTTATCTAATTTATAATTGGCATCTATGTTGCTATTTAGAACAAAGGGCATCACCATTTTAGAAGTCAAATTTGTATAAAAAAACCAATGTCAAAAGAAAAATAATGTTTATCTTGACAACTTCTTTACAAAATCCCCTATTGGGAGTTAAAATTAAAAAGAGCAAAGTATTAGTGTGAATTGCAAATTTCATTATAAAGCTCATACAAGTCAAAGAAGGTCTTCAAGATGATACTTTACCTAATGAGGTATGTTAACCTTGCATGTTTTATGTTTATGCTCCCAAAATTTTTGTTTTTGTATTTATGCACATCAATTATTTTATAGAATTGATGCTTTGTTAGCTCATTGCTAAATATGTGAAATTGTGCTCTCCTTAGAAAAATATAAGTTTTAAATGTAAATATTTGTTTAATTTTTGTGTTTGTGCTTGTAATTTGGTTCATAGTTTTATAATCGACCATATTTTGTTGCAGTTTTTAGCAAGTTTGTATAGGTAAGAAATTTAATTCCATTCATATTTGTTAGCCTTTGCAAGTTTTATATTTCTACTCCTAGAATTTTTTATTTTGTATTTAGGCACATAAATTATTTTGTAGAATTGATGCTTTGTTAGCCTATTGTTAAATATGTGAAGTTGTGCTCTCTTTAAAAAAATGCAACTTATAAATGTCAAGATTTGTTTGGTTTTTGTGTTTACACTTGTAATTTAATTTATAGTTTCATAATTGACCATATTTTGTTGCATTTTTAGCAAGTTTGTATGGGTTTGAAATTTAATTCGATTCATCTTTATTGGCCTTTGGGGGTATTATCTACTATTTATATGCATAAAATATATAATATCATACATCAAGTTTTAACAATTGCTCATGTTATTTGCAAGTATTAGATTCAAGAACGATTTTCTAGGAAGTGTCATTCTCACATATTGAGTAAAGATATCAAGATAAATTTAATGAAACATCCATTTGTGATTGTATCATTAGATATAATCTTTTATTGTCTTCACAATTTTGTTATTCTATTTATCATTTAAAATTATTGACATTGAGATTCTATAATGTCATAAGAGATATTGATTTTTGTTTCAGTTAGAGTGTTTTTGTAAAGAGGAATCTATAGGTGTGTACACAGGAGGATTATGGAAGACCAGAGTGGGAGGAACATAGGGAGAGGATTAGGATTGAAAGAGGATAAAACATACCATGTTGATTATTTAATAAAATTGATGTGGTATTTAAAACAGTACACATCAATTTTCTTTTAAAAAAATTAATGCATAATGTTATTTCTCATGATGCTTCAAAAGAAATGATATCAATTATTTTCGACATGATAATCGATATTATTATTATTTTTACAAAAGTTGTAGAACTAATGTAAAAGCTAATGTGTAATGATCCTCAATTAGATATCAATTTAAAATGGATGTATAATTTGTTAAAAATTTGATATCTATTTGCATTTTTATAGTTGTAAAAGTATTTTTTTATTTTATAAATTTTTAGAAATAAGGGCTCTGTTTTTTCAAAAAATGAAAATGGTAAAAGCCCATCTACACATATTTTCTTACAAGTTTTATGTTTTTAACCAGAGTGAATACAGAAAATAAATAAAGCAAACTAACGCTTGTATTTTCATTTTTTTTATTGTAACTTCTCAGCAATAGATAATATATTAAATATAAAAAATTTTACAACTTTATCGACAAAACATACTACAAAATTTTAATTATGAAAATATTTACAATAATTCTGATTGTCTTATATATTTCATAAAATTTATATTCTTTTAAAAAGAAGCAATCCTTTTATTAATTAAATTAAAGAATTTTCAACGGAGGCAGAAGGTTGTATTGCATTATCCTCTAAGTGCTTTTCGTTAAAGGCACAAACATCTTGCTTTTTTTTATTTTTTTGGGCGAGCCAGAATAATTTTTTACATTTGTACGACAAATTTACTAAATAACTGGAACGGATAGACACTGTGCAATTTAAAATATCTTGTGCTTGCCTGTTTGTAGAGAATCAATTTGCATCAACTTTCATTAATTTCTTTGAATCAGCCATATGTCTTATGCACAAGTTATTTACATGTATTAATCCGAATATATATGTGTGTGTATATATATTATCTTGAGGTCTTACTAAATGTCAATTTGTTTTGGGTAGTATGGAAGGTCAAAATGATTTGATGGCTTGATATGCAAATATAAACTTAGCTTGAATTATATCGTGAACAAAAAGTTTGCCAATATAAACTTATAGCCAATGATACAATTTAAAATAATCAGTCGTTCCTGCATATTAATTAGGCTAAAGATTATTAAAGTTCAGTATAATCAGTCGATCCATAAACAATAAACAATTAATTCAATATTAAAGAGATTACTTTAAACCTCATTGACATTATCCAAAATACCAGCATGCTCATTTATATATTCAACATGGGGTGCTAATCGACCAATAGGTCCAAACGTCCCCAACTAATTTAGTTATCTTCATCAGTTTAGGTGCTGCCTATATATATATATATATATATATATATGCATTCTAGTAAAGGATCTTAAAACTTTCGACTTGACTATTGGAATGGTCTCAAAAATTAATCTAACTTACTTTTCTATGTTATAGGTTCTAAAGGTCGAAACCAATCCTAAAATATCTGATGGATCAGCAAGTATGTCATAACTATGGTGTCGTATTAATCCTTAAACACTAACTAAAACTGTTCATATTAATTTTTCGAACAACATGATTAAGTAAAACAGTTATTTTAGGCTCATTGGATCAGAGCATGACAGTTTCCCTCCCTAAAATTAAAACTCGAAGATGTAATTTTGATAGGTAATTGACAAAAACATGTTAGATCCATTACTAATTAATTATGAAATCTTTTAACATAAACCCAAAAACTTATGGACATGGCTCTTATTAGGGGAGTTGGAATCCCCAAACCCCTGCAATATTGTAGAGAATCGTGTAGAGAGAGAGAGAGAATGCAGAGCACACTGCCCTTCATTTTTCTCTCACTACAGAATCCTTTGCCATACGGGAGGGAATCCAAATTCTTGTTACGGGCGTTTTTCAAATCACGAAAGATAGATAAATTATCAAGGTTCAGAATGGCAAAGCTAATGAAATTATATTTGACAAATAAAATAGAAACGTATACATGACCATAGATATAAATTGTTCATAATTTAATAATTGGACTTAACTTAAATGTCATGTCACAAAACAACTAGAATGAAGTTGTTACAATAATACGACAAAATCTATATTTATGACCGTTTCCGTTTGTTTGTCCATGAAGGGACCGGTATTTATTCCATGAAAACTTAGCGGATGAAAGATGTGCAAAAGGCTCAGGGTGCTTTTGAACTGTTGCCCATATCATCTGTTGCCCTGCCTTGCCAGGTTTTGGGCTGTTCTTCAATTTCATGAACGTCAATTTCTCCTTCAAGCATCTGTATTACCTTTTTCATCGGGGGACGATCACAAGGCTTCATCTGTATACAATGCAAAGCTATCATAATCAACTTTTCGGCTATCATCTTTTCCTCATCTGTGGCATTGCTCTTGTGTATTGTTTCCTCAAATTGGTCATAAATCCATTTAGCAAAGTATGTCTGCCAAGAATTCTCCACAGTGTTTATGTTCTTTCTCCTACCTGCCATTTCCATCAACATCATTCCAAAACTATAAACATCAGCTTTATATGAGATGCCTCCAATGTTTCTGTAAAACAATTCTGGAGCCATATATCCCATTGTTCCCCTTGCAGCAGTTAAAGATACAATGCTAGCATCTGACGGATACAACTTTGCCAACCCAAAATCCGAAATCTTTGGCGTGAAATTCTCATCGAGAAGAATGTTGTGAGGTTTTATATCAAAGTGCAAGATTTTCATACTACAACCCCGATGTAAGTATTCAATTCCACGAGCCACCCCAAGAGCAATTTCAAGGATTTTTTCATAGCTTAGTGACACATTCCCATTTTCTTGAGGAAGTATGTGCTTGTCAAGAGATCCATTAGGCAGAAATTCATAAACAAGAGCTCGCTTGTTTCTATCGGCACAAAATCCAATTAATTGCACCACATTTACGTGACGAATGGTTCCAATGGTGGCGACTTCGTTGATAAATTCTAGTCCATTGGCTTTGGATTTGCCAAGTAACTTGATTGCTACATCACGTTTGCTTCGAAGCTTACCTTTGTAGACAGTACCATAGCCTCCTTCGCCTAGCTTGTGCTTGAAGCCCTTTGTCATCTTTTTTATTTCAGAGTAAGAATATTTGATAGGCATTAGATTATTTTGATGTTGCAGGAAATCCTCAACGTTGTCGTACAAAGATAAATGCCGTCTTCTCCATTTATATATTAAGAATGCAAACACGAATAGGGGCCCGAGTGCCGTTTTTGCCATTTGGATCGGCACAAACAGTCCTACTGCATAAAGTGAGATGTTAGAATCCATCAAAAGATGTTGGAAATTTCATATTTCTCTATTAAGATTTTCCATTCTAGTTATGCTAATTTCAATACGGTATCTGTAGCTGTTTTCCAAAAGAACTCATTGGATCAGAACTTAATGTTTAACACTAATACAAGGTTCTAGAAATATTTATAATCCTACTATAATATTGAGAATTCAATACTAATTCTTAGAATTTTTTTTTTTACAAATAACATTTTGATAATTGTAAGAGTGGTTAAACTACTAGACACACACGCAATGATCAGGGATTAAACCCTGAATGTAACGGAAGATATAAAGCCTTCAAAGAAAATCGAATGTCATTTGAGTCAAAGGCTCTCAACTATAAATAACATATTTTGATATCATAACTGAGTGAATGTTGAAATTTAAAAAATAGTTTCCTTACTTATCAAGAATAGTAATGAAATTCTTTCATTACCAAGAAAAAGAATAGAAGAGAAATTTTTACTATTACTGTTCAATTTGAAATATGTCCGAAGATTTCCAGCCGGTTATATGTATCACAGTAATGAAATTCTTACGTGACCAAAAGACCAATAAAATAAAATAAAATCTGACTGTTTTAGTAATGAAATTCTTACATTACCAAAAGACCTTATTGAGTGAATGCTAAAATTCTTGCTCTTATTTCAGAAAAATTAACTTTTGGTTGATTAATTTCATCAAACACCCGTGTAAATTTTAATACAGTATAATTTATTCTTATATTGATTGGATGATAGTTACACTTGGTTAATGGATTATGAAAATAAAAGAAATTATTACAATTTTAGCATACTTAACCTGACTACCGCTAAAAGGAAATTTATTACATACATGGACAGTAACGTTAAAATATTAATAGAAATGATTTAAAATACATATTTTTAATCAATACTATTAAAATGTTCACAGTAAAATATTTCAAATTTTAATTATATATAGATAATAGTTATTGAAAATAAAAGAAAAATAATCTAAGTTATATTAGACATTATAATTTTTATATTACATTTCTCTGACTGAAAATTTCAAACAACCAGACTATTAGTATAAAAAAGACTAAATGTTTATATAAAACAAAATAATTTCTAAAATAGTAATACAGTATTCACTTATTTTATTTTATAAATTATTATTCAATTTCACACATATAAAAATATAATTTAAATTACCCCAACTTATTTATTATAAAGTATCATTTGATCAAATTCTACCACAATTTTTTTAGTGACAATTTGTGGACTATATTGAACAAAGCTAGCATTTTCCCTTTTTCTTTCACATAAAACACATACACATTTGAATGCATAGACAAATAAATTGTCTCTAATTGAACACCGAAAGGGAGGGAAAGGGGCACTCACCAGTATGTTGAACAAAAAGGGCCCCTGTTTGAAACAAGAAGTAATGTGTTCAGAAAATGTTGAAAGTATAGTTTGCGTTGATTCAACTGAACAGCGCAATAAACACGTGCAATAAATTAATATATATGGAGAGATGAGTACAATACATATGATAGTCATTTTCTCAAGAATAACAATACTCTTCATTTCATTAACATGGTGAAACCCACACCTATTATCCCTAATAACTGCAGTTTGTTTTAATGAAAAATATTCATTTTTCTTGGGAATACAAAAATATTATTTTTCCTAAGGAATACTTTCGATTATTTATATTTATAGTAAAAAATATTAAAATAAAAAGGTTTTATTTATTTAATATTGAATATGAAAAGTAAAATAAAATATTTTTAATTTAATTTAATTTATTTATTAATTACAAAGTATAGACATGATATAAAATGCATTTATCTATATAAAATAAATAATATTTGTTCACAAAAATATTTTTCGAGAACTCAAACGGAGTCTAAGACTCATATAACAAATAATTATAGTTATTTGTACAGTATCTCAACAAAATTGATTTTCAAAATTTTATACATGACACGCATATAATGCCTTTAAAAAGGAGGTTTTTCTCTCATTGGTGCAATAGTTTTGAAGTTTTCTCCGTTTGAACATCTAACTTCAAGCATGTGCGGGTAAAATTACATATTAAAAGATAAAAGAACAATAATAAATTTTTTCTTGTCTTTATGCGTATACTAGCATACTTAATTAGCTTACCATATTCAAATATGAAGCTATAGGTCGTACCTGCAATGTCCATAAATAATATCTGTCAGTAACAAAAGCATTTTGAAGTCATACTCGTAACGAATGCAAACATATGATTTTGGGAAAGATTATTAATGAAAATGGGGTTTCGTTTTAAATTCATTAAAGACTATTGTAAAATTTTCTATCTTTTTCTAACTTCTAAAGTATCTAAATATATAGATATATGGAAAATACTAATAACAGTCTCTAGATCTGTTCTTAAGCATTAAATATATATTTTCAACTAACTAAATTAAATATTTTTTTTTATTTTTAATAATATAATAAATGACAATGCAATTAATAATAGAATCATGTTTAATGTTTTATTTTTATTTTAACAAAGCATTTAATATATTATTCTTTGTTATATTACTAAAAATAAAAAGAATAAAGCATTTACACTAATTATTTGAAATATGTATTTAATACTTAATAATAGTCCGATGGTTAGCATTTGCCTATATATATATATATATAGATATAGATATATAGACACACACATACGTATACAGAGAATGTTAAACTTCACATCTATATGTAGAGGTTAGTAACATCTACTTTCTCAGATTGAGCTCGCTACACTTGAGAGGATAAAGTGTTATATCACAATATTTGATAAGAAAAATAAGGCATGTGAATTTAATGGATAATAATATATTTAAAAAATAATTTTTTAAACTTATAATTACTCACTTCTTTGATTTTTCATTAAGGATTATGATTAAGCAATTTACTTTCTAAAATATATCTTGCACTTTGGAAGAGTTTAATCCTGCTTTCTCATTTGTACAAAAATATATGCTACAAATTTAAAGATAAAATAATAAAAAATTATAATTAATTTTCTAAAACCACTAACTTATTAATTTAGTGAGTATATTCATTATGGAAATAAGATAAAATAAGTAGAGTTGACTTAAGTATTTTAAATTAATATTTCTTTAATAAAATTATTTAAATGTCCTATATTATTTTATTGTCACTAAATTAATAACATAATTTTTTATTCAAATGAAAGAATGGATATTACTAACTTCCGTATTTATATGCGGAGGTTAGCAATCTATTAAGGGAAGACCAAAATTTCATTTGCTTGATGATATTGTTGCAACCTCATTTGTTAGCCTAAACTCTCATGCTAGACCAGCTTTAGTGCCAACTTGCTGTGTTCACCACATTTAAACCAACACCCACATCACCATCATTACCTATCCTTGGTACCTTCCTAGCTAATGACCACCTCGCTTGTGACCTAACCACATCCACATGTTCGCCTAATATGTGTGCCCTCAGGTATAAACAAACCCCTAACACACATTCATCACTAAGTAGTGTTTGCACTAACACACATATATGCAAGGGTTTACACTTGTCAATTAAACCATGATTGATAGAATGAATTGATCTAGTTCATAGATTTAGACAAATTGAAATATTTGAAATTTAGTTCATTTTAATTAGTAATGTGATTTTCAAAGGTGAAGAGGAGTAGTTACACACTTCAAAAGGTCAAACGACAAGAGTTAAAGCCTAAAGAGTCAAGGAAACACTTCAAGGGTTGATGGAAGGAGCTTGGATGCAAGAAAAAATTGAACTAGAGGAGCTTGGATAATATGCATCTTAACCTTGGCAAACTTTATTTGAGTAGTCAAGTACCATATTCGACTACTAGACTTGAATTTCATTTCTACCAAACAAAATTCGAATACAATATTCAAATATTGAGAGATTTTCCAAAGTATTTGAATATCACAATCAAATAGTTAGTAGTTTGGTGCATGCCCAATTAGTTTGTCAATTTTGTTTCTTGGAATTTAAATCATTTTGGACCTTGAATCTATTTATATATTTTTGGCCTATTATTTTTTGTCACTTTTTTTTTTAACAAAGTTAATACGTAAATTAATCTCTTAACTTAGGCCTCATTAGTCTATTAATGCTCAATTAGTTTTGGTTGACTTTTAACTTTCTAGCCTATTTGAGGAAGATTGTTTCTCATTATCACAACTTTTGGTAAATTGTAATTTGAGAATTTTTATGAGCTTTCTCTCTTGGTTCTTGTAAGAAATTTTGACTTATCAAAGTAGATTCAACATTTCACTTATTAAACAATCTATATCATTTATGACATTAATCTTTATTACTAATCATTTTTTTCTTATCTAATTTAAAGCATGGCATGAATATCTTTCTATTTTAGTTTGGTTTTTGAATTTTATGACAATCCATCATCATAGAATTATATCATTTGGTATTCAAAGCAGAGATTTTCCGATTTTCAAGTTATGCTCTTTCTTTCTTTGCTATTTTGTTTGATATCCTTCATTTTTTATTTTCTAATATGGTTTTGTTATTGCTTTTATTATGAATTTTTCTCTGTTTTTGTTGTTTTTATGTTAGGTTTTGCTATCCTTTGTTGGTTTTGTGTTTAAATCCAAGTATGTTTCATTGTTATTCATCAATTCTAGTGTCTTTAATTTTGTTTCTACATAATTAGTGTTAGTATTCTTGTGTTCTTATTTTGTTTTTCAATTTAATCCAAAATGCTTTCTTGTTGATTTTGTTTTTATGTCTAATTGTTCTCCAATTTTTGTTATTCTTGGTGTTCTTCATTTTTGTACTTCATTTCTTATAAATCTTGTGTCAAATTGTGTTTGAATTCAAGTTTTTTCATGTTTTTGGTCTAATTTGGAAAGGAGTTTTGAAGTTATTTAATTAAAGTCCAAAATTATGAATGTAGCTTACAATATTTGAGTATTGTAATCAAGTTCTAACTAAAAATGAACTATATTTGACTATTGTAATTAATTATTTAAAGGTAGAGAGTAACCCATTTTTGGGTCTTCAAGTATTGTATTCAATTACTATCTTGAAAATTGCTTGTAATCGAATAGTGGAAGGCAAAGGCTACACCAAGTTAAGGTAGTTGAATACCATAGTCAATTACCCCATTTTTAAGAAACAATTAATTACAATACCTTTTACCTTGTTTTTACAACACCAAAAGATATGATACAATTATTTAGGGTTTCAATCAAATAAGATTAAAAAGAAAAATAAAAGACAATGAATCAAAAACAAGAAAAATACAAACAAAGATCATAACAGAAAATTCTAAGGTAAATAAAAAAAGGAAAAATACCAAAAGAGAAGAAAAGTGCAAAGAAGAAAGAAGAAAAGACAAGTTGTTTGACAAAAAAGTTGATTATTCCTTGTATACTTTATTTCATTTTTTTAACTTCTCATTTTGAATTAACCTTTTTGTTTCTTCTTTCATTCAATTAAAGTTTTCATTCATAAGCTTTAATTCCTTATTTTATTTCCCTTAATTTTAATTATGTCTTCAAGACTTAGTTATTCCTTTCTTGAATCCTAAATGCCATTAATTATTTCATTTTCTTGATAAAATCTTGATTGGTGACATTGATTATTGCTATTGTTGAATCTTGTTAATTGTTTCATCTTAATTCCTAAAGAACCACAATAAAGAAAGATAAGAGTGGAAAGGTGAAAGAGTATGTGATATCATTTGAGGTAAAAGTGTTAAATTAGAGTGCAATCACAAGTGTGAATGGCTCTAACTCAAGTGATAAGTGTACTTTTATGATGTGCTTTTTTTTATCTAACCTTTTTATTGTACATTTATCTTTCTAAGATGTCAAGATGAACTATGAATAATGAAATTGCATTTGTATTAAGGGAATTATGATAACTAGTTGAAAACAAGAATATGAGACTTGGTAGAGTGGAGGATGGTAACCTCATAGAAATTAACATGGTGAAAGAGATAGGAAAAAAGGGAGAGAAGGCAAAATGATAGATATAATGAAAAGGAAGGAGTTAGTAATAATGATGGAGGAAGTTAGTGATCTGATGAATAAAAAAGGAGATAAAGATAAAAGGAAAAATATGAGATGAAAATGTTGATAGCATTAAAATGAAAATCCTATCTTCTTAAGGAAGCAAAGATCAAAATGCCTACTTGGAGTGGGAAAAAAAGACAAAATTGATATTTGATTTTCATAATCATTTAGAAAACAAGAAAGTGAAACTTACCATCATTAAATTCTCCGATGTCATTGCTTGGTGGGATCAACTTATGATAAATATCTAGAAGCAAAAGACCTATTAGAACTTAGGATGATTTGAAGTTTATCATAAGAAAGAGATTCATTCCTAGGTACTATTATAGAGATTAATGCCAAAAATTGTAAAGTCTCACTTATGTTTTCAAGAATGTTGAAGATTACAATAATCAGATAGAACTCATTATGTTTAAAGCCAATGTAAGATTAAAGGCTACGATGGTTAGATTTTTCCATGGGTTGAATATGGACATTGTTAATGTGGTAGACCTATAACACTATAAAAATATAAAAGAGATGGTTCATATGGCTATGAAAGTGGAGAAACAATTCAAAAGAAAAAAGTTCTTCTAAATATGGCTCCTATTCAAGTTCCTTACAAAACTTTAGGAGAAAAAAGGATAAATAGAAAGAGGACAAATGGAGCAAGTGCAAAATAGAATCTTCTACCAAATAAAAAGAGAATACCATAAGGGTAAAAATAAATCACAATGGACAAATTAATCATATTAAATAGATCTAGTGAACTTCAAATACATTAAAGCATTCATGCATATACTTCATACATGAGTCTAGACTTATTTTAAATCATATTAAACATGTCAAACAAATCCATATATGAAAAATGTTTTTCATATAAAACACAAGTTCTAATATGAATAAGAATTAATCAAATTAACTTTTTGAATTTGTTTTCGTATACGTGATATACCTTGTATTCAAATATTTAATTTGTTTTGCACGGAATTAATGTGATTGATTCTGAAACAGTCTTCATATATGGATCTGTCGGACATTTTTAATGTGATTTAAAATAAATCTAGACTCATCTTTGAAGTATATGCATGAATGCTTTAATGTGTTTGAAGTTTGCTAGATCTATTTAATATGATTAATTTGTCCACTATGATTTTGTTATGAATCCTATTTTGAAACTATGATATGAATGTCAAATATTGTTGAATTATTTGACAAAAAGGGTTGTCAATTGTTGACAAAAAGAAATTGTAATCTAAATGTAGATGCAGTTAATTTTTTGGATAGGGGCTTCGCCCTTCACCCCCTACAGTGGCCCTGCCCCTTGACCCCTCTTGCTAACCAGCTATCGAGATCACTGTAAATTCTTTCATAGCACGACATTAAGTAATTAGTTAATTAATTCAAAATTAATTAATTGATTTAAATTTTGATATTGAAAATATATTTGGATATATGTTTCATTTATCATGTTGTTTTGTTGCTTGATGCATGGTGCATGATTATAGGCCTTGGTTTTATTACAATTTTAAAATATGGTTTGCATGTCATGCCTTTCTATTACTTTTGGTTGTACATTCTCTTCTCATCTCACTCCCCTTAAATGTAAGTCAAGGTTTCTTTATTATTATGTAATAATATTTGTTAGAACACCTAAAGAGGCAATAATGAAAGAGGAGATCAAGCCATAAAGAAAGAAGAAGGTTCTTAGGAAGAAGTTTTTCTTTCTTAGTTTTATTTGATATTCTTGAGCTCTAGAATATCACTTAGGTTGGGCCATGATCATATCATGTTTAATTTATGTTTTATGTATGCGATGCATGCTAAATAAAACCAAGTACAATAATGGTGAGATCAAGAACATTAAAATCCCTTAGATAAAATATTAAGTCAAAAGAGATACCTTCCGATAATAGCACTTGTTAAGATCTTGATCAACTATAGGTAGGTTTACCAAAGCAAAGTGCTTAAAGTCTATCTTGGTAAGACGTGATGGGATAAAAGTGATATCCAAATTGCTAATTATTGGGTTTGACTTAACTAGGTTATACCAATAGGATTGTGGCCTAGAGACATAGAGCTGATCATGAATTTATGAGATGAATTTGAATAAGAATTATTCACCTAACTATTCAAGAGTTGCATGAGATGTAATTGACAAAGAGTTATCTACCTAAATAGCCACCTCTTAGGCGATTAGCCAAAGCTAACTTAAAATTTGGTAAAATATAGGTCTTGGCTCACTAGAAAACCTTGACAATAAAGTTTTTCAAAATAATAATGAGGGCTATTATCTTGAGAAAAATAGTGGGAGTATTATTTAATAAAATACCTTATTAAATAAATAAAATACATGATTCTTATTCTGTATATTTTTCTATTGTAGATAACCATAGCATCAATTGCATCAAACTTCTCACTGCGATCTATCCTTGAGAAGGATAAACTGAATGGGACAAATTTTCGCAATTGGTATCGAAACTTGATAATTATCCTCAAGTATGAGAAAAAGCAATAGGTCCTAAAGCAACTTATTCTAGATGAGCTTACTGCTAATGCTTCTTGAGCAAAAAAGGATGCTTATAAGAAATATCTAGAAGATACTCTAGATGTCAATTATCTCATACTTGCTACTATGAACTCTGAGCTTCATAAGCAATATGAGAACATGGAGGCATTCAATATGATTGATCATCTTAAACAGTTCTACCAAGAGAAAGCAAGACATGAAAGATATGATGTATCTAAAGCATTGTTTTAGTGCAAAATGGTTGAAGGAACACCCATTGCTACATATGTGCTTAAGATGATTCGATACATCAACAACCTTGAAAAGTTGGGTTTTCCTTTGCAACAAGAATTGGTTATTGACATAGTTTTACAATCATTGCCTGAGAGCTATGGTCAATTCATCATGAATTATAACATAATCAAAATTGATAACATTTTACCTGAACTACTTAATATGTTGAGAACTGTTGAGCAGAACTTGAAAAAGTCCAAGCCTAATTCTATTATGATGGTTCAAAGGGTAAAGGAAAGGGCAAGTCTAAGGCCAAGAATAAAAAGAAAAAGGACAAGACTGATGGAAAGTCCAAGTCAACTTCCTCTGCACTAAAGCCCAAAAGTGGCGTGGCCAAGGAAGAGCAATGCTTCCATTGTAAAGAATTAGGACATTGGAAGTAAAATTGCAAGCTTTACTTGGAAAAGCTTAAGAAGCAAAAAGGAAGTGGAACTCCTAACTCAAGTATTTATGTTATAGAAGTTAATTTATCTACTTCTATATCTTGGGTATTAGATACTGGATGTGATACTTACATTTGTGTAAATGTATAGAATCTTAAAGGAAGTGGATCATTAGCCAAAGGTGAAGTGGACTTGTGCATCAGAAATAGAGTAAGAGTTGCTGCATTAGCTGTAAGAACTTATTATCTATCTTTACTTAGTGGATTAGTTTCAAAATTGGACAATTGTTATTTTGTGCCTACTATTAGGAGGAATTTGATTTTTGTTTCTTGTTTAGAAAGAGAGGCTTTTCATTTATAACAAAAGAAAAATATTGCTTTATTTATTTAAATGAAATATCTTATGGTAGTGCACACTTAACAAATGGTCTTTATGTTCTAGACCTTAAAAATCTAATTTATAATATAAACACTAAGAAAGTCAAAACTAATGATTCAAATCTAACCTATCTTTGGTATTGTCATTTATGCCATATAAATGAGACACACATCTCCAAACTCCATAAGGAAGGATTTTTGGACTTATTTAATTTTGAATCATATGAGGCATATGAGTCATGTTTATTAGGTAAGATGACTAAAGCCCCATTAATTGGGAAAGGTGAAAGGGTTAATAATTTATTGGGCCTTATACATAGTGATGCATGTGGACCTTTAAACACATAAGATAGATGTGGTTATCAGAACTTCATTACTTTTACTAATGATTTCAGTAGATATGGTTATGTGTTTCTTATGAAACATAAGTCTGAATCTCTTAAAAAGTTAAAAGAATTCAAAAATGAAATACAAAATCAACTTGATAAAATTATTAAAGCACTTCGATCAGAATGAGGTGGTGAATACTTAAATCGAGAGTTCTTTTATCATTTAAAAGAGTGTGGCATTGTATCACAACTCACTCGATTAGGAACACCTCAATGGAATGGTATTTCTAAAAGGAAGAATCAAACTTTGTTAGATATGGTTCGGTTAATGATGAGTTAAGTTAACCTTCCAAATTCCTTCTAGGGACATGCTCTAGAAACCATGGCCTTCACACTAAACCATGTTTCATCAAAATTAGTCCAAAAAACACCATAGGAGATATGGATTAGGAAACATCCTAGTTTATCTTTTATGAAGATTTGGGGCTATGAAGCTCATGTAAGACATTAGACTTCTAATAAACTTGTATCCAAATCTGATAAATATTTTTTCATTGGATATCCTAAGGAGACGAAGGGATATTATTTCTATAATCTAACTGAGCAAAAAGTGTTTATTGCTCAAACTGGTGTCTTTCAAGAAAAAGAATTTATGTCTAGAAGAATTAGTGGAAGGAGAATAGAACTTAAAGAAATTTGAGATCAACGAGAGAACATTGAACTTGAGCTAGCTCTACAACTAGTTATGGAACAACCTACTCATGTAACACAGAATCCACGTAGGTCTAGTAGATACATCGTGAGCCTGGGAGATATAGATTTCTCATGACTCATTATGATGATGTGTTACTCATGGACTAAGATAAGCCCACAACCTACTAAGAGGCTATGATAAGGCCAGATTATGAGAAATGGCTAGAATCTATAAAATCAGAGATGCACTCCATGTATACAAATCAAGTTTGGACCTTAGTTGATCCACCTAAAGGGGTAAAACCCATAGGGTGCAAATGGGTTTTTAAAAAGAAAATCGACATGGATGGTAATATGTGTAGCTTTAAGGGGCGATTAGTTGCAAAAGGTTTCAAACAAATCCATAGTATTGACTATAATGAGACTTTTTCCCTAGTTATCATGCTTAAATCTATCAGAATTCTTCTAGCTATAATCATATATTATGATTATGAGATCTAGTAGATGGATGTTAAAATTGCTTACCTTAATGGAAATCTTCTTGAGGATGTGGACATGACACAACTTGAAGGTTTTGTAAATCCTAAAAATGCTAGAAAAGTTTGTAAATTGCAACAATCTATTTATGGATTGAAAAAGGTTTCTTGGAGTTGGAATCTTTGTTTTGATGATGCAATTGAAGAGTTTGGTTTCATTAAGAATGAAGATGAACCTTGTATGTACAAGAAGGTTAGTGGAAGCACAATAGTCTTTCTAGTGTTGTATGTATATGACATACTACTCATTGGAAATGACATTCCTAGACTACAATTTGTAAAAACTTAGTTAGGAAATTATTTTTCTATAAAAGACTTGGGTGAGGCCTTCTATATATTAGGTATCAAGATCTATAAAGATAAATTGAGAAAATTGCTTAGCCTAAGTCAAAATACATATATTGATAAGGTGCTAAAGAGGTTTAACATGCAAGATACTAAAAAAAGATTCTTATCGATGTCATATAGCATAAGTCTCTCAAAAACTCAGTGTCCTTCCATAAAGTGTGAGGGGACACTAAGTTTTTGAGAGACGGCTTATGAGTAAGATCCCTTATGCATCTACAATTAGATCTATCATGTATGCCATGTTATGTACTCATCCTAATGTCTTGTATGCTTTGAGTATGACGAGCAGATACCGATCAGATCCTAGTGAAAGTTACTAGACAATTGTCAAGAATATTCTTAAGTACTTAAGAAGAACTAAAGATATGTTTTTAAATTATGAAGGTAAGGAAGAGCTTATTGTAAATGGTTACACTAATGCTAACTTCCAAACTGATGAAGATGATTTCAAATCGTAGTCAAGTTATGTATTTTGCCTCAATGGTGGCATTATGACTAGGGCAGTGGCTGATTCTACAATGGAAGTTAAATACATTGTAGCATCAGATGTTGTAAAAGAGGCTATTTGGATTAAGAAGTTCATCACTAAGCTTGGAGTTGTTCCTAGCATTGTTGACTCGGTAGAGCTTTATTATGACAATAATGGAGCCATTGCACAAGTCAAGGAACCTAGATCTCACTAAATATCCAAACATATACTCTGGCACTATCATCTCATAAGAGATATCATTGATAAAAATGATGTCAAAATATACAGAATACCGATTGACAATAATGTTGCTGATCTACTAACAAAAGCCCTAAAGTAGTAGAAGCATAATAGTCATATGAGATCCATAAGTATTAGATACATGGATGATTGACTTTAGTGCAAGTGGGAGATTATTGGTATATATACCCTAAAACTAATCATATGGATGATTGTAAATTTAAATTATGTTATTTTAATGGTAATTTCAATTATCATATTTATATATATATATATATTATCTGCATAATATATTTAATTATGATAATAACCTTAGAATAATTATATTCTTAAATATCCCTAGTCATATATCATTGTGGATTGGGTTGCTTTAATATGTTAATACTAGCATGTGTGGTGACTTATAGGAGATATTAAGTCAATACATGAGTACAAGTTAAAGAACTTGTATACTAGACCGACCCACCCTAAAAACACTACATGGATTGTTATATGAATGAGTGATTCTTAGTGATCATCATTGATATGATCCTTTGACCTAAGATTGTCAAGGTTTCCTATATGTGAGTTTTATATTTTGATACTACTCTATGTCACTCATGGTGTGAATGGAAGGTTAGTTATTAGATATGTCACATATCATGCGGAGGGATTTGTGTGATTGAGATGGAATTTGTCCATCCTATATAATAGAAGTGACATCTGTGGGTCCCTTGATTAAGCAAAGTTGAGAAAAATACATGGTCATGCATAGATGAATTAACATGGGATGTTAATTATATTTGCTTTAATTAGTTTACTTAGGAATTAAGAAACCTTTGAATTAGGCTATACAAAAAGGACATAGTCCATGTCTTGTGCCTAATCTAGATGTCTAGGATAAAAGGACATAGATGATGATTACATGTAGAGGTTTAGTCAAATCACTAACTTTCATATTACTTGAGTCACAATAATGTGTTGCTAGATACCACTAATTGTTTATTATCATTATCAATGTAATAAGAGCTTGTAAGATTGCACACTTAAAATTGAGTGGATTTGGAATTAATGGACTAAATTTTTTTGGCTTAATATATAGAAATTCCAAGTTATAATTATAAGGCTTACTAATAAGCCTATAATTATATATGGAATAAAACCCAATTAGTTAGGATTTTTATGCACCTATTTAAATAGGCTTGTTGGGTAATAATAAGGATGATTCACACATCCCAATTAGTGCATGTGAGACGTTTGTTGGTGATTTATAGGTTCGTGTGGATACCTCGGAATCTTCAACTAAAAGCAAGTTAAAAAGGGTGATCAGCGATTGAACTTCTAAAGTGTTTGCAAAAGGTAATCAAATCCCTATCTTGACCTAATTTTTTCACATGGATCCTTGGCTAGGATCGATTAATTCCACATCCCAACACTATGAAAGTGTAGAGACAATTCAAAAGAAAAAGTTCTTCTAAATATGGCTCCTATTCAAGTTCCTTACAAAAACTTTAGGAGAAAAAATGATAAATAGAAAGAGGACAAAGGGAGCAAGTGCAAAATAGAATCTTCTACCAAACAAAAAGAGAATACCATAAGGGTAAAAATAAAGTTAAAAAGCCTCAAAAGCATTCAAACTTTAAATATTTTAGATGTTTAAGATGTGGGCACATTGCTAGTATAAGTGCCTTAATAAGAATCATGGTCGTAAAGGATAAAGACACTAACTTTATAGGTGAACTTGAAAACAAAGAATCTATAACATCTTTGGAAGAGAAAGTGAAGGAAGTACAGGTCCTTTTGATGAAGGTGCTTTGGTGATTAAGAGAGCATTAAATATGTAAGCTAAAGAAAAAAAAGGAAAAGGAAAAGGAAAACATCTCTGCACTAAATGCAACATCAAGGGTAAGATTTGTAATATTATTATTAATAGTGGTAGTTGTGCTAATATTTTGGTAAAGAAATTGAATTTTCCTATCTTACAACACCCTATCCTATACAAATTACAATGGTTAAATAAGAGTGGGAAAATGATGGTAACATAGCAAGTGTTGGTATCCTTCTCTATTGGAAAGCACTAACATGAAATACTTTGTAATATTGTTCCTATGCATGCTTATTTGAGAGGAACGTTTCACATGATGGTGTCCTAAAAAAGTATCAATTTGAAATGTATAAAAGAAAAGTAACTTTTAAACCTTTAACTCTAAGGCAAGTTTGTGAAGATCAAATAAGAATGTAGAAGAAAAGAGATGAAGAAAGAAAAGAGAAAAAGAGTATGGAAAAGAATAATAATGATAAAAAGAAAAGGAGTATGAGTGAAAAGAAAGAGAAGAAAAATAAGAAAGATAAGGGCTCAAAGCAAGAAAGAGAAAAAAAATAAGTGTTTTTTGCAAAAATTAATGATGTGAGGAGTGCTTATTATGCATTTAGGCCAATGTCTATACTCTCATACAAAGAGACCTATGTAAACACTAAAAAAAAAAAACCTTATTTTACTAAGAGCAATAAATTTTATTTTGCTATAATATAAGGAGTTTCCAAAAGATACTCCAGGAGAGTTACCACCAAAAAGAGGAATTGAACATCAAATTAATTTTATTCTAAGCGCTTCTATTCTAATCTATCCTACCTATAGGACTAATTTGGAGGAAGTTAAGGAAACACAAAGCTAAGTGGAAGACCTCATGTCCAAAGGCTACATAAGAGAAAGCATAAACTCATATGTAGTATCGATCTTATTGATGCCAAAGAAGGATGGGTTATAAAGAATGTTTTTTAATTACTAACCAACCAATAAAATCACTATAAAGTATAGAATTCCCATTTCTAGACTTAATGACATGCTTGATGAATTATATAAGCCTTGTGTCTTTTCAAAAATTGATTTCTAATAAAGGTATTACTAAATTAGAATAAGAGAGGGTGATGAATGGAAAATAACTTTTAAGATAAAACATGGTTTTATATGAACGACTTGTTATGTCTTTTAGTTTATCTGATACATCAAGTACTTTTATGATATTGATGAACAATGTCTTATACCCTTTTATTAGAAAGTTTACTGTGATCTATTTCAATGATATTCTTGTTTATAGCAAAAACATTAGTGAACATGTTATGCATTTGAGATGTGTTACAAGTTTTGAAAAAAGAGAAATTAAATGCTAACATGAAAAATGTTCCTTTTTCTTGTATAAAATTATGTTTTTTAAGGCTATGTTGTGAGTAATAAAGTAATTAAAATAGATGAAGAGAAAGTAAAAACAATTATGGAATAGCCTACCCCTAAGAATGCTAGTGAAATAAGAAGTTTTTATAAGCTAGCTAGTTTCTATAGAAGATTTGTAATGGATTTTAGTACCTTAATTGCACCATTGAATGAACTAGTGAAAAATAAAATATAGAATTTCATTGTGGAAAAGATAAAGAGAAAGTCTTTAATTTGTTGAAGGATAGATTGAGTTTGGCCCCTTTGCTTACTTTTCTTGATTTTACTAAAATTTTTGAAAATGAATGTGATGCCTTAGGTGTAGGTAATAGGAATTTTTTTAATAAAAGAGAAGAGACCAATTCCATATTTTAATAAAAAACTAAGTAGAGTAAATCTCAACTAACCTACCTATAACAAAAAGTTCTATGCTTTAGTCTAAGCTTTGGAAACATGAAAATACTACCTATGGCTAAAGGAGTTTATGATCTACACTGACTATGAATCATTAAAGTATTTGAAGAGCTAAGAAAAATTAAATAAGAGGTAAGTAAGATGGATGAAATATATTGAAACATTCCCATATATTATATAATATAAGTAAGGTAATGATAATGTAGTTGTCAATGTATTATCTCAAAGGTATTTTTTATATCAAATTTGCAATCCAAATTATTATATTTTGAGTGTAATAAAGATTTGTATAGGAGTGATCATAATTTTTTCACTACTTTTGAGGCTTGTGAGAAAATGACCTTTGAGAATTATATAAGCATGAAAAGTTTTTGTTAAGAGAAAAAATAAATTGTGTGTGCTTAAAAGTTCTTTTAAGGAATTGCTTGTGAAAGAAGCCCATGGAGGAGGTTTAATGTGACATTTTAGCATAAAGAATACTTTATACATTTTAAATAAACATTTCTTTTAGTCTAGCATGAAGTATGATGTAGAAAAAGGTTGTGCTAATTGTATCAGTTACAAAAAAAGCTAAATCTAGAATTTTTCCATATGGACTTTACATTCCACTTCCTATTCCTACTGAACCTTGGATTGACATTTTTATGAATTTTGTGCTAGGTTTATCAAAGATCAAGAATGAAAAGGATTCTATGTTTGTTATTATTGACAAGTTCTTAAAGATGGTTCATTTCATACCTTCTCACAAGATGGATGATGTAAAAAACATAGTTAATCTTTTCTTCAAGGAAAATTTGAAATTGCATAGAGTACTTAACAATATTATATCTAATAGGGATACCAAGTTCTTAAGCTATTTTTGAAAGGTTTTGTAGGCTAAATTGGTGACTAAGTTACTATTTTTAACAACTTATCATCCTTAAATCAATGGACAAATTGAGGTAGTGAATAGAAATTTGCGTACTTTATTATGATTCATCATTCAAAAGAATTTGAAGAATTAGGAAGAATGCTAGGTTGCGAAGACTCCAGAATGAGTCCTTTTGAAGAAAAGGGGAGTGAAGTGATTTCAAAGGATAAAGATGGGTAACTACACATTTTAAAAGGTCCAATGATAAGAGCTAAGGCTAAAGAATCAAGGAAGCACTTCAAAGGTTGATGTAAAAAGATTAGATGTAAGAAGAAACTAGATTGGAGGAGCCTAAAGGAGCTTAGGTCATATGCATTTTGTCCTTAGCAAGCGACATATAATTAGTCAAGTACCATACTCGACTACCAAGTTTAAATTTCATTTTTGTCTGCTAATACTAGAATATAATATTTGAATATCAAGGAATTTTCCATAATATCTAAATATCATAATCAAATACTTGGCAGTCTAGTGCACACCCAATTAGTTTGTTGATTTTGTTTCTTTAAGTTTAGGTCATTTTGGGCCTTGTATCTATTTATGTATCTTTAGCTCATTATTTTTTGTCACTTTATTTTGAACAATGTAAATGGATTAATTAGTCTTTTAACTTAGGCCTAATTAATCTATTAAGGCCTAATTAGTTTTTGTTAACTTTTAACTTTTTACCCTATTTAAGGAAAGTTGTTTCTCATTGTCACAACTTTTGATGAATTTACAATTTGAGATTCCTTATAAGCTTTCTCTCTTAGTTCTAGCAAAAACTTATGACTTATCAAGGGATATTCAACCTTTGTAATATCTAATTTCACTAATTAAAGGATTTATATATCCTTTTTAGTGTGATTTTTCATCATTAATTACTTCCTTTCTTTTCTAATCTAAAGCATGGTGTGAATATCCTTATTTTTTTATTTAGTTCTAAAATTTGGGAGATTTATCACCATACAATCACATCACTATGGGTTTATATAGATCAATTTATGCAAGCTTAAGTTTCAATAATTTAACTCATGAACTTATAATTTATAGATTTATGAATCAAACTACAAAGATAAACTAAATTGAAACTCCTAAAATTTGATCCATTTTTCAAACAAGTTTATGTGGACTAATTCATTTGGACTAATCTGGTTTGAATCAATTCTATCTATTTCACACCTCTACAAGGGTCAGTACTCATACATTGACTTCGCAAAGTTTTCTTATATGAATAAAAAAACTGGTTGCATAGCTATATAAGCTTAATCTTAATTTTTTCATTAACTTCCTTCCTATCTTTAACCTTTATTTTTCATTGACATTAGTAGAAGATGTTGTTGGGATCAAGAGCTAAACAGTTGTAGTGGAATTTAATCTATCCCAACCAAGGATCCATGTGAAACAATTAAATTAAGACAAGGATTTAGTCATTACCTTCTGTAGATAATTCAAATGCTTGATCATTGATCACCTTTTCGACTTACTTTTGATCAAAAACTTTAAGGTATCTACACAAACCTACGAATCACCAATGAAGGTTCTACAACTATTGATTACAATTCTCCTCCTTTGCTTCACAATGCTAGTTATGCCCTTTCTAAGGTTATGATCAAGGAGAGTTAGTTAGGTTTTTTGTGTTATTTTTTAGGATGCATGAATAATAATTATATTATCTATTAACACCCAACACACTTATTTAAATAGATAGATAGAAAATCCTAACTAATTGAGCTTTGTTCTATGTATAATTATGGGCTTATAATTGAATCTTATAATTATAACATAAAATTTTCATATACTAGGCCTAAATAATTTAGTGTATCAATTTCAAATTTGCTACATTCTAAGTATGTGAGCCTAGAGACTCTCATTATATTAGCAATGATCATAAATCATATTAATGATAAAAAATAAGGAATAGTATCTAGCAACACATCATTGTTACTAAGGTAATGAGATAGTCAGTGATTTGACTAAATCTATACATATGATCATTATTTATGATCTTTTCTCCTAGATATTTAGATTGAGCACGTGACATAGATTGTGTCATTCCCATGTAGCCTAATTCAAAGGTTTCTTAATTCCTAAGTAAGTTAACTAAATCAAATGTAATTAATATTCTATGTCAATCCATATGAGCATGACTATGCATTTTTTTTAACCTTATTTAATTAAGGGGGTCACAGATGTCACTCCTATTATATAGGAAGGACAAATTCTATCTTAATCATATAAATCCCTCTGTATGACATGTGACATATCCAATAACTACCTTTGTATTCACTCAACCATGAGTAATATAGAGCAATATCAAAATGTGAAACTCACATATAAGGAACTTTGGCGATCTTAAGTCAAAGGACTATATTAATAATGATCATTAAGAATAACTTATAACACTCATATAACAATCCATGTAGTGTTCTTAGAGTAGGTTACTCTAATATATAAGTTCTCTAACTTGTACTTATATGTAAACTTAATATCTCATATAAGTCACCACACATGGTAGTCTTAACACATCAATGCAACCCAATCCATAATGATACATGATTAGAGATATTTAAGAATACAATTATTCTAAAGGTATTATTATAATTAAATATACTATGCAGAAAATATATGTATAAATATGATAATTAGAATTACCTTTAAAATAATATGATTTAAATTTACAATCATCCATATGATTGGTTTTAAGGCATATACACCAACAGATGCCTTACTACTTGCTTTGTCATCACTCAAACTAACCATAACAATAATTACCAAGGGAAGAACTTCGAGAGAGGTAACACTTGAAAGGTTTGTTAAATATGCTCGAATTTGTTATTGCTTTATTTTGAAAATAAAAAAGAAAGCCCTAAAATAGAATGATTAAAGGCATACAAGAAAAATGTGAAAATAGGGATTAAGGAAGGGAAAAAGAATACAGCATAGCCACTAGTTAAGAAGTATAAGTTATAAGGTGTATATATGAAAATTCAAAGAAAATTGCAAGATAGGAATTTACAAAGCCAGAATCTCAATATAGCACCAAAGTAATCTTCAAAACCAAAGAAAGGTGCCCTAATATCTTAGGTGAAGATTGTTCAAATAATTATCCATATTCACGTGGAAGTTGAGGAGTTGCAAGCGATATCCTCAAAACTACTCACACCCATTTTGGTAGCTTAAGCTATTATGCTCACCATTGACTTTATCCCAAATCACTTTTTTAATATCCTATTAAACCATTTTAAGTGCCATTACATAGCATATGTCTTATTTAAATTAATTATCTTATTACCACGATCAATTACATTTTTATGTCATAGGTTGGTACCTCTTTAGTCAAAACTATGTGGTGTATGCTTGTTATTCTTAGCGAACATGCTAACCTTCCCACTAAACCCACTTGAGGCATGCTTGGTAAAGAAGATGAGACTCTTAAGTTCACAAGCTAAAATCGAATGTCACCTTAAAATGCCTACATATACCAAATTGTAAGATCCTTCCACATATGAAACCTTTGGGCATAATGAATATAAAAAGACAATTGAATAAGAAGATGGACACTCCATTAGCTTGGTATTTACCTTATTCCATAACTTTGAATGTGCAGGAAATGACCACAAGCTAACATAATTGAGTCTTTAACTTAGTGTCTAGGCATTTTATTGATCCTTTTTAACAATCCACCCTTTTAAAGAGCATTTTGAGCAAAACCTCCCCAACAAAAAATAACATATTTTTTTGAGCTATCACAAAGCCTTTTCTCAAAGCTCTAAGTGTTCAACTCATATGAAAATAAATAGACATGAAGATAAAAATATAAAGATCACAAATATAGGTTTCTTAAACTCTTTAAATCCTCAAACCATGCCAAAATAATTAATATATCCCCAAATTTAGGATAACCAAGAAAAATAATATACCAGCCAGATTGATTCTAAATTTCAGTCATAAGACTTCCACAACATGTTGGATTTCTTCATCAAGTCTCACCTAAATCCAAGTATGTTTACTTATTGAACTATCACAACTGCCAGCTTGTGACATTCTCCTCCATTTCAAATATTAATCCTCTTATTGATGCCTTAATCTGATATGACTTTATGAGGAATCTACTTGCTGTCTTAAAACTTCATGGTGGTCTTCAATCTATTCCTTTAAGTTATTCCCTTGACCATTCAAAGCTTGTCTCCTTAAGTGTTATGAAAGTTATTCATCTCGAATTTAGGTTGTTGCCTCTGCAATATTATAATTCTTTTAGCTAAATGCATCCTTTATAAATTTCCTCAAAGGCTGTCTCTATAGACTCCTTTCAAAGTGTCATGAGACCCTTTAGTGCTGCTTATCCACTAGCTCTCTTGAACTTGTTATCTCTGTAATTCATTTGATAGGTAGTTGCCTTTGTAACTTTGTGTTTACTACTTGTGCAACTTCTATGAATGCCACCTTTGTAGCAAAAGTATGTGGTAACTAGATAACTCACGAATAATGCTTACCATTCTAAATTAGCCACTAACATGTGCCTTGCACCTAATGCCTTATAATTACTAGTGCAAAAGACAAGACTTATGTTTGATCTATGTAAAAGACCTATAACTTTACTCCCAAATCCACTTGTTTGCTCTCGATCAATTCATGACACTTCATAATGCCACTTTCACACTTGATTGGATCCTCTTATCCTCTTTGAATCAATACCTTTTGATATCTAATTGGATACCATAGCTAACTTCAGAGTTAATGTTCTTTAGCATCACAATCCTCATAAACCCTCTTAACTCGAGCAACATTTAGCAATGCTTTAGCTTTTATAGTCCACTCAAGTGTGTCCTCTAATAACTTTTTTCAGCATATCCTTTGATGTCTCCCCCACATCATAATTCAAAAAGAGGTTAAGAATAGAGTATCCTCCACTCTAGCTCAAGCTCTACTTTTTTATACATGAGCAGATGTAAACTTATGGTTATTATCAAAAAGTCTGTTGATAATACGACTATGTAGTGCTAATCTATTATCTTCTTACGAGTCATTGTTGCTATCCACAAAGCAACTATATAGTTGAGCCCACTACATCAAAGAATCATATCAGAAGATTACCGCACTCTATCCAATCCATTAATTGTACACATAGCATCGATTCCTTTAAATCTCCACTAAGCCCTATTGTTATGTTCCCTCGAGCAAAATGAATGATCATTCTGTACTATCTCAACATAATATGGAATCCTCATTCTAAAATAATCCACTTTGCCTTCTAACTATGCTCCTTTGAGCATCAAAACTAATCCTTCTGGACTACTTTGGTATGATTTTAAACTACTTTCTTTGGAGTAATTCGATCATGCTCTCTAACTATGGCAATGCATTTCTACACAATTAAAAGCTTCACCTTCTAGTTTCATTGATCCTCAAGTAATGGTCAAACCTTGTGGTAAAATGGAAGCTTCTCCTACTGGATAAACTATTAATTTACTCATCCCTTTAAACGGTGATTTGCATCCCTCAATGCCATAATGATGATAAGCACATAACTAATATCCCATGCACACAAATAAGATAGCCCTCTATCACAAATGCTCATGCTTGATGCACTTATCGATGGTCACTTAAATGTATCGTCCTCTCACACACTAGTTTCTCCAGCCAATCCAATCTCTTGCACTTTCTAGTCAAATCTTTAGTAATGACACCACCATATTTGTAAGAATGATAGCTTTACACATCCTTTATATAACATTGGACAAGGTACATTTAAACCCCTACTTGACTGTGATCCTTTGACATAAACTAAGCTTTAATACCTAATGTCATAGGTTAGTAGCTCTCTAATCAAAATTATACGGTACATGCTTACCGCTTTTGGCGAACAAGTCAGTCTTCCCACTAAATCCACTCAAGGCATGTTTGGTAAAATGATAGGACACACAAGTTTGTAAGCTATAATCGAATATCATTAAAGTTGTTGGGATTGGGAGCCATACAAGTACAATGGAATAAACCGATCCCAACCAATGGATCAATGCAAAATATTAAATTAGAATGTAGGATTTAAGCTATAACTTTCAATGATTCTGGATTTTATTCCTTGATCACCTCTTCAGCTTTCTTTCAGCCAAAGACTCCGAGATATCCACACGAACCAGTGATCACCAATGAACATCCTTATGATCACTGGTTGGAATTCGTCTCCTTAGCCTCGTAGTACTAGCTATGCCTCTTCAAGGATTATGGTCAAGGAGAGGTGCTAGAATTTTTCTATGTTGTATGGGGATGCATGAATAATGAATTAATCATTATTATTACCCAACAAGCCTATTTAAATAGGAGCATAGAAAAGCCTAACTAATTTGGGCTTTGGTTCATGTATAATTATAGGCTTATTATTGAGCCTTATGATTATAATATAGAATTCCTAAATATTAGGCCCAAACAATTTGGTCTATTAATTTCAAATCCACTAAGCTCTAAGTGTGTGACCTTTCAAGCTCTCATTACATTGGTAATAATCATTAATCATATTAATGATCATAAATAATGAGCAATGTTTAGCAACACATCATTGTTACCTAAGTAATGAGAAAGTCGGTGATTCGATTGAACCTTTACAGATGATCATTATTTATGTCCTTTTATCTTAAACATCTAGATTGAGCACGAGACATAGACTCTGTCCTGTATAGCCCAATCTTGAGGTTTCTTGATCCCTCAGTAAGATGACTGAAGAAAATATAATTAACATCCAATGTCAATTCATCTGAGCATGGCCATGCATTTTCTCAGCTTTACTTAATCAAGGGGCCCATAGATATTACTCCTAGTATATAGGAGGGACAAATTCCATCTTGATCATACAAATCCATCTGCATGATATGTAACATATCCAATAACTACCCTTACATTCACTTAACCATGAGTGACATAGAATAGTATCAAAATATGAAACTCACATGTAGGGAACCTTGGTGATCTCAAGTCAAAGGATCATATTAATAACGATCACTAAGAGTCACTTATGAAACTTATATAATAATCCATGTAGTGTTCTTAGGATGGGTCGGTCCAGTATACAAGTTTTCTAACTTGTACTCATGTGTATACTTAATATCCTATATAAGTCATCTCACATGCTAGTCTTAACATATCAAAGTAACCTAATCCACAATTATATATAACTAGAGACATTTAAGAATACAATTATTCTAAGGTTATTATTATAATTAAATATACTATGCAAACAATATATATAAATATAATAATTGAAATTGCCTATTAAAATAACATGATTCAAAATTACAATCACCAATGTGATTGGTTTTAGGGCATACACACTAACAGAAGTACCCATGTATACCGAACCGTAAGATCTTTTCATACATAAAGCCTTTAGGCATAATAAACATAAAGAGATAATTGAATAGAGGGAGGGACATTCTATTTACTTGGTATATACCTCATTTCATAATTTTAAGTGTGCAGGAAATGGTCACAAGCTAACATACTTAAGTCCCTCACTCAGTGTCCAAGCACTTCATCGAGCATTCCTAACACCACCCCTTTAAAAAGTATTTTAAGCAAAAGTTCTCCCAAAAGAAGATGACATACTTTTTTTAAACTATCATATGGTCTTTTCTCAAAGCTTCTAGTGTCTAATTCACACAAAAATACATAAGCATAAAGATAAAAATATGAGGATCATAAATATAGGTTTTTTAAACTTCTCTGAATTCTCGAATCATGTTAGAATGACCAAAATATCCATAAATTTGAGAAATTAGGAAAAATAGTATACTAGCTGAAATAATCCTAAATTTTAGTCATAAAACCTCCACAACATGTTAGATTTTTTCAATAAGTCTTGTCTAAATCCAAAAAGGTTTGTCTATCAAATTGTCACAACTGTTATCTTATGACATCAACACCTAATTAGCTAATGACTACCACGCTTGTGACTTGACTTCAACTGCATCCATACATCAACCTAACATGCACCCTTGCATTATAGGTAAACCTCTGACACACATACAGTACATGGTGCTCGTCATACAACCACTCTCCTCACACCTTACTATCATATAGGTGTTAGGATGCCCATGCATTGACCTTGTGAAGTCTCCTTACATAAATAGAAGTACCCCTAATTGTATGACTATATAAGTTCATTGCATTTGCATTGTAGACTCTTGAGTTATTTTGCTTATTCTCATCATATACCATATAATTGTATACTTAGACATAGAAGATTTTCCTAAAGAACTTCTCCCAACTATCACCAATGTTTTTTTACTAGGAAAGCTCCTAATGCTTTGTTTCGTTGTAAGGGGAATAAGAGGAAAAGGAAAATGAGTAGAAAGAAATAAGAAGAGAAAGAAAATAAAAAGGATAATGTTTTCCATTGTTTTGTTTGGTTGGATAGAAAATTGGAAAGAAAGAAAATAAGAAAAAAAATTATTTTTTATCTATTTGATTGACCAGAGAAGTAAGGAAAAAAAGTTAATGCAATGGAATGATTATAATATCCTTTATGTCAAAGAATGAAATTTTCTTGTAGATTATATCAAATATCAACCTTTTTATGCAAATACAAGAGCAATATTGAAAATTAAATCTTCAACTCTCATTAGTGCTTGTTCTCTCCATGTCTGGAGAGAACAAATTATTAGTGAGACCCATAATAAATTTCTTCTCAAACTTCTATCTCCCCTTACTTCATTTCTTTTATTCAAATAATTGAATTACCCATTTCTCCTCCCTTTTCTCTTCCCCAATTCTTTCTCTCCTAATTTCAACCCAATCAAATAATGGGTAAAAATCCTGTCACTTATATGTATAAAAAGTAAGAAAATAATACATAATGTGATTGGTGATATTTGTTGGGAAAACCAACTTGTTAATATTATTTTTCATCACACTTTTCTTATTAAATATAATAAATATTTTTTATTATTTTAATATTCTATAAATTGTAAATAGAAATAATGGAGATTATTCCATGCATTTTCTGATAAAACAACCGAAGTTATAACTTACTGATTTTAAAATATGGACCGTCCAGACTAGGGCAAACCACAGCATTAGTAGCATCATCGAATTTGCATGGGTCCCGCTGTTGCCACTCTCCACAGCGAACCGGTCTCCATCGAAGCACAACACCGTTGACATGCTCCACAAGAACTTCTGGATAAGAACATTTGCCATTACAAGTCACCGGTCCCGACGGCCGCATAATTACTTTGAGCTTTATGATGCACGATTCCGACAATTCTGAGATCATTGAGTTCCATGGCAGAACGTAAGAGTAGGGCCTTCTTCTGATTCCACTGCTGCAAGGCGTTGTAGTATCCACATAATCAGATGAATTAACAGGATTGTCACAGCTCACAAATGTTATTCCATCATAAGAATAAATATCATCGATGCTGATATTTTCGTAGGGCATGGACTGATTAGTGATGAAAGAACAATTATTGCTGTCAACTCCAGCAACAATGGATTGGAAGGAGGAATTAGCGGCGGAAATGACCTGCAGGTGTTGCCTGCCATAGTTTAATTCTAACACTGGTTTTTGGTTTTCACAGATCAGATCGTAGCCGGGATCTTCGCAGCTGACTTTCCCGCCATGAAACCCAGAGTAAGATACACTGAATATATTTCCGCATGTGCTTGGAACCAAAAAATGGTCGCCAATTTTAAAGTCGTATGTAGGAACATACCAGAAAAAAACTACAACAGCGATGGAGAGAAGAAACAATGCCGTCGTCATGGAGACAAATCTTGGAGATCTGGCACCAATTTGGAGTATTTTTGTCTCAAATGCCACAAATTACACTCTCAGAAGAACAGAAATTGAGTTTGAGCGCGTGGATTTTGATTTTTCCTAATCCTTGCAAAGAAGGTGGATAACAGGGTTGTAGTCCTGTGAAGGTGACAGCTTGTGGTGAGTAGTAGTGGGACACTTGGTAATCCGCATCACAAACGAAGCAAAACGCGGCAATTGTCGTGTTCACATGGTGAGGCCGGAGACTTAAGTCTTTCACATGGTGAGGCCGGAGATTTTGACCGGGAGTCAACTGCGTGTGAATTGGCGAGAAGGTAGCGTAAATTTGTAATACATTTATCGTTCAGATGTACCAAGATTATTTTTAGATAATTCTTTTATTTCTTAATTTATATTTTATCCGTAGATTAAATTGTATAAATTTACTTTAATCTTAAAGTGATACACGATAAACAATTCTTATTGAATGTTTGAATTTGTACTGAAAATTTTTTGAGGGTGTTTGCCTGTTTCACATCTTGTCTGCTTATTGCGCATAGAATAATACATATGAATTTTCTATTTGTGGAGTATCAAGGGCATTTAAGGATAACCATTCTTAATTTTATTATTTATCACTTTTTAATTTATAAAAAGTATTTATTTAAAATTCTTAATTAGATAGAATGGTGTATTTTGACACAAAACAATTTTTATTTATCAAGTAATATATTAATTTATAAATTTAATTCGGGTCGGTTAGTCTATATATATATATATATATATTTTCCTTCTTTATTAAAAAAAGGAATTTCATGCCAAACTCCCTTTTTTTTTTTTTTTTTTACGTACCCAATATATTTCCTGCTCAAATTGGCGAGGTGATCGTACGCTCAAAATTTAATTGTAAGAAAACGGAAAGGGGCAGTACTTCATAATGCAGGACCCACAAGAACTGCTTCATACTTTCCTTTTGGTCAAGTCAACTACAATAAGCTAGACTTGTTTAGGATTGCGGTCATTCGTGGAACCTCACACTTTGCTTTTGGTCAAGCCAACTACAATAAGCTAGACTTGTTTGACATTGCAGCCACCCGTGGAACCCCAATATTCAAGAATTAAGGGGTTATTCGAGCAGAAGTGTGGGATAAAATCCATCACTTTGTTCGAGTTTAATTAGTTATACGTGGGTACAAGCATTGCTTGCTGAATAAGCCCCGCTGTCGTTCCAAAAGACACAAATCAGGATAATATTACATATATCTGACATGCTTTTTTCATTCAAAAAATTCTTCCCATTGCTGTGCCTCTATTTCTCAACCATCTCTGCAGAATCTGGGTTTGGACATCAATGCGTAGAATCAAGATGCAGCAAAAATGGGCCAAAAATCCGATTCCCCTTCCGGCTTAAAGATACACAGCCAGAACGCTGTGGCTATAACTCCAGCTTCGATCTGTACTGTACTGACAGAAAACAGACGATGCTGGAATTGCCATCATCTGTTAAGTTGTCTGTGAAGAACATCGATTACGAATCACAGCTCATAACTGTAACAGATCCTGAGAATTGCTTTGCGAGTCAGCTTGCAAACCTCAATATATCTGTATCTCCTTTTCGGTTCAAATTGTTCAATTATTCAATTTATGAAAGATTCACACTGTTTAACTGCCCCGTGACCTCGGAGGAAATTGCAGAGAAGAGAAGAAATGAGTCTGCAGGAAACTTTACATGCCTTGATCATAATGGCTTTCAAGTTGTTGCTTTTTATTCTGAAGACTTCGTTCTGAGCATGCGTCTAATGTCATGCCATAAGATGTATAGTATTTTTGCAGTACCATTTAACATATTCCATCAGGACGCTCATGTTAATCTGAGTTGGATAGATCCATGCGGAAATTGCGAAGCACTTGGTGGCAAATGTACCCCCAGTGAAAGCAGCTCTGAAAGTCAACCTCGTTGTGTAGGCTTGCACAATAAAGGTAAAGGTTTCTTCAACATATTCTTCAAAATTTCTTCTGAGTCAAGAATTCTCAATTATTTCTTCCTTTCTTTTGCTAATTGCTCCAATGAGTCAGTTCGGTTTGTTCATTAAAATTGGATAACTTTTGTCATGTAAGTTTATTGTAGTTCAATAGCACTTCCTAATGCCTACATATTATTAAATTTCCTTATCAGCATAAACTGCATGGTGAAACAAAAACATGTGTCATTTTACAAATGCAATGACTAGCTAGATACAGTTTTCTCATGTAGGGTTAATTATTAATATAAAACTCTTATTAATATCAGGCCCAAATTGTACTTACTTCTTTTGTGATTTATTTAGTATAATTTCATTGACACCTCTTAGTTCTTTAAAAATATATATTAACTTCTATTTTAATCTATTTTAAGTTTATACTCACATTTCTACTTAAAGAAAAAAAGTCAGGAAAGCTAGTATATATTTTTTATAATGAGATGTAAGTGCAAATCTATTAAACTTTAAGGAAGTGATCAGTGTAATTTGTTCTTAATAATAATATATCCTCATGCATGATGGAAGTTAATAATTTAAAATATCTTGCAGGTTCATCAAGAGGAAGCCGTGTTCTGGCAGGTAAAATTAGTAGTGTTTCATTTGCCATATATACTACATAAATGGATAGATAATACAATATTTAAGATATACTATATGTAATGTGTAGGTGAAATCCTAGGTTCACTTGTGTTCATATTCATTGCGATAGCAATTTACCACTATTATAAATGGGACAAGATGGAAAGACAGAGCTACAAAAGAATCAAAAGGTTTTTGGAAGATTACAAGGCTCTCAAGCCTGCTAGATACACCTACGCAGACATAAAGAGAATCACAAATCAGTTCAAGGCCGAACTTGGCCAAGGAGCTTATGGAACTGTCTTTAAAGGGACTCTATCCTCAGAAATTCAGGTTGCTGTAAAAGTGCTTAACGATTCAACAAAAAATGGTGAAGAGTTCATCAATGAAATGGAAACAATGTGCCAAATCCACCACGTCAATGTGGCTCGCTTGGTTGGATTTTGCGCGGATGGACTCAAACGAGCTCTAGTGTATGAATTCTTGGAAAATGGCTCCTTGAAAAAATTCATATCTTTAGCAGATACCAAGGATGTATTTCTAGGTTGGGAAAAGCTTCAAGATATTGCTCTTGGTATAGCCAAAGGGATTGAGTATCTTCACCAAGGTTGTGACAAACGAATCCTCCATTTCGACATCAAACCTCAAAACATATTGCTAGATGAAAACTTCACGCCAAAAATTTCTGATTTCGGCTTGGCAAAATTGTGTTCTAAGGATCAAAGCATTGTGTCCATGACGACAGCTAGGGGCACTTTGGGCTACATTGCACCAGAAGTGTTTTCAAGAAATTTTGGCAATGTGTCATACAAATCAGATGTCTATAGCTATGGAATGCTCTTACTTGAAATGGTTGGAGGAAGAAAGATAACTGATGCAGAGAATAGCAGCCAAGTGTACCATCCGCAATGGATATATAATCTTCTGGAGAACAATGAAGACATAAAGATCCATATTGAAGGAGGAGAAGATACTGAAATTGCAAGGAAGCTAGCAATTGTCGGGCTTTGGTGCATTCAATGGCACCCAGCGAATCGTCCTACCATGAAAGCTGTGGTCCAAATGTTGGAAGGAGATGGAAGCAAGTTGGACATGCCTCCCAATCCTTTTGCCTCTGCAGCTCCTTCTAATGCAAGTTCAAGTATACGTCCGAAACATGGGTTATCTGTCATCTTTGAATTAGAGTGATTTTAATATGTAAGGAGCTGTTGAAAATCATCCAACTTAATTATTGATGTCTAGAATATTATCTACTTGCTCTTGTAGAGAAATCAGAGTCGTTTATGTTGATTTTATGAGTAGCTTGAAATGTAATTTCGTCATGAGCCTAAGTTTCATACATTAAATATGATGGTAGATGTGCTTATTAATTATGAAAATTTATCTAAGCCTTTGTGGGCACTTAACTCATGAACCTTGAACTATTAAAAAATAGTTAGTTCATTTTATTAAAAAAATTATTAAAATAATCAATTTCTCAACTAATTCTTTGGGTTGCATCAATTTTGACCGGTTGAGGGCATACAAACTATGACTTCACTAGGTAAGGAAAATTTTCTAATTAGTTATATTCATTTTGAAAGAAATGGTGGATATGTCAGAATTTTCACTAGTATAATGATACATGATGTTGCCTCTGATATCTTCTCCCTTTTTATATATTGGGTCCCAACTCATAACTTGATGTGCTTGTATTAAGTAACTTGCTACTTTTTTAAGTTAAAAAAAAAAAATGGATGTACATGCATGTTACATTTCCAACATTTGTTGTTACTTACCCATTTGATGTGAGCATGAGTCAAAAAAACTTTTAAATTTTTTTGTGCAGCACAGCAAAATAATATATAAAGTGTTATCTTTTTGGGAAAATTTCTTTATTTAAATGTTAGATTTAATTACATGTTCTTCAAATATTGGGTGTGCACATTTATAATTTTAAAAGTAATAAATTATAATATTTAATTTTATCAAAATTATGATAGTTATTTATGAAAAATAGTAAGTTAATTATTAAGTAACCTAGATTGTGGACATAAATATCAATAGGGTTTTTTTTAATAAATTAGAGTATTTGTTGATTTATAAAAAGTATAAAGGATAAAATCCATAATTTCTTCCTTCTAGAAACTAAAAGATGAGGATCCATCATTTGGTGAAGGGATATAAAATACAGGTCATTCTCATTCAATGGTGGTGAGCAGAAATTGAAACATAAACATTTTAGGTAGGATTTGATTCATGGAATCTTTATCATATTTTTAGGAATATTTAAAAAAAAAAAAGAAATTCTCATATTAAGTCTAAATTTTAGACAAATATTTTTTTAGGAATGTGAACATTCTTAAAAATATTTTTAACTAACTAGTCTCCCAAAATATTCTTATAGAGAGATAGGTATCCTATATTTTTATGATATAAAAATTTTAATTGTCCCAAAAATACTATTTTATCCACCTTATCACTCATTATGACCAATGACCATCCACCACCACATATTATTAGTAATTGTCGTCTATTATTATTCATTACTGGTGACTATCATCGGCAACCACCTATTTCTAGTGATTATTTTCAACCACTATCTATTGACGATAACTACTACTATTGACCATCGTTTACTATTAACTATTATCAATGATCACTGCTAATCAGTACTCATTACAAATAACCATTATTGATCACCATTTGACATTGGTCATTGATGTCTACCACTACCCATCGTTGATGACTATCACGCTACCACCTATTTCTAATGATCATTTTTAACTACTATCTACTAACGATAATACTATTATTAACTATTATCAATGACCACTACCAATTAATGCCCATTACTAACAACTATTTCTGGTTACCATTTACCACTGGTGGCTATTAACTATCATCAGTGACCATTGTCAATTAGTATCCATTACCAACAACCATTATTAGTCACCATTTACCACTGATGACTAATGTCTACCACTGTTCATTCACATCCACTACCATGAGTAATCATAGTTAATAACCACTTAATATTGATGATCACTACCAACCATTATTCATTTTTTGTTGTCATTACCAACTACTACCCATTATCTATTACCAACACTAATTATCATCTATCATTAGTAATCATTGTCTAGCACCATTGCTAATATTGCTTACATTGGTGGTGATCAGTATTAACTATCACACACTACTAATAAGATGGTAACTATTCAATTTTTAATGAGAAAATCTTTAATAATTTAAAAATATTTAAAATAATATAAATATAATAGTGAATAGTGTAACAATTTTAAGAAAATTTTCATTTGAACCAGACATGGAAATGTTATTTTCTCAAAAATTAAATTTATGGAAATCACATTTCTCAAAATATTTGATTTTTCAAATCAAATGTTACCTTAAGGCATTCATAGAATTCCTTCATTTTGTTGCATTTTTACTGGAAAATTTTATTTTTTTATAGAACCTTTTTGTCATCCGCATGTTTTATAATGAACAAAATAAAGAAGGGAAATTCTAAGGTACCCCAGGGGTTTCTAAACCCTGGGTGGTGTGGCACAATCTTATCCATTGGATGAGATTACCTAAGTCTTTGGTAATCTCATCCATTGGATGAGATTGTGCCACATACCCAAGGTTTAGAAACCCCCAGGGGTACTGTAGTCTTCCCCAATAACGAATGATGTCATAATAGAGAAAATCGACTTTTGTTCTAGAGTAGTAGATTTTTTTATCATATTTTTATGTAAATATTAAATAAATAGAATATTTTTCATCATTTAAAAATTTTCAACTATAACTACAAATAGGTGAAATAATTTTTCATAAAAAATATTTTTCTACAAAATAAAAGAGTGGGACCCTTAATCCTATTCTTCTTAAATCTCATAGATTGGATTTATCTCCTATGTATTCTCGCATCAGACTTTCCAATTTATTAGAAGTGCAATAATGGATTTACAAACGACCTATCATGCTTACAGTAATAATTATTTGGTGATGTATTAGTGGGAAAATTTTATAATATTATATTAGTATTAAATACTTAGTATTATTTTTATATTATTTTTATAAAATACATATTTTTTTAATTCAGTAATCTATTTTTTATTAAAAGTAATTGATTTCCTACTAGATTAGATAATTGAATTTATTGAATTTAAAAAACAATATATTTAATAAAAATTATATGAAAATGACATTGAAGTTTTTAGTTGCCGGCGTCCCTATCCATAACACCTTCTCAATTTTGTAGTAAGCAATTAAACATAAATGGTTTTCTTTTTTAAAAGAAAAATTATATATAGCATTATCACCTCCAATTCTATTCAATTTCTCATAAATTGCCCACTTTTATGCATCGCATCTTCGGGAAAAACAAGATGTCTTTTTCTTGTCTAGTTGGAAAGTTGAAAATTTGCAATGATATTGACCCTTACATTTGTCTTTATGGGAAAGTAGAAGAGGGAGACCCGTCACCGCCCGACAGGAAGTCTTCATGACGTATCAGTCTATTCATACGGAGTCTAGAGTGAAAAATAAATGCCAGGAAATTTCCCGAAGATAGAATAGTTGGAAGAAAGAAATTCCTAAATACTTTTTGTGTATTGCATAAAATCAATAATCAATTGACACAATTTGTTATTGCATAAAATAAATAAGCAATTGACGTAAATGATTTGAATTTAAGTGTTGCATTTTTTTATTTTGTTTGAAGAGATATAAATTTGAGTAAATTATAAAATTTGGAGAAAAATTCAGATAATTTTATTGAAATTTGAAGGTGGCCAAAATATTTTACTCTTGGATTTTTTTTCCCCATGTTTTCTTGATGTTGAAGACTTGATTATCCGTCAGAACCTACGTGCGAGGGTTGTTCCTTCATTCAAAGAAAGAATCATGATTTCTACAAAATTGTGAAAAATCAGACAATTTTCAGCAAAAACGCGTTCATATTAATTTCAATGCCCTCAACACTTAGTTAAGTAACTCTATCATTTATATCTAAATTGTTTGCATATCTGAATTATAAATCAAAATTACGGTTATAATCATATTGTGCTTCTTTTTTAGTTATAGTCTTGCATCAGCTACAAACACGATTCTTGCCCAAATAACTTTTGTAATTGTGAGTGTTTATGGTGCATTAATTTTTTAGTAGTAGTGTAAATTTCTATTACTAAACTGATAATAATAATTTAATCAATTTTAAACAGAACTGTTATTATTTTAAAATTAATTAAATCATAATTATTAATGTATTAATATAAATTTACATTATTAAAAAAATGGTGCATGATAAATTTTTTCCTGCAATTTCCGTATGGAGCATCAACTTTCTGAACCGAATGTTACTAAGGCAAGTGTCCTAAGTCAACTTTTGACGTGTTACTTTAAATTACTCTTGAGAGGTCACAATGCTTCAATTAGTGGCCGATGAAAATCTGCGATTAGTGTCCAACTGTGACGAAGTCTTTGCTCCGTTTTTGAAGCACTTGGGAAGCTTCAGGCAATTTCTTTGATGGAAAAGAACTTGTCCCTAGCTTTCTCGTTGTTAATAATCAATAATCATCGATAACCAGTAAATTGTTGAAAGGGAAAGGAAAACGAGAAACAGGGGAAAATTGGTTCCACCACATGTCTTCTTATATTACTTTGGCGCGATGGAACACTACGTAATTGCTAGTGCTCCTTTCGGAAGGTCTTGGAAAATTATGCAAAGAAGTGGGGACCATTTCTTTTCTAAATATATATATATAGGATTCAAAATCAATTTTTGAATTTTTTATATTTATTAAATTAATTTTTATAAATTTATCTCATTATCTTATATTTATTAATAATTTTTCATTTGTATTCGAAATATAACAGTTGTCAAAGCCAATAAAAATTAAAAATTGCTAGTTTGATGAAAAATTTATATTTTTTTAAACTTGAGTTGAATTTATGAACAACATGGGTTCGGGTCAATTCCAAACCCGACTGCCTAACCTAGGTTGCCAGTTTTGTCATGATGTAGATCGGCCCCTCGCACACTAGTGTCCTTTGGTGGATTCCCACCGGTAGCCACCAAAGCTCTGTGAACGCCTCCTCCACCGGTCAACCATGAACACACCTATGAAAAAATTAAACAGCAATGATGAATCATAGAAAGAATGAGCAAGAAAGGCACATTACTTGTGTGGTCTTCTTCCTCGCAACGATGATTCATCCTTCATCTTCAAATGATTTGCAATGAAGGATGCGGCAAGGTTGAGCGAGAAGATGGGGAGTTTCTTTGAAGGGCAACACAGAAAGGCAAGGAGGGGCCAGCCTTTCACTCCTAAATACCCCTTCACTTCTAGGGAAATTCTCATTGTGGGCTCCACATTATTTTTCACCTTCATTTACTTTCCCCTCTATATTTCACTCCCCTACCAAATAAGGTAAAACCACGATTTCACCCCTAATTTCATTCCTCTCTTTTCATTCCACCCTGATTTCACTTGTTATAAACAGACCGTCAAGTAGCATTTTGTCCTTACACTACAAGTGATCACATTTTAAGCAAGTCAGAACTAGAAAATATGATTAACTTAGTTCACATTTTGGACTTGAAATATTTGAATCTAAGTGTTAATATTGGTTTGAATTTTGTATCACATTCACTATGTGACGGTGTTTCTATTTTAGAGAGATAGGTTATTGTTTCTAATGTTACAAAGTGTGATGCTGCTTTGGTTCCAAGTTTGTGCTCTTTAAATAGTGATAGGATTTTATTGTCGGCTGCATAGTCAGGTGTAGTCACCAATGTTGGTCAGAGGTTCTTTGGTGGTATTGTTGAGTTTAAGAATGCATTGTGCAAGTATTCAATTGAAAGAGATTTTTTGTTTGATTATGTTAGGAATACAAAAATGAAGGTGACAATTGTATGCTCAAAGAAATACAAGGAAGGCTGTGAATAGCCTATTACTGCTTCATTGTCCAAGGTGAACGATTTTTCTATATTAAGAAGTTAGTGAATTATCACATTTGTGGTGTCATGTTAAATAGTTCAACTTTAAGGAGTATGGGTTCTAAATTGAGTTTTGAATTGGTCATGGATTTGGTTAGGAGATCCCTATCATTGATAGCCAGTGAAGTTGTAGATCATTTTTAAAATAATTATGGATTGGCAATTGCCTATTGCATGGCATCACATGCAATGGAGAAAGCAAGGGGTATGGTTTTTGATAATTTTGATGACTTATTCAAACAAATCAATTGGTATGTCTCTACTATGAATGAAGTGAATCTTAGTAGCTACATTATGGTGGGTGTGGATGATAATAACAGGAGATTCAAAAGGATGTTTGTTGCATTTCATGCTTGTATTAAAGGATTCATGTTTTGCAAACCTATTTTGTTTATGATGGAACTTTTTTTAAATCCAAGTTTAAGGGGTTTATCTTATCAGCTACTGGCAATGATGACAATCAAGGTGAATTGTTTTCATTTTGAGTTTATTGTCAACTATTTTTTAATCAAGAATTATTCTATTTAGGCTCTTTCATTGGTGTTACTATTTGGAAGCCAAAAAGTAATATGGCATCCCTTGTTACTATCTAGTCTCAAAATAGTAACATGGAAGGCCTTGTGTTTTTCTCTTTATTTTGTTGGCATTTTTATTTGGAATGTTCCCTTATTGGAATGTTTTATTCTAAGTTTTATCAAAGTTACTATATGAAGACCAAACAGTAACATGGAAACATTAGTGTTATTTTTTGGTATTTTTTTTATTAATGAGAGTTAAGTTGGCTATTTATTCTTAGTATTTGTCTATTGGATTGATAATTAGATGTACTCATTTGACTACTGATTGATGTTACTGTTAAGAGATGAAATAGTAGCATAGAAAGGGTTATTAATCCGTTTGATTGGTGTTACTGTTTGAAAGACAAACAATAAAATGGCATCCCTTGTTATTGTTTAGTTTAGAAATAGTAACTTAGAAGGCCTTGTGTTTTTCCTTTTCTTTTGTTGGTATTTTTATCTAAAATGTCCTTTTATTTAGATGTTTTATTCTAAGTTTTATTAATGTCACTATTTGAAAAGTAAATAGTAATATCTAAGAATTGGTGTTGTTTTCTTATAATTTTGTTATTATTGAGAGTTGATTTAGTTATTTGTTTGTGGTTTGCCTTAATTGGATTGATAATTAGATATACTCATTTTACTATTGGATTGATGTTACTATTAGGAGATGAAATAATAACATGGAAGTAGTTTCATTGTTTTTTGTGAGTTTTACTATTAATGAGAACTTATTTATGTATTTATTATGTTTTCTTTGGTTGATTTTATTATTTCCATGGAAATAGTAACATAGGTTATGATACAAATCATGTTTCTATTTTTAATGGCTTATGTTTCTATTTAGTGTGATTGTTTTATTTTAGGGTTGTTTTCTTTAGCTTTTGTTATGGTTGATTCTAAAAATAAAAATAAAAAATTTTTGGTTCCTTTCATAGTTGTCTATTGCACTTGATGTTGACTGACGGGTGACTTTTATTTCTAATTGTGATATAGGATTGCTAGGAGCAATACCAAAGGTTTTTCCAATGGCACCTCACTTCTTTTATCTGCATCATTTAAAATAGAATTTAAAGGATAAATTCAATAGTGCTGGATTTTTAAATTCTTTCAAGGAGCATATAGTTCACTTATTTGCAATGTGTGCATATTCCCCAATAATAGGTGCATTTAGTGAGAATTTGGAAGTTTTCAAATGTGAAAGAGGTCAAATTGTTCAGAATTTTCTCACAAGGTTGGCACCTAAATGTTGGTTGAACGCTTTTAACCATGGTTTTCATTATGGTAAGATGACATCAATTGAAGATAAATCTTACAATTTTTAGATTCATGATGCAAGGAAGTTACCGATCACAAATATGATTAATAATATTCATTCAAAGCTGATGGAATGGTTTGCTAATCAAATGTTAGAATTACTATGTTGGAATGGTGTTATTTGTCTAGCCTGGTTGTTAAGATTAAAATTACACTTAAGGACGTGCATAGGTTGGCTTGTTAGGAAGTTATCAAAAACTATTTTTAAAGTGTTAGCATATCCAACCATGTGTGTGGATGTTTCTCAATGTAGTTACACTTATCACCAGTGGCAACTGGACAACTTTCCTTGTGTTCATGCAGTTGTTGTCACAAGAAGATGTATGATTTCTTTGAATGAGGTTATTGAGAATTATTTCCATATGAGCACATATAGGAAGATTTATGAACAAGTCATATACCTCCTTCCTACAATGCTAAGGCAAGAGGTTGCTGTAGGTGATTAAGCAACTATCTTACCTCTGATTTCAAAAAGAAAAATAGGAAAACCTAAGAAGATAAGGATTTAGTCGAGGGGTGAGTGTGTTAAGAAATTTAGGTGCAGAAGATGTGGCAAACTAGGACATCACAATAAGAAAAGTTGCAAGGAGCCAGCTTAAATAAAATTTTTTCTATGTCATAATTGTATTCTTTATGATTCTTTTCCTGTTTAAAAGGAAATAGCAATGTTATTATAATATAGTAATGCAACTGGTTATTAGTTAGCATTAGTTATTGACATGTTTCTATTTGCTTAGTTTTAGTAGTAATATCAATGAAAAATTCACTATACAATTACTTGCATTCTACTATTTTGATTTAAAATAGTAACATTAAGGTAGGAGTTTTAAACATAGGATAAATAAATTTTGAGTGTTAAAAGAAAATAAAAAGAAGAATATGTTAAATTTTTATTAACATTTACAATTGAATGTTATATATAATTGAATGTAAGATATTATATGTAATTGAATATTACATACAATTAAATTTGATCTACAAGGAAAATGTTACATATATACATAAGAATCATCTTCAACTGGAAGGATTGAAATTCTTAATGAATTTATTCATTAATTTTGCTCTGTATTTCCTCACAGACTCCAATGAAAATTATTCTCCAAATTCTTTATTGTTGTATATATCATTTATTTATTTGTACATAAAAATTTCACAATCTTGCTTAAAATTGTAAGCTTATAGAATGAGTTAGTTTGGTACTGTGTAATTATGGTACTTTTCGATTAGTAAAGAAGGTGTTACTTACAATCTAAATTCCTATCGTGGCGACTTTTCATATGATATGAGATTCAAAGGTAGCTTTGCAGTTGCTGGTCCTACTCCTATATCTATCTCATTCTTGTGATGGATTTCATTCTTCTTTTCTTTGTAGTGGTCCTTCTATTGTTAAATTAACAAGTTACATAAGATATCAAGTGAAAGAAGAAATATCTTACTATCTCGCCTGGAAATAGTAACATCAAACAAAAATTGAAAATAAATTTAAAAATCAAGCATCATTAACTATAAAATCGATAAAAAGACAATATGCTACTATTTTCAAAATAAATAGTAACATATTATTTTTTTATTTTGACATGTTACTATTTGATCTAGAAATAGTAACATCAATGAAAAAATTAAAATAAATAAAAAATGTAGTATAATTAACAATAAAATCTCCACAAAAAAATATGTTACCACTTTCATAGGAGATAGTAATATTAACTAAAAACTACACATCAGATAGTGACATCACACTTGATATGTTTTCTTGTAGTAAATAGGATGTTACTATTTGCATATCAAAAAGTAATATGTTATTTTCATTAGTTTAAGATGTTACTATTTGGTTTGGAAACAGTAACATTAATCAAAAAATAAAATAAGTAGACAAATCAAGCATGATTAACAATGAAATTATAAGAAAATAATGCGCTATTATTTTTTGGACTAAATAGTAATATCAACTAAAAATAATAGTTGGTATTTAATCATAGTATAAATATTACTCACTACCATTTTGATATCATGAAGGTATGGATCTATAGCCCTTCTCTTCCAGGCCTCATCAAGTTGTAATGAGTCCACTTATACTCTGCATTATTTAACACGAACAGTGTGTAGTGATTAAAGTTAGTATGGTCCTTGATGCTCATTGAGTTTATTGGGAATAGAACAATTTCTACAGTCATTGCTTGCTCTATCTTTTGATTAAATTTGTATGTCCTTATTCCTTGCTATCATGGAAATATGCTCACCACATAAGATTATCAATATAGTTTGAATATAAGTCAGTATCAAAGTATTTTTTGTATGCCACATTTACAGAATGGATTTAAGATCTTATCCAACATAAGCTATCAAATATAGAAAACTTGTTATTGCTAGATGTGCTAGTCATGTTGAGCATGGATGCATGGCCATCTATGATCTAAAATTAAAGGATTAGTTTTTGTCAGATAAATTGATTAAGAAGAAGTCAAACTTAAAAAAGAAGTTAAAAAGAAAAAGAAAAAGAGTAGAAAAACATCAGTAACATGATAATAAATAACAACATGAGTAGTTGCATGTTATTGTTTAGACTCCAAATAGTAACATCATGTTTTTTAGCCTGAAAATGTTCACTACTGCCATGTTTCTATTTTAACTTAAAACAATAACATTACTATAAAAGGAACAAGATAAAATAGTAATGTTATAAAATTTCAGAGGAGCATGCATACATTATTTGTTATTATCTTTTTTACAAACACATCCAGCAACTCATCTAATGTTATGTACATTTCTTGTTAAGAAGATGTCCAAAAAATAATCTTGCTAATGATAATGTGATGTAGAAATTAATTGAGGCACTAGGCAATAATGTTAAGTTAATCAAAAGAATTAGTAAGAAAATAGGACATAACTTACATTATGTCTCCTATTTTTCTATTTGGACTAGTTTCTTCCTAAGATTTTGAGGGAGGCATTTTGCAGTAGCCAATTTGTACTTTTGGCTAGCTTTTTGTTCTCTTTCTATTTGGCCATTTCTGTTATTATTTCCTCTAAGATGAATACAAAAGCCTATTTCCCCTTGTTAGTGATCTCTTCAGCAGGTGTTGTTTGTTGTTGTGTGTGTTGTTGTTTTATGTGTTTTTTGCATTACCCTGAGTAAGTATAGTCCATGTCATGTTTTGTTTTTCTTATTTTTTCTTTAATATCTCTAATCATCGACCTTTAAATATGCTTAATTTGATTTTGTTCTTCATCTTTTGTGGTGTTTACTTTTTGTTATCAAACCATCTGCACAATTATTTTTATGAGCTGTGTAGATAGTTTTTTTTTTTTTGTTATCAAGACTAGCATTTTGATTCTCCAAGGTCTCGATAATCACTTTAAGATTTTCTATCTACTTTGTTGTGTCAGATAGTTGTGTTTAGAGCCATATATTTTCCTATGTGAGGTTTCTAATTGTTTCTTTGTTTTGTTATAGTTGTTGCTCTGGCCTTTAAAATCTCTTTGTGAAAGACTTTAATTCATCGATCAATTTGTTTATTCTATTTTTTGCATTCAGGAGTTAGTCCCTCAACTATTGTATTTCGTTGTTGTCTTGTTCTTGATTTTTTTAGGATAATGCAATATCTATGAATTGGTCTAATGTTGTTTTTCTCGGTTACATTATGTACTATCCTATTCTTGTTTCATCATTAGTTTCATATTCCTTTGATTGAGAGGGTGTGATATGTGCTTATTAGTGTAATTAGTTGACAAGTTTCTATTTTGATGAGAAACAGTAACATGAAGATAAATATTAAATGACAACATAATAGTAATATAGGTAAAGAAAACAATATTTTCCAAAGGTTAATTGAAGCTAGCTAGTCACTTTATGCTTCAGTTGGTGTGTGAAGAGCTCTAAGTCTTATTTAAGGCACCTTGGTACCTTTTGAATTTGACATCCTTTAAGCATGCCCTTTGTCTTACATAGCCAATACTATCAACAATACAATGTACATATAATCAGTTCCATTTTCAATACAAGCTTCATTTAAAGATCGAATGAAAAAAAGGCCCCTTTGATATCATTAATAACAAAACTACTAAAAAAAATAACATGTTATTGTTTGCAAAACAACAGTAATATGTTGTTATTTGATAAATAAATAACAACATGAATCAAAAGCTCAAAGTAAATAAGCGAATCAAGTGTCATTAACAACAAAATTCTAAAATAATGGGACAAAAATATACTAATTATTAACAAAATTACCAAAGAACAACATGTTACTATTTGCAGATTAAATAGTAACATATTATTGTTTGGTATCTAGATAGTAACATCATCCAAAAACTCAAAATAAATTGACAAATCAAGTGACATTAATAATCAAATTGCTAAAAAATGTAGGGTTAATATTTACACACCAAATAGTTACATGTTATTTTTTATTCTCCAAACAGTAACATAAACCAAAAACTACCAAAAACATGCAAGAAAATGAATAAAAATAAATGAAAACAATATAGAAGAAAATGACATGAAACAATACAAGTTTGACAATGATAACTTACTAACAATAGCATGACATAGTTGGTGACATTTGGTAGGCTTTCCTTCATAACGAAACTCATTAGTTACTTATGTATGTATCCAAACCACCAATATTCTATTATGTCATCAATGTCCTCAACATATTTAAGGTAGGACCAGGCTAGTTTCTGAGCCTTATTTGGTACAAAGAAGGTCACCAACAACATTAGTGTCATAAGCATGAGACATCTTGAACATCGATTGCTGATGTTCCTCCCACTATCCGTTGGAATTCATTGAATATTGTAGGTTTTGTGAGGCATCCTTGGCCATGAAATGGTCTGATGTCTAATTCCAATTGTGGTCTCTTGCCAAGTGTTGTGTCAATAGGGCAATCTCCTTCTCATATGCCAAAAATAAACTTCATTGACGTAGTTATGATGCTCAGACATTTGTCCCCAATTGCAAATTTGTTGTACTTCATTGAGAAGGTTGTAATTACTACCTATACTTCTTGATCGCTTTTCCAATACATACTATGATTAAGCTCATTTGTCATTATGGCATTGATGAGAAGTTAGAAATGGTTTTGTTACAGCACCATTTTGTGGCTATTGTTAAATTGAAGATCATCAATCTGCTTTATACATGCTAAAAAAAAATTAATCTATATTGTTGAAATCTTATAGCTACTTCTACAAGTTCTTTTGCTTGTTTGAATGTTTTATTGTCTTTCTATTCAGTAATAAAGAAAAGTATCTTAGTTAGATTCAATATAAATCAAACTAAAAATAGGACAATGCCATATCATTATTTTGTGCAAGAGATTAACATCAGCTAAAAATTGATGTTATTGCCTTTCATGTTACTATTTTGTCTGAAAATAGTAACATTAAATAAAAATTAAAAATAAATTGACAAATCAAGGTATGATTAACAATAAAATTATTAAAAAATAATGCATTACTATTTTCATAACAAATAGTAACATATTATTTTTTGTTGTGATATGTTACTATTTTGTATGGAAACAATAATGTTAAACAAAAATTGAAAATAAATTAACAAATTAAGCATAATTAACAATAAAATCATTAAAAAAATAATGTGTTACTATTTTCATAACAAATAGTAATATGTTATTTTCTTGTAGTGACATGTCATTGTTTTATCTCAAAATAGTAACATCAATTAAAACTAGAAATAAATTGACCAATCAAGCATGATTAATAATAAAATTATTAAAAGAATGTGTTACTATTTTCATAACAAACAATAACATGTTATTTTCTTATAGTGACATGTTACTATTTTATCTAGAAATGGTAACATCAACTAAAAAATAAAATAAATAGAAAAATCAAGCATGATAAACAATTAAAGTGCCAAGACACTACATGTTACTAGTTTCAAACTAAATTTTAACATCGACCAAAAATAACATATCAGTCAATGTAACACCAGTATTCCATAATTTCTTACATATTATTGTTTGGCATGTAAATAGTAACATGATGCTAAAGAATACAAAACATGCACATTTTCAACATGCAATGCTCTCATATTTCTCTTTGTCATACAAACAGTAACATGACTAAAATAACATATTATGAATTTTCATTATGATGTTTGGATTGAAATGGAGTAATGAAGATAAAACTAAAGTTCGTTATCCATAAAAAAACGTGATGAATTGCATGTTTCTATTTGGTATAGGAAAAGTAAGATGTTTCTATTTGCTTTCATATGAACGAGATGCCAAAAAATAAAAGAACTTGTATGCTTCCATGTTTTTATTTGTTATATAAATAGTGACATGAAGATTAGTGATAATAACATCTCAATTAGTTATGCAAGCAATTATTATGTGTGATTAATGATAGTAACATGCAATAAAATAGTGAGATGTATGTCCATCATTATAACTTCTAGGGTTTCATTTCAACATACATATTATATATATAAATATACGCACACATGCAAACAGTAACATTTTCTATCAAGTTAATGCCAAGATAATCCCTATACACAAATCATTTAAGAGAATGTAGGGTTTATCTATTGATGACACATTTTGACATGTCAATTCATTGGAAGCTATTGTTTCAAACTGGTTGAATGTTATTGAAAGTTGGAAATGTTGATTTCTAATGATATAATGTCAGCTAAGTTCATCTACTGTAATTTTTCAATGATTTCAATGGTGTTTTTGTTCAATTTGTGAAGTTGATTCATTAGGATTGTGCAGTTATGGAAAGTAATTCATTAGTTTCTATTTTAGAACTTTTATTCTTCTTGAAACACACTTTAAGTGTATTGTTTTGTCTTATGGGCATCATGATAATTTATTGTTTGTGGTGGCACTTAAATGAAATAAAGTGCGCTTGGGGTACCACATTGCAATAAATTGCAACAAATGATACCAGCCTAATTTTTTTCCTAAAATAAAATCTTGTGATTTAGGGATCGTGGCCCTAAACATACAAGTGGTCCGTCCCTGTATACAACTTTTATTTACAAGCTCCACAACAATTCGAAAGTCCAACCCAAAAGCCACCTTTTTTCAACCAAGCAATTCTAAAACTGGTAGAAGGCCCCATAGCTCAGCCACTTATTCTTCAATATTTCAATAAATAAGTGAAACATTATAAATGATAATAAGTATATTTAATTACATTCGTGGCGAGATGTAAGGTTCATTTCGATTACTCTGGCTGAAGTCATTGGTCGAGGTTTTTAAATTATACCTAGCTCTCTCATCTTGTAAGCTAGGAAACTTCCTTCCTAATTATATCGTTTATTTATGTTAAATTATGCATTTGAGAAATGTAAACAGGTTTGCATTAGTCCTTTTGTTATTAATTAATTAGTGGGATATGGCGACATCATGTTCAAAGTGTCAATTTGAAATGATAAAACTTAAAAGAGGTCCCGGTCCTTGCTTCGTTCAAAGTTTAGAACAAATTATTAAAAAATTAATTAGAGTGATATTTACATACCTATGCTGCTCTGTTTGATAGTGATTCCTACCTAAATACAAATGTTTACCAACGATATTATTAGGAAAAAAAATATTTTCTCCAAACAAACAAGTATTACTAGATTCTTTTTTTAAAAGGAAAGATCCGCATAACATACATAATAAATTTAACATGAAAAAATTCTAACTTTTAGGAGAAAAATTATGAATAAGAAGAAACTTTACAATAATAAAAAGATTATATGTTGTGTGTAAAAATGTTCAATTATAACTCTACAACTTCCTAACTACTACCTTTACAACTTTTCCAAACTCTATGAGGTTTTCATGTAATTCTCTTAAGGAGTCATAATATTCTCTCATTCAATATATCTAATTTTAAATTATTTTTTATTAAAATTAGGATTTTTATTAATTTATAATTATTTTTATTTTAGATTATTCCCCTATTTAAATTAAGATTTCTTAATTTGTCAAGTTTTTGATATATAAACTAGATTTGCTTCCCTAAGAAGCATGGATAAACATATTATAAAATTTTGTATGTTTATAATTTCATATTAGATTTGCATACTAATATTGTTATTTAAATTATTTTATTTTAAAATATTATAATGTTATAGCAACAAAACTATTTAAAATGAATATTTGGAAACCACTAATTATATAAAATTTGTGCATTTAATTGATAAATGTCCCTATAAAACATAAAAATTGATTTTAAAACCCATCTTCAATGGTTAAAAAAATTATAAATAATACATTATTTATAAAAATTCAAGATAATATATAATTATTACTATATATTTCGATAATTGTTTCCCATTGTATATTCTGTCCCTTTATCAAATTAAAAAAATGTTTATTTATATTAAACGAGAGATATGAAAAGAGTTAAAGAAAATCAATTAGTTATTAAATATATACTGCATCCAACATCCTAACATTCATTGAGTATCACTAATTAAACCCATTTATAATAAATCTTTAACAATTATCTTAAAATGAAAATTTCAATAAGGAGTTATGATTTAAACATGACAAAATCTTACAAATGAAGTAAACATGTTGCTTTCTATGGTACTTTTAGGGGTTTGGAATTTAAGGCGATGTGGTAAAATTCAGGTCATTGGATGAGATAACTACGAGACTTGGTAATTTCATTTAATAGCCTAAATTTTATCACATTACCTTGAGTTTCAAACCCCTAAAGACACTTTAGAATTTTCTAACATGGTGCAATTTTCTATCTATAACACTTATTATGCAATACTCATTTAATATTTCTTGTTAACTCAAATAATTTTTTGTAATTTAATAAAAACAATTATTATTTCAACAAAATGTTATCTAATAAAAAAATTAGTTATCAATTGATATCTTAAAAGTAGTAATACACAATTTAAAGTATTGGATTTCTGCATAAAATTAAGATTCTTTAAATATAAATATCATGAGAAATATAAAATTTTGTTTTGGGATTATAATTATAATTTAGAATATTGTAATTATAATTATAATATAAAATATAATTATTTTTTAAAATTATAATTACAATTTGGATATAAAATATTATTAAAATTATTTTGGAAGAAAATTTTTCATGAGTTCACTATGTATCACAAGATGACATTAACGACTTCTCTTTTATATATATACATATTGTGCACAAGACACATCTCTTATTTCTCCTGCCAAATCTCAACGTTAGAGTGGAGTTTTGCAATTATTTTTTTAGCATGTTTGGTTACATAAAAATTAGCTTTTCAAAATTACTTTTATATATAAAACTAATTTTGAAATAAAAATTAGAAACATTTAAATATTATCAAATATAAAATATTAATTTAAAATCAAATTTTCCAAACTAAATATTCACAATCAATTATATTCAAAATTAATTTTTCTTATCATTCAAAACAACTTTAAAAAATATTTTATTCTACTAAATTTTAAAAAAATTTCATTTTTATGGATACAATTTTTTATGAAGTTGTTTTCCTAATAATATATATAACTTAGAAAAATAACTAGGATTTTTTATTTATTTTTTCAAATTATTGATAAAACTTTTAAAATTAGAAAAGAAAATATAAAATAGAAACTAGGCCATATGCTCAAGGAAATGAATTCATGAATAAATTCTTAGAAAAATATAATAAATTTAACAAAAATTCTATTTTATCCCACTGGATATTGTAACAAGTACAGTTAATTTAAATAAACTATTTCAAAAATTATTTTTAAAATTTTTATTTTCAAATCCATTTCATATATAAAAGCAATTTTGAAAATCGAATTTTTGCATAATGAAGCACATTGAAAAAACTAATTGTAGAAACCTTCATCTATCGTCAAAATTTGGAAAGAGAAATAACAGAAGGGGCTTTTCAGCATTAGACACAGTGTTTAAATGTTTTCATCGCACCTTTTAAAATATTGGGGGGTGGGGGAGGGTTTCCATACTTGAGATATAGTATAAGATGATTATTTGTATTTTAAGCTTATATATAATTTATTGATATATTGATCTAGAAGATAGAAAATGTTTTATTTATTTGATATTACATATGAGGAGTATATCATAAAACAATGTGTACAATTTTTTTTAAAAAAAATTGTTTTTATGGCTACTGTAATGCCATATATTATTTTATTAATTATAAATATTTTATTGATGTATACTAACTTCAAATTAAACATGTTATTATCAGATAAGATTTCGTCAAGACTTTGTCATTAATATTGATCTTTTTATTTGTCATAAATAATGATTTTTTTATTCATATACCTTCAAAAAAAATCTCAAGAATTTGATATGGAAATATAAATTGGTTACATATTTCACTGTTTTGACGAAAATATTTCCTTTTTCATTATAGTAGTATTTTTCTGGATATAAAAGTTCAAATATCATATTTCTAGTTAAAAATTGTGTGATTAATCATAGCTTAGTGCAATATGAATTTATAAACTACTATAAAGTAATATAGATATAAAACGTTATATTGAAGTATTATAGATATAAACCGTTATATTGAATTTTTTTTTATTAAAACTGAAGTCGTATAAAAGAATTTAAAATGCTATTACTAAATTATGAGAAAATTAGTGAGATATATTCCATTTGAAATTTTTAATTTTTGAAAAATATAGAAAAGTATTTTTAAAATAAATAATGCATATAATTCAACAAAATATCAAAAATCTTGTTCCAATAGGCTATTGTTTCATATCTAGACAACCAATAATATTCGGAGAAGTTTCATCCTCTGTATCCATTCATTGAATGAAATCTAAAGCAAGGGAAAACACTGAATTAGAAAAAAAATATAAATAATTACATTAAATTAAAATATAACTTATTTTGACCGTGTGAACTGCTTTTCCACTTGAAATGTTTCTAATACTATAATCAAAGAAAATTTGCTATATAGAAAAGCATTGAATCATAACAAAACATATAAATATCTACAAAGTATGCAACTTACTATGATTGTGTGAGCTGCTTTTCCTAATTGCTGCAAGTTGAATCTTTCAAATAAAATTAAGTTGAATCTATATTTAGTACTAAATAAAAATACACCGAAGAAAAATCATAAATATGAAAAAGAAAAATTATTACCTGATGAACTCATCTAGAAAGATTAGTGATTTTCTTTGAAAATCTAATTTGAATTTATAGTGAGCTAGATCATACATGATTTAATTATTTTAATTTTTCCACAGATTTAAAAAGGCGGCCTATCAAAATCAAATAATGTTAATCACAATGAAATAATAAATTGATCTTATAAAAATTATAGACACAAGAATTATTAATTTAATTCATAAATATAAATATAGCAATATAGTTTCATAAATTCTGGTAAACTGTATATTCGATAATTTCATATATTTTGTTTAAATACCATCTGAGTGAGCACCTTAATAGGAATTAAAATAAATCAAAATTCATAAACTATCTGAGCTTATACTTTGAATTATATATACTACATAAAATAATTTTTCTTTACAACAGTGTGTTACACAATCCATATATAGTACCTATAACATATATTTTAAAAGTTATAAATAGTAGGTTTCACAATTTATACATATTATTTTATAACTATTAATATAATTATGATCAAAATTAATGTTAAATTAGAATCAAATAATAAAATTGATATTTCCCTCTCATAACCTAATTTAAGTTTATAGTGATTCGGATTATTATCAATTTAAAATTTAAAATATTATAATTTCTTCATATATTAAAAAAAGTGATTGACCTAAATCAAATAGTGCTAATAAATAAATTAAAGTATGTTTGGTAATTTATTTTTTAAAATTTTATTACTAAATTTTAGAAATATAATTATAAAATACTATTTTCAAATTTATATTTTAAAATCAAGGGAATATACAACTTCTTTTTTCAGTTTACTATATAGAAAATAAATAAATTATTTCTAATACTTAATTCCTAATTTCCTTATTTTCGAGGTGAAACAATCTATAACTTTTTTACTTTTTTTTAAGATGTCAAATAAAATATTATTATTAAAATTCCTTTTTTTATAATTATAATTACAATTTAAATATAAAATGTTGTCAAAATTATTTTGGAGGAAAAGTTTTTCTTAAGAGATTGTCATGTGTCCCAAAATAACATTAGTTGCTTCTCTTATAATATATATATATTGATATCTTGCATTTGGGCATAATCAAATTGTGAAAGAGATCAAAATAGGATAATTTGTTTTATAACCCCTATGGAGGATTACTTAAGAGTACATAATTAACTCTTACTCTTTTCTAGTGAAATATTTGTATTAAGAGTGAAAAGTACATACACTATTTGTGAGAATATGTAAAAATAGTTAAAGAAAAATTAAGGTATTTGGATGTATTTGAGGTAGGGGCTTTGTGTTATAATCCTCTAAAATTTAAATTTTTCTAAATTATTTCTAAGTGAAAATAAGAAATTTACATTGAGAAATATGGGATAAAATTTTGTATAATTAATAATTAATTGTTTAAATGAATTTAGGATGAGAATTTTGCATGAATTAGTTGTGTAAAAATAGATAAAATAAAACGTTTAAATATTATCAAAGTTTAGAGGTCAGTATGTGAGCATGGAAGAAATTCAGAATAAATTTCCAAAAATGCATTGTCTTTATTATCTCCAAACCTCAATTCATATTCCTCATTTCCCTATTTCCAAAACCCTAACTCTACTCACTCTTCTCTCTTTCTTCTCTTCCTTCATCTTTTCTTTCAATTAATTAGAAGGGAGTTAATATTCACAAAATTTTTCATACAATCAAGGTAAAAGCACCTAAAACTTTATTAATGCCAAGCTTTTCTTTCATTTTCTTTGGGATTTAGCGAAACTCAAGTTTGTGCTCAAACAAAGGAAATGTGAACCAAAATATTAAACTTATTGGTTTTGGATGATTATGGATGACTAACTTGCAATTTCTTCTAACTAGAGATTCCTTTATACTTGGTAAGTGAATATCCTAATCCTAATTTGGAGATTTAATTAGAATAGTTAGGATTGAGTTGAGGTTTTTATGTTTTTGATGAATATGATTGAAATGTGTTGATATGTAATGTTTGGTTTGACTTTAATGTTGAAATTGGGGTGAATTAAGTGTTATAAATGCATAATTGGTGGTGTAATAAGTGAGTTTGGTTAGATATTTTACCATATGAACAATATTTTTGCATTGAACTTCATTGAAAACCCTAGGGTAGTTGACTATATAGTCAATTATGTGTCTGAAGACAAACTTTTGGATAAACATAATTGATTATATACTTAACTACAACCTTGAAGATTTGTTCTCTAAGATTGCATAGTCAACAACATAGTCAATTATGAGCTATCAAGATTGCTCTCAGCCTCTTAATAGTTAACTATATAATCACCTTCAACCCTACTTTCAAGTAAATCATAGTTTACTATATAATCGACTATAAGACTATCACCCTACTCCTTGAAGGATTAGAGTCAAGTATAAGAGTGTCACCTTGTTCTCTAGAGGGTTGTAATTAACTACATAGTTAACTATGCTCTGAGAATTTATTTTTGAGTAATGTATAATTGAGTATATTGTCAACTATCACCTTTATATCTCCAGTAATTGATTCTTTTTCAAATATTAAGGAAAGAAATGAATTTTTATGTAAAACAAAAGTGTTATGCAATAAAATTGATGTTGAATAACTGGTGTGTGACCATGCAAGAAACATAGAAGTGTTAGCTATAAATTGAATAAAATTGTGATGATTGAACTTCATGTATGACAATGATTGAGGAGAATGGTATGGGGGAACATTGATGACAATTTTATATTAAACTTGATCTAGTAACCATTTGTAAAGAGATAAGGTAAACTTTAGAGGGACAAAGTTAGGTTTATGAAAGGATAAAAATGACAAAGAGTTGTAAGGAATTTTATTTGCTTTTATGCATTGATTGCTCATAAATATTATTGAAATGTTCACTTAAATTAGAAATGTTATGGATTAATAATGTTTTGGATGCTATGATGTAAGCTAGAGTTAAATGGGCTTATGAGCTTTATTCTTATTAACATTGATTAATGTTAACTAATGGCTAAATTGTTATTGTTTAAGTTTGAATATTATGGATGAAGGAGGGCAAATCAAATTGGTAAGAGTTTATTTAGTTCTCATTTTCCTGAACTTCATTTTTATCAGGATGTTTACTTACTAAGTTCCAAACTTATCCCTCTATATTTTACTTTACACACTCACAGTTTGAGCTTTCTCCTCCACTACCTTAGAGTTAAACTTATAGGAAATTCTTCAATACAACTAAGGACAACATTGGATATTTTGATGTAAATAGAAATTTTGGGCCATGTCTAGATAGGGTCAAAAATAGAGGAATATGAACTTATTTAGCTTAGAGATAGCTAAGTTAGCTTATCCTTAAGCTCTAATGGATTATGAGCAAGTTTAACTTCTTTTTTTGTTAAATCTCTTTCATTAAATGAAATCCTTTCCTTTCCTTTTTGTTTGTATGGTTATATTTCTTTAATATGCCAAATAGGATGCAATATGCTTATATGGAAAATAGGTTAGGTTGATAGAAATTGGATAGTCAGGTTCTATGCTAGTCACGACTAGGGATGGATTATGACAACTTGAAAGTAGTCAAGCACTTTGTAATCTTTTTCTTTGATTCCTCCTACTGATTTCTATTCATTATCTTTGCTCATGAATTAGGCTAAAAGTAGAACCGCATTAAATTTTTATATGTTGTTGATTTTATTCTTCTTTGACCTTGATTTAATTCAACATGCTTCACACATTATTATAGAAATACAATTATATGTTGCATAATGGACATTAGTTAAATGGAAAACAGAAGTATATATTGTAGTAATGACATTTTTAAAAATATGATGACACTTTTGACATTGGTTCCTAAAAACAATTTATGTTTTTTCTTTCTGTGAGACTCTAGATGATGATTCTTAAAATAATTGACATCTAAAGTCATAAGAGTGGTGATATTTTTTTAAAATATGAAAAAAATTTAAACATTAGTTCTTATAAAAAAAAATGGATGTGTTTTTTTGGCAAAATTTTAGATGTTAGTTCACAAGATAACCAATATCTAAAATTATAGGAGTGGTAACATTTTTGAAAATGAGGAAAGTTTAAATTCCAATTTTTGAAAAAAAAAACTAATGTGTTTTCTTCCCACAATACTTTAGACATTAGTTCAATTCCTAAAATAACTGATGTCTAAAGGTATCAGAGTGGTTGCACTTTTAAAAATATAAGGATATTTTTTATGTTAGTTTTTTTTTAAAAAAATTGACTTATTTTCTTTCTAACTTACATTCTTTCTACAAGACTTTAAGTGTTAGTTTCTAAAATACTAGATGTCTAAAGTTGTGAGACTGATGACACTTTTATGTTATAAATAAAGCATATCTTAATTTTTTCCCCTCATTATCACTCTTACTTTCTCTCTTAATTGTTTCCAAGCTCAATCTCCATCTGCATCTAGCTCCTTCTGCAAAACCTTAGGTCTCATTTTGTCATCCACTAATGTTAGTAAGTTACTAATATTCCTTCAACTAGCTTTAAGCATGAAGCAAGTTCAAAATATAAGGGTTGTTTTCTTAATTCTATTTTTTAGATCTTTACCTCTTCCATTTCCATGATTTTTGTATAGTTTTTTTTTAGAGATTTTATTTAGTATTTTTCTTGTATAACTTTTAAGGGTTGTTTTTGAGTTGTAAATGCCTATTATGCGTATGATAAAATATTGTAGTGAAGACTGAAATCAATTGAACATCAATAAGAGATGGAAAAAGATAAAAAAAAGTTAATGAAAATTGTTGTTTTTCATTATTTTGGGAGAGAAAACAGGCTTTAGTATTTTGCAAATAAGTAAATCTCGAAAAGTCTCATAAAATAAAATAAAAATTGACTCAAATGAGCCACTAAACATGAAGTTATGATATTTCAAAATTTTTAACTCAAAATAGATATTTTTTGATAAGATGTTTAGTTTATTTAATTTTTACAATGAGTGTTTTGATAGAAAAGTAAAAAATCAATGTTTAAAAAAAATATTATGTAAACATTTTACATTAATTTTTTTACTAAAAGTTGACATGAAATATCAAAAAATTAAAATATTTTTAAATAAAATATGTCAATTTTTTTAAAAAGAATCAACATGATAACCTTCTTTCATGTTGGTTCTATGATAGATGAAGAATGGTTTAACATACAATGTTACTTGCATATGAGTCAGCTCTAAACCAATTTAATTTTTATAAAATAACCGATATGTAATTATATTTTTGTAGTAGTGGCATCATCGTCATTTGAAATTTTCCCAACAAAATTCAACAAATATAATGCTGAAACTTAATGATATATATTTATTGTAATCAAATCCTATTAAGAGAAGTGATTTTCTATATTTATAATTAAATTAATGTTAAATTTCGCTTCTCTCGAATGTAGAAACTGGAAAACGCCCATAGTCCATATATTAATCAGTTAAGAATGTAAGTTGTGACCAATTTCCTGATAAATTAAAGAAAATCAATATGATATTGTTCAAATTTTCAACTCATACTAAGCTTCATGTTCTTTATTAAAATCCAAAACGCAATTAATTACTGCTGTTCAACTAAAATTGTAAGCGTTAATTTTAACATTTTGTGGAAGTTATTTTCCAAGATCCATAGAGTAATACAGATTCTGGAATTATGTTGAGAGAGCACGTTTACCAAACAGCAAATCACTTTCCGACAGTTGGGTTAACTTTCAAAACATTTCAAGTCAATAAAAACTTATAAATTTGATTTTTAGAAGTGTTTTTGTTGAGAAGAATTTATTCACACACTAAATGGAGATTAATCTCGTGTATATATATATAATAAAAACGGTTCGAAGATGTTAAATAAACAAACAAATAACTTGAACCTACGTGTTTGAAAGCAACTACTATTGAATAGGAAACTTATTATTTGCAAATTTGGTTGGCGTTTGTAGCAACATATACTAACTTCCTTAGCCCATATTACAGCACAGATTGATTTGGACGTCCCAACTAAAACTCTAGGAATTGAATTTTGTATTGTACATGGTTAGACGTAAGTGCATCGAGCATCGAATCTTGTGCTGCTGCAGCTTTCGTGAATATGCAAATTTTAATATATTGAATTAAAATTGGCAAAAGAAGGCATAATATTATTTCTCTTTCATAACTGTAGCTGAGCTTGAAATTAATTTGATGGTTTTGAAATTCTTGACTTGGGAGTTTTACACATGGGATGTGAGCAAATTCCTGACGAGAATATTTCTATATAGGATTTTGCTACTGTACACAAATAAAATCAACTATAAGTGTTAATTTGAGTACACACATAAAATCAACTATAAGTTTTAATTTGAGATTTTTTAGATGATTGTGAAATTCCTTATCAAATCACTGTAACTTCTCACGAATTTAAATTTCTCAAAGAACTATCGCTCCTGTTTTGTTATTAATCCTTATCAAAAAGATCATTTGTCGCCTAACAATTAATTGAGTCATTATCTTTTGGATCTAATTGAATTTAAAAGTAATCTCTAAATGAATTTCTACTGATATTTCTTTGATGCTACCGACATTCTATTTGATAAGATTGAAGGAAAACCTCTTTAATGCCACTTTTTATAAAGAAAAAAAAAAGAAAATGAGTTTATAATAGCTTAATGCACATAAAATATATAGTTTTTAATATTTTGCAACTTTGTTATAAAAAGTTCTAATTTCACCATCTATTTTTTTTTTCAATTTTGATGAAAAAATTGCAGCTTGAAAAAAGTTAAATACGACTTTTTTAAAAAAGAACGTAAGAAGTATAACCCTCCATAAAAACATGCATCTCTTTTTCTTCTTTTATTTCCTTTGCGTGTAAAGGATGTGTATATTGCTTGCAAATGGGAAGAGAAAACTCCGAAGTTGCAAGAAGGTGTGATGAGAGACTGGAGGACTTGGAACTTACAGGGATTGCCGAAAATATTCAAATGGTAAAATATATCTGCAAGTCAGACACATGAATATTTTCAAGGATCCATTATAAACCTAATCCGACGTTTCTTGATGGAACAACAATGTTGGCACAAAATTTGTTGTCAAAACAAGTCCATGGTCAAAAGGATGATGCTCCATGAAAAGTAAAAAGGACAAGAAAGACTACAGCAAATTATGATTCTTTTAAAAAAAAATTATTGTAGATTAAAAATTCGAAAATTGTATGGAAAATAAAGTCACTAATATCTTGTGAATAATATAATTTGTAGCGATTATATTTTATTTTATTAACGATAATAATTATTGATAATTGTAAATAATTTTTTCTGGTGAATTGAAGGATCTAAGTCAATAATTGCATCATTTGGGGCTAATGGCATGGAATCCCAAAAATGCTGAGAATGCTTGGTTGTTATCATATATATGTGGATTAGAGAGATTATTGCCCCGGGGGCAATTCCATTAATTAATTAATTAAATTATGATAAAAATTAAATAAAAAAACATATGAAGCCATATGTATATAGCAAATGTATAGTGTGAAAAAAATAATTAATCATCTAATTTCAAGATGGAAAATGGTAAAGATTACACTTGCTAATTTTCATACATTTTGGAACACTTCTATGAATATAGCATTAGTTGTAACACTAGTATTGTTACTCTCTTTATCATGAATTAATATTTTTAATCCTAATTTACTTTTCATTATAGAGATAGTAACATACAATTGTTCGTAACTAAATGCAAGTTTAGGCAAATAAAAACAAACTTGTCTTTGTGATTGGCATTGAATCTAGTTTATAAATATTGCATATGACACATTGATTAGAGACTTTTAAAAATAAATTGGAACCATTTAGATTGGGAGAGACTTAGAACCCTATGAGATATGAAAACCTTTGCACCAATATTAAAGTTAATTAGAACTTAAGTTTCTATCACATAATTGGCTAGCATAATGCATTAGTTGCAATTATTTTTATTAATTAGTTAAGAGGTATTCTATGAGCATTAATTAAAAAAATATTAATCTTCATATAATGAACATATCAATTCAACTATATATAAGGAAAAGTAGTTGAGATTATACTTATATGAAATTATAAATTCTCCAACAGCTCTTCGAATACTATATTAAAGTGAAATTTAAATTATCACTTACTTTATCATAAATTAATACTTTTAGTCATTCTTTGTTACTAACTTTGGCGGCAACAATGTACATACAATTAACTATGACTAAATACAAGCTTTTCTTAAAAATTATTTGAATTTTAAATTGTAAATTTGTTGTTTATAGAATTAAAATTTTATCAAATTCAATTCAAACCTATCTATCTTTAGAAAACGAAAATGAAATTATTAATTTTTTTAAAATTTTTATCTTAATATTTTAATAAATACTCAATAATTTTATATATAATACATTTTTATTGAAGAATAAATTAGTAAATTAAAACCTTTTTTTTCTAAAATTATGGTTATTGATTACCCTCTTTAACACTCATGCACATATCTTAAATGATCAAATAAATAAATGGAGTAAATAATCAAGAAATTGTCATATAAATAATTTATTGATATTAAATAATTATAGTGAAATACTTAAAAATGAATTTTCATATTATGTATAGCACTAATTTTGTAAGTGTTTCAAGTTTTACTTATAAATTTAAAATTTATAAAGTATATTAATTTTATGATATTGAAATTTTAGACATTAAATATTTAATTGAAGTTTTATTTCTTTAGTAATATAAGATCTTGAATTGTATTGTGTGAATTTTATCTAAGGATGGTTTGAACTAATTTTGAGGGGAAGAGAGTGTACATTGAATATAATGTCTGTAATAACACTTTCTTCCTTTTTATCTGGTTCATGTATAAGACTTTCTAACTTGTAATTGCTCTTGCATTTTGATAGTGCAACATTGTTTGTGGTCACAAATTGTAAAGTGGCAATTTAACACTTTTCTTAAAAGTGGCTTGTGAATAGTTTACTAGTGGAGTTCTAGAACCTCTAGTGAGCAAATAAAGTAGTACAAAAAGGTGAATGAAAGCAATCAATGCAAAACAACATGCATAAAAATGCTTTATAAATGAGCAACTAAATTTAATTTAATTGTTACTATAACTATTACTGTTACTTATGGAGACCATGATCAAATGGGTGCCTCAATGTTAGGGAGTGCAAAATGGCATTAATAAGAATTAGGACCTTCCTCTTACTCTTAATAATAGTGTTATGAATTATAATAAATTGCAAAAAAAATATAAAAAGTGATAGCTGCAAGTTAGACATAGAGTACATATAGGCTAAAGTAGCAATCTAGTAAAAATGAGCCTCTTACTTATGGAAATAAGGGTATTTATAAAACTTGGCTTAATGGTTACTAGTTTGTTGGCATTAAGGCTTGTTACCCATTTCCAACGAACTAACCATCTTGTTGAATAATTATTGTTCATTCTAGTAATCACCCATGATTTTCCTAAAATCTTACCACTATCCACCAAGTGTTGAGTTGGTGATAATTAATTCCCTTACACATATTTAAGCATATTGTCCTAAGAATCCTACAACTACAACATAAAAGCCCCTTTTTGACTTCTCCTAAAGAGTTAATAGGAATAGAAATGGACCTTTAGCCTTTTTATAACTTTTAGCTTCGTCTCTCCTCTGATTATAATCACAAAAGTACTTGATTAGGCTGAATTGTTAACTGACCAAACTTGGTAAAATGAACTAATAAAGGCCCTTTGATTTTGGTTCCTCGAAGTTCAAGTCAAAAGAAAGTGAAATTAGTGTCTTTCAAAAAAAATTTAACTTGAAATGGGCTAAAAATGTTATTCCATCTACTATAGAAATAGTGTTTTACGTCAATTTATATTAGCACTGATATATATTTCAATGCAGTGATATTTTTGAAATTATAAGAAAACTTAAGACAATAAAAAAGAATATAAACAACATCTATGTTAATGGAAGGAACCTTACAACATTAGTTATAAAATAACTGATATCTAAATCTTCATATAAAAAACTTAGGATGTTGGTTTTTCCTCAACCGTCATTTAAAAGGCATTTAAAAGTCTCATTGGAAACTACAGATCCATAGGACATCTATTTTATTTAATAATTGATGTTTAAAATATATTTTAAATGTCTCGTTGAAAATCACAAATGCATAAGACATTAATTTTATTTATTAATTAACATTGATTATTTTTCGATAAATTCTTGCTCTAACTCTCTCTTTCCATATGAAACATTTCTAATATCTCATTCTCCAATATTCTCTTGATATCTATCTAGCAATTACCCATTTTCATTAGTAGAGTATCCAATAATATTTTTGCTTTTCTTTCATTCCACTTTCATCGAAAGAGTGCATAATGGGAGAACTATAACCTTGGGTTGTCCCACTGTATACTTTCTTGATTGAATTGTAGTAAAACTGGAATGAAAGAGTTAGTGGATGATTACTTGATACAAAATGATTCTTTTGTACTCTGTCATTCTACTTTCATATTGCCAAAGTGTACAAATAGGAGAATTTGAGCAACAAATTAGAATTTACAATGTTGATGAAGATTTTGACACATAATGATTTTATTGTGGTTTTTGTATATTCATGTAGACATATAATTTTTGTTTATTAATGATTTACTGTAATAATTATTATATATTTGTAAATATTGTTTCTCTTTACGAATCTCTTTATATTTTTATTATAAATAAGGAAATAAAAATTAAAATTATATAAATTTACAAATTCATTTCTTTTTGCTTATCTATAAGTTATTTTTGCATTAAAATTCTATAATTGTCATTTCAATTACAGAGATTAACAAAAATCAAACATATAAAAAGAAATGTAACTTTCTTTATTTAATTGGTTCAAAAATAACTTTCTTTTCATAGTTATAATTTCTACTTAGAGATATTGCAAAATTTATATGAAAATAGCCTACAATGTTTTTAAAAATTATGGTTGAATATTTTTATAGAATTAGTTTCTTACATAACAAAATTTTATAGATAATAAAAAAGCCTTTATTTTGGTAATGACAAACATAAAAATATTAGTTTTGGGATTAGGTGATATCCAATACAATGACATTTCCTACAAAACTAGAGAAGTCTAAATGAATGTCATTTATAATGAAATTTGAATGAATGAAATTAATGACAAAATAAATGGAATTTATGAAGAAGTTTAAATAAATGAAACTTTTGAATGAGTGAAACTAAAAATGACTAAATATTTGCATTTATGGAGGTAAGGAACTTGCAACATTAGTTTGTTTGTAATGACCAACATCTAATAACAATTCAACAATAATTTACACATCATTTTAGTATTTTGTCAATGTCTTATGGCATTGCAACCATACATATGACTAAACTTGTGATGTTAGTTTTAAATTAAAAATTGATGTTTAATTATTTACTCTTGGCCTAAAAATAAGGCTTTCCATTCTTATTTGAAATAGATTGGTGATCTCTCAAGATATCTTTCTTTCCATAAATAAGAAGCCTTCTAAAGTGCTTGATTTCATTAATTTTATGTTTAATAAACTTAAGGTGATTGATTGTTTCATTTATTATGAGCTTTGATTATCCTAATTTTTTAATGCGAGAATGGACATTCTACTTGCTCTCTGTCAACTCAGTAAAATATGTATTTGTTGTACCATGTCAATTAGTACTATTTGATGTTGGGCTATTGTTTTGAAGTATCTCAAAGTTTCATGCATAAATGCAAAATATGATTATGTAGAAATTAAAAGTTATAGTAAGATTATAGACTATTAAAACTCACATCTTTATGAACCATATTTTTGCCTTACATAAGAGACATAGTTTATAGAGTTATGAGTTTTGATACTTCGTAATCTTACTATAACTCATAATTTCTGTACAACTATATTTTACATTTATACATGAAACTTTGAGAGATTCTAGACTAGTAACCTAGCATCAAATAATACCAATTGGCATGGCACAAATAGGATATTTATTACTAAGTTTCATTCTAAAATTGAAAAACAAGGGCAATTAGAGGCTCTTAGCAAGTGAAGCAATCGAGTAATATGAAGAAATTAAAAGCAGAGGATAACCACTTCTTTTAATTTGTGTACGAATGTCATGTATGTTTATTATAAATGAAAAGTCTATTCTTTATTGTAAATAACAATTTTTCCATTACATATGTTCATGCATTAACATGGAAATAAATAAATTAGTAGAATTCATTTTCTTAATAGATTGTCTCTTTTCCCATATATTTCATTTACATTTAATTTATTGTTATTTGTATTTTTTTTAATTGTATAATAAAGAATATTATAATGCAAAAAGGAATTTTAATTCTACCAATTTAACTTGGAGTAAGTTGAATTAAAAAACAAAATAAATTAATCTATAAAATGATATCAATGTTCTTTACAAAATTTAAAATTAATATATAAAATTGTTGCTTACATATATGCAATATAAGCTAGAAATTGTAATAGTAAATTCTAATGCATATGATATGTATAATTGAATTAATTTTAGTATGATATATATATGTTATTTTTTGGCCATGCTACAATGATTGTAGAAAAGTTCTAAGATTGTTTCGGAATAATTATGGAAAAAGTTGTTTAAGTAAAAGAAAAAAAATCTATAATTTCAATAAAAGATAATCATTTACATGATGTTGGTTTCTGTATAGTAATCAATATTAAATATTATTTAATAGAAAGATGTTGTTGTAGATGATAGTATCTTCACATAATTGACATTTCATATATCCTTTTAGATTGTTGGTTTATTGTATTAATTAATGTGAAAATTTAGTCCCTGAGCTAAAGCATGGTGCAAGTTGAAATTAAAAAGATTAAAGCATAACATTATTTATAGATTTCATCCTAAAACTTTTCCAACCCTAAAATAATTTTCTCTCTAATAAGGCATGATCTCATTCCAACTTTAAGATAATTTTCTTCTATTTTGTATTTTTGCTTATTAGGTATTTTGTAAGATTGAAGTTTAATTAGCCTAGGACTAAATATGTGAGGTTTAGCACTCATTGGAAAGACACAAAATATAAATGTGAGGATTTCTTTTTTTTTTTTACTTTTGTGTACTATTTGATTTCAATCATTTTCTTTACCATTCTATCATATTAAGTACTATTTATTCATATGAAAATATGTAATATTATACACTAGTTTTCCACAAATATTTATTACATTTGTAGGAATTGTATTCAAGAGGTTTTTCTAGCATGTACAAATCTCATATATTAAATAACAAATATCAAGACAAATTTAGTGAAGCACCTACTTTGATTAAGTATTGTATATAACCTTTCACCATTTTTAATCTCATGTTATTCAATTTTTTCCTTGAAATTGTTTGAATTAGGATTATCTAGAGTCATAAGAGATATTGACTTCTATATCTAGTTAAGAATATAAAAGAAATAGGGAGGATGAGAAAGTGAGGAATAGGGGAATAAGGTTAGGAGCAAGGAATTGAAAAATGAGGTTTTGGTAGGTGGTACATAGTATGTCAATTATAAAAATAGATCAATGTGATATTATTAAAATTAAATGTCAGTTGTTTGAAATTAAATGATATTTAATGTTATTTCCCACAATGTTAGACTAGAAAAATTATATTAGTTGTTTTTTATAAAGAATCAATATTATTGTTATATTTTATGACAATTACAAAATTAACATTAAAAATAGATATATAATGACTCTAAATTAAACATCATTTGATTTTTGATGTTAAGGCATCTAAACACTTGACATCAATTAGTTATTTAGTTGTAATGTCTCAACTTTAGTATATGTTAAATAATATAAAAAAGACCTCTTTGTTAGTTCCATATTATGTTCGACTGATCAAACATGACCACTTGTTAAAACAATCGTTTCAATGGGCAAAAGTCCTTATATACTTCTAATGAGCATATCTTTTAGGATCTGCTTAAGGACACATGGTATATTGAAAAATGTGTACTAATTGTGATACATCCCATCATTCTATATTTATGATTACGGCTATCACATAAAAGGTTAACTATTTTGCACCTTTTCCATTTGTCACAAGGCATAAGCTGCTAGTCATGATGACTATTCATAAATTCCTTTTTCACCCTACTTTGTTAAATGTATTTTTTTACTATAGTTTCTCTTTTCTACTACCATTCTTTAATAATACCTTTTTTTTGCTCGTTGTGCTCATGAAAACTCCATCTTATTAACCTTTGTTTTCCCTCACTTTCTTTGTTTAAAAAAGATTATCCATTGCTTTTGAGTTTAACACTTCTACTTCTTCTTTATAGGTTGCAGAAGCTATTAAGATCACAAACCTTGCATCAATGGAATCTTTTGTCCTCAAATCTTAGGTATTGCTTCTTTCCTTTGACTTCATTATTCATGATGGCAACCTATTTGCCTTTTACCTTAGCACTCTTTATTTGAACGTGGTAGAAGAGGAAAATGATACATTTCTTTGCTTTTAAACTAGTTTTCACTTTTAATGTCATTCTTTCTCACCTTTGGATTTCTAAAGAGGTTAAAGCTTTCAAAAATTTTGCACATGCAAATAAAGAATATCAAAAATGGCTTGATAGGGTTTTAAAAGACCAAAACCAACTTTGGAAAATTTTATGAAATTTTGAATCCATTCAACTTTCAAAATTTTCTAATAAGTGTATTTCTGTACTAATTAGTGTTGTTATATGTCTTGGTCAATTTCAATCAATAGCATGCATTTCCTTTATGGTATAATGGGCCTTTCTTTATTTACCATTTCAGCCCTAACTTATTTAAGCATAACTCTTTCCTCTTTTAAAACCTTCAACTTTAAACTACAAAAACTTAGTTTCCATTACTTTTAAAATTCTTCTTATTCAACCTTTTTAAAATAGTACAAGATGCCTATGATACTCTAGTTTCTTTGATCGAGCATGTTGCTCTTTTACTTTATTGGCTTGTAAGCATTTGTTTTGTGTATCTTCTTTAAAAATAGCATATTCTTTTTTTCCCTTTAGCTATAATACTGCATGAAGGTTGACATGTAAAACTTGATTATTCTATTTTAGCTTTCTTGTATGAAAATGTTGATTTGGCTACTATTTACATGAAAAACTAAAAAAAATTGCCAATTTAAAAGGACCATTCTAGATTTTTCAACTTTTGCTCACAACCTATTTTTGGAACTATTTCACAATTTCTTCAACTTTATAAATGTCAAAGATTCTTCAATTTATGACTTTAGATTTATTTAATCCTTGCTTTTCCCTAGATATAAAAAGTATTCTTCAATTGACCTTTTTAGTTTATTTTTAAAATCTCTATACACTTGCATCAAAAGAAGGCTAATCAAATGGTTTCTCCTTTCTACTTTTGAGTAATCAATCCTAAATGGTTTATATTTAAGCTAAATCTTATTGACCCTATTAGTGTAAAAGTATGGAGTTAGTTCTTGTGCCTTCAATACCTTCATGCAAGTTTGTCCTTATAGAAAGCTTTTTGGTTTGAAAAACATTTTTCGAATGTTGTAGCTAGGCAAATCGACTTATTTTAGAGCTGGCCCAATAATATTCTAGACCCACTATTTCAAATTTAAGCACTAACTATTTCAAAATTCATATTATTTGTAAGGTCCAACTAATCTATCTAGTATACACTAATTAGCTAATACTTGTCCCTTTTGATTGTGTTATGCTTTCATCAAAATATTTTCAGAATGATCGTTTTTAAATACACATATGTATTTCAACATGATTATGGATGAAAAGTTAACTCATGTCTTTGCTATGTTGACAATAGAGCCATATCAAAAAATAGTAGGTATGTACTATGTAAAATACTTGCTTTTGAGAAATATTATAAGGCTAAGTATGATTATTACCACCACAGGTTCCACTTTATGTTGTTAAAGAAAATTTAAGAAAAAGAGGAAAAACGACAATACTTATTATGTATAAAAATGATTTAAGGCAATAAGAAACCTTTTAAGCTAAAAGTAGTTCTTTTACCAAATGCGCCTTTTAGTATTTCAAAATATTTGCCTTTAATACCTAAGAGATGAGGAGAGTTGAATCCTAGGGTCAAAACCACCTATCATTACCCTTATAGACCCATAGATGTTTGTTTATTAAATGAGAAATTAACCATTGTTCAAGTGGTTGAGTATGAAAAAACTTATGTTTGTAAAGGTAAACTTCATTTTTTTAGCCTTATGTGTTTTGTCATAATTGACTTACATTTAATTCATTCTATTATACAAGTACTATGATTCCAACTAAGCTCTTAGGTATTGCTCCAAATTTAGTTGAACTAAAAAGGCTTCATAAAGAGGTCGAGCAAATATTTATGGAGGATGAAGAAAATGCTCTAATGGGAACTAATAAAAGAAAACACAACCAATGGGGTTAATTCAAAATGGCTAATACTCAAGAAACATGTATACCACTTTGCAAATTTATTTCCATCGGTTCTCATTCTCCTCTCCTCCACTTATTTTTTATTAATATTTAATTAATATTAATTATTTGTAATATAAATGACTTGTAAAAAACCCACCAAGAAAAAGTAGGAAGAAAACTACTACTGTTTCTTGGTTTGATGCCTCTGCCGAGCTAATTATCATGAATGCATTGACTTTTTTGCAAATAGAGAATTTAGTTACCTAGCCATCAACCTTTAATTTAGGCTTAATTGAGAAGATTACGCAATCCAAAGTAAGCTCATTCCTTTCTTTTGTAGTTTCAACCTCTTGATTAGCCATTTAATACACTAATATTCCTTTTTCAATTTTTCTCAAGAACAGCTTGAGTTCACACTGATTCCTGCTCCTTCTATGACTCAATTCACCTTTCCTAACACTTTCACCCCTTGATTGACTAAAGCAACCAATTAAACTCCTATTGACATTGAGGTGGTATCTAGAGGATTAATGTCAAGCTATACTAACTCTAGTAAGTTAATTAATACTATTAAGGATATAATTGCAAGCGAAGTTACATATCATACATCATCAAAAGGAGCACATAGAGGATAAGGTGCTCTAGATAGGTCACTTACTAATAGAAAGGATGAAGGTTTGGAAGTGCACAAGGGTATTAGCATTGAAGTTGACAAACATAAAACGAAGGGTGATGAGGAAAAATTTGGAGAAGAAATTGCATGACAAGAGTACCAACAATTTGACAATTTTCTCAAAGGTGGGTTGCAAATAGTTTATTGGTAAAACCTCAAGTCAATAAATAAAGAAGCAATACAAATGAGTGAATGAAACTAATTAATATAGAACAAAATGTATAAAATGTTTTATAGAAGAGCAACTAAATGTAGTTGTTAATGTTGCTTGTAGATACCATAATCAAATGTGTGCTTCAATGTTAGAGAATGCTGACCAATGTTGTTAAGAACTAGTACCTCTCACCACTCTTAAGAATAGTGTTATGACTTAAAATAATTTGCAAGAAAAATGTAAGAAATAATAGTCAAGTGCTGCAAGTTACAAATTGAGAGCTAGGATTGGATGTGAAGTTCATACAAGATGAAGTAGGAATTTTGCCAAAAATAAGCCTTTTTTTTATGGAAATGACACTACAATAAATGATGTATTTTGTAGCAATTTTCTTATCATTTAGCAGCGGTTTTAACTGTTACTAAAACAGCTTGTGGCAGCTTCAAAAATTGCTGCATAAATAGGGGTTATGAAGCTCTTAGTGGCAGTTTATGACAATCATCGAAATGTAACGGTGGTTAACTGCCGTCAAATGCAAATTTGAATTTTTTTTTCAACTCAAAATCATGTAGTGTTTTTTTTTATATCTAGCAACAATTATTTGCTTTTATGTTTGTTAAAAAATTTGTTTTTGGTGGTGGTTTTTTTTTATTATATTTTAAAAAAATTTGCAGTAATTTTTTGTATTTAGCAGCGATTATTTGCCTTTATATTTTTGAAAAATTTTTGCGGTAATTTGTATTCATTCTCTAATTTATTTCAAATCAAATCTTAGCTTAGTTGAATAATTTATAACAAATTCATAAATTTCAATTCCAAAGTAAACCAAATTAATGTCATATGAATTAAAAATAAGTATTCAAATAGTAATCTTGTCAAAAATTATCCTCAATTTAAACACAGTCAGCAACAATTCAAAGTTCATAAATCCAACAATCCAAGACCATACTAATGCATCTACAGTTAAGGAGGACCATGATTAGTGGAGGAAGAAGGCCTTGCTCCTAAACCTTGTCTACTTCTATTTGCTACCTGTAAAAACATTTAATAAATTAATAAATAATTATAATATAATAAGTGAATGAAAGGTTATGAGTGATGAATAACCAAACTGAACGAAGAGAAATTAGAATGGTATATTAATAAATTAATAAATAATTATAATACAACAAGTGAATAAAAAGTTATGAATGATGAATAACCAAATTGAATGAAAAGAAATTATAATGGCATATAAAAAACCAAATAAACAAGCAAAATTAGAGCCATTTTGAAAGGATATTTTGCAGAAATATCTGAAGGTAATAAAGGCTCCTTATGTCAATATTTCAAAAAAGTATAGTGACAAGATGGATTTTTCTAGGAAGCTATCATGGTCCCACCAAAGAACAAGAAACGGGAATTTTCTAGGTAGAATAAGGGTTATTTGCAAGCATCTAGGTAGGAAATACCAACAATAGTTTAAAAATATAATTCCAAATTGAACAATAAAATGGATCAAAAGGAAAACTCAGAAACAATTCAGTCCAAAAATCAACAACTACTACATACAACATTAGTTTAGAAAAATCATATATTTCATCAAAAAAATTAAAAAAAGTAGTAGAGGATAAAGCATCTTAAAATACTAATCTAAGAACAAGGAGTAGTGGAGGATGAAACATTTTAAAATACTAATCTAAGACTTTATAACCTTCCTGATTTTTTTCGTTAACATTGATTTTTAAATTACTAATCTTTAATGACATGCATCTAAGACATTACCTATATTCGTGGTTGAACCCATATTTTGTTTTATTGATATTGAGTTCTTAGCTTGTAGTTTTTCAAAAGAATGAACCTAAAGTGGGTCCTCAACTATCTGTATCTCCAAATCCATGTTTTGTCTACATTTCAAAGGGTATCAGATAACAACACAAAGACACTTAACACTTGAAACATTAGCCTAATATTTGATAATTAAAATCCAAAAGCACTTTGCAGTGCATTATTCATTTTGTCTCCCCTGCTTAGGTACAACACAAATGCATCCTAGTTTGGAAGGCGTACCTTATGATACTATTTTACACGGCCATATAGAGACATTATATTTCTCATAGCTATGATTTTATATGTTGTAGCAGGAGATGTGTTTAGCCATAGGACTTGTTCATTGATAGATATGAAGCACCATATATAAATAATAAGAAGAAGAAGATCTCAAATTCTTAATACTATCAAAGAAGGTGAACAATAATTCAATAGCAATATATATTCAGCAGGCCCACTAACATTAGCCATTACAACAAGCAGTAGCAATATATATTCAGCAAGAGTAAAGCTAGAAGCTTCCATGCCACAGGTTCAAAGCTATGTTCATATCAACTTCCTTGCTTTAATTTTTCATTTTTAGCCCATACCAAAGAGATTATGATCATGAACTTGAAAAACTATAGGCTAAAAACTCATCACATAAACTAACAATTTAGAAAGTAATTACTTAGGAGAAAAGAGCAAAAAAGAGGATATATCTGTCCATTTGCAATTTCTTAAAGTTCATTTTAAAACTAGTATTGCAAACTAAAAATAAAAGTCAATATAAGAATATGAATTTACCGGTGACGGCTAAGAAATCAATTGAGCAATATCTTCAGGAACATTTCTAAACATTTTCTGGAAAGCTGATGCGATTGCACCTTCTAATGAAAATCATTTATCATGCTCAGAATTTAATGCAGAAGTTAATGATATTTCCATTATTTAGTGCTTTTATTTTTCTAATTCTGAATCAGATTGTAAACAATGGAACTGCTCTTACACTTGTGGCTCACTAGGAAATGCTGATGTAGTGGCACTAGCTTGTTAAGTTGATTTTCCAAACACATTTGAAGCTGTTGGTCCAAAACCCAAACCTCATACTTGCCCTGAGTGCTTTTTTCCAAATACCCTGGCAATAGCGTCATTCTATGACATAGTTTAGGAGGATAATGTGGGCACTTTGGTCATTGTTTCTTTTAATTTTTTCCTACAAAAGTGGAACAATTAATGCATTATCCATTTTCTGGATATACATTTCATGTAAAATAAAACCAATAGTAATAACTCACCCCAATATTTTTTTGTTTCCTCATTCATATAAGTGCCATCAAGTTTTATGTGAGTATAAAACCATAGCTCTGTTCTTCCCATAGGACAACCTAACTCCTCAGTCTACATAAGAATATGAAGGACAATGTCAAAAAATATGTTCATTATTGGATATATGACATAAATACATAAATTAAAAGATGTAAAACACACCAATTGAGCCTTTCTTCTAGCAAAGCTTTTTGATCCAGCAGTGTGTGCTACTTTCTACTTCTGATGATTCCAAGCATTTTATTTACACATTTCCTACAAAAAAAGCACTATTATTGCAGTATGAACTTGTGATTCATGAATGAACATTACATTAGCCAATTAAGTCCGTGTGTGAAATATAGAGGAGCAAAAAACAAGTCAAAAAAGAGTATTTCTTATACAACCACTCAATCACCAATTACCTTATCGGCTTATCCTCATTTCGCTTGTCAACCAACCTCCTCCATTGACTTTGAAGAACCCCTCTGGAACCTTATCATACATTTGTTCCTTGGTTAAGGAAGAATCATTGAATTCATGCCATAATCTCTCCTTGAAATCTTTCCACTTTCTCCCTAAGTTTTTAAGCATCTAAGATCTTGCAACAAAATCTGCTACATCGAAGTGAAACCTCAACTTCAAAAAATAAACAATGCAATATTTGATAATGTTTATAATAAGAATGATACCAGTACATACAAAAAAGGCACAAAAATAGCTCATTACCTTAATTTCCTTATCAAATATTTCATCCTTCTAATTCCTAGGCATATGCCTCCAATATGTGATTGGGAGGTTAATAGGTTCACTTGCTAATTGCCCTAGAATTTGTTCATACATGCCAGAAGCATCCAAAGTTAGAGAACCTACTTTATCAAAAAGGATAACAACTTTTTGGTTCTTTATATCCCAAACATCTTTTGTCTTCATGTTAACCACCTTTCTAAAACCTTCAGGTTCTATTTGATGGATGAATATTTAATTAGTATAACTACTAAAACAAAAAAACCAAAATAATTAAGCATAAAGGTCACTTAAAATCATTTACCGATCATTCAAATACTTAATTCATGCAGTACGAGTACTACATTTAGGTAACATCTATCATATAATTTTCATTTTCCTTAGATTGGGCAAGATATTACAGATTGCAATTTAGAAGGTTAGACTCACTGCATATGCTAAATAAAATCTACTCACATACTATTTTTTATTATTTACAATGAATAAAGTCTATTACTATAACTTCAATTTCATTATTGAAAAATTTTTGTAAAAAAGCATCGGTAAGGACTTTACTCTTCTTAGAATTCTGCAACCTTATTGCAGCTTTTGCTTGAGTCAGAAATCATTATACATTATTGAATTGATGGTAATAGTACTCAACTTACACTAATAAGGAAGCAACATCTAATCATACCACAAGCTAAAAATTTTCAAAAGAAGAAAATAGAGAAAGAAAATTAAAACAAAAGAAGTGGCAATTAAACCAGTAAAAAAATTAAAAATAATATCTACCTCTAACTGTGACTCTCTATTAGCTCTTAGGAGGTGTAGGATCTCTCACAAGTCATTGAGATAGTGAAGGGTCTCTCACTGCTTGTTGAGATCAAATACTAGATGTTAAGATAGTAACATGTCTAAGACCACAATTTAAGATGGAGAAGAATCTGTTGATGCATGTTATGGAGGATCCTCAACAATATGATGTAGTAAAGGCTTAGAATGAGCTTGTTGGGGAGGGTCCTCAACAATAGTGAAGGATTTGCTCTTATTTTTAAAATGCTTTGTCTTAACCATGTCTGTAAGAAAAAAAATTATTTGAAAATTTATATACTAATATAAGACTAAAAATTATGTAACACAAGACAATTTACAATCATAAAAGAGGACAAATCATAATAACTATTTTAGATAAATATGTTTTACCTTCAATAGGGGATAATTATCAAATTAACAATAATAATAAACTAAAATTATTGTTATCTTATTCTTTATTGTCCAAAAGAAGAAACAGATGAATAATGCTAATTTTATCTAAAAGGAGAATTTAGGCTTATCAATTTAAAGTGTATTGATTAACCTGTATGTGAAGAGTGTGAATGACTCAAGGAGCGAAAACTATCAAAGCCTTCATGATCCCTAGAACTTGAGTCAAAGTAATAGTAATCCATTAGTTCATATGATAAATTAAATGGGCTAAATCTCATTGTTATTTTATTAGTTCATATGTTGTTATTTTATTAATTCATATGTTGTTATTTTATTCTTTATTGTCCATATTGTTATCTAGACCTGTCATATCCATGGCATCTCTATCTACATCCTCTCTTATAAGGCTTATATTTTCATCATCATCAATGAAGAACAAATAGAAGTCTTATGCTGCATATGGCTCATTCTCACAAAAAGTTTCTTCAACTTCCTCACCCATATCATACAAGTCCCTTCGTTTTAAGTGGACTACAACACTTCAATCTTTATCCACTCACCATCTACATAATATACTATTTGTGCTTATGAAGCTAATATGTATGGATCATGTTCTTCATGATCACCAGTATAGATCAATCGATTAAAATTAATAAAAGTGAATTGCAAAGGATTTGTTCTTATACTCGGTATTGACCCAATCACATTTGAACAAGACAATGGTAATTCGACTGTGATAGTTTAGCTCAATAATATCAACTAATTTTCTATAGTAAACCTTTTTTGCAACTATAAAAACTCCACTATTTTGAGTTTTGAATCCTTGCTCTCAATCCACTGTATGAAATTTGAAGCCATTAATGTTGTAAGCATTGAACTGTTTAACCACATAATTCCTGATCAATGAAAATATTCACACTTACACGACAAGCAAACTAATTTATAACTTCTCTGTTAACAACTTTTATTATCTCTACTTTTGATCAAGTTTGGCTTTTAAGTTATCTCTTTGTTTGAATCCTTAATTCTTCAATAAATGGGTTACCTATAGTGGAATTGAATAGCATGTATCTATGTGCTTATGCAAACTTCAATGGTATTAGGATATAAGTTATAACCTTTCCAATTGGTTGACTAACCTTTGAAAAGATAATAGACTTTTGATTGGAGTCCCAATCATCAAAGCTATCATCAATACATCTAACCCGAATGAATCTTGTCTCAATTCCATCTAAATCCCTTGAACAAAAGGTTAAACATTCCTCAATTAAGTATTTTTTAACTATAAAGCCTTCTAGTTGAGCCTTGTTTTTTTCACATATGACTTTAACTATCCTAGGTAACTATAAAGTACAAAGGAAAACATAAAAAAATGATTAAATTAGCAATTGACTACTATGGTTGAAATTACTACTAAAAAAGGAAAAAAAACAATTAAGTAAATGCACCTTTCAATAGGATACATCCATTGATAATGCACAAGTCCACCACATTTGACTCCTTTAACTAGATGAAGAATGATGGAGGAAATAACATCTCCATATGATAAAGTGTGAGTATAATTCTTTCTTGTAACTTGTCAAGCTCAACTGGATTCAAAGATTTCGTACAAAGTTGTCTGAAAAATGAACACAACTTAACTATAACTACATTTACTTTATCTAATAATAAATTATGCAATGCAACTGATAATATTTGTTCCATTAAAATGTGAGTCATGGTTTTTCAACCCAAAGAGCTTACAATGTCTGAAATTAATACATCTTGAAATATTACTTGAATGTTCATAAAAAACTTTCACATCCTTCAATCTACTAAGAAAGCATCCTTTTAAGCATTTGTCAATGCAAAAAGTGCTAGAAGACAATTCCTATTCCTATTCTCTTTACGAACATTAAGATGATCTTTTGTCTTCCCTTGATCATTAAGCAAAGTGTAAATCACATTGTCACATGAATTTTTCTTAATATACTTAACATTAAGAATGTGACATAAAAAAATTAAATTCCTAATATGGAAGTTAAAAAAAATATATTTCTCTTTTTCCATTGTCGAGTTTCACTTTCATCTATTGATTTTCCGTTACATCTTTTTCCTCTTTCTTTCATCTTAGGTGCCTTTCCAAATATGACATAAATATTTTCTAACTATTCTAAGATTTTAGAACTAAACAATATTTTTGGTGCATTTCTTAACTTTGTGTTTCCATTGAATTGAGATTTATTGGACATAAATCTATAGGATGCATCTAAAAAGTGACGATGGCACATAAAGCACCACTTCTTACTATAGGGAAGACGTTGAGGCTCAAAATCAAAGTTACAAATTGGATAAGCTAAGTCAGTGTGAGTATCCACCCAAATAAATTGTTACAACAACAATAACAAAACCTTATCCCACTAAGTGAGATCGGTTACATGAATCACATGAAGCCATTAAACTCTATCAAAAATCAAGTTTTCGGTTATATTATTCACCAAAAGATCCCTTTTTATAACTTCCTCTAATGTCCTTTTTGACCTCCCTTTGTACTTTTTCAAATGGTGAAAGACCCTGTGATCAACTCTTTTCACTGATACCTCCAATAGCCTTCTTTGCACATGACTAAACCACCTTAAGCGATTTTTTGTCATCTTCTCCTCAATAGGTGCCACACCAATATACTCTCGTATGTAATCATTTCATATCTTATCCCTTCCTGTATGATCACACATCTATAGAGCATAATTAGTCATATAGTAGTTCGATAAAACTTCCTTTTAAGTTTAATAGGTACTTTACGGTTACAAATCACTCTAAATGCCTTTCTCCATTTTAATCATCCAGCTTGTATCCTATGTGTGATATCCCCATCAATTTCCTCATCGCTTTGTAAAAAAGATCCCGAGTACTTAAATTTAGATATTTGTGGTATGATATACTCTCCAATTCTTACTTCCAAATCATTTCTATCTTGCTTCTTGTTAAACTTGCAATGCATATACTCCGTCTTACTCCTACTGAAGCAAAAACCCTTTAATTCTAAAGCCTATCTCCAAAGCTCCAATTTATAGTTAACCTCTTCCTGCAATTCTTCAATTAGAACTATATCGTCCGCAAATAACATACATTTAGGGATATTCTCCTGTATGTCCTTGGTAAGAATATCTAAGATTAGATTAAATAAGTAAGGATTCAGGACTGAACCCTAATGTAGACCTATCCTTATAGTAAAGTCCTTTGTCTCTCCTCTAGAAGTTCTTATACTTGTAGTTATTCCATCATACATATCCTATATAGCCTGAATACATGCGACATGAACTCCTTTTTTCTCCAGAACCTTCTACAACACTTCTCTTAGTACCCGATCATAGGCTTTTTCAAGGATAATAAAAAACATATGTAAATATCTTTCTTTACTTCAATACCTTTCCATCAATTTTCGTAGAAGATAAATAGCTTTTATTGTAGACCTTTTTGGCATAAATCCAAATTGATTCTCTGCAATCTTAGTCTCGCCTCTTAATCTGTGCTCAATCACTTTTTCCCATAACTTCAACCTAGATAAATTGTTAAGCCTAGAAAAATTACTAATTGTCCACAGTAAAGCTGCATGCATTTTAAAACTTCTATTCACTAATGCATCAAACGTCTCCAAGCCTCTATCCTATAACACTTGCAATTCTTGGATAAGAGGTTAGAGGTAGACATTTATATCATTTCCAAACACTTTCTTTCCTAAAATAATCATAGAAAGAATAAATGATATATGTTTCATACACATCTAAGGGGGCAAGTTGTAAGGGATTAAAATGAAAGGCCATATATTATAATTGATACTCAAATTCCCGTAAGGATTGAAACCATCACTAGCTAGACCAAGGCTTTGCGAGTCAGAAGCAAATTCTAGGTATAATGAGTTAAATATCTTCCATGCTTCGGAATCTCCAAGATGTCTCGTTAAACCATCATTATTTTTCTCCATAACATGCCACTTCATATGCTTAATAGTTTTTAATGATATGAATAATCTCTATAGACATGGTTTAAGTGGAAAGTAACGTAGTACTTTTGCAGGAATTTTCTCCTTATTCTTCTTTTTACCATTGGGTGCATCCCTCCCATCTCCATTGCTATTTGCATCCCCTCTAGAGGTATGAAATCTCTTGCATGCATCTCTACTTGCATCTTCTTCCCAATAAAGCATGCAGTCATTTGGGTATGCATGTATCTTTGTGCAGTTAAGAACAAGCTTGTTGATACTTTTCTTAGTCTCATAGAAGGATTTAGATATCCTTGCATGACCAAATGCATCATGCAACAACTCCATTATCATGGACATTGCTTTATCACTAATCTTATAAAAGCACTTTATGTGATAAAGTTTGACTAGAAAAGAAAGTTTTGAGTACTTGGTGCACCCTTCATATAATTCTTGATTTCCATCTCTAATTAACTCTTCAAAATTTCTAGTTTGTTCACTTAGACCTTCATTCAAATTCATGTCTTCATCTCCAACAATTGGTTCTTGTGGTGTGTTAGGTTCATACACTTGGTGTCTAGAGACTCTAAAAGCATCATTTATCATATCTTGAATCAAAATTCTCACTAGATTGTGATGTAGATGGTGCACAGGCTTGGTACCCACTATTTGAAGTATTGGCAACACTTGACTCACCATGCCAAATCCACTTTGTATATCCAAGAGGAAACCGCTTCAATATCAAGCGTTCATGTACTTCATTTCTAGTCAACAATTGTCTAAACCTACAATCAAGACAAGGGCATTTTATCCTCCCTTCTACAGATCAATTTGCTATTGCAAAATCCAAAAATTCCTCTACAAATTTAGCATATTGAGGTGTGTTCCGAGACAAAGAAATTCATGATTTTTCTAGTACCATGGCTAGAACCACCACCTATCAAACAATAAAATACAAATTGATTACTAACAACTCATTAAGCAATCCCACACTTGATAGCAACAAATTCATAAATCTTTAGAGTAATATAACAAATAAACAATCAAGCAAATTATGTTATTTTTTTCAAAGAAAATGAGGGACCAAATTAAAACTTCAGACAAAATTAAAGAATCAAAATTGCATTTTAGCCTCTTTAATTTTTTCTATCACATCTAGGTTAATTTGATAATGCATCAAAAGCTATCTAATCATTTCAGGAGCTTAAATCTTTAAACTGTATATACCTATAAAAGGAAAGTGGTACTTAATAGCAAGTATGCAACGAGTGGATCTCAATTTATTCCAATTTTTTTTAGTCAAAACTATGGTCAACGCCTTTCTCTTAATCTTAATTGTACTCATTTAAATATAGTTGAGATTTTAGTTTTGAATTATCCAGATTTATTATAATCATGGTAACTGAGTTTCAGCTTAAAGCCTCGCCACTGTTTGAAAATTTTTACAAATATAAAAAATAAATAAATAAAGAGGAGATGCTCTAAAATAGGTTGCAAGCTTGCCAATCTAAAAGGAGTAAGAACACTAGAAAGGATGTCAAAGAAGTCATATGCCCTGTTCTATGTTCAGGCACTCTGCTCTGTATGCCTGGTCAGAACGAAGGCCTTCTTAGGTTATGATACATTTTCTTTTACTGGCTAGTTTCATAGGTTTTCTCTCATGGTTGATTGGGGGTTAGTTTTTGTGTAAGCATCTGATACTGATTGGGAAGGAATTTTCTGGTGTACTTGGGCTGCTATGTCAAACGTGAGTGCATGAGTGGTTTTGTTTTAAGCTGGTTCATATTGTGAGTTGTCCTTCAAAGGCAGTTGTCTACATTAACGTGTAATGCTACATAATACATCCAACCAACTAATACACCAAACCAAAGCAAACCAACCAACCCAGCCGACTGCTTCTCCATCGCTTTCTCATCCACTTATTGTTAAATGGCCGAAGTTTTTGGTATTCATAATCTCTGTCATGTCATGACAATACACCTTAGGCATAATACATCCAATTTTGGCAAAAATTAATAAATTAATCCTTAAAATTATAAAATATTAATAAAATAATACTTAAACTATATAAAATTACAATTTCATAAAATTTTATAAATTTACACTGCAAACAAATAAATATTATGAAGTATAACTACTCATATAGAAGTTTACAAAGTAAAATTTTTTATATTTTTTTGGCCAACATCTACTATTTAACAAAAATGAATTTTTATATTTTTTTTATTTGTACTTAGGCATTTTCGTATGTTTGATATGACAATAAATGATAAACTTCTAATAATAATATTTTTAAAAATCAAACTCAAAATTCTTTAAATTTAAAATGACTTGAAATCCAAGCAACTATTACCAAATCAATGAATTGATACTTTTATCAAATTACTAAGGAGCTAAGGAATTGGTGGATGTTGCGTGCGTGTAAAAAGTTTGAAATGTGAAAGCCCACTGATTTGAGAGAATTGGTGGATGTCTAGAGAGATATGGGATGACTGGAAGTGCACCATTATCTATCATTCTATCTTTTTCCCTCACCCCCATGTGTAACGAATATATATATATATATATTAAATAGCAGTAACGATTAAACTTCAAGACATGTTCACTTATAATATATTTGTAGCCAACATCTAAAATATATTCCTTTCTATCATAACTTTAGGGTTTTTTTTTTAATTATTAAGTATAAAGACACATGATATTTTCTATTTTTATATAATGTAATATAATTTTTATACAAAAATTATTTTTTAAAAAACAATTGGAGCGTTAATTTAAAGCGAGAATATCATTCAGTCTGATTTAAAGTCATATTATGACCAGTGGAAACAAATTCTTTAACATAGAGGGGGACTCAATTTTGATTTGGCTCCTTTCATTAATGCTCGTAAATCCAAGTAACGAATTTTGACCCATTTTCTGAATCTTCATGTGTAGACTTTAATTGATTTACTGCTAAAAACATTCTATATTATTTGTAAGGATAATTTTATAACAAGCTTAAGCTCTTAGAATATGAGTGTTTTTTCATTAAAATTTCAATTGATGGTTTGCTTTGATAAGTAGGGGTAATCCAAAACAAAAAAAATTGCATGTAGCCTAAAGTCATGAATTCAGATTCTATGCATGAAACAAGAATCCTGGAATTATAAACTAATAACAAATATGCATATTACAATTTTTTTTTTTAAAAAAAATGGTTCTCTAAATTCAGATTCTATGCAGCCTAAAGTCATGAATTCAGAAGTCAATAAACGCACAAGTCGATGATAATAAAAATATATCACATATATCATCAAACACACTAGCATAATAAAATAAAACTTTATCATTAATAAGGATTTAGGAGTCATAGAGAGACACTTTACCTTAAAATTGCAAACAAATAAACAAGAGTCATTGAGAGAAGATTTGAACTCTATAAAACGATTGATCCTACAAAGAGGACCAGCAGCCTTTCAGCAGTTGTTGTTTCTATTGGCTATATTCCTCCAGATCAAAAAACCTCTATAATCTTATATTTCAATTACTATCATTAATTTAACATGGATATGGCATATAACTCAATTAGCTGACTTCACTTAGTAAAATAAAACTTTGTTGTTATTGTTATGGCATACAACTCAATTAACTCCTGAACTCCACCCACAACCCACATAAATTCTCCCAGATATTTCAAACAAGCTCTTTATAATTCATTATAACATATATTTTTCCAATTATAATCAGCTCCGTGGTATTATTTGCTGATTTGTTTCCTATTTTGTGACATTTACAAAGATAAACTTAAAATAGAATGTACATGTACGTAAATCAATTGGCGTAAGACTAACAAATTGCATTTACAGCTATAACAATTTTTTATCCCACACTCAATTCTTTAAGTCAGAGTTCAATGCATGGCCAAATTGTGGTTTGAGTAGAAGCATATTTGAATTATTTTGTTTGGTGAGTAGCAGAGTATGCTTACACAATGAGAGCAACGATTGCTGGGAAAGTCTATAGCTTTGGGGTAATTCTGCTGGAATTGCTGACTGGAAAACTTGTAGTAACTGAGAGAACTAAATTGATGAAGTGGGTATTACTTAAAAATCCACCAGGTGAAGAGTGAATATAACTTAAGAAAATTGATTTCTTTCCTACTAATATCCAAGGCAAAAAATAATAAGCTCACTTGTATAATTACACCTCCTAACAATAATAAGCTGAAAATGTAAAACCCCATAACTATTGCTCTTATAATCTTCAAAAGCAAATGAAAAGCAAGATCAATATTCTACGTATATATGCCAAACACAACCTAGTACTTCTACTTCACAGTGTATGCCAAACACTTTTCTCTAAGCAATTCAAGAATGCATAAATATCATCTACTACTAGTTAAAGACAGGACAAATCAGAGACGACTTAAAAGGATATACATCACAACTAATCATATGAAAATTCATGTAAAAATTCAAGAAACATCTCTTTTCCTTAATTATAAGAAAGTGCTGTTGTATTTTCTTGGTCACCAAACACTTGCTATTTACCAAAAAGCAGAGAAATAACTTGATTCATTATTTTTTATTTATTCAAAAAGAAAGTGTGCCAAAGATTGACTCTACCATTTATTATAATATTCACTCTGATTATCATGCATTTGACTTTGTTTTTTAGGATAAACCATAGCATTAATCGTTCTTCAGGTCATAACATAACTCCTAAATTTCTTTATTGTAGCCTATCTGTCATATCTAGAAGTCATTTTAACACAAGTATCACTTCATCAGGGTGAAAGAATTAATTGGAGCGTTCAATGAAGAAACCACAAAAGCCTCATAATACTATTGTTGGTCTTGTCCCCCAACATGGTTCTTTAAATCCATTGGTTTTATTCTACAGGGCTTACGAAGGGAAGAAAAGTAATTATTCAATAACGACACCAGGTGAATAGTACACAAAAATTGAAGTTGAGATGCTCCTCTTACTTTTGTTAGCAATTACTTTTCAATGCTTCTGTATGTTTCTTTGCTCACTATTTGACGCATGTCCCACAAACTAAAGGGAAATAGATCAAATTATCATGCATATACATATATATAGCAAGCTACATCTAGAGTTAATATATGATAAAAGGCCATAACATTATGGTACTACCTAGGGGTTGATTAAATGATATTGCTGAGATTTTCTAATACTCTCTGCTTCCGTAAAGAAATAAATTTAAAAGTTAAAATAAAAAAAAAATGTGACCAACCTGTTATCCTTCCACTAAAGAGAGGGGGAAGTCATAGCTGTTTTGTGAAGCCAACCTCATGCTGTGCCTTCCACTTTAGAAGCAAAAGATTTATTCTACCATTTATTATAATATATGGAAAACTAGATCATGAATCCATATCGACAATATATTGATTCATAATTTTTTATTTATTCAATGTAGAGTAGGCGCATATTTGGTGTTGTTGGTTAATGGGAGAAAGAAAGTGGCCAATTTGGCCAGAAATGATAGGATTTCAAACTTTATAAAACATCTTTTGGTCCGTATCCATATTATTGAAAAATAACGAAAACAAGTAAGGCTTGAAAATGAATGAAAATGAAAGTGACATAATCAATGAAAACAAGCATAGAAACAATGTAGGACCCTAATTCATGTTCAGATACCAGAGCAACAATGCGTTGCTTCACATAATCAATGAAAATGATACCTATAACCCGCATTAAATAAAATGTAGTAGCTCAAATTATTGCAATAATTGAAGATGGAAACAACTTTACCTGTCACTGGAGTAGTTGCAACCCTAATCAGAAGGCAAACTTAAAAATCAAAGGCTGGAGGAGCAGAGTAGTTCGAACCCTAAACCTGCAATAAAAATTTCACAAGCAGAGTAGTGAAACCAAAGGTTGGAAGAGCAAATTGAAACAGAAATTTCACTGAATGTTCGATTAAATTGATAAAAAAAGGGAAACCTAAATCACCTGTGAGATTTATGAGTTTGTGTGCAACGAGATGGCAAGAGTAGTTTGTTTAGAAAGAGTTAAAGCTTTTGACTTGTGAAATAAAAGAAAATCATGCAAAATATATTAAAAAATGTAATATTGTAAAAATATTTGCGCCATATAGGGGGATGGTTTTTATTTTAACGATGATTCAAAGTTGTAATTAACAACAATTATAAATGACGATAATAACCTTACTAAAAAATAATGAGCATGTGGTTAGTGACATTTTTCTAGGAACCATCGCAACTAGACTGTCGCTAAATGCTACTTTTCTAGTAGTGTGATGGTATTTATAAGCCTTGGTTAGGTGATTACTAGCTTGCTGGTCTTATGAGTTATTACCTAGGTGTTGAATGATTATTGTTGATTTTGGTAAATATTATTTTCCTTGAATTTTCCCTCCATGCACCAAGTGTCGAGCTAACAATAACTAATTCCTTTACATGTCTTAAAGCATATCATTTGAGAATATCGTATCTATGGCCACATGACTCGCTTTTCAACTTTTCCTAATGAGTTGACAAGAATAAAATTAGAACTTCATCCTTTTCATAGCTTTCAAATTTATCTCTCCTTAAATAGTGATTGTCAAGATACTTGATTAGGTTGAATTGTTTGTAAGAATTTTAAATTTATTTTAAGATCTCATGTATGATAATTAGAACACCATAAATATGAAATTAGAATTTTCTTACCTGATAGATTTGCAACCATAATCAAAATCAGCGGAAGCTAATGAATTCTTCTCAACTAGATCTTCCTCTTCGCTCTTTTCTTTGGTGGCGGCTCTCAGTGGGTAGAAACTGTGTGTATGAGAAGTGAAGAGGGGACCTAGCCTTAATCCTTATTTATAATTCTAGCAATCCTCCTCATAAAAGGATTACTAAGTCTTTTGAGCCTACACAACCGCCAAACCACACTAAATTATGTAGATGTGCTAAGCCCATATCTTTAAGATCATAATTTTAAATGGGCCTCATGCATGTCTCACAATTGGGCTAAATATTTAATCAGTCAGTTTTTATTAAATCACAAATTACCAATTAATAGCAGCTCACTTTATGAAAAATTCTAACATTCTCCCACTTGAGCAATATTAATTGGGTTTTATTAGATTTTTTAAAAAAATATTTTTGAAAACAAGACTCCAGACTGATTGAAAAAACTTTTATGCGGCCACAAAGAAAAATAATTTAGCCCTCTGAGATAACATCACAACAATCCTATCTAATATAGCTAACTAACACTGAATCATAGCGGCCTTTATGCCCCTTATTGACATAAGACCAATCTATGGTTACAAGTGTTAGTGACTTTATCGACAATGGATTTTAGTGTGGCTGTGTAGTAAGAAAATAGCATCAAATGTGATCAAACGTGCCATTTTCATTATCAGTCTTCCATGATTTCTCTAAACTTGATGAGAAATCTATTTACTATATGTATGTCTCATTCATATTCTCGAGATCATTTAATGGTGTCATTCCATAACACATACTTTCTTGACATTAAAGTCATACTTAAGACAGACACTAGTCTTAAGAAGCAAGATTTCAATACTTATAAGTATATGTTCAAGTAAGAATATATAATAGCATAGATTATCTACTTTATGATGATCATCAATGAAATTAAAATCTCATAAAAAGAGTGTCTAACATAACAAATTATAGCACGAGAGTATCAAACACAAGAAATATGCTCCCACTAATAAAATACATCAAAAGACCTTAAGACACCCATACTTTCAACATGTTTGCTAAAAACTACAAGTCTCAATCCTTTAGTCAGAGGATCAGCAATCATGTTATTTGTATCAATATACTCTATAGTAATATCACCATTTTTCACAAAATCTCTAACCCTAAGGTACTTTATTTCCAAATGCTTAGACCCACATATAGTTTTGTTGTTTTTGAAAAACAACACAGCAAATTTGTTATCACAATAAATTCTTAATGGATTAGAGATGGAATCAATGATGCGAAGACTAGAGATAAGATTCTTTAGCCAAATGGCTTGCGTAGCTACTCCATAACACGCAACAAACTCAGCTTGCATAGTAGAAGAAGCTAAGAGTGTTTGTTTTACACTCTTCCAAGATACAGCTCCTCCAACTAATGTAAAAATGTATCCTGAAGTGGATTTCATATCATCCTGAGAGCCAGCAAAGTCAGAATCTGTATATCCAACAATCTTAAGATTGTTAACTTTTCTATAAACCAGCATGTAATCTTTTGTCTTTTGTAAGTACCTTAATACTTTCTTAACAACAACCCAATGATCCATAACAGGATAAAAAAGATACCTACCAAGAACTCCCACTGCAAATGCAATATTAGGCCTAGTATAGACTTATGCATACATAAGACTCCCCACTGCACTAGAATAAGGTGTATTTTTCATAGATTCTCTTTCTAAATCATTCTTGGGACATTGATTAAGGCTGAGTTTATCACCTTTTATAATAGGTGCATCCCCACCCTTGTAATTTTGCATATTAAATCTATTAAGTACACGATTAATGTAAGACCTTTGTGAAAGTCCCAACAAACCTTTAGATCGATCTCTACGGATCTCTATCTCAAGAACAAACAAAGCATTTCTAAGATCTTTCATGTCAAAAAATTTTGGACGATGATCATTTAGTCTTATGCAGCAATCCATTATCATTACTAGCTAATAAAATATCATTCATATAGAGGACAAGAAAAAATGTACTTACTCCCACTGATTTTAAGGTATATGCACTAATCAACTTTATTTTCCTCAAAACCCATGGAAGTGATCACCTCATCAAATTTAAAATACCATTGCCTTGAAGCTTGTTTAAGTCCATAAATAAACTTCTTCTCTCAAATCCCCATTCAAGAAGGCTGTCTTTACATCCATTTGATGAAGCTCTAAGTCATAGTGTGCTACTAAGGCCATGATGATTCTAAATGAATCTTTAAATGACATTGGTTAGAAGGGTCTCATTGTAGTTTACTGTTTCTTTCTAAGTAAATCTCTTTGGAATAGTTTGGGTACCCTATAAAGTACTAACAAGTAAATTGAGGTTTAGTTTTCTTTTCAAAAAGATTATAAATTCTAACTTCTACAGGATATCCTTAAACTCAGAAGTGGTTCAAGCTAGGTTTTCTACTGGTCTATAGTTCAAAAAGTATTTTTGTTCCAGATTTACTAGGCACTCTATTCAATATATATAATGCAGATTTCATGGCTTCACCAGAAGAGATTTAGGAAGATTGGTTCTACTCATCATGCTCCTCATCATATCTTTAAGAGTGCGATTTCATCTTTCGACCACACCATTTTGCTCAGGACTACCAGGCATAGTATATTGGGCAATTATCCCATTCTCTTGTAAGTATTTAGCAAATGGTCCCATATGCTATCCAGTTGTGTCATATCTACCATAATATTCACCACCTCAATCAGACTTAATAATTTTGATGACTTTTCCTAATTATTTCTCTACCTCCATTTAAAAAAAATTTTTTTTAAAGCATCAGACTTCTCCTTAATTAGGTAAAGATAACCATAACGAGAAAAATCATCAATAAAGGTAACAAAATATTTATTACCATAGAGAGTAGGAGTAAGTGGTCCACTAATATCAGTATGTACAATTTCAAAAAAAAATCAGAACTTCGGGTGGCACCTTTGCTTTTAGTCTTAGTTAACTTACCCTTTATACAATCAATACATGTGCCTAGGTTTTTTAGATTTAAGAAAAGGTAAAGAACCATCTTTTATCAATCTATTAATTCTCTCATTTGAGATGTGACCTAATCTTTTATGCTATAATAAGAAAGACTTTTCACTAACTAAAGTTCTCTTAGACACTATGTTTTCAACATTCATAGTACTGTATTCATTGTTTTGGGCCAAGCACAATCTATATAAACTATCATCAAGCTTAAATTCACTAATAATTTTAGAATTTAAAAACAAATTAACTTTTCTATTCTTGATGATAAAATGATAACCATGTTTATACAAAATAGAAACTGAAATTAGATTTCTCCTAAAGGAGGGCACATAAAAAATATTTTCTAAAATAAGTTCAAAACCAGACTCCAAATTTAAACCTATTGTTCCTATAAAATAAACTTCTACTTCAGCATTATTTCCAACTCTAAGCTTGGCCTCTTTCTCACTTGGATATAACATCATTAATACTCCAAACTTCATTCATGGTGTTATAAGCAGTTTTAATTTGGGTGAACTCAAGAGGAAGTGAATTTATGGCATGGTGAACAATAAATTTGTCAGGTAAGGTGATTTCATGGGAAGCTAATTTGTTTTGATGTGGACCATTTTCATGATAAAGTCTCTAACATTTCCAACAAAATCATACTTCATGCTTGTCAGCTCACTCATAAGATTTCCAGCCTCAGACTTGTTAGATTTTTGGTATATTTGATTAACAGCATCATGAAGTTATTTAACATTCTCAATCTCATCCAACCCACTTGGAAGATGCTCAAAGACAGATGTCTTAATAGCATGTAAGCACATACAGTTTGCTCTATCCCACTTGGCAAATAACTTTTTTTATTTAGTAGTACTTTAGGTAGTGATGGCAATGGGTGGATCAATACGTAAGGCTATGTCTATGTCACTCATAACTAAGGCAAAGTTCAGGTCTTCATTCCATCTCTTATAGTTAGATCCATGTAGGATCTCAATGATAGCTTGATTCCCATTTACAGTAAAGGTCACTATTCCAGATAAAAAAAAATGCAACAATTAATTAATGGATAATTTAAAAGAAATAAATAGCAACGATTCCTGATGTGCTATAATAACTGGAGAGTCTAGGTGCATCATCATGTTCTCCCCTTTGGGCAGAGAATATGACATGCTAGTAAGTACTCCCCTCATAAGGTTAATATGAAAATATCCAATTTAAAAAATTCATCCCCTTTGGGCAGATAGACTCTCTAAATTGATATATTTCTATCCATGATGCCTTATGTCGTAATGCTAAAATTATCTTACATAATAACCCCCTTTGGGCAGGTGATTATATAAGATAATTCTAGTACTATCCCATGATTTCTGAATAAGAAAATATTTCACTAATCACTATAAATGAACCACTTTGGCAGCCAAGCATTTATAATTACTAATGAAAAATTTTCTTAATTGGGAAAAGTAAATTATTCAATATCTCAATCTGTATACTCAACTATATATATACAATGGGTCACTCCTGATGAGATGCTAAAAACTCAATGTATCTTAATGAACCATAAATATTATTGCATAATAAAATCTTGAATAAAATTTAAAATTAATATAATTTATAATATCTAATTATATTCACTCCTCATTGTGTGAAATATATATATATATATATCCTGGCAGCGGAACCTATAATTAATATGTATAATTTAATATATATATATCTATCCACAGAAGGAGATAAATTGCACGCCAGACGAGAGATAAAGATATCTATATATATATAATTTAATATATATCTGTCCAAATAAGGAGGAATTAAACTTCATGTCGGATGAGAAATAAAGAAATTTATTTATATAATCCATATATAGTTCAACATATATCTATTCAAAGAAGGAGAAGTCAAATTGCATGCCGAACGAAAATATAAAACAAAAGCATGCCAAATCATGGTAGTCTTCTCCATACGTCAGAGATCCATGTATATAACACGTTAAAGAAGATTTTAGAAACTAGATATGCGGTCTAATCCGCACGCATATATACAAAAGTTAAACTTGACAATACGTTATATATATAAGGAGGAGAAATCAAACAGCACGTGGAACGAGAACTGAGAGAACATGACCTGATTTAAGCAAATATATCAAGGTCCAATCAAATATTCAGAAATTTCCAAAATCTCAAAATATATATATTGTAGGACCGGTAAGCAAAATCTCAAACAGTTTGCTATAAATATATATACTGTACGCTGGACGAAATATTCCAAAAAAAAAAAAGATAAAAAAAAAATTCAAACGCATGCCAAACGAAATACATGCTTTCCAAAATTTTTAATACTTTACGGAAATTCTAAACAGAATACAGTAAATATATATATTTCTATATATATAAAATAGTAAACTGAACAATTTCAAATGGAATCCCAAAATAATATTTCTATGGTTTCCTGCATATAATACGTTATATATATATATATATATATATATATATATATATATATATATATATATATATATATATATAATTCAAAATCTTTTTCCATTGAAAAAAAAATCATAATAATACATTAAAGAATTATAAAACAAATAATATAGATTGGTCGTATGATTGTATTTTAGGAATCATACATGTCAAATTTCATCATAAATCTTTAATCAAAATAATATAAAATATAATTAATTATTCTGGGTTCTAATATCATACATGTAAGCTCTGATACCACATGTAAGAATTTTAAATTTATTTTAAGATCTCATGTATGATAATTAGAACACCATAAATATGAAATTAGAATTTACTTACCTGATAGATTTGCAGCCATAATCAAAATCAGCGGAAGCTAATGAATTCTTCTCAACTAGATCTTCCTCTTCGCTCTTCTCTTTGGTGGCGGCTCTCAATGGGTAGAAACCGTGTGTATGAGAAGTGAAGAAGGGACCTAGTCTTAATCCTTATTTATAATTCTAGCAATCCTCCCCATAAAAGGATTACTAAGTCTTTTGGGCCTACACAACCGCCAAACCACACTAAATTATGTAGATGTGCTAAGCCCATATCTTTAAGATCACAATTTTAAATGGGCCTCATGCATGTCTCACAATTGGGCTAAATATTTAATCAGTCAGTTTTTATTAAATCACAAATTACCAATTAATAGCAGCTCACTTTATGAAAAATTCTAACATTGTTAACTACTAAAACTTTGTAAAATGAGCTAATAAATATGTAACTAACAATGGTTGAACACTGAATTTGATATTTGTAATTTAACATATGAACATTGCATATAATAAGGTGATTGAAAATTTTATTCTCAAAACATTAGATGATTGTGATGGACTTAAAATTGCCTTTAGTATAATTTTTTTTGTCTGAACATTTGTCCCACTCAATATTTTTGTTTCAATCACATTATCAACTAATTATGTAACAATCATTGTTATATTAAAGCTCAAACTCAATCTTAAAAATAGTCCATGGTTCATAAATTGATAATACACATTGAAGAAAAGAGAAAAAAATTGGAATTGTTTTGATATATATAATAATTCACTTCAATGAGGTTGCTTCCAAAAGATTAGCTTAGTTACCATATCAATTTTAATTTTAGAAAGCTTATTTGAGTACTTAATGGTGACATTTTTTGTCCTTTCTTTGGTTCATGTATAAGGATTTTCAACCTATGACTACTCCTATCCCGAGATAATACAACTATAATTGTGGCATAATATTTGATTTGATAGATACATGTTAGCTTTTTTTTTCTTTTAGTGATAATCATTGACTTTTGTTTATGGTTAAAATGCTAGTAAAAAAAAATGGATTAAGATCACCTAAAATATGTTTGGGACTTGATAAAAAGTAACATCATAGGAAATAAAGTAAATTATATTTATCTTTACTAAAATTTGATACAATTATGTTCACATTACTTCTATTTTAAAAAATATACACTTGCATTTTTCCACTAATTTAAAAATGCATTTACCTTTCTTTTTCTAAAAAAAAATAAAGGAGGTAAATATATATTTTTAAAAATAAAAGGAATGTAAGTATAATTAAATTAAAGCTCATAAGAATTGAGTGGAATTTACCTTATAAAAAATTGTAGACTTCATTGAATATCTAGTCCCACAAAAGTGGCAATGTACTATCCTTAAAAAAGGATTCTTTTTTACTAATATTGAATAATGTAAGATCCACTTGCAAATCAACGCTTGGTTAATAGGAGTTACAAATGTTAGTAAGTGATGGATCAAAACAAAAGATACAACATTCACTCTTTACATTTACATTTTCAAGTATCACTCTTGTTATGTATAGTAATATAATCTTGTAGATTGGTATAGGGTCACTATTCCACATACTAAATTTTTATGGCAAAAAAAGATCGTAAGTTAGAATTTTTTTCTTTAAACATTACATGGATAATTGGTGGTTGATAGATGCATCTAATCATAACATTTTAATTTGGTGACAATAATAATAAAGATAAAATGTTAAGTTAATATGGATGTAATATCTTACGAGTGATTGCATATGTAACCTACCTTGCAATCATGTTGCCAAGCTCTTATCATTGATAGGGTCACCGGCACAAACTTAATAAGCTAAAAAGAATAACATCTCATATGGATAATTATGCACTACAAAAGATTGAAGACATGTGGAGATTGAAGGAGTATCAAAAGAAAATGATAGTTTCCAATCTAAAAAGCCTACCTTTAACTGTAATGTAGTTTGTGATTTCAATTGATTTTTCTTAAGTGTTTTTTCATAGCAATAAGATTTGCTTCTTAATAGTTGTTTAAAACGTACATGGATAAACTTAGGCATTAACCATATAATAACTACCTAAAACTAAAAATAATTGAGGAAATAAGATTTTTTAAAAAAATTGCTAACAGAACTAAGATTATTTGATAAAATTTTTCTTATAAGTTGATATGTTTCAATTTTATATTTTAATATACATAAAAGCACTCTAAACTATCTTCCAAAAATAATGCATAACTGAACACTATTATAGAATAATCCTTTGTTAATGAACAAATCATTGAGACAACAGGAAATTAAAATGTCAATAATATTGACAAATAAAACTAAAATTAAGAAAAAGGAAAACTTACCATTTGAATTGGAATTGTCTTTGATGTGAGCTATATGAGTTTTGTTCTTACCACAATTAATGAGTTCTTCATGAAATGTGGGATCCACTTCCTTTAGAGCACGATGAATGACAATTGAAGTTTTTAATGCAACTTGAGAGAAGGTCTTTGTTAGTTAACCAAATAAAAGTGGCACTTACTTTACAATATAGTAATTACATAATCACTTTTCACTCTTTAGTGATTAGGACTTCTATATTCAAAAGGTATATTGAACATGTGTATTAACCTAAATATTTTTAGGAAATCAATGCCTCAATCAATATTATAATACTTTAGACATCAACGCTTATATATTAAAGACCAAAAAGGAATGTTAGAATAAAAGAATGCCTCCAAAATTTAAGTATGGATAAGATATTTTAGATGAGAAGGTACTAGAAAACTTTGCAAAAAGAGAAAGAATATGATGAAGAAGAGTGATGGAATGTGAGAAAGGACAACCTCTTGCATTCAAAATTCAAAATCAAAAATACGTTTAGAAAAGTATCTTTTAAATTTTAATTCAAAATAGATGCAAAAATTGGATGATATCAAAAGTATGGCTTGCAAAAAAAATAAAAGTGTAGGCATAAAATTAGTTAAAATAAATAAAATGGCATAATATTAAAAGGAAAGCAAATGAAGGGATAACATAAAAAAGAAAAGCTAGTTTACAATAAATGGGAAAAGCAACCAAGTAAGTAAGAAATAAGAAAAGAATGGTAGTAAGCCACCTACAATGTAGGTAAACAATACTTCTATCATAAAGAATGAAAGAGTTCGACATATTATAGTATCAAATATTGGATCAACCAAAAGTAGAAACCATTTTAACATATTTATTTAAAACTATAATATAGAAAAGCAAAGAAAATAACACAATTATAAAAGCCAGTTACTTAAAAATATCACTCTCACTTTTTATTATCATTACCAGGAAAAATTAATGTTGCAAATAATTCTCATTGTAGAACAAAGTCATGAAAAATAAAGAAGATTACCAATTCATCAGCTTTATATCTCTATGAAGCTTTTTCATATTACTGATCATAAACCTACAAAAACAACCAATTGAGGAGCTTAATAATCAAGATAGTAAAGATATGGATCCATAAAGATATCATTATTGCAATCAAGACATAGAAATTCATCATTTGGAAGATACAAAACAACCAATATCTTGCATTTATTACAAAGTTGCAATTTAGAAAGAATAAGGTAACAAAAGACTAAGAAAACAAAAAATCAACAAAGTTAAAAGTACTTATTATTACCATGACCATAACATACACATACACTTTAGTATGAAACACAATAGAAATAATTGAAATTTACTTAGAAAAGGTATTTGATTTGCAACTTTCATCCTATCAGTCAATAATCAATTAAAGTAATAATTCTAAGTTGTGAAGCTATTAGATTTCATTTCATGGTCTAACTTAGCACCAAAAACATTATTCGCCCTTAATTTTGCATTTAAATGTTTAAGTGGAAATAAATATTAATAAATTCATATATAACTAATAAGGAAATGGAAAAATAATAACTTTACTTGTTAGGGAAATTTGCAAACACTTGTATCCTTAGAGAAAAATGGGTATAAGTAAAATTATGGCAAACTCCAAAAATTCCATGATTTGTGACCTATATTAGCCATAACAACATGACTTGCATTAGTAATAGATTTGTTTATTAACATAGAAAAACATCTTTTGGCATGATAGATGAATATAATCATATTTCTAATAACAGTCATTAACAACAATAACAACAATAATAATAAGCTATGTTTACACAAAAGAATATGGTGTGCCTTCTGTAGAGGGATAAAATCTTTGGGCAAATAGTATTACTATTAGAAAGGTAAATAAAACATTAATAGATAATAACTACTAGGAATAATCATATGAAGTTGTAGGATGTACAACTAATCTAGCAACCAAAAATCTAGAAATAATTGCTTGCTCAAATTCAAAATACAAATAGCTTTGAAATAAGTTATACAATAAAGTAGTACTTTCATGTATGGTGTTTCCATTATCTGAAAACAAAGACTCCACTTGAATCTAATGGCTTCAAAAAGGAGAACAAAGAGAATTAAAAGAACTTCAAAATGTTTTATACTATGAAATTTAAGACATTTTAAACTATAGTATTCCCACCTAACTTAAACCATAAACAAGATAAAGATGGAAAATATATAAAAAGCTTAGGTCCTTAAATCTTATAAAGTAAGTAAAACTAAATAAGGAAGTGGGGAGAGATATATAAGGCCATAAGGAAAAACATTTACCCATGATTATAGTTATTACAATGTGGATAGTTAGGCAATTTGAAGGATTTTATATAGTACCATTGTCAATAAATATATAGTAACATTAAAAATTTAACATTAACCTAGTTATTTACATCACTTGCTTACCATACTCAATGTAAATCTATTTTGAATTAAAAACCAATTATGCTTAAAAGAAATAAGACTAAATCATTATTTGGTTGGCTAATTCAAAATTTGCTAAATGAATCCTTTCAATGAACATAATACATTCAAAGATTTCTTTAATCATTATTCAGTAGATGTAGTATTTCACCAAATCTTAAATTATAGAGAGATGTACTAGCTTTGCAACTATAGTTATCATGAAACCAAAACTAACCAAATGATTATGATAGATTTTCTTAGCTAGAGTAGTTGCATAACTTACAACTTTCAATTGCAAGGAAAGTAATCAGGACAAGAACATTGAAATGAGCTTGGGCAAAGTAAGAACTACTTGATTCATCAAGGCATTTGTTTTTGTGACTACAGAGAGGATAAGATAGAGATAGGATATGCTAAGGTGAAGTAGGAACTATCTAATAAGAAAAAAGGTCTTCAATAATCCTATTCATATAAAAAGTTTGATACAACTAATAAAAAGGTTTATTTACTATTTTTTGCCATCAATAGCACTTAGCTAATAATAAATGCATTTTAAAGAACACATTTGATCTTTGTGTATTTCCTTTAGTTTTGTTAGCCCTTTTATAAAAGAAATTAAAGAAACCTAAGCTTTTAATAATCAATATTCCTTATCCATATCAAACATGCTAACATGAAATCTAAAAATTAATCCAAAATCAATACTAGATTTAATATAGCACATTATAGATCTACAAGTGCAATAGAGTTAAATCACTATAGTGAAGTAAATCATAAATATAGAAACCACATTTTCTATAAAAAAATATAGAAACGTAAAATGTAAAGCGAAGCATCCAAGGTAGAGTAAAGCATCTAAGTGCTGGAAATCGCGCATCATACATGCACAACGGAATAAAATTTTTTGCACGATTTCCACCAAGGATCCATGCGAATTTAGGACGCCATAGATTAGGGATTAGGGTTTATACCTTTCGGCAAAAATCTTCTGTCCGTTACACAGCAAATCCGATCTGCTTCTGTCCGTTTTCAAATTTAATCTGCTCTCCAAATTACGAACCGGAATAGAAACTAGAAGATCAGATCACCAGTGCAGCATTTAATGTGGCTGCACCTCTATGGTATCCACACTAACCCGTGAATCACTGATGAATGTCCACACAAACACCAGTTAAAATTGATTTCCTTTCATCTCGTAGTGCTAGCTATGCCTCTTCAAGGGTTTTGGTCAAGGAGAGGTGCTAGGGTTTTTCTGTGCCTTTTTGGGGTACGTAAATAATGATAATCATCCTATTATTACCCAACAAGCCTATTTAAATAGGTGCATAGAAAAACCTAACCTATTTGGGCTTTATTCCATGTACAATTATAGGCTTACTATTGGGCCTTATAATTATAACATGAATTCCCAAATATTAAGCCCAAACAATTTGATCCATTAATTCCAAATTCACTAAGCTCTAAGTATGCGACCCTACAGGCTCTCATTACGTTGGCAATGACCATTGATCATATTAATGATCATAAACAATGATTGGTGTCTAGCAACAAATCGTTGTTACCCAAGCAATGAGAAAGTTGGTGATTTGACTAAACCTTTACACGTGATCATCACCTATGTCCTTTTGTCCTATACATCTAGATTGAGCACGAGACATGGACCGTATCATTCCCGTATAGCCCAATCTTAAGGTTTCTTGATTCCTAAGTAAGCTGACTGAAACAAATGTAATCGACATCCCATGTTAATTCATCTGAGCATGGCCATGTATTTTCTCAGCTTTACTTAATCAAGGGGCCCATAGATGTTACTCCTGTTATATAGGAGGGACAAATCCCATCTTGATCACATAAACCCCTCCGCATGATATGTGACATATCCAATATCTACCCTTGCATTCACTCAACCATTAGTGACATAAAATAGTATCAAAATATGAAACTCACATGTAGGGAACCTTGACGATCTCAAGTCAAAGGACCATATTAATAATGATTACTAAGAACCACTCATGACACTCATATAATGATCCATGTAGTGTTCTTAATATGGGTCAGTCCAGTATACAAGTTCTCTAACTTGTACTCATGTGTAAACTTAATATCCTATATAAGTTTTCACACATGCTAGTCTTAACATATCAAAGTAACCTAATCCACAATGATATATGACTAGGGACATTTAAGAATAGAATTATTCTAAAGTTATTATCATAATTGAATATATTATGCAGACAATATATGTAAATATAATAATTGAAATTGCCATTAAAATAACATGATTCAAAATTACAATCACCAATATGATTGATTTTAGGGTATATACATTAACACTAAGGTCATATTTATTTACCAATTTATTTACCAAAACAATAGATAAAGTAAAGGAATGAATGGAAATAATTTCCTTAGTTTAGAAGAAAGGAACATAACCAAACATACTATGGTGCTTAATTAAATAAAAAAAAGGAAATGGAAGATAAAAAAGCAAATTTAGATATGTTAGCAAGAATGGTAGTTGCAATTTAAGAAAAAAAAGCTAGATAGCAATATTTGGATATGAAAAGGAAAAATAATAGGGCTTAAAAGGAAGAATTTTCCTCATTTGGATACTCCACAACATTAAAAAAATCCAATTCCAACTTAACTGATATTGATTAAAATTAATGGGCAGTTAAAATGGAAAATTTTCCTTATTTGGTCAAAATCTATGCATAATCAGGATTAGAAATTAGGATTATAAAAGTTGAAACAAAATCAAAGATTAACATAATGAGAATTTCTTCAAATCTAAGTATATAAAATTAGATTAATTAAACCTAATATAGATAAAAGTAAATAAAGCAATTCAATGGACATGTATTTATGCTTAGTTAGGAATCCAAAAGTTGATCCATATTAAAAGGCAATAATAATGTAAGAAAAGAAATAAGACTATGTAGTTCTTTAAAATTATAAAACATGATTAATTTATTGAATAAAATACTAGATTACAATCTCTAATTGTGAATGCTTCTTCCCTTTTATTTCCAATATAAACTTCTTTCAAGTTTGCAAACAAAGCTAACACATTTCAAGATATTCCGATTTGATAGAAGAATAGAGTAGGCAATATTAGGAAGGAACTATGATATATTAAATATAGCAAAATATACATATATTAATCACTTTCCACTAGATCCATATTTTTATTTGTGATACAAATTTAACTTAAGAAGTTAATTTAGTGTTCCTAATATATATTCTATATCATCGTTTTTATCATTATTATAATGAAGTTTTCAACAACTATAATGAAAGCATGTTAAAATAATACAATATTAACCTTCTTCAACTTTTTTGATACAAAAAAGAAACACCAACGTAAAATTATTCACAAAGTATTGATTACATAAACAATTAAATCTACTTGTAATCAATTAGGAGTACAGTGTTAGCAAGTTTCCTACAATCTAGATCAAACCTAAGGCTCTGCATGTCAGGAGCAACCTACTAACACAAACCTCATCAATGGTCCAAACTTTCTACAATTTCTATAAGTTCCTAGGAATTGAATTTTATTTTGAAGCTATTTCAAGACCTAATGTTGCAAAACAATATCCATGTAATAATTAGAAACAAACTTGAAATAGGATGGGAAGAGAGGATTAAAATCACAACTTGAGTTTGAATGAATGAAACACAACTCATAGCATCTAAAGCAAATTTGAATTTGAGTAGCCAAAGAAGAATTTTTTAGAATTGTAGGCAAACCACATATATTGATTCAAAAAATGGAAGCTTAAAAAGGAAATTTCTCAAACAATCAAGGAAGGAATCTTACCATACAAAATAAAAGGTAACTTGCACATTCAATTTGAAAGTTTACCTAAATCATAGCAAAGTATAATAGAAAGGGAAATAATAAAATTTAAAGAAATCAAAATAATGAACACAATATAAACAAAAATAAACATATCAATAATAAAGAAAAAGCAAAAAATTAGCAACCAAAAAAACTTAACCATGATAATTAAGGAACTTAGAGATATGAAACATTTTATCTTATAGAGATGGTAATTAGTGATGGACCTATTGTTAGTGAATGAGATTGCAAGCCCCAAATATATATTACAATATTAGTGATGGAAATAGTGATGAGCATTTAAATATTCATTGTTAATTTTGTTAGTAATTTGTTTAATTTTTCAATTTTAAAACTAAAAACTAATTTTAGCTCTAAATATATCAATAAAATTTATTAGAAAATTAGTGATGACAAAAATATATTTTATTTTTGAAATACTTATGGATTAAAGGATAAACTCATGTATGAAAATTTAAAAATTTATTTAGCAAACTTATCTAAAGCAAATTCTAGCTCTAAATTTATCACTATTTGGAACATATTATTTCATTAAAATAGGCTAACAATGAACTAATCCATTGCTAGTTCTATTGGTAATATGGGTTTTATATTGAACCCTAATGTCATCCACCTCTTTTTCTCCTTTCTTTATCCTTCTTTCCTTCTTGCACTGTTGTTGCTTTTTTGCCTCCCACATGCTTATCTATTGTCAATGCTCACCATTTTAATAAATGAATTTTCTTCAATTTATTCTATTTTGGTATTTTCCCATTTTTTTAATTTTTAGGTTTAATTTTTTATTTGTTACATATCCTACTTATTTTGACTTTAATTTGCAAGATTTACACTTAATTATATTCTATTTAATTGATTTGTATGATTTTGAGCTTATTTTCCATGTTAAATGTGGTCTCTGGACAATCTTGAATTTGATTGCTACTATTTCATCTTGTCTATTTGAGTTTGTTTCTATAATTTAATTTCTATTATTTCATAGTTGCAATTTAATTTTTATTTTCCTAATATTTTCTCAATTTTCTTTTCAATCTTATTTGTAAATAATTTGAGATCTTTAACAAGATTTTTTTTAATTTGTTATATTCCACTTTGTTTTATTTTCCCTTTTTTTATGTTGTCACAACTTTATCCTTCATTAGAAGATATACTATAAAGCAATGTTTTGTTTAATTTTTAAATCAAGATCTTAACTTTCGTAAAAATTATTTTTTAATTTTTTAATTTTAAAAATGTATATTATCAAAAAAATTATTTTGAAAATATTTTAAGTTTTAAAGATTGTTTTCAATCATGAAACATATACTTTAAAGGAAAATTTTCATCAATTTTTAAAATGAGATTTTCAATCTCTAAAAAATTATAACGTAAATTATGTTTAGTTTTTAAAATGAATAATCAATCATAAAAGATATACTTCAAAATGAATAATTAATCCAAATTGTAGAAATCTTACCTGATATGACTATGTAGTACATTACTAGACTTGTGATTTCAAACCTTATTTAATCTTCACATGGTGTTGTCCTCTAATTTTGGGCCTTTAATATATGCAAGTAAAAATGGCTAGGTACCATTTTCAATACAAATTTTTTGGATGCTCTTAAACCACCAATCTATAATAATCAAATGAGCTCCATTAAATTTATTAATCTTTTGTGATCCTTAATAAAAGTTAAGGAATGTATATCAATTGCATGATATATATATGTATATATATGGTTGCATTTTCAAATGAGTTGGGTCTAACATATTAGTATTATAATACCCTAAATTAAATTTTTATAAATTTTAATGCTTGTGATTATCTATATTTATTTAATATTTATTTGATTAAAATTTGATTTTAAGTTTTTTTAAAGGATTTTAGAATATTAAAATAATATTAATGATAATGTTTGAAATATATTTATTTTATAACAATCATTAATTTGAGATTTGATTAAAATAATTTTACAAGAAAATTTCTCATAAGTAAAGAAATAATTTTCAATGAGCAGAAGTATATGGATTTATGAAATAATTTATGTGTATTTGATATATTATTTTTTAGAATTGTAAAAGTTTAAAATAATTATTTTTAAAATTTTAAAATTTATCAAATCATTGAAAATATATAAATATTTTTATATTGGAAGAAAATTAAAAATAAGTGGGTTGTGAGTTTAAAATAAAATTAACTTTACAAAAAATGAGTTTTGAAATAAATTAATGGTTAGATCATTTTTATTTAAAATAGATTGCCAAAATTGAATTAAATAAGTGATTGATGGATGAGATTGGAAGGAGATTTTGGCTTTAGTAAACTTAATGTGTGGTTAAGATTAAATTGTTTAGGATTGGTAATTAAAATATAAGGATAAGATTAAATCATGAAAGTGAGCTCATAGTGTCGTAATGCACAGGATTACTGCCTACAACTTTTTTTCTGCATTTTCTCTCAGCTTCTTTTTAGCATATTCCTATCATTCTTACTCTCTCTCATCATTGCCTTTCACCCCTTGTCCCTTTCCTTCCCTGCATGCTTTCATTATCGAATAGCTATTTATCATGTCTACGGCTTTCATTGCCATGGTCACTGCATTGTTGCTATCTGGCAAATCATTTTTAACACCGAAGCTGATTGTAAAAAGCACAACCAAGAAGGACAAAAAAGAGTGCTATTTGGCCTTCCTCCACTTTGTTGAAGTTCCTTCATTTTTTGGCCATCGAATGTTGTTGTGTGCTTGAAGTGCTCCCTTTTCTAACTCAAAAAGCCCTATAGTGCGAAAAGAAACCTAGATTAAGGTCAGGGACTATTACATACAAGGTACTAAACCTTTATATTTCTTTAGATAACTATAGTGGTTTTTTGGCACTAGCGACTTACTAGTAGTCCCATAAAGGGACGTAAGATGTTTTTATGTACTTAGCTTCTTAGATTTTGTTTGGGGGTTAATTTCAAGATAAGATTACTTATGTGTGTTTTTGACATATACAATAATACACACAAAAAATATGATTTTTATGTTATAAAATGATAATATAGTATGATTAAAATATATACAAAGCATTATACGTTATTATTTTGAAAAACCATGCATGTTTGAAGAAAAACTATTTATGGGTATTTTAAATATATAATGGTGATTCAAAAAAATATAAAAATAGAAATTTTATGATATAGATCACTAGAATAATATGGTTACAATGAATATAGAACATTAAATTTTAATATTTTTTAAGATTTTAACATGATTCAAGCAAAACTTATTTTATGTATACTATAGATTCTTAGTGATACTTTTGAGTAATAATATTTTTATACAATGGAGAGCTAAAGTATCGTGTTTGTGATATTTTAGAGACATTACCCTTTATGATTTTGGATAATTTAGCAATTTATCTAGAAAACTCACTTTTATACGTATTTAAGATATATGATAATATATGAAAAAAATATGATTTTTGTATTGTAAAATACTAGACTAATATGAATATAACATTTTTATGGCATAAAGTTTTGGTATTTTGATTGTTTCATATTTGGATTAAAAACTCTAATTTTATTATCCAATTTGAATAACATTGATAAAATGATGATTTGAGGCTCTAAAATATTATACTTAGAATATATTTATAAGTTAATATCTTAGTATTTAAAGTTAATTCAAGCAGATCCTTAACACATAGTGATTGATTATATAAGCCTATGTTAGGAATTACAAGAAATTAACCATAAAAGATAATATCATATTATAATTTGGAAATTGGGTTTGTAATGCTTGGAAAGAAAAATAAATAGTATTCTTGTATTCATAAAATTATTATTATAAATTGTGGACTAGGAGGAAAATGTGAAAAAAAAAGTGTATAGATGCTTTGGAACCTCTAAAGGTGGATCAATATTACCAGGTGAGTATATATCTTACCATAGCTTTATATTTTAATAATAAAGGATAGTTTAATTATTGTGAATTATATTCTCCTTATTGATAGCACAAATTTCATATTCATGTGTGAATATAGTTTCATGGTGTATAAATACAATTAGTTGTTTGAGTGAATGTTAATTGATCATGCATAACGATAGCACAATGATGTTATTAATTATTATCAAATGCTTATGATTGAGTTCTCTTTTTAACTTGTATGCTAAGGATTATAGTGTGAATTATGTGAAGATACGAATGAGTGTTATAGCCATACATGAGGGCATGGTAATGTTGTTATGTATATATTATTATATATTAGTGTTCACCCCATATTGATGAGCAAATATCTATAATAAAATTGGCATTTAAATTATAATTGTAGAACTAATTCTATTGAATTTAATGCATTGCAAATTATATCATGCATGGCATTGAGATTGGAAATGTGATGGGTCAATGATAAGAGAGCCGAATGGAAAATTTCTGACAAATAGTTATGAAGGATATAAAATCGATTTGAAAACTAGATGAAAAATTTTGGATAAGTAGTTAAGAAAAATATAGAATCGACCTAGAAGTTAAGAAAAGACTACATGTATGTTTATTATAACTGGATGTGAGATATTAGAAAGCATCTATGATTAAATGTTACAATTGGTGTGATTGAGATGATTTGTTAGTGTTTATGCCTAAATAGCTATTTGTGATTGTGATGTTTACCTAGAACGAGTAGTCTATGATACAATTATGAAAGTGTGTGCTATCAAATAATTGAAATTATTATGATTTATAATGAGAAGTATAAAATTTAAATTGTGCATAAATAAAGGTATCATCTGAGGTTCAATTTTGCATATTTAGGAACAAAGGAAGTTTGAATTACATTTTCTTATTAGATATTTAGATAGAACATATTTAAATTAAGAAATAATTGTAGTAGATATATGTTCATTGAGTTTCTACAATTCACTTCAATTATTTTCATTATTTTTAAGTTAAGAAAGTTATTTGAGCTATGTCTCATGCATGGAGAATAAAAAACTTCTTGATAAAAGGATTTGACAATTACATTTCATTTAGGATTAGAATTAGTATTGAAATAAAGATGTGCTAATTTATATGATGTTAAATTGTTATATGTGTATAAAATTAAAACTATATTATATTGTGTATATGTTTGATGCTATCATATTTAGAATAAATATAGATGTTCTATTTTAGAATGAGTAGTCCTCGAAAAGTATCTAAAAATGAGGGAAACTTTGTCCATTTTTTCATAAAAAAAATTCCAAATGAAATTTTGAGTCCCTCTAAAAATTTGAAAACTACTATTGAATAGCAAGAATAAAAAGTATTAAGATTTGTAGAAATTGGTATTGGAATTCATGTCAATCACGATCGGAATCAGGTTATAATAGAGGTGGTATCAGAGCATGGTTTAGATTTTTTGTGATAAATGGGCTAGAAAGATCTAACTTTCAAATTTAAGTAAGTAAGTTGAATATATTGTGAGGCACATCTTTAAATATCTCCATAGATTTTTTGTTAAGTGTGTTAGCTACCGTTTGTTAATCAATTGAATCTCTAAATAGTTTATCTTGTGAAATGCACTATTCTCTAGTGAATTATCTTTGATTTGAATATTGAAAGTATGTGATAATTTGAGTTGTGTGACATGAGTTTAAGTTATAGTTTGTAATTGATATTGTGAGAAATGAATGGTTTGCATCGTGGGAAATGAAAATGAGTTATGACTTGTGATTGATATTGACAAAGGTCACATTTTTTCTTTATTAATTGAGAAAATGGATGTGTTTGAGATTATGTAATTCATTGATGTTGAATGGTTAATGACATAAAAATGATAAATTTTATCAATAAAACCCTTATGACATAATTAATGTTCTGACCATACCCTGTGATATGTGAAATACATAGTTAATGCCTACGATGTTCCATTGTGGTAATGCGATGCTTAAGGTGTCCTATCATTGTTCACTAGTATATAAGATAATGAAATGAATGATTACTACCTATAATGGCCATTGTGAGAATAGATACTCATTTATATATGATTTATGATGAGGGAGATATACATCCTCTGCAGAGGAGGAGAGGAATGGTTAGTAATGAAGGAAAAATATTGATGGCCTCGAACCTAAGGTGGTAGGATATAAGGTTGGATCAAAGATATAAGAAGAAATCCTAGATATCAACTATGGCCATTCAGTGAATTTTTATTAAAAGCTACTATAGTCATTCTTTATATTACTATGTGTTATGTTTTGATATTGATATCTGGTTGACCTTGGATATATCTATTTAATATGAATATGATTGAGCTTTGTTAACTATTTGAACAATTGATAAATACCCGAGATGAGTTATGCACGAAGTTAGTGTTTGTAATGATGCTTACTGAATATACAATTATGAGCTTATATATGATTGTTATTGAAATTTGAAATAGAAAGATGTGAGAACATTAGTGCAACAAAAATTTGCATGATTTGCTGCTAGGCATATACAAATCTGATTTGTAATTTGTTTGTAAATTTAATTGTTTGATCGTATGAAATGTAAATATGATTGTAGTTTTAGATAAAGCTAAGTTATGGGCTTGTTTGCTTGATTGAATCTTTGGTCGAGATCCTTGATTGTGGATTGTTAGCTATGTTTTACTTTCATAATAATTGCTAGAATTATTTATCAATTATGTGTGGAATGCATTAGGATTGCAGAAAATGCCCAATATAATTGTAAACAATATTTCCTGCTTAATTAGGTAAGAGATTAAATATCTATTCAAAAATTGCATGATGAATCTTAAGTTATGCTTAAGGCACATGTTATGATTGACTTGTTTAAAAAGTCAGGTGAAAGTAATTTCCTAAATCATTTAAGTAGTAGAAATTCATGTGATTGTTACTTTTTAGGCAAGTTAGCATTTATTAAGTTAGAAAATTGAAATTAGTTCTTAGTTAAGTTAGAAAACTCCAACTTTGTATTAGTATTAGTATTAGTTTTTAGGTAAGTTAGTTTTTAGCTTAATTATTTGCATGATTATAACTTAATTTGTATGATTATAGGTTAATTTATATTGTAATGATCAATAATTTCATTTGTTTAATGTTGTAATTTAGGTATTATGTCATTATCATGCAAAGGTAGATTCTCTTTTGGCAAGGGTGGTTATAGGCATAAAGGCAGCATTAATAATAGGATGTTGATAACTCATTCATCTTCGACTACTTTGAGCACTACTCCATCTACAACCACAACACCAACACCATCATAGTAGTCACCTAGATAAGAATCCTAGACTTATCATCCTACTCTCAAAGGTTTTTCATAGCTTGCTCCTCAAGACCCTATCTAGCACATGTTTTAAGCCAAGCCACTTATTTGGGACACTTATTAGCATATCCCTTGGGTAAAGGCACAGTTAATGGTAGGATTTAAGTGCATTTGGAAACTAACTTATAAATATTGGTTAACATTCAATTATATGACTATTGTCAGTTATACTAATTAATTAACTTTCAATGATTTATTTTTAATTTGTATTATTTTACATTCACACTAATTTTTCATTATTGTATTTGGTTATGGTTGTAGGTTAATTGTTATATCTACCTATAGTCTTATTAAGGACATGACAAAAATGACATAGGCATATTTCATGGAATTAGCCCTCACTTGCAGCAGCATCTCCTAAAAGCTTCAAGATGATTGGTTTAAAGATTGAAAGGTAAATTTAGGTTTTAATATGATCATGTATTTGTATTTATATTTTAATTTGGAAATTTACACCTATTTAACTTTAATTATTCAATGTTTGTAAGCCATGTAATAATGGTAATTCGAGGCCATATATATGATAAAGAAGAAATTTTCTTATAAGGCTAGGCTTATTAAATGGATTGAAATCTATGGACTAGATTGGCTTTGACAAATTGAACTATTTAAAATTTAGTTAAATTTTTCATGGATTTATATGGTCTGATCTATAGGACTGAAGTTTGTACTAATTAGGTGGATATAGATCAATCTGTAGTCTTAGAATTAAAGTTCGTGGACTCATAGGCGGAACCATGAATATAGATTAAGCTAGACCACTAAAATTTTGGTCTTTTTATTCATAGGTTTATATAAATTGAAATCTGCATAGATCGATTTGTATCCACCCATTTAATGGTATTACTTAAGGCTATAACTAATTATAAGGGCATGATGGATCAAATGATGAAAAACCTACCAAAAAAGCCTGAGTGGATGCTCGAGCACATTTTTTATGACCTTAAGAAGAAGTGGGTTAAAGATGTTGACTTCAAAAGAAAATAAAAGGTTAACTAAAAAAAATAAGGCATTTACTATTGGAGGCAGCCTACATACTAGTGTTCCATCTCCATATCTGAGCATAAAAGGAATATGGTGAGTTTTAGTTTTAGTTTTAAGTTAGTTTTAGCATTGTTTCATTCTATAAATTACTTTTGTATCAATACATAAATTTTTAGGTTGCTAGCATTAGTTGGATACCTAATAATCTAGAGATGCTTTTACATACTTATACTTATATAGGTGAAGGGAATTTACTGATTTGTAGATAAGAGTGCAAAGATGACTTATGTCAGATTTAATTACTATGCCTGATATGTTTTATATTATATATTTTTATCTATAAAAAATATTTAACCTTCAAATTTAATTTTTAGGGTAAGTAAACTAGGATGCTAGAGTCATAGTCTTATTAGCCATCAGTTAAAGGTGGTAAAGGTAGCTTTGTATAGGTCAATGAGACCTTGTTATGTATAGAGGTAGCTGGCAACTAGATATGTGGTATAGGATTGGAAATACGTTGGATCATTATCTACCGTGGTTGGTTTATCTTTGCAGCCTAAGCTACAAAGCACCATTGAATGGTAGCATATAAAGCTTAAGGTGGCATGAGAGAAGATATTAGTGTAAAAATACTAGCTTACTTCTCAGAGGATGATGATTGAATAGTATAAGTGCAACTTTATAGTGTTGTTCAAGAGTTTGGAGTTGGCACTAATTACTAGCTAAGTAGGGAGGTAAGCATCATGGGAATAACCAATAGCGACTTGTTGATTACCAGCCTTATAAAGTATTTGTTTTTATATGTATATACAATGAATGTGAATTTTTTTGTACATTAGATTTCATTAACTTTATTATTTTTATGTTATACAGATAAAATATTCACATTTAGTTTTGTTTTAAGAAATTCAATTTGAATATTTGATTGTTGATAAGAATTAAGCTTTATGAAATTTTATTGTTGTAAGGTATTTGTTGTTTGGCTAGCTACAAAAATAGGTAATATATTAATAAACATATCTTAGTTTAGCAATAGAATTAATGATGAATTTTTAAATAATAGAATTGCTAATTTGCAAGAATTTCCTAGCTTAGCAATGGAATTACTGATAGATCTAAATTAGTAATGGAAAATTCCATTACTAATTTCTAGTTCAATGATATAAATTTTGTCTATAAATATAAGCAATGGACAAAAGCATCGCTAATTCCATCCATTTTTTGCTTGCAAAATTACTAATGAATAACAAAAATCCATACTAATTAAATTACCAACACATTATTTACTTACACCTTGTAATCCAATGCTAATTTCATTATTTTTTTCTTAATGACACATTTTCAAAAATTGTTAACTAATTTTCCATCACTAATTATTATTTTTTTGGATTGATTGTTCATACTTAGGCTTGAGGATGGTAAAATGCCTTAAATTTGCAGTGCGTCACAAGGATTGCTTTAATGGAGCTTGGAGATGTTTTGATTTTTTACTCCATAAGGCAAGGAATAGGGTAAGTTTTCACCTTAAATAAAATGGTAGGGATGAGGCAATAATACCGTATCTTATCGTATAGAACCTTACTATTATAAAATTATTATAGTTTTACTTTATATTGTCATACACACACACACACACACACATACATACATACATGCATACACACACACACATATATATATATGTATAATTATTTTAGCTACTTTCATAATTTAATTATTTAAAAATTAAAAATATATTAAGATTTTACTTGAGATGATAACGGTGGAAAGTAATAATATTTTGTTAATTATGTATCAACTTTTTTTATGCTTTAGATTATCTAAACCAATTATATATATCTTTAGACTTATATTATAACATTTTGATGATTATGTATAATTTGTAATATTTAAACTTATATTTTCCCCTTTCTTCCTTATTTATTAATGTTTGAGATTACTTAATAATTATATATAAATTTGTAATCATTTATTTTAAAATTTATATTTTTTTAGTTTCTTTTATTCATTATCATTCTCCACAAGTCTTTGTAGTACTTTGTTACCTTGCAAGGCATAGGCATGGGGTGAATTTTATCCCTAAACATAAGGTATAGAGTAAGAAAATATTTTATTTTTGGCAATGGGTTATGAGGCAAGAGAAGATTGATATGCTTTTGTTCTTACTCTTGCTCCATCCCATTACCATCCTACTTAACCTTCACTAAGCCTTGTGTCAAATTATCTTTTATAAACTCAAAGCCAAGAATTTCTAAAAACCCATTTGAAGTCAAGAAAAGAATATTAAAGCAAATAAACCAATTTCATACTCATAAAAATAAAGTAAGTAAATCAATTTTAATAGACATTCCAGACCATATTTTTTAATTATAACCAAATTCTTAATTACTACAATGAAAGCATGTTACAACAATACAATATCAACCTTCTTCATTTTTTTAATGTAGAAAAGAAGCAAATTGATTTAGATTGTTACAAAAAATGAAATAAATTTACCTATAATTAGTCAAGTGCACAAAGTAATCTACAATCTAAATCATGCTTAAGGTTTTGTATGTTTAGAGCAACACTGTTAACAAATAAATCAATCATTAATGGTCTAAACTTTTACAAAACAAATAGATAAAGAAAGGGAAGAAAAGGATAAGTGAAAGAATGAGAGAATGAGGTGAAAGATCTTAACATATATTGCATTCAAAAAAATTATATGCTCAATTTTGAATTTGAATGTTGGTAATATTTGCAGGTTACCTTTTCTATATAGCTAAAATTAGCCAAAAGGATAAAAATTCATATGAAAATGGAAAGAAAAACAAACATAGAAACCATTTAGATAAAAGAATATAAAACTAGAGTATGGTACATAGATTTCCATTATTATAATCAATTTGAGGACAAAGTGGCAAGTGAAGGAAAAAAGCAAAAATGCTTAGCCATGGATAAAAAGGGATTGCATCGAAAAGGAGATGAGAAAGCAGAGGGACTACATAAAAAGGGTAACAAGAAGGCAAGAACAATTAAGATAAAAGACAAAATTAGTAATTTTAAACCTTTGATCTATTGGATACTTGGTAGATCAATGGAATAGTGTGAATACCGATTAGAGGAACAAGTCGCCAAAGAAAAAGGAGCTTGCATTTCTTGCTAGAATTGTGCAGGAGTAGTTTGTTTCATAGATAGGAACCAATAAAATATAAGACTTAAAGTTGATTATGACTTGCATGATCATGAGGTTTAACATATTATTTTAGGCCATTTTATGTATGTGCAATTAAGCATTCTTTAACATACAATATAATTAATTAAGTGGGATAATTTAATTAAACTACCATATTGGTTTTGTTTCAATAAGACACCCTAGTTGACCATTTCACTCATTCTATTAGTTCTGTCTTACCTAATTAGATCCTCAACTTTTACTGACTAATTCTCCTTTAGATAATTAATAGGAAAGAGAAGCACAAATAATTGGCTGAAAGAATGGAAGTTGAAGATCAATTAATTGGATTAAATATCTTTATTTTCTTTTTTTTATTTTAATAGTATGAGTAGTTAATCCATTAGACATATAGTTTTAGGATCGAATCCCTATACGAAGGAAGGCAACATTTTTATATAACACCATATGCCATTTGAACTTGACACTCTAAATCACCTTTAATTTATTTAATTCTAATTTTTGATATGGATTTTTTTTAAGATAAAGTGGAAAAAAAGTAAATACAACAATTAAACGTCTAATTCATTGATAAGGTGATTATTATATATCTTTTAAATTTTATAATAATTAATATTAATAGTTTCTTAGTTTTGAATTTGATATAATTATTAATTTTTTTTGTTAACTTTGTAAGATGAAAATAGATAAATGAACATTCTTCAAAGCCATGGCCTCATATCCTTTTTTATTACTATCTCTTAAATCCAAATTCCTAAACATCATTGTCTATCATAAGGAATCCACTAAAGCAGAAGCAAGTCATGTGGTGAAAGGAAGAGCATGTGAACCCCTAGGCCTTAGATGATCAATCTTAGTTAACTAAATTCAATTCAATGCTAGTCAGACATGGTAATAGGTTATAAGCATCATCATAGTGGTAACTTCTACAAAACCATTACTATAAAGGCTTTAATTTTTTTTGAAAAAAAATATATTTTATAAAAATATAATTATAAAATATCAAGATAGTAAAAAATGATTTAAATGTATAATATTAAATATAAAAAGTTTAGTAGAAAATGACTTTTCCTCTTTCAATGAAGAAATCATTTTTCTTTATTATTATGACCCTAAGTATTATTTTTTAATTATAGAATATTGTTGTACAAAATAGTCCTTTATATATATATATAAGAAAATGATATTTTTCTATGAAAAATATCTTTTAAAAAATAAATGGAACCTAAGGCTATGCTAGTTTTTTAAAAGATATTTTTCAAAGAAAAAATTTATTTACTTCAATATAAAAGGAAGGGTATATAGCCACTATGCATTATTGTAAAAAAAATGATACTTAGTAATAGAGAAAAATAACTTCCTTTTTATTGGACATGCATATAGGGTTGGGCAACCCGCTGGCTTGAAAAAATATAGGAATTTGTTTCTTTTTCTTATGACCCAAATATTTATTAGGCTTTTATCTCATGACTTAATTGATACTCAGGTTGGACTTAAACTGTGATAATATGATATAGGTCAGCCTAACCTAATCCAATGGTATAATTTTTTTTCATTGATAAAGTTATATCATAAAAAAATTATATCTAATTATTTTTAATGCAAAATACTTAATTTAATATAATTAAATATTTTATATATTTAAAATTCCTATTATCTATTTAAATATATATTTTTATATGAAAATTTTATTTTTTAATTAAAATAATAATAAAAACAAAAGTAATAGGATTTTTTAGCTAGATCTTGAGCTATATATAATTTTAATCAGATTGGGTTAGGCCAAAATTTTAAAAATTAAACTAGCTAGCTTTGGATCATTTTATTTCAAGTAATTATACATTAAAAGCCTAGCTTGAAGCTTGGTAACCTGACCCATGAACATTTCTACTCTTTACCAAAATTTATATATTTAATATTGCATACATAGATTATTTTCTACCACTTTACTAAATTATAAATTAGATTTTTATGGAAGATGTTTTTCACCAAAATAAATAGAATTGAAATAGTAATCATAAAAGGAATAAAAAAATGGAATATTCAAGTAACTATTCAAGTGTAGGGCTATTTGCTTGTATTTACCTAGTTTTATGTCATAAACTAGCAGTTATGATAAGCTAATAGGTAACGTATTCAGTTTAAGATGAGATTTCGTGGAAAAATTAAGCATATTGTGGAAGACCTATAGCTGGAATTTGGAATCAATTTAGCTTATGTATTATTTTTCTCGATTTTTTAAGTTTAAGGGTATTTTAATAATTTTAGCATGGTTCAAGAATTTCAAGGAGTTTAACAAGTTTGTACTTCTGATCCATAATTTTTTATCTTCATTTCAATAGGTTTTGGTGTGAATTGGACACCTAGAGCATTGCAAATATGAATTGGACACCTAGAGGGTTTTTATTCAAAATATTCTTTAAAGAAGTTAAATATTAGGAAAGCCTAACAAGGTACCTTGGTATTAAGCTAGCGACTCGAGTGTGTTGGCTTATAGCTATTTTTTACACACTTAAAGTTATGAAATGAGCCATATACTAAGTGAACGAAGTGTGCCTTTTCTTATTCAATTTGTCCCTTTTATGCCTATTGTGTTTGAAGGTTTCATGTGTAGGACAATCTTGCAAATTGATATAAATGGATGCTACAACTACATTCAATAATGCCTTATAGATATGTTGTACATTAGATTTTATTGTATGAGCGATAAATCTATAATGTCCTGCTATCTTTACTAAGCATGCCATAAAAAAGCTTTAACAAAATAGCTAGCATGTTTGACAAGAGTGGTAAGCATGCGTTGCATGATTTTAGTTAAAGAGCTACTGATTAGTATGAAAGCTCAATTTATGTTAAAGGGCCAAGATTAAGTAGGCTATAATTAGTTAGATATGGTTTGTCGAATACAATATGAAGGATGTGTAAAGTTATTATTCTCAAACTCAAACTTGACCAGATGGTGCAAGAAATTGGATTGGCTCGAAAAGCTATTGTACAGAAGGATGATGCATTCGAGTGGTCTTAGATTGTTGCATTAAGTACAAGCATTTGTGCTAGAGTGCTATCTTGCTTATATGTATAGGATATTAGTTATGTGCTTATTCATAGTAATTACATCAAGGGATTAAACCACTATCTAGAGGGATGAGTGAATTGACACTTAATCCAATAAGAGAAGCCTTGATCTTGTTAGAGAGCTTGACCATTTCTTGAGGGATTGATGGAGCTATAGGGTGAAGTCTTTCGTCATGCATAAATATATGGCCATATTTGAAATGTAGAATGGATTGCTCCAATAGAAACAGTCCAAAATTATGTTAAAGCAGTCTAGAGGGATCATTCATGTTACTTAAAGGAGTATAGCTAGAGGATAAAGCAAGGATTTGAAAGAGTTAATGCTATGTCCATATTCTATGCATTAGATAGAAGGTGCACAATTTTCCCACAAGATACTTTAATTTAGTGGGCTAGACTACATAATTACTTTGCAAAGGGGTTACTTTGCAAAGGGGCAATAATGACTCATAAGAGGTGTAGCAAACTAGCGCCATATAGTCGTATTATCGAGAGACTTTATGATAATCACTATAAGTTTACATTTTCTTGTGCACAAGTAAAGTGAAACTCAAGATAGAGTGAAGGATGCTCTATGCTCAAACCCTTTCAAGATGTTAAAGTAGGGGAGCCATCAAAGGATGCACTCGAAGAAGTCATTGGAGGACACATAAAGGCAAGGTCATGAGGACTGTGATGCTAAAGAGCATTAACTCCTAAAGTAGGCTATGATAGCTAATGAGTTGCTAGAAGATACTAATTTAAAAAGGATAAGATAATCTAATTAAGTATGAAAGTGACATTTGTGAAATGTTATGAATTGAGCAAAAGTAACGTAAGTAAACTTTTGAGTAACATTATAGAGTCTATGCATAAATTAAGCATAAGTCTTAGCTCTTGCATTGTTGAGATGGAATATAAGGTGCAAAATATTTTTTAGTAGGCTATTCAAAGTGCTAAGCATTGCTTAAAAGCTATAATGTTAGCATACACTTTTGCTATGGAGTTAGCATTCATGTAAGTTATAGAGGCAGTGAGCATACAATTACAAATGCAATTACTCATTGAATGAGTTATAAAAGTAGTGAGTATAGGAGAGCTAATGGGTAAGAAATACTAAAAGGTGTCGGGACATTTTGAAAAGAGATTACAGATGTAAGCTTTTGAGAAATTTATAGAGAATGCATTTAGCTAAGAGGATACTGATGTTGTAGAAGCAACAACCTAACTTTAAGATAAGGGAGCTTTCATAGCTCTTAAAGAGATAGTCTTAAGCAATTAAGGTAGTAACTTAAAGGAGTAGGCTGAAGACTAACATGAAATTTTGATAGAATAAGTAAATTTCTCATAGAGCTATGTTAGATTGAAGCATCAATGAGGGAATTGATATTTGAAATGGCAGAGAATGTTACAAGTTAGCAGTTATGATAGTTCGATAGGCAAATGTACTCAATTTAAGATGACACTTGATGGCCAAATTAAGCATGTTGTGGAGGACCTGTGGCTAAAATTTATGATCAATTCGACTTGTATACTATTTTTTCAATTTTCTCAAGTTTAGGGGTATTTTAATAATTTTGGTATGATTTGAGAATTTAAAAGAGTTTAAGAAGCATGTATTTGTGATACTTACATTTTTATCTTTATGTTGGTGCATTTTTCTGTGAATTAAACATTTGGAGCACTACGAAAAGGGCTTATGACAACTCAAAAAAAGGATGTTTATTTTTATCAAGGGAGCTTTTGTTCAAAATATTCTTTAAGGAGGTGAATTGTCAGGAGGCCCGGTGTGGTGCCTTAACACTGAGTTAGGGACTTAAGTGTGTTGGCTTATGGTCATCTCTTACACACTCAAAATTATAGAATGATGCCTATATCAAGTAAACAGAGCGTCTCTCTCTATTCAATTTATCCCTTTTTATACTTGTTATATTTGTAGTTTCATGTGTGTAACGATTATGCAGATTGATATAAATGCGCACTTCAATGACATTCAATAATGGCTTGTGGACATATTGTACATTGGATTTTATTAAGTGGATAATAAATCTTCGATGTCCTATTATCTTTACTAAGTATGCCATGAGATGGTTTTACTAAGAAGGTTGGCATATTTGTCAAAAGTAATATGCATGTGCCATATGATTTTAGATAGAGAATTATTGACATATGACACTTTGGCAAAGTAAAGCCAATGTGAATCTAAGTTCAACAAATGGATGCTTAGGATTTCAAGCTTTGGTTCTAATGGCTATGGATGAGAAAGCTTGGCTTCTTAAGAATCCATCTCATCATTTTACATTAATTTTAACCTCACAAGTTAAAACAGGGACAAATAATTATATTAAAATATTGAATTAAAGAAGTAAGGAATTACTAATACTAATTATAAATTTTAAAGAATATAATAATTATTTTTTAAAATAAGAAATGAATTATTGTCTTTACTTAATCAAAATAGATGACTACTATATTCACTCACACACACTTAAAAACTTACAATTAAATTTAGGGTATGAAGAAAAGGTAAAACCATCCCTAAATACCACTTCTAATGAAACTCTCAAGATATTATATGGAATCTTAATATAACAATTATATACCATAAGATTTCTTTTGTATCCATTTTTGTAGAGCTTGAAGTATCTTAGTTAGCTTAATTGATTTTTATACTTTAGAGCTTATTTCTTACAGTTCACAGCCTTGTCAAAGTTAAGCTTCAATTCGGCTTACACAGTCCTCAAATATCATAAAACATATCTCTCTTCAATTTGGTTTATTTATTATACATCTCAATCATGAAAACCATCCCTCTCACCTCATAAGCACGTCTAACTTACTGACTAAAAGATAGAATATGCTTGGAAATTTAGAAAGAAATAGAAAGAAAATATATCAATTTAGCCTTAGGGAAAAGCTTCACAAGTTTAACTAATGTGCGAAGCTAGAATTTTCCATTCAAAGATATTATAAAAAAATTTATAATATATATGTAATTTTTAAATCTCAAGGAAGATTAATCTAAAATTCCTATGTATAAAAATAAAAATATTAAGATTTTTAAGGCTATAACCCTGTTAGCTCCCTTGGTTCTACTAAATATACATACATATCACCTTTACAACTATATATGCATAGATATTTTTATGTCCATTTGTTTCAATTGCAAAAGAAACAAAAGGAAATAATATACCAATGGTAAAATAACAAAGCTAAAATAGAAGGAATGAATATAAATAAGGTACTTATTAGTTTCCAATCAAGGTTGTCAATAGCTTCATTACAACATCTTTAGTTCTATAGAGGATAGCCTCTGTATTTGTTTTATTTCCCTTATATTTTTCACTCAAACAAATCATTAAGGAAAAAAAATAAGGAATCTCTAAGGGTTTGATTTCTCTTTTAAACAACTCTATCACTTTGCTCATTGAAGGATGATCGTGAAGCTTTATTTGTATGCAATTCAAAGCTATAACAATCATCTTCTAGGCTATCTTCTTTTCTTCATGTATGGTGTTGCCTGTAAGTATTACTTCCTTAAATTAGTCATAAACCCATTTGGAAAAGTAAGTTTATCCAAAATTCTCTACCACATTTAAGTTCTTCCTTTTACCTACGTATCCATCAATAACATACCAAAACTATAAACATCATCTTCATGAGAGATGCTTCCAATATTTTCATAAAATAACTTAGATGCCATGTATCTTGTTGGATCATAGATTTGGATTGCTCAAAATGGGTCCATAACTCGATCCATAATCAAACCTATGAATAGGTAGAAGAAAGAATTTTAAAGGGTTAGTTAATAACAAAAAGAAAAATGCATTAGAATCTTTAAAAAACTCTCTTTCTTTTTTCTTTACACGCAAAAAGAGATTTATGCCATGAACAAAATTACCTTTTCGAGTGTTTGTTAATACGATTAGTAAAAATAAACATTGGATCTTGAATTTTTCACTGCATACTTCTGATATTCTAGTATGTATGAATCCAATTTATATCCTTTTATTTATTTCCAACATTGGTATTAAAGCTAGGTTGTTTATTTTTCTTGTCTCTCCTAAATCTATACATACATACATACATTGAAATATTTGTTTATTACTCTATAAATTCGATAGTATAGTCATTTATTATTGGCAATGTTTTTATTTTATTTTTATGGCAATATCATATGGTTATATACACAAATGGCACTATTACATTGCAAAAAACTTCCTCTATTGCATGTATTTGATGGTAGTATGGTAGTTTGTGTCCTCTTTGTTAATCTCACGGATGAATGTTAAAATAATATAAAATTTATTTCATTCAAATTTAGTTTGGAGCGTCAAGTTCCTTCTCAAATCATAACTAGTTATCCAATAAAGAAAAAATAGCATATACTAGTAGATATATGTGTATTTTTAATAAATAGTCCTTATCCTTTTATTCTTTATATCTCTAATTGTATTAGATAGAGTAGCTATCAATTTAAGTATACTGAGAATTGTGTGCAACAAGTATTTGATGAAAATTCTTGTTCATTTCATTTTTTGATAGGACCTAGGGCCTGCGCAGCGGATGTATACCTACCACTCATTAATTATACCTATTTCATGGACCTATTTTAATATATATATATATATATGTATGTATGTATATGTATGTATGTATGGTGAAGGAGGTTCCCAGAACAAGGAAGCATTTCTAGGTATTGAGCCGTAAGATTGGTTGTCTGTTGATGAAAAAAAATGGAATTTTATGTGAAAAGGCAATTGAAAAATTATAAAAAAAATTGTCAACAATAAATAAATAAAAATGATTAAAAATTTGTTCAAAAAAACTTAAAAATATTCAATTAAAAAAAGTTGAAAATGATTAAAAGGGAAAACTATCAGAAGTGGGATTTAAACCCACACCCTCTACTAATAGCCAAAACTTGAATTTGGCACCTTAAAGTACTCAACCAAGCTTTGTGTGATGTTGTAACCCCTCAATAATATTGATATACCATACTAATGCATGACAAAACTTTTTTCCCTCCTATTTCTCGCACCTTGAATTATTTTTTTAATTATTGTGAGAATTTTTTACATACTATTTACATGATGTCCAATTTTTTTAAATTTTTTTATCGACATTTTTAAGCATAATTTTTTGTGTAAACTATTGCTTTGGAGATCTAATTGAGTTCTTTTTTTGTATATATTGCAAAAAATTATAGTGAGACTCATTTATACACCAAGAGTTATATGGACTCTAGCACAAAGATAAGAAGTTAATATGTTGATTACTAAGCTCAAAAATCTTCAAATTGACCCAGAAGTTTATAAAGATAATTTTGTACATCTTGTAAATCATATCATCAAGTTTCATTAAAAAGTTCAAAACTTGATATGGGCTGATGTTTTAAAGATGAATCAAAATTTGAAGAAATTAAATACCTTGTGAAAAGCTTTACTAACAGATTATCAAAGGAAAATATTAGATTTCCTATTAGAAAGAACAAATGGACATAAACAATATAATAATATTATCTATAAATTTGTATTAGACTATTTAGAGTGTAAAAATCATAAACAAAGCCTATCTATTTACTAGTATTATCTGCTAGATAGAAAATCTAGCACTAAAATTGAGTTTTCCCAAAACTTATATGATAAGCTTGTTAGCCCTTTTTCGCATAAAATCAAACATTTGAAAACATTGTAAAATTTAGGTAAATGTTTGATATTTGATATTTTATGTAATTTCTTTTTTTTATTATTGAAATTTGTTTCAATTTGTGTAATTTCTTTATTTAAAATTACATGTCTATAAATTCTTTTATTTTGTATACTTTGCCTAATTAATTATTTTATTATTAGCCTCACATTAGGAATTTAGATGATGATTGGAAATGTAATGACATTTTGACTCTAAACCCTAGATATAAACTAGTCCTAACATAATTAATTAGAGCCAAAGTAGATATATATATGTATGGCTAGACATTAATTACGTGCAATTCTGTCTATATACTGAACTTTATGTTTCTACAAAAATAATGGCTATTGCTTGCAAAACATTATCATTAAACTCAATAAGAGTGAGAAATTGAATGGTGATAATTATAAAATTTGGAACATGAAAATCCAATATATATTGGAAGAGCAAGAGGCTCTAAAAGCATTCAATATTATCTTAGGAAAGCTTGAGGTAGGAAATACGACCTAACATATGTGGAACCGAGAGGCTTATGAAACTTGGAAAAGGAAGAATTCTCTCGCTTACATTACGCTGCTGAGCAGCATGGAGAATGACATCATGCAAGAATTTAAGAATTACAACTTGGCTAAAGACATGTGGTTTGCTCTAAAAAATAAGTTTAGTGGAACATCTATGACTACATTAAGATCTTTCACGATTAAATTTGACATTTACAAAGAGAAACCTAAACATTCAATGAAAAAATATTTATGAGAAATGTCAAATATGATATGTGAATTAAAGGATGTGGGTTATATATTGATTGAAGAACAACAAGTGCAAGTTGTAATTTGCTCCTTACCTCATTCTTGGGAGCATATGAAGATGCATTTAACCTATAATAAAAACATCCGAATGATGGATGATATTATATGCCACCTTGAGCTAGAAAAAGAAAGGCTCGAGACTACTAAGCCTGATACAGATGTGTAGATGGCTTCATCCAGCTTAAGAAAAGTTTCTAGGTGAAAGCACAACTATAAAAATAGGTCCCAAGATACAAGAAAGAAGATAGCTCATTTTAGCAAGAAATCAATAAATAATTAACATGAGAAAGGAAAACATCTTTTCAAGAAGAAGAATATAGCTAAGGTTAAGTGCTTCAATTGCAATAAGAAAAGGCAATTTACTCGTAACTACCTTGAACCTAAAAAGGTATTAAGCTATATTCAAGTTAGTGAACTTTGTGTGGCTAGTTTTATTTTTCTAACAAATTTCCATCCTTTGTGGATTATGGATTCAAGGGCAACAAGCCATGTAACAAAGGATCAAGACACCTTTACAGAATTTTAGCGAATGCCATATAGAGAAGAATTGATCTATGTGGGAAATAATGCATGAGTTGTAGTTCAAGGAATAGGCATATGCAAGTTAGTTTTATGAGGTAGCCAAACTCTACTCTTGCATAATGTTTTATATACACTTCAGATTTGCTAAAATTTAATCTCTATGTTGATTTTGTTAAAACATGGTTTTAATTTGTATCTTTGTGATGATTATTGAATTATCTTTAGGAATAACTTATTATTGATTTGATTATATAATAAATGGTTTTATTGTCATGGATACTAATCATTATGAATGTAATCTTAGTTATTCCATGTTTACATTATCGCATAATTTTGAAATTGATACAAATATTTGGCACGCTTAACTTAGTTATATTAGTCAACATCATATGGATAAGCTAGCTAAAGAAGGGTTATTGTGTAATTATGATAAAGTAGATCTATTTACTTATGAGCATTGCTTAGCTAGCAAAAGTACCATAAAATCATTTGGAAAAGGAACCAGAGCTAACTTCCCTTTGTAATTAGTCCATTCTGACATATGTCGTCCAATAAATATGAGAGTCAGACATGGAGCTTTCTATTTCATCACATTTATTGATGATTTTACTTGATTTAATATTGTCTATTTGATAATACATAAATTTGAAGCATTAAGTTACTTTCAAAGCTATATGATCTTAGTTGAAAATCAATTAGATAGAAAAAATAAAAGCATTACAAATTGATCATGGTCGTGAGTATTTGTCTAATTAGTTTAGACAACTATGTCATTAAAAAGGGATTCAATATTAGTTGACAAATCCACACACTCCTTAACAAAATGATGTTGTAGAGAGACAAAATCGAAAACTCTTGGAAATAGTTAGATTTATGATGGCATAAGCAAATTTTCCTGTCACTTACTAAGGTGATACACTTTTAACTACCACATTTATCCTTAACTATATGCCTAGAAAATAAGTTTCCATTACACCATATAAGTTATGGATAAAGCAAAAATTTGAGCTGAGTATTTTATGACTTTGGGGATGTGCAAGTTATGTTTTGGATACCTCACATTTACATGGGAAATTAGGTGCTTAAGGAAAGAAATGCATTTTTATCAAGTATTCAGAACATTCAAAAGGCTATGTGTTCATTGGTGAACATGATAGTAGGAGTCTCACAGAATTTGAATTATGAGATGTCACATTGTTACAGAATGATTTTCCTAAATAGGACTATATAAATTAGGACTTATCCTTATAAAAGGCCATGGATACAAGCGCTCAAGACTCATTTCTTTCAAGTGGGAGAATTTTAAAGAATATGTCTCCAATTTTGAGTGCAAGTAAAAGTTATCTTAATCAGCAAAGGAATAATCCAAACGGGAATACTCAAATGAATAATGATTTTAGTCTAAGTAGAAGCAATTTATGGATCCTTGAGAAATATGTTTCTCTAAAGCCTCAATTATGATGTAATGACAAAAAAGACATTCCTTGTTGTTGTTCAACATTAAAGGTGGTGAAGTCTTTATGGCCATTACATAAAATGAAGATGAACCAAGAAATATTATAAAGACTCTCACAGGCCCTAATAAAGAAAATTAGACAAAAGCAATGGAAGAAAAGATGGAGTTTATGAGATAAATTAAGTTTAGGTACTTGTTGATCTTTTGAATCCATGTAAGGCCATTGGAAACAAATGGGTTCTCAAAATCAAGTGCAAGGCTAATGGCACTATTGAAAAATACAAGACTAGACTAGTAGTAAAAGGCTACACACAATATGAAGGAATATATTATGTGGAAACTTTTTCACCTATTGCTAGATTCACCTTAATTCATTTGATACTGGCTATAGTTGCTAGTATAGACCTTGAATTACATTAAATGGATGTAAAGACTACATTTCTCAATAAAGATTTGGAAGAAGAAATCTATATGCAACAACTTGTAGGTTTTATCAAAGAAGGCCAAGAAAATAAAATCTGTAGACTTTTGAAGTCTATATATAGCTTGAAGTAGTTTTCAAGATAAAATCATTTAACACAATGGTATATTCACTTTCATGATGTGATTGTGTCAAATGATTTTATCATGATTAATAAAAACCATTGTGTATATACAAAAAAATCCAAGGATAAGTTTATAATTTTAAATTATATGTTAATGATATACCTATAGCTAGAAATAGCAAGGAATATGTTAATGAAATTAAAGGATGATTGTTATCTAATTTTGAAATGAAAGATATGGGTGAAGCTGCATATATTCTTGAGGTTAAGATTTCAAAAAATCGTTCAAAGAAATTATTGTCTTTGTCACAAGAGCATTATATCAATAAAATTATTAAATGATTCCAAATGCAGCATTATAAATCTACAGATACTTTTATTACTAAAGCTGAAGGTTTAAGCCGAAGGATTTGTCCTAAGACTCCACAAGAAGAAACATATATGAGAAAAGTTTCCTATGCAAGTGTAGTTAGATGTCTAATGTGCACAATGATGTACATAAGATCATATATCTATTTTGCCATTGGCTTGGTAAGCTAATATCAGTCTAACTTAGGTCTAACACATTGGAAAGCAGTCAAAAGGATACTGAGGCATCTAAAAGGTACTGCTGATTATTTATTATATTATAAAAGAAATAATCGATAATTAAAAGGCTGCAATGATGTTGATTGAAGAGGAGACTTAGATGAAAGAAAGTTTATCTCTAGGTACATCATCTTATCAAATAATAGGGCTAAATCTTAGAGTAATAAGAAGCAATTATGCATAGCCTTATCCACAATAGAAGCTGAATTTGTAGCATTTTCAATAGCAATACAAGAAATAGTATGGCTCAAAAGGTTTTTGGATCATTTGGGTGTAAATACTAATATTGCTGATCTAGTGTTAGTAAACAATGATAACCAAGCAATAATAACATACACAAAGGACATAAAATATCATTGTAAAACCAAGCAAATAGACACAAAGTATAACTTTGTAAGAGATATGGTTGCACACAAAGAAGTCAATATGAAATGCATTTTTATGCAAAAAATGGTAACAGATCCCATGATTAAGCTTATTTCTCAAGATGTATTTATAAAACATGTAAAATCCTAAAGATTGCATTGATGTTGATATAATTTGTAATATTTTTAACAATTTTCATAGAATATTCATGTTTGAATAATAATTGTGTTTATTATAAGCTTACATATATAAATGTAAAAATGTTTCTTAGAAAATTCTTGAGTTATTGAAAAATATATTGAATAGATAGAAGATTAGCCTATTTACATGGGTAATCGCCTTTAGTCAATTTTTGTAATTGATAAGAGATGAGATAATTTTAAGCTTTTTATCTAAGTGATAATTGAGAGTCAAGCTTAAAATATAAATGTCACATTGTTAACAAATAAGACAAAATCATATGCAAGGTTGTAAGTGAATTAATGAGGAATTCACTTCATTTGTCTAAATTACTAAATATTAGTTCTAATGGAAATGAGAAAGAGTAGATTAGTGAACTCAAGTTAGATATTGAGTATGTCTAAATTATTATCTGTACAATATTAATATATTATATAAAGATATATGCTCTATGGGAAAAAAGAGATAATACCATAGCACGTGTTTCATACCATGTGTGCAAAGTGTGAACAATATAGATGATCAAAGTCTAGATCTCAGTTTTAATGTGTAATACCTTTCAAGGAATAAAGAACTGATATTTGTACCCTTATAGCTTTATTCTATTTCTTAAGATTTAAATTTAATGATTGTTATTTTAGAATGTTATCAAAGGACTATGAGAGATTCAATCTAGCGCGGTATTACTAGAAATGCAAATTAAATTAAAGTTAAGAGGTTTAAGATAAGAAGAAGATCATTAAACATATCATATTGTATTTGTATTCATCAATATACTACTTATAGTGTGTCTATAGTTGTGAATATAATATCTAATGCATATGATGCATATGGATGAGATCATTTGATAAATTCAAATGTAATAAAATGATCTAAGGTGTTGCATACTTAAAGTTTACTTAAGATTTATTATTTATCGAGAAACTATATATTCTTAACAGATGTATAGCAAAGAGCTCTAGAAGTATGCTGGTTACATAACCTATTTTTTTATATGATTTGTTACAGTGTATAAGAAATCATGTTTTCTTATGAAATACTGAGAGAGTATAGATCCCATTATGTGTAAGTGGGAGATATTGGATTATGAATCTGGGCCACCCAAAATAGTTAATAACCTGATCCATAACCTAACCTATGAAAATGTCTATAAATAGGTAGAAGAAAGAATTTTAGAGGGTTAGTTAACAAAAAGAAAAATTCATTACAATCTTTAAGAAACTCTCTCTTTTTTCCCTCTACACACAAAAGGAGATTTAAGCCATGAAAAGGTTGCCTTTTTGAGTGATTGTCAATGCAATTAGTAAAAATAAACGTTGGATCCTGAATCTTCCACTACACACTTCTAATATTTTGATACACTTCTAATATTTTGATATGTATGAATCCAATTCATATCCTTTTATATTTCCTACAAATCTTAATGTTCCTCTTGCTGCCATTAAAGACACAATGCTATCATTTATAGGATACAACTTTGTAAATCTAAAGTTTGAAATCTTTGGAATGAAATTGTCATCAAGAAGAATATAATAAGGCTTAATATCAAAATGAAGAATTTCCATGTCATAACCTCAACGTAAGTATTTGATTCTTTAAGCAACACCAATGGAAATATTATAAATCTTCTTATACTTTATTGATGAGTTCCTTTATTCTTGAGAGTGTATATATTTATTAAGAGACCCATTAGACATGAATTCATAGACAAGGGCGTGCTTTTTGCTCTAAATACAAAACCCAATTAGTTGCACCGCATTTACATGATGAATTCTTCCAATGGTAGCAACTTTATTGATGAAATCTTCTTTATTAGGTTTGGACTTCTTACCCAGTAGTCTCACTGCAACCTCATGATTGCTTTGACTCTATTGCATCACACTTTGATAAATTCCTCCTTCTACTATATATCAAGAATCCAAGCATAATAGGGAACCCAAAGATAGATTTAGTTGCAAACCAAAATGCAACTATGTAGAAAATTGAAAACACCAAGATTTAATTAGAATTTCATTCATATATATATATATATATATATATATATATATATATATATATATATATATATATATATATATATATATAATTGTAGAAGTGATAATCCACTTAATGCACACAAGCAATATCTTAAATTCAAACATCAAACATAATTGGAAGTAAAGTTCCTAAAGAAATATTAGATGTCATTGTAATACTAAAAGTGTTGGTAATTTTAGTTTTATATTTGTTAGGGAAATGTGATTGTTTGATAGGCCAATAGACCCAAAAAAGGAAAAATGGTGTTTGACAAATTTGGTAAGTATTTTGAGCTATAAAAAATGATTTTGGAGTTTTGTCACTACTTTTTAGAAGTTCTTGACAAAGGTGGCATGAGTCCTTATTAAGAATCATATTTTTAAAAGGTATGGATTCTACAGTATTGACAAATAAATAACAAATTTAATTATTAGCTCTTATTTATTGGATAAGAGAGATATGATATACTTGAAACATATAAGAATTTTTTGTAACTTGTATAAACTAGCAAGCTACAACAAGTCGGGAACATGGATTAAGAATCAAGGTTTATGATATGCACTCCTCTAATTAGAATAACTAGGTTATTTCATGATGTAATTAGGTTTTTACTCCATATAAGGTAGCATTGTGGTTGTGTTTCTTTTTTTAAACTTTTGCCCCTATCAATAATTAAAAGAGAAAAAAATAGTCAATTACTACACTTTATAATAACTAAGTAAACCACATTCTTCCTTTAATGTATTCTAGCACATTCCGAGCTAATAAAAAATGATGAGCTTAAGTCACTTATACAAATTCTACAAAATTTAAGAAAAATTTACAATACATAACTTTGTAATAACTTTTACACACCCAATTATTGAAAAAACATGCACATAAGTGTCCATAAAAATTCATGCATGGAAGTTAATGAAAGATGAATAGATAAATATATAGATAGATATCTTACTCAAAATCGCAATTTAGCCATCTATTAAATAAACAACAAAAAGGAAAATTGAGAAAAATAATTAGTAGGATAAATTTGTGATTAGTAACAATTCAATCATTTCTACATATATTGCATTAAATAATTTTAATTTAAAGGTAAATTAACTCATGTTATATAGTTTTTTTGGCTAAAATATACATAAATCTTCTATACTACACTTCATGCGCAAAAATCCCCGAATATTTTAAAAGGTGTAATCAAATATTTAAATTATATATATTGTGTGGAAAACCCACAACCTTTCTAAATCTTAAATGGTAAAAGTGGAGTTTTGTGCTATTAATTTTATTAATGTGATTAGTTGCACATTAATAAAATAAAAAATTATTGACTTGTGAAGTTCATTTTTATGTCCAAAGCTGATTTTAAATTAAAAGTTGAAAAAATAAATATACCATTCAATATTTAATTATTAATAAATACAAAATATTAATTTATATTTTTAAAACTAAATATTTATAATCAATTATATTCACAATTAAATCTTCCCACCATGGTACAAAATAACATTAAAAATATTTTATTCCTTATCATCTTAAGCACTTTTCTTATTTATAGATACAATCTTTTTATGAAGTTAATTTCCTAATAATAAATATAAATTAGAATAACAACTAAAGTTGAAATAAGGTTCACATGCTTTTAATGGAAAAACTTTTTTTTTACCCCAAATTGATTGGATATAGTAACAAATATTGTTCATATAAAGAAACCATAATTAAATAAATTATTTTCAAAATATTTATGTATACTTATATAAAAAAAATTATTGGAAGAAATCATCTTAATATGCAATTTTAGTTGTAATTTTTAAGTTATGTATATATATATATATATATATATATATATATATATATATATATATATATATATATATATATATATATATATATATATATATATATATATATATATATATATATTACATGTCGATTTTGAACACTCATTGTTGTTTTAATAAAATGATATCATTTTATTAAGTAATGTTTAGTATTAATTACAACTAAAAAATTAACTTATAATATATGAATGATTTTTTTTAAAATTCTTTTCTTCTTATTATAGATTATAGGATTAAATGAAATGAAAAGAAACTGAATGTAAATAAAACAAAAAAGAGAAATAAGACAATATATTACGAACTTATATTCTTCTATTTTACTTATCTTTATATCAATATGTGAACATAAATGAGAAAGGATGAATGCCTTTTTTAGTAAAACAAATTTCTTTTCTTTTTATTATAGAATCAAACAAAACAACACTAAATTGAATATAAATGACATAGATGAGAAAGGTGACAATATATTATGAACATCTATTCTTTCATTCTATTTATTTTCATACAGTACATGAACATATATATGATTAAAAAAATTGTTGTTAACAATGAAAAACAAACTTCACGTTTGCAATAAATATACATAGCATTCTTACAAAAATTAAATAGAAATGTGGTTATCATCTGCTCATAATTCTTTCATATTGCTTGATAACTTTTGAGGTATTTGATTAAATTAATTTTATATCTATTAACCTTGAGGTACTTGATTGCTTTATTTGCCATGAACCCATTAAGGTTCTTGTGTTTCATAGTATAAATGGTCATGCTTTCTGCTTGTGAATTGAAGTTTGACATAGCACAAAAAGGAAGCAATATATCAATTTTAAAATTGAAATAAAGGAAGCATCAAAGGCTCATAGAAAAATGGGGAATCAATCATCTTAACATCAATAGGAGGGCAGCACATGCCATTAATATTACATAATTAGAAATGATCAAATGTTATGATCATGGCAATCACATCAAACCATAGATATGTTTATGATCATTTATTTAAGGGTAAAAGATAACCATAATTTAATGCAACGCCTATGACCATTAAAGATAGCTTTTGAGATTGAAATGAAGGGTGTAAATCATAATATTCAACATTGAGAAGGAATTAGAATCTCCTTGAATTCCTTCATTTAAAAGACTTATGTTTGCACTTCAGCAATGAATACAAACATTTTACAAAAAATTTAAAAGGATTTTTATTTGAAGTTTCTACAAATGCTTTGTAGAATTCTTATGTATATGGCTAAAATATGGATTCAAGTTCTTGGAAGAAACTTAAATCAATTCTAGACCTTTCTAACAGCATTGGTTTTTGGACTCCATCAAAGGTTAATGAGATCAATGGTGTAGATTGTAGTATTAGCATAACTTAGGGTATTTAGAAAATCCAAGAATCTCTTAGGGTTTCTTACAAGATATGGATACATATTCTTGTAAGAAATGCTAAAAATTCCTCAGACTTTCCAAATAGTTATAGTAATATTAAATATTAGGATCTACATTCCTAACTTAGAAGTCATATTTTTTATGGAAGGAGATCTATCTTGAAATATCACAAATTTTTTGGCAAGGATCTCTATTTATAGGTCGAGTGCAAAACAATTATATGTTGGTTTAATTAAAAATTGATGTTGTAAGTTTGGCCATATATATGCTTTCAATGGTTTAAGATGTTTGTTAAGTACTAAAATAATGTATAAACTATTGATGAACAATTATGAGAATTGAAATGGACTTACATGAGGGTCACCATAAAGAACCAATGTTGTAATTTTTTATTATTAAGCTATCATAATAATTGAAATGGACTTACACAGCCATCACCACAAAAATTTAATGTTGTAAGTTGCTTATTAAATATGATTGATGAAGTTGTCTTTTGTTCCATTCATTTAGACTTCAATTTCATTCATTTAAATATTTTCATAAATTTATTATTTAGACTTCTTCAATTTTTCTCATTTAAACTTTTTCATAATTGACATTTATTTAGATATGCTTATATTTTTTCAAAAAATACCATCATATTAGTTGTCAGTATAACCCAAAATTGATGTTTTATGCTTGCCATTTTCTTATCATTAATTTTTATACATAAATAATTGAATATGAAAAGAAATTTATTTTTAAACCAATTTAATGAAAAAAGTTATTTGTTTCAATATGTCTTGTCTTTGTTAATTTATGTAATCTAAATGACTATTATAGAATTTTAAGTGAAAATAACATATAAATGAGGAAAGTGAAACAATTATGCAAATTTACAAAAAATGTATTATCAATGCACCATTCATAATGAAAGTACAAATTAATAAGTAAAGAGAAACAATATTTCTACAAATTTATATAAAATAATTATACTAAATCATCAATAATAAAAAATACACATTTAGATATGAATACACAAAGATAATGAAAAAATCACTATATATTAAAATCTTTATCCTCGATGTAAACTCTAACATTATTGGTAAAATTTCTCCACTTTGTATACTTTGTGGGAAATAAGAGAGTATACAACAAGAGAAATGGATGTAAGTGAAGTGAGAAATCAACAGCAATTATCATTCATTAACTTTTCCATTCCACATTTACTTTATGAAAAATAAGAGAGTATACAATAGGAAAGAAATTAATGTTAAGGTTCTTCCATTGTATACTTTCTTGATGAAAGTGGAGTGAGAGATTAGTGATAATATTATATATTAAACTCATCATACTTAAGAGCATATTGGAGAGATGTCAAAATAGTTCATATGAAGAGATAGACTTAGAGTAAAGATTTATAGGAAAAAATAAATGTCAATCATTAAACAAACTTGATGTTGTATGATTTTGTGTTTTCTAACACATTTCCTAAAATGGTTATCAGACAACAATAGTTAAATAGGATTGATGTGCTATGCATCTACGACTTCTAATGAGACTCTTGAAATATCTTTTAGACAATGATTATTGACTAAAACTAACATCTTATGATTTTGCAATTTCCAATGTAGCTTTTGAAATGTATTTTGAATAATGGTTGAGTATAAAATTGATATCCTAAGTTACCACACAAGTTTTAGATGTCATTTATTTTCTTGTTTGCTATCTTAAATTTTATATAATTTCAAAAATGTTATCACATCAAAATAAATATTGATTTTATTGTAAACTGATATATATTGATCGATGTAAATAATCAAATTGGTAGTAGTGTCATATATGAATGGAGAAAGTATATAAATTTTCTTATAACTTTTATCTAGCCTTATCCTTTACAAGCCTATTTTTTTCCTTTTTGAGTCAACCTTGTCCTTTACAAGCCATTATTAGATTATGTGTTCAAATCACAACAATATCGCATTATCCTATCTCAATTCTCATCCAAAATAACACATTTTGATTTTAATAATCACAAAATAACTCAATTGATAACATAAACACAAATATAAAACCATAACCACGCTTCTTTGCATGACCTCATATAATTTATTCATCATTTTCTAATGCATAACAATTTAAATCAATATTATAAAACAATTATTATGCTTTGAACCTTTATTTAAAATAATGAATAAAACTTTATAAGTCATATAGTTAACTGTAAAGTTGGCATTATGCAATCCTGAAGAGTAACTTTAACGGCATATTCCATTACATAGTTAACTATAGGCTACCAATAAGCAAGAGTCCTTAAAAGCATAGTCCATTATATAATAGACTTCTTGCGAGCTAATCCTTAGTGGCATAGTCTATTATACATAGATAACAATGAGTTAGTTTTTTTTTTTGTGCATAAATTCATAGAATTTTACTGTCTTTGGATCCCTTAGGCAAAGCACCATTGTTGACCTTAAGGCAAGTTTTAGACTATGCTATGAATGCCTACTAGAAATGGCATGTGGTATTCAAAAGGAAAGATAGAAAAAGAAATAATAGTTGAAGTAAAGGTAACTTTCCTGAGTAAGATTATATTTTACAAATGGAAACTTATGTGTCAATTGAATGAAATTAACCTGCTATTTTATTATAATGCCCTAAATAGATGCATAATGTGGAGTGTAGCTACTATGTTATGCAATGTAGGGCTAATATGATATGAATTTGACAAAACCTATTTATGGTAATCACTTTTACTTATTTATAACTTTTCACATGCTTATTTGAATTAATTTTGATGCTAATATGTTAATTGTGTACAAATTATAGTGCTTTGATGATAAAATTAAACCATACATGTAAGATAATCTTAATGAAGTGTGAAAGCTTTAGGTAAGATATATTATTAGGGCCAAAGATAGATCAGAATGAATGTTTTTGGTTTTATGTTTCTAAATATGTAATGTCAAGTTAAGGTTGTAAGTTGTTGTAAATTTTGTTAACAGCACTCTGAATGTAAATAAGATTGTTCTAGTTTTCTCTCTTTTGGCTAGTGTTATTGCATTTTGATGTGTAAATAAAAGTTCAAGAACTTTATATAAAAGCCCTAATGAATAGTTTCTATTGTTATTGTCAATTGGTATTTGTTTGTGTTGTTGTTAATTATTATATGGTTTTGCTAATATTCTTAGTTAGTTTTTTCTACTATGGATTAAAAAAATTAGGTTATAGAAAAGAGATTGGTTGTTTACTAAAAATTGATTTCATGGATAATAAGGCATAGATTTTTAATAAATATCCAAAATGGGATTTCAACATTACCATATTGGTTATTTCATAAACAACTTACATCCTAATATTTTTAGTAGAATGATGTTATTGTCATTTAGACATTGGTTTTCTATGTTATAATTATTGTTAAAAGTTACACCATAGAACAAAGGGTGTTGGTATTTTTTATGTTGATTTTATAATAAAAATAAGTGTCTAGATTAAAGTGACATCTTCTTGACAACTTTTTTATGAAATGCCCTTGTAGGAGTTGAAAATGGAAAAAGTAAAATATTAGCACTAATTGTATATTTCACCTTGAAACTCTTCTAATCCTAAAAAGGTCTTTAAGATGATTATACAATTAACAAGGTAGGCTCACCTTGCAAGTTTTATATTTATGCTTGCAAAATCTTTATTTTTATGTTTATGCTCATTAGATATTTTGTAGAAGTGATGCTTTGTTTTTCTATTGCAAAATAAGATTGTGTACTTCCTAAAAAATGTAGCATATAAATATAAGGATTTGTTTGTTTTTTTTGTTATAATTGCAATTTAGTTTTTAATTTTGTAATTAATCATATTTTATTACGTATTATTTTTATACACCTTTTACAAGCTTATATCGGTAAGAAATATAATTTCATTAGTCTTCTTTAGCCTCTGAAGGTGTTATCTATTATCTATTCATATAAATGTATAATATAATACATCAAGTTTTAATAAACACTCATGTTATTTGTAGGTATTGGATTTAAGAATAATTTTCTAGGGAGTGTTAACCTTGTACTGAGAACATGTATAAATGCTACAAGAAATAACAAATTTAGCAATGACACTTTTTGTGATGACAAAGAATTGATCATCAATTATACTTTTACCAATGATATAAGCATCGATGATACATCAAAATTCCATAGGCACAAAACTTTTTGACTGATAATTAGGCCAGAACTAATAACGATGACAAAGTCATTGGTGAAAATAAGAAAGAAAATTTTGGTAGGAAAATGGAATCTTCAATGATGACATTTGTCGTCAATAAAAATGATAAAATTTTGATCACTAATTTAATAAATTGCGATGACTTGTTCATCATCGAAAGTGGTGGCATTTTACCAATGACATTGTTGCTAATGAAGAACACTCAGGAAATTATGTTGCCTTAACAGTTAAAACGTCTTTATTTTCACCAATGACAATTGTTGTTATTGAAGATTCCATTTTCCTACTAAAACTTTTACTGATGATCATGTCGTCATTGAAAGCACCTCTATATTTGCTTACGACTCTTTAATGATGATCAAGAATTATCTTATTGTTGAAAGAGCCTTTGGCTATAAATACCTCCCATTGCCATTTTAGTTTCATTTGCGTGGCAAAGGAGGATACACAGTGGAGAGACGATAATTTTGGTGAGATTAATTTATTTTTTGCATAAGTTTTAATATTTTGTACAATGTAATATATTTTCTTATTTACATTTTTTTGAATTGTCAATTTTTACTATTGTTAATTGGTGTTAGTATTTGATGTTTGGTCTCCTTTTGATTAGTAGGTTTATTTCATTGATGTATGTGAATCAAATTTTATTATATTTTATTTCAGTATGTAATTTATGAGGTAATTAATATGAAATACGTTAAATTAGTTTGATGATATGATTACTTTGATATGAAATAAATTTTGTTTCATTTTGTATGTGATAAACATTAAATATATTTATGTAGTTTTATTTCAATGTACAATTTATAAATTTAAATTTTATCATTGTTATGTTAGTGGGAAAAATTATTGTTTTGCATAATATGATATGTATATGAAATATTTAGTTAACTTGATATGAGATGAAATTGTTATAAAGTTTTGTTTACAATTTTAGAGTTTAAGATGTAGTTTAAAGTATAAAATTTATAATTACATTTCACTTCTAAAATTGAAATAATGTAATAAAAATTAAAATATGAAGTATGAAACTAGAACAATTATATAAATATATTTTAAAAAATATATTGACATGAAAATAAATTTTTAGGTATATAATTAAAATTTTTCAATATTACTTAATAAAAATATTTTAATGAAAATGTATAATAAAAAATTAAAATGTTATAAATACATTTAATGAGAATATTATCAATATATAAATAAAATATTTTGAAAGTTTTCAAAATTTAGAATATTTATATATGTAAAAAATAAAATTATATATTAAGTAAGGAAAAAATATTGAGATATTAAAGATAGAAGACCTAAAGAATGTTGAAAATATAAATAAATCATTTTAATAGATTGAAAATTTCAATATTTTTATACAATTAATAATAAACACTACAACAAATTAACACTTGTGCCACGAATTATACTACAAAAATTCAAAAATCATGGCAATTTTGCCATTTGCCACGGGAACAAAAATATTCAAACAAATGTCCAAAAAATTAAAAAATTTATGTCATGGGAAAGCTTTACTTGTGGCAAAATATTATTTGTGCCACGAACAAAGCTATAGGAACACAATTTCTGGGACAAAATATTACTTGTGCTACAAAAAAATTTTACCCATGGTAAAATATCACTTGTGCCATATAATTAAGCTACGGGAATACATTCTTTATGGTAAAGTATTACTTGTGCTATGAAAAAATTTTACTCGTGAAAAAATATTACTTGTGCCACAAATTAAGTTATGAGAACATATTTCGTTTGGTAAAGTATCACTTGTGCCATAAATTAAGTTACAAGTATGTATTTCTTATGACAAAATATCACTTATTCTATCATATAAGTTAGAAAAATTTATTTATAACAAAGTATTACTTATGCCATGAATTAATCTATAAATAAAATTATAGTCAAACATAAGATTTCTGGTAGCTATACATAAAAATATTATTTATAATAAATGCAACATGCTACAATATGGTAGATAATAAAAAATATAAATATTTATATATTATGGATGTTCAGAAAATAACTAATTTATCAATTGATTAACTGATTAACCTCATTAATTAAAATAAAAAAGTTATAGAACTTAACATTTTCGATTAGCTGATTCAGAAAATATATTTAAAAAGATAGAGTTACCCATAAATTATATAGTTGTGTACTTTTCTTATTTTTCTTAAAATAATTGAAATAGGAGTTGAATTCCAAACCTTAAGATATGTAAGAAAGAATTCAATTTTTAAGCTCCTAAGCATTTTTATTTATATATGTACCAAATTTAATATTTATTAGAATGTAACTATTTTTCTTAAATAATAAATAATTATTTAAATTTTCATCAATTAAATTTATATAATAAAATTAAAATACATTAATAAAATAAATATTATAATATATTAAAGATTGTATTAAACAATTATTCAATGAATTTAAATTCTATACATACTAAAATTAAAAATTAATAGGATTTACATTTACATATATATAATACATACATAAATAATAATTTTTTCAATTGTTATTCAGTCTAATTTTTTAAATATCAATTAAACAAAAAAATATTTAAGGTATATAATATTATAAAAATTTATTTTTTATCGTATCACATTATTCTTAAAAAATGTGTTAACAATATATATATATATATATATATATATATATATATTATGAAAATACTAAAATTATTATATTATATATAAATAGTATAATTTATGAGATAAGTTATAACTAGTTTTATTATTGAAATATATAATAATAAATTTTACATACATCACTGTAATATTAACAAAATTTTCATTAAAAAATTAAAAATAATAGTTATGTAAAATTATGTGTGATTTAATAATAATAAAATTATTATATTAAAAATTTTTAAGCAAATTATATTTAAGGGAGTAATATATATAAAATAGTCTAAATTTTTTTTCTTCCTTTATTAATTCCAATTGTATTAATTTCATTTCTCACATATATTTTGTAATAATTTCTTTCCCTCTAAATAATAATTTAATCAATTTAGTCTATTCATTTATAATTTTATTGATAGGTTAATGACTTCATAAATGAAAGAATAAAAATTAAATATAAATAACATATGAGAGAAAAAATTAATATAAAAAATTTGTGAAGGTTTGAATGATTTAACTTACGTTTATAAATAATGAAAATATATATTATTAATAAAAATTAAAATTTAATAATTTATAATAATTTAAGTTTAATTTATGATTAAAATTTAAATATACATAATAGTTTAAACTTATTATTTATGTGGATATTTATTTCATATAATTTAACCTTTATTGAAGGAGTTTTAGAAAATAAGAAAAAATTATTTCAAAGATGTAAAAATTTTACTTTTATATTGTAATAAATCAATTAATAATATTTAATGAAAGATATTAATAAAAGGATAAAATTAACAAATTAATTATTTATGAGAGATAAATTTGATATAAGATATTTGTAGAAGATAAATTTGATATAAGCAAAATTAATAATGAAACAAATGAAAATTTAGTTTATAAAAAATTAATTTTTAAAATAAAATTATAACATATTTTCGTATTAGTGTATTTTTATTATATGTATTTATGTAACATTTTATTAATATATAATTAATATCATATAAGTGTAATTTTATTTTTGAAGTCAATTGGTCAATTAAAATTTTATATAAAATATATTGTATTATACTACTAAAGAAGCAAACTAGCGCAGTGGTAAGGTATGATATTCATCAGCTTAGAGATTTAGGCTCGATTCCCGATGAATGCAATTTATAATTTCTAGACAGATAAAGTTTCAACGATTTATCCTAACTAAATATAAGTCAAAAGTATTAACAAATTTGAACATATGTACAAATAAAATGATAGGATAACACTTAATTAAATAAGCTAGATAATTAATTTAATTTAAATATATAAAAATTATTTTATTTAATTATATTAATTTTTATAATTATTTTATTTTATTTTTTACTACAATTTTATTCGTGGCAATATGAGTTACTAGCCACGGATATACCTTTCTTGCCACATTTGTACTCATAGCTAAAAGAATTTATTAGCCATAACTAAACTTGTGGTAAAAAAAATTATTTATGCCACATAACCTTTTTTCTTGTGACAATTTCCTTACTATGCTTACTTGTGCTATTGGATCATTCAACCAGTATTTCCATGACTAAATAGCATAGTTATAGAAATTTTGATTTTGTGCCATGATTTTAACCTTAGCACAACTGTTAATTTGTTGAAGTGAAAATTGGATATTATAGAAATAAATAATAATAATTATATAAATACAAATATGTCTTATAAAAATATAATGATCACATAAATATATTTGAAAAAATAAGTTTATATGAACATAAAATTTTGAATATATAATCACAGTTGGATTAATATAAATTAATAACTATATGTTAATAAAAATATGTAAACATAAAACTTCAAATCATAGCAATACATCTAAATCATTTTACATTGAATATATGAATAAGGAATTTTAAATGATTGAAAAATTAAATTTTTTATATATTAAACAATAACATTAGATAATATATAAATAAATAATATGAACTAAAAAAATTCATACAAATTATATGTAAATAAGTAACAATAAGATTACATACGATTATATATTTTAAAAAATTCAAAAATCAGAAAGATATCATGCAAAATATATAATGACTATATTGACATATTTTACATAATCTTCATTGACATGAAAATAGAATTTTAAATATATAATTAAATATTGAAAAGATTATAACTTTGCGACTATATTTTAATAAAAATACATAAATAAATAAAATTGAATTTTACAAATGTATTTAATAAAAATAATATGATAATATAAATAGGAATTTTTAAAAGATTGAAAGAATTTGAATTTTTTTGTCATTAATAATTCTCATAGAAAATATAATCTACGTCAATTTAACAATTATATAATCATAGAAATTTGAAAATATTGAACACTTAAAAATTTATTAACACTCATAAAATATGTGTCTTATTAGAAATTTTAACTATACATCTTATGAGTGTAGTACAGTAGATTCAAAAATTTAATTCCTAATTTGAAAATGTTAAACATAATAATTTTATGGATATTTAAGAAAAATCAACAATGAAAATAATAATACATTTGAATAATTATAGAATGGAATCATAATGTAAGTTTAAAATTATTGTAAATGTACTTTTACAATAATTTTAAATAGAATTACATTTGCACTCTAAGTTTAGACTAATTCAAGGATTAGTTGGTTGATCTCAACCAATCCTTGAATTGTCCTATAAAGTTGGAAAGTTTGGGATATGTTTTGTAATTATTATTAACAACTTATTTGGTTCTTATTTGATATTAGAGAAATTTCTTAGCATCTTCACTGATCTTTGGATATGAACTATATTGATATATAGTTTATACATTTGGAGAACTATGGGGGTATGTTATCAAAATTTTTATGTGTAAGAAATGATAAGCGTGGATAAATTAATATAATCATAACTACAAAAATATCTTGAATGAAATAAGTCTTATCTTTTAGAATTGGAGTGATATAGTAAATTTAGCATATAATAAATAATAATCATAATACTCAATTCTATAAGAAGTTCTCTTCTTCCTATTCAGTTATATGATGTTTATAAATAAAAGTTAGATACATTTATGAGATTACTTGTTGAATAAGCATTGGAATGGTGCATTAACATTTGCTAAGAGAGCTAAAAATTTTATCGATGAAAGGGATTTGGTAAGATACCTATATAAGAAGTGCATGAATCTACTATTTCAAAAATTAGCAACATTAGAGGCACATATTATAGATAATGGATTTTATATATTATACATGAATTGGGTATATCATGGTGAGGCAGATGGTTTGACTTTTTGGGGGAGAGGGGGACATCTCTTAATAATAGGGATGAGATGGTAACTAAAGAAATAGTTTAAGACGATGGAGAAAGAATAAGGATGCATCTGAGAGGGACATTAGATCAAATTATAGCAGTTGTAATAATCTTTTTGAATAAGTGGAAACAAAACCGTATCTAGGATGCATAACATTTTCATCCTTGAACTTTCTAATAAAACTCATGCATTTGAAAGTGCTACATAAGTGGACTAATAAGTTATTAAATGTTTTTTTGAAGTTGTTCAAAGAGGTGCTTTTGAAGGATAATGAATTGCTAGAATCACATTATAGTGCAAAGAAATAACTCAACAAATTGGGGTTGGGGTATGAGTTTTGAAAAGAACATGCTATAGGGGATAATTGTCTAAACTATGAAAAAACCCCATAGATAGATAAAAACATAAAAAAAAAAGGTGCCTTAAAAAGTGCTTCAATATTTTCCACTTACTCTTCAACTAAAACTATTGTATGGATCGAGGCACACTGTAAAGGATATGATATGACATCATACAGGAAGGTCAACAAAGGATGAGATAATACGACATCTTGTTAATAGAGAAGGTTGGCAAGAATTTGATAAGAGGTATTCTGATTTCTTCGCACACTTGAGGAATGTTAGGTTAGTCTTAAGTGCAGATGTAATTAATCTTTTTAGTGATATGAACTTATTTTATAGCATGTGGCCAATGGAAATGACTACCTATAACTTGCCACCATGGATTTATATGAATCAGTCTTTTTCATGTTGATTCTGTTAAGACTAAGGCCATAGTTGCTAGACAAAGATATCGATGTCTTCTTAAGATTGGTTGTAGAAGAGTTGAGACATCTTTAGGGGAAGAGAGTTGAGACTTAAGATGTTAATATAAATACCATGTTCAACATGTGGGGGATATCATTATGGACTGTAAATGATTTTTTTGCACAAAGTAGTCTTTCTAGGTGGAGTAGACAAGGTTATAAAGTATATCCTATGTGCAATAACAATACTCTATCAATTCGAGTTAGGGGGAAAGTAACCTATATTGGTCATTGTCACTAGCTTTCAAGGAGTCACATGTGGAGAAATAGGAAAGAGTTTAATAGAAGGTTGCAAAGGAGAGCCCCTCCTTATTCTCTTACTAATGAAATTATCATGGACTAACTAGGTAAAATAGCTTAAAGACTTCCTGGAAAACATACTTAATTTGGTGGTCTAAAACAAAAGAAGGTTGTTAATGAACTTAATTGGAGTAAGAAGAACATATTTTTTTAACCTTTCATGTTGGCCAACGATGAACATGAGGCATAATATTGATATGATGCAGGTTGAGAAGAATGTACGTGATAGTATTTTAGGTATATTGTTAGATATTGAGTACAAAATAAAAGATATGGACAATACAAGACTAGATTTGGCAAATATAAATATAAAGCCAGACTTACATTTATATAAGAAGAGGGGTAAACTTTTCAAACTACATGTTACTTACACATATAATCACGACAAACAAAGATAGTTCTACTAATTTATAAGAAATGTGAAATTTCTTGATGGATTTATTGGGAGTCTAAAAAAGAATATGAATAGTCACGATATAAAGTTGAAGTGGTTCAAATCACATGACTATCAAGTTATCATGTAGAGATTATTAAGACCTTTTGTCTTAGCATTTTTTCCTAAGGAACTATCATGCCTAATTATTGAGTTGTGCAACTTCTTCAACTAAATATGTACTAGAACTCTTAATAGGAAAGATGTCTAGCAAGTGAAGCAAGACATTGTCATCATTTTATGCAAGCTTAGAAAGATATACCCTTCAACATTCTTTGACATAATGGTTAACTTAGTGATGCACTTGCCTGATAAAATATTGTAAGGTAGTCTTATTCATTTTCGATAGATGAACTCATATGAGAGATACATTAAAAAGTTGAAGGATTATATCATAAATTGTACTTGACTTAAGGGTTCAATCATAGAAGGATATGTTGTTAATGAGGCATTAACATTTTATTCCATGTACTTAGAAAGATTAAAAATTAAACTTAATTAGACTGATAGAAAGCAAGATGTAGCATCGAAAGATACAAAAAAGGCATTATTGGTGTTCAAATCTCAATATCAATCAGTGGAGAAGAAGACCATTTTTCAATTTAATTAGAAAGATCGAGATGTTATCATATGATACATCTTGAATAACTGTATCAAGATAAAAAAGTATCTCCTGTAAGTCTTTATAACCATTCATACTTTTGTCCTAATTAATTATAATGGACTAAAATACATATGTTATGTAATGAACACTAGTAAGAACTCGAACAAAGTGGTGGTAAAAACATTGATCAATTACAAATAACAAAATTCCCTACATGGTTTTACTCTACGGTAGGTGCTTGTGCTTTCCAACCATGTTATACCAATTATGTAAATATTATTCCTTAGTTATACTTTTTTTCTCAGTTTAACTCTTGTTAGAAATTTTGTTTTCATAGATGTACTATTTATATAAGAATAGTTTCCCAGAAGCCATCGAATAGCTAATATCATTAGCTTTCAATCCCAGTTTTATTATTATGATATAATCAACGTGTGTTGTAAATGGAGTGTGCTTTGTAGTTCAAACTCGAGATGCAAAGTATAAAACATAGAATAGTGGCATTTCTATTTTGAGAATTGATGGTAATGTATTTTATGATGTATTGGAGAATATTATAGAGTTAACTTATTTAAATAAATATAGTGTGACACTATTTAGGTGCAAATAGTATGACACTAATCTAAAAAAGAAGAAACTTTACATTAATAAGAACATTACAAGTATCTCTATCAGTTGCAATGGTATAAAGATGACCTTTGCATACTTGCAACCTAAGCAAAATAAGCCTTCTGCATTAAGGGTCTTCTTAATGGGCTAAATTGGAGGGTCATGCATAATATGGTGCATTGCGACATATGAGATTTACCTAATGATGATGTCAGTACATAAGACTTGTCATTCTTGCAGGGCATTAACTCTTCCGATTTTAATCTCACAGTTAACCTTAGAGATTTCCACTTAATAAGCTTGAAGAATTAGACAAATGGTCCTTTAATCATTTCATTTTCCAAGAATACTAGTTTTACTGCAGAAGGAGGGGATAACTTCATTAATGATGAAGACAATTTGGAAGATAAAATGATTGAAGATTATATGGAGGAAAGCTTTCTATAATTTAATGATGATGGAGATAAGCATGAGGATGAGCTTGTTACTTTCACTAATATCGACTTATATTAGGGTTTAATATTTTTTTGTATTATAACTTATAATTGTGTAAAAGTAATTATGTAATTTCATTATATGAATACGATAATTTATATGTTGTTGTCAATTGGTTCAATTGTAGATTTTTATCTTAAATGCTTATAAAATGTGTATTTTTCTAGCCATGGCTGGTGTTGAGGAACGATACCATAGAGGTGACGATGGAAGGGACCTTTCGTGTTAGCCTACATGTATTCTATCACAATATGAGGGATCAAGTATTTTTTTCTTAATGTGTATGGATAAGTTAATTATTTATTACATATAAATTCATGTGCTAACATTTTTTCTTATCTATCAAAGTTGCAGCTTTAAGAAAAAGGGGCTTGAATAAGTCCCTTAGGTTACATGAGAAGATGGAAAATAAAGGGGGAAAACCGGTGCCTGTATAGTTTGATATGACTAGTACAGGTATATGATTGGTGAGAATGCTAGTTATCTCCCATGCAATATTGGTAATATCATTTGAGCCCATATCTCGCCTTATTATAAATAATGGTGATTAGTACCTCAGTAATTGCGATACAAAGTCATGTGGGAAGTCTGCTTAAGTATTAATCTCCTCCCTATCTTTATTGTTTTATATTTAACATTAAAATTATTGGATATAGTACTCACAAACTTGTTAAATGTCTTCTAATGCAATCCTTCTTCGAATTCCAAGGTCTTTCTAAGCTTGATATGTAATCCTTATAATTGGTTTTTGTTTTAATAAATCAAGGTAAGGATGATTGAGCTGGTAACTTAGCACGCACAGTTTAGTGTATCATCCACTAGCTCACTTGTCATTTTTGTATAGATAAATGAAATTGAAAGCTATCAGTCATGTGCTTATTGGTTAGTTGTTCCCTTCCATCGACACCTATAACTTTAGGGTGGGATCATAGCATATCTCCCAAGTTACTAAGTTATAGGAGTAGCTACAATAGAGTTAATAGTAGCTTGAGTAGAGTTAGCAATTGATTTATGAGCAACTTGCTCAACAATGTGGGGTATTTACTTTACCGAGCTCACTTTCCTACTCAAATGTAAGTGCTTACATTGCTTATGACTTTTTTTATGATTGCACCGCCTAAGATGAGCAGATTTCCACCAGTAGCATCCTTAGCCCAAACACCCCTTCCATCCAAGCACCACCTTTGATGTATCACCCATATCGTTAAGATATTGATGATGATAACCCTAGGATGGATGATGATAGCCTTGGGATGGACAATGATACATTTTGATACCTAAACCATAACTTCCCCTCCATTTAGGTTTCTATCGTGTATATATAATTTTTTTTAATATTCATGTATAGACATTTATATATCTTGAATATTATGAGTATTCATTTTTTTCACATGGATCATGTTTGTTCTTTTATTACTAATATCGTTGGCATATTTTATTTGTAATATTTACATTAAATAAAATAAAATTAAAAAGGATAAATTAATTTATCTTAATTGAAATAAAAAATATTAATATTTATGCTATTAAACATAATATATCAATTTAATTACAATTTTAACACAATTTAATTTATTTTAATGATTCAAAATTTCTATTTAATTTTATTTAAATTTTAATTTAATTATAAAAACTTTCCACAACTGCAAAGTTATCACTATATGTACAAGTTATAATTTTAAATTTAAATTTGCTTAACTTTTAATGATGACATTATCATTGCTAAATGTAAAATTTTAATTTTTATATTCTTATTTCAACCTATAGCGATGATTTAGTAGTTGCTATAAAGTAAAATTAAAAATTATTTAAATTTTAAAAATTGTTTCAACAATGACACTAAAATTTTAATTTTTATATTTTTAATTTAAACCTACATCGATGACATTATTGTCATTGTAAAGTAAAATTAAAAATTTTTGAATTTTCAAAATTTTTTCAATGAAGATTTTTGTCATTGTAGAAATTATGGTTTTTAGCAATGGCAACTTTATCATCAATGTTAGTTCCAATACTAACCACTTTTTGCCAACAACTTTTATACTCACTAACAATAAAGGTGTCAATATCAACAATAATTGTCATAATTGAAAGCCTATTTTCCTGTAGTGTAAGACAAATTTAACAAAACATTCATCTCAAATTGTGATATTAAATATAACCTTTCATGATTTTCATGCTTTTGTTATTCAATTAACTATTTAAAACTACTAAAATTGGGATTCTATAGTGTCATATATAAAGGATGTTGTTTTTTGTTTCGACTATAAGGAGGAATACATGGGTGTGCACGAGGAACAGGAAGGACATGGGAGGGAGGAGCAAGAGGAAGGGCGTTAGGGTTTAATGAAGTTGATATGGTTTATAAGACAATACACATTGTTTTTTTTAAATAAGGCATAATGTTATTTCCCATTATAGTTTAAAAGAAATGATATCGATTGTTTTCAATATAATAACCAAGGTTAATATTATTTTTTATGATATTTACATAACTATTGTCAAAATGGATACATAATTACACTTGTTGAAACATTGGTTGAAAATTGTCATGGGTTTTCTTAAATATACGACGTGTATTTGCAATTTTGTAGTTTTGTAAATGGTTAATTAAGTTAATAATGGTGTTAATTTTAAGTTTTGTGAAGTTTATAGGGATGATTTCTATGTTTCCAAAGTAAAAGGATCAAAATCCAACAATTCCAAAGTTGACATGAGTATTTAACATTTTTCATTATTATAAATTTGATAGAATTTAAACTTATTTTATCTATTCAAATTCCACCTCCTACACATAATAAGAGCATTTAAGTAGAAAAAATTTAAATATGCATATACTCTTCCTCTAGAGAAAATTGAAAGACTATGATGAGCTCACTTTCTTAATTATTAAAAAAATGGTGGCTAAATGAGTATCCATTCCAAAGATTAGATAATTAATGGAATTTTCTCTTTTCAACTAGGGTCTTCTCCAAAATTCTAATCCTTGTCAATTGATAAGTCAAGTCCATCCGGGGCACCATACCTTTCACTAAATTAATGCCTCATTGATTTTTCTTAATGATTAATATTTCATGTTGTACTTCATTCTAAAATATTGAGTTAAAGAAGTATCAATTACAAAGCGTATCTAACAGTATGTGATTACTTTTGTTAAAAATTAAAATGAACATTTACTCTTTATATAAATTTATCATTAGAAATTTATAATTGAATTACATGACTTTCCTTTTCTTATCGGTGACTTCTAAACAAATTTGATATTTGCATCTACAAGCACACACAACAATTGATATTGTACACCAAAGTTATAAACGACGGTCTACGGCTATAATATTGTGCACAATATTTGTACTATGGGCTGCATTATATTTGCAATTTTTTTTATTTGTAATTTTGTGTTGTAATGATCATATTTTCTTACATTTATCCATATTTTTGTTAATTGTAGCAAAATTGCAATTGCAATTTGAGACTCTGCTGCACACATAGTTCCATACATATATAGTTAAATAAATTAGATCACATACTAGATAGATTCAAAAGAACATTTTCCATGGCAGTGCGTGGCTTGCACAAAGCAATCAAGGGTTCAATTTTGGGTATAGTAATTCCTTCTCCTTCCATCATATTGATTTCCTCATCTCCAATTCTTTTCCACTCAAAACACTGAACCAAAGCTCCCAATGTCATTCCCGTGACTCGTTTTGCCAACTTATCTCCAGGGCAAGCTCGCCTTCCAGTGCCAAATGGAATCATCTTGTAAGTCTCACCATCTTCCTTTCCCTCGAACCTCTCCGGCATGAATCTTGTTGGATCCTCCCACAAGTTTGCATCTCTGTGAAGGCTCCATAAATTGACAAATAACATTGTTCCTCGTGGGATGTCGAAGCCACAAACTTTGCAATCGTTGGAGGATTCATGAGGTATCAAAAGTGGAGCAACAGGAAACAGTCTAAGAGTTTCTGTGATTACATTTTGCAAATAAGGGAGTTTTGATAGGTCAGATTCATTTATCATTCGATCTTGTCCGACATTGTTGTCGAGCTCTTCTCGAAGTTTGTCCATAGCTTCTGTATGGTTGAGAAGAAGCGAAAGTGCCCATTCTATGGTTGTAGCAGAAGTCTCTGATCCAGCTTCTAGCATTGCCTGTATTAATCTTGACAAGTAAGTGGACATTGAATCCTAATTTGACAATGCATAAAAGAATATATTCATGAATCTTTCAAAAAAGGAATTCAAAATAAATTTGATAGCTACTTCTAATGCACCCATTTTCTTAGTATATTAGAATAGGAGCAACCATATGATGCCAAATTATAAAAGTACGGAATCAATAATTAATATTTATCCACCTTTATAATCATTCTAAAAAAATATTGTTGAATTCATTTACAAATAAAGCCAATTCAGAGTGTTATTTGAAACTAATATCAGAATCTTAATTTATTAGCAAATCAGATATTATGTTAGAGTTTTGATTTATATTTTAAAAACAAAATAAATTTGGAAGTTATTCATGATGTCTTTTTTCATGAACCATGTGCTAATATCCTATTTTTCATGTTATTATGATATAATCAAAATCTATACCTCAATCTTACTCTATGTATTTTTCATATATAAAAAATTCATTTATAAATAATTAAAATGATTACTTCAAATATTAATTTGAAATATTAGAGGATTTTGTAAATGAATTAGAGCCATTTCTAATAAATAAAGTGAAACAATTTCCAATGAAAAATGGTTCAGAATATAATATTTGTGTTATAGTTGAGAGTTAAGACGGAGGGCAAAGAAAATTATCCGGTGAAGATAGAAGATGAAAAAAAAAAAATGGATGCTTAGGAAATTATCTTCACAACCATTATTTTTAATTGTAGGCTTAGAAAACCCTCCAAAACCAATTGATCTAGGACATTAAAAAAAGCAAGTATTCATTGGAAGAACTCGTAGAATTATTCATAGGCCCACATTTTCTATTTTCATTAAATCAAAACTTTCAAATTAAGAAAATACTATTATATAAACCTCCTTCCCTCTCCCTCTTTGTTATCCTCTCCATTCAAGCATGGCATAAATAATACAGTTGTTAATTACTTATTTTAATTTAAATTAGTTTAATTTAATTCCATGGTATAGTTGTCCTAATAGACAATTTATTTTGTATTTAGAGTAAGAATCTAGATAGACAAAATTCAATTAATACATGATCTCAATTTAATTTAGTTTATCAAGTGTACACTCACTCTCTCTCTCTCTCTCTCTCTCTCTCTCTCTCTCTATATATATATATATATATATATATATACACGCGTGATAATTGCAATTAAATCACTGAAATTTTCAAAAAGGAATCAATAAAAGTAAGTATAACTAATTTTTACAACAAATCAATTTCTTAAATTATTTCCAAACTAGGAAGTGATTATATCTTACCAGAATAACTCCTTTCACAGTTTCATCAGTGTAAAATTCTGGTTCAATTTCTTGCAACTGCAACATAACCTCGATCAAAGTCGTCCTCCTCTCCTTATTGCTCCTATTTACGCTTCTGTTCCTCTTTTGCTCCTCAAGAAGGTTCTGGAAGAAGTTGTCCAACTTGTTCATCACTTTCCGCATTCTTTTTTCCAAGCCATTAAAATCAATCCGTTGCAGTATTGGAAAAAAGTCATTCAAATTTCCACTCCCTGCAAGTTCGAAAGCTTCTTTCATAAGGCTTTGAAATTCCAACCCTTCTTTCCCAATAGCACCCTTGCCATAATATCTTTTCCCTGAAATCATCCGAACCATAATATTGAAAGAAAGATCCACAAGTCGTGTTCTGAGTTCAATCTCGGTGAATTTTTCTCTCGATTCTTCGAATATTTGCTTCAACGAGGTCCGAACCTCGTCCTCACGAATTCCGGTGAACATGGCAAGGCGGTTAGACGAGAAAATCTCGACCGTCATGAGACGGCGGAGGTTGCGCCAGTGGTCGCCGTAGGAGGAGAATCCAACCGTCTTGTTGTTGTAATTGAGATGTTTTCCAGCAAGCATAAGAGGGCGGTTTGCAAAAATGATGTCATTTTTTGTGAAGCAATCTTCAACAGCCGGAGCAGAAGATACAAGCAAGACTTTCCGAGTGCCGAATTGGAGATATAGTATTTGGCCATACTTTTTAGAGAGCTCGTGTAGGCTTCTATGCAGAGTTTTCTCTTTAAGAAGATGAAGATGGCCGATGATTGGAAAGCGAGGGGGGCTTGGAGGTAGGTTTTTATAATTTCCATGACCCCTGCCTCTTTGCAAAATGAAGTTTGAGATGAAATGAAGGAAGAAGCACAGAACAATGGAAGTTGGTATAAGCCATTGATATCCAGCTTCACCCATTTCGATCTAAACAATAATGTTTGCCAGTTCTTACCAGCCCAATGCAGTGACCTATGTATTTCCAGTTGAAATCACCGTACCGTAATTGAATATGAGGTTGTGGCTTCTCCAAAGATCACTGGTCCCACTTATCAATTTTAAGTGATAATCTTTGTGGTGATATATGCTTGGGATAATTATACTTTATCCGCACATAATTTTGCCATTTTTTTATTTAACTCATAATTTTAAGTATTACAATTCACTCACTTATACTTTTAATTGTTAATACTTTATCTATTATGTTATATGTAATCTTTACTTTTTAAATTTTGGCTCAATTTTACATTTATTTAAAATCAAATTATTCCAAAAAATTTTAATTTTATTAGAGATTTATTATCTATAAGTCATGATTGCTAAATTAAAGGCATCAAATAAAATATTTTTGTTAGTATAAATTTGTTCTATTGTCAAAGTGAGTCAAAATTAGAGGAAGTAAAGATTACATGTAATATATATATGTTTTTGTACTAAATTTTAGATGAAAAATAATTTAGTTGGATAAAGTGTTAATTATTGACAACAGAGTAATTGCATCACTTAGACTAATAAGTGTTACTCTGCATCACTTAAACTAATAAGTGAGTAAAGTGAAAAAAGAATAAATTTAAGGTTGAGTAAAATAATTTTTCTCTTTATATTATTCTATTTATTTTAACTGATATAATCTTTGCAACGTATTATTTTGTTATTGTACAATTGATAAGTGGTTAAGATATAGTTCTTATACGTTCAAGTCTAAACTAAATCTAAGCATAGAAAGAGAAAAGGTTTGAAAATCTCCATAAAATGTCATTATATAACTCATTTTTCACAAATTTCTCATAACATATACACACGACATTTAAAATTGGATATACCAATTGAAAATATGCAATGTGAATTTTAAATCAATTATGGATGTGCCAATATATTTGTAGATGGTAAGAGAATAGATTAAACTTTGTTGCCGGGGCTTTGTCCTACTTTGGTGACGTCAACGAATATCAATAAGGATGCGTAAGTTTGAAGGAAAAAGGAAAATATCAGCCAGAGTGGGCTTACTTTATAAAATGGAGCCAACTATTTTCACTTTTGCAGCGCCCACAAGGCTTTTATTTATTTATTTAATCAATCTATTATTAATGATAGTATAAATTATTTTTATATTATTACTCACTCATATATTATTATATTAATAAAATTATTAAAATATTTTTACTATAATTAAAATTTCTTAATTTTTATACTTTTTAATGATATATTTTCTTCCTATTTATTAATAATGTAAAATATTTTAAATTATGAACAGATTGAATTTAATCTTTTTTTCTCTTCTATTAATTCTTAATATTATCTTCAATGAAACATCCAAGAAATTGATAGTAATGTGATAATTGCATTTGGTAGGAAGCAACTGGAGCTCAATTTTTCAAACATCATTATACAATTAAAAAATGTGGAAAAGTATGCCAAGAAAATTTTTATCCGCAAATGGTTGGAAATCAAGCTCAAAGAAGATAAGAGCAATGCTGAGTAAGTAAATAATATATCAAGTATATATTTCTTCAATCAGCATCAAAATTGATTCAAAAGTGTTTCAATCAAATCTCAAAATTTATAAATAATCAACTCCATACATCATCTTGTACATCTAATTTCATATCTTAAAAAATCTTTCAATTTTCTTTCACGTATATTTAGGCTATATATAATGCTTGTAAATTGCGGTTGAAGTCATGACTACAATTTTTTGGTTAACATTGATAAATACAGAAATATGTAGCTGTTGCAAGTAACATCAATATTGCGATTATGGACGACAATTTAAAATTTGGTATATATTATATATGCTTTTTATGACTTATATATCCGACGGCAAACCCAATTTGTTCGTAAAGTTGTCCACATATACGGTAGCAGTGTTGAAACTTCGGGCCAGTCGTCTGAATCTGAAAACAATATACGTCATTCTCTTATCTCGTAGGAGAGTTGAAAATATCACAGAATATTGAGGCTTTCAATTATCTTGGGTTGCAAGTGGGGAAAGACTTGTCACCAACCTGATCCGAACCGTAGTTTTCATTCACAATGTTTAGACACTAGCTGTATAGATTCATGGTCATTACCCCTAAGAAGAAAAAGAATGGACTCACCAGAAAAAGTTACCAAGAACTAAGGAATATTGTGATCGAACCAAAAGCCGCCGAGAAGGAACTAATATTATCCTCAAAAAAGAAAAAGAAATGATGTAGTTCACACCCCCAAAAAAAGGGGGTAGGGTTGTGTCTAAACATTTTGAGAGCTTAGGCAAAATTATTGAAGAGGCCTAGTATAATATAAATCATCAAATTTTTATATTATTCTTTTAGTTTTCTGAATTGTAAAATCACTTTTTAAAATTTTATAATAAAATAATTTCAATATTTCACTCTCAATAGATAATATGACTAGTCCATTTAATCTACTTTGTAACATAATTGATCTCAGATGAAATTTAAATAATTTTAATTTTGAGAAACTTCTTTCGGTAGTATCAACTGTTACAGATAATGTCAATAATATTGTATAAGTAATCATGCATTTGGAAATAAATCCGATCTTTTAATATAGCTTAATACTTCTATTGGAGTAAAATAGAATAACAATAATAATAAAAATATAATAAAATAGATGTACGAAGTAAATAGAAAAAAATGATGAAATGATAAAACCTGGAAACTTGAAAATACAGAGAATTACATGTCATACTATCTGCCAGAACAATTTGATATCAATTCAATTTGAGAATTCATTTTAAAAGAGTATGAAAATAAGAGTGAGTAGAGAGAACAAAATGTGAGAGTTAAGAAAATTTAAAAAAAAAATGTTGAAAATATGTGGTATATATAGTTAAAAAAATGATTGTTATAAATTATAATATTGGAAATTGTTAATTGGTTACAACTAATTGAGAGATAATCCCAAAGAGAATAATTACTGTTAGATTACTAATGTATAACTAATTTTTTTATAATTATTAGTAATTTATTTTGTATAGTCATAAAAAACTTGCAACTAATTAGGAAATAAGTTCCCAATTATTCCCTAATTAGTTACAAATTGTATAATCAACAATAATGACTATACAAATAATTTCAAAGAGAGTAATTATCATTAGATTTAAAATTCAATTAATTGATCAATAACTGTACAAAAAAAATTATAAGTGGGGCCTAAAAAAAATTGAGGGTCTAAGGTGAGGGTATAAGGCAAGTACCTTACTTACCTACCCAAACACACGGTCCTAAGGGGGGAAGGGGGAAGGGGGAACAACATTGGTGAAAGGGGATCGCAACCACTTGTTAAATTCAAAAAGTAATGATGTGCTTACTTTTTTTCGTTTTTCCATAAATTATCATGTAAAATAAATTCAGTAGAATGTAAACTTACTTTTAACTATCCAAAATTTGATTCTAACACAATAAGTTTATTAAAGTACAAATATATGTATATACATATACATATACATATATTCTATTTTGAAAGACTATGATGAGTTCACTCTCTCAATTATTAATTATATAATATATAGTAATTTACTAGTATTATTTTAGATTAAATATGAAAACCTTGAATCTTAAATTTTCAATCATGGCATAAACATAATCAATGAATAATTAATTATTTATATTAATATAATAAATACTTGGATTAATTGATGATAGATCTTGCATCCTGCATTCTTTTTACCATCTGAACCAGTATCTGTAATATGAGAAGATATAAAATTATTATTATAAAGGTCTCACTAGCTTTATATTAACCTCATTTTTCTCCCTCTCTTTCACTTTAATAAGAGGATTGGTTTTGCATTCAGATGGAAAAAAATCCAAATTAGGGTTAGTTACTAGAGGTACGGGACCTCTTAAAAAAATTAAGTTAAGATATGGATCCTACCCATCCTAAGATCCATGCCCAACTAACCCATATTTGGGTTATAATATCGAATAAGGTCCAATCCAAATTGTCACTTTTATTTGAAGCTTATATAACAAATTTTAATATTATTTGCCATTTATTAAATTAATGTGAGGTCCATATAATATTTTTAACAATCTCCCACTTGAGTCCACATTAATTTATAAATAATAACCACTTGAAAAGAGTTAATGTTAAAATGATATTATTTTACCTATAGTTCTAATTGAGATCATAAGCATTTAACAATACTAAATATTATATCTGAAGGGATATGAATATTAAACATGTTGAATTTCCATACCTCACTAACCAAATGATTAAATATAATGTACAAAACAAAATTTACATTATCCTAATATGACTGGATGTAAATTTCATACACAATAGTCTCAGCATCTACCTAGGATGCTTTATGAGAATCAATATTCTTAACACATTAATGAGATAGGATCTAAATATTGCTATTCATAATCATGAAATTGGATCTAAATGTCTCTATTTACAATAATGAGACTAGATTATAATGTCTCTACTCTCACACCATAACCAAAATGTGCACAATACATGGCGAAGATACGAATATCTCATTATGAGTATATCGCTAAAATTTTCATAGAATATTAGTAAGCTCATATCAATAAAACTTTTACTAGCCTAAGACACCATAGAATATTAATAAGCTTATATCAGCAAAACTCCTACTAACCTAAGACATTAAAAAAGCTTAGGAAAATTAACTTTATTCATATGATTATGCTTTATATTTACCCTTAAGTCTTTTAGTTACTAGATTCACGAGTATACAATTCATGAAAAATTAAGTAATATATTTGCAAATTTTCTCTCTTACAAATGGGTACTTCAATTTGAAGTCCTTTATACGAGCAAATTTGTTATTGCTAAGAGAAAACCCATCACAGCAATTTTGTTGCAACATAAATCTAATTAAAGCCAAAAATCCTTAACTTGCTAACTTGATAAGGAATTTATTACATGCAACATGCCTTACTCTTTAATAGAGGTTGCTGTAATTAACTGCACTGAATCATTTGCAGTTTAGAACCATTGACCTAAATCAATAATAAGCTACTTACAATCGATGCATATAGGGCAACTCTTATCACTTAGAAAATATTTGTACCTAATAAATTCAATCCTTCTAAATTAATGAACATAAAAGCACATTGACATGTTGAACTCTTTTAGTACTAAAATGAAACAAGTCAAATACCCTTGGGATTGTTATAATATGGGCCTATCCCATAAATGATTTTAGGCTTATAATCCTACTATATATATAAACAAATACTATTATGGACTTACCGCACTTTTCTTCCAAGCTACTTTTAACTAGTTTGATTTAATTATTTTGTCCCAACCAACATGTCTTAACCATCACCAATATGATCATGTAGATTTAAAATTACCAAAATGCCTGAATTCATCATATATTGATATGTATTGCTCTCCGAGAAAAAATTACAATCTCACTAAAAATGAGATACAATTATGTAAATAAATATTATTCTCACTTTCAAAAAAACTATTTAACTATCAGGTCAGTAATTAAGAAGCTTGCTCTCTTTTCTAACTAATATGACTCTAACTAAAATGAGCTACTCTAGACTATAAGCGAGTTTTAAAATATTTGAAAAAGAGAGTATTTGATAAATTACACCTTCTTTCTAAAATAGTTGTTAACTACTAGTTAACCTGATCTTGAATCCACAAATGTAATTGAGCATCCCCTAAACACAAAACTATATTTATTTTTGACTTCCACCTTTTACAAATTTGATAGTCTCCATCATCCTTATTAAGCTCTAAAGATGGCATTAAGGTTAAATTTTAAAATTTGGATTTTGTAAAATCACAAACAACCATTTCAAAACATATGCCCTAAAACACTTCAAAATTAAGTTTTATATTACAAGATTTTCACTATTGAAATTCAATAAAATACTATATTTTTTAGTACAACATGAATAAAACTCATCTCTAGTTGTAATTTTTTTTTAAGAAGTTAACAAATTTTGGTAGGAAACATTTAGTACATACCAAGTTAAAAGGATAAAAATAATTATATTTTTGTAAAATTGAAATAAGATAATTAATAAGGTTCATAATGGGCCTTCAAAACCTTTCGGTCTCATTACTGATCACTCTCTCAATTAATGATCCTTGCTCGCTTAATCTAAGTTCATGGATTTTCATTTTTTTGGAAATAAATGGATTAAGCATTTGTCAATTCAAGGATTTTCCATTTAATTATTTGGTCCAAAATAACCACTAAATTAACTTAATCCAAGAGAAAGCACCTTTTATATGCCAATTTTCTCCTATATTCAAATTCAAACTCATAGTGGGTTCTACACTTAAAATTGCTAGATCATCTAGAACTAGGCCCTACAAATACAACATGTCCGGTTCAATATCTTAAAATTTTATTACATAGATATTAAATTTAGAAAAATATTAAAATCATTCGTTGCATATCAAAATCTTAATTATGGAAGAAATTTCCTTATAACATTATAATATGCAATATCAATCAGTATTACATTATAAGGACTAATGGTGAAAGGGTATTTAAGTCCTTACAACATAATAAAAGGGTTAAATATTATACTCCTAAAACCCAACACTAAAAGGTGTTTAAAATCTTAGGAATACAATATCCAACCTTAGGCTCATATTATAGCCAACTTACTATATTGATAATATAATATCAAATGGTATTTAATATTACTAATATAGCTTCTCTCTTGTATATTTTATAATAAATTTTTCTTTTCAAAATTTTGTATAAAATTTCATGTAAATGGGCCCATGAATGTAGGTACACAGCTACATAAAATTTTCATAGCATAATATGAGTATACAATAATCCCTAATTAATGTAATAATAAAAAATTATTACACTTTATGAATGTATCCATAAATGCTATAAAAATCATAATAGTTAGCTTATAGCATAAGAATTATGTCGAAAAAATTTTAGCTTAAAATAATTTCACATAATTATTCAAAAAATTTAGGTAAAATTTATTATAAAAATATTTATTTCAAAAAAATTCTAAGAATTGCCCAAAATTATATGCTTGAAAAGTAGAGTATAACGGTGTGTGCACCATCATTAGCCATTATTGGCAAAGTGGCAAGTGACCTTAACACACTAGCTGTGTGGTTAAGCAATGTATGTGACGCATTATAGCACATTTTTTAGCTTAGAAAGATGTGTGCATGGGTCTACATGACTTGGTTCTAACCCAACAGTTACCTGATATTGACCCAATAATTTATGCTCATTTTTGCATGATCTTTGATACCATTCTCATCCAAAACCAATTATGTAACCTCCCATTACCTAATCTGATAACTTCTCGCTTAAAAAATGCTTAGGAATTATAATTTTAAAAATTTTAAAATAAAGCTTTCATGGTTATGGAGATTCCAAATCTTCAAGGGGTTTTTTTTATATATTTTATGATGTTTCTCACATCCCAAAATTCCCTTTAAAATACTTAGTTATCATAATTTATAGAGCATATATAAAGGTTTTAACTACACTTACATGGGTTCCTAGGAGTTTATTTTATTTTATTTTATAACATAATAATGAAAGCATCTAGCAAAATGGTTGATAGAAATCATTTGTGCATCACAATCTATGTATATAATGCACAAAAAGAGGGTAGCAAGCACATTATTATAAAATTTTGCACAACTAATAACCACTTTCATGGCTGGACACATGAAAAGCAATTCATGTATAAGCCATTTATACATAAATAAGAAGAGATATATGTATGTTTTCTCTATGCAATAAATCATACATATATATATAGTACCATATGCTATACCTTTATTAGTTTAACAAATCCCTAGGATTTTAGAATATAATCACAATAATGAAATTATTCAAAATTTTGGTAGAGAAAGAAAAGAATACACCTCACACAAAATTTCATCTTAATTAGCCATAATTAAAAGCCTCAATCAGGTTTTGATACCAATTACTAGTATTATTTTAGATTAAATATGAAAACCTTGGATTTTAAGCTTTTAATCATGGTATGAGCACAATTAAAGAACAATTAATTATGTATATTAATATAATAAGTACCTGGATCAATTGATGATTAATCTTGAATCATGCATTCCTTTTATCATCTAAACCAATATATGTAACATAAGATATAAAATTATTATTATACAGGTCTTATTGCCTCTATGGTAATCTTCATTTTCTTCCTTTCTCTTACTTTGATAAGGGGATTAATTCTGCATTTAGATGGGATAAATCCAAACTAGGGTTAGTTACTAGAGAATGAGGACCTTTTGAAAAAATTAAGTTAGGTTATGGATTCTACCAATCATAGGATCTATGCCCAACTAACCCATATTTGATTGATAATACTGAACAGGGCCTAATCCAAATTGTCACTTTTATTTGAAGCCCACATAACAAATTTCAACATTAATTGTCATCTATTAAATGAATGTGAGGCCCACATAATATTTTTAACATAATTCACTCTTATACTTTATATGACTTTATGAAGTACTAATAACATAAATATACAGATTGTTAAACATATTTCCAAGTGTGCAATAACATCCATTCTTTGTATGTATAAATTTATCACTAAAAATGAAGTACATTACTCTCTTTTTCTTTTCTTTCCAAAACAAAGGCATTGTTGAAAAATTTAGGAGTATGAGGTATATAAATATATTGTCTTCAAGGATTGTTTGTCTTTTTATGCAAAGTTTGCTATGACAAACCTTCAAGATTCAATAGATCCTTTTATTTTAACTACACTATCAAAATAAGAGAAAACAACAAGAAAATATCCAACCCAATAAAAGATAAACAACAAGAAAATATGAATATAAGTGAATAAGGAAGGCTATAAAAAACAAGAAAAGAATGTCTCTTTATTTTTTTTTGAAATAAAGAAATTGCTTTAAGATTATGAATTTTTATAGAAAGAAAATATAGACATTGTAAATAGCCATTGAAAAGCAATTGCTAAAATATAGTCATGGTAAATTAGTTGTTGAAAAATGATGGTTAAAAATTACTATATGAAAATCTAAAATTTCATATATAATAAAATAATTTTATTTCTTGAATATAATTTAAAAACTAATTTATAAAATAAGAGTTGGATTAAACCTCATGAGATACCCATGCACAAAAGGGCATATCAAAATTTTGTACTTAATTTAGCCTACTCATACATGCAAATCTAATACAAATTTGGCTGTCTATTATTTTGTATGAGATTTTATATATAGACTCTTTTATGAAGCTTAATTCAAGTGATGTTAAACTTCATATTATTTTAAGCCTTAAAAATGCTTTCTATTATTACAACAATCTCTAACATATTTTAAAAGGCTTTAAAAGAAAACAAATATTTTAAAAAGACTTTGGTTGGACTTTCAAATGTGTGTAAATCATTGGTTTGGTATCTTTTAGACTATAAAACAAAATTAGAAAGAGCAAGACATAACTAATAGAGTTATTAGATAAGCATATGGCTTTTATGAACTAATACTATCTTATTATAGGTTAACAACATCACCAATCAATTTACACTTGTAAAAAATTTTCTTGTGCAACACAATTTTGCACTAATAGCCCTTTGTGCACTTAGTAATTTGAGAGCGCTCTATATATCTTCCCTCGTACCTCTTAGAAGTGGCTTTACTCCACACTCATAGGGGTGATTTCATCAAGTACACATTGCAATTAAATACACCACCTATACATGCTATGAAATTCATTAAGAGCTATGCTTATTCTTACTCAAGGATGCTCTATTTGATTGATTTATCCATTGTATACTTCATAACTATCAAACATACTTAGTTCAAATGCATCTATTTTTCCATATTTCCATATCTATTTTTTCAATGGTAGGTTCCATTATCATAAATATTGCCATATTTATATTTGTAATCATCAAATATAACTTTAAAGATTTAACCTATTTTTCGTAGTTTTTCCATTCACCATCTTTATAGAGGTTAATTGCATAGGCAACAAAGTTGATGAAAATACACTAACTCATTAATGTATGTAATTACTTTAACCATGCTTATATTTTTCTCATAAAATTAACTATGAAATTATTCATAGTATTACATAATAAGGCTTAATACCAAAAGGATATTTAAAATCTTATAACATAACACAAGAATTAAATATTACATCCCTAAAACCTAACATCGATAAGGTATCTCTACACTTATATTATTACCAATGAACTATATTAATAATATAATATTGAAAGAGTGGTTAATATTTAATTTCAAATAGTCATTAAAATAATTTAAATCTTTTTTAACAAAATTTTATATAACTAGTTCCACAATAAGTGAGTACATAATTGTACAAAATTTAATGACATAATATGAGTTATATGTAATTACTATTTAAAATTTAACAATATCCAAAAATTATTACATCATGTAAACAAAGTCAAACAATACTACAAAAATTACTTACAATAACTTGTGACTGGGGAATTACTTTATAAAAAATTTGGATTAAAAAAAACTTAAAGAAGTACTCAAATAAATAAGCAAAAAATAGTAAAATTAATTTTATTTTCAAAACATTTTGAAATGATACCCATGATTATATGTTCAATTCAAATGTATACCATCCCATTTACAAATAGAAAAACAATTATATAAATTTAAACCAATGGGGAACAATTTAATCCTCATTATGGAATAGAAAATTTATATCATAAGTAACTTAGAGAATAAAAAAAAGGAAGAGATTTTATATAAAAGAGTGAACTAAAGCAAGTGTCACTATGTTATTATAATTCTCATTTAAGCCTAGAAATTAAAGACATCAAAATGCTTTTGTAGGGCACCAAAATGTTTCTTACTATTTAAAATGACTGAAACTAAAAGCTCTTTATTTTTATATGCTATTATTATGGAAGTCCAAAGTAAATTAATAGGTAAATAAGATCTATTAATGCATTATATATTGATGAAGACAACATGATTACAAGTTGAAACATCTTTAAAGAAAAGAACTCAAGTTAACTCAACAATCATAAGAAGGATAAAAGGTTCTATTTAGACATAATAAATGAAAAACCTATCTGATAGACTAAAAGTATGCAATTACTTCTATTTTAGAGTTTCATCTTCAATTTAATTGTGCATTTAAATATGAGGAATGATTACTATTGCTACAGATTCATTCAAACTCATATTAACCATGCATATAAACCCACCTAAGAGTGATATCTAATTCATAACTTATGTAGAGGCCACAAACAAATAAAAAAAATTAAACCATGATAGCATAGATCCAAAAAACAAATTTCTTTATGGCATTTCATCAAATATGTAGTAGGATAGGTTAAAAATCCCACATACTTTGTATAATTTCACAAGATAATCAATGAAACTTAATTTAAGCATGCATCAAAATCAAAGAAATACAAGATCAATCTTAATTTGAAATCTAAATATTCATGGAAAGCTTTCAATAGATCGCGGATGCCATATGCACTTTAAGTAAGAATTATAAATTTCACTTCCACAAATTGAATATTTAAATTTACAAAATTAATTTACTAAACAATTGATTTATAAACAGCATTGAATCTTTAAATTCATCAACAAAATATATTAATCAAAATGAATTACTAATTTTACCAAAGAGATCATTTTGGTGGATGTGGCAATAGGGGATTACCATGAAACATAAGGATAATGGCCCTCTTTTACAATTTGTTGCAGACCTTTTAATTTGCTTTAGGAAAGAATGAATTTGTAGAAAAGAATCAATTATGTAAACAAATTCCAAGCATATGAAATTCTAAAGAAAAACATAAAATTTAGTTGTTTTAAGTGACTAGAAGAAGGAATGATGGAGACTTAAGTTCTAAGTAAAAATAAAAATGAATAAAAGAAATAGGTTACGAGATAAACATATTGAGTCTTGCATGCGCAAACTGTAACTCCCTTATTTAATAACGCCTTATTCCTCATTTAATAGATAATTAACGCATACTAATTTGCCTTCCACTCTAGGCTAACTCACAATACCACAAATATTTTGCACCTCAAATAATATAGGCAAGGGGTGATGTAATTATACAACAAGTTCAACTTACAAAACGTACATCCATCATTTACAATATCACAAACTATACATTTTTTTTATATACATCTTCAAATCTCTATTCTCCCTTGTCAAGAGGGCCTTTAGAAGCATCACCTGGAACGGTTAGTAATAATACAAAAAATAAACATGAGAAACAGAGTTTCCCAGTAGCTAGCCATCACTGTAAAAATATATTGAGCCATTCCAGATCCTTAAGCAAGTAAAACATACATTTCAAAAACAATTAATCATTTGTCATATCTTTATCATCTCAATCCGTACCATTGTAGGAAATGTGCATCACACATAGCAATCCACAACAATCAACAAGCCCATTCAAGGACTTATCACAATATCTAGATGGCCATCACAAACAATCGTACCTAGGCCTCATACAGCATCATGCTGTCTTCCTGGGGTTCCCGAGCCAAAAGGCCTAACATAGTATCACACTGTCTTCCCGAGGTCCCTGGCCATAGGTACCGCACACAGCAATTGCACTATTATCCCTGAGGATCCCGAGCCATAGGCCAAACACAGTATTCTACTGTCTGCTCGGGTTGTGCCACAACAATCCCATACACATTCCATACAATGGCATAAAATACAGAAAATCATGTAAATAGAAAACAGCTTAAGGATAAAGCTAGCTACCTTTTTATAAGCTTCCAATGTGATGTTTCCTTGCCCTCACTTATAACTTCTTTACAATTCCCCTTGCCCTTCCAAGATGTCACTCTTTAGTCTATACAAATACACATCATAGTTCTTATTTGAACATCATCACTTTCCTTAAACCTTATGTATTCTTTACTTCCTCCACTTAAATAAATGCATACTTAGATGCTCTATATCTTGTTTTCAAGCCTTAAAATGACATATATGAACATTAGAAAAGGATCCAAAGGTAAAGCCATGCAAATCCTAAAGAATCAAAGCCAAAATGTTAACTCAGCAAAGAACACGGGGGTGAACATGGGCCGTGTTCTACACTGTGTTCAGAACATGGGGTACAACATGGGCCGTGTTCTGCCCTATGTACATTACTGATCAGCCTTCGTAGAAGAACATGGGGTTCAACATGGGCCGTGTTCTACCCCGTGTACATTACTGATCTTCCAAAAACACAATTTTACATGGCTAAACCTCCTTCTCCCCTTGGCTTTTCAAAAGGGAAGTTCCATACACACTTTCATAACTCAAAATTCATCTTCCATAGGCTTCATAACTTATAAGAATCATCCTAATTTTATCATTTTAACCAAATTCCAAACAAATCATGCCAATACTACACATGCACCATTATGCCTCTAAAACCCAAGTGTGTACATCATGGTTTCTTGCTATTTTTACACCAAACCAAAGCCATAAATCAACACAACAACATCTAAAACACCATTAGACATGTTCAAATCATCCTAAACTCCATGATCAACTACCTTTGACCACTCCAACATCAAAATCTCAAGAAACTAAGAAGAGTACATTAAAGAGCTCTTAGAGAAGAACATTTTTACCTCTTGGTACAACTTGAAAATCCTCACTTGGAGCTCCCCAAACTTAATTAAACTTGAGCTTTTCTTCACTCTAGGCACATCAATGGATAGAGCTTGATGAGAGGAGCAACTTTCCCTTCTACCACTAAGCTTAAATCTCACTATTTTTGGGTGAAAAACTCAAAAGAAACTTTCTCTGTCTTTCTCTCTCTCTCCTGCACGTTTTGGAGCTTTCATGGAGGTGCTGTAGCTTTTTGAGAAATGGAGAAGAAAGAAGACTTTTCATGAAGCTTCTAGGGGCATTCTTGCCATTTTTGACAATTCCAAGGGTAATTTAGTCCTTTTTCACCAATTATTAAGGCTATTCTTACCATTATTTTTCTAACAATGACACTTGTCATGAATCTATTGGTCACACTAATTAAAATCACATATTGCACCCCAAACTCTTAGTTATTTATATTAAATCCTAAATCCTTAATTATTTACACTTTAACCACACCCGATTCTGCACTCTTACAATTTAGTCCATAGGGTTTCTGTTTGTTTAAAATTCCTTACACTATCAGACTTATACCACTTCCCCTTTTTGGGTTTTCTAACCTCCTTTGATCATTTATACTGCTTAGGAAAATAAATTCTTTTCCCTACTCCCTTTTTTCCTTCATAATTTCGATTACCTTTACACTTAATTCCTTTCAACTTAAGATTCACCCACTAAGCTAATTCAAATGTGCTCTTTGTTTCTACAGCCTCAGAAATTAAAGATTCAAATAATAGAATTGAAAATTCGGGATATTACACAAACAATTAATACTGTTAGCCACTAAAATAAATAGATACTACTACAATTTTATATTTGTCATCACAACATTAAATTCATAAAGATATTAATGTCAATTATATAATCTCCCTTAATTAATAGCCATTAAATGTATAATTCGGCATAGTGAGAGTGGAGCACTATGGTACTCTCACCTTTACCGTCCAATGCCAGGGTAGTGGTGCATGGCACTTGCGAATCAAAGGCTTTACCATTAATGGGTTTATATCTCAAGTTAATTTGATTTGGTTAAGATTCATAACAAATTTAACTTATTTTTGTACTATTTTGTTCAATTTTTCACATGATTATAGCTCTAATCTTCCATAAATCCATTTTTGCAACAAACCCATTCTTTATCTACATTAATACCAGTAAAAAAATTTAATTTAAAAATTCAAAAAATTTGTAAACAATCACAATGGCTCCAAGGAGGTTTATCTAATATTTTAGTCTACAAACACATCAATTTTTTCAAATTACATTTTGCAACTATCCTAATTAACACTTTCTCAAAAAAATACAAAAAATTGAATTCAAAAGGCCAAAATTTTGTGCCAAACAATGATAATTTGTTGTTGTTCTAAGGGATCCTAAAAATTTAACTATAAAATTGATTTTTTTAAAGAAAATTTATCCAAAAATTTCCATTCTTGTAGTAAGTGAATTTTAAATCAAAACTTCAATTTATGTAAGAAATATTTATCATAAAGCCAATTTTTTTGCCTTGCATACACATAAAGGATTTCATTCTTTAATTTGGTTTTCCCCAATACAAAAACATGAACAATTCATAATATTGCATTTTATGTGTCACAACCTATTTTTTGGCTAATTGTGACTAGTGTGAAGAGATCATAAAGACATAAGTTTTACATAATTTTCTTTTACAAAGCTTTCTTCTTTTTTCCAAAAACACCAGAGTTGGGAAGGTTTTCTAATGGCAAAAAATTTTTATAGTATGTTCTATATTTAGAAATAACTTTTGAACACTTCATTTATTTACAAGTATTCAAGTGGCCAGTATGGAATAAAACCACTAAGAATTTGAGCCACTTTGAGAACTAAATAGACAATTGTACCTAACAAAATATCAATTTGAAAATCTTTCTACAAGACATTATGATGTATGAAGTTTTCTATAGTTATAACCATACCATTTTTAAAGGAAATTTGTGAGTCTCTATTACTTTGAAAAGGAATGAGTATTTTGGAAAATTGATTGAAAATAATTTGATAGTAGATAATACATATGTTCATTTTTTTAGTAAAATAGATATGTTCATTTTGATGATTCTAAAAATGTCGCTAGAAAATTTTTCTAATAGAACTTAGGATGGAACTTTCTTTTAATATTCAAATGAAAACTAGTATTATGAAGTTTTTGCTTCTTTCTTTCTTGAGCTTGGTTTTGCTTGGAGGAAGACATAACTAATTTAGGAAACATTTAAGAACAAATAGATTTTAAAAATCAATGAAGGCATGATTTAGTTTGGTTGCATCTATGGAGATTCAAGACTACCTTACTAAAGGATTTTGAGAATTAGATAAAGATCAAAATTAAAGAATAGAATTTTGTTGATTCATAATTTGATATGTCAAATTGTTTACCTATGTATAAATTTGAAATTTATATAGTGTTGTGTGTATGTTGATACCATCATATCTGGAAATAATGTAAGTTTTGTATTACAGGATGTGTGGCCCTCATAAAGTGTTTAAAAATAGAGGAGATAAATTGCAATGCTACGATGTATTAAAATTAGATTAAAAATTAGTTTACTACAAAATAATGTAGTATAATTGCACAAATTAGGTCGTACCCCTAGTGATCCTTTGATATTATCTTGTGTTGAATTACTAACAATATGAAAAAATAAAATGCATAATAGAATGCAAAAATAGATATTGAATAGAATGAAATAGATGTAAATAGAATAGTTGTAATATGCTATATGAATACAAAATGTTATATGTAGAATGTAGGATTATACAATATAGAATTGAAGGGTTTATGTGAATTTAAATCAAATTAAATGTATTGAACAAAGTAAAAACATAAAGCAAACATATAGAAGGAAAACCAAGGTTACAAAATAGTCGATTTAAGGAATTGGAAGCTCTAGCTTTAGTTTGAATTAATCATTGATTAATTAGGATTTCATTTTTCTAATTAATTCTTTAACTTTGAATTACCCAAAACCCCTACAATAATTCTTGAATCCTATACTAGATTACTATTTAGGATTTAATTAATTAAGATTAATTGATTAAGTAACTGCTATAATCCCTATGCTAGATCAAAATTTATTTAAAGATAAAATTTGGTTGAATTGAGAAATTAAATTAGAAACCTCCAAGTTAATATCTTAACCTTCTACCCTTATGTGTAAAATCATGATTTATTAACCACAGTTCAATATCAAAATAGAAATAAATAAAAAAATTATAAAGATGAACATCAATTATACCAAATCAACATCCAACACAAGTAATTTCAAGAATTTAATGCAAGTAGATAAGGAAAGAGGAAAATTATTTAAAGTTAACATTATAAATCAAAATCTCATAATCAAATAGAGAAAAGCCTCAAACTTCGTAAATTAACTCTAAATTTAAGTTTTTATTGATGAAAAATGAAAGAGAAATAAGAAGAAGAAGAGAAAAATTGGCTGCTAAATCTGTGTAGTTTGAATAATCTGAATCTCTTTAACTTTCTTTCCTCTTATATGACCTAATTACCTTAAAACCCTATTGGATCTGACTCATGCCTTTTAAGATTACAAAAATAGGGTCTTCCTAATTTTTAGAAGCCTATACCTATTTTTAACAAAATAATTAATTCTAATAGTTACAATAATGAATTCTTTTAAGTCTAGCTTCCACCTAGTATAAGACCACTAAAATAATGTAATTTGGGTAAACAATAAACATGAAAGTTGTATGCTTGGTTCTTACAAAATTTAGGCACTGATTTCACATTAATTGAACCTCTATAGCTCCAAATATAACCTAAAAATAGAGGAGGACTTAGTTGGGTGAGAAACATAAGTTCAACTTCTTAGCCATATATGATCCCTAAAATATCTGAACTGGGCTTAGGCTAAAATATAAAAGTTGTAGATCTCTCTTAAAGCTTTCAAATGATTTAAAGATCACCTCAATTTGACATCTAAAGCTTAAGATATAGCTACAAAATTAAAATAATATCAAAATCTAGCATTAACCAAATAAATTTAAAATATTATAAAATTAATCACAAATTATAAAATAAGGCCAATTCTATGAAATTAAGCATGTATAACCTATTATAAGACATAACATAAGGGGAAATAAAATAGTAAATATTTTTCTCATTAGAGACTCTGTTCATTTTTTCACAAAATTTAAAAGTAATTTTCAAGTCCCTTTAGAAATATAGATTTCTATTGGAAAAATTAAAATGAAAATATTAAGGTATGTAGAAACTAAATAATGAGATCCACGTTAGTTATGATCGAAAGTGGGTTATGATAGAAAATTTAAAGTTTTAAATATTGAAATTTTGTTGAGTAAAAATTTGTGTATTTGAATAACTTTACTATTTTATTTTTATTTAACTCCTTCTTTCATATTTTTATATTGGACAATTTATATTATATACCTATTATGTTTTTTAATCTATCCCCTTTTCTCATTCTTTTCTGTATATAAGACATACATTTTTTCCTTTAGATAATAATAATCCCATTCTTTGTTTTATCATTTGTTATAATCTCTAAAACCTTAGTAAACTCAACATATGACTCCTTTAACCAATCATATTCATTAATTAATATTCATATTAGATAAACTTTCAATTATTAAGACTAATATATCAATTCACAACATGGATTACAATGTGGTAGTATCATATGCCTACTATTATTATTATCACCATTATTTTGAAACCCACCATTTAAAAACACTTCGCAACTTATTTTTATTCCATTAATAAAAAAAGGGTTAGTAACACTAATATACTTGATGCAAACCCAATAAAAACCTATTGTGGAGAACATACAAACAATTTGGAAATGCTAAGAATTATCCTAAAAATTAGAAATGGAAATGAAAAATGAATAGAAGAATCATGCCACTCTTTAAAAAAGTGATAAGTGATAAATGTAGTTGACATAATGGATAAATCTTTTGATAAGTTTTAAAGTTCTTATAAGAACCTATAGAGAAACTATTCTCCAAAATTTGATCTTAGATTAATTGTTCAATGTTATGTTCAATGAGGAACAAACCTCTTCATATAGCTAAAAATATAATTAGGTTAATTGGGCTACATTAGACACAAATGGGCTTAACGCACTAATTAAACTATAATTTGTCAAAAATAAAGTATTAAAATTAATAGCCTAAGCATACATAATTAACATGAGGCCTAAATGGCTTAACCTATAAGAAAAAATTAATGTAAAGCTTAATTAATTAAAATAAATAGATTTTGTAACAAAGTAGTCAAGTACTGTCCAAAATTGAGGTAGTACTTGAGTATAGTAGTCAAGTACTTGTAGGCATAGACGAACTCCAAGTATAGTACTTAAGTATGGTATTAGACTACTAGTCTTTAATGGTTGAAATGCAAGAAATCCACTTGTTAGATCCTTCCAAGCTTCTATCCTTTTGCTCCTAAGCTCTATAAACAAGTCCTTAAAAGGTTTTTTTCATCCTTATTGCCTTACTCCTTGTGATTGGTCCCTTTAACAAATGCATTTTCTCTTCTATGATCCTCAAGATCATATCATTCCCCCTTTTTCAAAAGACTTTATCCTTAAATCTAAACCTATACCTTGATGGAGATAAATTAGTAACATCAAAACATCAAATGGAGATAAATTAGCAACACTAAAAGTAGCACTAACTTTATAATCACTAAGAAGTTCTAGCTTGTAAACATTGTAGTTGATCCTCTTAAATACTTGGAAAGGACCATTTCCTTTTTTCTTATGTACACCTAAACTAAATTCTCTCGTTCAAATATAATTTTCTTTCATCCTTTGTTAGCTTTTTGGAAATATTAGGGAGTTTTCTTCCCAATGTTTGCTCTCACTTGGTCGTGTAACTTTTTGATTAATTCGATTTTCCTCTTCCCATCTAAGTTGGATCTCTTATTAGTAGGTAATGGTAATAAATCTAAAGGACTTAGTAGATTAAAAACATAAACAACCTTAATTAGGGAAAATTGGGTAGTTAAATCAACATTTCTATTATATGCAAACTTAACATAAGGCAAAAAATATCCTAATAGTAGCTTAAAAACTTCAAATCTTGATCTAAAACATTGCTCCTTAGAATTTTGTGAAGTCTCATCACTTCTCGAAAGAAAAATTAGCTATGTTTGTTGCATAATCAATTTTATGACATGGTATGAAGTGAGCCATCTTTGAAAATCTATCAACAATAACAAACATAAAGCCCCTTCCCTTCTTGGACCTAGGCAAACCTAAAATAAAATTTATAGATATGTTAATCCAAGGCTTACTAGAAATAGAGAATGGGGAATTTAAACGATGTGGCATCATTTTAGATTTTGCTTCTCTAGGAGTAATATAATTAACACAAAGCTTCTCTATATCATGCCTTATACTAGGCCAAAAGAAATATTCATATAAGATGTCTAGAATGTTTCTTAAGCTAAAATGTTTCATCAACCTTCCACTATAAGCTTCTTTCACAAGTAAATCTCTAAAAAAACTCCTCAGTGCAAATAATTTGGTCCCCTTAAATAAGAAATTATCATACTTATAGAATTTCTCAAAGGTTTTCTTTCCACATGCTTGAAATATATTAGAAAAATCATCATCATTCTCATATGAATTTTTCATATATTCAAATCCTAATAATTTAGATTGCAAAATAGAGATAAAAGAATACTTTTAAGATAATACATCAACAACTATATTATTTTTACCTTGCTTATATTGAATTACATAGAGAAATGATTCAATGAACTCCATCCATTTTGCATGTCTCTTGTTTAACTTTCCTTGACTCTTCAAATGCTTCAAGGCTTCATGATTGTTATAAATGACAAACTTCTTTGGCCAATGGTAGTATTGCTATGTCTAATGATATTGTGTCTAACACTTATATTGTTTTTGTAAATAACACTAGTATTTTTAATTGAATGATAGCATATTATGTTGTCATTATATGATTAAGTATTTTTTTAATAGTGTTTTTTGTTTTTGTAAATAACACTAATATTTTTAATTGAATGATAGCATATTATGTTGTCATTATATGATTAAGTATTTTTTTAATAGTGTTTTAGATTCCAATTCAAGATGGTGGATTTGTTCTTCTGACTTAGGTGAAATTATATAGGTAATTATTGTGAAATTTTCAATTAATTATAATTATATATGTGTATTATTTTACTAACTCGTCACTAATAATTATATTGGTACTTAATATTATCTTAGGAGTTTTACTTCTTATTGTGTTTGAAACTCGAACTTAAAACTTTATATATGTAAATTAAGTGAATTATCACCTTTATCATTATAAAAAATATAATTATTTATTAATTGAGAATTGAGTACACATCTATAATTATAATTTGAAACTTTCTAGCAACTATTTATGTAACTTCATCTAATTAAGTTTATCCCTATAAAAAATAATAGGATAAAATTTAAGTAAAATTTCATAAATATTTGAGGTAAAGTTCTATATTTAAATTATGATTGATGTACTAATTATTTTATTTAAAAAATAATTACAATATATACTGATAAATATTATAATAATCAAATTATAATTGTAAATATTAATAATAATTGATTGAATAAAAACCTTTACCGTAATACCTAAAATAAATTTACCTGAATTTTTATCTAAATGAAATTCAATATTATGTCCAACGCAGAAGTAAACGACATTTTCTAACGCAACAAGGGAAACGTGTAAATCTTCGCAATGGAATTAGTAAAACTAGTAATATCCTATGACTAATTATTGATTGATTCATTAAATTTTGATGTTTAACATTTCATAGGCGAACGGAGCTAAACGCCAAAGGAAATAAAAAATTGCAAATTATCAGTCCTGGGCGTCGTTACATATTTTCCACGATTAATTAACGCCATCTAAACAATTATAAATTATTAGGCAGGTGAATGATAAAGTGCGCCAAGAGTATTACCAATAGTAAAAAAAAAAAAAAAAGTGTCAATAATCTTTAATTGATATTCAATATTTCTTAAAAGTTTTATATCTTCTACTGATTCAATTTTTTATTCTTATTTATGTAATCAATAATTTAACCACTTTTAATATTATAAGGAAAAATGATAAAGTGCAACCCATAATACAATGGTGACAATTTTTAATATAATACAATAATCTTAATCTAATACAAGAATGAGATGCTCTATGAATTTGGACCATTTTTATACAAATTTAGTTTATAAACAAGTCAACTTATTTAAAATAGATATTAAATAAATTGAATTAAATTAATGTAAAATTAAGTAAATTGACTTACTAATTTATTTAAAATTTTATGTTAAAATTTAAAATATAATATTTAGGAAATAATTGATAACCAAATCATAAATGCTTATATATAATAGAAAGATAAAATTCACACTTTAACAAAATAATAACAAAAGTTTAAGAAAGTATTTAATCAATGATTAGAAGTACTCTTAATAAAGATAAATAAATAAAATTATTAATCATATTTATAATATAAAATTTGATAATTAAAATTATTAAATATATTAGAGAGGCTAACTTGTGCGTACATATTCAATAAGTAAATTGTCAATACAATACAATTATTATTTGAATATTGAAATTATCCGTGCTATTATTATCTGGTAGCGTTTGGTTCGTGAAATCTTTTTAAGATTCTCGTGAATGTTTAAAGGGAATATCATATTTTCATATTTAGTTCAAGGTTTGAAAAAAAAAATATCTGGGAATGTCACATTTTTAAAAATTCTTTTGACTCAACATTCCCCTAAAATATTTCTATCAAGAGAGGTGGGTATAGAAATGTGATATTAAAATATTCTCAGAAAAATTTACAATGAATTAAACATAAAAATGTTAAATTCCTATTAATTAAATTTTCAAAAATTTAATGTATATTTTTCTAAGAACGTAAGTTTTTATGAACCAAATGACACTTACAGGTAAATATGAATCGCCACAAACACCATAATCTAAGCCGAGTCGGATAGTGGCCAAGCAATTCGCATATATTTTGCATTCTATGTAACAGTTTTCTGATTGACTTCCTATAAGCTGGTATTGGGTTCAGCCTTCCCTGTGATAAACAATACAATCAACTACTTTCTTTATCATCATATTCAATAATTTATTTTACAATTAAAATGGGAGGGAGGTGAGGTTCCCAATATCGAGCAGGCAGAGCACTTGTGGATGCTCAGACTATTAACAAGGAGCTGTTTGGAAATTGCTATCAAATCCATTTAAATTAAAAGACAATGATTTGACTACCTTTAAATGATAAGGAGGATTGCAATTTTATCTGCTTAAAAATTGTATTACATTTAACCTAAATTATAATTATTATTCATTATTAATTATTTATTATTATAAATTATTTTTTATTTAAATTACATATTTGTATTAAAATATAATTAAAATTTCTATTGTCAAAAAATATTTTTAAATTATAAATATTTTTATTGATTAAGAGCAAATATTCAAAAGGCGTAATGCATTAGTTGATACAATCACATTTTTGCGGTTCCCGAAGTCTCTGCATGCACATGAGGGCACAATTTTGTTGGGATTACGAATCATAGTTGCAACAGCGCATTGTGCATAAAAACAAAGTTCCGATGCTGACATTGTGGATTAATTCGGCGCATTTTCACTACATTTTTTTTCCCTTTTTGCGACCAGCCATTTCCACGGAGAAAATATTAGAAAAATGTCAATATCTCACCTTTAACATCTGTTTTTGTTCTCTACCAATTACTCCACCTTAAGATGGTAATTTTCTATCATTGTTTTGTTTAAAGTTGAATTGGGTTTGATTATTTTGAAGTCGAAGAGGATAAAAGAAGAAGATGATGAAGAAAACGGATCAAAAATAAAAGAACCGAATGAATTGAAGCTGGTAAGAACAAAAAGAAGCCCTGAAATGGTTAGACGTGAAAAGTAAAGAATTAAGCAAAAGTAAAATATTAAAAAGTAGGAAGTCAAGTCTAAAAGAGCAAGAGACAAAAATTAAAATTAAAAATAATTAAAAAAAAGGAAAAGAAAGTTAGCTATTATATACAGTTGGATCCAGAAATGTCCAACAACTAATAGTTAAAGAAATATATTTTAAGTCTTCGGGAGGAACTTCTGCACACTAGTAATATAACAGGACTAGCTAGTCAAATGTGTAATGTACGGGTAAATATTTATTTTAATAATATAGAATTATAATTATATATTAATTATTTATAAAGAGATTTAATAAAAAAATTAACATATAATCAGTGACTTTAAAATATATTTTATAAAATAAAAAATTATAATTTTATTATATGTATATTATTAAATAATTAAAATTGATATTATAATATAATAAAAGATTGAATTTACAAATTATATCATATGCATTAGATGATGTAAAATGAATTTAAAAGTTTTTCTTATTTTGGAATATCCATAAGTTAAATCAAAGTTAGACTACTCTAAATTGTTTCAAATATATACTGCAATTTTTTAAAAAAAATCATTTATACTTTTACAATCCTAGATCTTAAGCTTATAAGTGGATGACAATTTCATCTAATAGAAAATTTTCTAAAGTATAAGTATTTTATAAACAATAACAATTACAAAATTTCCAAAGAAAAATCTATAAAGAAGAGAAATGAAAAAAAAAAAGATAAAATGGGGGAAGGAAATTAAGAATGTTTAAAAAGGAAAAACTCTTGAAAAATGGCTAAAAGAATAAAATATCTATAGCTAAAAGAAGAGTATTTAATAAAATAAAAATTGAGAACAATTTAAGAAAAGAAAAAAGTTATCTCCCTACTCCTTTAATTTAACAATCAAGTAGAAAATTAATTTTAAATTAATTTTGCCAAAAATATTAATTTTAAATTCAAATATTTTATTAATTAAATATTATTTTTTAAATAATTATTATCATTAATATTGATATTTAATAATATAATTTATGATAAGAATAGATTTTTTTATAATGGTAATAAATTTTTATTTACCATATCAGTGGATCATAAAACAAACATTTAAAATAATAATTTTATATTATAGAAAATTTATTAAATATAATCTATAAATTGCTACCTATTTGTTAACTAAAATTCAATATTTTAGTATAAAATATTTTTCATTTTTTAAATTCATATGGAAGAGAGTAATAGCTTTTAGAATAAGGGACTTATATTTAAGTATTTTCTAAAAGTTGTGTTATAATAGAAATTAACAAAAAAAAGCTCCTTTCAAAATTTAAAAAAATAATTATGTAGACAAAGAATAATATTATAGATTGTTACTTTCTTCAAAACCATGAGCAATTATGCTTATAAAACCATGAATTTATAAAAATAATAATAATGAAATTAAAAAATTTTGATATAATCATAAATATAAAATAGTTTGATTGAAGTTTTAAAAAAAATTGTTAAGAACATAGATGAGAAAAATAGATTAAAAATAACATAAATATTTAGAAAATATTATAAAAAAGTAATTAATTAGATTATAAAATGAAAAAATAAATCTTTAATTACTATAATGAGAATCCGGCCATTATGTTATTTAGTGAAAAATATTATTGGATATGAAACTCAAACTTTCTTAAAAAGAAGATAATATTCACAGAAATAAACTTGATATTCAATTTAAACTTTCTCCAATGGTTGCAAGTGAAATTATTCATTTGTATATTTAAGCAAATGAGGAATTTATCAAATACATATGAAGAGAAAATTCATATAAATGAGAGTTTATAAATTTTGAATAAGATCTAAAATGCGATGAAGATAAGGATAGAAAGATTTTTATTAAAATTACATAAAGATAAAAATAAAAAAATTTCAAATGAAATTAGATAAAGATAAAGGTAAAATGGCTTTCAATTTTTAAAATGAAAAATGTTATTGAGTTTATTTGCAAATTTGTTGAGTTTAATTGCATATTTGTAAAAAATTTTAGAAACAGCATCACATGACAATTTTTTTTCCTTATAATTTCCTCCAAAAAGTATAACTATCTTTTCCTAATGAAAATAAATTAAGTTATAAATCTTTAAAAAAATATAAATTTAATGAAATAAAGCATTCATAATAAAAAATGAACAATCAAATTGGAATAATAATTGTATAAAAAAGAAAAATAAATTATAAAAAAGAATTTACACAGTAGAAGCATTACAAAGTAATTATAATAGATTAAAAGTAATAAGATCCTATAAAAAAGAAAAAAATGATGGAGATAAAAGTTCAAGGTGTAGAGAGAAAAATTAAATATAAATGTAATTTGAAGAGCTTTTTGAGAAGTTTCTTATAATATTGGAATAATTTGTATTTATAAATTCTGATGATAAATAAAAAGTAATTCTAATTTAAAATCTTATTCGAAATTAATTTAATATTAGAAGATAAATAGAGAAGAAATAACAAATTGACATGTGACGAATTATGGAAATGAAACTTGTCATAGAAAGCAAGAAATATTATAGCTAACATATAATATATAAAGAAGACAATAGCAAGGTGTAGATAGAAAAAAAAACATAAATGTAATTTGAATAGATTTTTGAAAAGCTTCTTATGAGACTAGAATAATTTGGTATTTATAAATTTTAGTGATAAATAAAAAGTAATTCAAATTTAATTTTTTATTAAAAATTAATTTAATATTGCAAGATAAATAGGGAAGAAATGATAAATTGATATGTAACAAATTATGAGAATGACACTTATCATAAAAAATAAAAAAATATCATGGCTAATATATAATATAAAGATATAAATATCAATGCATTATTAAATTCAATTTTATACTAAATTTATTTTTTTAGAATCAATCTTACATAATTTATAATAACATATTAATGATTACATTTGATAATGTACTGATACATCACTTGTTATAAGGATAATACTATAAATTTTCCTTATGTACCCATTGAATATGGTGTGGAATCTAAAAATATATGCATTAAATTATTTAAAATGATTTCACAAGATTTCAAATCTTTATGAGATAAAATATTTTTATTATTAAAATATTATATATATTTTTTAAAATTTGTATTCTGTTTGAATTATTTGCTTTGAAATTTGAAAATAGATAATTTAATGTTTCCATTAATTCATTATATTAGAAGTTTAAATTTTTAATAATTTAACTAATAATGTACATGATGGATTTTTTTTAGCATTTATAAAAAGGTTTTAGTTATCTAGTCATTAATTGTCAAATAAAATATCTCTTATTAGTAATACTATAACATAATTTATAATTTTAAAAATTCTTTTAACACATCAAATTGTGTGAAAATGTAATGAAATAAAATATTTATATGGATTATTCTATTTTTTTACATATATGTGAGAATTTTTGAAAAATTCACGATTTTGATGGCTACAATCCATATCATGACACTTACAATGTTTGCAATCATGAAGAATACAATGCAATAATAACTATAATTTAAATCCTTGTTTAATAGTTTGAAATATGAAATAAATAAAAATATCAATACCTGTAGGGTTATAAGAGAAACCCATAAAGGTTTGTGAGACATGTAAGAATAGTGACTAAGAAATTATCTTGTTATAGTTGAAAACCTTTACACACATTATCTTATAACTTTTATGATATATTGGATCTCTCTTCTTATCTGTGATTTCTTCCCCCTCATTTATGATTTTTCACATTAAATTGTTCATATTTTTCATTATGATATATTCTAATTAACTTAATTGTATGATGATTGATTGCTTAGAAAGGAGATAGTCTCCCTAACAACTAGTATCAAAGTGGATTTGGTCTTGTGAGAAAGTAGTAATTTAAGATAACAAATCTTAATTGATGTCATATGATAGTAATACTGGTAATAATGATGATAATGATAATGTTGAATGATGACATATATAGTGGTGATCAGTGATTCGATCGTGTGTAAATTGAAGGTGATGATTAATTGATGCAATGAAAGTTAAAGGAAAGCTTAGGCAAAGTAATAAGAAATGTGGTTGATAATGAAGATATAATGAGATTATGCTAGTTCATGATGTGTTACTATAGATATAAAAGATTATTATGGACAAGAGGGTTATGAATAGACTTTAATAAAATGCATGATGCTTAATTGAGGTGGAGCTACTTGATATGAAGATAGTTATTGCAATTTGAAGAAATTATAATAATAGAGAAATCCTATGGTTGTCATGCCATGGTTAGTCTTGTTTAGTAATAAGTAAAGCATGAAGATTGATGAAGATGATTAAATTTGTGTCAAGGTGGAGATTGTTGAATATGACCTAAATTCTAATTAATTATTATTTATTTCTTATTATAAGTTATCTTTCTATTCAAGGTATTTATGTTAGTATAACAAGAATTTTTAGGTTATAAATATTTGTGTTGGCTAAAAATTTAAGCTACAAAAGAGATAATAATGTTAATACCTATAGCATTATGGAAGAAACATTATAAAAGTTTATGAGATATGCAGGGATAGTAGATAAAAAGTTGTGAGGTTATAATTGAGAACCTTCATATATATTATCCTATAATCTTTGATAATATAGCAGATATCTTCTCATCCATGATTTTCTTGCTTTAAAGTTTATGGTTTTCCATGTTAAATTGTTTGTGTTTTTTATTATGATATTCTGATTAATTTAACTATTTGATGCTTGATTGTTTACAAAGGGAATATTTTCCTTAATCAATCAAGAAAAATCAATATAAATTTTGATTTTGTATATAATAAAATGATATTATATTTTATAAAGCCATAATTTTTTTCATCTTCCTAAGTTAAATCATAAGCTATAAAAAATTTAGACAATTACAAAATAAGTTTTTAAAGCTCTAATTGGACATTAATTATGCTTTATCTCATTAAGAAAATGAATAAGGCATTATTTAGGTATCCCACTAATCCATAAGAGAGTAATTTTATAATGGCAAAAATATCCATATACATTGCACTTTACCTAAATCAATGTATTTACTCAATACATTTTATCCAAATTGGGTTTGCTAGTTAATAGTTTAGGTTTAGGTCTAACCAATAAATATCTAATGGGTCTTGTGTTCTTTTTAGTTATCACATTAAACCCATTAATATTAATTTATGCAATGCATGGGTTATCACTTATAAATATTGAATGGGTTTTAGATATCTTTCAGATATCACATTAAATATGTTTGAATAATATATTTTATAATTAACCTATCGATATATGAAAATTAATATTATCACATACATAAGGATATTAGGATAATTTATTTAAGATAAATAATTTTAAAAATATTCAATTTTAGATTAAATTATATTAGTTTATATAATGCATAATAATATAAATGGATAAATAATTATCTATAAGTTAACCCAATACAATCTTTATTCAATAAAGTCAATAAGGATACAATCCACAATATTTAGCTTCAAGCTGATATGGATAATATAGATGAGTTAAAATAAGAATAGATATGAATGAGAAAAAAAACATATATTTCATAATTTCTAGGTGTAATTATTACCAATAAGAAAATAATAACTTTTTAGTTTTTATTAAAATAGTTTAAAATTATATTTTTATTAGTAACTTCAAATAGATCCATTTTGGATCTTTTAATTAAGTCACATTAGGACTTTAACGGGTTTGGATATTTAATGGATCCAAAATAAAGGATCCTTAATAAACTTAGATCTAATTGAGTTTGAATTAGGTTTACCCAAACTTGCTTTGTTGCTATCCCTAAAGTGAGTAGACATAATTGCTCCTATATGATGAAAAGGATCTAAGGTACGTTAGTCTATGTATTGCAGGTAGAATGGTCCCTACCAAATTAGTGATAAGAACCTTACTTACTTGTTCAATATAGGTTTCTTATATTCCTATTATTACTTTGTCTAAGATTGAAACACATCAAAAGTCCCTAACTTAAAACTTATGAACTGAGGCTTGTTTAATGAAGTAAGCCATTGTTAATAGAGATTATGGTATATGGTTGGAAATCCTAAAGGGAAAATACATTAGAAATGGAGACTATCTCAATGATGTTATAATACAAGAATTAGATTATATGTTATAGAAAAGTGTAGGAAATTTTGGATATATGTGAAGGATAGTTTGGGAAAGTTTTTGAATTATGGCAAGTTAGGACTTTTTTTAGAAGATAGTTAGGTAGGGGATTTTGTTCTTTGTAATCATGCAACCATGAGTATATCCTCTAAATTTATGAAGTGCAAAGACAATGAGTTTATCATTACAAAAGGCCTTAAAATTTTACTTTGTTGGCTCAATAATTGCTTAAAGAAATGATGTGAAGAATTTCTACCGTACCTATTCTTAAGCATCACTAGCTTGGCTTAGAAACTTTAAGATAGGGACATTTGGCTACTAATGTAAGTTTTATATTAAGCAAGAACATTGTGCAAGAGTAAACTATGCAATTCATCAAACTGAGCCATTTTAGAAAAGGTTTGTAGGCACGGCTTAGGCTAAAAAAATGGAAATTTTTCTTATGGCAAAGTTACAACAATGAGCTCGTTATTAATATTACTTGATCAAAAAGAGGTTTTGGCTCTCAAGTGGTACAACATCTATAATGCTATTACAAAATTATCATTTAAAGTTGTAAAATTAATGTCAATTAACTTGAAAACCAATGTATAAAATGACATGGTGGTATTTTTGAAAATAAGTACAACTTATCATGTCAACTAGATAAAGAGTGACATTATAAAACTAAAATACTTAATGAAAAGTGAAAAATTGGAAAACTAGTTAAGAAAAAACTTTCCATATTGGTTGTTTAAAAATTAATGTAGAAAATGAAAAAGTAACCAAACATTAAATGTCGATTCCTATATATAGTTGACATCAAATGTAATTTTGCAAGAAACATTAAGGATTTATTTTAGTGATAATTGATGCATAAATCTATAAACATCAATTATTAATTAAGAACTAACATCTAAAGTGCTACTTACACCATATACAACATCTTTCTTTCCTTAAAATTGCAAACAAAATCATAGACAAATTAATATTGTATGACGATTTGCTCTTTATTTTTTTGCACTCTTTATTTAATTTTCAATAGCATTTGTTTAACAATTATATGGCATTAACCTTCCACCATCCTTATGCATATATTCCTATTTATCTAAGGTATTTTTCCTTATTCTCTTATGCTTTATGAACATTTTGTGCCTCTACTTGTGGTCTTTAGGTTTAAATATTAATTATTGAAAAGCTTTCATTTTTATGTATTAAAATTGCTCTTTAATTGTTGTTTACATGTTTTAAAAGCATTATTTAATACGAAGAGTTAATATAGTTAAATACATATCCTATTTTGAACTTTTTTTAAAAAATATCATTTTTGCTTGGATGCTACATTTTTGAAGTAACTTTCTAAATTGGTGTCTCTTGTTACTTGGATGCTATTTTTGAAAATGTCAATTTGTTATGAGTAAAGTTTTGTTTTAGGATCAAATCAAATATGATTAAAATATATATAATTATTTCTTGCTATTTAAGTTATCATATATATGTTCTTAGTTATTTATCACATGTTACTTAGCATACAAGTTAAATTTTTATGTTGGTTTTGTTAAAACTCTTTAAACAAAACTTACATAAATTTAGCTAGTTTTGATAAAGATGATTAGAAAAAGAAAAGTGCCATATGTATTACAATTAAGAGGGACATAATCCTTAAATGCACTAAAAAGGATAAGTTGAAAGTAAACTTTAATGATAATGGAGTTGCATATGGGTTTGGTTAGACTAAATTTAGCAACTACATTAGTTCTTTAGCATGCATTAAGGTGCATATTACTATTAAGCAAGAGCATAAAGTGGAAAAAGACATCAAGGACATCATCTACAGTGATGTATTTGTAACAAATCATAATACTTATTTCAATTCCCATTTTACATATGCATAATGAGAAATCTTGGATTGCTAATCAAATTTGTCATTTATTTATGGGTTACCTTGCAAGCTACTTTCAATATTCACTAGGATTATAAATACCATGTCTTTTTATTAGTAGGTAAGAGGTGGAATAATTTTAAGCATAAGTTGAGCAAGTAGTATGTTGGCCTTATAAGGACTAAGATAGGACATGCCCTTGAAAAATATCACTAAATCTACTAGCAAACATAGGAGAAGTTTATGGAAATATGGAATTTAAAGGAGTTTTAGACAAAGATGACCATCTTACTACTATTTTCTTTCTTCTACTATTGATAGTGACTAACATCTTCTCATCACTTATTTTATTTTTTTCAGTAGGCTACAAGTGCACAAAATAAGTTAAACTAAACAAAAAATATGCACAAGTATAGGTTATCTTGCAAAGGACATAGGAAGCTTAATGAAAAGATTATTAAAAAAAAAGAATATAACCACTAAGGAGGTTGCTAATATGGTTAAAGAATAACCATTTGCTTCTATCACCCCTATACAATAACATGAATTATGAGTTAGAACCAAACACTCAAGGCAAATTCATGATGAAGGAGAGTCAGCAAGTTGAGCAGCAAATAGTGAGTGATATTATTATTTTACTTTTCAAATACAAAGTATGGTTTTCATTTACTAACACATGACTTATCATGTTTGATTACATTGTGCTATGATGATCTCACGTAACAAGCCACCTAAGGAGAATTTTAATTAGGAAAAAGATGAACATTTTAACTACTATCTTAGGATCTTAGGAGCATCTTAGGTGTGTGGAGAGTTTAGAGGATAAATGGGTCTTAAGAAATACATTAAAGAAGGTTCTAAATGTTCTTGTAATGATTAATTATCCAATAGAGAAAAGGTAGAGCTCGAGGTTGAGATGAAAAATAATTAAAGAATAAGGTTTTGTAACATATGATGACCATCTTTCAATGGGAGGGTAAGATATGATCCAACCTAATGAAAAAGGAAGAGGTATGGATGGGAAACCTTATGCTATAACAGAGCAATTACTATCCTATTGACCTTAATGTCCTTGTCTAATTACAATAGGTAAATTCTTGTCACCTTTTTACTTGTTACTATGTAGTCCTCAATCATGTTATAGTTTTACATTAATGTTGATTAGCTAGCTCATTTGTGATTATAAGATAGACATAGATGCATACATGTATTATAAGACCCCCCATTTAGCCAATGGTAAAGGACATGGTATTCCTTGATTGTGTGCTCCGTATAACTACATTACCAAAGGATTAGTGTAAAGTCATGGTAGATGTCATTAAGGATATCATGCTTATGTTACCATTGCTAATGGAAAAAGTGAGTAGGTGGTCTAAGAGGTTGGTACCTTTTTAGTTTAACTAAAGGCCTTAATTTTATTCTTCATAAAAGTGAAGTTTTCCATTGCTTCAAGTTCATAACTTATGGTTAAATAAAATATTACCTAACATGTCTAATTATCATATTTTTATAATCTATTTTAAGCATCTCCACGAGAAGAAAAAGGTAAAAGAAAGTTAAAGGAAGACAAGGATAAGAATGGCAAGTCCAAAAAAAGAAAGACCTTGGCATTTCATTATCTACAAAAAAACAAAGGTTAGAACATGTTGGAAATGTCTTCGATCTATTGCACATGAGATAGGAAATAATGATCTTATTCAATTGGAAATGAAGGATAATGTCATGGGACATAAATATGCCATTCTTTTATCTAAGGTCTCATCTTTTATCTTTTAAGCCTAAAAAGAGATAGATATTTCTAGTGTGGAAACTTGGATTAGGTACATATAACTTTACCCCTCAAGTTTTCCTTTTTTTATACACATATTGATCATTATGAATTTTATTACTTATATATTTCGAAAATAATAAGTACTTGTACAATATCTCCAAAGATTGGAATTTAATTTCTTGTTTCAATTTCCTAAATCCAAACTTTAGTGAAGAATTGGGGATATTGTTAAAGTTTTGTAACTAGGCCATGTTAATCAATAAGAGACGACTATGCTACATAGTACTGTACTATGAACAATAAGTGAGTGTAAAGAACCTTAATTCATTTTTAGTTATATTTTCTCATTAATTATCTTACATTGATATTAATAATGTTGTAGCCATTATTGGATATTAAACATTATCTATTTGATAAATAGGATAATTTATTAGCTTAACTAGCTAGGGTACAAACCATGCTTAAGTTGGTAGGTGATAGTCACAAAGGAAATGAACATACATTGCAGGGTGAGTAACTTCTCTAGCAAAATGGGTACCATCAAATGGATGCATATGAAGGTAATGTTCTTATACACATTCGGATACTTAATATAATGATCAATCATTATCACATGAAATTGACTCTATTTTAAGTGTATTTATTGTAATACCTAAAACAAATAGGAAACATTACTTCACGATGAAATATATATAAGACATGGTTATGAATATGAAGAAAAATGGTATGCCAAATAAGGTAATTCATTTGAATTTTAGTTAGGCAGACACTAATGGAAAATATGTAATTATGTCTTCTTATTGAGTTTATATGTAAATACTTAGTTCTTCTAAGGAAAAATAGCACCCTACAATAAAGAAGATATAGAAATCTTACAAGAGGAATGCCATATTAAGAAAGGGAAGCATTAAGTTAATGGGCTAGCCAATATATAGCTTATTAGGTCTAATTATAATTGAAAATGTATATATACTTATACTTGTAAGACTTAGTGCAATTACTTATAAATGTATATATTATTTTGTATGCATTATTAAATTTATTTACAAGTGTTGTTATATGATTTAATGTTTGGAATGTGGTGCTCTTTTATATGAGCAAGTGTATTTACCCCAATATATATGTAATAGGTTTGGTTTATAGCTTTCAGGTTGCAATAGAAGTAATCTAAAAAAATAGTGACATTAATTTTTCTATTAATAATTGGGATGGATAATGTATAATGTTGATTTTATTAAAAAAAAACCCACTACGGAAAAGCAAAATTATGTCTCACTCAAAATTAGGTAGTAAGAGTGATAATCAGATAAAATGTAAATCAATGTTAATTTTATTTTAAAAATTGATGTGGAAAACTGAACTATACAATGCCAATTTTAGTTAATAACCAATGTGGAATACTTAAGCAATGCTATTTTTATTCCTTAAACATAAAATTATGTTGATATGTTTGAATTCTACACTTCTAGTTTTATTATTTAAAGGTTTAGGTGAAGTAGGTGTTGATATATTCCCCATATAGTATTCACCTTATCTTAACATAAATTCAATATCAATTATTTTAATAAGGTTACTTAAAACTAAAAGGAAGATTGTAGCCTCACTAAATGGTTCAAATGAGATTATGTTTATTTTGAAGAAAAGGTAGCCTGCCTTATGCCAAATTATAGATTGGAGAGTGATAACATCTTTCTTGCAAAATTCATAATGTGCTATAGAGAAAGTAACTAATTGATTTTCTTTTATAAGTAAGAAGTTCACTAGAGTTTTTTCACACAAAAATTAATTTATCTCTTGAATTCAAGCATTTGTTTATTCCTCTTAATATTTTCTTGTCTACATTAAGGTCCATTCAAATATCTCATTTTTCCTCTAAATCTAATGAAGAAACTTTATTTGTTGTGTATTGTATTCATATATTTATATTTTAGTTTTTTTATTTCATTATTTAAGATTTTGAATGGTGTGGGTTTCTTAAGGAAAAGTCAGTAAATTTCCTTCTTGTAAAAGTAAATCAATAGGTACATCTATATAAAGGATTAGGATGATAGAAATACTATACAATTAGCATACAAAACCACCAAAGTTTAATGGCATAAGCTAGGTAATAAGTTTCTATTCAAAAATGGCATATTTAATAACATTATACCTACAACATCAATTTTGACATGCTTATACCCTTCTTTTGTCACAATGGGATTCATTAGGATTTTTATTAGTGGTTATGTCATTAGAAGACATTTTAACTTCCTTTTGTGCGTTTCAAAGGTATTATTTTAATTTTTACAATATTTACATATTCTAAGGTATTGAAGGACATGATTAAGTTGAAACTAATCTTTGCATGTAATTGGGCAATGAAGCTGAATAGGATTGGCTTTTAACATGGGTATTATAGTTTAGTCCTTGAGAAGGTGGTAGAATAAGAAAATATTTTATCCATCCATTAAGAGGTTAGCTAATCCATTTGCCTTTATTCTCAAATATACAAGAAAAGTAACCAATATTACAAAATTGCCATACAAACATTAGTATATTAAAGTTAATTAAAGTAAAAACCAAAAAATTTTGAAAATAAGTGCTTCTTACCACATTAGTTCAAATAAGAAGTTAACATTATAAAGCCATAATATCTAATGGGAAGTGACAAGTTAGAAATATGAAAACTTAAAATAATGGTTATTATTTACAATCATTGTTTAATGTAACTTGCACTTTGGTTTGCACTTAGCTAGTGTAAAAGGATATGTGAATCATTGCTAACTTAAAAAATAGTGATATATAGGAAATCAATCTTTAATTAATAATCGACATCTATTGTTTGTCATGCTCATTATAATTTTCACTATCTTTCTTTATTTTTTATTTTTTGCATTTATCTTTAGGTAATTCTTAAAATTGCTTCAAATCTTATGGAAGCTCCCTATCTCGAACTTTAATATCTATATCTCCAATATTCCAACTAGATCTTCCATATCAAATAACTTTAATATCTCATTTTCTAATATTTTGTCAATATGACTCTAATAATCTTCCACATTCATCATTAGAATTTTGTGTGGAAAAATTGAATTTTCTTTAGTTCTTCCATGCATACTCTTTTGATTAAAATGAAAAAAATTAAGTAACACATAGGAATTTGCAATTGAAGATGATACAACCATAAATTCAAAGAATATGTAATTTTCCTCGTATAATGATCTACTATAATTGAAGTCTTCTTTTAATCTTCATATTCATTTGTGAACATGTAAACACATTTGATTTTTTCTTGCTATACAATGATATCATTGTATAAAATTGTCTAAATTTTTCAAAGATTTCATTATTTAAAATCATATTTAGAGTGTACTTGATTCATTTTTTTAAAAAAAATACGAAAAATACATTGGTTATTTATTAATGTCTAATGCGGATATAAAAAAGAAACTTATTTCTACTTTACTATGTTAGTTTTTAAATACCTATTGTATAAAGGAATAGTAAATGTTATGGTAGAAAAGTATGTGTGGAAGATTAAATGTTATTTTATATAAGACTAATGTTTAAAGGTGTATCAAAAGCCAATTAATTTTTTTATTTATGATTTTATTTGGAATTGTAAAGAATATTTGTATTTTATAGACTGGTTGTACATATGAATTGATATCAAATTATTATCTATAGTTAATAAATATTTGTTTTTATAATACTATTGAAAATCATAAAGAATATTTGAACTTTATATGTTGGTTTTAAGTAAAAACTGATTTCTAAAAGCATTTAATGTTTGTATTTATAAAATTATTTGAAATTTCAAATGAATTACCACATTGATTTAGGTTAATAACTGGATGTAAAGTTATATTAACAATTAGCTCATTTAGATTGTACTACTGCATTCATGGGATTATAAGAGACTATGAACACTTATAGCATCTACTGTTCAAATAATTGACATAAAAACGAAGTTCAGGCACAATATTTTAGCCATTAAACATTTAGATATCAATTGTGTTTTAATAATTGGCATCTAATGTTCTATAAATTAGCCTATAAATTAAGCTTGTAGTATACATTTTAAACAATTTAGGTGATAACTTTGCCTTATTATCTATTTCTAGAGTATAGATTTAATTTAGAGATTGCTCTCCTTCCATCTAAAAAGCACATTTATAAATGTTTTGGATCTTGTTACAAGACTTACCTCCTTTGATATCTTAGGTTTCTCATGATGGCAAATTGTAATAGTCACATTGAGAAGGTTGAGTTATTAATGGAGGCAAAGCCTTTAACATGAATTAGAGTATCTCTAAATATGTTTCTTAAGATGGAAAATGAGTCATCTTTGCATTAGATCTACATGTTCAAATTAGTAATGGAGGCTAATTTATCAACTAGACTCTTCAATCACTATCACACCAATCCACAAGGAAAGAGTAAACTTACATAGTGTAATTAAGCATAGAAAATACAAGTTACCTTTTCACTTTTTCTTACTATTAAATTAGGATGAAAATTTAACGAACTAGGCCCTCCTATGCTTACTTGCATTGTGTCTATTGAATCTTTTTTCAAAGACTATGTTAGGGAGTCTTATGCACCTTCCAACTCAGAAGTAGCCTCAAGCAATATAAAAAATATAGGAATCTAGTTAACTCAATCAATTGGCATTAAATATGGAACATTGTATTTGTTGACATCTTTGATGTAATGTCTTTTAGAATATGTAATGAAAAGCAAATTAATTATTCTATTTGTTAATCCAATCATGTAATGTTGTACATATAAATAAATGAAATTACATTTCTTTTCATAATTATTTATTATTTCATTTCTCATATTTCTTAATTTACTTTGTCCAAAACTTATGTTCAAATTTCACATATATATAACTCTATTTTATTAAGAATAGAATATATATGTCACTTGTAAACAAAATAAAAATAAATATATCTATTTAAAACATTTAAACATAATTTTTTTATCATTATATTTCATTTAAAATTTCAAAGATTTTGATTTTTTGTAAGGGAAAAAAAAGAAAACACATTAATTTATTTCTTAATACTAACATCTTTATGTTATGATGTCTACTTATTATAATGATTAACATATTAAATTACATTTCTCATATTCAAGCACTACTGTATTGTAAAAAAAAACTATTGAAAAACATCATTTGTTTTAGCAAACCGATGTTGGATTCTATTTTTAACACATCAATTATTATTTACAACTAACATAGAAAGTAATTAAAATGATAGTTGTTATGTTATTGACATGTTAATACTACTTATGTATAAGATTTTATCTATATTATATCCTCCTAGTCTATGCCTCTAACTATGTTACATGTGCTTAATTTCACAGAATTCGCCCTATTATATGATTGGGTGTTATTTGTTCAATATTTTGAAATTATTCAATTAATACTAGATTTTTACACTATTTTAGATTTTTAGCTATAACTTGAGTTTTGAATGTTAAAATTGGGTAATTCTTATATCATAGTAAAGCATAGAGGAACGTATAAAACTTTCATGTTTTAGCCACAACCCAATTTGAATGTTTGAAATGTTAAAAATGGTTGTAATGTTGATGCTTTATTTCTATCGAAATAGAACTAGTCTTGATTTTTAGGTCATATTTGAAGCTTCAAAGGTTCAATTAAAATGAAGCTAGTGTCTAAAGTTACCTAAGACCTAACTTAGCAATTTCATGTTTAGATTTAGTGAAACTACATTATTTTGATGCTCAAACATAGGTTGGAAGCTAAGTGATGAAAATTACTATAGCGAAATGATAAATGCACATTTACACTTATATTTTATGTGTTTCATTACTTATTTACTTAGTATTTTGTGCAAATCAATTGAAAGGGTACTTAAATGCTCGATATTTTGTTCTCAGGTTTTGAAGTGACTCATTTGAACATTAGAAAGGGATCTGGAGTCAAAACCATGCAAATTGTGAAGAATTGAAGAAAACTCGCTCATCTGACAAAGAACACGAAGTATGGGAACCCCATGTGGAAGGCCGTGTATCTTTCTGTGCGCTTCGAAGCCTCACTGAGCTGCTCGCAGAAGAACACGGGGAACAACACGGGCCGTGTCATACCCCGTGTACCGTACTGCCTAACCCTTCGTAAGTAAACACGGGGAGTGTCATACCCTGTGTATCATGCTGCCTAACCTTCGCAGAAGAACACAGGGTACAACACGGGCCGTGTCATACCCCGTGTACATTTCCCATATAAGTTTTATGCGAAGAATCACAAAAGGAGAGGATGAGAACTGAAAATAAAAAGAGGAGCCATCAGTAAAAACCCTAGGAGAGACCCAAAGACACTAAGGGCGACTGCTAACCTTAGATTCAAGCAAGGAATTTGTAGAGCTTCATGACTAGTTTGATTCCCCTCTCTATTTTCTAGTTTTCTGCTGGCTGTGTAATGAACTCACACTAAACCTTAGTGCTCAGCTAGGGTAAACTTGTTCATGGATTTATGGATTTGATTTTTATATAATCTAGCTAGATTTACTGTTAATTTATGATTTGATTATGCTATTTTGTATTTCAACAATCCAATACTTTCGAAATATTGGATTTGTGTAAAGGATTAGTTGATTCTAGGTTGGAATGACCAATTAATTAATCAGACCTTGCATAATCATTGGGAATCTCCATTAGACTTAGGAATTAAGCTAATTGGATTCTTTTGCACAGGATGAAATGTCAAAGATTAGATTCTTAAGCAATGTTAATGCAACCTAGATGAGTGATTACTAGAGAAATTCTGGGCACTTTATCTATTGGTTAGTGGCTAGTAGCCTTACAATGAGGTATAGCTTATTTTTGGTAATCCAGCAATCTAAATTAGCAGTAAACTGGGTTAAAGGATTATCTTCATTCCATAATGAAATGCACAAGGAAACCCTAAAGTTGAGTACACTTCCATCTCATTTGAATTAAATCTTTACCTAATCCATACTAGTTCCATTTGTTTCATTTTTTATAATTAAGCTTTGTTTTGCATTTTACCCTTAATTCACAATATCAATCGGTACACCTAGATAATTTACCTTGAAATTCAGTTAGTATTCAACACTCAATCTCTGTGGAGATGATATCTTTTATACTATAACTCGACTAAACCTATGCACTTGCGGGATCACATCAAGTTTTTGGCGCCGTTGCCAGGAATTGCAACTAGTTGATATTAACAGAAACTTTTGAGTGAATTAGACTAGGTAATTCATTTTCTTTTTAGTTCTTGATTCATCTTGTTCTTATTTTCTTATTTTTATATATAGTATTTCTTTCTTATTTTATTCTGTTCGAGTATTACCTACTCTTTTTGCATAAAACTTTTGTATATACGAAGGAGAAGTCTTGAAGAAATTCTTGACTTAGACCCAGAGATTGAAAGAACTCTGCTTAGGAGAAGGAGAGAGCAAAAATCAGTACATATCCAAGAGCCAATTAACCTTGAAACAGTGATTGAAGGCATGGATAACATATCTCTTAGAGAATTTGCAGCACCTGACGTCACTGGGCTTCAATCCAGTATAAGGAGGCCTACTGTTGAGGCTAACAACTTTGAATTGAAGGAAACTCTTTTGTCTATGGTGCAGCAAAACCAGTTTGGTGGAGGACCAATGGAGGATCCTAACCTCCATATTCACATTTTCTTAAAGTATTGTGATACAATCAAAATAAATGGTGTAGCAGTGGATACCATCAAGTTTAGACTCTTCCCATTCTCCTTAAGGGATAGGGCAAAGGCTTGGTTACACTCTTTACTAGTAGGATCTATCACTACATGGGAAGAGCTACTGAGGGCTTTTCTGTCACGATATTTCCCTCCAAGCAAGACTGTCCAATTAAGGAATGAAATCACCACATTCTCTCAAAGAGAAGGGGAATCTCTATTTGATGCCTGGGATAGATATAAAGAGTTTTTGAGATTGTGCCCACATCTTGGGCTAGAGAAATGGCTAGTTCTTCACACTTTCTACAATGGTTTGAGCTACAATACTAAGCTTACTATGGATGCTGCTACTAGAGGTGCTTTAATGAACAAAAGGTTGGATGAAGCATATGAATTGATTGAGGATATGGCTTTGAACCATTACCAATGGTCAAATGAGAGGAGATCTTCAAGGAAAGCTCCAGGTAAGTACGAATTGGACATTTTTTAATCATTTGTTAGCTAAGGTAGATGCACTAGGAAGTCTAGGTAGCAAAGTAGATGTACTTATGGCTAAGTTTGATAAATTTCAAGTTAATAGTATAATTGCAATAGGTGCTACTGATCTTCCTTATGAGATTTGTGGTATGACAAGTCACATGGCAACTGAGTGTAAATTGGGGCAGGATTTCATTGAGCAAGTGAACTATGTGCACAACAGTGGATATGGACAGAAGAATCTGAATGAACCCTTTGGAAACACCTACAATCCATCATGGAAGAACCACCCAAATCTATCCTATAAGCCTAACTAGCCATACAACACTCAAAACACTCATAATAGGCCACCACCACTCGATTTTCAAAACCAAAGACCCTACAACCCACCAGCTTAACCCTCTTCCACTTCTAAATTAGAAGGCCTCCTAGAGAAATTTCTCATTTCCCAAGAGAAAACTAATGAAGAGTTTAGGTAGCATGGTAGAGCCATGGAGGACTCCATTAGGCAATTGTCCTCCTAAGTTGACTCATTGGTCACACATGGAAAAATGTTGGAGACCCAAATAGTTCAACAAGCTTTTGCTTCTTTTTCTAGAGCTTTTGGTCAACTCCCTGCTCAACCTGAATCAAATCCCAAGGAGCATTGTAAAGCAATCACTCTTAGGAGTGGGAGGCTATTGAAGGTTCCAAATGCCACTCATGAAGGTGAAGAAGAGATGGTTGAGGGGGAAGTGCAGAAAGAAGGCAAAAAGGATTCAATTCCTGATGATGTTGAAGTGAAAGAAGGGGAATTACCTGAAAAGCCAAAGTATGTCCCTCTAGAACCATACAAACTACCTATCCCTTATCCTCAAAGACTAGCAAAGGCTAAACTTGATAAGCAGTTTGAGAAGTTCTTGGAAGTATTGAAGAAGTTGTATATCAATATCCCCTTCACTGATGCTCTTTCACAAATGCCATCATACGCAAAGTTCTTGAAGGACATTCTCTCAAACAAAAGGAAGCTAGAAGAGCATGAGACTTTAGCCCTAATGGAGGAGTGTAGTGCCATCATCCAGAATAAACTACCTCTTAAGTTTAAGGACCTAGGCGGCTTCTTCATTCCTTGTGTGATTGAAAATGTTCCTATTAACTGGGCATTGTGTGATTTGGGAGCAAATTGTAAGCCTCATGCCACTATCAGTTGCAAAGAGACTGAACATAGAAGAAATGAAGCCCACCATAGTTTCACTTCAATTAACAGACTGTTCAGTGAAATACCCAGTAGGTATACTTGAGGATATACCTATCAAGGTTGGTAAGTTTTTCATTCCTGTTGATTTTGTTGTACTTGAAATGGAAGAGGATACACAAATCCCTATCATTTTAGGTAGACCCTTTTTGGCTACTACAGGTGCTTTGATTGATGTAAAAAATGGAAGGCTTTCATTATCTGTTGGGGATGAAAAAATTGAGTTTAATTTGAATGAATTAATTAAATTACCTGTTTGTGAAGATTCAATATGCAGGATTGATGTGCGAGACAAAGTTGTGAAAGAAACCCTTATCATAGGGTGCCTTCAAGATCTACTTGAAGCATGTTTAGTAACAGATGGAATTGTTGAAAATGAGGAGATTGCTGTATATGCAGAATTTTTGGAAGCAAGCCCACCACTTTCCCTCCCTGAAGCAATTGAATCATTGGAAGTGAAGACTAACAATCCCACCACTGAGGAAAAAACACCACTTGAGGTAGAATTGAAACCTCTCCCATCTACCCTCAGGTATGAGTTTCTAGGACCCCACTCCACTTATCCTATGATAGTAAATGCAAATCTAAATGCTCTTGAAATAAAAAAATTACTTAGGCAGCTTAGATCTCATAGAAAAGCTTTAGGGTACACAATTTCTGACTTAAAAGGGATTAGTCCTTCAATATGCATGCATAGGATATTGATAGAGGAAGATAGTAAGCCCTCCATTGAACATCAGAGAAGGCTGAATCCAAATATGAAAGAAGTTGTAAAAAAGGAAATAGTGAAGTTGCTAGATGCTGGGGTAATTTACCCAATTTCAGATAGTTTGTGGGTTAGTCCAGTACATGTTGTTCCTAAGAAAGGGGGGTTAACTGTAGTAAAAAATGAAAATAATGAGCTAATTTGCACTAGAACTATCACGGGTTGGAGGATGTGTATAGATTATAGAAAATTGAACAAAGCAACCCGAAAAGACCATTTCCCTCTCCTCTTTATTAATCAAACTTTGGAAAAGTTAGCCAAGCACTCACATTTCTGTTATTTGGATGGTTATTCTGGTTTCTTCCAAATTCCTATACATCTAAATGATCAAGAAAAGATCATATTTACATGTCCTTATGGCACTTTTGCATATAGGAGAATGCCTTTTGGTTTGTGTAATGCTCCTGCTACATTTCAATGTTGTATGATGGCTATTTTCTCTGATTTTATTGAAAACATCATGAAGGTCTTTATGGATGATTTTTCTGTATATGATACTTCCTTTGATAACTGTTTGACTAATTTATCTCAAGTGTTGCAGAGATGTGAGGAGGTAAATTTGGTACTCAACTGGGAGAAATGCCATTTTATGGTAAGAGAAGGGATTGTCCTTGGCCATCAAGTATCAGAGCATGGTATTGAGGTAGACAAGGCTAAAGTGAAAATCATAGAGAAATTACCTCCCCCAACTTCCATAAAGGGAGTGAGGAGTTTTTTGGGACACGTTAATTTCTATCGACGCTTCATCAAAGATTTCTTTAAAATTGCCAAACCTTTAACTAACCTGCTTGCTAAAGATGTTGCCTTTGATTTTAATTAAGATTGTTTGGATGCATTTTACAGGTTAAAGAAAGCCTTGATTTCTGCCCCAATCATGCAAGCACCGAATTGGAATCTACCATTTGAGGTGATGTGCGATGCTAGCGACTATGTAATAGGAGCGGTACTTAGACAAAGGAAGGATAGGAAAGTTCATGCCATATACTATGCTTGCAAGACTTTGGATGAGGCTCAGCTGAATTATGCTACAATTGAAAAGGAACTTCTTGCGGTAGTTTATGCAGTTGACAAGTTTCGATCCTATTTAGTGGATTCTAAGGTGATAGTCTTTACGGATCATGCAACAATCCGATACCTTTTGTGCAAGAAAAAAGCTAAACCTCGCCTAATAAGATGGATTCTTTTGTTACAAGAATGTGATTTGGAAATTCGAGATAAAAAGGGTACCGAGAATGTTATGGTTGATCACCTTTCAAGGTTAAAGCAGGGGTTAGAAGATGAGGTAGATAAAGAGATGCCAATAAATGATTCCCTTCCAGATAATTATCTGTTGGCTGTCTCTTCTTCAGTTATCCTATGGTTTGCTGACTATGTTAATTACATCGTGAGTGGTGTTTTGCCTCCGGATGCAGGATATCAGCAGAAAAAGAAGTTCTTAGCAAAGGTGCAACATTATTTTTGGGATGAACCTCTTCTCTATAGAAGATGTGCCGATGGCTTGTTTAGAAGGTGTGTGCCTGAGGAAGAAATTGCTAGCATTCTGTTCCATTATCACTCCTCCCCATATGGAGGACACTTCAACACTTCAAGAACAGCCGCAAAGATTGCCCAGGCGGGTTTCTATTGGCCAACTCTATTCAAGGATGTTCATCACTATGTAACTTCATGTGACCAGTGCTAAAGAGTTAGTAGTATATCAAAAAGGCACGAAATACCTTTGAACAACATTTTGGAAGTCGAAATATTCGATGTTTGGGGAATTGATTTCATGGGACCATTCCTACCTTCTTGCAGTAACAAATATATACTTGTGGTGGTTGATTATGTTTCCAAATGGGTGGAAGTAATTGCCACTCGGACTTGTGATGCAAAAGTTGTAGTTCGATTCTTCAAGAAGGTGTTGTTTCCTAGATTTGGGATACCTAGGGCCGTCATCAGTGATGGAGGGTTTCACTTCATTGCCAATTAATTTCAATCCCTCTTGAAAGGGTATGGTGTAACCCATAAGATCTCTACTCCGTATCACCCACAAACCAGTAGGCAAGTGGAGCTTTCAAATAGAGAAATTAAGAGCATATTGGAGAAGACTGTGTCTAGATCAAAGAGAAATTAGGTCCTCAAGTTAGATGACACCTTATGGGCCTACAGGACTGCTTTCAAGACTCCCATTGGAATGGCACCATTTAGGCTTATTTATGGGAAGCATTGTCACTTGCTGGTAGAGATTGACCACAAGGCATATTGGGCAATAAAGTTGCTAAACTTTGATTTACAATCTGCTGAGGAGAAAAGAAAGCTTCAACTTCTTGAACTTGAAGAACTGAGAAATGATGCTTATGACAATGCCAAGATATATAAAGAAAGAACAAAGGCTTGGCACGACAAGCGCATTCTCAAAAAGGAATTCCATGAAGGAGACTTGGTGTTATTGTTCAGTTCCAAATTTAACCTCTTTCCAGGGAAGCTCAAAACAAAGTGGACTGGACCATTTCTTGTGAGAAAAGTGTATCCATTTGGAGCTGTAGAAATTTGGAGTGAGAGCACTGGCAATTTCAAGGTTAATGGTCATAGATTGAAACATTATGTTGTCAGGCCACCGATAATGGCAACTCCAGACTGATTGAAATAAGGGTCGAGCTTATGACCTTAAACAAGCGCTTCTTGGGAGACAACCTAAGCTTATTTTTCTATTTTTATTGCTTTTAATCTTCATTTTTTCCATTTTCATTCTGAGCTTTTGACTAGTTTGAGGCATATAAGTCATTAATTATTGATTTAAGATGTTCATTTTTACACTTGGTCTCTATTTCTGGGGTAAATTAGGCATATATGCATTTTTGTTGTTCATTTTCTTCCACAGAAGGCTCAAAATGCATTCCAGTGAGATATACGATATAGAACACGGGCTGTGTTATACCCCATGTACCTCACTGTCTGGTTAGTATAAAAGATTTATGCTTTTTATGGCATTCCAGTGAGATACACGATGTTGAACACGGGGCGTGTCTTATCCCGTATACCTCACTGACTGAACCAATAATAAGGATTTTTGAACATGAGCCTTCCAGAGAGAAACACGGGGTACAACACGGGATGTGTTAAACCTCGTGTACTATTGTGAAGTCTATAAGCATCTTTCAGAGAGAAACACAGGGTATGTTAGACCCCGTGTATTTTTGTGAAAGCCCAGAATACCCATTCGTAGAGAACACAGGGCACAACACAGGCTTGTGTCGCACCCCGTGTTCCTAGGCGGATGAGCTTTTAATGGGCGAAACTTCTCCATTTTCATTCATCTTCTTCAACACCCTCCGTGCCCTAGTTTCTCTATACTCATTTTCGGCCATTCTCTTCCCAAAATACACTGATTAAAGTGTTTTATTTAGCTATTTGAAGCGATTTTACTACTTAATCTTCAATTTAATTGGTCTAATTGCAAGATTTGGATTCCTCTTGAGCTTCAACCAAGAACTTAGGGTTTTTCTCTGAAATTCACGAGGTAAGAGCATTTCCCTTGAATTCTTTGAAGTTATTTGCAATTACTTGTGTTTATTGAACTTCAATGAATGGTAGAACTTATAGGAATGTTCATATCCTCCAAATTTTTCCTTGGCTAGATTTGATTGATTGAATTTAAATCCTTTAAGGTTTAATGTTTATTTGGGGGACCTGATTGCATGATTTACCTCATTGATTTACTCATTTACTTGCATTGATGACATCAAGCTTTGAATTGTACTTCATTTGACATTGGATGGATATTTGAATTGCTTGCTGAACTTCTGCCTTTGAAATCTGCTGACTAACACTATCTAAACCTGGAACTGTCCAATTCATAGTGAAACTCTCTCTCACATTGTAATTTTCCCTTACAGATCATGTCAAAAAGACAAAAGATAGCTGCTAAGAAGACCTCTAAGGGCAGTACTTCTAGAGGGACCTCCTTTAGAGGACCAGCTACATCCCAATTCCTAGAGTTCACAGATGAGGCCCATATTCAGGCATTTAATAGACATAAAGATCGATCATTTGTGGAAGGCCAATACATAGATTGGGCAGTCTTGAGGGAGTTTGGCCTTGAGGATGAGATCCGAGAGCTCATAAGTGTAAGTGTTTGGGAGACATTCTTTCAGATTATAGAACCTACCTACAGAGAACTTACTTTGGAGTTTCTCAACACCTTCTATCTAGAGAGATACTTCGGCACTATTGATTCTGCTGATACATTGTAGTTCCGCCTCGGGGGAGTCACATATTCTATGAGTGTGACCCAGCTATCAGTACACATGGGAATTTACTTTGAAGGATTTGTAGCCACCCCTGAGTATCATGATATTCTGATAGGACTGCCACATGGGACCCAAAAGTAGCGAGTATGGTATGACATTGCTACCGGGAGCACCTATGATCCTACAAAGAGCAAGGCATCTAGCCTCAGAAGAGTTATGTGGTGAGACATCCACTCTATCTTCAGTCATACTTTGAGTGGTCGGGGGCACAGTCATGGAGTAGTGAGCACAACTGATATCCTCTTCCTGTATAGCATGATACAAAGAGTCCCCATCCACATTGGAGGTGCATTTGCACATTTCTTTTTGACTCAGGCATCAGACAGGCGAGCTGGGAGTATTGCTGCTGGTCCATACATTACCAGACTAGCCAGGCAGTTAGGAGTATTCGATCAACCTTATGGATCCTTCTCTGTAGCATCCCATATGACCCCCCTCCGTAGGGGTATTCTTCTAGCTATGGGAATCCAGCCTGTGCAGCAGCCACCCCTCTGAGGAAGAGCATGATTTTCTAGGAGATGATGGCGATGGTGATGCAACTCCTGATATGGGTCCATCATCTTCTGCGGGCGAAAGAGTTTCATCTGAGGCTTACTTTTGAGACATATTGTCTAGTCAGCAGTAGATTCTAGCTGAGCTTCAGCACATTTCTGAGCGTCAGTCGAGGATTGAGGGCCTTTATGATGACTTGGACAAGAGATCCAAACACATTGAGAGCATGGTCGAGCCCCTATTCAAGCTTTTTCACCCCTCTTCTCTAACTGATCCAGATCCTCCTACTCAGTAGCTCAGATTGCTTTTTCCTTTTACTTATATATTTTCCTTTTTACTTGTTTCTCCTCTCTATTTCCATTTATCTTGGTCTGTACTTATATTGGCTATGCACTTTCATTTAATTTTTATTATTTTAACTATTTCTCTTTTATTTTCTTGCACTCTTACTATTTATGTTTGTAATAACTAACAACATATTTTATCCCAGTAATGCATCTCCTTTCTTTTAGATTAGCAGTCTCCTTTTTCTCTCCTAATCTGTCTCTGCTTGTGGATCCCCCTGAAGCCATGTTCTATAATGGACAACAACGCTCCACTTGTCAAGGAAGTTCCAGTCCCCATCTTTTCTCTGTTTCTTTTCCATTTACTTTTTTTTGTACATTGAGGATAATGTCCAATTTTAAGTGTGGGGGAGCAGCTTTTAAAATGTATTGCACCTGAATCTGCTAGATTGATTTAGAGTACTGGAATTTACTCCAAATTCAATGATATGTAAAAAATTTTAAATTTTTAGGGCAATCTTTTGATTAAAGTGATTTGTTCATGCCTTGCTCTTTTAATGATTAATTGGTAACTTAATAAGGAAAATCTAAAGCTTGAAGTTAAGAGTAATGAGCATAATTGATCCTCGTGAGACTTGAGCCTATTGAGCAACTTTTCACATTAGAATTTGAAGCTCATTCTTATCTTCTTAAGGGATTATGTCTCACTTTTAACTTTTTGCTCTAGAACTTGTATTTGCTCTTTTTGATGCTACATTTTATGTATTTTGCATGTCAAAAATGATGAGGCCATGTTTCTTCACCCTTTTTTCTTTATTTATTTTGCTTATTTGAATCCTTTTTTTTATTCACCCTAGACTATTTTCAACTTTGCCCCTAGTTAGCCACTTTGAGCCTTGGACCCTCATTTCAAGCCTAGCCCAGCCAGCCCATGTGCATTTAAAGCCACTACCTAAGTGAACTTGAACTTCAAAGTTTAAGGGAACTTAGACACATTAAATGAGTTTGGCTATCACTTAGGGGTTCTTACATAGAGCTGCTCAGTTGGATAAGTTGATTTATGGATTTGATTTATATAAAAAAACAAAAAAATAAAAAAATAAAAAAAAATTAAAAAAAATAAAAAAAAAAAAAAATGATGTTAAATAAATAATTTGGGAAGAAGAAGAAGAAGAAGAAAATCTTGTTGAGATATAAGAAAGAAAGAAAGAAAGAAAAGTTTTGTTTGTAGATTTACTGTTGAAAAAAAAAAAGGGGTTCAGGCAAGGAATCAAAGTAAGGTAATATGCTAAGCTGAGCGATGGAACTCGACAGTGGTCGAACTTAAGACCAATGTGTCTTTTCCCTTCTCTGACTCTATCACTTTTCATCCCTTGATTTTCCTTTCCTCTATCCTCACCATTTTTCCTAATAAAGTCCTCTGATTTGCATGCATTTTACAATATAGTAGTGGAGACTAAAGTTTTTGCAAGCATATGGTAACATTAAGTCCTAAGCTGATTGATTTGAGAGTATACGCAAGCCTTATCTTGAGAATTTGAGTGAACACTTTACTTGTGAGGCTATTCTCTTTTGCTTTTATGCTAAGGATTGACTTATTTTGCTACTTTGTTTTCATTTAACTGCCTTGCATGACTTGATCCTAATTTCTAATTCATTGAATGATTGCCCGATGAAATTAATAAAAAAATTGGAGTAAATTTTTGTTTTCTTACTTCCTTACTCGAGGACGAGCAAAATTCAAGTGTGGGGGAATTGATAAATGCACATTTACACTTATATTTTATGTGTTTCATCACTTATTTATTTAGTATTTTGTGCAAATCAATTGAAAAAAGGGTACTTAAATGCTCGATATTTTGTTCTCAGATTTTGAAGTGACTCATTTGAGCATTAGAAAGGGATTCGGAGTCAAAACCATGCAAATTGTGAAGAATTGAAGCAAACTCGCTCATCTGACAAAGAACACGGGGTATGGGAACCTCGTGTGGAAGGCTGTGTATCTTTCTGTGTGCTTCGAAGCCTCACTGAGCCGCTCGTAGAAGAACACGGGGAACAACATGGGTCGTGTCATACCCCGTGTACCATACTGCTTGACCCTTCGTAAGTAAACACGGGGAGTGTCATACCCCGTGTATCATGCTGCCCAACCTTCGCAGAAGAACACGGGGTATAAAATGAGCAAGCCGCTAAGATCTTTAGGGCCAATCCGTACTTTTTTTCTTTATTAGGAGAGCCAGAAGACAAGAAAAAATGCCTATTTAAAATGTTCCAATTGGGCAAGCCGCTAAGATCTTTCACTAGGTAACTAGTAACTGAGGGCTTCCAAAGGAAAGATTGGCTCATGCGCCGTCTACCTTCTCACTCGTATTTGCTAGTGGTGAATCATATCTATATTTATTAAAGTTGGCCCCTACATTTTCATCGTTTGCTATAGCCCTCTCTATCTTTGCGGGTCGTGTCATACCCCGTGTACATTTCCCATATAAGTTTTATGCGAAGAATCACAAAAGGAGAGGAGGATAACTAAAAATTAAAAAAGGAGCCATCAATAGAAACCCTAGGAGAGACCCAAAGACACTAAGGGCGACTGCTAGCCTTGGATTCAAGCAAAGGATTGAAGATTCAAGCAAGGAATTTGTAGAGCTTTATGACTAGTTTGATTCCCTTCTCTATTTTCTGATTTTCTGCTGGCTGTGTAATGAACTCACACTAAACCCTAGTGCTTAGCTGGGGTAAATTTTGATAAATGCACAATTGCATTTAAATTTTATGTGTTTTTGTCACTTATTTACTTAGTATCTTGTGCAAATTAATTGAGAAAGGGTACTTAAATGCTCAATATTTTGTTTTCAGGTTTTAAAGTGACACATTTGAGCAGTAGAAAAGGATCCGGAGGCAAAACCTTGCAAATTGTGGAGAATCAAAGCAAAGTTGCTCACCTGACAAAGAACACGGGGTATGGGAACCCCGTGTGGAAGGCCGTGTTTCTTTCTGGAATGTTTCGAAGCTTCATTGAGCTGCTCGCAGAAGAACACGGGGTTGAACACGGGACGTGTCATACCCCGTGTACCATACTGCCTGACACTTTGTAAGTAAACACGGGGAGTGTTATACCCCGTGTATCATGCTACTCAACCTTCGCAGAGAAACATGAGGTACAACACAGGCCGTGTCATACCTCGTGTACATTACCCGTATAAGTTTTGTGCGAAAAATCATCAGAGGGAGGGGAGAACCGAAAATAAAAAAGGGGAGCCATCAGAAGAAACCCTGGGAGAGACCCAAAAGTCACCAAGGGCTAACTGGTAACATTGGATTCGAGCAAAGGATTGAAGATTCAAGCAAGGAATTTGTAGAGCTTCATGACTTATTTGAATTCCCTTTCTGTTTTCTGGTTTTCTGCTAGTTGTGTAATGACTTCACACTAAACCCTAATGCTCAGCTAGGGGTAAACTTGTTCATGGATTTATGGAATTGATTTTTATATAATATAGCTAGATTTACTGTTGATTTATGATTTGATTATGCTGTTTTATATTTCAACAGTTCAATACTTCCGGAATATTGGATTTGTGTGATAGATTAGTTAATTTTAGGTTGGAATGACTAATTAATTAATCAGACTTTACATGATCATTGGAAATATCAATTAGACTTATGAATTAAGCTAATTGGATTCTTTTGCACAAGATGAAATGTCTAAGAATGGATTCTAAAGCAATGTTAATGCAACCTAGATGAGTGATTACTAGAGAAATTCTGGGTACTTAATCTTTTGGTTAGTAGCTAATAGCCTTGCAATGAGGTATAGCTTATTTTTTGGTAATCCAGCAATCTAAATTAACAGTAAACTAAGTTAGAGGATTATCTTCATTCCATAATGAAATGTACAAGGGAACCCTAAAGCTGAGTACACTTTCATCTCGTTTGAATTAAATCTTTTTTATAACTAAGCTCTATTTTGCATTTTACTTTTAATTCACAATATCAATTGGTACACCTAGATAATTTACCTCGAAATTCAGTTAGTATTCAACATTCAATCCCTGTGGAGATGATATCTTTTATACTATAACTCGTCTAAACCCGTGCACTTGCAGGATCACGTCAAGTTTTTAGCGCCGTTGCCGGGGATTGCAACTAGTTAATATTAACAGAAACTTTTGAGTGAATTAGACTAGGCAATTCATTTTTTTTTAGTTTTTGATTCATCTTGTTCTGATTTTCTTATTTATATATATATAGTATTTCTTTCTTATTTTGTTCTATTCGAGTATTACCTACTCTTTTTGCAGAAAATCTTTGTATATGCAAAGGAGAAATCTTGAAGGAATTCTTGACTTAGACCCGGAGATTGAAAGAACTCTTCTTAGGAGAAGGAGATAGCAAAAATCAGTACATATCCAAGAGGAAATTAACCTTGAACCAGTGCTTGAAGACATGGATAACAGATCTCTTAGAGAATTTGCAGCACCTGACGCTACTGGGCTTCAATCTAGTATGAGAAGGCCTATTGTTGAGACTAACAACTTTGAATTGAAGCCAACTCTTTTGTCTATAGTGCAACAAAACCAATTTGGTGGATTACCAATGGAGGATCCCAATCTTCATATTCAGATTTTCTTAGAGTATTGTGATACAATCAAGATAAATGGTGTAGCAGCGGATGCCATCAAGCTTAGGCTCTTCCCATTCTCCTTGAGGGATAGAGCAAGGGCATGGCTACACTCTTTACTAGCAAGATCTATCACAACATGGGAAGAGCTACTGAGGACTTTTCTGTCACGATATTTTCCTCCAAGCAAGACAGCTCAATTAAGGAATGAAATCACCACATTTTCTTAGAGAGAGGGGGAGTCTCTATTTGATGCTTGGGATAGATATAAAGAACTTCTGAGGTTGTGCCCACATCATGAGTTAGAGAAATGGCTAGTTCTCCATACTTTCTACAATGGTTTGAACTATAATACTAAGCTTACTGTGGATGCTGCTGCTGGAGGTGTCTTGATGAACAAAAGGTTGGATGAAGCATATGATTTGATTGAGGATATGGCTTTGAACCACTACCAATGGTCAAATGAGAGGGGATCTTCAAGGAAAGCTCCAGGTAAGTATAAATTGGACGCTTTTAATCATTTGTCAGCTAAGGTAGATGCAATAGGAAGTCTAGGTAGCAAAGTAGATGCACTTATGGCTAAGTTTAATAAATTTCAAGTTAATAGTGTAAATGCAACAGGTGCTACTGACCTTCCTTGTGAGATTTGTGGTATGACAGGTCACATGGCAACTGAGTGTACATTAGGGCAGGATTTTACTGAGCAAGTGAACTATATGCACAACAGTGGGTATGGACAGAAGAATCCGAATGAACCCTTTGGAAACACCTACAACCCATCATGGAGGAACCACCCAAATCTATCCTACAAGCCCAACTAGCCATACAACACTCAAAACACTCACAATAGGCCACCACCACTACCACCCGATTTTCAAAACCAAAGACCCTACAACCCACCGGCTCAACCCTCTTCCACTTCCAAATTAGAAGGCCTCCTAGAGAAATTTCTCATTTCTTAGGAGAAAACTAATGAAGAGTTTAGGCAGCATGGTAGCGCCATGGAGGATTCCATTAGGCAACTGTCCTCCAAAGTTAACTCATTGGCCACACATAGAAAAATGTTGGAAACCCAAATAGCTCAACAAGCTTCTGCTTCTTCCTCTAGAGCTTTTGGTCAACTCCTTGCTCAACCTGAATCAAATCCTAGGGAGCATTGTAAGGTAATCACTCTTAAGAGTGGGAGGCTATTGAAGGATCCAAATGCCATTCAAGAAGGTGAAGAAGAGATAAGTGTGGGGGAAGAGCAGAAAGAAGGCAAAAAAGCTTCAATTCCTGATAATGCTGAAGTGAAAGAAGGGGAATTACCTGAAATGCCAAAATATGTCCCTCCAGAACCATACAAACCGCCTATCCCTTATCTTCAAAGACTAGCAAAGGCTAAACTTGATAAACAATTTAGGAAGTTCTTGGAAGTATTGAAGAAGTTGTATATCAATATCCCCTTCACTGATGCTCTTTCACAAATGCCGTCATATGCAAAGTTCTTGAAGGACATTCTCTTAAACAAAAGGAAGCTAGAGGAGCATAAGACTGTAGCTCTAACGGAGGAGTGCAGTGCCATCATCCAAAATAAACTACCTCCTAAGCTAAAGGACCCAGGCGGCTTCTCCATTCCTTGTGTGATTGAAAATGTTCCTATTGACCGAGCATTGTGTGACTTGGGAGCAAGTGTGAGCCTCATGCCACTGTCGGTTGCAAAGAGACTGAACATAGAAGAAATGAAGCCTACTACAATTTCACTTCAATTAGCAGACCGTTCAGTGAAATATCCAGTAGGTATACTTGAGGATATACCTATCAAGGTTGGTAAGTTTTTCATTCCTGTTGATTTTGTTATACTTGAAATGGAAGAGGATACACAAATCTCTATTATTTTGGGTAGACCCCTTTTTGCCACTGCGGGTGCTTTGATTGATGTAAAAAATGGAAGGCTTTCATTATCTGTTGGGGATGAAAAAGTTAAGTTTAATTTGAATGAATCAATTAAATTACCTATTTGTGAAGATTCAATATGCAGGATTGATGTGGTAGACAAAGTTGTGAAAGAAACCCTTCTAATGGGGTGCCTTCAAGATCCACTTGAAGCATGTTTAGTCACAGATGGAGTTGTTGAAAGTGAGGAGATTGCTGCATATGCAGAATTTTTGAAGGCAAGCCCACCACTTAATGGCCAGGGATTGAAACATTATGTTGCCGGGCCACCAATAATGGCAGCATCAGATTGATTAAAACAGGGGTCGAGCTTATGACCTTAAAGAAGCGCTTCTTGGGAGGCAACCCAAGCTTATTTTTCTATTTTTCTTGCTTTTAAATCTTAGTTTTCCCATTTTCATTCTAAGTTTCTGAGTAGTTTGAGGCATATAAGTCATTAATTATTGATTTAAGATATTCATTTTTGCACTTGGTCTCTGTCTCTGGGGGAAATTAGGAATATATGCATGTTTGTTGTTCATTTTCTTGCACAGAAGGCTAAAAAATGTAGTCCAGTGAGATACACGGTGTACAACACGGGACGTGTCATACCCCGTGTACCTCACTATCTGTCTAGTATAAAAGGATTTATGCTTTTTATGGCATTCCAGTGAGATACACGGTGTTGAACACGGGGAGTGTCCTATCCCGTATACCTCACTGACTGAACCAATGAATAGGAGTTTTGAACATGAGCCATCCAGAGAGAAACATAGGGTACAACACAGGCCGTGTCGGACCCCATGTTCCTGAGCGGACAAGCTTTTAATGGCCAAAACCCCTCCATTTTCCTGTGCAGCAGCCACCCCATGAGGTAGAGCACAATTTTCTAGGAGATGATGGCGATGGTGATGCCGCTCCTGATATCGGACCATCATCTTCTGCGGGAGGCAGAGTTTCATCCGAGGCCTACTTCTGAGACATATTGTCTAGTCAGCAGCAGATTCTAGCTGAGCTTCAGCACATCTCTGAGCGTTAGACGAGGATAGAGGGCCTTTATGATGACTTGGACAGGAGATCCAGATACATCGAGAGCATGGTCGAGCCCCTATTCAAGCTTTTCCACCCCTCTTCCCTAACTGATCCAGGCCCTCCTGCTCAGTAACTTGGATTGTTTCTTTTTCCTTTTTACTTATATATTCTGTTTTTTACTTGTTTCTCCTCTCTATTTCCATTTATCTGGGTCTGTACTTATATTGGCTATGCACTTTCATTTACTTTTTATCATTTTAACTATTTCTCTTTTATTTTCTTGCACTCTTAATATTAATGTCTGTAATAACTATAAATTTTTCTTTTAGATTGGCAGTCTCCTCTTTCTCTCCTAATCTGTCTTTACTTCTGGATCTCCCTGAAGTCCTGATCTATACTGAACAACAATGCTCCACTTGTCATGGAAGTTCTAGTCCCCCATCTATTCTCTGTCTCTTTTCCATTTACTTTTTTGTACATTGAGGACAATGTCCAATTTTAAGTGTGGGGGTGCAGCATTTAGAATGTTTTGCAATGTTTTGCACTTGAATTTGCTTGATTGATTTAGAGTACTGAAATTTACTCCAAATTCAATCATATAAAAAAATGAAATAAAATAAAATAAAAAATAAAATAAAATAAAAAATATATATATTTTAATTTTTAGGACAATCTTTTGATTAAAGTGATTGGTTCATGTCTTGCTCCTTTAATGATTAATTAGTAACTTAATAAGGAAAATCTAAAGCTTAAAGTTAAGAGAAATAAGCATAATTTATCCTCGTGAGATTTGAGCTTTTTTAAGCAACTTTCATATTAGAATTTGAAACTCATTTTCATCTTCTTGAGGGATTATGTCTCACTCTTGACTTTTTGCTCTAGAACTTGCAATTGCTCTTTTTGAGGCTACATTTTATGTATTTTGCATGTCAAAAATGATGAGGCCATGTTTCTTCACCATTTTTATTTGTTTTGCTTATTTGAATCCTTTTCTTTAATATACCCTAAACTATTTTCAGCTTTGCCCCTAGTTAGCCACTTTGAGCCTTGGACCCTCATTTCTAGACCAGCCCATCTCATCCTATGTGCATCTAAAGCCACTGCCTAAATGAACTTGAACCTTAGAGTTTAAGGGAACTTAGACACGTTATATGAGTTTGGCTATCACTTAGAGGCCCTTACTTAGAGCTGCTAGTTGGATAAGTTAATTTATAGCTTTGATTTTCCAAAAAAAAAAATAAAACAAAATAAAACAACAAAAAAAACAAATAAATGGTGTTAAATAAATAATTTAGGAAGAAGAAGAGGAAGAAAAGCTTTTTGAGAAATAATTAAAAAAAAGGGAAAGAAAAAGGTTTGTTTGCTGATTTATATATATATATATTTATAAAAAAAAAGGAGAAAGAAAAAGAGAAGAGAATGGGGGTTGAAGCAAGGTAATATGCTAAGTTGAGCAATGGAACTCGACAATGGTCAAACTCAAGACTAATATGTCTTTTCCCTTCTCTGACTCTATCACTTTTCATCCCTTGATTTTCCTTTCCTCTATCCTCACCATTTTCCCTAATAAAGTCCTTTGATTTACATGCATTTTACAATATAGTAGTGGAGATTAGAGTTTTTGCAAGCATATGGTAGCATTAAGTCCTGAGCTAATTGATTTGAGAGTATACACAAGCCTTATTCTAAGAGTTTGAGTAAACACTTTACCTGTGAAGCTATTCTCTTTTACTTTTATGTTGAGGATTGACTTATTTAGTTACTTTATTTTCATTTAGTTTCTTGGCATGAGTTGATCCTAATTTCTGATTTGTTGAATGATTGCCTGATGTTACAAAAAAAAAAAAAGAAGAAGAGGAATAAAAATTGGAGTAGATTTTTTGTTCTCTTAATTCCTTACTCGAGGACGAGCAAGATTCAAGTGTGGGGGAATTGATAAATGCACAATTGCACTTAAATTTTATGTGTTTTTGTCACTTATTTACTTAGTATCTTGTGCAAATTAATTGAGAAAGGGTACTTAAATGCTCGATATTTTGTTTTCAGGTTTTGAAGTGACACATTTGAGCAGTAGAAAAGGATCCAGAGGCAAAACCTTGCAAATTGTGGAGAATCAAAGCAAAGTTGCTCACCTGACGAAGAACATGGGGTATGGGAACCCCGTGTGGAAGGTCGTGTTTCTTTCTAGAATGCTTCAAAGCTTCACTGAGCTACTCGCAAAAGAACACGGGGTTGAACACGGGACGTGTCATACCCCATGTACCATACTGCTTGACACTTCGTAAGTAAACATGGGGAGTGTCATACCCCGTGTATCATGCTACTCAACCTTCGCAGAGAAACACAGGGTACAACACGAGCTGTGTCATACCCCGTGTACATTACCTGTATAAGTTTTGTGTGAAAAATCATCAGAGGGAGGGGAGAACCGAAAATCAGAAAGGGGAGCCATCAGAAGAAACCCTAGGAGAGACCCAAAAGTCACCAAGGGCAGCTGCTAACATTGGATTCGAGCAAAGGATTGAAGATTCAGGCAAGGAATTTGTAGAGCTTCATGACTTGTTTGAATTCCCTCTCTGTTTTCTGGTTTTCTGCTAGTTGTGTAATGACTTCACACTAAACCCTAGTACTCAGCTAGGGGTAAACTTGTTCATGGATTTATGAAATTGATTTTTATATAATCTAGCTAGATTTACTGTTGATTTATGATTTGATTATGCTGTTTTATATTTCAACAATTTAATACTTCCAGAATATTGGATTTGTGTGTTAGATTAGTTAATTTTAGATTGGAATGATCAATTAATTAATCGGACTTTGCATGATCATTGGAAATATCAATTAGACTTAGGAATTAAGCTAATTGGATTCTTTTGCACAGGATGAAATGTCTAAGAATGGATTCTAAAGCAATGTTAATGCAACCTAGATGAGTGATTACTAGAGAAATTCTGGGCACTTAATCTTTTAGTTAGTAGCTAGTAGCCTTGCTATGAGGTATAGCTTATTTTTTAGTAATCCAACAATCTAAATTAACAGTAAACCAAGTTAGAGGATTATCTTCATTCCATAATGAAATGTATAAGGGAACCCTAAAGCTGAGTACGCTTTCATCTCGTTTGAATTAAATCTTTTTTATAACTAAGCTCTGTTTTGCATTTTACTTTTAATTCACAATATCAATCGGTACACCTAGATAATTTACCTCAAAATTCAGTTAGTATTCAACATTCATCCTTGTGGAGACGATATCTTTTATACTATAACTCGACTAAACCCGTGCACTTGCGGGGTCACGTCAAACTTGTTCATGGATTTATGGATTTGATTTTTATATAATCTAGCTTGATTTACTATTGATTTTTGATTTGATTATACTTTTTTATATTTCAACAATCCAATACTTCTGGAATATTGGATTTGTGTAAAGGATTAGTTGATTCTATATTGGAATGACCAATTAATTAATCAGACCTTGCATAATCATTAGGAATCTCTATTAGACTTAGGAATTAAGCTAATTGGATTCTTTTGCACAGGATGAAATGTCTAAGATTATATTCTCAAGCAATGTTAATGCAACCTAGATGAGTGATTACTAGAGAAATTCTGGGCACTTTATCTATTGGTTAGTAGCTAGTAGCCTTGCAATGAGGTATAGCTTATTTTTGATAATCCAGCAATCTAAATTAACAGTAAACTGGGTTAGAGGATTATCTTCATTCCATAATGAAATGCACAAGAAAACCCTAAAGCTGAGTACACTTCCATCTCATTTGAATTAAATCTTTACCTAATCCATAACAGTTCCATTTGTTTCCTTTTTTATAACTAAGCTTTGTTTTGCATTTTACCCTTAATTCACAATATCTATCGGTACACCTAGATAATTTATCTTGAAATTCAGTTAGTATTCAACACTTAATCCCTATGGAGACGATATCTTTTATACTATAACTCGACTAAACCCGTGCACTTGTGGGATCACGTCACGAAACATTGTTAATAGATTAAATTGTAAATTAGGTTATAAGCTTCTAAAATTAACAAGTTCCTATTTTTTGTTACCCTAGGAGACATATTAACTTAGTCCATTAGGTTTTGTAGGATAGAAAATCATATTTGAAGATTTGCACCTCTAAAGGGAAGGAAACACAACTCTAGATAGTAACTCTTCTTCTTCTACCTTTCTTTGTATTATACCACAGGTAGCTTATTTTTTTCATTAATTCGAGGGATTAGCATTCTAATTTAGTTTTATTTTGATATCTTTCTCTTAATTTTACTTTTAATTTGACTATCTCTTATTTTTTTCCCTTGTTATAAATGATTGCTTAGATAGTTTTCTTAATTATGATTAGTTAGTTAGTTACTATTGTAGTCTATAGCTGAACAATTAAATTTAATTAATTTCCACATATAGGTTGGTTGTATTTATCAGAATTAGTAGCAATTAGACTTTAGTAATTTAGCACATAGATGAATCATTAGTTACCTATGAAAAAGCACAAGATGAATTAGCAATTTTCACTTATAAAGTAGTTGATTTGATCTTAACCTTATTCTTAATGTTTAATTCCATTTTTTATTAGATTTAGCCACTTGTCTTGAATTGAAACTAGTTGCTTGAGGTTAATTTAGGTGCTTGTTTTAGATTAATCATCATTAGGAACTTTTCATAATTACTATAAGTGTCAAGATAATTTTTAATTAAGTATTTGATCAATTGTTAGTTTTGTTAGGGATCAGTGATAAATTTTTATTTTGGAGTGTGATATTCTATAAACTAAGCTTTTATATTCTATTATACTATACTTTTATTTCATTTTCATTGTTTCATTTAAATTACTTTTGAAAATTCCTTATTTTTATATTTTATTTTCACTAATTGATTTCTATTCTTTTATGTTCAACCTGGGCTCACCCCTATCTACATGTTAGAGTAGGTTTAGTATTAATTTTTTATCTGAAGTGACATGCATCAAAATTTAAGCTCCATTACTAGTGAATAGATTGTGTAATTGGTATTTATTTTTCATTATTTCTAGCTTTTTCTTATCATTTTTTGATTTTTTTAGGCCTCTTATAAAAGCTGATTATTGAAATACATTGTCAAATTTAGGGTTAAAATCCTCTAGTCCATGCTTTTTCTATACCCTCAACCCTAGTTTTTTTAGCTAAATTCCTTCTTTTTAATTAGTTTTTAAATTATTTACTATTTTTTTATAAATTTTCATTAATTTCTTATTTTGTTTCTTTTCTATGTTCACTTAATTTTTGTTAATTTTAGTGTATAATTTATTCCTCTTATATTTCTATATTGAACATTAATTTTAAGTTAGGAGGACATTCTTTTAATTAAGAAGATTACATTAAGTTGAATATGTGAATATGACTATGAACTATAAAACTCTAAGAGATTTCATTAGTCTAAATTTGAATTTGTAGTTTTATTGCATTGAATATCCTAAATTAGCTGATTTTAAGCTTAAGTCTAGTTTCATAAACTTGTTGCTTACCTTCTATGGCCTTATAGGGAAGATTTATATATGCACCTTAAAGAATTCCATATAGTTTGCTCCACCATGAAATTTCAAGGAATTGTAGATGATGAAATCAAGTTGAAAGCCTTTCCTTTTACCTTGACATATTTAGTAAAGGATTAGTTATACTATTTTCCTTCTAGTTTGATTAACACATGACATGACATGTGAAGGTTTTTCCTAAAAAAATACTTCCTTACTTCCAGAGTTGTAAGCATAAGGAAAGAAATTTGTAGAATTCAATGGATCAATGATAAAACTTTATATGAATATTGGAAAAAATTCAAGAGGCTATGTGCAAGTTGCCCCTGTCATCAAATTAATAACCCACTTCTCATCCAATTTTTCTATGAAGGTTTATTACTAATGAATAGGTGTATCATTAATGTTATAAGTGGTGGAGCTTTGGTTGATAAAACTCTAGAAGAGGCAAGAAATCTTGTTGCAAATATGCCAACTAATTTCAACAATTTGGCATTAGAAAGGATCTCATACCTAAAACAACAAATGATATTGCCATATCTAATACAGAAAAGCAATTAGCATATCTAATTTCTCTTATTCAATAACTAGTTGTAAATCAAATACAATCTACAAAAATATGTGGCAAAGTTTCCACTTCTAATCATCCTATCAATATGTGTCCTACCTTTCAAGTGCATGAATCTTTTAGATTAGTAAATTTTATGGCAACCATAAAAAACCTAAAGACTTAAATGATTTAACTTGCCATATTTATATGTTAGAGAGCTAATTTGCGAGCATACTGCTCTCCACCTCCCAACTAGTGGTGAACTTTGTAGAAAATATTAGTACAATTGTACTTAGCAAAAAAATTAAGCCCCCTCCACCTCCCCAACCAAAGGTAATAAAGGGATAAGAAATCTAAGATATACCAAAGGACCAAGGTAAAAATTATATCTCAATCTTTCATTCATTTTTTCTACTTTTCCTCTTCCTTTTTTTAGTAAACTTGCTCCATTTAGGAAAGAAATTAATGAAAAAGAGATTTTTAATACTCTTAGAAAAGTAAAAGTAAACATACTTGTTGTAAATTTGATTGAATAAATCCTAGGGTATGTGAATTTCTTTAAGGAATTATGCATTAAAAAGAGGAAATTAAGAAGTAATGAAAAGAAACTAAGTAAGGCAAAGAATGTGTTTGCAATGATTCAAAGAAAATTACCAAGAAGATGCAAAGATCTAGATATATTCACCATCCTATATATTATAAGAACAATCAAAATTGAGCATGCAATGTTAGATATATATGCTTCAATTAATGCCTTTTTCTATTTCTCATTATTTGAAATTAAGCCCTTTGAAACAAACTTGTGTAATTATGCAATTAGCCACTAGTTCTAACACTTACCTTATGTGTGTGGTTGAAAATATTTTGGTGTAGGTGAAAATCTAAACTTTCTTGTTGAATTTTATGTTTTAACCATGAAAAATGAGTCTATAGAAAATGTAGATCCAATCATTTTAAAGTGACCCTTCTTGAAAACTACAAGAGCTGTGATTAATATTTGAGATGGAACCTTATCCATGGAATTTTTTGACCAAATAATAGTTTAATATTTTTTAGGAAAAGAAATGTTTTTTCTAAAGATCATTGTACCTTTCTTATTAATACAATTGATTTTTTAGTATAGGATGATTTTGAATTATAGAAGAATAATTTGAGAGTAACCATTAGAGAAAGTTTGCTAGATGGTAATGTGTAAGATTTTTTTTATATTATTTCCTCCTATCTCATGCCTCTTAGTATGTTATATATACTTAATTTTATAGAATTGGCATTGTTTTGTAATTTGTGGTTGGTTTTACATTGAATTGAAATTATTTAGTTAATGTTAGATTTTTATACTATTTTATATTTTTGGTTATGTTTTAGGCTTTGGATATTAGATTTGGCTAATCTTTATATTGTTAGAAAGCTTAAAGAAAGGACTACAACTTTGATTCTTTGGTCAAAGCCTAGTTTAGATGTATGGAAGGTCTTATTTAGCTAAGAAGTTAAAGCTTTGTTCTTGTACTAGTAGAACCAACTTCAGTTTTTAGCCTATATTTGAAGCTTTTGAGCTCCAATTAATGTGAAACTAGGGCTTAAAACATTTTAAGACTCAGACCTATAACTTTTATGTTCATGATTTACCAAAACTATGTAGTTTTAGTGGTCTTACATTAGGTAAAAGTCAAACTTATAAAATTTTACTACTATAACTCTTTAGAGTTCCTTACACTATAAAATAGGTTTTGGGCTTCAAAAATTAAAAAAGCCTTATTCTTTGTAGCCTTGAGAGGCATAAGATTCAAACCCATTAGATTTTGAGGGTTATTGATGCTGGAAATCACGCATCATACATGCACAGCGGAATAAAATTTTTTACACGATTTCCACCAAGGATCCATGCGAATTTAGAACGCCATAGATCAGGGATTAGGGTTTATACCTTTCGGCAAAATTCTTCTGACCGCTGCAGCAAATCTGATCTGCTTCCAAATCACGAACCGGAATGGAAACCAGTAAATCAGATCACCAGTACAACGTTTTGTGGCTGCACCTCTGTGGTATCCACATGAACCCGTGAATCACCGATGAATGTCTGCTACACACACCGGTTGGAATTGATCTCCTTAGACCTTGTAGTGCTAGCTACGCCTCTTCAGAGATTTTAGTCAAGGAGAGTGGCTAGGATTTTTCTATGCTTTTACTTGGGGTGCGTGAAGAATAATAGTAATCCTATTATTACCCAATAAGCCTATTTAAATAGGTGCATAGAAAAACCTAACCTATTTGGGCCTTATTCCATGTATAATTATAGGCTTACTATTGGGCCTTATAATTATAACATGAATTCCTAAATATTAAGCCCAAATAATTTGGTCCATTAATTCCAAATTCACTAAGCTCTAAGTGTGCGACCCTACAGGCTCTCATTACGTTGGCAATGACCATTAATCATATTAATGATCATAAACAAAGATTGGTGTCTAGCAACACATCATTGTTACCCAATTAATGAGAAAGTCGGTGATTTGACTAAACCTTTACACGTGATCATCACTTATGTCCTTTTGTCCTATACATCTAGATTGAGCACGAGACATGGACCGTGTCATTCCCGTATAGCCCAATCTTGAGGTTTCTTAATTCCTAAGTAAGCTGACTGAAACAAATATAATCGACATCTCAAGTCAATTCATCTGAGCATGGCCATGCATTTTCTCAGCTTTACTTAATCAAGGGGCCCATAGATGTTACTCCTGTTATATAGGAGGGACAAATCCCATCTTGATCACACAAACCCCTTCGCATGATATGTGACATATCCAATATCTACCCTTGCATTCACTTAACCATTAGTGACATAGAATAGTATCAAAATATGAAACTCACATGTAGGAAACCTTGGTAATCTCAGGTCAAAGGACCATATTAATAATGATCACTAAGAACCACTTATGACACTCATATAACGATCCATGTAGTATTCTTAATATGGGTCGGTCCAGTATACAAGTTCTCTAACTTGTACTCATGTGTAAACTTAATATCTCATATAAGTCTTCACACATGCTAGTCTTAATATATCAAAGCAACCTAATCCACAATGATATATGACTAGGGACATTTAAGAATACAATTATTCTAAGGTTATTATTATAATTAAATATATTACGTAGACAATATATATAAATATAATAATTGGAATTGCCATTAAAATAATATGATTCAAAATTACAATCACCAATATAATTGGTTTTAGGGCATATACACTAACAATTGAGTCAGATAAGAAGATAAGAACACACAAAAGACTTTTGAACACTACATAATTCAATAAGATAGTTTTTTCTTTTACATGTTTTTTGTTCTTCGGCTATGGAAGGCTAAACTTTTGGTTAATTCAAAGATTTTAAGACTGACCCCTGAATTATGAGATCCTAATTTGTAATGTTAATTTCTTGCAATTGATTATCCTCTTTTCCTAATTCTTTGTATTAATTACTTTAAAATTGCATGAGTTAAATACTTATTTGGTGTAATTTGTATTTAACTTTGTGAATTCTAATATTTTATTATTTTTATATTGAATTATGGTTAGTTAACTATGATTTCACATAAAAGGATAGATGGTTAGGAGATTAATTAAAAGTTTCTAATTTAATCCCTAAATTAAGTTTAATTTTTTATTTTCAAATCAGTTTCGATCTAGTTTCTTTATGGATTATAATGGTTGTTTAATTTTGCTAATATTAATTGATCAAATTCTAGATGGCCATTTAGTGTAGGATTCATGAATTATTGTAAAGGTTTCAAATAATTTAAGATTGAAAAATTAATTTGAATTGTCCAATGTTTTACGACCTAGGATTAATCTACATTAACAGCTCTCAAATCTTTGGATTGACTAATTTATTATATTAATTATCTTTCTTGTTGTTTTTACTCTTGTGTTTTATTTTGTTTAATGCATTTATCTTAATTTCAAATTAAATAACTGCCTCCAATTTTGGTTTTATATTTATTTTGCATTTTGTGTTCTGCATATTGTTTGAAATTATCTACGTTTTGTGTGCATTCTATCTATTTTTTCTATTTTCTTCTATTTGCATTCATTCTCTCTATTTTTAGTGCACAAAATGCTTAAACAATTATGTAATCATTGTTAATAAATAATTTGGAAAGGGATATTTTAAGGGATCACTAAACTACTACTTGTCTTCCTATATTTCATTCCTTTTAACAAACTAGTTATAATCAATTTTGGCATGTAGCAATGCATGCATACAAAATATTGGAGTTATTGCCTAGAATCCACTTGGTATTGCCCTTTCTCATCTTATACTAGTTATGTATTATATAATTGTTCATGCATTATAGTTAAATCTTGCATTTTTTTAATGTTTTGATTGATTTTACCATATCTTCCAGTTTTTTTATACTTTCTTGCATTTTCTTGCATTCTTTGATTGTTGCATATTCATCCACTATAATTTATCATCTTTCACCATATATTACTTCATGTTATACTCCATTAAAAGTTTTTAGCTTAAAGAAACAAGCTATACACACATTTTGCCTCCTATCCATCAAAAAAGGTATCAAGGTGACTTGCTTCGATGTAATATCCTAAGGAGACTTTTTCCTAAAAACTACTCTTAAAGTATCAAAGTAAATTAGCACTTCTCAATTAAAGGTGCTCAGTTCAGGAGGATTTTAAAAATGGGTAATCTCCTGGGAAGTTTTCTAAACCCTTTAAAATATTGATAGAGATAAAACTTGAGTTAAAATATTATTAGAAATATGCCCAAAAGATTAGAGGAATTTTGATAGAGTTTAACTCGATTTTAGGGGCCCGGGTGAGCTAAAATTCAGTAAAATAAGTTCGGAACTGATATAATTTGATCTGGATCATTTAAATTCCTTTTGGGATGATTTGGAATGTTTTCTAGAAGCCCAAATTGAGTTTTTGAAGGTCCAAAACCATGCAGTCCAAAAAGAAAAATTTAAGAGGAAAGCCAAGGATAAAGATGGAAAAAGTAAGAAAAGTGAGGGGTATTTTTGTAACAAAAGTTTCATCTCTAGACTTCTCTTGAATTCTCTCCATTTTTCTGGTCATTTTCAGCAGCAAAAACGTGGCCTTTTCTGGTCAAATAATCAGGAAAAAATTCTTAAAGCAACTCCACATACTTAAAGATGATTGGTTCACATTTTGACTTCCAAATTTAACCTTTTTCTTGAAACTCTTTTTACCACTTCTAAATATAAATTTTCTACATTCTTCTTCAGCAAAACTGTGGCTCTCTGTCCATATTAGCCAACTTTCAAGCTCACTTTTAATTCACAAAGGATTCCTACAAGAAAATCTCCTACAAGATTTCAAGAGGTAACCATGCAACTCCTTCTTTTCTTCATACCTTCATGAAATATCTTCTTCAAAGTTCTCTAAAATTTGGTTTATTATTTTGACTAAAGTTCAGCTGCCTCTAAGGATCCTCTAGCAAATTAGAAGGCATAAAACTTAGGGTGAGTAGCAGCTCACTTGATTTTCCATTGAATTTTTATTACAAATTTGCCAATATTGCTTTCTAAAATTGTGATTTTATGAAGCTAGGTGTGTGGCCATGCAATGAAGGCATGGTGCTGAAAACTAGTGTTCTTAAGTTGTATTTGAAGATATTAGAATAATATTAGCATGAATGAATGATTAGATTACTATTTGTTAAGCCTTGAGTGTAGATGGAATAGAAAGAGTTTAGAAATTGTTTTGCTGATTTTGCTTCTAGAATTCCTGAAAATCCAGAACTAAACCACGAATTTTAGGGACACGTTAGGACAACTTAAAAATTCAAAAAAATCAATTTACTAGTCTCTCATGATGTCAAAATACACATGGAATTTATTGGGAATTTTTAGAAATCTTTGGAAACCTGAACAAGGGACATTTCTACACAAAGGTGCAACTCGCCCAGAAACAGGACGTGAATAATTTCACTTCTGTTCTTGAATTATTTGGGGTATTAAATGATGAGTAAAAATTTCATAAAAATTACTGGATACCGATCCATGTGTTTATTAAAACATAGTAAATTTTCGTGATAATTGAAGCTCATTTTCCTAGTGAATAAATTCCTACAATTTCAGAACTCCAGTGCTGGCAGAGATTGAAACTGTTTTGGAAGGGCATGATTCATGAATTTTTTGGGCAGATTCTCTTAATTAATTGTGAAACATAAGAACTCATATTTGTCAATAAACATGTTGAGAACATCATATAATTATTTGAGAAATTTTAGAGGTGTTTTAGAAGACATAAAAGGGTCTCTTATGGTAACATGCCCTCTGCTGTCCTATTATGGAATCTGAATGTGAATAGTATTGTTGAATGAATATTTGTAAAATACACTAAGTAGTTGATGCTTAGTAATACATTGTGATGATATTAAAATATGATTGGAGCAATGTGTTGAATTATTGTAATTATTTGAATATTCTTTAATGGTATAGAATATAGTAATAAATTAGATTGAGTTATGAATAATTCAATGTATTGAAATTGTGATACATTATGAGAATATGCAATGATTAGACTCTTCAATATTAAATTTGAAATCTATACTTGTTACATTGATAAAGGAAGATTAATTAGGTTGCTAATGGCTAGTTGGTATTGACCATACCTTTGTTATGATGGATTGACATGATTTTACCTTAATTGGTACGAAAAGCCTACAAAGGCTCGTTTGTATTACTTGATACGTGTGGGGGAGATTGGTGTATGGCTTGCAACATCCTTCTAAAAGAAGGAGAGGGTGGTAAGAAGTGGAGGGAAAAGGTTGGAGGCGAGTGGGATAAGGTTGGCCCGAAGAAATAAGGGGAAAACCTGTATACCATACTAGCCATTTCTATTGATGTAATATTAATACATAATGCCTATATAGGCGGTAGATATTAAATGTGAATAAAGCTAAGTATATGGAATTTATCTAATCTTCCTAAATTTGTATTAAAGAAAACTGATTAAGGAAAACCATAGGGATAAAGATTGAGTAGCTACTCACTGAGTATTTTATATACTCCTTTTTTTTATGTTATTTTATTTTATAGATAAAGAACAAGGAGCTCCAGAAAAGTATTGATATAGTGCATAAAACCTTTTGATCTCCATAGGGCATAATGTAATAAAAATTACTATTTTCAGTTGTTCATTATATAGTTGAAGTCTATGTGTATTACTAAATAATTTTGTTATGCTATTGTATATTAATATCATAGATTAACTTTTCATTGCACGTGCAATGAAATTTACTTTACTTATATTATTTGATGCTATCATATATTCCCCTTTTTATTACAAAGTAGTCAGATATAGTTTCTTACAAGCTTGTAAAGATGTCTGATTGGTTAAATGTCAATTAGATGCCTTTACACCGGTCATGATATCTGAAATTGGGTCATGACAAAGTTAGTATCAGAGCATGGTTATGGGTACAGTTTGTTATCAGAGTCAGTCAGTCATATAGTACAAGGGCCCTAATCACCCATGAAGAAAGAAAGAAGAGGCAAATATCAATCATCACACTCTATGTTATTTCAAGTATTATTATTGTTACTTTTCAAATTGTAATACTCACTTCTTAGTTAATGTGTAGTATGGGAATGGCACCAAAGAAATGAATTAGAGGCGGAATGCCGCAGAGGACAACTAGAGCACACCTTGAAGTATCTAAGCAAGAAGCTTCAGCTAGTATGCCTTCTATACCACCATAGAGAACAGAACCCACCTAACCAAAAATTCCAGTTTGGATGCCCTTGTTCCAACAAATCCAACAAACTATGGAAAGAATTTTAGAACAAACACAACCATAACCTATTCCTATGATTGCCCAACTAGAACTTGAACAACTAACACTGCTAATGCCTCCACGGGAGAAATTGCAGTTGGTTCACAAGTTTCAAAAATTGAACCCCTTAAATAGGATGGTACAGATTCGATAATGGATGTGTACCAGTTCTTAGCACAGATCGAACACACTTGTAGGCTGTTGGGATGCAATGAAAACTTGATAGTGGAACTGGTGGGATTCCAGTTAGAAGGTGTTGGAAATCGCACATCATACATGCACAGCGAAATAAAAAAAATTTGCACGATTTCCACCAAGGATCCATGTAAATTTAGGATGCCATAGATTAGGGATTAAGGTTTATATCTTTCGGCAAAAATCTTTTGTCCACTACACAATAAATCTGATCTGCTTCTGTCCATTTTCCAATCCAATCTGCTCTCCAAATCACAAACCGGAATAGAAACTAGAAGATCAGATCACCAGTGCAACGTTTAATGTGGCTGCACCTTTATGGTATCCATACGAACCCGTGAATCACCGACGAATGTCCACACAAACACCGGTTGGAAGTGATCTCCTTTCACCTCGTAGTGCTAGCAACACCTCTTCAGGGGTTTTAGTCAAGGAGAGGTGCTAGGGTTTTCTGTGCCTTTTTTTGGGGTGCGTGAATAATGATAATCATCCTATTATTACCCAACAAGCCTATTTAAATAGGTGCATAGAAAAACCTAACCTATTTGGGCTTTATTTCGTGTACAATTATAGGCTTACTATTGGGTCTTATAATTATAACATGAATTTCTAAATATTAGGCCTAAACAATTTAGTCCATTAATTCTAAATTCACTAGGCTCTAAGTGTGCGACCCTACAGGTTCTCATTACGTTGGCAATGACCATTGATCATATTAATGATCATAAACAATGATTGGTGTTTAGCAACACATTATTGTTACCCAAGCAATGAGAAAGTCGGTGATTTGACTAAACCTTTACACGTGATCATCACCTATGTCCTTTTGTCCTATACATCTAGATTGAGCACGAGACATGGACTGTGTCATTCCCGTATGGCCCAATCTTAAGGTTTCTTGATTCCTAAGTAAGCTGACTGAAACAAATGTAATCGACATCCCTTGTCAATTCATCTGAGCATGGCCATGCATTTTCTTAGCTTTACTTAATCAAGAGGCCCACAAATGTAGGAAGGACAAATCTCATCTTAATCACACAAACCCCTCCGCATGATATGTGACATATCCAATAGCTACCCTTGCATTCACTCAACCATTAGTGACATAGATGCTGGAGATCACGCATCATACATGCATAGCGGAATAAAATTTTTTGCACGATTTCCACCAAGGATCCATGCGAATTTTGAACACCATAGATTAGGGATTAGGGTTACCGCTACACCAAGTCCGATCTGCTTCCAAATCACAAACCGGAATGGAAACCAGTAAATCAGATCACCAATACAACATTTATGTGGCTGCACCTCTGTGGTATCCACACGAACCTGTGAATCACCGATGAATGTTCGCTACACACACCGGTTGGAATTGATCTCCTTACACCTCGTAGTGCTAGCTATGCCTCTTTAGGGATTTTGGTCAAGGAGAGGTGCTAGGGTTTTCTATGCTTTTGCTTGGGGTGCGTGAATAATAATAGTAATCCTATTATTACCTAATAAGCCTATTTAAATAGGTGCATAGAAAAACCTAACCTATTTGGGCTTTATTCCATGTATAATTATAGGCTTACTATTGGACCTTATAATTATAACATGAATTCCCAAATATTAAGCCCAAACAATTTGGTCCATTAATTCCAAATTCACTAAGCTCTAAGTGTGCGACCCTACAGGCTCTCATTACGTTGGCAATGACCATTAATCATATTAATGATCATAAACAATAATTGGTGTCTAGCAACACATCATTGTTACCCAAGTAATGAGAAAGTCGGTAATTTGACTAAACCTTTACACGTGATCATCACTTATGTCCTTTTGTCCTATACATCTAGATTGAGCACGAGACATGGACCGTGTCATTCCCGTATAGCCTAATCTTGAGGTTTCTTGATTCCTAAGTAAGCTGACTGAAACAAATGTAATCGACATCTCATGTCAATTCATCTGAGCATGGCCATGCATTTTCTCAGCTTTACTTAATCAAAGGGCTCATAGATGTTACTCCTGTTATATAGGAAGGACAAATCCCATCTTGATCACACAAACCCCTCCGCATGATATGTGACATATCCAATATCTACCCTTGCATTCACTTAACCATTAGTAATATAGAATAGTATCAAAATATGAAACTCACATGTAGGGAACTTTGGTGATCTCAGGTCAAAGGACCATATTAATAATTATCACTAAGAACCACTTATGACACTCATATAACGATCCATGTAGTATTCTTAATATGGGTCAGTCCAGTATACAAGTTCTCTAACTTGTACTCATGTGTAAACTTAATATCCCATATAAGTCTTCACACATGCTAGTCTTAACATATCAAAGCAACCTAATCCACAATGATATATGACTAGGGACATTTAAGAATATAATTATTCTAAGGTTATTATTATAATTGAATATATTACGCAGATAATATATATAAATATAATAATTGGAATTGCCATTAAAATAACATGATTCAAAATTACAATCACCAATACAATTGGTTTTAGGGCATATACACTAACAATAGAATAGTATCAAAATATGAAACTCACATGTAGGGAACCTTGGTGATCTCAAGTCAAAGGACCATATTAATAATGATCACTAAGAACCACTCATGACACTCATATAACGATCCATGTAGTGTTTTTAATATGGGTTGGTCCAATATACAAGTTCTCTAACTTGTACTCATGTGTAAACTTAATATCCCATATAAGTCTTCACACATGCTAGTCTTAGCATATCAAAGTAACCCAATCCACAATGATATATGACTAGAGACATTTAAGAATACAATTATTCTAAGATTATTATCATAATTGAATATATTACGCAGATAATATATATAAATATAATAATTGGAATTGCCATTAAAATAACATGATTCAAAATTACAATCACCAATATGATTGGTTTTAGGGCATATACACTAACAATCTCCCACTTGCACTAAAGCCAATCATCCATGTATCTAATACCTATGGATCTCATATGACTATCATGCTTTTGCTGCATTAAGGCTTTTGTCAGTGGATCGGCGACATTATCGTCAGTCGGTATTCTACATATCCTGACATCATTTCTGTCAACAATATCTCTTATGAGATGATAGCGCTGGAGTATATGTTTAGATTTCTGGTGAGATCAAGGTTCCTTGGCTTGCGCAATGGCTCCATTATTGTCACAATAGAGCTTTACTGGGTCAATAATGCTAGGAACAACTCCAAGTTCATTGATGAACTTCTTAATCCAAATAGCCTCTTTTGCGGCATCTGATGCTACAATGTATTCAGCTTCTGTTGTAGAATCAGCCACTGTCCTTTGCTTTGAACTTTTCCAGGTCACAACGCCACCATTAAGGCAAAATACATAACCTGACTACGACCTGAAGTCATCTTTATCGGTTTGAAAGCTAGCATCAGTGCAACCATTTACAATGAGCTCTTCCTTACCTCCATAAATAAAAAACATGTCTTTAGTTCTTCTTAAGTACTTAAGAATATTCTTGACAGCTGTTCAATGACTTTCACCAAGATCTGATTGGTATCTGCTCGTCTTGCTTAAAGCATACGAGACATCAGGACGAGTACATAACAAGGCATACATGATAGATCCAATCATAGATGCATAAGGGATCTTACTCATGTGCTACCTCTCATACTCTGTGGAAGAACATTGAGTTCTTGAGAGACTTATGCCATGTGACATCGGCAAGAATCCTTTTTTAGAATCTTGCATGCTAAACCTTTTTAGCACCTTGTCGATGTATGTACTCTAACTTAGGCCAAGCAATTTTCTCGATCTATCTCTATAGATCTTGATACCTAATACATAGGAGGCCTCACCTAAGTCTTTCATAGAAAAATAATTTCCCAACTAAGTTTTTACGAACTGTAGTGTAGGAATGTCATTTCCAATGAGTAATATGTCATCTACATACAACACCAGAAAGACTATTGTGCTCCCACTAACCTTCTTGTACACAAAAGTTTCATCTTCATTCTTGATTAAACTAAACTATTTGATCGCATCATCGAAATGAAGATTCCAACTCCGAGAAGCTTGCTTTAACCCATAAATGGATCGTTGCAATTTACAAACTTTTCTAGCATTTTTAGGATTTACAAAACCTTCAGGTTGTGTCATGTACACATCCTCAAGAAGATTTTCATTAAGGAAAGTAGTTTTGACATCTATTTGCCAGATTTCAAAATCATAATATGCTACTATAGTTAGAAGAATCCTGATGGATTTAAGCATGACAATTGGAGAAAAAGTCTCATCATAACCAATACCATGGATTTGTTTGAAACCTTTTGCAACTAATCGTCCCTTAAAGGTACACACATTACCATCCATGTCAGTTTTCTTTTTGAAAATCCATTTGCACCTAATGGGTTTTACCCCTTCAGGTGGATTAACTAAAGTCTAAACTTGATTTGAATACATGGAGTCCATCTCTGATTTCATAGCTTCTAGCCATTTCTCAGAATTTGGCCCCATCATAGCCTCTTGGTAGGTTGTGGGCTCATCTTGGTCCATGAGCAACACATCACCGTGATGAGTCACGAGAAAACCATATCTCTCGGGCTCACGACGTATCCTACTAAATCTATGTAGGTTCTGTGTTACATGAGCAGGTTCTTCCACAACTGTTTGTGGAACTGGCTCAGGTTCCATCTCAAGTTCAATGTTTTCTCTTTGATCTTGAATTTCTTCAAGTTCTATTCTTCTCCTATTGATTCTTTCAGAGATAAATTCTCTCTCTAGAAAAACACTAGTTCGAGCAATAAACACTTTTTGCTCGATTGGATTATAGAAATAATATCCTTTTGTTTCCTTAGGATATCCAACGAGAAAATATTTATCAGATTTGGGTCCAAGTTTATCAGAAGCTTGATGTCTTACATAAGCTTTGTAGCCCCAAATCTTCATAAAAGACAAACTAGGACGTTTCCCGGTCCATATCTTATATAGTGTCTTTTGAACTGATTTTGACGGAACACGATTTAGTGTGAAAGTTGCAATTTCTAGAGCATGTCCCCAGAAGGAATTTGGAAGGTCAGCTTGACTCATCATTAACCGAACCATGTCTAACAAAGTTTGATTCCTCCTTTCAGAAACACCATTCCATTGAGGTATTCCTATTGGAGTGAGTTGTGATACAATGCCACACTTCTTTAGATGATTAAGGAACTCTCAGTCTAAGCATTCACCACCTAGATCTGATCGAAGTGCTTTAATACTTTTAACAAGTTAGTTTTGTACTTCGTTTTTAAACTCTTTGAACTTTTCAAAAGATTCAGACTTGTGTTTCATAAGAAATACATAACCATATCTACTAAAATCATCAGTAAAAGTAATGAAGTATTGATAACCTCCTCTAGCTTGTGTGTTTAAAGGTCCATATACATCATTATGTATAAGGCCCGATAAATCACTAGCCCTTTCACTTTTCTTAATAAAAGGGGCTTTAGTTATCTTACCTAATAACATGACTCACATACCTTATATGATTCGAAATCAAATGAATCCAAAAATTCATCCTTATGAAGTTTGGAGATGCGTGTCTCATTTATATGGCCTAAACGACAATGCCAAAGATAGGTTGGATTAGTTTTAACCTTGTTCGTGTTTATGTTATAGATTGGATTTTCAAGGTCCAGAACATAAAGACCATTCATTAATTGTGCACTACCATAAAATATTTCATTTAAATAAATAGAGCAACATTTGTCCTTTATTATAAATGAAAAACCTTTCTTGTCTAAATAAGAAATAGAAATCAAATTTCTACTAACAGTAGGTATAAAATAACAATTGTCCAATTCTAAAACTAATCCACTAGGTAAAGATAAATAATAAGTCCTTACAGCTAATGCAACAACTCTTGCTCCATTTCTAACGCGCAGGTCCATTTCACCTTTGGCTAATGATCTACTTTTTTTAAAATCCTGCACATTTACACAAATGTGAGTACCACATCCAGTATCTAATGCCCAAGATGTAGAAATAGATAAATTAACCTCTATAACATAAATACCTGAGTTGGAAGTCCCACTTTCCTTTTGCTTCTTATGTTCTTCTAGGTAAATCTTGCAATTTTACTTCCAATGTCCTGGTTCTTTACAATGGAAGCATTGCCCTTCCTTGGCCATGCCACCTTTGGGCTTCAATGCAGAGGAACTTGACTTGGACTTTCCATTAGTCTTGTCCTTTTTCTTTTTATTCTTGGCCTTAGACTTGCCCTTTCTTTTGCCCTTTTGAACCATCATAATGGAATTGGGCTTAGACTTTTTCAAGTTTTGCTCAGCAATTCTCAACATGTTAAGCAGTTCAGGAAAAGTCTTATCAATTTTGTTCATGTTGTAATTCATGACGAATTGACTATAGCTCTCAGGTAACGATTGCAGAACTATATCAGTGGCCAATTCTTGCTGCAAAGGAAAACCCAGTCTTTCAAGGCTATTGATGTACCTAATCATTTTAAGCACATATGTAGCAACGGGTGTTCCTTCAGCCATCTTACACTGAAACAATGCTTTAGATACATCATATCTCTCATGTCTTGCTTGCTCTTGGTAGAGTTGTTTAAGGTGATCAATCATATTAAACACCTCCATGTTCTCATGTTGCTTTTGAAGCTCAGAGTTCATGGTAGCAAGCATGAGACAACTGACATCCAGAGCATCTTCTAGATGTTTCTTATAAGCATCCTTTTCTGCTCGAGGAGCATTAGCAACAGGCTCATCTAGAGTAAGTTGCTCTAGGACATATTGCTTTTTCTCATGCTTGAGGACAATCCTCAAGCTTCGATACCAATCAAGAAAATTTATCCCATTCAGTTTATCCTTATCAAGGATAGATCGCAGTGATAAATTTGATGCATTTAATGCCATGGTTATCTATAATAGAAAAATATGCAAAATGAGAATCATGTATTCTATTTATTTAATAAGGTCTTTTATTAAATAATACTCCCACTATTTTTCTCAAAATAATAGCCCTCACTATTATTTCAAAAAATCGTAGCATTTAAGATTTTCTAGTGGGTTAAGATCCATATTTCACCTAGACTTAAGTCAGCTTTGGTTGACCACTCAAGTTTTAGCTATTTAGGTAGGCAACTCCTTGTCAATTACATCTTATCTAACTCTTGGATAGTTAGGTGAACAACACTTGTTCAAATCCATCTTATAAACTTAAGCCCAACTCCATGCCTCTAGGCCCCCAATCCTATTGAGATGGCCTAGTTAAGTCAAAAACCCAATTATTGGCATTTGGACATCACTATTATCCTATCGTATCTCACCAAGATAAACTAGGCACTTTGCTTTGACAAATCTACCTTATGTTGATCAAGGCCTTGACAAATGTCATTCATTAGAAGGCATCACTTTTATTACTGACTTAATATTTGCATTGAGGGATTTAAATGTCTATTTTAGATCTCACCATTATTTGCCATCCATACATGCTTATATCTAACATATCATATACATTAATATAAAGCATGCAATAAAGCATAAAATAAATGTGCATAGTTATGGCCCAACTACATTAGTTTTCCCAAGCCAATGAGAAAACTAAAAGGTCAACCTAGGGTAAAGATATCTTCTTTAAGCATCTTCCACGGTTGTCCTCATATTGATTTTGGCTCCTTGTCTCCATGGCAGCAAGCTCCAGGCTTAAACATGTTGTACATTTGAAAGGAAACTATTCTAGCTTTACAATACATAATGAAAGAGAAAACTCGAGTTACATTCGAGGGGAGTAAGGTGAGAGAAAAAATGTACAACTAGAATTTATAGAGAAAGGCACGACACGCAAGCTGTATTTAATTACAATAAAACCAAAACCAATAAATGAAAGATAACCATACATTATGGTGTAAGGGCCATAACTATGCATCATGTAACAAACATCACATGTAAACATACAAACAACCATAGGTATTCATTGAAATTGATCTTATTTCCAATTTTAACTTGTTTAAAATTAGAAGGTTATGAAAATATTGATTTTAAAATGCAGCTTAGATTCAGGCTATTAATTATTGTGCTACGCAGCTTAGATTGATTTTGAAGACTTTCGAGCAAAATCCAGAAAATTTTGAATGTTTTAGTTTCTGTATTAACCATTAAAACAGTCGGCCAAAATTAGAATTTATCAAGAACCCTAATCCCAGAACTATTTCGAAATCCTACTTCTTGATGTTCCGCCATATTAACTCAAACATTAGTCCATGTTTTTATTTAATTTAATCTCATTAAACGAAACATAATGCATACATCACATGCATACAATCAGACATGTTTCTGTTCGAATTTTAATCTCATTAAAATGAAACCTTCATCAGCTACGTTTCCAATTTTTAATCTCATTAAAACTGAATCATTAATTATGTATGTTTCAATCTAATTTTAATCTAATCAAAACCGATTCATCAACATACAGAATTACATTGATCTAGAACCCTAATTGCATTATGCATGATCTGATTAAACACGAATTATCTAGATTTAAACGCATAACACAGAAAACTAATCTATGGATTTGCAAGCAGCTCTGATACCACTGTTGGAAATCGTGCATCATACATGCACAGCGAAATAAAATTTTTTTGCATGATTTCCACCGAGGATCTATACAAATTTAGGACGCCATAGATTAGGGATTAGGGTTTATACCTTTCAGCAAAAATCTTCTGTCCGCTACACAGCAAATCCGATTTGCTTCTATCCATTTTCCAATCCAATCTGCTCTCCAAATCATGAATCGGAATAGAAACTAAAAGATCAGATCACTAGTGCAGCGTTTAATGTGGCTGCACCTCTATGGTATCCACACGAACCCGTGAATCACCGATGAATGTCCACACAAACACCGGTTGGAATTGATCTCCTTTCACCTTGTAGTGCTAGCTACGCCTCTTCAGGGGTTTTAGTCAAAGAGAGGTGCTAGGGTTTTCTGTGCCTTTTTTTGGGGTGCGTGAATAATGATAATCATCCTATTATTACCCAACAAGCCTATTTAAATAGGTGCCTAGAAAAACCTAACCTATTTGGGCTTTATTTCATGTACAATTATAGGCTTACTATTGGGTCTTATAATTATAACATGAATTCCTAAATATTAGGCCTAAACAATTTAGTCCATTAATTCTAAATTCACTAGGCTCTAAGTGTGCGACCCTACAGGTTCTCATTACGTTGGCAATGACCATTGATCATATTAATGATCATAAACAATGATTGGTGTTTAGCAACACATTATTGTTACCCAAGCAATGAGAAAGTCGGTGATTTGACTAAACCTTTACACGTGATCATCACCTATGTCCTTTTGTCCTATACATCTAGATTGAGCACGAGACATGGACTGTGTCATTCCCGTATGGCCCAATCTTAAGGTTTCTTGATTCCTAAGTAAGCTGACTGAAACAAATGTAATCGACATCCCTTGTCAATTCATCTGAGCATGGCCATGCATTTTCTTAGCTTTACTTAATCAAGAGGCCCACAAATGTAGGAAGGACAAATCTCATCTTAATCACACAAACCCCTCCGCATGATATGTGACATATCCAATATCTACCCTTGCATTCACTCAACCATTAGTGACATAGAATAGTATCAAAATATGAAACTCATATGTGGGGAACTTTGGTGATCTCAGGTTAAAGGACCATATTAATAATGATCACTAAGAACCACTCATGACACTTATATAACGATCCATGTAGTGTTCTTAATATGGGTCGGTCCAGTATACAAGTTTTCTAACTTGTACTCATGTGTAAACTTAATATCCCATATAAGTCTTCACACATGCTAGTCTTAACATATCAAAGCAACCTAATCCACAATGATATATGACTAAGGACATTTAAAAATACAATTATTCTAAGGTTATTATCATAATTGAATATATTACGCAAATAATATATATAAATATAATAATTGGAATTGCCATTAAAATAACATGATTCAAAATTACAATCACCAATATGATTAGTTTTAGGGCATATACACTAACAGAAGGGGTGGCCTATTTTTGGTATATGCATAAAGTAGAACCTTAGATTATAGAAAATGAACTTGTTACATGGAGACGCTTTCAAACAGAGTTGATTAATTGTTTTCTCCCTCCAAGTGTCTGTGAGGCAAAAATTTGAGAGTTTGAAAAGTTAAATCAAGGCGCCAAATCAATGGTACAATATGATGTAGAGTTTACCAACTTAACCTGATATGCTAAGGAGCTAGTACCAACAGAGCAAGCTCAAGTTAGGAGGTTCGTATATGGACTCAAAGATTATATTTATGATTGCGTACATGTTACAGATAATACTACATATCAAGAGGCCCTAGATTAAGCTCTAAAAGCCGAATTGCATTTAATGGATAGGCAGGTCAATGAAACTGGAGTTAGCAGAAGAAAAACTAGATTTCAAAAGGAAGGAAGCTAAAGTACAAGTAAATCGATAACCAGTCCATCTAGACTAACCAAGACAGAACAAAGCAGTTGTACACGTTTTTGGGAGTAAAGAAATTCACAGAGGCATGTGCCTAGCACTCGACCATCTTTTACTACTCCACCCCCAGCTCCTAGACAACCCCAATGCCTACAATGTGGGCGCAATCATGCCGAACGTTGTGGTACATGTTTCAAATGCTGTCAAATGGGACACAGAGCATTTGAATGCCTGACAGCATTGCCAAGGAGCACGGCTACAAATCCTATAGTATAACCTATACAAGCCTGCACTCTAGTTGGTTCCATCACACTATTAACTAGAAAGAAGACAAGCAAGGAGCCATCTGGAGCACAAGCACGTGTTTATGCTTTAACTAGTCTAGAGGCCTAAGCATCAAATGCTATGATTTTGGGTACAACCCCAATTGACTCTTTCCTAGTGAAAGTTCTTTTTGATCCTAGTGCTACCCATTCTTTTATTTCTAATGGTTTGGTAACTAGACTTTTACGACCATTAAAAGAATTAAAAGAAACACTGTTAGTCAGTACACTAATGGGAAAAACCATGGTGGCAACCCGAGGTATTGATGATTGTAGAATTCAAATAGATGACTGTGTAACTTCAATTGATTTAATTGTGATAGAAATGGTAGATTACGATGTGATTTTGGGCATGAACTGGTTATCCCAGTATCATGTGTATGTTGATTGCTATTCCAAAACTGTGACTTATCAAGGAAATGATGGCAAAGTTTGAACTTTCTAGGGAAAAAAACAATTAGGAATGCCTACCTTTGTATCATCCACAAAGGTTCAAAAGCTTATAAATAAAGATTATGTTGCTTGGATTATATCCCTAAAGGAGAGTGAAAGGGAAAAGGTGAACATTGAAGACATTTTAGTTGTGAAAGAGTTTTGAGATGTGTTCCCTAAAGATCTATCAGGACTACCACCAGATAGAGAAATTGAGTTTACAATTAATACTATTCCGAGTGTGGATCCAATATCTATTGCACTATATCGAATGGTACCAGCTAAATTAAAAGAGTTGAAAGAGCAGCTACAAGACTTGTTAGATAAAGGATTCATACAGCTAAGTACATCATCTTAAGGACCACTTGTGCTTTTCATTAAAAAGAAAAATAGATCATTATGATTGTGTATAGACTACCGGCAGTTGAACAAAGTGACCATCAAGAATAAATATCCCTTGCTGAGGATAGATGACCTATTTGATCAATTGCAGGGATCACGATCCTTCTCAAAAATTGACTTACAATTGGGATATCACCAGTTGAAAATCTAGAAGTAAGATGTTTCAAAGATAGCATTCTGTACTTGTTACGGGCACTATGAGTTTTTAGTCATGCCTTTCAAATTAACTAATGCACCTGCAACCTTCATGGATTTGATGAATCGAGTATTTAGGCCTTTCCTTGACAAATTTATCGTGGTGTTTATTGATGACATTCTAGTATACTCTAAAAGTGAAGAAGAGCATGTACAACATTTATGCATCACTTTGCAAACATTACGAGAACATAAGTTGCATGCAAAATTTTCAAAATGCAAATTTTGGATGACCAAAGTACACTTTCTAGGACATGTAGTATTAGAAGAAGGCATACAAGTAGACCCTCAGAAAAGTGGATGCAGTACTTAAATGGTCCTGACCTTCCTCCGTGACCAAAATACGAAGTTTCCTAGGGTTGGCTGGATATTATAAAAGATTTGTAAAAGACTTTTCAAGGATGGCAACTCCCCTAACTAAACTGACACGTAAAGAGGTGAAATTAGAATGGAATGTAGAATGTGAAAAGAGCTTCCAAAGATTGAAAGGGTATTTGACTACTGCCCCAGTTCTAGCTCTACCTAATAACACAGATGGATACACTATATATTGCGATGCATCTAGAGTGGGATTGGGATGTGTACTAATGCAAAATAATAAGGTGATTGCCTATGCTTCCCGTCAACTAAAGAAACATAAAGTGAATTATCTCACTCATGATTTAGAAATGGCCACTGTGGTTTTCGTATTAAAGATCTAGAGATATTATCTATATGGTGCCACTTGCGAAATTTATACAGATCATAAAAGTTTGTGACGTGGGCCCGCAAGTGCACGGGTTTAGTTGGGTTATAGTATAAAAGATATCGTCTCCACAAGGATTGAATGTTGAATACTGACTAAATTTCGAGGCAAATTATCTAGGTATATCAATTGATATTGGGAATTAAGGGTAAAATGTAAAACAGAGCTTAGCTATCAAAAGGTTTAATTCAAATGAAATGAAAGCGTTCTCAGCTTAAGGTTCCCCTGTACATCTCATTGTGGAATGAAGATAATCCTCTAACTTGGTTTACTGTTAATTTAGATTGCTGGATTTCCAAAAGTAAGCTATACCTCATTGCAAGGCTACTAGCTACTAACCAAAAGATTAAGTGCCCAGAATTTCTCTAGTAATCACTCATCTAGGTTGCATTAACATTGCTTTAGAATCCATTCTTAGACATTTCATCCTGTGTAAAAGAATCCAATTAGCTAAATTCCTAAGTCTAATTGATATTCTCAATGATCATGCAAGGTCCGATTAATTAATTGGTCATTCCAACCTAAAATTAACTAATCTATCACACAAATCCAATATTCCGGAAGTATTGAACTATTGAAATACAAAACAGCATAATCAAACCATAAATCAATAGTGAATCAAGCTAGATTATATAGAAATCAATTCCATAAATCCATGAACAAGTTCACCCCAGTTGAGTACAAGGGTTTAGTGTGAAGACATTACAAAACTAGAAGAAAACCAGAAAACAGAGAGGAAAATCAAACAAATCATGAAGCTCTACAAATTCCTTGCTTGGATCTTCAATCCTTTGCTTGAATCCATGGCTAGAAGTTGCCCTTGGTGAGTTTGGGTCTCTCCTAGGGTTTCTCCTAGCAGCTCCTCTTTTAATTTTCGGTTCTCCCTCCTCCCCTTTCTGATTTTTCGCACAAAACTTATATGGGTAATGTACACGGGGTGTGACACTGGCCCGTGCTCTACCCCGTGTTTCTCAACAAAGGCTGGTCAGCATGATACACGGGGTATGACACGGCCCATGTTGTACCCCGTGTTCTTCTGGGAAGGTTGAGCAGTATGATACACGGGGTATGACACTCCCTGTGTTTACCTTTGAAGTGAAGGGCAGTATGGTACACGGGGTATGACACGACCCGTGTTTACCTCCGTGTTCTTCTCTAAGCAGCTTAGTGAAGCTTCGAAGCAATCCAAAAAGGTACACGGCCCTCCAAACGGGGTTCCCATACCCCGTGTTCTTTGCCAGGTGAGCAACTTTGCTTCGATTCTCCATAATTCGCACGGTTTTGACTCCAGATCCTTTTTTAATGCTCAAATGTGTCACTCCAAAACCTGAAAATAAAATATCGAGCATCTAAGTATCCTTTTTAATCAATTTTTGCACAAGATACTAAGTAAATCAGTGATGAAACACATAAAATTTAAGTACAATTGTTCATTTATCAATTCCCCCACACTTGAATCTTGCTCCTCCTCGAGTAAGGAAGTAAGAGAACAAAAAATCTACTCCAATTTTTTATTCTTTTCTCTCTTCTTTTTTTTTTTTATAAACATCAGGCAATCATTCAACGAAGCAGAGATTAAGATCAAGTCATGCCAAGTAACTAAATGAAAATAAAGCAACTAAATAAGTCAATCCTCAGCATAAAAGCAAAAGAGAACAGCCTCACAGGTATAGTGTTTACTCAATCTCTCAACATAAGGCTTGTGTATACTCTCAAATCAATCAGCTCAGGACTTAATGCTACCATATGCTTGCAAAAACTCTAATCTCCATTACCATATTGTAAAATGCATGCAAATCAGAGGACTTTATTAGGGAAAATGATGAGGATAGGGGAAAGGAAAATTAAGGGATGAAAAGTGACAGGGTCAGAGAAGGGAAAAGACATATTGGTCTTGAGTTTGACCATTGTCGAGTTCCATTACTCATCTTAGTATATTACCTTACTTTAACCCCCATTCTCTCCCTTTTTCCTTTTTTTTTATAGATATATATATTAGCAAACATAACATTTTCTTCTTCCCATTTTTTTTTCATTTATTTATTTATTTCCCAACAAGCTTTTCTTCCTTTTCTTTTTTCCAAATTATTTATTTAACACCATTTTTTTGTTATTTTTTTTAATTAAAATAATCAAAGCTATAAATCAACTTATCCAACTAGCAGCACTAAGTAAGGACTTCTAAATGATAGCCAAACTCATGTAATGTGTTTAAGTTCCCTTAAATTCTAAGGTTCAAGTTCACTTGGGCAGTGGCTTTAGATGCACATAGGATGGGTTGGGCTAGGCTAGAAATAAAGGTCCAAAGCTCAAAGTGGCTAACTAGGGGTAAAATTAAAAATGGTTTAGGGTATATCAAAGAAAAGGATTCGAATAAGCAAAATAAATAAAAAGGGTAGAGAAGCATGGCCTCATGATTTTTGACATGCAAAATACATAAAATGTAGCCTCAAAAAGAGCAAATGCAAGTTCTAGAACAAAAAGTCAAGAGTGATGACATAATCCCTCAAGAAGATAAAAATGAGCTTTAATTTCTAATGTGAAAATTGCTCAAAAAGGCTCAAATCTCACAAGGGTCAATTATGCTTATTTCTCTAAACTTTAAGCTTTATATTTTCCTTATTAAGTTGCCAAATAATCATTAAAGGAGCGAGGCATGAACCAATCACTTTATTCAAAAGATTGCCCTAAAAATTTAATTTTTTTTTTACATATTATAGAATTTGGAGTAAATTTTAGTACTCTAAATCAATCAAGCAGATTCAAGTGCAAAATATTGCAAAACAATCTAAACGCTGCTCCCCTACACTTAAAATTGGATATTGTCCTCAATGTACAAAAAAGTAAATGGAAAAGAGATAAAGAATAGATGGGGAACTGAAATTTCCCTGACAGATGGAACATGGTTGTCCAGTATAGATATTGACTTCAGGGAGATCCAGAAGTAGAGACAGAGTAGGAGAGAAGGAGGAGGCTAGTAATCTAAAAGAAAGAAGATGCAATACTGGAGAAAATATGCTGTTAGTTATTACAGACATTAATATTAAAAGTGCAAGAAAATAAAAGAGAAATAGTTAAAATGATAAAAAGTAAATGAAAGTGCATAGTCAATATAAGTACAGACCAGATAAATGGAAGTAGAGAGGAGGAATAAGTAAAAAGCAAAATATATAAGTAAAAAGGAAAAATAAACGGTCCAAGCTACTGAGTAGGAGGGTCTGGATTAGCTGGGGAAGAGGGGTGGAAAAGCTGGAACAGGGGCTCAACCATGCTCTCAATATGTCTGGATCGCCTGTCCAAGTCGTCATAAAGACCCTCAATCCTCGTCTGACGCTCAGAAATAAGCTGAAGCTCAGCTAGAATTTGCTGCTGACCAGATAATATGTCTCTGAAGTAGGCGTCGTATGAAACTCTGCCCCCCGCAGAAGATGACGGACCTATATCAGGAGCTGCATCACGATCACCATCATCTCTTGGAATATCATGCTCTGCCTCATAGGGCTGCTACTGCACAGGCTGGATCCCCATAACTAGAAGAATGCTCCTTCGGAGGGGTGTCATATGAGATACTATAGTGAGGGATCCATACGGTCGATTAAATACTCCTAACCGCCTGGCTAGTCTGGTGATATAAGGATCGGCAGCAATACTCCCAGCTCTCCTATCTGATGCCTGAGTCGAGAAGAAATGAGCGAATGCACCTCCAATATGAATGGGGACTCTCTGGATCATGCTATATAAGAAGTGTACATCAGCAATGCTCACGACCACATGACTGTGCCCCCGTCCACTCAAGGTGTGACTGAAGATGGAATGGGATGACTCGCCATGCAACTCTCCTGAGGCTAGACGCCTTACTCTTGGTGGGATCATAGGTGTTCCCGATAGCAATATCAGCCCATACTCGTCACTCCTGAGTCCCATGGGGCAATCCTATCAGTATATCATGATACTAAGGAGTAGTCACAAATTCTTCAGAATAAAGGCCCAAGTGCACTGAGAGCTGGGTGACGTTCATGGAATAACTAACTCCTTTGAGACGAAACTGCACTATGTCGGCTGAATCCACAGTCTCAAAATATCTCTCTAGATAGAATGTACTAAGAAACTCCAAAGTAATCTCCCTGTAGGTAGGCTCTCGAATCTAAAAGAATACCTCCTAAGCACCTACACTAATGAGCTCATGGATCTCATCCTCCAAGCCGAACTCTCTCAAAACAACCCAATCCAGGTATCAGCCTTCCACAAACGACCGGTCCTTGTGTCTATCGAATGCTTGAATATGAGCCTTTTCTGTGAACTCCAAAAATGGAGGTGTTGGTCACCTAGAGGAGGTCCTTCTAGAAGTACTACCCTTGGTTGTCTTCCTGACAGTTGTCTTTTGTCTCTTTGACATGATTTGCAAAAGAAAATGACAATGAGAGAGAGTGTGTTGAGAGTTTGTCAGTCAGCAGATTTTAAGGGCAAAAGTTTAGCAAGCAAATGAAGTACAATTCAAAATTTGATTCCATTAATGCAAATAAGTGAGCATATCAATAAGGTAAAGCATGCAAGCAGTCAATCAATCACTGAACTTCAAATGATTTAAATGTATTCAATCAAAGATTCCAAGTCCTATAAATCCTATAAGTCCTATAAGTCCCTCAATCAAAGGTTTCAAGTCCTATCAATCAAAGATTCCAATCAATCAATCAAAGATTCAAATTCAATCAATCAAACATCAAACCTCAAAGGACATGAACATTCCTATAAATTCTAACATGCATTGGAGTTCAATAAACATAAGCAATTGCAAATAACTCCAAAGATTTCAAAGAAAATGCTCTTACCTTGTGAATTACAGATGAAAACCCTAAGTTCTTAGCTAGATCACAAGAGGAATCCAAATCTTGAATTTCAATAGATTAAATTGAAAATCAAGCAGCAAAATCACTTCAAACAGCCAAATAAAACACTTTAATCGGTGTATTTTGGCAAGATGATGGCCGAAAATGATGATAGAGAGGTTAGGGCACGAAGGAAGATGAAGAAAATGAGGGAAAATGAGGGAGAATCAGGGGTTTTCGCCATTAAAAGCTCGTCCGCCCAGGAACACAGGATCAAACACGACCCGTATTATACCCCGTGTTTCTCTGCGGATGAGTGTTCTGGGATTCACAAACTTACACGAGGTCTAACATACCCCGTGTTCTTCCCTGTGTTTCTCTCTGAAAGATACTAACAGTCTTCGCAATAGTACACGGGGTTAAACACGACCCGTGTTGTACCTCGTGTTTCTCTCTGGAAGGCTCATGTTTAAAAATCCTTTCTCATTGGTTTAGCCAGTGAGGTACACGAGGTAGGACACTACCCGTGTTCAACATCGTGTATCTCTCTGGAATTCCATGAAAATTATAAAGCTTTTATGCTAACCAGTCAGTGAGGAACACAGAGTATGACACTCCCCGTGTTCAACACCGTGTTTCTCACTGGAATGCGATGAAAATCACAAGTTCTTTTATACCGGCCAAACAGTGAGTAACACGAGGTATGACACGGCCCATGTTGTACACCGTGTATCTCATTGGACTGCGTTTTGAGCCTTCTGTGCAAGAAAACAAACAACAAACATGCATACATGCCTAATTTACCCCATAGACAGAGACAAAGTGCAAAAATGAACATCTTAAATCAATAACTCATGACTTATACACCTCAAACTACTCAAAAACTCAGATTGAAAAGGAGAAAACTAAGATTTAAAAGCAAGAAAATTAGAAAAATAAGCTTGGGTTGCCTCCCAAGAAGCACTTGTTTATGGTCATAAGCTCGACCCCTGTATTAATCATCCTAGAGTTGCCATTGTTAGTGGCCCGGCAACATAATGCTTCAATCTTTGGCCATTAACTTTGAAATTGCCAGTGCCTTCACTCCAAATTTCCACTGCTCCAAATGGATACACCTTCCTCACAAGATATGGTCCAGTCCACCTTGTCTTCAGCTTCCCTGGGAAGAGCTTAAATCTTGAACTGAATAACAATACCAAGTCTCCTTCATGGAATTCCCGTCGGAGAATACGCTTGTCATGCCAAGCCTTTGTTCTTTCCTTATATATCTTGGCATTGTCGTAAGCTTCATTTCTAAGTTCTTCAAGTTCAAGAAGCTGAAGCTTTCTTTTCTCCCCAGCATATTGCAAATCGAATTGAGCAACTTGATTGCCCAATACACCTTATGTTCAAACTCTACTGGCAGATGGCAATGCTTCCCATAAATGAGTCTAAATTATGCCATACCAATGGGAGTCTTAAAAGCAGTTCGGTAGGCCCATAAGGCATTATCCAACTTGAGTGACCAATTCCTCCTTGATCTAGACACAGTCTTCTCCAATATGCTCTTGATTTCTCTATTTGAAAGCTCCACTTGCCCACTGGTTTGAGGGTGATATGGAGTAGAGATCTTATGGGTTACTCTATACCCTTTCAAGAGTGATTGGAATTGATGGGCAATGAAGTAAGACCCTCCATCACTTATGATTGCCCTAGGTATCCCAAACCTAGGAAATAATACCTTTTTGAAGAATCGAACCACAGCTTTTGCATCATAAGTTCGAGTGGCAATTATTTCAACCCATTTGGAAACATAATCAACCGCCACAAGTATGTATTTGTTGCTGCAAGAAGGTGGGAATGGTCCCATGAAATCAATTCCCCAGACATCAAATATTTCAAATTCCAAAATGTTGTTCAAAGGCATCTTATGCCTTTTTGATATATTGCTAACTTTTTGGCATTGGTCACATGAAGTGACATAGTGGTGAACATCCTTGAATAGTGTTGGCCAATAAAAACCCGCCTGGGCAATCTTCGCAGCTGTTCTTGAAGTGCCAAAGTGTCCTCCATATGGGGAGGAGTGGCAATGGAACAGAATGCTTGTAATTTCTTCTTCAGGCACACACCTTCTAAACAGGCCATCTGCACATCTTTTATAGAAAAGAGGTTCATCCCAAAAGTAGTGTTTCACCTCTGCTAGAAACTTCTTTTTCTACTGATACCCTGCATCCGGAGGCAAAACACCACTCATAATGTAATTCACATAATCTGCAAACCATAGGATGGTTGAAGAAGAGACAGCCAATAGATAGTCATCTGGAAGGGAATCGTTGATTGGCATCTCTTTATCTTCCTCATCTCCTAACTTTTGCTTCAACCTTGAAAGGTGATCAGCTATAACATTCTCCATACCCTTCTTATCTCGAATTTCTAGATCGAATTTTTGTAACAAAAGAATCCATCTGATTAGACGAGGTTTAGCTTCCTTCTTACTTAAAAGGTATCAGATTGCTGCATGATCTGTAAAGACTATCACCTTGGAATCCACCAAATAGGATCGGAATTTGTCAACTGCATAAACTACCACAAGAAGTTCCTTTTCGGTTGTGGCATATTTTAGTTGAGCCTCATCCAAAGTCTTGCTAGCATAGTATATGGCATGAACTTTCCTATCCTTCCTTTGCCCAAGTACCGCTCCTATTGCATAGTCGCTAGCATCGCACATCACCTCAAATGGTAGATTCCAATCTGGTGCTTGCGTGATTGGGGGAAAAATCAAGGCTTTCTTCAACCTGCAAAATGCATCCATACAATCTTGATTAAAATCAAAAGCAACATCTTTAGCAAGCAAGTTAGTTAAGGGTTTGGCAATTTTAGAGAAATCTTTAGTGAAGCATCGGTAGAAACCGGTGTGTCCCAGAAAACTCCTCACTCCTTTTACAGAAGTTGGGGGAGGCAATTTCTCTATGATGTCTACTTTAGCCTTATCTACCTCAATACCATGCTCGGATACTTGATGGCCAAGAACAATCCCTTCTCTTACCATAAAATGGCATTTTTCCCAATTGAGAACCAAATTTACTTCCTCACATCTCTGCAACACTTGAGATAAATTAGTCAAACAGTTATCAAAGGAAGTACTATATACAGAAAAATCATCCATAAAAACTTCCATGATGTTTTCAATAAAATCAGAGAAGATAGCCATCATACAACGTTGAAATGTAGCAGGAGCATTACACAAACCAAAAGGCATCCTTCTATATGCAAAAGTACCATAAGGACATGTAAATGTGGTCTTTTCCTGATCATTTGGATGTATAGGAATTTGGAAGAAACTAGAATAACCATCCAGATAACAGAAATGTGAATGCTTAGCTAGCCTTTCCAAAGTTTGATCAATGAAGGGGAGAGGGAAATGGTCTTTCCAGGTTGCCTTGTTTAGTTTCCTATAATCTATGCACATTCTCCAACCCGTGACAGTCCTAGTGGGAATTAGCTCATTATTTTCATTTTTTACCATAGTTAACCCCCATTTCTTAAGAATAACATGTACTGGACTAACCCACTGACTATCTGAAATTGGGTAAATTACCCCAGCATCTAGCAACTTCACTATTTCCTTTTTTACAACTTCTTTCATATTTGGGTTCAACCTTCTCTGATGTTCAATGGAGGGCTTACTATCTTCCTCCATCAATATCCTATGCATGCATATTGAAAGGCTAATCCCTTTCAAATCAGAAATTGTGTACCCCAAAGCTTTTCTATGAGATCTAAGCTGCCTAAGTAATTTTTCTATTTCAAGAGTAGTTAGATTTGCATTTATTATCACAGGATAAGTGGAATGGGGTCCCAGAAACTCATACCTGAGGGTAGATGGGAGAGGTTTCAATTCTACCTTAGGTGGTGTGTCTTCCTCAGTGGTGGTATTGTTGGACTCCACTTCCAATGATTCAGTGGTTGCTTCAAGGATGGGAAGTGGTGGGCTTGCTTCCAAAAACTTTGCATATGCAACAGTTTCTTCATTTTCAACTACTCCATTTGTGACTAGACATGCTTCAAGTGGATCTTGAAGGCACTCCATTAGAAGGGTTGCTTTCATAGCTTTGTCTACCACATCAATCCTGCATATAGAATCTTCACAAACAAGTAATTTAATTGATTCATTCAAGTTAAATTTAACTTTTTCATCCCCAACAGATAATGAAAGTCTTCCATTTTTTACATCAATCAAAGCACCTGCAGTGGCTAAAAAGGGTCTACCCAAAATGATAGGGATTTGTGAATCATCTTCCATTTCAAGCACAACAAAATCAACAGGTATGAAAAACTTATCAACCTTGATAGGTATATCCTCAAGTATACCTACTGGGTATTTCACTGAACGGTCAGCCAGTTGAAGTGAAACTATGGTGGGCTTCATTTCTTCTATATTCAGTCTCTTTGCAACTGACAGTGGCATGAGGCTCATACTTGCTCCTAGGTCACACAATGCCCGGTCAATAAGAACATTTCCAATCACACAAGGAATGGAGAAGCCGCCTGGGTCCTTTAGCTTAGGAGGTAGTTTATTCTAGATGATGACACTACACTCCTCCGTTAGGGCTACAGTTTCATGCTCCTCTAGCTTCCTTTTGTTTGAGAGAATGTCTTTCAAGAATTTTGCATATGACGGCATTTGTGAAAGAGCATCAATGAAGGGAATATTGATATACAGCTTTTTCAATACTTCTAAGAACTTTCCAAACTACTTATCAAGTTTAGCCTTTGCTAGTCTTTGAGGATAAGGGATTAGCGGTTTGTATAGTTCTGGAGGGATATACTTTGGCTTTTCAAGTAGTTCCCTTTCTTTCACTTCAGCATCATTAGGAATTATAGCCTTTTTACCTTCTTTCTGCTCTTCCCCTAACTTATCTCTTCTTCACCTTCTTGAGTGGCCTTTGGATCCTTCAATAGCCTCCTACTCCTAAGAGTGATTGCCTTACAATGCTCCCTAGGATTTGATTCAGGTTGAGCAGGAAGTTGACCAAAAGCTCTAGAAGAAGAAGCAGAAGCTTGTTAAGCTATTTGAGTCTCCAACATTTTTCTATGTGTGGCCAATGAGTTAACTTTGGAGGACAGTTGCCTAATAGAATCCTCCATGGCTCTACCATGTTGCCTAAACTCTTCATTAGTTTTCTCTTGGGAAATGAGAAATTTCTCCAAGAGGCCTTCTAACTTAGCAGTGAAAGAGGTTTGAGCTAGTGGGTTGTAAGGTCTTTGGTTTTGAAAATCGGGTGGTGGTGGTGGTGGCCTATTATGAGTGTTTTGAGTATTGTACGGCTGGTTGGGCTTGTAGGATAGGTTTGGGTGGTTCCTCCATGATGAATTGTAGGTGTTTCCAAATGGTTCATTCGGATTTTTCTGTCCAAACCCACTGTTATGCACATAGTTCACTTGCTCAGTGAAATCCTGCCCTAATGTACACTCAGTTGCCATATGACCTGTCATGCCACAAATCTCACAAGGAAGGTCAGTAGCACCTGTTGCATTTACACTATTAACTTGAAATTTATCAAACTTAGCCATAAGTGCATCTACTTTGCTACCTAGACTTTCTAGTGCATCTACTGCTGGAAATCGCGCATCCTACATGCACAGCGGAATAAAAATTTTGCACGATTTCCACCAAGGATCCATGCGAATTTAGAACGCCATAGATTAGGGATTAGAGTTTATACCTTTTGCCCAAAAATCTTCTGTCCGCTACATAGCAAATTCGATCTGCTTCCAAATCAGGAACCGGAATAGAAACTCGAAGATCAGATCACCAGTACAACGTTTATGTGGCTGCACCTCTGTGGTATCCACACGAACCCGTGAATCACCGATGAATGTCCACTACACACACCGGTTGGAATTGATCTCCTTACACCTCGTAGTGCTAGCTACGACTCTTCAGGGGTTTTTGCTTAAGGAGAGGTGCTAGGGTTTTCTATGCCTTTTTTGGGGTGCGTGAATAATACTAGTAATCCTATTATTACCCAATAAGCCTATTTAAATAGATGCATAGAAAAACCTAACCTATTTGGGCTTTATTCCATGTATAATTATAGGCTTACTATTGGGCCTTATAATTGTAACATGAATTTCCAAATTTTAAGCCCAAACAATTTGGTCCATTAATTCCAAATTCACTAGGCTCTAAGTGTGCGACCCTACAGACTCTCATTACATTGACAATGACTATTAATTATATTAATGATCATAAATAATGATTGGTGTCTAGCAACACATCATTGTTACCCAAGTAATGAGAAAGTCGGTGATTTGACTAAACCTTTACATAATATCATCACTTATGTCCTTTTGTCCTATACATCTAAATTGAGCACGAGACATGGACCGTGTCATTCCCGTATAGCCCAATCTTAAAGTTTCTTGATTCCTAAGTAAGTTAACTGAAACAAATGTAATCGACATCTCATGTCAATTCATTTGAGCATGGCCATGCATTTTCTCAACTTTACTTAATCAAGGGGCCCATAGATGTTACTCCTGTTATATAGGAGGGACAAATCCCATCTTGATCACACAAACCCCTCTGCATGATATGTGACATATCCAATATCTACCCTTACACTCACTTAACCATTAGTGACATAGAATAGTATCAAAATATGACACTCACATGTAGGGAACCTTGGTGATCTCAAGTCAAAGGACTATATTAATAATGATCAATAAGAACCACTTATGGCACTCATATAACGATCCATGTAGTGTTATTAATATGGTTCGGTCCAGTATACAAGTTCTCTAACTTGTACTCATGTGTAAACTTAATATCCCATATAAGTTTTCACACATGCTAGTCTTAATATATCAAAGCAACCTAATCCACAGTGATATATGACTAGGGACATTTAAGAATACAATTATTCTAAGATTATTATTATAATTGAATATATTATGTAGACAATATATATAAATATAATAATTGGAATTGCCATTAAAATAACATGATTCAAAATTACAATCACCAATATGATTGGTTTTAGGGCATATACACTAACATCTACCTTGGCTGATAAATGATTAAAAGCATCTAATTCATACTTACCTGAAGCTTTCCTTGAAGATCCCTTCTCATTTGACCATTGGAAATGGTTCAAAGCCATATCCTCAATTAGCTCATATGCTTCATCCAACCTTTTGTTCATCAAAGCACCTCCAGCAGCAGCATCCACAGTAAGCTTAGTATTGTAGTTCAAACCATTGTAGAAAGTATGAAGAACTAGCCATTTCTCTAACCCATGACGTGGGCACAACCTCAACAGTTCCTTATATCTATCCCAAGCATCAAATAGAGATTCCCCTTCTTTTTGAGAAAATGTAGTAATTTCATTCCTTAATTAAGCAATCTTGCTTAAAGGAAAATATCATGATAGAAAAGCCCTCAGTAGCTCTTCCCATGTAGTGATAGACCCTGCTGGTAAAGAGTGCAACCAAGCCCTTACTCTATCCCTCAAAGAGAATGGGAAGAGTCTAAGCTTGATAGCATCCGCTGCTACACCATTTATCTTGATGGTATCACAGTATTCCAAGAAAATCTGATTATGGAGGTTTGGATCCTCCATTGGTAGTCCACCAAACTGGTTTTGCTGCACCATAGACAAAAGAGCTAGCTTCAATTCGAAGTTATTAGCCTCAACAGCAGGCCTTCTTATACTGGATTGAAGCCCAATGGTGTCAGGTGCTGCAAATTCTCTAAGAGATATGTTATCCATGTCTTCAATCACTGGTTCAATGTCAATTGCTTCTTGGATATATACTAATTGCTGCTCTTTCCTTCTCCTAAGCAGAATTCTTTCAATCTCTGGGTCTAAGTCAAGTCAAGACTTCTCATTCGCATATACAAGATTTTTCTGTAAAATGAATAGGTAATACTCGAACAGAACAAAATAAGAAAGAAATATTATAAAAATAAGAAAAGCAGAACTAGATGAATTAAGAACTAAAAGAAAATGAATTGCCTAGTCTAATTCACTCAAAAGTTCCTATTAATATCAACCAGTTGCAATCCCCCGGCAACGGCGCCAAAAACTTGATGTGGGCCCGCAAGTGTACGGGTTTAGTCGAGTTATAGTATAAAAGATATCGTCTCCACAAGGATTGAATGTTGAATACTGACTAAATTTCGAGGCAAATTATCTAGGTATATCAATTGATATTGGGAATTAAGGGTAAAATGTAAAACAGAGCTTAGCTATCAAAAGGTTTAATTCAAATGAAATGAAAGCGTTCTCAGCTTAAGGTTCCCCTGTACATCTCATTGTGGAATGAAGATAATCCTCTAACTTGGTTTACTGTTAATTTAGATTGCTGGATTTCCAAAAGTAAGCTATACCTCATTGCAAGGCTACTAGCTACTAACCAAAAGATTAAGTGCCCAGAATTTCTCTAGTAATCACTCATCTAGGTTACATTAACATTGCTTTAGAATCCATTCTTAGACATTTCATCTTGTGCAGAAGAATCCAATTAGCTAAATTCCTAAGTCTAATTGATATTCTCAATGATCATGCAAAGTCCGATTAATTAATTGGTCATTCCAACCTAGAATTAACTAATCTATCACACAAATCCAATATTCCGGAAGTATTGAATTATTGAAATACAAAACAGTATAATCAAAGCATAAATTAATAGTGAATCAAGCTAGATTATATAGAAATCAATTCCATAAATCCATGAACAAGTTCACCCCAGCTGAGTACAAGGGTTTAATGTGAAAACATTACAAAACTAGAAGAAAACCAGAAAATAGAGAAGGAAATCAAACAAATCATGAAGCTTTACAAATTCCTTGCTTGGATCTTCAATCCTTTGCTTGAATCCATGGCTAGAAGTTGCCCTTGGTGAGTTTGGGTCTCTCCTAGGGTTTCTCCCAGCAGTTCCTCTTTTAATTTTCGGTTCTCCCTCCTCCCCTTTCTGATTTTTCGCACAAAACTTATATGGGTAATGTACACGGGGTGTGACACGGCCCGTGCTCTACCTCGTGTTTCTCAGCGAAGGCTGGTCAGCATGATACACGGGGTATGACACGGCCCATGTTGTACCCCATGTTCTTCTGGGAAGGTTGAGCAGTATGATACATGGGGTATGACACTCCCCGTGTTTACCTTCGAAGTGAAGGGCAGTATGGTACACGGGGTATGACACGACCCGTGTTTACCTCCGTGTTCTTCTCTAAGCAGCTTAGTGAAGCTTCGAAGCAATCCAAAAAGGTACACGACCCTCCACACGGGGTTCCCATACCCCGTGTTCTTTGCCAGGTGAGTAACTTTACTTCGATTCTCCATAATTCGCACGGTTTTGACTCCGGATCCTTTTCTAATGCTCAAATGTGTCACTCCAAAACCTGAAAATAAAATATCGAACATCTAAGTATCCTTTTCAATCAATTTTTGCACAAGATACTAAGTAAATCAGTGATGAAACACATAAAATTTAAGTACAATTGTGCATTTATCAGTTTGAAGTACATTTTTTATCAGAAAGAGTTAAATATGTGAGAGAGGAGATGGATGGAACTTGTTAAAGACTACAACTATTCCATTCACTACCATCCTGGTAAAGCTAACATTGTGGCAGATGCATTAAGTTGTAAAATATTTAAAGGCAAAGGGTTAAAGTCAGAAGAAGACACACATGCAGAAGTAGCCTGTATAAAAATATAATTTACCATTGTGGAATAAATAAAAGAAGGCCAGAAATAGGATCCACACTATGAACAAATGATAGAGAAAGCAGAAGAAGAAGAATCTGATTTCGCAGTAACTGAAGATGGGGTGATGAAATATAAAGGCCGATTATGGGTTCCTTCATCAATGCGCAATGAAGTATTAAAGAAAGCTCATGAATTATCATATACAATGCATCCTGGCACAACTAAAATATATCAAGATCTAAAAGATGTTTACTAGTAGGAAAGAATAAAGAAGGATATCTAGGAGTATGTCATTAGATGTCTACCCTGCCAACAAGTAAAAATAGCACATCAGTGTCCAGCAGGTCTTCAACAAAATATTACCATTCCAGAATGGAAATAGGAAAGCATCACCATGGATTTCGTTATTGGATTACCACGGACTAGTAAGGGATATGATTCTATATGGGTGATTGTTGATCATCTTATAAAAGTTGCTCATTTCCTACCAATAAAGACCACTTACATAGCATCATAGTACACACAGCTGTATTTGGATAAAATTGTCCCTTTGCATGGCGTATCGCTTGTAATCATTTCAGATCAAGAATCACAGTTTACTTCTTATTTCTGGCAATCATTTCAAGAGACATTGGGCACACAATTATGGTTTAGCATAGCTTTCCATCCGTAGATAGATGGTCAAACAGAAAGAATTATTCAAACATTGGAAGATATGCTCAAAGTATGTGTCCTAGAATTTGAAGGAAGTTAGGAAAAATATCTTCCATTAATGGAGTTTGCTTATAATAATAGCTATCATAGCAGTATTCAGATGGCTTTTTTCAAAGCTTTATATGGAAGAAAATGCAGATCACTAATAAGATGGTTCGAGTTAGGAGAAATCAAAACAATAGGCCCTAATCTACTAAAAGATGCTATCATAAAGTTAATGTCATCAAAGAAAGACTATAAGTAGCTCAAAGTTGTCACAAGTCTTATGCTGACCATAGACAGCGAGATCTAGAATTTCAAGAAGGCAACTACGTGTTCCTTAAAGTTTCACTAATGAAAGGTCTCATGCGATTTGGAAAGAAAGGAAAGTTAACGCCACGGTATGTGGGGCCATATCTAATTACAAGGCGAATTGGAAAGGTTACCTACTAAGTGAAGTTACTAGAAATGATGCGAGAAATATATCTAGTATTTCATGTATTCATGTTGAGAAAATATGTTCTGAATCCATCCCATATTATAAAAGAAGATCAAATAGAATTGGATCCTAAATTAACTTATGAGGAGCAGCCAATACAAATCATAGATCATCAAACACATAAATTACGGTCAAAAGAGATTCCATTGTCAAGGTACTTTGGGAGAAGCACAGAGTTCAAGAAGCTACATGGGAATCTGAGAAGGATATAAAAAAGAGATATCCCTGACTATTTGGTAAGCTCTTAATTCTACCTATTATATAGAATATTAATAATTCTATACGTATTATTAATTACTTTGAAAATTTGAGGATGAATTTTATTGAAGGGGGGAGGATTTGTAATATCCTTGGGAGACTTTTTCCTAAGAACTACTCCTAAAGTATCAAAGTAAATTAGCACTCCCAGTTAAACGTGCTCAGTTTAGGGGGATTTTAGAGATGGGTAAACTCTTGGGAAGTCTTTTAAACCCTTTGAAAATTGATAAAGATAAAACTTGAGTTAAAATATTGTTAGAAATATGCTCAAAAGATTAGAGGAATTTTGATAGAATTTAACTTGATTTTAGGGGTCCGAGTGAGCTGAAATTTAGTAAAATAAGTCCGGAACTAATATAATTCGATTTGGATCATTTAAATTCCTTTTGGGATGATTTGGAATGTTTTCTGGAAGCTCAAATTGAGTTTTTGAAGGTCCAAAACCATGCAGCCCAAAAAGAAAAATTTAGGAGGAAAGCCAAGGATAAAGATGGAAAAAGTGAGAAAAGTGAGGGGTATTTTTGTAACAAAAGTTTCATCTCTAGACTTCTCTTGAATTCTCTCCATTTTTATGGTCATTTTCAGCAGAAAAAATGTGGCCTTTTCTAGTCAAATAATCAGGAAAAAATTCTTAAAGTAACTCCACATACTTAAAGATGATTGTTTCACATTTTGACTTCCAAATTTAACCTTTTTCTTGAAACCCTTTTTACCACTTCTAAATATAAATTTTCTACATTCTTCTTCAGGAAAACTGTGGCTCTCTCTCCATATTAGCTAACTTTCAAGCTCACTTTTAATTCACAAAGGATTCCTACAAGAAAATCTCCTACAAGATTTCAAGAGGTAACCATGCAACTCCTTCTTTTCTTCATACCTTCATGAAATATCTTCTTCGAAGTTCTCTAAAATTTGGTTTATTATTTTGACTAGAGTTCAGCTGCCTCTAAGGATCCTCTAGCAAATTAGAAGGCATAAAACTTAGGGTGGGTAGCAGCTCACTTGATTTTCCATTAAATTTTGATTACAAATTTGCCAATATTGCTTTCTAGAATTGTGATTTTATGAAGCTAGGTGTGTGGCCATGCAATGAAGGCATGGTGCTGAAAATTAGTGTTCTTAAGTTGTATTTGAAGATATTAGAACAATATTAGCATGAATGAATGATTAGATTACTATTTGTTAAGCCTTGAGTGTAGATGGAATAGAAAGAGTTTAGAAATTGTTTTGCTGATTTTGCTTCTAGAATTCCTGAAAATCCAGAACTAAACCACGAATTTTAGGGACACGTTAGGACAACTTAAAAATTAAAAACCACCCATTTCCTAGTCTTTCATGATGTCACAATACACATGGAATTTATTGGGAATTTTTAGCAATCTTTAGAAACCTGAACAAGGGACATTTCTACATAAAGGTGCAACTCGCCCAGAAACAGGACGTGAATAATTTCACTTCTGTTCTTGAATTATTTGGGGTATTAAATGATGAGTAAAAATTCCATAAAAATTAATTGATACCCTTCCATGTGTTGGTTAAAACATAGTAAATTTCCGTGATAATTGAAGTTTATTTTCCTGGTGAATAAATTCCTACAAGTTCAGAACTCCAGTGCTAGCAGAGATTGAAACTGTTTTGGAAGGGCATGATTCATGAATTTTTTGGGCAGATTATCTTGATCAATTGTGAAGCCTAAGGACTTATATTTGTCAATAAACATGTTTATAACATCATATAATTATTTGAGAAATTTTGGAGGTGTTTTAGAAGACATAAAAGGGTCTCTTATGGTAACATGCCCTCTGCTGCCCTGTTTTCAAATCTGAATATGAATAGTATTGTTGAATGAATATTTGTAAAATGCACTAAGTATTTAATGCTTAGAAATACATTGTGATGATATTAAAATATGATTGGAGTAATATGTTGAATTATTGTAACTATTTGAATGTTCTTTAATGGTATAGAATATAGTAATAAATTAGATTGAGTTATGAAATGTTCAATGTATTGAAATTATGATACATTATGAGAATATGCAATGATTAGACTCTTTAATGTTAAATTTGAAATTTATACTTGTTACATTGATAAAGGAAGATTAATTAGGTTGCTAATGGCTAGTTGGTATTGACTATACCTTTGTTATGATGGATTGACATGATTTTATCTTAATTGGCACGAAAAGCCTACAAAGGCTCATTTGTGTTACTTGATAAGTGTGGGGGAGATTGGCGTATGGCTTGCAGCATCCTTCTAAAAGAAGGAGAGGGTGGTAAGAAGTGGAGGGAAAAGGTTGGAGGCGAGTGGGATAAGGTTGGCTCGAAGAAATAAGGAGAAAACCTATATACTATACTAGCCATTTCTATTGATGTAATATTAATAAATAATGCCTATGTAGGCGGTAGATATTAAATGTGAATAAAGCTAAGTATATGGAATTTATCTAATCTTCCTAAATTTGTATTAAAGAAAACTAATCAAGGAAAACCATAGGGATAAAGATTGAGTAGCTACTCATTAAGTATTTTATATACTCATTCTTTTTTTATGTTATTTTATTTTACCGATAAAGAACAAGGAGCTCCAACAAAGAATTGATATAGTGCATAAAACCTTTTGATCTCCATGGGGCATAGTGTAATAAAAATTACTATTTTAAGTCATTCACTGTATAGTTAAAGTTTAAGTGTATTACTAAATAATTTTGTTATGCTACTATATATTAATATCATAGATTAACTTTTCATTGCATGTGCAATGAAATTTACTTTACTTATATTATTTGATACTATAATATATTCCCCTTTTATTACAAAATAGTATAATATAGTTTCTTACAGGCTTGTAAAGATGTCTGATTGGATAGATACTAGTGGAGGATTTATATATTGCATAAAACCTCCTGATCTCCATAGGGCATAGTGTGACAAAAATTACTATTTTGAGTCGTTCACTGTACAGTTAAAGTCTATGTGTATTAATAAATAATTTTGTTATGCTACTGTATATTAATATCATAGATTAACTTTTCATTGCATGTGCAATGCAATTTACTTTACTTATATTATTTGATGCTATTATGTATTCCCCTTTTATTATAAAATAGTCGGATATAGTTTCTTACATACTTGTAAAGATGTTTTAGATACCAGTTAGATGTCTTTACACTGGTCACGATATCTGAAATTGCGTCATGACATTTGATTAAGTTAAAAAATTTTATGATGGTAGAATTGATTTTTCTCATCAGGAAATTTGTGAGGTATCCTTTTTTAGCCAAATTGCATTGTTTTAATCACTTTTTTTATTTTTTAAAGATTTTTTATTACATTTTTGGTTCTACATGGTTATAAATTTTATTCTATGGTTGTCCTATAATTTTTAAAAGTGTCAAGATAGGTTAATTAGATGTGTTTTGAATGATTTTTCATGGTGCATTTGTATTTTGGTATTTTTATGTTTTTGTGGTTCTACTTAGTGTAGTTTGGTGTAATGTAGTGCATGACTAGGAAAAGTACTAGCGATTTATCAGAATTTAATTCCAAAATAAGTAAGACTTTTTATTTTCTTTTTAGGCATAGAAATACAAATAGTTCTAGCATCCTTACTTCCCATTCTGAATCTTTTGATAATTTCAATAACATGGCAAACAATAAAGCATTGAAGGAATTAACTACCCCTGATATTACTTACTAGCATTTAAGAATCTAATATCTTGAACTTGATGTTGATTTTGAGCATAAATCTAGTTTAAAACATTTGTTTCCTAGATTATATGGTCTTGAAATTGAGGACCCTTATAAGCATTTGAAGGAATTCCATGTGGTATGCTTAACCATGAAACCTTATGGCATTTTAGAAGATTACATTAAATTAAGGTCATTCTCTTTTTCACTTGCTGATGTAGCCAAAGATTGGCTAAACAACTTGCAACTAATTTCTATTACTTGTTGGAATGATACGAAGTAGTTATTCCTAGAGAAGTTTTTCCTTGCATTAAAAGCTACTCCAATAAGAAAATAGATTTGTGGCATAAGATAAACGAATATTGAAACATTATATGAATATTGGGAAATATTTAAAAAGTTATGTACAAATTATCCATACCTATCATATCAATAAGCAACTTTTTATATAATATTTCTATGAAGGCCTTCTTCCTATGGATAGGAGTATGATAAATGCTACAAATGATGGAGTATTGATGGATAAAACTCCTATGGTAACTAGATATTTAATTGCTAACATGGTAGCAAACTCTTAACAATTTGGCATAAGAATTATGGTTGTTACTAGAGGTGTGAGTCACCTAAATTTCTCCTATTCAAACTAACAAAGATTGGAGAATAAAATAGATGAATTAACTTCTTTGGTTAGGCAAATGGCAGTGGGATAGTAATAGTAAATACAAGCCATTCCTATTATTAAACTTTGTGGAACATGCTCATGTTCAAATGATCTAATTAATTCATAAGCTACATTGCAAGATGATGAGTATTAATCTTCTCAAACCTATGCAGTAGCCATTTTTCTTGGGAAACCTCAATATCAATAGTAGCTTAATCAATACTAGCTATAGCCAAACCAGTACCAACACTAGTTGGAGTGATAACTAAAACTTTAGATATAGTAGTAATTTAGGTCAAATGTAATATCCTTTTACATATACAAAAATGCTGGAAATCGCGCACCATACATGCACAGCGGAATAAAAATTTTGCACGATTTCCACTAAGGATCCATGCGAATTAAGAACACCATAGATTAGGAATTAGGGTTTATACCTTCCGGCCAAAAAATATTTTATCCGTTACACAGCAAACCCAATATGCTTATGTCCGTTTTTCCAATCTAATCTACTCTCCAAATCACGAACCGGGATAGAAACTAGAAGATCAGATCACCAGTGCAATGTTTAATGTGGCTACACCTCTATGGTATCCACACGAACCCGTGAATCACCGATGAATGTCCACACAAACACCGGTAGGAATCGATCTCCTTTCACCTCATAGTGCTAGTTACGCCTCTTCAGGGGTTTTGGTCAAGGAGAGGTGCTAGAGTTATTCTATGCTTTTTGGGGTACATGAATAATGATAGTGATCCTATTATTACCCAACAAGCCTATTTAAATAGGTGCATAGAAAAACCTAACCTATTTGGGCTTTATTCCATGTACAATTATAGGCTTATTATTGGGCCTTATAATTATAACATGAATTCCCAAATATTAAGCCCAAACAATTTGGTCCATTAATTTCAAATTCACTTGGCTCTAAGTGTGTAACCCTACAGGCTCTCATTACATTGGCAATGACCATTAATCATATTAATGATCATAAATAATGATTGGTGTCTAGCAACACATCATTGTTACCCAAGTAATGAGAAATTCGGTGATTTGACTAAACCTTTACACGTGATCATCACTTATGTCCTTTTGTCTTATACATCTAGATTGAGCACGAGACATGGACCGTGTCATTCCCGTATAGCTCAATCTTAAGGTTTCTTAATTTCTAAGTAAGCTGACTGAAGCAAATGTAATCGACATCCCATGTCATTTCATCTGAGCATGGCCATGCATTTTCTCAGCTTTACTTAATCAAGGGGCCCATAGATGTTACTCCTGTTATATAGGAGGGGCAAATCCCATCTTGATCATACAAACCCCTCCGCATGATATGTGACATATCCAATATCTACCCTTGCATTCACTCAACCATTAGTGACATAGAATAGTATCAAAATATGAAACTCACATGTAGAGAACCTTGGTGATCTCAGGTCAAAGGACCATATTAATAGTGATCACTAAGAGCCACTTATGACACTCATATAACGATCCATGTAGTGTTCTTAATATGGGTCGGTCCAGTATACAAGTTCTCTAACTTATACTCATGTGTAAACTTAATATCCCATATAAGTCTTCACACATGCTAGTCTTAACATATCAAAGCAACCTAATCCACAATGATATATGACTAGGGACATTTAAGAATATAATTATTTTAAGGTTATTATCATAATTGAATATATTACGCAGATAATATATATAATTATAATAATTGGAATTGCCATTAAAATAACATGATTCAAAATTATAATTACCAATATAATTGGTTTTAGGGCATATACACTAACAAAGAATTCCACCTAATCTTACTTCTAAACTAGATTCAACTTTAAACTCTTTTTAGCCAACATTTGAAGAATTGGTCAAGTAGATAGTAGCTAATAACTTGTAATTCTAGAACAGAATAAAAGTTGACATGCAAGCCGTACTACACTAAAATTAGATTATATTGGTTTGTTGAAAATAATGTAATATAGGTTGTTAAACTAAAAATAATGTAATATAGGATGTTAAACTAAGTCATATCCCTAGTGATTCTTTAATTTACCTTTTCTAAATTGACTCACTAACAATAATTACATAATTATTTAATTTATTATGTACTAAAAACACAAAAAATAAATGCAGACAAAATGCAAAAAAATAGAATGTTATGTGTAGTGTTGACATAGAATCAAAGTTAGGGGTCATGATTCAAAATTAAAGTAAATATATTGAGCAAAGCAAAAAACAAAGTAAAATAACAAAAAAGAAAATTAATGTAATGAAATAGCCAATTCAAGGATTTGATAACTCTTTATATAGATTAATCATAAATCACTTGATATTTGACCTTTCTAAATAAATTTTCAATCTTGAATTATTTGGAACCCTTGTAATAATCCATGAACTTTATGCTAGATAACCATCTAGGATTTAATCAATTAATATTAGCCGAATTAAGCAACCACTATAATCCTTAGGCTAGATCGAAATTGATTTAAAGATAAATTTTAGTTGAATTAAGAAATTAAATTAGAATTTTCTAAATTAATCTTTTAACCCTTTACTTTTACATTTGAAACCATGATTAATTAATGACAATTCAACATCAAAATAATAAAAGATCAGAAATCATAAGGATGAACTCTAATTATACTAAATCAACATTTAACACATACAATTTCAAGAAATCAATACAAAGAATTAAGGAAAGGAAAAAAATAATTAGAAAAAATTAACATTACGAATTAAAATCTCATAATCTAAAACCTTCAAAATACTTAAATTAACTCCAAAGTTTAGTCTTTCATTGATGAAAAATAACAAAACTAGAAGAAGAAAGAAAACTATGCTGTTAAATTCTATCTAGTCTAAAAGTCTCTTTTCTATTATGTGTTCTATTGGGAATTCGGATTATCACATGCAGCAGAATTTTAAATTTTTGATCCGAATTCTACCTAGGATCCATGCAAAAAGCATAAGTCAATGATTAGGGTTTTACCTATTGGGCACTCGTGTTTCTACTGATCAAAACTTGAGAGCGGATGAATCAAACGCCGGCCGGAAGGTACAGCGTCTCTATGGTATCCACACGGAGTGAACAATGACCTTTCACCCTTCACGCGTCTGCTAGGATGCGTTTTTCTCTCTAAGAATTAGGATCGGATGTTTTCTGAGTGATTTAGGGTTTATATGGAAGCTTTGGACGTGATTATTAAGTGCTGCCCTCAAGTCCCCTTTTATAGAACTTAGGCAAGCCATAATCCTAGTCCTACTAGGATAATGCTTCCAAAATCCTAATCACACTTAACAACTCATCTTATCCTTATCCTAGAGATAATGGGAAGAGATAAGACTTATCTATTAATTATCTAATATTAGATAATAATATTATCTCATAATATAAATATCTTAATTATTAGATAATTGCATATAGTTATCAAATATCAGAATAATATTATCTCATAATATATTTATCTAATATCTGATAAGATAATTATTTGATATTTCTTTAATATCACATAATATATATATATATATATATATAATGTGAATTATTATTCTTAATAATATATATATGCACTGAAAATAAGTCAAATTAATTGGATATTAATATAATTAAAGTCCAATTAATTATTGTCTTATTCCTACTCTTTTTGTGTGACCCTGTAGGTTCTTACTACGTTGACAATGACTTATTATTGAGCCATAGACAGCGAGCGGTATCTAGCAATACATCACTGCTACTCAAGTAGTAAGAATGCCTGTGATTCGACATCCACCTAATACATGATCAACGTTTTGCATCATAACGCTTTTGTAATAATATCCAAATTGAACTGGAGGCATGGAATGTGTCATCCTCGTCAATGTTCAATTTATATTTCTTGATACTAAGTAGACTTAAAATAAATAATTAATATCACATATTAATTCAACTGAGCATGGCCATGCATTTCTAAGTCTCACTCAATCAAGGGGCCCAAGGATATTTCTCTTTTATACAAGAGTAACAAAATCCCATTTACATCACTCACTTCCCTCTGCATGATTTATGACACACCCAATCAATGCCCTACTTGTCATCCTGATTAAAGGTGACATAGGACAATATTAAAGTGAGTAATTCCTCATGTAGGGAACCGTAGTGACTTCAGGTCAAAGGTTTATGTGTAGTTGTGATCATATGAGATAATAACTTATGACACATTTATCCGTGCAATATTCTCATAGTGGGTCAGTCCAGTACATTGTTCACTAGCAATGTACTCATGTATTGACTTGATATCACATATCCATGATTCGTAATCATCAGTCACTATACATGCTAGTCTCGATGTATTATTACTATCCTTTTCGTAATAATACTTGACTAGGGGTATTTTAGGAATAGCAAAGCTATTCCAAGGATAATTATTATATTAAATTATAAATTACGCATAATAATAATAAAAACAAATATAATAATTAAATTGCCTAAAATAAAATATAATACATTGTGTATAACTCTAATCATCTTATATGATTGGTTCTAGGACACACACCAACATGTTCTTGCCTTTATATTTGACTTAAGTACCTTAAAAACCTATTGGACCTGAATTCTATGTCTCTTAAGATTATAAGAATCAGACTTTCCTAATTTTTAGAAGCTCAAAAATTATTTTTACAAAGCAATTAACTCTAAGAGTTAAAGCATTCAAATCTTGTAGGCTTGATTTCCATCTAATATAAAACCACCAAAACAATATAATTTCAATAAACTATAAACATAAAAGTTGTAGAACTAGATTTCATGAAGATTTGGGCACTAGTTTTACATTAATTAGAGTATTGTGGCTCTGAACATGGCCCAAAACCAAAACTAGCTAAATTGAGATAGAAACAAGACTTCAAATTCACAACTAAATAAAACCTTCAAGGAATCCAATTTGAGCTTTAATCAAAACACTAAAGTTGCAAATCTTTCTTTAAGCTTTTCTAATAATATAAAGATCACTCCAATCCGATATCCAAAGCCTAAGATATAGTAAAAAATCTAAAATAGTATAAAAATTTGGCATTAACTGAATAATTAGAACATTGTAAACCAACTCTAAATTATAAAACAAAGCTAATTATGTGAAATTGAGCAAATGTAACACACTACAAGACATGAAATAGAAAGAACTAATATAGTAAATATTTTTCACATCAGAGGCCACAATCATAAATTTACAAACTTAAATTGGCCAATTATCTTTTACCATAAGTGAGTTAAGAGCATAAGGATCAAGTTAACCATCTTTTACCAATGTAGAAAGCAAAGAAGTTGTAAATACCATTATGTTCAAAAGTGGCAAGCAAGTTAATAAGCATTTATCCTCATAATTAGAAGCAAGTTATCAACAAGAAGATAACAATTAAAAGCAACCACAAAAAGAGATTAAACATTCCTATTCCCCTTTCTTTCCAAGAAAAGTTATTTCGCCAAAGAAAATTGAAGATGAAAATTATATTTTTTATTCCTTTAGCAAAGTAAGAGTCAACATACTCATGATATATTTGATAAAATAGATTTTAAGGTATACTAACTTTTTGAAAAGATTTATACATCAATAATAGAAAATTAAGAGATAATGAGAAAGTAAGTGTAAATACCAAGAAAATGCAAAGATTTAGGCAAATTTACCATTCCATGTATTATCGGAAAAATCAGAATTTAACATGCCATGTTAGACTTCGGAGCTTTAATTAATGTCATCTCTTTTTTTATTTTTAATGCTTTGAATTTGAGACCTTTGAAACAAATAAGGGTGACTATTCAATTAGCAAATAGATTTAATATTTACTCTTTAAGTGTTTTTGAAGATATTTTAGTATAGGTCAAAGGATTTATTTTTATAGTAGACTTTTACATATTAAAGATGGAAAATGGGATATTTGATGTCTTCTCTTAATCATTCTTGACTAACCTTTTTTTAAGACAACAAAACTATGGTTAATGTTAGACATGGAACTTTAACCATCGAATTTGATAGTGGCACAGTTAAATTTGACATTTCTAAAGCTATATAAGATAATTCTGTATCTTTTCTTCACATTGTGGAGCCTTTATTGCATGATGTATCTCCTTCCAATTTTTTTAATGTTAGTATTTCTGATTTTTGATTTTTCTAGTTCTAATTTTGCTATTTTTGATTTCCTATTTTTAATGTTTCTAATTTTAATGTTACTAGTTCTAACTTTGTTGATTTTTATATACTAATTGATAATATTCATGATGGCATACTTGCTGAGTTTCTTGATATTTTTGAATTTATGGATTGTGTGGATACCCATGAGTGCACTTTTTGTGATTATGATATTAAGTGTGCCATATATGTAGAGATTTCAACATTTGCAGGTGAGAATAATGTTGTTTCAAAATGTACAAAAGTTAATGATCATGCAAAAATGCAATTTGCAAAAGTGGTTTCTCTAACTAACTTAGTACCTTTTATTGATCTTTTTAAATTTGAATTTTTAGAGGAAAAAGAGTGTTTTCATATTGATCATTTTGTTTATTTTGCTAATCATGTTGAATTCATTATTTAGGATGATTTTGAACATTTAAACAAGAGTAATTTAAGAATAATACTTGGAGACATAATGCTAGATAATCCTAATTTACAAAGCACCTCTTTGATCGATGACTTAAAGATTAGTAATTTGGAAGATAAGGAGGTAGCCAATCTTCATGTAGATATTAGTTGAAGACATTCAAGTCATGTCTAATCAAAGATATTAAATAAAGACATTTCTTAGGAAATAACCCCAACATTTTGTATTTGCCCTTTCTTACTATTTTCTTTTATTTACTTGTCATTTATCTTTCTTGATAATATTAATATACTTTACATTAAGGAAAATGTAAAATCTAAGTGTGGGAGAGAGCATTAGAATTTATTTTATGTTTTGTCTCTTCATTTAATACTTTCAAAAAAAATAAAAAAAGAAATTTTTTGAAAAAAATGTGTTTTTTTACTTATTTTTAAGTCTTTTTAAGTTATTTTAGCTACTTTCCATTGATAGAGATTTTGCATTTTTCATAAGTAAGATTCAATTATAGATAGAATTCATAATATAATTGAATGAATGATTATACTTATTGAAATTGATTGATGTAGTAATAGATTTTGAATTTGTAGATTGAGCTTTGTAGTATGACCTTTCTTGTGAGATTTTGAGCCTGATATTAAAAATTTATGCAAATTTTTTTCCTTCTTATGTGATGTTTTTCCATAATTTATTTCTTTAGACTTGCTTTGATTCTTTTTGAGATTATATTTACACATACATGCATAAAAATGATAAAGGTATTCTTTCTTTATTTAAGTTAAAGTTATATAACAAACCTTGAGTTTTTATCTTTGTCGAGCCCTATTAAGCTTTAATTGCTCTTTTCTTTACTAATTAACCTATGAACATGTTTCCTAATAAAAAAATAGGTGTCTTTACCTAACCTTAGGATTTAGTAGAGTATTTGAATTTTCATGAAATAGCTGTTGAATAAGTGTAGGCATGTGTAAGTGTCTATGATTAAAAAATTTATCAATTTCAAGTACAAAGGTTAGTTAAAAAAGGAAAAAAAGAAAGAAAAAAATAGAAAATAAAAAGAAAGTGAAAATTAAAAAAATAAAAAAGTGATAAAAAAAGAATAAAGCAAAATGAAATTTAAAAAAGAGAGAAGAAAATAAAGGAAAATGATGGTGTTTGAATTTAAATTTGGGTTATTTTGTTGAGTTATAATTGTTCGTGATTAGCCTGTATGTTTTTAGTTCAAGTACTCTATTAATTTCTTTGATTTCTACCTTTTTATATCCTCAATTTTTCATTTCTTTTCCCTTAGCCACATTATAACCTTGAATAAAGTCCTTTTGATATGTGTTGTGCAAGTGATTTAATCAGTGAATATTATATCATTAGCAAGCTTATGATAGAACAATTACATGCAATGAACCTAAGTAAAACACTTTCCTAAACACTTTAAGAGTAGGAAAGTGAATTTTATGAGAATTTATCATGTTGATTTGCTCTTTTTAAATGAAATTACCATGTTAGTTAGTTTCAAGTTAAGATTTTTCTTCATGGTGTGTTATATTTCTTGTTGGCTTTATTTAGCTTTTGTTTATGGATTTATGATTTCAAAGTTTCTAAAAAGAAAAGTCATTTATCTTATAGTTTTGAATAAAATATTGTCTTACTTGAGGACATGCAAGAGCTAAGTGTAAGCGAAATTGATGTGCAAGATTTTATATATATTATTTTCTCCTATTTCATGTCTCTTAATATGTTACATATTTTTATTTTAATAGAATTGACTTTGTTTTGCAATTTAGCATTAGTTTTATATTGAATTGAAACTATTTAGTTAATGCTAGATTTTTACACTATTTTAAGTTTTTGGCTATCATTTAGGCTCCAAATATTAGATCTAATTGATCTTTATATTGTTGAAAAGCTTAAAGAAATCTTTATAACTTTGATGTTTTGGTTAAAGCCTAGTTTGAATATTTTTCTATTTAGCTAAGCTAATTTCATATTTTAGGCCATATCTAAAGCTTTAGAGGTCTAATTAATGTGAAACCAACATCCACAACTTCCTAAGACTTAACCTTATAACTTTTATATTCATGGCTTACCAAATTATGTAGTTTTACATTAGGAAGAAGTCAAACTTATGAAATTTCACTACTGTAACCCTTAAAGTTCATCACTTTGTAAAATAGGTTCTAGGCTTCAAAATTCAAAGATTCAAAAGGCCCTATTCTTTGTAACTTTAAGAGATATAAGATTCAGGTCCATTAGTTTCTAAGGGTTATTAAGTCAAATAATAAGGCAAGAACACACACAAAAGACATTTAAACACTACATAATTTAACAAGATAATTTTTCTCTCTTTTAAGCTTTTTGTTCTTTAGTCATGAAGGGCTTGACATCTAGTTAATTCAAGGATATTGAGGCTTATCTCTATTAGATTATGAGATCCTAACTTATAACGTTGACTTCTTGTAATTGATTTTCCTCTTTCCATAATTCTTTATATTATTTGCTTTGAAATTGTATGAGTTGAATGCTTATTTAGTATAATTTGTATTCAAACTTGTAACTTATGATCTTTCACTATTTTTATTTGAATTATGGTTAGTTAATCATGATTTTACATATAAAGACAAAAGGTTAGGGGTTAGTTAGGAGATTAAATTAGAGGTTTCTAATTTAATCTCTTATCTAATTTAATCCCTCACTTTAGTTGAATTCTATTTTCAAATCAATTTTAATCTAGCTTGTTTATAAATTATAATGGCTACTTAATTCAGCTAATCTTTGACCGCAATCTCGTAAGTGCACGGGTTAAGTCGAGTTATAGTATAAAAGATTATCGTCTCCACAGGGATTGCACGTTGAATACTAATTGAATTTCAAGTAAAATTATCTAGGCGTATCGATTGACAGTGTGAATTAAGGATAAAATGTAAAACAGAGCTTAGTTATCAAGAAAAGGTTTAATTCAATGAAATGAAAGCGTACTCAGCTTAAGGTTCCCTTGTACATTTCATTATGGAATGAATGTAATCCTCTAACTTGGTTTACTGTTAATTTAGACTGCTGGATTACCTAAATTAAGCTATACCTCATTGCAAGGCTACTAGCTACTAACAAAAAGATTAAGTGCCCAGAATTACTCTAGTAATCACTCATCTAGGTTGCATTAACTTGCTTTAGAATCCATTTTTAGACATTTTATCCTGTGCAAAAGAATCCAATTAGCTTAATTCCTAAGTCTAATTGATATTCCCAATGATTATGCAAGGTCCGATTAATTAATTGGTCATTTCAACCTAGAATCAATTAATCTATAACACAAATCCAATATTCCGGATATATTGGTTTGTTCCAGCACAAACAGCATAATCAAATCATAAATCAACAGTAAATCAAGCTAGATTATATAAAATTCAAATCCATAAATCCATGAACAAGTTCACCCAAGCTGAGCACAAGGGTTTAGTGTGAAAACATTACAAAATCAGAAGAAAACCAGAAAACAGATAGGGAATTCAAACAATTCATGAAGATCTACAAATTCCTTGCTTGAATATTCAATTCCTTGCTCGAAACCACGTTAGAAGGTGCCCTTGGTGAGTTTAGGTCTCTCCTAGGGTTTCTCCTAGCAACTCTTCTTGTTAATTCTCAGTTTTTTCTCCTCCCTCTTTGATTTTTTGCGCAAAACTTATATGGGTAATGTACACGGGGTATGACATGGCCCATGTTGTACCCCGTGTTCTTTTGCGAAGGCTGGTCAACATGATACACGGGGTATGACATGGCCCATGTTGTACCCCGTGTTCTTCTCTGAGCAGCTCAGTGAAGCTTCGAAGCAATCCAGAAAGATACATGGCCCTCCACACGGGGTTCCCATACCCCATGTTCTTTGCCAGGTGAGCAACTTTGCTTCGATTCTCCACAATTCGCACGGTTTTAACTCCGGATCCTTTTCTAATGCTCAAATGTGTCACTCCAAAACCTGAAAACAAAATATCAAGCATCTAAGTATCCTTTTCAATCAATTTTTGCACAAGATACTAAGTAAATAAGTGATAAAACACATAGAATTTGAGTGAAATTGTGCATTTATCAATCTTAATTAATCACATTCTAGATGGCCATCTAGCATAGAATTTACAAATTATTGTAGGAGTTCCAAATAATTCAAGGTTGAAAAATTAATTACAATGGTCAAATATTTTGTGATCTATGATTAATCCACATTAAAAGCTCTTAAATCCCTAGATTAACTACTTTGTTATATTAATTTTCTTTCTTGCTATTTTTACCGATGTGTTTTGTTTTGTTTAATGCATTTATCTTATTTCGAATCAAACAACCTCTAATTCTGGTTCTATGTTCATTTTGCATTTGGCACTCTACATACTGTTTGAGTCTACCTACATTTTGTGTGTATTTTATCTACATTTTTTATTTAGTTCTATTTGCATTCATTCTTTTTATCTATAGTGCATTAGAAGCTTAAATAATTATGTAATCATTGCTAGTAAATCATTTGGAAAGAGATATTTTGAAGGATCACTAAGGCATGACTTGATTTGTCATCTTATATTGCATTCTTTTTAGCAAACTAGTTATAATCAAGTTTGGCATGTAGTGATGCTTGCATTTAGATGGCAAAGATTTGAAAAGAAACATTTGGAAGACTACTTAAAACTTGGTGCTTTAAAAGCAAATGAGCCATCATTTTATGAAATGATGCCAAATTGAAGCAGTTACAATTTCTTGCTAAAGATATTAGAGAAATGTGCTTCTTGAGAGGCAACCTAAGTCATTTTAGATTTGCATTTCTTTTCTTTATCTTTTACTTAACTCATTATTTTTCTTGATGTTGATATGCTTTACATTAAGGATAATGTAAGTTTTAGGTGTAGGGGAGAGAATTTTAAGATTTCTTTTATGCTTTTTTTTAGTTTTTATATTTCCTTTTGAGTTTTTGAGTTTTTGAAAAAATGATAAAAAAAGAGTGTTGAGTCATTTTAATTGCTTTGCATTGATAGAGATTTTGTATTTTTCATAAGTAGGATTTAATTGAAATTAGATAGGATTCATAATATGGTTGAATGCATAATTTTAGTTCTTATAAATTAATTAATGTAGTGATGAAATTTGAATTGGTGGACTAAATCTAGTAGAATACTTTCCTTATAAGATTTTGAGCATTATGTTAAAAGTTTATATTGTTCTTTTTTCTTTTTATATGATGTTCTTAACTAATTTTTAATTCTCTAGAAATTTCTTTAAATCTTTTTAAGATTACATTTATACATGCATGCATAAAAATGATAAAGACACTTTTTTTGTCTGAGTTAAAGCTAAATAATGAACTTTGAATTTTTATCTTCGTTGAGCTTCTTGAGCCTAATTGCTTTTTATTTATTGATTGGCTTATGAAAATTTTTGTAATAAAAAATAAGTATTTTTATCTAACCTTAGAGATTAGTAAAATATTTTTATTTTTGTAAGATGGATTCTTGAATGAATGTGGATGTGTGTATGTTATGCAAATTTATCAACTTCAAGTTCAAAAGTTAGTTAAAATGAAAAAAAAGAGAAAAACAAAATAAAAAATAAAAATGAAAAAAAGAAAGAAAATAAGAAAAGGTAAAATGAAAAAATAATGAAAAAAATGAGTGAGAAAAAATGAATAAGGAAGAAAGAATTAGGAAAGAAAGGAAAATGAAAAAAGTTAATGAGTGTTTGAATTTAAATTTAAGTTATTATGTTGAGTTATAATTGTTCATAGGCTCAAGTGTGCTATTAATTTCTTTAGTTTTTATCCTTTATATCTTTAATTCTCCTTCTCTTTTTCTTTAGCCACATTATAACCTTAAATAAAATCTTTTTGATTTGTGCTGTACATATGATTTGAGTAGTAGGGATTAGATAATATGCAAGCTTATGGTAAAGAAATTTTATTAAATGAGCTTGAGTGAAACACTTACTTTAAACATTTGAAAGTTAGATTGTGAATTTTGTGAAAATCTACCATATTGATCTACTTCTTTTGAATGAAATTGCTATGTTAATTAGTTTTCAGTTTGGCAAGATTTTTGTTTATAATTTGTTATGTCTTTTGATTGCTTTGATTGTCTCTTATTCTGTGAAATTTGTGATTTTGAAGTCTTAGGAAAGTAAATTTTCTATTTTCAATTTTGAATAAAGTTATGTCTTTTCAAAGGTCATGCAAGGGTTAAGTGTGGAGCAATTTGATGTGCAAGATTTTTTTATATTATTTTCTTTTATTTTATGTCTCTTATTATGTTACTCATGCTTAATTTTATAAAAATGATCTTTTTATGTGATTGGGTTTTGGCTTTCCAATATTTTGGAATTGTTTAATTAATATTAGATTTTTATACGATTTCAAATTTTTTGCTATAACTTGAGTTTTAGATGTTAAAATTAGGTGATTTTATATCATTGAAAAGTATAGAGGAATCTTTAAAACTTTATGTTTTGGCCAAAATCTAGTTTGAATGTTTGGAAGGTAAAAAATGGCCATGAAGTTGATGGTTTGTGTCTGTCTAAGCTAAACTAGCATGTTTTTGAGTCATATCTGGAGTTTTAAAGATTAATCAAGGTGAAGTTAGTGCCTAAAGTTGCCTAAAACCAAGCCTAACAACTTTCATGTTTGAATTTTAGTGAAACTACATTGTTCTAATGCTTAAACATGGGTTAGAAGTTAAGTGACAAAAATTACTATAGTAAAATATTGTTAGTAGATTAAATTATAAATTAGTCTATAGATTTCTAAAATTAACAAGGCCTTATTTTTTGTAACACTAGGAAGGCATATTAACATAGCCTATTAGTTTTTGCAAGGGAGAAAATCATATTTGATGGTTTGTGCCTTTAAAAGCAAGAACACACAACTCTAGATGACAACTTTTTTCTACCTTTTTTTGTATTCCATGATAGGTAGTAATTTTTTACATTAATTTAAGGGATTAACACTCCAATTTGGTTTGATTTTGAGATTTTTCTTTTAATTTTACTTTTAATTTAATTATCTCTTATTTTTCTATTCTTGTCGTGAATGATTGCTTAGATATTTTGTTAATTATAATCAATTTGCTAATTATCTATTGTACTATATAATTAAACAATTAATTGCAATTAAATCTCATGTATAGTTAATTATGATTTATTGCAATCAATAGCAATTAGGATTTAATGATTTGATGTATGGGTGAATTATTAAGTGTCTAAGAAAAATAGAGGATTAATTGACAATTTTTGCTTGTAAAGTTGTTGATTTGATCTTAATCTCATTCTTGATGTCTAATGTGATTAGATTTAGGTGGTTTTGAATTGAAATTATAGTGGGAGATTAATTTAAGAACTTGTTCTAAATTAATCATCATTAGGAACTTTTTGTGATGATATTAGTAGTAATTGGAGTCCAATATGGTGTTAAGGTTTGTTCTAATAATACCAAGATTTACATAAATATTTGACAATGCAATAGATCCTAATAACTTAACATGGCATGCAAATTAGATACTCCTTAATAATAAGCTTCAACATCTAGTAAGCTTTGACATCTAGTTAATTCTTTTTAATGAAAGGCAGTTAATACATTGTTCCATGTATTTGGTTATGAGCTAAGAAACTTTAGGCTTGTATTTTACTTTGATAGAACAAACCTCATGGTAATATGAATACTAAGCGTAACATAACATATGGCCGATTATATTAGAGGTCTACAATGTACCTCCTTGGTTATGCATGATTCATAAATGCGTCATGTTGGCTTTATTAATTTTAGGCCTTAAACGCAAAATTACATATATATTTTCTTAGCACTGCCTATTGAAACTTGAAGATGATGTGGGAAGAAGGTGTTTTAATCTTTGATGCAAATCATTAAGAATATTTCATTTTGCATACCATGCTTTTTTACATAATCAATGACTCCCTAAGATATGATAACTTGCCCCGCCATATCATCAAAAGGTATAGAGCATACTCTATTTCTAAAAATAGTAATTGTTCTTCTTAACTAAAGTATGAGAAAAAGATGGTGTAACTCAATCACTAGAGATTTTTTCCTGTGGCTACTAATATCGTAGGTCAAGGAAAACTTTTAATAGATCACCAGAAAAAGAATTAGCTCTAACTTCCTTAATTAGAGATTAGATTTATGAATAGGTGCAATTGAATTTTTAGAATTATTATTCATTTTATGGCTAACAGCTAATTAATGCCTTTAATTTATTAATTGTTATTTTAGGTATATGAATAAGATAAAAATGTCAATGTCATTTTTAGTGAACCTTGAAAATCCAACATGCAAGGAGACATCATGGAAAAAAAAGTCCATATTCTGTGATCTTCCATATTAGAAAAAGATGCTCATGAGCTATAACATTAATGTCATGCACATTGCAAAAAATATTTATGATATCCTTGTTGGAACATTATTAAGCTTATAAACGAAAAGTAAGAATGAAGTTAAAGTGAGGTTAGACTTAGTTGAAATGTCCATTTGGAAAGATTTAGTGGAAAGAAAGGATTAACTTACATTTTTTCCACTAACTTGTTATACTTTATCTAGAAAAGAGAAGGAAAGTTTCTATGAGTGTTTATTTGGTGTAAAGGTACCCTAGGGATGCTTTTCAAACATGAAAGGCCTTGTCTAAAAGAAAGACTTGAACCTAATCAGTTTGAAATCTTATGATTCCTATGCTCTAATGTAACAACTATTACTAATGGCTATTTAATCAATCTTGCTAATATGTTGACATGTTATCATTAGACTTTATTTTTTTTCAGTGTAATAAGTAGTAAGGTTATTAACTTTAAGAAGTTGAACAACTTGTAAAACCAAGGTATGGTTATGCTATGTCAGCTTGAGATGTATTTCCTACCTTTATTCTTTAGTATCATATGTATCTAGTTGTCCATTTAGTGAGAAAAATTATACAAGCTAGTTTACTTGAGGTGGATGTACCTCTTTGAGCAATATATGAAAATACTAAAAAAGTATATGTGTAATCAACATTGACTAAAAGGCTGCATTGTCAAAGGTTATATTGTTTAAAAGGTGGTTGAGTTATGCTATGACTACCTATCAAATATAGATGCTATCAAACTTCTAAAGTCTTGTCATAAGGATAGTAATTTAGGTAACAGAACATTAGGTACTTGAGTGGTGAGCATAAGTCATGAAATGTGTATGCAAGCTCACCTTTATATCTCGCATAATAATGATAAAGTTCAACTTTATATGGACAAGCATATGACTTTTGTAAAAGGACAACATAATGGAAGAAATAATCAATGGATTCAAGTTGAACACAATCTATCATTTATTAATTGGTTCCAAAGTTGAGCTTGTTATTGGATGGCATAAAAACCAAATGTTGTTTCTGAGATCATCAAATGGCTAGTGCAAAGGTTATGCATAGAGATCATCTTTTATTGTGAATATAATATTAATGGGCATTCTTTCAATATAAAGGATCAAGATAATAGGAATACAAGATAGTGTGATTACTTTAATGGCATAAGCTATGCATATGAGTAGTTCCAAAGATAGGAAACCTATCTATGCAAATAAGTCATATTATAAGGTTATTGAAGACATTTGAGAGATTGACTATGTTATGTTTAAGGTACTTGTGTTTGATATAAATGAGTTGATAATAAGAATGACATCTAGGTTAATAAGTTAGGATTAATCGTGGTGGATCTTAGTAAGAAAGGTCACAAAGGGGAGCTATTCATAATGTTATCCTAAGAAAAACAAGAGTTCTATGTTACAAACTCATCCAATTACAAGCAATGTGTAGCTCTACCAAAAAAGAGATGAATTTTTGGTGATGGGAATAAAGAAGACATTAAGGATGAAACCCTAATGCTCTTAGTATTCAGTGGCATGAATGGTGCTCCCGACTCAGCAAACAACACATGTTAGTAGCAAAGTTTAATAGCAAAAGTCAAATAATAAATTTTTCTTCGAAAAAATCATATAGTAGTAATATTGCAGATATAACATCAATTCTAATGTGCTTGTATCTTTCTTTTCCATTATGGGTTTTACAATGATTTCTATCAATAGTCATGTTATTGGAAAATAATGTAACTTTCTTTTTTAGCATTTGAGAGTATTATTTTCAATTTTTGCAACATGAACATATTACATGTCTTCAATCATGTGAGCATAATTAAATGTATAGAATTATTGCCTTGGGTGTTTATTGCTTTTGGGATATTATTTTTTTGACCATAAAAACATTGAGATGAAGCTTAAATACTATTGTTTGTAATGATACTATTTGTATAATAATATGGTTGTTGGATTCTATAACTAAGTTCAGATACTACTATAGGTATAGTAGAGTTTGGGTGATTTCTGCTAGATTTTAAAAATAAGTAAACCATGTTAGTTATTGTAAAAAAATCCTTGTCCTATTTTGGTATATAACATCGATTATTTGAGATGAATTGATGTTATATGAAAAAGTTAAGTTATGAAAGAACATTAACTTTCAATGGTAGATTTCAAATCGACAACATAATCTATTTTCCACATTGATTTATTATTGCTTTCAATTTCAATTATAAATTGACATCTAATGTTAATGGTTCAACATTATTTAAAACATATCGATTTTCATATAAAAAATCAATGTGATCATTATTATTGCTTATATATACATTAGGTAATAATTGATGTGGAATGTGTTAAACAACCAATGATAAAAGATAATTCTATTGCAGTGAACAAAAACAACCTCATTATAAAGCTTAATTAACATCCTCACTATAAAACTTGATTAATGTTGATTCAAATTATGATAAAATTTTTATCGGTTACTATAAGAAAGAAAATAACAAACTAGTTAAAACAACATTTTTATGATTTATTTTCTTTTTGGCTTCTCATTAGAGCAAAGGCTAAAGAAATGCCAAAAGACTTCATTTAGATAAATCCATTATGCCTCAAACAGATACCAAGCTCGTGAATTATACAATACAATCATCCTTCTAGTTTAAATACATATACTTCTATTCTTTTAAGCTTTTTTAGAATCTAAATACATGATAAAGTAATCCAATGGCAATATGGGAATAAAAAACATAATTAACAAATTATTACCTATTCTTTTAATTGTTATATTAAACAGTTTGTTGGCATTTTTCACTCTCCCAAACTTATCAAGCATACCTTGTAGCTTATTCTTAATATCATGATGATTTCAAAAATCCATTTGTGGGACAAGGCCATAAGAAATCTTAGGTAAAATCATTCACATTTGTACAAGCCCTTAATATCATAGTAAGGGTGAATCCATTGGCCTAAAAACTAAGCTTTAGATTTCCCTCTAAAATTTGATCTTAACACTAAAACAAATCATCACTTGTGGCACAAGATTAAAATTTTCATGACCATGTCACTTATCATGAGAATACTAGTCAAATGAACCTATGGTACAAGTAGGAGTGGTATGAAAATTATTACAGAAAAAAAGGTCCCATGACATAGATAACTTTTTTTGGTCATTTTTCACTTATAGCTAATAGATTTTTCTAATCATGAGTACAAATATGGCAAAAAAGGTATATCCTAACTCATAACTCACATAATCATGAACAAAATTGTGGCAAAAAATAAAATAAAATTGCCATGAAAACTAATGTAGGTAGCTAAAACAATTTTCTATATCTAGATTGAATCAATTGTCTAATTGATTCAATCAGGTGCTAGCTTGTTATTATGTTCTACACATTTGTAGATTTGTCCACATTAAATTGGTGCAAATCATTAAAACTCCGATTGTTTGGATATTCCAAATTACATTTATGGGGTATCAAATCTGAATTTCCAAAATAAGGAATGACAAGCCTTACCATCTTGCTCATTTAGTATTATAATGTAATATATTTTAGACAAAGTTTTAGTTAATCAATTGAATTTACAACTAAAAATACATTCATACAACATTAATTATATAATGACAAGTTATTACATAAATACACATAAAAATGCACTCATGATAAAAAAATTTGTAATTTTATTTTAAAAATTATTTTTTATAGATTAAGTCCACTTGTAATGTCACTAATTTTACTTACATCAAATTTTTTCCGCACAAATATCTTGTATTAATTTTATTTCTCATAAATAATAAATTCATTAATATTGTCCCTCTATTAATATTTTCATTAATGGATTATAACTATAGAAATAAAATGACTAAAATAAAAAAATAAATAATTTGCAATTGATGAAATGGGCACTATAATCATATGAGGTATCAAATCAATTTAACTTACATTTACGAGGGATCTAATACAAAAAATAAAAAATAAAAAATTGATTGACAATATTTTATAGTGATTTTCAATAAACTTCAAATATGCATTTTGAATTATATATTACCCTACAAATAAAATGTTTGAATTTATAATTAGTTATTAAACATTTTGTACACACAAAATTGCAAATCATTCGTGTATATTATTTTCTTTAATGTGTATAATTACAATACACATAATTAAATTATTACAACATAAAATCAATTCCAAACTAATATATTTTTCCATTAATTATTGTTGATTAAGTTATTAAAATATGAATGTAATTTTTTTACATCTATTAAGAAAATATTATTTTTTTAAAAAAATTCCTTTAGTAAAGATTAAATTATATAAAACAATTACCAATATAAATCAAAACTTTAAACAATTATACATATTTGACTTTTAATTATAAATTAATATTTAAATTATTATAAATTTATTTACTTTTAATTTTTTATTTAGAATATATATTTTGTTCCTTTACAAATATAAGTTAAATCATATGGCTTTTCATAAATTTTAGTATGATTTTTATCCCTTAGATATTATTTATATCTTATTTTTGTTTTTTCATCTATCAAAATATTAATCCATCAATAGAAATACTAATAAATGGATTAAATTAATTAAATTATTATTTATAAGGGATGAAATTAATACAAAATATTTGTGAGGAATAAAATTGATATAAATGAAATTAATGAGGGACCAAAATGAGATTTTATATAGTTTTACATATCCAATGCCCCTAAATATAACTCACTTAGATATTTTTTTACTGATGATTTGATTATTATGAAATTATATATAAGTTAAATCATATGGCCTCTCATAAATTTTTAGTGTTATTTTCATCCCTCACATATTATTTACATCTTATTTTTGTCCTTTCATCTATCAAATTATTAATCCATCAATAGAAAAACTTATGAGAGGACTAAATTAATTAAATTATTATTTATAAAATATGAAATTAATACAAAATATCTGTAAGAAATAAAATTAATGCAAATGAAATTAATAAGGGACCAAAATTAGATTTTAAACTATTTTATATATCCAATGCCCCTAAATACAATTCACTTAAATATTTTTTGGCTAATGATTTAGTTATTATGAAATTATATGTAATTTAATTATTATTATTTTTAATTTTCTTATGAAATTTTCATCGATATTATGAATGTAAAATTTGTTATCACTTAATAATTTAATATTATTATAATATATATTCTTACTATGACACATCTAGTTCACTAGGTTCACCAAATAGACCCTTATATTAGGAAGGAAACTCCAACAATTTAGTGATTTTTTTATATGTATATTTACCACATGAATAATATATTTAACTTTGACTTTATACATAAAATTAATCCATGATACAAATAAAACTTCAGCATAAGTAAAGTTTTTTGCATTATATGATAGTACAAGTGATATTTTGTTATAAAAAATGTGTTTTCGTAACTTAGTTTGTAACATAAGTGATATTTAACTACTTGTAGAGGTTTTTTTAGTAATATAAGTGATATTTTGTCATAATGAATGTGTTATTATATTTAATTTGTGACACAAGTAATATTTTGTTATGAATAAAATTTTTCCATGGCATAAATGATACTTTGCCACAATAAATGTGTTTTCATGATTTAATTTATGACACAAATGATATTTTGCTATGAATATAATTTTTTGTAGTATAATTTTTTTACATTTATTTAAATTTTATATTTTTGTAATAAGAAATAAAATTGGCACAATTTTTGGAATTTTATAACATAATTTGGGGTACAATTTGTTGCAGTGCAAATTCGTAAAAATTGCCAGACATCTGCTCTCAGAACAAAAGCAAATTTTAAAGACCCTTTACCTGGGGAAGGATAGAATTCAAATGTGCTCTTAGTCAAAATGGGTAACCAAACACGAATTCTAGAGTCTACTGAGTCAAATTCTGATATAAAATTCAATTAGTTGATAATAGGACAGCGCCTTAAAAAAAAAAAAAAATCAAAGCTATGCAGATCTATGAAGCCATGATTTTTACAAACAAGAAGAAAATTTATAGCAATAAAAAATTAAAATTAGAGAGTCTGTGAAAAATTTACATAGATTTTGAATAATGCTATCCTATAATCTCACTGAATTGATGAGCGTCCTTCTCGTTTTTCATATTGTCTCCGAATCTAAGTGCATTGACGTTTGATTTTTTATTTTTGGTTGCAAAAGAAATCCTTCATTATTTTGGGCTTAAATCTCCTGTCCTTGAGTCAATGCTTCAGACGCACACAAGAAGAATCTCTGGTTATGAAGGGAGAGAAAGGGAGAAAACGAGAAAAACAAAGACAAGGAGCGAGAGTTGGTGGTAACATGCGAGACTTGGTGGTAACGTGGTAGGGCTGAGGAAAAGGAGTTAAGATTTTATAAATATATTTATCAAATTCAATGTTTCATCAATTTTTAATTTCTTTGTTACCAAAAACATCTTTCTTTTGCAATTACAGGACGTTACTGTTGCAAAAACACAATAATTTTGCCACAATAACATATTTTTATTGAAAAAGCTATACATTTTGCAACGAATAAAATTTTGTTTTAAAAAATACAACATTTACAACAAATTTAAAATAATCGACACAAAAAAGTCATCTTCCTTGCAGTGACAATTGACTCAATATCACTCTAATATTCAATTAAATTACCGTTAGCCAATTATCAATCAACCAATAATTGAACTTCACCGAATCCCGTCTTTTTGCAACAAATATCAATTTTTTTTTTGCTTAAATAAGAAACTATATGGTTTGCTTAAATAACAAATTATATGGTACATAATCTAACTTGTGATTTAACCAATATTTTTTATGCAACAATGAGGTCAAGGTCCTAAAAAATTTAGGAAATAAACACATGCGTTGAGTCTAAGAAACTCGAAGAACATCAAAAAATTAAACTGAATGTTTAAGAAAGAGATTTGTGAAGTTCATGAGAACCGAGAGGAAGATTCATTAGGCTATCATTTGCTAATCAATCAATATTTGTATTGCTTTCCCTATAAATTATTTGCAAATTACGTTATTTTCTATTTTGTCTAAATATATGACTTATAAATTGTTGTATTCTAATTTTCTTAATCTATTTTTTAAATATCTTATTTATTTTATTGAAACAATTGTTAGATTACTATATCAATATGCTATATTACAATATTATCTTCTTTTGGTCTTATAAATTAAATTAAATTAAATATTTCATGAAGTTTCAAGGGACTGCGGTCAGCAATGCAGTTTTTCAAATTTGTTTTTTTTCTAATTACACATATTTTAGGTTTAACAAAGTTAATTGATTACATTATTTTCACTTTAATAATACATTGTTAACAGTAAATTGGGTAAAAAGAAATTTATTTAAAATGCAAGAGACTGGTACTCAAAACGGAGGAAACTTTACTATTAACAAATTAACTACTGCTTTATTGTTAATTACATTTTCTTACAAAGTCGATATTTTGCAACTGCAAGTCCACACGGCCCGCAGTTAACACAGCACACATAACTTCCATAGATAGAGTGAGAATTAAATTACATCACGCCAATATCTTGATTGTGATCCACAACCGCCAAACTACTATTATAAACAATACTGCAATAATTGTATTTTCCTATATTAATCCATAATTTTGTTAAATACATCAAACTCCCAACCGCAATCAACCATACGTACATCACACACTTGATAGATTTGAAAGAACATGTATCATGACATTACGTGGCTTGCACAAAGCAGCCAACGGTTTAACTTTATACATAGTAATCCCTCCTTCTTCCGTCATATCAATTTCTTCTCCTCCGATTCTCTTCCACTCAAAACACTGCACTAAAACTCCCAACGTCATTCCAACAACCCGTTTTGCCATTTTTTCTCCAGGGCAAGCCCGCCTTCCGCTGCCAAATGGAATCATGTTATAAGTCTCATCCCCTTCCTTTCCCTCGAATCTCTCCGGCATGAATCTTGTCGGATCCTCCCACAAATTTGCATCTCTCTGGAGGCTCCATAAATTGGCTAATAACATTGTGCCCTTCGGAACGTCAAAACCACAGACTTTGCAATCATCGGAGGATTCATGAGGTATTAAAAATGGACCAACGGGATATAGTCTTAGGGCTTCAGTGATAGCATTTTGCAGATAGGTGAGTTTTGGGAGGTCTGATTCATTTATCATTCGATCTTGTCCAACAAGGTTGTCCACCTCTTCTCGAACTTTGGTCATTGCTTCTGGATGGTTGAGAAGAAGCGAAAGTGCCCATTCTATGTTTGTAGCGGAAGTCTCAGAACCAGCTACTAGCATTGCCTACAATGATAAGTGGACGCTGAAACCTAAATTGACAATTATAAAGAGAACATATGTACAAACTAATTTAAATGTCCAAGGCCTTAAGAACTGGTAACTTCTAAATTGACTGGTTGGTTGAGATACCTACACAAGATAGCAAATAGATGCTTAAGTCAATAGTTGTTGGTATAGTAGTGATTAGGAGTTATTTGATTGTGTAAATAAGCATATGTAGGCTATTTATAAACTTAAATGGGTGTGAATTATGCTAGAGATGATGACTCTTCATGATTGCTACTATGCCAAACAAGCATTAACCTAAGTATTGGAGTGTATAAGGTAGGCCTCCCTTGCACCTCTAACCATTAATTTGCTATCTTGTGCCAATATCTCAACCAATTGACCAATTTAGGAGTTATCATTATGTTGAACCAAAAGATACATCTTTGAATCATCCCACCAAAAAATTATATAGTTATCTGAATGGATTTAAAAAATTGAGCCATAAGCTCAAAATCAAGCCTAAGTAGCATTCTTATCATTAGTGAGCAAGGGTCCAAGTTTTAGCCTAAGCAAAATCTTTATTGTCAATGAGCCGTGGCACTCAAGTTTTAGCCTTGAGTGGCATCTTTATCATTAGAGAGTCAAGAACTCAAGAATTAGCTTAAGCAGCTTCTTTATTAGTAGCAAGACAAGAGCTTAAGCTTTAGCTTGAGAGGCTTTCACATCAAATAATCATAACTCCTCAGTATTAAGTCATATCCATCATATGTCTCAAACATAGGGCACATATCATTACCCCCTCAGCAAATGAGGGAGGGCAAGTGACAATGACCAAAATGTTTGATTGGACCACGACCGGTTGATCCTACTTGATGCATGCATAGACAAATGCAATCTTATCCCTTATGTTTATTCAACTTAATTAGAACTAATTCATAGGCTTATCCTTCAACTTAAATCATGCTTGATATTCATCATCATCCTCATAAAGAGCTCATAATGGCCATTAAGGCTAATCATCTTTATTAAGGCCCATAACTTATCATTATATCACATTATGACTAATGTATAACTACTTGCAATTAGTAATTATGGGGAGTCATCATCTCTAGCATAATTCATGCCATTTGAGCTTATAGTAGCCTAGGTTTGCTCATGAAAATGATCAAATAACTCCTAATTCTACTATATCAAACAAGTACTCACTTAGGTATTGGAATGGGTATGGCAAGCCATCCCACCATGCGCCTCTAATGATGCTATCTTGCAGATGTCTCAACCAACTAGTCAATTTAGGAGTTATTTGTCTTTTGTTAGAAAGAAATTATTTTTTTATGGTAAAAGTGACAAATCCATTATGCAAAAGCTCGGAATCGAATCGGGATGTAGAGAAAAGACAAGCTTGTTTAAAAAAAAATTATATACCACTTAAATTGAATGTTTACGTCAATATTATCTTAAATCTGAGAACTACGTTTGAGCCATTTTTTATGTGAACATATGACTACAAGGGCGGAGCAAATAAACTCAGAATCAGCAGGTGGTAACTCATGTATTTTGTTTATAAATTTCGGTGATGCTTAAGTAAAAATTTAATTTTTTTCATAAAAATTATTAATTTGAATGAATTCTTGATATAAGAAGTATAAAAAAAAGTTGTAACTCCAACGATGAAAACTTTCACTAAATTTGCTTCATAGAATGCTTTCTGAATTAGCATTGCACTTGAATGAAGACTTTTGCCGCCCCTATGAAAAATTTCCAATAGTGAATATATATATATATATATATATATATATAGAGAGAGAGAGAGAGAGAGAGAGAGAGACTTCTAGGTTGACAAATCATTATCGAGAAGGAAAGTTGATGATATTATGGTGACAGTATGCATGATTGGAAAGCGAAAGCTCACAATGCGAGAAATAATAAAATGCCAAATAAAAATGTGATGGATAATTCTAGATTTATTAATAGATCAGTGTTTTTCTGTTGAACTAGTTTTTTGGCCCGTCTGACGTACAGGTATTTATTTATTTTTTAATATGAAAATAAGAATAATAAGTATGTAATAAAAATTTTTAGAAATCTATAAATTTAATTTATCATATTTATTTTCTACTTATATATTCAAATTTATAAATAATAAATCTTTAAAATATAATATAAGAGTTAAAAAATTATCATATATAGTTAAGTAATTTGATTTAATTAAAATTTTAAATTAGTATTTTATAATAAAAAATTGTATTACATTTATATTATTCAGTAATATCCATATCTAAATTATAATAAATTGTAATGAACAGGAAAATACAAAAAAATATGCAATTAAGAAGATAAAAGAAATAATAATAGTTTGTGAATGGCAAAAAAATATATTTAATTTAAAATATAATACTTGAAAATTGATATAAAAATATTGATAAAATTTAAGCAAATAAAATTTATTTTTATTTATAAATATTTTTATCAAAAAATATTTAATTATGTAATTCAATTCATACTTTTTAAATTAAAATTGTCAATTTTTTAAAATATTTTTATAATACACACATGCGCATGCATGCACTCATACATACATAACATTTAGTGATATTAGTATTTAGGTTGTAGATAATAGAAATAGAAATAAAAAAATTAAAAATGCAATGCAATAAATAAAAAGAGAAAGTGAAATAGTACATAAGTTGTTTTATTAATAAATTTTAAATGTGTAATTTTATTAAATTTTTAATTTTTTTAAATAATAGAATATGTAATTAATTATTTCAACTAAAATTTTTTATTAAATTTTAAACTTGTTTTGAAATATTTTAATAAAAAATTTAAATTTATCATTTTATATCTATAATACTTTCTAATGTTAGGGTTTAACTGATAAACAATAGTAATAGACACAAAAAGAAATATATACAATAGAACCATATATATAAAGACAAAAGATACAATAAGTAAATTATATAATAATATAAGAGGTAAAATTAAAATATAATATAATTTAATTAAATTAAAATTTTAATTTATTTAAGTTGAAAACGCTAATAACAGAAAGTTTGAAATAGTACATAAGTTGTAAAGTCTTGATAAAATATCAAATTTATTTTATATAATTTAAGATATAGCAAAATAACATCAAAATAATATACATTAATAAATTTTAAATAAATAAATTTATTTTAATATTTAAATATTTGATTAAATAATAGAATATTGAATTAATTTTTTCAAGTATTTTTTAATTTTAAATTTATTTGAAATTTTATACAGAAAATTTAAATTTATTTTTTATATTTATAATGATTTATAATACCTTATATATTAATATTTTAACATATTTAAAATATTTTATGATAAAATTAAAAACATAAGATTATAAAGAGGGAAAAAATTGAAATGTGACAAATAAATAGAAGAGAAATAATTGCTGAGTTGCAAAGTAATAAAAAAAGTTAAAATAGAATATATAATTCAATTAAATTATATTTTTAACTTATTTAAAATAATTTTACAACAGAAATAAAACATATACTTTTGTTTGTATACCCATTTATGAAATTAGCGTGTATGTTATAAATAATAGAAGTATACATGAAGAAAACACGATGCAAGTCAAATAAAAAGAAGAAAAACAAATAGTAAGTTGAAAAAAGATCTACTTAAATAATTCAATTAAAATTAAAAATATAACTTAAAAAATACATAATTTAATATGGGTTGCAAATAACATGTGTGAATATAAAAAAATTCAATAAGTCAGATTACAAAATAATATGTCCATAATTTAATGGGTAATAAAGCAAATAAAAAAAGGAAAACTATGTAATAATATATGAATAATAAAATTATGAAAAATTTAATTAAATTAAGTCTTGTACTTATTTAAAATATTTTTATAATAAAAATAAAATATATCATACTATGTCTAAATTATTTTTGTAATATTGTGGTATAAGATGTAATTAACACAAATAAATATAAAAAATATGCAATAAGATAACATTTATATAGATAAGTAAACATTAGAAAAAGAAAAATTATGCAATAAATTTGATAGAAAGAAGTATAACATCATGAGATTTTTAAAGCATTAAAAATTTTTAATTGATGTATATTTAATTTAAAATATCATACTCAAAAATTAAAATCAAGAACCCATTAAAACTTAAAAAGCTTTATTTTAATTTTCAATTATTTTATAAATTAATATCTTGTATATTCATTTTCAACATATTTAAAATATTTTTGTGATAAAATTAAATATATAATATTTTATTTATACTACTTAGTGATATTAGCATTTAAGTTGTAAAAAAAATTGGAATGTAACAAATAAAAAAAAGAGAAAAATAGAAAATATAATTCAATAAAAATATATTTTTAATTTATTTAAAGTAATTTTACAACAATAAAAACAGGATATATCCTTTTGTATATATACCTACTTGTTGAATTAGCGTATAAGTTATAAATGATAAGTATGGACATGGAAAAAGAAAAAAAAAAGAAAAATATGCCATAGGTCAAATAAAAAGGAGAGAAATAAATAGCAAGTTGTAAAATAATATAAAAATAAAAAATGAACAACGACTTAAATAATTTGATTAAAATTAAATTTGTAACTGAAAAAATACATAATTTAATATAAGTTGCAATAAAATGGCTAAATATAAAAAAATAAATTAGTTTAAAAAATAATATGTACATAATTTAATAAGTAACAGAGAAAATAAAAAACTATGAAATAATTTAAAAGTAATAAAAATAAAAAATAAATTTAATTAAATTAAAAATTTTATTTATTTAAAAAATTTTTATAATGAAAATAGAATATATTATTCTATATCTATTTAGTAATATTGGCATTTAAGATGTAATTAATGGTAATAAACATAAAAAATACAATAATATATATATATATATATATAGGAAAATCCTAGATCTACCAAAAATAATGTACTGAATTGCTCCCGAAATTGTATAGCCCTCCAAATATTCAATTGATGTATTGAAGTTTCAATATCTAATGGATAATATTATATCGGAGCGTTTTCGGTACAAGTTCTTCCGTACCCCTAGCACTGCTCATATATATATAATGTAGTAGAATAATAGAATAATAGAATAAATAAAAAGAAGTAAAGAAGAGAATTTGTGTATGAAATAAGAATTTGCAAGTGATAAAATGAAAAAAAATTTGGTTTGGGCAGGAAAATGAAATAACAAACAAAGGAGAGCATGACACGTGTCATATGCAGTTGGAGAAACAAAAGGTCGTTTTAGTACTATAGATGAAAAGAAGTAAAGAAAAGAATTTGTGTATAAAATAAGAATTTGCAAGTGATAAAATGAAAAAATTTTAGTTTGGGCGGAAAAATGAAATAACAGAAAGAAGAGCATGACATGTGTCTACGGCCCAGAAAAAATACAGAAACAAAAGGTTGTTTTGGGAGTATAGATTTTTATTTTTATAATGAAATTTATAAATTTTTTAATTTAACTCATTTATTATAAAAGTATTAGTTGAATCCCCTCAACTACCGATTTGTAATTTAAAAAAAAAATCAAATGGTAAGAAACTCAACCTCTTTAAATCTCCATAAAATCATCCAAATGAAAATTGCCAAGTGAATACATCAGTGTCCTAGGTTAAACACCTATTATATTTTAAGTTCAAACTAAATTTAATAGGTATTCACGACCATTCAACTTTAATATCAAACATATACTATATAATTAACTTTGTTTTCACATCCTTGGGATACTATCAAAATTTATACTTAATTAATTTTAATGTATTTTAAATTATACTATTGTTAATCAAACTCATTATAATTTAATTAAAACAGTTTTATTTATTATATAATTAAAAAATATAACAAGTACGGATAATTAAAATAAATTCAGTCAATTAAATGTTAAGTAACGATGTTTAAATGAAAACAAGCATGGTCAAGATACTCATGCCTAAAATAGCATTACTATATACAATGAAAATAAAGTTCAAAATTATGTTCTGAATATAAATTGAAGGCTAGTCAAAATTGTAAAACTGGATATAAAAAATTCAAAACCTAAATGTGGAAATCACTTTCCATGCATATAGTTCTTTGGTCTTTAAAATTATGAAAAAGTAAAAGTAATATGATTTTCAATTTTTGGCGTGATTTAATAGACCTTACCAAAATAACTCCCTTCACAATTTTATCAGTGTAAAATTCTGGCTTAGTTTCCTGCAGCTGCAACAAAACTTCGATCAACGTCATCTTCCCCTCCTCATTGCTTCCGTTCGTACATTTGTTCCTCTTCTGCTCGTCAAGAAGCTTCTCGAAGAATCTGTCCATCTTATTCATCATTTTCCGCATCCTTTTTTCCAACCCATTAAAATCAATCCATTGCAGTATCGGAAAAAAATCATTCAAATGTCCACTCCCTTCAAGATCTAAACTCTCTCTCATAAGGCTCTGAAATTCCAACCCATCTTTTCCAATAGCATCCTTACCATAATATCTTTTCCCCGAAATCATCCTCATAATAATTTTGAAAGAAAGATCCACAAATCTTGTCCTGAACTCGATCTCAGTGAATCTTTCTCTGGATTCTTGGAATATTTGCTTCACAAAAGTCCGAACTTCACCCTCGCGAATTCCGGTGAACATGGCGAGGCGATTAGACGAAAAAATCTCAACTGCCATGAGACGGCGGAGGCTGCGCCAGTGATCACCGTAGGAGGCGAATCCGATCATTGTGTGGTCATAATTGAGATGTTTTCCAGCAAGCGTGAGAGGACGGTTTGCAAAAATAACATCATTCTTGGTGAAGCACTCTTCGACGGCTGCAGCGGAGGATACGAGGAGGACCCTACGAGTGCCGAATTGGAGATATAGTACGTCGCCATATTTTTTAGAGAGTTCATCTAGACTTCTGTGCAGGCGTTGCTGCTTAAGGAGATAAAGATGGCCAATGATTGGGAAGCGGGGTGGGCTTGGAGGAAGGTTTCTGCAATTTCCATGAACTCCTTGCAGAATGAATTTTGAGATGAAATGAAGGAAGAAGAGGAGAAAAATGGAAGTAGGTATAAGCCATTGATACCGAGCTTCTTCCATTTGGGTGTAAGCAATAAGGTTTGCGAGTTCTTACCAGCGCAGTGAAGTGTATGTGTATATATAAATACATTTAAGATATCCAGGGATGGCGGATGAATATGAAAATCGTGGCTCACATGGAAGATCACACCGGACCCACACAATTCAGGTGATAATCCCTGTGATGTTACATATTAGATGGCTCAGGAGCCAAATTGGGAAAAGAAGAGAGAGAACTCTCAATTGGATAATAAAATTGTTATTCAACTAATGATGATAAACTTCAACTTTAAGGAGGTATTTATATCTATTTACATGGGCAAATTTGTCCTAAGAAATATCTTTCTATTATTGAGAAAATATCCCCCTTTTAATAAGAAAATATCTCTTTATAAAAAATCTAAGATTTCTCTATAAATGTCTTCCTTTTTCCTTAAACTAGAGAGTTCTATAATACTCTTATAGTTCTGGACTAGATTGTGTTTTGGATTGGGCTCTACATTAGACCTTTTATTCTATTTCATTGGATTTTTTGTTCCATTCTCCTCTGGTTGGACGAGACTCACCCTCGAGTCTAATTATCATCTTCATAGTATAGGGAAAGATTAACAATGTTGAAAGTAGCAGAAATGCCAGAGGAGCCCGGTAGTTCTATCTTGTAGGTATTTTCATTAATCTTTTACATAACTCGAAATGACCATCTGCCCTTAGAGATAACTTGGCATTAGGTTGATTCAGGAACCTCTCCTTTCACAAGTGTATCCATACCAAATCTCCTTCTTTGAAAGTCTGTTGCCATTGATGTTTGTTTTGTTGGGCCTTATATTTTGAATTATTTCCAAATTCTTGCATGTACTCGTTCGTGAAGCTTATTTGCTTTTTGCTCTACATTTGCATTGTGTTGACAGCTGGTAGGAGAAGATGCTAAATCAAGTGGGCTAAGGGGATGAGTACCATACATTACATCGAACAGACATTTTCCAATGGAAAGTATAGTGTGTTTTCTATTAAGAGTATTTGCTATAGTGTTCAAACTTCTAGCTTTGGATATTACAAATACTAGCGGCTTGGCTTCACTTCTAAGCCGATTGAATTTTTCAAGTGGTAATAAGATTAACTGGATCTTTATTCCCTCTTTTTTGAAAGAATAGATGTTTGAATAACCATCATATATAGCATGATGATCATATAGCCAAAGTCTTCCTAGGAGGAGGTGACAAGATTCCATATGGATGACATCACACCATACTTCGTCTTGGTACTTTTTACCAATTGAAAAGGAAATAAGACAACATTTTGTAACTTTTACCTCATTATTTTTATTAAGCTACTGCAACTTGTAAGGGTGCGGATGCTTCTAGGTAGGTAGTTTGAGCTTTTCCACCATGTATCTTGATACAATATTTTCCTAGCTTCCATTATCTAGGATGACATCACAGACTTTGCCTTGGGCTGTGCATCAAGTGTAGAAAATATTATGCCTTAACTAGGGTTCTTCCTTCTTGGCTGTAGTATGTAAGCTCCACCTAATCACCAATGATTCTTCACATGTTCAATAAGGATGAGTTCTTCATCAAACACTGGTGGATCAAAGGATTCATCTTGTATCTACTCAAGCTCTTCTTCTTCTAATACTTCTTGAATTTCTCCCTCCATGATAGTGATGATTTTTTGGTTTAGGCAGTTTGATGCAATGTGGCCAAATCCTTGACATTTAAAGCATTTGGGTAGTCTGGGATAAGTGGGTGGTTTAGAGTGGGATTTTTTGGTAAGCTTAGGTGGGGTTTTATTTGAGGTACCAAGTTCTGGGGCTCAAGTTTCATTGATGTTGGTAAGGTCTCTTGAGGAGAAAGATTGTAATATGGACCTTTTGGGTAGTTACTTCTCAATCTGAATGGCAAGCCAAATGACATCATCTAAGGTCCAGTATTGTTAAAGTTGGACTATTTAGGCAATTTCGAAGTTCAATCCTCTAAGGTAGCAAGCAATAATTTGCTCTCCTTTCTCTTGGATATCACACTTCATCTTCAACTTTTCGAATTCTCTAGTGTATTCCTCCGTAGATAGGGATTTCTGGCAAAGGTTTTGTAATTGAATAAAGTTATCCTGATAATAATGATCAGGTAGAAACTTACGTGTAAGTTCTCGTCGCACCTTTTCCCATATCTTGATCCTGCTTCGTCCTTCGCATTCTCGTTTCTTCTTTAAATTTTCCCACTAGATGGAGACATATTTCTTCAACTTGACAACAATAATTTTAACCTTCTTCTCATCTACTACATCTTCCAATTCAAATATTCTTTCAACTATTTGGAGCCAATCTATGAATTCATTTGGCTGGAGCCTTCCTTCGAAATCTAGAATGTTTATTTTAATGTCATTCCCTCGGATTGGCTGCCTTTGAGGTCGATAGCTTCTTGATGACGAAGAGGAACTACTGTCGGAGTCATTTTGGGAATCTCTTCTATCATTCAACAAGGCTTGTTGGGCATTGACAATTTCTTGCAGTTGTTGAATCAGCCTTCGCATTTCTTCCATCTCAACTTCTTCGACGTTTCTTTCGTTTTGTCTTTTAGGTGGCATTGTGGTAATTTATGGTAGGTTATGGGGTCAAAATACAATCTCTAAAAAGTTTTGGGGTTATTAGGAATAATCAAGCAAAGTTTGGGATGCTTTGGCAAATTAAAGGGAAAATATGGGCCTAAGAGGAATTTTTGGAAATATGTAGGTTGAAATAAGATTTTAGGGAAATTTAGGAACTTTGTGTGATTTTAGGTAAAAATAGGATCAAAGCGGAAATATGGAAAACTATAAGGACAATTAAGAAATTTTAAAAAATAATACTGACAGAGGCAATGGCGTGGCCCACCTAACATGTGCCGCAACCAAATAAACTAACATGGTGCTGAGTGTGCAGCAAAATGCTAATTGTGCAACTAACGTTAGAATGGTTAACTGGGTGTGATGACGTGGCTTACTCTGACACATGGCACCTATTGAATGGATAACATGGCGCTGACGTGGTTGTCTCTAACCTTAGGCAGGCGCATATGGCACATAAGGATGTGTGCGATGTTCGATCATCGTAAAACTTTGTACTTTGGCATTTTGGAACTCGCTGAGCACATCTGTGGTGTTATTTTGTCAAGAAATTGACTAGAAATAGGGGTTCAACACTGGTAGTAAGACTATAAACCCGAGAAGAATTTCGATCACCTCTAACTCAAACACTTGCATAGGAAATTGGAAAAATCAGCTTTGATACTAAAATGGCTCAGGAGCCATCTTGGAAAAAGAAGAGAGAAAAATCTCAGTTGGATAATAGAATTGTTATTCAACTGATGATGAAAACTACAACTTTGAGGAGGTATTTATATCTACTAATAGGGGCAAATTTATCTAGAAAAAATTCTAAAATTCTCTTCCTATTAATGAAGATATTTTCAATCAAGAATTCTTAAGAATTATTTACTTCCTTCCTCAGACTAGAAAGTTCTAGAATATTCTTTTACTTCTAGACTGGATCATGTCTTTTATCTAGAAAAAAATCTAAAAATCTCTCCCTATTAATGAAGATATTTTCAATCAAGAATTCTCAAGAATTATTTACTTCCTTCCTCAAACTAGAAAGTTCTAGAATATTCTTTTACTTCTAGACTGGATCATGTCTTAGGCTGGACTCTTCATTAGGTTTTTGTTCCATTTTGTACTAGGTCTTCATTGGAATAATACCCAAGGGTGAGTCTCATCCAACTCGAGGAGAATGGAACAAAAAATCCAATGGGATATATCAAAAGGCCTAATGGAGAGCCTAATCTAAAATATAGTCTAGTCTAGAACTAGAAGAGTATTCTAGAATTCTCTAGTTTAATGAAAAATAAAGATATTTCTAGATAAATCTTAAATTTTTAATAAGGAGATATTTTCTTATTAATAGGGGATATTTTCTCATTAATAGAAAGATATTTTTTAGGATAAATTTGCCCATATAAATAGATATAAATACCCCTTTAGAGTTGAAGTTTATCATCATCAATTGAATAACATTTCTATTATCCAATTGAGAGTTTTCTCTCTTCATTTTTTAATTTGGCTCTTCAGCCACTAGGTTTTCTATTAAACCTGTGACAAATTATTACACATATATTTTTCTACTTTTCAACTTAAGAAACCATAAAAGAATCAAATTAGTGCATAGAGATAATGACACTTTTGCAAATTAATTATTCTCTAATTGTTTTTTCTTTCAATGGAATCTATATTTGAATAAGTTAAAGATGGCAAGTTGATAAGGCGTCCTCCAAACAACAAATCATGTTACAAACTAGACACATTGTTCTTGTGGGAATTCAAATTCAAATTTAATAATTAAAAGAGAAAAATCATACACCTGTAAGTAATATTTTCCTAAACCAATAATGAAATCGTGTAACAACTCCAAATAGGGCTGCTAATATATATATAAATATATATATGTATTATCATCTAATCAATCATTGATTCGTGATTAAAAAATAAAAAAAGACATTCTTCAAAAGAAATGAAAATTGCAAAGATAAATCCAAGCCATTACACGTTTTTCACGTACGATAAGCAAAACAAGCGATTGTAAATTATTAGGCAACTGGCAGATAAATGGTAATAAGCAACCCCGCTTTGATGCGCTAACTTTGGTTTTAATTATAGTTTGGAATTGCGATTTTATTATAATTAGTAAAATTATGGCCAAATATGAAAAAATTGTGACCCCTTACAATGTAAAATTATGAGTTACGATTGTGGTATTGTTGGCAACTGCAGTATTAAGTGTAATGTTGCGGTTGCAACGTTGCTGTTAAGGACGTCCATTTGATATCTTGGTGGTAACCAGTCAATCCGTGTATTTATTGTATATTTTCTTCTCTATTTATAATATAACAATAATAGTATACTTGAAAATTATGAGGAGAATAGAAATTTATGCATCTAAAAGAAAAGTTTAAATTTGATCCTTAACGATGAATAAAAAAATGATAATATCATTAAAAAATAATAATTAATTTTTTATTAATAATGATAAAAATTTTAATATTTTTTACAAGACAATATATGGATAAATAATATGCTAAAAATGATTTATGCCAATCATATTCTAATAATCCTTTTCCCAAAAAGTAAAAATAAAAAAGGAACATATAAAGGGGAATACATCATATGAGAGCCAGCCTGGATCCACCAGGCACTTTTTGGATTTATAATTATCCATCATGCTTCGTGTGTTGCTCCTTCCATTGTGTTTACTGAAGCTATGGCAGTTCATAAGGGTTTAATAGTGGAGCTCCCAATCTCTTAGGGCACTTTAGATTTCCTTGATATATTTCATAAAATATAATTATAAAATATTACAACGATTAAAAATAGTTTATACATTCAATATACATATAAAAAAAATAATTTTTTATAGAAAATACCTTTCAAAAAATAAATAAAGGTTAATAACATATTTGGTATGATAGAATAAAATGAAAAAGGAATGAAATAAGATTGTTTAATATGTATTATGATATGAGAATATTAATTTCTTAAAGAATGATTATTTCGTTAAATAATGGAATGTCTGTCACATAGTACAAGGGACAAAATGCTCATTTCATCAATTGTGGAATGAATTATTTATATTTTTAATACTCACATCTTTCGTATATTTTAATATTATCATTTATTATGAAAAATATGTCAATATTATATTATTGAAATATTTTAGTAATTATGTTTTTTATACAAAAGTTATTTAATATAGAAAAGATTTAGTGGATTAAATCCTTATGCTTTTACTATAGAAAATTGTCTATTAATTATAATATTGATGATTAGGATTTTTATATCAAGTTATAAAAATGTTATAAATAAATAAAAAATGACAATACCATTTTCCATATAAATATAATTTCAATTTTATACTTTCTTTTTACTTTAAGGGTATTATTGTTATTAAAACTTTTTTATTACATTTCTTTAATATTAGTTGTATCAAGCATAATTATTGAATGGAATTTACATTACATTTTTAAATATATCAAATATAATAATGAAATAGTTATTACATTCCATTCCATTTTTTTTCTAATTTTTTCTATTCCATTCACTCGTACCAAAGGCAATATAACTTTCAAACCGTTATCCAAATTATTGTTGGATACTTGAAGTCTTGCCCTCGAAGAGTGTGTCCTTCTTTCAGGTTCCCAAATTGATCAATAGGACAGCTTACTTCCACACCAAATTCCCTCCTAGAGCTATACTTTTCCGAGGTTATCCCATTAAATTCTTTGTTTTGTGCATGTTTTTTGTTTCTCTATCTTTTCTTATTTCCTCTACGATGCCTCAAAAACCTTTTCTTGGGGAACAAAAGGAGTAACACTTATGTCATCAACCCAACGCATAATTTTCATTCGTGTTACATGGGGACTATGTAAAAATTGAAATGTAAATTGAGTAATATAATGCTCATTTGAATTCATATAGTTTCGTTTAAATTCTTGTTAACTCTGAACTTGAACTTGCACTTTTAAGACGAACTCTTTATTTTGGCCAAACTCGAGAGCGAACAAGCAGACATTGGATTCTATTGACAATTACATTCTAATTCTTACATATCATGGTACATGAAACAGGTGCTCACCCGAAGGCTCCCGTCAAGGGATAGTTTGAACTTTAAAGTTTTATATGTTGTCACATATTACTTATCCACTAATTTTAACTTTTACTAAGATTTTAATGTAAAATAATTTTGTGGACTAAACATATTTTAATATATAATTGAATTAATATTAATTCAATGTCATTAATATAATTATAATACCTAGACTTTATGTTATAATATAATTTAAAGTGTGTGCATATACCCTAATTCTAGATTAATTGTGATGGACCAATTAATCCTAATTGAGTTTTAATTAAGGTTTGGATCCTTACCTACCTCCTTATAAGGTAAGTTGCAGTCACCTATCAAATTGCAGTTTTGTAATTCTCAATATTCTCTCTGAGGCTCACTTGAGGACAAGTGGGCAGTGATCCAGCCAATCTCATAATTAGATATTATGGATGTAGCAGGAGGGTCAGGTAATTCGAAAACTCTTTATTTTATTTGTGCAATTATTGTACTCCTCTTTATGGGTTTATGGTTGTACGAATATTAAATTATTTTGTGAATTCTAACATTTCTAACAATTGGTATCAGAGTCAGAAAATCCATAGTGATGAGTCAAATTGTACAAATATCATTTTACAATTTTATATTTTACCTAGTATGAATCCTTTGTATATTTCTAGCCATAATATACCAAAATAAAATTATGGTGATATTATTTTTGAATTTGTTGTTTATTATTTATTTTAATCAGTATGTTATTGATTTGAATTGAGATTAAAATTTTACAATTTTCGGATCTGTATTTGGTAACATCCAGAACTGTTGAATTTTTGAAAATTGTTGAATTTTTCCATTGAAATTTGGAAAACTGGAACCACAGAAAATTAGAAACATATTAGTGAATAAAAGCCTTCAAATTGATCTAAATCATAAGCTTTAAATAGATCCTGATGTTGAAAGAAGAAGAAACTATAAAACTTTTGGCAGAAAATTAAATAAATGATATACAAATAATTTTTTGAAATTTATTGTTGCATAATGTTGTAAATCACATTAGAAATTAAAACCCATTTTATTTTTGGCATTAAAATCCTAAAATTATGTTAGCGTTGAACTGAAAATTTTCCTAGAAAAGGCTAGAAAATGCAAGAAAAGAAAACTATTTTTCGTGCTGGAGAAAGATGAATCAGCACTTGGGACAAGCCCACTCGCGCATCTAGCACATGTAATCCACGCGCTAAATTGCCGCATGTAGAGCATATATTTCAGGCGCGGTATGATGCGTGTGCCACGTGACTTTCACATGCGGATTGAGCACGTGTGGCATGTGTAATTCACACGCGTGTTGGCGTGTACACTCACGCGCAACCAAAAAGTTAACTCTTCAGGTTGACTGAACATGCCCTACAAGTGCTAGTGGCGCGTGCAGGCCGTGCGCCGCCTTCCAAAATGAATTTTGAGATTTTGAAAATATCATTTTGATCATATTTTCGAGCTAATTTTTTTGGTAAATTTTTTATAATTTTTTGGGAATAAATTTTTTTTATTATTTTTTGTTTTATTTTTTTGAGTATTAATTCAGTTAAATTTTGGCCTGAATTTTTTACTATGTTATCTTTGTATAATTATGTATTGTATAAAATTTTTTTGGACAATATACATACTGTTTGCATATTTTTCTTAATTTTGTCATTAATATATAGTTAATTGTTTAATTTATACAAAGATTATAATTGCTTATGTTTTGCCTTTAAATTTTGTGTAATTATACTCACTTATCGTGGGTTAATTGCGTAAAATTCTTGTACTATTTTATGTAATATTGTTGATTAAATTACTGTTATGATAATTTAATTTTGAAATTATAAAACAAGGAAAGTACTATATTAATGGAAAATTTACCCTATCCGTATAATTCTATTAGTATAGTTAGTAAGTGATAACATGAGTGTTAGAATTGTATATTAATTTTCTAAAATTTTTAAATAACCTATCAGTGTTAGGTTTTAGGATTTTAGTATATAGTTCTTGTATTATATTATAATATTTATACCCCATCAGTACTAAGTATCATAGCATTATACTATAAATAGTTGCATATTTTTAAGGAAAATTTAAGCATGAATATTGTTCAAACATGTTATGTTGGTAATTTATGATTAATTTTATAAATTTTCCTCAGCTTCTATTCCTATGCAACTAACCTTTGTGAAAGCTCTAAATGGCGCTAATCATGAGGATTAGGTGGAATCCTTGAAATTGTATCTGGTAGTCTCAAACCTTGATCTGGCTTTGCGTGAAGAGAAGCCGAAAATCAATGAGGAGTCAACTCCTGCTCAAAAGGCACATCATGAAAAATGGACTCATTCTAATAGAGTCTCTTTGATGGTGATAAAGTATACTATGGATAAGACCATTAGGCAAAGTATTCCTGATAGTCAGAAGGCAAAAACGTTCATAGGTTTAGTGGCTGAAAAATATGTTAAGTTTGATAAAGCTGAAAAAGGACATTATTTGTCCTTATTGGAGAAGACTGTGTATGATGGAGTGAGTAGTGTTCGGGAGCATATAATGAAATTGGTGCATTATTACAATCGATTGAAGAGCATAAATATCGATCTGGGAGATAGTTACTTGATTTGGTGAGCTATGGAGTTGCTAGTTACTTGATTTAGCAAGCTCTGGAGTTGCTTCCTCCTCAATTTGATGTGCTAAAAATATCTTACAATACTAAAAAAGGAGAATGAACCATTAATGAGATGATTTCTATAGTGACTCAAGCAGAAAAGGATATGAAGAAGACAAAGATGCAAGTGGCAAACTTCGTCTCTCATAGTTCAAGTTTGGACAAGTAAATAGGCCATTCCAGAAGGACAATAAGGGGAAATCCAGTCATGAAAGGAAGAAGAATAATATGAGGGAGCAATAACATAAGTCAAAGAAAGCCACATTCAAAAGAAGCTATAAATTCTGCAAGAAGTATGGCCACAAAAGGGTAGATTGCTTCAAATTTAAGAAATGGCTTGAAAAGAAGAAGAAAGATAACCCTCTAGCTCTAGTTTGTTTTGAATCCAATAGTATTGAAGTTCCTTCTAACACTTGGTGGCTGGATACTGGTGCCACTATCAATGTCACTAATTGCTTGTAGGCGCTGAAAAATCTGAGGAGGCTAAGTGAGGGTGAAATAGCTTTTAGATTAGGAAATGGAGACAAAGTACAAGTTCAACACATAGGAGTCATTTCTTTATATCTATCTACTGGTCATATTTTAGAATTGAAAAATGTTATTTTTGTACCTTCCATGAGAAGGAGTTTGATTTTTGTTACTTGTTTAAACCAAGATGGATATTCATGTTTATTTAGAAATAATAATTTTAAGTTATATTACGACTCCTGTGTTGTTGGAACTAGTACTTTGAATAATGGCTTATATAAAATTGATTTGGATAATGCTTTTGAAAATTCCATTAACTCAGTTGTTGGAAATAAAAGACCAAGATAAAATGAAACTTCTTCAATGCTTTAGCATAGAAGATTAAGCTACATCTCTAAAGAAAGAATGGAACAATTAATAAAAGGAGTTTTACCTAATCTTGACGTCTCAGATTTCAACGTCTGTGTAGACTGCATTAAAGGAAAACTAACAGCTAGAGCTAGAAAAAGGAAGAGGACCAGGAAATAAAGTATTTTGGAGTTAATCCATATTGATGTGTGTAGGCCCATCTCACCCACTGCATTAGGAGGCTTCAAGTATTTTATCACCTTCACTGATGACTATTCAAGATTTGGATGGTAGAACTTCTCTCTGAAAAGTCTAAAGCATTAGAAGCCTTCAAAAGGTTAAAGGCTGCAATTGAACTGAAACTGGGAAAGAAAATCAAATGTGTACACTCAGACAAAGGTGGTGAATTTTATGGAAGATAAAATGAAACTGGAAGAAACCCTAGTCTTTTTGCAAAATATTTGCAAGAGTGTAGAATAAAGCTAGTTACAATATGCCTGGCACACTGGAGCAGAATGGAGTTGCAGAGTTGAGGAATAAGACACTCATGGAGATGGTATGATGTATGATAATTCATTCCACTTTACCAAAATTTTTATAGGGTGATGCTTTAAGAATAGCTGTGTATGTGTTGAATCAAGTTCCAAGCAAATCTATACTAAAGACCCCATATGAGCTAATGTATGGTAAGAAACCTAGCCTAAAACATTTTCATGTTTGGGGATGTAAAGATGAAGTTATACTTTATAACCCACATACTAAGAAGCTTGAAACAAGAATAATTAGAGGGTATTTTATTGGCTATTGCATTGGTTCAAGAGGAAGTAAGTTTTATTGCCCATCTCATTCATCGAGAATTATTGAATCTGATCATGCTGTCTACTTCGAGGATGAGTTAGACAGTGGGAGAAAATCACTTCAGATCTCCCTAAGAGAAGAACAAAGCAATGTCTCCCAAACACTTGATAAGCAAAGTGTTGTTCCTTTGATAGTGCCTTTTGAAGAACCATCTCACATAAAATCACAAATTGATCCCGTCCAACCCATAATTGAACCATGCAACTGGTGAATGAACCAAATGAAGAAATTATGGAAGTTCCCCTAAGAAGATCATAAAGAACTCAACATCAGGAAATTTCAAATGATTATGTCATTTACTTACAAGAACATGAGTTTGATGTGAATGATGATTCTGATCCTATTAACTTTTTAGAAACTATTTCGAGTTCTAATTTCTCTGAATGGATTCATGCCAAAGAGGATGAAATAAACTCAATATACAAGAATAATGTATAGGATTTAGTGGATCTACCTGAAGGATGTAAACTAGTTAGGTGCAAGTGAATTTTCAAAACCAAACAGACTGCTAAAGGTGAAATCGAAAGATATAGGGCTAGATTAGTAGCTAAAGGTTACATATAGAAGGAAAGAATTGATTATAAGGATACTTTCTCACTAGTCTCGATCAAAGACTCATTTCAAGTTAAAATAGCTTTGGTAGCTCATCTTGATCTCGAGCTACATCAAATGGATGTGAAGACTGCCTTCCTTAATGGTGACCTGTCAGAGACAGTTTATATGAAACAACTAGATGGTTTCTAAGAGAATGGAAAAGAGCACTTAGTGTGTAAGTTGAATAAGTTAATATATGGCCTGAAACAAGTATCCAGACAATGGTATCTCAAATTTTATGAGATTGCGTTCTCTCTTGAATTTAAGGAGAATGTAGTGGATCAGTGCATCTATTAATGATGAGGGTGGGAAATTTTATGATCCTTGTGTTGTATGTTGATGACATTCTTCTTGCGAGTAATGATATAAATCTTTTGAATGAGACAAAATTAGTACTATCACAGAATTTTAATATGAAGGATCTTGGAAATGTGTTTTTTGTGCTTAGTATAGAGATCCATCGTGATAGATCCTGAGGTTTGCTTGGTTTGTCTCAAAAGGCATATATAGATAAAGTTCTTAAAAGATTTAACATGGTGTCATGCTCGCATAGTGTTATGCCTATTCAAAAGGGTGAAGTGTTTTCTAAAGCCCAGTGTCCTCAAAATGATGATGAGAAATCTAAAATGAGTATGGTCCTATATGCTTCCGCTATTGGTAGCTTGATGTATACCCAAGTATGTACACACCTAGGTATTGCTTTTGCAATTAGTGTGCTTAGGAGGTACCTAAGTAATCCTGGTCAAAGACACTGGATAGCAGCCAAGAAAGTAATGAGGTACCTACAAGGTACAAAGAATTATATGTTAATTTATAGAAAATCCATTGATCTAATTTGTATAGACTATTCAGACTCTGACTTTGCTGGTTGTCCAGATGATAAGAAATTAACATCTAGATATATCTTTATGCTTGCAGGAGGAGTTGTATCGTGGAAAAGTGTCAAACAATCTTTAACAGCAACCTTCACTATGGTATCAGAGTATGTTGCTTGTTATGAAGCCACTCGAGAGGCTATATGATTAAGGAATTTTATTTTTGAATTCTGTTTAGTTGAAAGCATTTTGAAACCTTTAACCATTTATTATAACAATACTGTTGTTATTAACTTCTCTCAAAATAATAAAAGTTCTGCCCGTGCAAAGCACTTTGATGTGAAATATCAATTTATAAGAGAGAAGACATGTGAGCATCTTACTCATATTGAGCATATTTCAACAGATTGTATGCTTACAGACCCATTAACCAAAGGCCTAGCTATAGGAATATTTAAAAGACATGTATTAAATATGGGCCTTATTGAATCTTTTGATGTTTTGAGTTAGTGGGAGTACTTGTGTATTTTGAAACTGAAATTATGTTGATCACGAGATTTTATAATATTGCCATTTTATTATGTTATAAAGTGCACTTATTTGAATTATGACAGTATAAAGAGACATTAAGATCCTGTCTCAAACTATTATAAAGCATCTTGGGCGGATGCACTGATCATTTTGTAAATTTTGATTATGCACACATTTTATTGTTTAGTCTTTTGGAATGGGTATTTCATATATGTATATCTTTTCAACCTTATCAGATGATCAGGTATGCATTTAATGAAATATCATATTTAACGTATGGTTATAATAGTATGAATTGTATTAATAACATTGTTTAAAAGTGGCCACATATTGTAATTCAAATTACACATTAAAATGTGTTTGTCCAAGTGGGAGGTTGTAAAATGATTTTGTGGACTAAACATATTTTAATATATAATTGAATTAATATTAATTCAATGTCATTAATATAATTATAATACCTAGACTTTATATTATAATATAACTTAAATTGTGTGCATATACCCTAATTCTAGATTAATTATGATGGGCCAATTAATCCTAGTTGAGTTTTAATTAGGGTTTGGATCCCTACTCACCTCCTTATAAAGTGAGTTACAGTCACCCATCAAATTACAGTTTTGTAATTTTCAATATTCTCTCTAAGACTCACCTGAGGACGAGTAGGCAGTGATCTAGTCAATCTCACAATCAAACATCATGGATGCAATAGGAAGGCCAGGTAATTCGAAAACTCATTATTTTATTTGTGCGATTATTGTACTCCTCTTTATGGGTTTATGGTTGCATGAATATTAAATTATCTTGTGAATATTAAAATTTCTAACATTTAATTTGAAATTAACAATGTTAGATTCATAGCCTCACCAGTACCAGTATTTTCTTACTCAAAATCCTTAATTAGCTCTTAATACATACCGTAGCTCTGTGGATAAAATCTTAAAACATATCATTCTCTTCATCACAGAAATTCATCTTTTAATAAACTATTACTTGTGAAATTTTCATACAAAGTCCTTATATTTTTTTTTATCTGAGAGTCCACACAGTAGTTGATACTGTACATATAACGTCCACACAGTTAACTAAATCGCATTACATACCTCATTATAAATTAGTAAGTACATTTTCCATAACACTGTGGGGCTTGCACAAAGCAATCAAAGGCTTAACTTTTAGTATAGTAATCCCTCCTCCTTCCATCACATATCAATTTCTTCTTCTCCAATTCTCTTCCATTCAAAGAACCGAATAAGAGCTCCTAACGCCATTCCCATGATTCATTTTGTTAGTTAATCTCTAGCACAAAGCCATCTTCCGGAGTCAAAAGAAATCATGTTATAATCTTCACCACTTTTTTACCTATTAGAGAATCATAATAATTATTTAGAAGAATTATATTAATTATATTAATTATTTCATTGCGATCTCAATATTGATATTTAGGAAATCTTGTACAATTAAGAATGATTCTAATAATAAGAAGTTTAGTAGTGAATGAGAGCTATCTAAGGAATTCGTTCCCTTCATGACTAGTATATATTATACACATTTGTTATTAGAATAGAACACACGAGATTACAATAATAGTTATATTTTATTATAGTATCAGAATAGTAAGTTAACTTGACCGCTATGTGGTCATGACTGGGCAAGACATGAGGAAGGCGTTGATGATTGATCTAGCTTTACCTTACTACCTTACCTTCGAAGACAATCTTTGTATCGTTGTTACCCTAGTACAACTCAAAGGGGATAACTATGATGAGTGGGCAAAGGCGATATGTAATGCCTTTAGAGCCAAGAAGAAACTTGGATTTATTGATGATAAGATTCCAAAGCTAGTGGAGGATTCCTCTGAATTGGAAGACTGGTTGGCCATGAATACCATGCTAGTCAGATGGATATTTAACACCACTGATCCTTCTCTATAGTCCATTTTTTCCTACTTAGAGAATGCAAAGGATTTATCGGATGTTTTGAAGGGACAATTCTCAATTGGCAATGATGTGAGGATTCATTAGCTGAAACATGATATTGCAAACTGCAAGCAGTCAGGACAAACCATTGTAGCATGCCATAGGAAGTTGAAATCCATGTGGGAAAAGTTGGGTTCCTATATGAAGAACTCGATTTGCACTTGCTCTGGCTATTCATGTAGTGCTACATAAAAGCTAATTTAGGAATGGGAAAAAGAGAAGATCCACCAATTCTTGATAGGCCTTGATGATGCTCTTTTTGGTATAGTATGATCAAACATCCTAAGCATGTCACCATTGCCTAACCCGAACAAGGTATATGCAATAGTTATAATTGAAGAATCCCATATCCTTGGCACGTATACATGATGTTGTTAGTTTTGCGGTTTAAGCCATAAAGTCTGGATAGAATCATGGAGTTGATAGAGGGATGTGCACACATTATGGAAAGCATAGGCATGAAGCCAATGATTGCTTTCAAGTCATTAGATATTTGGATTGGTGGAATGCTGGGAAAATCGGATGAGGTGCAGGACGAAGAAGTAGCGGAACATGTGGTAAGGTTACAGGATGAGGCAAAGGAACACACATTGCTAATGCTGCGTAAATGTAGCAAGCTTATGATACAGTAGCCACATAGACAAGGAGGGTCACTGATGAATGTAAATCCTTTCCTAGGTTAAGCAATGATCAATGAACAGTCCTACTAAACATTCTTTACAGCCACAAGAACACTACATCCATTGAGAAACTCACTAGTAAGCAAATGAAAAATTTTTAGTTACTAGATACAGGAGGTTCAAATCATATGACAAGTGATATGAGTTTGTTAACAAACATAGTTGATGTTTCAACTTATCCCATTGGGCTACCTAATGGAAGAAATATAATTACAGACAAGGAAGGAACAATATATTTTAGGAAAGGCCTAACTTTAAACAATGTATTATATGTGCCTGATTTAACTTGTAACCTTATTTTTGTCTCTCAATTAATACATGACTCAAACTGTGCAATCACTTTTTTTGATAAATTGTGTGTAATATAAGACTGCACTTTGAGGATAGTGATTGGTATGGGTGAACAACAAAATGGGGTCTATCATTTTCATGCAGTGGCCTTTGTGCAAGTGTGCAAGGCAAATGGAACTGATTCCTTTACCATTTGGCATATGCGTATGGGACATCCTTCAAGTCAAATAGTTAATTTTCTTTTTGATATTCAAACTAGTGATAAACATGAGAAAGTTTGTGATATTTGTTTGAGAGCTAAGCAAATAAGATATTTTTTTATTCCAAGTTAAAATAAAGCCAATGAACCTTTTGATTTAATACATTATGATGTGTGGGGTGCTTATTGTGTTCATTCTTCTTTTGGTGTTTCCTATTTTTTAACCATTGTAGATGACTTTTCTCATGTTTTCTAAATTTATTTATTAGTGGGAAAGAGTGAAGTTAAGAACATTCTTAAAAATTTTTATGCTATGGTGAGCATTCATTTTAACAAGAATGCAAAAATTGTGAGAAGTGATAATAAAGCTAAATTCAAAGCTTTAAAACCTTATTTCATAAAACACGGAATAATTCATTAAACTTCCATGGTTGACACCCCTTAACAAAATGGCCATGTAGAGAGAAAACATAGGCATATTTTAAATGTAGCTTGAACTCTTCGATTTTAAGCTAATCTACCTATTGAATTTTAAGGAGAATGTGTTCTTACTATAGGATACTTGATAAATCACACTCCTACCACTCTTCATAAAGGTAAAAGTCCTTATGAAATGTTGTTTGGCAAGACCCCCATTTATTCTTATATTCGCATTTTTAGGTGTCTGTGTTATGCCCACAACTGACCTCACTAAAAGGACAAGTTTGATGAGAGAAGCTAGAAATGCATTTTTATAGGATATCCTTATGAAAAAAAAAGGATATAAGTTAGAGAGTAAGGAATACTTTAAGTCTTGCTACTTATGTTTTATGAAAATAAGTTTCCTTTCATTGATCATTCCTACATAGCAGATAAATCTCATGCCCCCACATAGACTTTGTGGAATGATGGATCTCCTTTCATTGATGAATCTAGCATAGGTATGCATGATGTAAAGGAGAGTAGTGAAGTTAAGGGATACATTAGGGATGTACAAGAGGGAGGTTCAAATCCAAGTTTCTCATATGAGAATGTTGTGCCAACACCACTTATAAACGAACCTCTTGGTTGGGGTTACAGAGAATATCATCAGCCAAGAAAGCTCAAAGATTATGTATGTCACACTATAAGCTGCACTAATTACCCCATCGCTAATACACTCACTCCATCACTATCCTTAGGTACATTATACCTTATTGCACATTATGTGACTTGTAGTAATTTTTTTATGGGACATAGATAGTTTCTTGTAGTAGTGACTTTTAAGCATGAGCCATCTTGATTCTTCGACGCTATTAGAGACCCCTTATGGCACAAAGCCATGAAAGAAGAAATAGAAGCTCTACAAAAGAATGGCACCCAGACGTTAACACTATTTCCACTTATAAAGAAAGTTATTAGTTACAAATGGGTATACAAGATTAAGTATAAATCAGATGGGACTATGGAACGCCATAAGGGAAGACTAGTTGTTCAAGGAGATGGTCAAAAGAAAGGGATTGATTATAATGAGACTTTTGCACTAATCACAAAGATGGTTATAATTTGAACACTTTCAACCATTACTACTGCTCAATCATGGATACCACATCAAATGGACATTCATAATGTATTTTGGCATGGTGATCTAGATGAGGAAGTTTATATGCAACTACCTCCTGGTTTTTCTGGTGCAAATCCTAGGAAAGTGTGCAAGCTACAGAAGTCCCTTTATGACTTAAAGCAGGCACCATGAAATTGGTTTGTAAAACTTGCTACTATATTGAAGAAATATAGGTTTAAATAGTCCCATGCTGATCATTCACTATTCACTTATCACAAAGGTAATGTGATTTTGAGTGTTCTAGTATATGTTAATTATCTTATCATTGCAGGAACAATGGAGATATGATTGAATGATTCAAGCAGTATCTTAGCATATGCTTCTACATCAAGGATCTTGACTCTTTGAAGTATTTTTTAGGCCTTGAGGTGGCCCAATGACCTCAAGGGATTTTCTTATGTCAATGAAAATGTGCTTTAGATATTATCTCAAAAACTGGGTTACTATGAGCCAAACTGGTTAGTTTTCCTCTTGAGCAAAATCATGGATTAACCTTTGCTAATGGAGCTATTTTGGAGGATCTGGAGAAATATCATCATCTTGGTGGGAGACTTGTCTATTTAACCATCTCTCAGCCTAAACTTAGTTATTCCATGCACATCCTAGCTCAATTCATGCATTATCCTCGTTAAGAACACTAGGATTCTATAATAAGGGTGGTTCGCTATTTGAAAGCTAATCTAGGACAACAGATCTTTCTTCTATTAGATAGTGATTTGCACTTATATGCTCATTGAAAAGATATTTTGTATTATTAAGCCAATCCCTTATATCTTGGAAAACTAAAAAGTAGGCCATAGTTTCTTGTTCGTTAGCAAAAGCTGAATATAGGTCTATGGCTACTATAACTTATGAATTGAAATAGCTTAAAATTCCTTTGGGTGACTTATAGGTACAACACCCTCAGCCTATGTGACTCTATTATGATAGTCAAGCAACCATTCATATCGTAGCCAATCTGATGTTTCATGAACGCATCAAGCATATTGAGGTAGATTGTCATTTCATTCATGATGAAATTTAAGTTGGCAACATTGCCACTATGCATGTTAAGACCTACAATCAACTTGTAGATATCTTAACTAAAGTTTTTGGGAAACAACAATTTAACCTTCTTTTGAGCAAGTTGGGTATTCGAGACTTATATGCGCCAACATACCCAACTTGAGGAGGAGTATTAGAGAATCATAGTAATTATTTGGGAAAATTATATTATTAGAGAATCATATTAATTATATTAATCATCTCATTGCAATCTGAGTACTGATATTTAGTAAATCTTGTACAATCAGGAATGATTCTAATAATAAGAAGTTTATGAGTGAATGGGAGCTATCTTACGAGTTTGTTCCCTTCATGTCTTGTATATATATATAAATTTGTTATTGGAATAGAACATACGAGATTATAATAATAGTCATATTTTATTATTTCCCTCCCTGGAATTTCTCCGATGCGAATCTTGTTAGATCATCCCTAAAATTTGCATCTCTATGGAGGCTCCACAAATTGACTAATGACGTTGTGCCTTTTGGGACGTCAGAACCACAGACTTTGCAATCACTTGAGGATTCATAAGGTACTAAAAGTGGAGCAACAGGAAATAGTCTGAGGGTTTTAGTGATGACATTTTGCAAGGTGAGTTTTGAAATATTTGATTCATTTATCATTCGATCATGTCCAATAATGTCGTCAAGCTCTTCTTGAGCTTTGTTCAATGCCACTGGATGGTTGAGAATAAGCGAAAGTGCCCATTCTAGGGCTGTAGCGCAACTCTTGGTGCCAGCTATTAGGATTGCCTGCATTTATTTTGGTAAGTATATGCTAAATCCTGATTTGACAATTTTAATATATATTTGTGTGTAGAAGCATATCAAATGAGCCATCCTAATTTTAAGTTGCAATACGCAATTACAATATTATATCCAACATGCAATTGCACTAGTATTTTTAATTATATTTCTTCATTATTTTACACTATAATAATCATATTAGTGCATTTATTTTTAAAATTTAACTTTTTTCAGTATAATTATAACGGTTATCACCACTAATTTGAAATCATGTGTCCACCCAATCCTCAAGAAAAAAAAATTCTCTTTCAACAAGGAAAATAAAATAAAATTTGGACTTTATTTATTGTATCAAAAAATATGTTTAATTTAAAATTTTCATTTATTCCTATAAACTAAATAAAACACATATCATGTATATATATTGATTAAAATATTATGATATCTATTGGTATGATACTGAAGCAAGACAAACTTTCCCTTTGAAAATAAAAAATGTTATTTTTCACCATATTTTTTATATTTAATATTGACTAAATTTATTATTTTTCTTTTAATTTTATGCCTTATATGTATATCCTCATAAAAATATTTTATATTAAAACAAACAAAATCTTGATAATTAGTCATTATATAATTTTCTATTGAATTTCACATTCTTTTTCTCATGCAAATACAGTGGCAAAAGACTTGTGAAATTACGTCAAAAAATTGAGAAAAGAAATATGGTCGGATCCGTTGCATGCACGGGACCCCCATCCCCCCCCCCAAAAAAAAAAAAAAAAAACTAAAAATGTCTCAACCTGTCATGTCCAAACAAACAATCCTAATCATATAATGGTTTCTGAGTCAACATTTCACTTAAATGAAGACTTTTGGTTTCTCTTTTACAAATATTATTTATTTTATACATTTCCATATCAACTTTTCATTTTTTTATTTTTGTTATTATATTTTTGAATCAAAGGCACTCATTGCCATAAAACTTTGACATGAAATTCAAGTTAAATATTATATTGTCACTATTATTTTTTGTTGTTGTTTAATTGTCATAATATCATGAAAATCTATACCAGGTCAAATTATAAATTAGATTGATTAGTTTTAACATCAGTTTCAAATATTATACAATGTTAATCAAACTCTCATTCTGATTTAAATTACCTTTTTCATTATATAATTAGAAAAATCATAACAAGTGTAAGGTCAATCAATATGCGGTGAGTTCAACTAAAATGACTTACGATAAATGAAAATATATGTCACCTATATTACTCAACACTCATTTTTAATTAAAATTATAACAATTAAGTAAATATAATATTGTTTTCGATGTGATATATTTTAACTTACCAGTATAACTCCTTTAATGACTTTATATGTTAAAATTCTGGTTCAGTTTCTTGCAGCTGCAACAGAACTTCAATGAACGTCATCGTCCTATTACAACCCCAAAAAAATCTATTCATGGAAATTAGGCATTAATCATGCTCTATTAGAAATAATAACCTTATAAATGATAAGTTATATGAGGATAAATAGGAGGATAATACAAATGGTACAAATTGGATTCAAACAAAATGATTTGAGAGATTTTACTTAGAAAGAGCTTTATAAACTATAAGATTATTATAAATCAAAATGGATAAAAATGAGAATTTGTCAAGAAGATATTTTATGAAAATTTTAGAAAAAGAAATTTGGAAAAATGAAAACCCAAATTCTGAATAAAGTAGGATATGATTGTATTTTACAAAAATTGGAGTTGTGGGATAAAGTATGAAACATGGAATTAGATAGGAATTCAGAATCTAGTATGTTTTACAAAATTTTTGCCCACCTAGTGGTATTTTGCCCATAACTTAAGACAGAAAGGTCCGATTGATGAACCGTCAAAAGATTAAAAAAAAAAAAAAAGAAGACTAACATCTAGGGATTCAATCCATATGAATCTTGTGATTTAATTCTTACCAAATTGGTACTAGAATTTTTTTGAATATAGGGGAAATTTTTAATGTCGTAGCATTGGTCCACCTCTAGCATTTTGTTCATAACTTTTTCTAGAGACATCTAATTGATGCATAATCTGGGCCATTGGTTGCAAGACCCATAAAGTTATTTTGTATCAAAATTTCATGTAAAAATTCCAAGTAACGAATGAGATATGAATTATCTCCCAAAAGTGACATGAATAGAGCTCTAAACAAAAGTTATTCAAGGTATATATGTAAAAAGCCCCTGAATAATGGATTAATAAAATGAGAAATTCACTGCAACATTTTTTACCTTTGGTATCACTAAATTTAGCAGTAGTTAAAATCTATTGCTTAAAACTTAATTAGGCAACATTTTTAATAGTGATACTTTTTGTTTTGAATTTGAGCAACACTTACTAGAGAACACAAAAAAACAGTTGCCTAATACTAAATAGATAGCACTTATTAATTGTAGCTGAGTAAAAATATTGCCTAATATCAAATAAATAACACTTATTGAGTGTTTCCAAAAATAATACTTATTACCTGTTAATTTTATAAATTATTTTACTATAAAGATATTTTTTAAACCAAAAAATGATAATTTTATACCAAATTAGTTTCTCTTTGAGCTTTAAAAATTGTAATTTTATCTATTAATTTTTTAATTTAATTTTTCTAATATTTGTTATACAAAATTAAATAATACAAAAAATATATTTAACAAGACTTTAGTATAATTTTCACTTTTATTTTTTAGAACTTCATTTTAAATTTTATTTTTTTAATAAATTGATTTTAGCACATAATAAAATACTATTTACTAATTTAATATATGTTTTCAGTGTTGGAGAATTTTCATGAGTGAGATCACATAAAATTACATATTTTATGAAATAAATTATTTAAAATTTCTAATTCAATTAAGCTTTGAAACTTTTAATCTTATCTTTTTCTGAAAATTTTATTTGTTTTTATTTATTTTAAATTTATTTTTCAAAGTTAGTTTAACACAATTTTAATTTCATTTCACAAAATTAATTGAGCACCATTTCAACTTTATTTTACAAATTATAGTTTCATTTTCACACAACTGCCTATTTATGGCATTTTGAATCCTAGTCTAACATTTTAGTTATTTCAAAAATAGAGAAGCAGTCGTGTTTCCGAAACAAAGAAATAGTGGTCTTCTTCGCTCTTCTTTGATTCTTTCGGTCTAGATCTCCTCAAATGTTGCTTTTTTAGGCTACTCGCCTTAACGTTAGCCATCAGTATGTAGCAGCTTGATCACTGTAGCAGATCGTTGTCTTAGCCACACAAGACATCCATGCCTCCACAAAGTGCCGTTTGCCCCAACTTTGGCTTCAACTTTCGACGGCTGATCAGTATGGTGGATTTTCTAGACTTTCATTGATCACCTTGATTCTATATCTGATTTTTTTTTTTTTTTTTGTGCTTCACTGGACTTATTATCAATATTGTGAATTTGTGAATTGTGCTTCTATTTTGATTCTGAGCTTTACTCTGAAGAATAAAAATGCAAATTGATTTGTTATTCATGTCTAATTGTGAATTTGGGTTGTCCTTTACTTATTATCGATATTCTCGATTCAATGGGTTTGTGAAGAATAAGAAAATCCAAAAAGTTATAACTTGATCAAATGCATTCCTTCTAAACTCACTGGAGTTACAAAGTGTTTGTTTAAGAATAATAAACAAAACCAGCCACATAAGCAAGATATTTATACTTATGTGCAAAATCTAAGCTTTACATGAATGAATATGTTATTTGTCATCAATGTGCAAGGTTATCGTGGCACTACTCATAACTCTGCAAAAATTAGGAGATATATTTATTTCATGTTGTGCTTCAAAATTATTTGGGCATATGTGTAAGAATTGATTAAATTTTACTATAGCTTTCAACATTTTATTATTTAATTCTTATTCATACTCCCTGTGTATATGGAGAGATAAAACTGGCACTGTTCATCTAACTCTAGTACCCAGAAACTAAGGTTAGAATTGAATACAATCATGGGTTATTTCATGTGCTTATCATATCTTTTAGCAATTGCCAAATTCATGGCTTTAGTTGGTTTGCAGTGATCAATGCTTCAATTGCATCAAGTTCACTAACCTTTTCAGTTCTATGGATTGTTAAGTAATACACTGGTTTCATTTGTTTCTCTATTAATTTAGGTTGGTTAGTATTTGCATTGTATTACCCACGTTCGACTAATTTATCTTTGAATAAATTTTAGATTCATGTGATTTAGGAGATTTACGAACTTGACAATCGCCATTTCATGTTCAGCCAAATTTTAAAATGGAAATGTGCCAATAATATTATTTCTTTGTATTAAAAAATCTCCATCTCCTCCCTAAAATCACTTAACCATCCCTTTAGCATTGATTATATGTCTACAGCAAGGTTCATATTCGCAAATTTATAAGTCCGCTAATGGGATAAAGATAATTACAATTAAAAAGTTTGGGGCAGGCAGATTACGTACCACTTCCATCTACCATTATTGCCACAAGCTGTCATCACTGCTCTGATCAAACAAGAGAAGTATCTCTTCACTTTGAAATCTTCCATTTATCATTTTCTTTCTCTAATTTTAATCTTGTACAATCTATATTCCTTACTTATCTTTGTCTTTTTGAAGCTCTTGTTATATTTCTCTTTCTATCTCGAAGAATCTTATTAATTTTGATCAGACTTTAAGATATAATGAAATTAATCCATTGATAGCCATATTAATATGTGAATTTTCAAATTGCTTACAAGGTGTTTAATTAAATGTGTACAATCATGTACTCTCTCTCTCTTTCTTTCTTTATATATGTATATATATATAGAGAGAGAGAGAGAGAGCATTTTTAATATGCAGTAACTATATTTAGGCTTTCATAGACTAATTGTGTCATAATTAATTGATTGCCTGTTTAAGTATCTTGGCTAATGCTTGTTATATACATTCTTTCTGCAAGGTTTTGCCTATTTATTAGAATGCATGTTTGTATTGTTTTTTGGCTGAAAACACATACTGATATTTAGACTAATTGTTGAACAGTCATACTGATAATTAAGTAGAAACTGTTAAAAACATGCAATGATGGCTGACATATTCCTTGGCCAGTGAAAGTAAATTTGTCAGCCTGCTATTAGCTTTTGAGTGTTTGAAAACAGAATAATTAAGGTTCTTAGTCATACACTGAATCAATCCTCAATATATTAGTTGTATAACTTTTGAAGTGTCTTACACAAATTAGACTTTGCTACTAGGTTGTTTGGAGCAATCCTCAATGTATTAGTTGTATAAAATGATGGTGATCCTATTGTAGTTTGCATTCTATATGGATTCTGCAAGAGACCCATTTCCTTTAACATATTCATTCAGCTATGAGCTTATACTAATTAGATTTTTGCTTAAAGTTCGCAGTTTTATAGAATTTGGATTGAAATTTTTATTGGTAATGTTTCAATATAATTCGGAGTTTGTATTATCAACGGCTGTTTGTATACGCTGTGAAGTTCAATTTTGGCTTCATTGGTAATTTCCACAAATTGAGAAGTTGTTCATATTGTATGCACGAATTGAATATGGGGGACTCAATATTTATTAGCATTATGCAGAGTTGAATGTGATCAAAGATGATGTTGCATTTCGTACAATCAGCAATGCTGAAGACTAAGAAGGTACTTGTTAGAATATACTATGTTTAATTGGCTTTTTTTTTTAATTGTTAGATTTTCCTATGCTTCTAATTTTGAGTCGATGCAGGGTGATCTAAGCGTGGTCTTTCTCTGGGTAAAATAGTGTCAAGTGTGAATCGATCATCAAATACATGAAATTGGTAAATTACTGAATGGGTAAAATTATATTTAAATAGGTATAATCACAGGGTTAATAAATTCTTGATTCTTAGATTTTGAATAAGCTAAATAGAGCAAGTATCATTCATATGGATTTTAAATACTTCAACAGCTGGTTGGTTGAGATCAGCACATTACGAACCTATCAAAAAACATGTATTTTTTAGTTCCCTAATGATCTGGAGAGCTGCTAATCCATATTTTACTACTAAGGATTTACTATTTTGTTATACCTTTATATGGTGGGTCTTATCTATATTAATTAAAAAATGTTAAGTTTTCACTATATTAATTATATTAAGTTGATCACGGGGAAAAACCTTATAAGTATAGGGTCGGTAAGTCTACAGAGTACCTAATGTTTATTTAAAAATAAAAAAAACTTAAGGAGTTTGGGGGGCTTTGATCGCAAGTTTGTAATTACTATAAACTTTGCAACCCAGGTACTAGGATTGGGAGGTGCTATCTTACACAGCCTCATAGACACAACCTTTAACTTCAAAGGTCTATTATTGCTGCTATCTCCTTGTAGTTATGCAAAATATTAGTTCATTTCTTGCTTAATACTTTAATAAGCGTCTCTATTTCTGGTTATATTAATAGCTCAGTTTGACTATTCTAACAATATTTCTTCTTATACTATGCATACAGTTCCAAATGACTAAACTTAAAACTTGTTTTAAGCAGCCCTCAAGGATTTAATTGCATCTGGCAAGAGAATCATAGCAACTTTTAGTAATCAATAATTCATTTTTGGATAAATTCTTTTTCGGGGTGAAGTTTATCTCATGATTGTTTATTTGCTTTTCTAGTCAAGTTTGTAGAGCCTCTAGAAAATAATATAATGGAAGGCCCAAAAGGATCCGTGACAAATTCTGCATCTTGATCTTAAAGGTTAAAGAAGAAATTACTCATGCCCAGCTTGAATTAGTTAGTTAAATTCACTTTGGTTAAAATCATCATAAAATAAGAGTTTGACATTCTTAGTTAATATGATTACTATTGTCTTTACATGTCTTGCGTTCAAAGCACCCCTTCCTTAAATATGGACTGACATGTTTCAAGTTCTTGTTGTACCCTGTCGGATATGTTTATCTGTATATTTCAATTGATATAATGTCTCCAATTGTTTGTTATAATTGTTCTATGGCCATTCTAAGTGTTCATTCTTTTATGTTGGTAATAGTTTGATTAGCAAAATGACCAAGTTTTTGTAGAGTGGATATTGCAATTTGCTTTCATAGGTCCAGAGTTTACTACTTCTATGAACATTGAAAGTTTAAATAGCAATTTAACTAATTTTAAATCTTCATGTTTACGTTCCACTTATATGTCATTTTTTTTTCACTTTTCCTTTCCTTTCTATTACCTATTCATGAATTTCTAATTTTCTCTCAACAAGGCCTTGGAAGAAATGAGATAGCATTTGGCTAAGTTGATACTGCACTTTAAGCATATAAGCACTACAAGAAAAATGCACAATCACAACAACACTTTTAGTGATGACAAAATCTCAATCGCCGCCAAAAGTATCACCGACAACACAGTCATCGATGATGTAAGAAATTGCATTTCCTAGGATTCCAAAAAAGTTGGCGAAAAATGAAATCTTCAGCGATGACATTGTCATCACTAAAGAAAGCAAAAAAATTAGGTGGGAAATTTTCACTTTACAACGATGACTCTTGTCATTGCTAAAGGGTTTAATGGGAAATTGTTCCCACCCTTCTACGATGACAAGAGTTGTTGTTGAAAGTCCTGGACTTTCAGCCCACCCTTCTGTGTTGACAAGAGTCGTTGTTGAAAGTCTTGGACTTTTAGCAATGACTCTTGTCATTGCTGAAGGGTGGAAATATCTGTTAACACCCTTCAGCAACAACAATTGTCATTACTGAAAGTTCAAGACTTTTAGCAATGACAAGAGTTGTCGTTGATCAACGACTCTTCAACAACAACTAAGTATTTTGTCATTGTTAAAGACTTTCCTTATAAATACACCCTTACACCATTCAATTCTCATTTCACATGCAGTGACAAGGGAACTGTGGAGAAAGCTAAGGTAAGTTAGTTTTGTAATTTTTTATAATATAGTATATTTATTGTTTAAATATATTTTTTATGTATTATAATATTTTATTTTTATAATTTTGATTTGTTAGTTATTGTTACTATTCATCATTATTTGTGGTGGATATTTAAAGAATATTTGATCAATAGATTTTTGCCATTGAGATATGTAAGTTAAAATTTATAATATTTTATTATAATATATAATTTGTTAGATGAATAGTTTGTAATGAATTAATGGAGTTGATGATATAATTACTTTGGTATGAAATAATCTTGTTTAGTTTTGTATGTTGTAAATATTAAATGTGCTTACATAATTTTATTTTTAGTGTAAAATTTATAAATATGGATTTTGTTGTTATTATGTAACTTTTTAATTATAATTTTATATAATATGATATATGTGTGAATTATTTAGTTAGATTAATATAAGATGGAATTGTTATGACATTTTGTTTACAAATTTCAAATTTTATGATGTAGTTTAGGAGAACAAAATTATTAGTTTCATTGAAGTAATGTAAAAAATTAGGATAATTATATAAACATATTTTAGAAAATACATAATTCTTATAATATATTCTCTAGATGTTTAGATTTTAGGCTCTTTCTTATTTAAAATTGAAATTGAAACACAATAATCTAAATTATATTATTTACGCTACTCTGATAGTAGGGTTTCATACTGCCTTCGACTCCATTTACTACTATACAGCTTGGGCCGAGCAAATTTGCCACTGCACCCACCACACAACCACCCGATCCTTCTCAGCCACTACCATCCATGTATCGTCCACGTCGTCAGGATGATGATGATGATAGTCCTGACACAAATGATAATATATTGGGATATTTGTACCTCTCCTTCCCGTAAACTATTATGAATATATAGTTTTTTCTTCATATGTACATATTTATATGGATTGTGTACATGTAATTTATTTATATGTATTTTATTTATACAATTATTTTATGATTATTCATTTTTTTATATTCAATTATCTGATCATATTGTACATTATTACTAGTATTGTTGCTAAATTTCATTTGTACAATTCACATTAGATAAAATTAATTCTAAAAAAGGATAAAATTAATTCAATAGGATTGAAATAAAGAATATTCTATTATATTCAACTAAATTATTACTATTATGTTATTAAGTATAGTATGTTATTTTAATTACATTTAATTATAATTTTAATTTACAAATTTTATTTTAATATTTTTAAAGTTTTACCATAAAAATTAAGTGTTAGATATAATTTTTATAAATTAAAAATAAATTTTAAAAAATAAAAGTCAAACTTTCAATGATGACAGTGTCATTGTTAAAAGTATGACTTTTAGCAATAATAAAAAGTTGTCATTGAAAGTTAAACCTTTAATAATGACAAAGTCATCGCTAAAAGTCCAAAAAGTTGTCATTAAAAGTTAAACTTTTAACAACAATATTGTCATTACTGAAAGTGAAGTTTTATTGACAACATTAGCAAGACCTTTTGTCATTATTGAAAGTTTGACTTTTAGCGATGACTTTATCATCGCTAAAGATTTAGCTTTCAACGATAACATTTTGTTGTTGCTAAAAGTTGACTTTTAGTGGCAACAGTGTCATCTCTAAAGGTCTAAGTCATCACTAAAAGTTAACTTTTAATGACAATTGAAGGTTCTTTTATTTTATCATTTTCAAGGTGGACCAATAATGACAATATAATCATTGCTAAAAGTCAAAATTAAAAAATTTTAAATTTTAAAAATATTTTCTATGACGACTTTGTCGTCAGAGAAACATGAACTTTTATCGATGATAAAATGTCATCGGTGTTGGTGGCTTTTATTTACAAACCTATACTGATGACATTTTTTTTATGACTTTTATAGTTGGCAATGACCGAGTATTTTAGAGTGATGATAAATGTCATCGCTAATGGCTTTTTTTACTATAGTGAAGAAGCCTCCAAAAGATTTATGTAAGTTGAATTTGATCCAAAACCATTTTTGTAGTGATATATTTTACTTTCAAAACATGTTTGATCAATAAATCTATGTCATGAACTTTTCATACAATGAATACAAGAAAAGTTGTGGTGTTAACAAGAAGCTATTGAAGGCTAACATCTCAAGAGAGGATTTACTTATGAAGAGAAATTCATTTGTTTACATCTTCAAGCATGCTAGGTGGATTCTAGCCTCTTTATATTATACTATCTATCTAATGGCCTTTTATATGTATATATTAGTGTTGTGGTCTTTGATACTCATATGATTCATGTTGAACATGTACCACACTACAATTATTCTTATACTTAATGATTATTAATTTTAATCTTGTAACTTGTGATAAGGAAGAATTAATGATGAAGATGATGTGGAAGAATTTTATGACCTATATATTGATGATATCTAAGATTCTTCATCCTTCTAATGTATAAAAGTTTATAGGAAAATTATTTCTTGGATCTTTATTATATGAATTTCTCAAATTAATGAATAAATAGATATAATAGATAGATATACTTTTCAAAACTTGATTATTACTTTGAATTTTAATATTTTTATTGAAAATTTTTAAATTTAAGCATATTATCATTATTTAAAATAAATAAAATTAAAAAAAGATGCACTAAGGTTAAAATTGTCGCATAAACACAAACAATTAATACTCAAAATGTGTTGCTAAAAAGAAAGCTATTGCCTATATTTTATAGGCAACAATAGAAAATCATTATTAAATATGAAATAAAAATTATTGCTTATAGTGAGGAATAGGCAATGGTAAAAAACTATTGCTAAATATAAAGTAAAACCATTATTTATGCTATAAAATAAATAAAAACTATGAAGATAAAACTATTGCCTACACTCTAGAATAGACAACAATAAAAAAATCATTGTTGTTAGAAAGAGGTAAAATCCATTGCCTATAATATTAGAATAGGCAATGGTGTTTAAAAAGTGTTGTCAAAAGTCCAAAAAAATCATTGCCTAAAAGAATATGAAGCTAGTGGCAGAAGATCATATTTTAATGTGAAAGAAAAATGCTTGAAAGAAAGCATATGGTATCTCATGGTTCTTGTGAGGAAAACTATAAGTCATATGATATTTTTAGTACATCTATATATTATCAAATTTCTCATAAATACACCAATGAATTATTATGAAAGTATAAAATTATTGAATGTGAAGTAGATTCTTGTATGAAATGCTATTTAGCATGTGAAGTGAGAAGCAAAAATGTTGGAATAAGCCATTTCCACTTGAAATGTGACAAGATAAATGTGAGTGATTATGTTATTGATATATCTTTGCTTTGGCAATAGATAACATTTTAATTGTACCATGTTCTATGATATGAACAAGGCTTTACACTACAAAAAAAAAAGTTAATTAGCAATGACATAATCTATTGTTATTAATGGAAATTTCATTACCAAAGTATTTAGTGATAGATAATACAACATTAGTAAATAGCTCGTTGGAAAAAATATTAGAGATGGGAAAATGGAATTTGTCACCAATTTCTATCACTATATCATTGAATGATGACAAAAGTGATGAGTGATAGATTGGAATTAGCAACAATAATTTTTGTCACTAATTTTATAGTTAATGATAGAAGCTCTACCTTTGAAATTCAAATTAGCAATGAAAATTTTCATTACTAAATTTATTTCATCACTAATACCATTAATAAATACAATTTTAGCAATAGAATAATCCATCTTTATTTCTAACCTATCAACAAATCCACCATTAAATCCTAACCTTTACCTTTTTAGTATAAAATTCATTTATATAGCGATCTAAATAGTATCAATCTTGCTTTATCAAATTTCATAAGGCATATTTTACTTGCATTAAGTTAAAATACAATAAAATCAATAATTTCCAATATAAAGGCTAGAAAAAATGATGTCCAAGCCATATACATATGCAAAGCTAAAACAAAACCCTAAATCACTATATCTTAAACAATATATGGAGCTATATTTTGAACAACATGTGCATGTTGCACTCTTCCTACTCAATCATTAATAACTAAGTTGTAAATCATTTCTCTTGGGTTATCATCTGTATTGAATTGAAATAGACAAAGATGATCATGTTTCAATTCAATGATTGACAGTGAATATGAAAGTATCATTACAAAGAATGAATAGATATTTCTATAAGAGTTCACTGAAATTGGATCTAAGGATTGAAATGGTTGCCATTATTCCAGCATACCATTTTAATCTTTAAGGTCATTTTTATCAAAATTTTATGAAACTACCCATTTATTATTCCTAATAGTACTTTCATATTCACTATATTAAATATGTAGAGAATGAATTAAAATTGGATTGTCTTTGTTTATTTTGATTCATATTTGACAACACAATGAAGTGAATCTTCAAGTATTGATAGGAAAAAATACTACTAATAATTCAGTGAGGATTTAATAGTATGACTTTAGAAATTGAATTAATCATAATGGATATGAAAGTTAGAAACACGTTTTAAGTGTACTATAGTGTAGGAAATTTTGAATTATTATTCTTTTCCTCCATTATGTGGCCACCTTTGAATATGCAATTTCTTATACCTTTTCTTTCAAAGTTGTGAAACTCAAACCAAGGTCTTTGGTTGCTTTTGTTATGGGCATGTAGGAATGACTTTTCCTCTTTCATTTAGGAGATTGTTAATTAATCATAGTGAAGTAAAGTAAAAAATTGCTAAGGTAATTAAAAAACATATTATCTATGACTTACATAGTGTAAAGATCTCTCACCAATAAAAGTATCACTTCCTATTTCCTAGCTTCAATTTGTTGTTCCATATCAAGTTAGTCACTTCATTCACTATTACTTTTCTCACTTCCTTATTTCTACTTAGAAAAGTTGTATTAAGAATACCTAGTTTTCTCATCACTGATGACATTGTTTCTTTCTCATTTGGTTCTCATGAAAAAGAGGTTATGCCTTTGCCGATTCAAATGGTGGCAGAGAGAAAGGCTAACCAAAAGCCCTTTATGGATTGCACTTAGTATCCAATGGTACAATCTTTGTTACATTGTTGGAAAGTAAGTGGAATCCAAAAGCAAGCCAAAAAGGATCTTATGTTAGCACTTGTGCTTAACACCACCAAATTGGTAAAGGTGTAACCTTCTTTTTAGAAGAATTGATTAAAAGGCAACCTATAAGACTAGATGTGAAAATACAAGATTATATTGAGATGACTTCTCCTAAGAGAAAGGAAAAAGTGAAGGAAGCAATAGAGGATGAGGTGACTCATTGCTTAATATGAAATAGCACATTCAAGTGAGGAAAAAGGAGATAATGCTTTTAAAGGTTAGAGATCGTCTATACTATATGCATGTCATAGATGATATATTTTTTTAATTACCTTACAATTTTTTTTCTTTTACTTTACTATAATAATCTAATGGCTTTATTAATTATGGGAGAAGAAGTCATTTTTACACACTCATAACACAAATAGCCATAGAGCTTGGTGTAGGTCTCACAATTTTGAAGAGAAGACATTAGGAATTAGGTATTTAGTGGTGGTCATATAATGAAGGAAATGAACAATAATTTAAAATATCTTACATTATGGTATACATGAAAAAGTTCTTACCTTTCATATCTGTTGCAACCAATTTAATTCCTAGAGTCATTATTATTGAACCATACTAAACTATGAGTAATATTTTCTTTCTTATCAACACTCTAGGATTCATTCCATTGGGTTTGCAATGAAGGAATTGAACTAAAAACTATCTATAGGTAAGCATTGGGTACTAAAGCTAATATGGAACTTATCATAGGCTTTATTTTAAGGAATTGAACTTATAAATTACTATAAACCCAAGTAATGTTGATCTTCCTTGATCAGCAAGCTAGAACAAAGCAACCAATCATGACAATATTCATAAGTTACATATCGACTCATTGACTGAGGTAAATAATTTAAAAATGACATTACATAGACATCCATAAACAACAATTTTAGATTTTAGTTATGTTATTATAAGTTATTATATAAAAAAGACCATCAACATATTATAGCTTAAGTTTGTGAGAACATTATTAACCATACAATCATATACATGAAATTTTGAAAAGTTTTAATTTTATCATTACATTACCTATAAATGTATCTTATGTTCTTGATACATATTTCACAAAATTAATAATGCAAAGCTTTAATAGGAAAAAAAATCATTAACAATAATGGTAATTTCATCAACAATTGAAACTTGGGAAGTTGCAATTATAAATGATTTCTATAAAATGAAAATTTCTATCTAGTTAGTAAGGAATCTAAGGTCAATCAAATTACAATTAAAAAGAGGCAAGAAGGAAATTGCAAGTGAAAAATAAATATTTATTAATAACTATAAATAATTTTAAATATAATTATTTAATCATTAAATTCATTTGACACAAGTGTGTTAATAAAATCATGTAATACACAACAAAACAATACAAATTGCACATTTTAAATCCTAAATCCTTAATTGACCTAAAAAGGAGAAAAATTAAGAAACTTGTGCTTTTTTTAATGCAAATAGCATCACAAAATCTCTAGTAATGTGACAACAAGGTGAGAGTTGCATACTAAAGTGAGAAAGCAAGAAAGAAAAATTTTAGCAAACACAAAACTAAGGGCTCTAGAAAATTATAACAAAAATAAGATAAAAATAATAAAATCATAAATCAAATTACATAAATGAATCATTACAACATCCTAAAAAATAATAAAAACTTGAGCAATAAAAAGAAAGAAAATTATAAAAAAATAAGATAAAAATGCTAAATATACAACTTAGAATCACATAAAACATTAAGATAAAAGTAAAAAAATAATAAGATTAAATCACATAAATAAAGCATTACAAGATCTTTGAAATTAATAAAAAAAAGATAAAGCAAAGATAAAAAAAAGTACCAAATTTATCCAGGAAAACTAACATTACCATGAATAAACTAAAATCAAAATACACTAATAGTTTTGTGAATTATGCAAACCTTAATCATTCATGCTTCCTTCATAGGCATAATCAGCAATATCATATGGTCAAAAAGTCATTAACATAGAAAAATCTCAAGTACTACCAATAAAAAATTTAGCAGTTATAAATGAATATAAACATAGGCCACGATAAAAAATAATAATAACAACATCAATTTTAGAAAAACAAATATAATACATTCACATAATAAGAAGATAAAAGAAGAAAATTAATTCATATATGAAATATAGGAAGAAAATTACTTAAAATATCAAAATCAAGAAAAGGGAAAACTATATTCACTATCTATGCTCAAAATAATTTAAGAAAAAGAAAAAAAATGTTACATAATATGTCTCTTAGGTGGTGGCACTGGATAGTGATAGTGGAAGATGAAGAAAAAGAGGAGGAGAGCATGCTATTGCCACATGGGAGAAATAAAGAGTTCTAGCTATAAGGGCATATATATATAAAGGATCTTACAATAGAAAAATCCATCGCTAAAACCCTTTAGTGAAATGATTCATGTAGATTATTGATAAAATTATTGAAACATCTATCAATAAGTCCATCATTAATTTTAAAAATAAAATTTCCAATGCCAAACCAAATTTCAATTTTTCATACAAAATTTCATTACTAATTTCATCAGTATTTTCATTGATGATTTGAAACCATAATTTATTTGTTTATCATTAAATCTATCATTAAAATTTACAAATGAAATGAGTGACGGATAAGTATTTACCAAAGAAAATTCCAAAAATCTTTACTTTTAACAATGAATTTAGTGACAGAATTAGTGACAAGATGAAAAATCAGTCAATAATTTTGTCACTAAACATAAAATAGGATGATGGACCCATGTATCCTCTTTACTAATGGAAAAATCATTTCAAAATTCACTATTAATTTTCATGGCTAGATAAGCATTTTCTTGCAATGTTATGCTGTATGTTATTTTAAGGTTTTATGCTAATTGTGAATAATAGCTAGAATGGCTATGTGATTTTGTAGCTTAAATGCCTATGTGGCAAGACAACATGAAAATATGATATGATTTGTAATATGAGACCTTTATGGAGAGTGTGGAGATTGAACTCAACACTTATAACTTCTGAGTCCCATAAAAGGATGGGCAAAAGGTGGTATTGTCAAAATAAGGTTTAGGAAATATGTGATAATGCTAGTTGGGAGTAACAAAAAGGTAACTTGCATCCCTCATTTCCATTTATTATGTTGCAAGATAATATAATTCTATGAATATGTCTATCTTATTATTCAATTTATATGAGAATATTAAATAGTGTAACAAAAATTTGAAGTTTGTGAAAAAGTATTTCTAGTAAGAAAATATTTTTAATATATGTCTTACGTATAAAAAGTTTTCTTAGATAAAACCTTTTAAAAAATGGGTAAGATAGCCATCATATTAGGTGATTTATTACTTACTCTACCTTGAATACATTTTTCAAATACTCCTTTAGTTAATGGATTTCACAATTATCATTGCTATTTGGTGGCATATTGATGAGATTGCTTATGACTGGTATTAGCTAAAGTTTCATTTTGGTCTAGGTATTAATCATATTTGTTTGCAATTAATAGTTAAAGCAAGAGAAGTGAGGCTAGAATGGGATGTTCCTGATTTTGTTTAAGAGTTATTTATTGCCTATGCAACAGAGGGTGCATATTATGTAGCCTTAGAGACTTTGATTCTAGCATTTATAGACTATGTTTCTAAGTTTTATGTTAAGATACCTCTTAATGATTTTGTAGATCCTATAGTAGTTGCAGCTTTAGTAGTAATAATAGTAGTAGCCATATCACCAACAACAATCTATGAGCCACCTTCTATCCCAACCCTTAAGGATAATGAGTTTGACCTTTTTTTATTGGACACCTCTTATAGTTAGTCACCATGATAATTGTTAGCTTTTATCCTTTTATTTATTTAGCTATTATCTAACTTTTCTACATTACTTGTATAATTATTCTAATCTTGACTTAGAAGTTATAATATAACCTGGTTATTTTGGTATAATTATTATGTACATATGTTATGTATATTTTGACATATGTTGATTACATATTTACTACCTTGATTTTCACTATGTTTTAATTAAAGTGATGTTTAAGGAATAAGACAAGCATCATTTTACAAGGGAAAAAGAAGGAAAATTGATTTTTAGTATTCATAATATTTTGAGAAAAAGATAATTGCTTTACAAAAATATTCTATAACTTGAATTTTGAAAATACTTGATATATACAGTACTTAGTTTCTCAAAGTATTTATTTTCAAAGAAATATTATGAAGGAAAATATTTTTTATTTCATTTCAAAAAGAAACTTAATTCCTAAATATAAAGAATTTAAATGAATAGGACCTTTTAAGATTTTTGAGCTTTTCTAACCAAATCATATTCTATCATATTGATCTTATCATCTAAATTCTAAATATCCAATAAAAAATAGTGCTTAATGTTTTTATTTAACGAAAGGATTCAAATTTTATTTATTTAAAATATTGTTTACCCAAAAGATAGGGATTTTATCTTTTGGAGTTATATTTTCTTTTCCAAAATTTTAAAGATTGTACTTTGTTAGTTTAAAAGAAGCTATTTTTTGACTTTATAATATATTTTTAAAAAAATTAGTGAATTTTTAGAACTTGAAATTTTTGCATATTGCATGTTTTCAAGAAATAGTAAAGATCTTTATTATAAAGACTTGTAAAGATGTTTGGTTATTTTTACATCGGTTATGATGATCTAGAAATAGGTCAAGACAATAATGTTATGACATGTTATTGTCACAAATAAATGAAGGGTATATATATGTTAACATTTCTTCATTTTTGTTTACATTCATAAAGTATAATAAATTAAATTTTATGTCACTATGGTGGTTTTAGTTACCATGAAAAGAAAAGGGATTGTGTTTTCTTCTCTTACAAATTTAAATTAAGAAGTAAGGTTGCAAAAGTCCTAAAATAATCCTTAGAGGGTTCAATTACCTTAGGGATTTGTGTGTTAAAAATATTGTTTTGACTTGAAAATTTAAAAAATTATGCTAATGTGAAAAACAAAGGCTTGGATATGAGAAACATTTAAAATATATAGGTGAGAAGAGTTAGAAATGTTTAGGGAAGGGTTTGGCACACCAAACGTGTGTGTTTTTTTTAAACTCCTTAAATGACTACAAATAATCTTAAATACGAGTGGATGGTTAACAATAAATTAAAATAAAGGAGGAGCAATAAAAATCGAAGAAAAAATTTAATAGGCATATTTAGCCCCTATGAGATAATCAAGGTAAAGCCGAGCCGAGCATTTGCATGCTCAAGTTCGATAATATTAAATAAACTCAATTTCGAGCTCAAAATCATCAAGTTTGAAAAAGTCAAGCTTGAGCTCGAAAGCTCAATTCATACACAAGTTTAATCAAACTTATTTGAGTTTAAATGAGTTTTAGATTCCTTACTATAAATTTCAGATCGAGTCCAAGTACTTGAACTCAAACTTAAGCTTAAGGTATATTCAAGTTTAAACGAACTTATATGAGCCTAAATTAGTCTAAACGAGTTTAATAAATTTTTTATATTTATATTATATATAATATAAAAAATATATTTTATACTAAATTTGTGAATAATTCGAGTTAAGTAATAAAAAGCTCAGGTTTAACTCATTTAATAAATGAGTTGAACTCATTTAGGCTGGACTCATTAAAATTCGAGCTTGAGCTAGTTTTTTATAATCGATCTTGAATTGTTCATGAGTAGCTCAAGTCTTTTACACTTATGGTAGAGGGCCTTATTTCTTGTAATAAAACAAAAAAATAAAGGTGCACATGTATATAGAATAATTAACTAGAAAATAAATTTGGAGAAAGAGTATATATGGATACAAAGCTATTTAAGTAAAAAAAATGAAATAAGAGTATGTATATTATTGTTTTATTAATACAAATTATGTATGTGATTGATTTAAAAATAATTTTTATGTACATTAATATTTTTACTACGAAAATATTATATTTGCATATATGATCAATTTATGAAAAATAATATTTACGTACATTACTGTTTTTATTATGAAAATATAATATCCTACAGGCGTGATTGGTTTATGAAAAAAAATATTTATGTAAATTACTATTTTTATAAAATATTATGCACGTACGTGATTGATTTCATGGAAATATTATTCACAAATACCACCATTTTTATTAATATAAAATACTAAATACGTATGTAATTAGTGTTTATATATATATATAAACACCCACGCACGATTATAGCCATGCTACACACGGAATGTAATTATTCTTATAATTAATTAAGGGATGTTAGCAAAAAGGCATTTTGTAAATATATCAATTGGACTACATGTGAAAATGAAGAATTGAGATTACAATTATTAGTTAATTTCGGTCTTTCTTTGCTTCTAACTTTGCAGATAATAACATACAGTTGTCCATAGAAATTAAATAATGAATTTCTATGGATTATGCCTTTTTTTGAAAATCATTTCAATTTTATATTGTAGAGCTCATAAATCTAACAATTATATTTTATTTTGGAAAATTACAAATTTATCTAATTCATTTTCATTTTATCTATTAAATAATTGAAAATTAGTCATTTGAATACTTAATTCATAGTGTCAGATGATTACATTGTAGTGATTAAAATTGAATTTTCATATTAAACTCAATTATAATTATTACGAGAAGAAATAAAGCAATATGAAGTTTAAATAAAATTTATATTTGAAATATTTGTACTATTAAGAGCCGTGATATAAACTGTGATATAAAAAGAGTTTATTTAGGCCAAATTTCAAAGGTAAAAGTAATTTACCCTTAAATATAAGGTTTGTTAACTCATATACTCTTAATATGAGTCAATGAAACTCTTTCCTATGCTTGTAATATTAACATAATTAATTACATGTTGATCCATGAAAAATTAACTAAAAAACCACATCCATATGCAAGAGTTATTCATAAAGCAAAGAATCAAAATAGATACAAAAACATTGCAAAAGAGCGAATCCATTTTCTATGATTTGATTCTTAAATGAACTATAGAAACAGGCGAAGAAACAACATTCATATGGATGGAAGTGCATGTCCGTGTATATGCAAATAAAAAAGAAGTATTATCTGTAATATAAAATACATATAACTTCTGCCCTGCATCTTTAGGTTAGTATTTAAGAACCAAATGATTAATAGCATGAAGTTTGCTTGAGAACCGGTTCCATATAACTTCAATGCAAAATTACTTAAAATTGTATACCATTCCATCAAGACAATCCATAATACCATTTTACACACTCACCAATGGAAGGTATTAAAAATTTCATCCTATAACACTACCATCCTAGTCATACTACCCGTAATCCTACTCATACCCCTAATTATCTACTTACAAACTAAGGTTTTTTATATGTAGATAAATATACACAATTTGTCCCTGTAGTAAATTGTTAATCACTCATACCTTTAATCACTTGGAAATTGTATCAAACTTTCAAATGAAGAACTTATATTTAAAAAATTACAATATTGTTGTAAAATTAAAGCCAAATTGTGGTAATTACAAAATTGAGCTTAGTAAGGAAAAAAATTGAAACTATACTAAACTCTGGCAAAATTATGGCAACTATGCATTCAAATAGAGAACTTTAAATAATTACAATCAGGACAACCAAGCAGAAACTTTGTCATGAGCCTTTTTAGAAAATTTTGGTAACTAAACATTCAAATGAAGAACTTATCTTTAAATAAATGCAATTAGTACATTCAAGCAGAAACTTTGCCATGTTCCTTTAAGATCTGATCTGCCATTTTCAATTAAAATATACAAATACAGTAGAGAGCTTACGTACAAAGAAGACATAAATTATGAGAAGTACTACACGGGAAGCTCGGCCAATTCCTTACAATAAAACTCATTCCACTCTAAAGTAAAGTAAACAGCTCTACAAAGCCATTTCAGCAATACCTGAAGGCCCCTCCTATCTGTGCACAAAGCTACTCAATTTTCCCATACAGGCATAAAACGCACACGGGAATGAAGATGAAGTATCAAGGATAAGATAAGAAGCCGCTGTGATGGAGAGAAGACATCCACTAAGCAATATACATAGTGAAATCCATCTTGAATGCTATGTCTAACATGAGCGCAAGAAAATTTCGAAAAAAGATAAACCACTAATAATATTTGTTTAGCATAATATTTCACCAATTAGCGGTAGTTTCATCAGCAAAATAGGCCAAAATCTACTGAATTGGCCTGTAATAATTTAAAACCCCAATCATATCCGTGGAAATCCAATTATCTTACGCATATAATGCCTATATAGATACTGGCAAGGGAAAGAGAAGCATTACAACCCAAATTTGAAGTTGCCTTGCTTCTTCCAGTATTGTGTTTGTTGGTGCAAAATGGAAGGTACATGGCTGGTTTCCTTAATAGCTTTGGTGATGATTTCAGCTATATAGGCCCAATTCCAAAATGGATTCTATTCTTCTTCAAGTTTGCGTGCTGAAGCCATAGTAAGGCCCACAACTGAATCACACATCAATAAAGATCCCATCAAAGTCCCAGCCTTTCTCGGGCTTCATTTCCATGATTGCTTCGTGCAGGTTTGATTCCACTCTGCATTATTTTCTTCCTGCATGCATATGTTAGCAATACAGAAGATAAAATATCATGTGACCAAATTATATCTCCTATAGGGCTACTCTGGTTCAATTGTAAGGTCCACAACTAAATCACACATCAATGAAGAGCCCATCATAGCCCCAGGCCTTCTCAGGCTTCATTTCCATGATTGCTTCGTGCAAGTTTCCTTCCACTCTGCATTATTTTCTTCCTGCATGCATATGTTAGCAATACAGAAGATTAAATATCATGTGACAAAATTATATCTCCTGCGGGGCTGCTCTAGTTCAATATTGATTGCAGGGTCTTTTGCACAGAGGAATACATTGCATAACCCGGGCTTAAGAGGTTCTGGAGTGATTGATGAAGCAAAATGACAGATAAAGCCCACATGCCCAGGTTTTGTTTCATATGCTGACACACTTGCTTTGACTGATCGGGATGCTGTCGCCTTGGTATGTAACAGAATTTTCCCTTCCGTAAATTGAAATGCTACAAGGTGAAAAATTACGTACAACAATTAAGATAATTGAGAAGCTTTAAGCAGAAAAAAGTGCAATGTAGGTCACTATTCAATTTACTTGCTTATTTGTGCTTGTAACATTAAAATAATTAATGATATGAACAACAATACCAACCTTTCTTTAGGAAGCAGAACAGGTGAGGACCGATTTAATGGCAAGAATTGGTGAACTCAAAAAAATACGAAGGAACAAAATCAGACAGCAAGTTGAAGTTCTATTATTACTTATTTCCCATTCATACTAGAATGAATATCTAAAATAATGACCTCCTCATTTGCTGTTTGAAACATGACAGATTAGCAATTAAACATAGATAGTTGTACATACGTTGGTATCCTCAATTAAAAATAAAACATGGTCTTTTCCAGATTGCTTAATCGTTCAAAATATACAAACAGCTTAAAATCCAAAGATACAACTTAAGTGGGAAAACAATCATCCAAAAACTGGAGAAAAATATGTAGCATCAGAAAAGGAGAGAAAAAGAAGATATCGCAGTAAACTACCCCTTCCGATCAAAGTGTTTAAACCGGTACAAAGAACATGGCCATCATATATAGCATTTTACACGCAGATTTATCAAACACTTGTATAATCAAACACGTACTATGAACATAGCAGATAGAATCAAAACACCAGAAATGTTACATTTTTTAAACTGAAAACAGCATTATCAAACTGTCTTCAGATAGAATGAACCATCTCTAACTTCATGTAGGTTTTTAACTGTGCCTTTAGCAGAGAAGCTAACCTTTCTTAGGTTTTTATTTTCATTACATGAGCCATGAAGCATACAGAAAGATCCTTTATTATCCACTCCATTGATAATTCCTTAATTCACCAGAAATGTGAATCGAGCATATCCTAAACAATTTTCACAGCTTAATCCAATAAAAGATGAATAAATTCACGCCCTACTGTCAAGATCAAATTAGAAATGCGTAATCCAGTCTTACCAACATGACCAAGCTTTCATGTCCTTGTAACAAAACCCCAGATTTGTGAAAGGGATGCTATCATTCAGAGCAGCGGGATTATTAACATGTAAAAAACACAGGCCTTATTGTAAGGACATGAAGTGGACGATGCGCAGAGGCACATGAAGAACAAATAGATGGTCAAGAACAATAATGAATAATGAACGGGTTGGCATAAACAATTGAGGCATAAAAAATATGAATTTAATTTGTAAAGATTCCATCAACTTCATTAGCAAAAAAAAAAAAGAAAGAAAGAAAGACACTCGTGCAAAAAACATGACAACATGATGGACCTTCTTAATATTAGTAAAAATATAGCAAAAACAAACATACAAAATACTGTTGAAAATTTTGTTGCCTAGGCAGGGCTAAGGCCGCTCCATGGTTGTTATAAGGTCACAAGTTCCTACAAGATAACCCCAAAACTATAAACATCTGACTTCTCACTTGAGGTTCTCCATGAAGAAATTCTGGAGCCATCCACTCAGACTAAAAATAAAATCAAGAGTGTTATACAGTATCAGGTAAAATTCAACCTACAAAAATATTTATGGCACCACCACTTTAAACATTGAAAGGATTTAAAACTTATATATAGTTATGGTAATCACCCAAAAGATTGTTATCTTCTCTTTTTGCATACATTCATTGATTTTAAAACCACCTTTTAAGGGAAGGCCTGATAAGAAATTGCTGTTCTGATGTTTGCATGCCAACAGAGCAAGAGACTTACTATCCTAGCAATAGATTTTGATGGTATGAAAGTATTTGCCTTAAATCTAGACAATCCGAAATCACATACCTGAGAAAAAAAGAAAAGAAATAATTATCATATCGTTGAACTAAAATGTATGGAAAAATTCTATGGCTGACTGTTCAATCACTTTCCTACTACCTTTACAGTCCAATTCTGTCCCCCAACAGTTGGCTAATGTCATTTAGTACAGTAATTTGTGTTCTGTAGTTCGTAAAAAATCAGTGGTAGGGCGCTTGATTGGTCTTGCAATTTGCTTCCACTTAATTCATGCAAAGAAAGTTTCCTTAGTCTATGAATTCATCCGAGTTTGAGGTAAGAATATAGCGAAATTCCATTTGTAAAGTAACAACGTAATGTAATATTCTATTAAGATCTAATTTTGTGTCCTTTTAGTCTGAATTCAAGTGTCAGTTGATAGCAATATTGATTGCAATAAATTAACTGATGCCTGTAATGAGGATTAAGTTTATGCATCAAATTTCCAATTAGTTGCTGTGATGAAAAATGTTCAAACAATTCAACTATTGCCCCTCCACAAAAAGGAGGAAGTTCTGGAAAACGAATAAGCACTGAAAATTAAAAGATGCCTTCATTTGCAACTGCAGATATTTGATATAGTCAATAATGTTATCAACTACATATGCCTGACTACCCTGCAAAATAAAAATCAGATTCGTGATGAGAATGGTTTGTACTGTAACTCTATGAAGATAAGATCAATGATATTACTCAGGAATAGTCCTTGAAGTAATATATCATATTTTTACAAACTTCTTATTGTTAAGAATAGCTCTAGGAGACCTTGAATAATTATTGTCAAGGCTTTGATTTTCAATTTTGAATATTTTCTCTAAAATTCATATTCCTAAACCAGAAACTACAATCAAGAAAACATAAATCTTGTTTTTGATTAAATGCAATGAGGTATCTAGTTTTCTATTTGGGATTAACTTGAGAATTAAAATCGTAATAGTCAGAAATGACAAACTCATTCACAGACAATAATTACCTCGGCTGGCTTTGGAAGCAATTAATGCAAGGCTTTCAGGTTGTCAGCAATACGTTGCCTCCGTTCTTAAATTGCAAAGGATTGGTCAGGGAAGCTAAATTTTGTCAAATTTATGTGATAAGTTTTTTAATTCAACTGATAAGAATACATATAAGTAGTGATGGATCAAAAGGCCAAATTTATTTACACGATCAAGTAGAGAGGCTTCCTGCTTTGATGGAACAGATTGTGGCTTGGGAAGGAAAGCTACTGCACCAAGAGTGACCTTTGGATCAAGTTATTGTGAAACGTTATTAAGCTTCTTTCTGGTTGATTCTGCTGTCCATGAAGGCATGAAGCATGACTCCATGATGTTATAGAAATGTTCATGAAAACTTTCATAATTACAAGGAAATTCAGAAATTTTAATGAATTCATTTGCAATCATATAGTGCACTAATTGGCCTCTGCACGAAGCTGATGTAGAGTAGTTGCAAATTTATTTGCTTACTGACCTACATTCTTTGGTCTCCAAATCCCCGCCTGCTAAAAATAGCCAAAGCAAAAAATGAAAACAAGAGAAATCATTGGCTTCTGACTTCGCGTATGACAAAATTTCTTTTCCTTTTACTTTGTACATACATATTGTGGTTAAAAGAGTCAAACAGGGTTCAGAATTCAAAGGTTAAATTCAAATGTGACTCTTCGAAAATTTATTCAATTTCTAATTGATATTTATATATATTTAATTAAGTAATAGGAAAAGAAATTCATCTCACCAAGTTTATATCAGATACCAGATTTAGTCCTTCTAAACTCACTTCATTAGTATAGAATCGTTAATTTACATTGGCTATTTAATGAATTAGACATCGATTTTTATCTATCATTTTATCAAACATTATAATAAATATTTTATAATGTTAATTGCAAACTCATTGTAGAAAAAAAATTATGCCAATTTCCTAATAAATAAACCATTATCATTTCTTGTAGGTTACACAACTCAATAACTAGTCACAGTTTAACACATTGATTTTTAGTTTAATAATCATCATTGAAAATTGAAATTTAACATCAACTTATTTTATTAGCCGATGTGAAATGTTTTTACATATTACTTTGGTGATTTACATAATTAACATTATATTACATTTCCCTAACCAAAAACACTTCTTACTACACAATTTCCAACTTGAAACACATTCAGAACCCTAAATCCATAATACTATAGTTTTATATTACATATAGACCCCAAATGGAATAAAAAGCGTTATACATTTCATGTTAATTACAATATAAAATTTCAAATTTAGAATATACAATTCATAATACACAAAATAACCTTGTTTTTCCTCTACATTAATTCTATACAATTTTGATATGAGATCAAGGAAAACCTAATAATTTGTACTATTGAATGGCATACCTATAAAGCACTTTCAAACTGCAAGGGAACAAAGTTGGTAAATGAAAATGAGAGTTGCAACTTCCAACAATTATAAAAAAAAGTTTTATCATGGTAAAAAGAAAATTACCTCCTAATTTATTATGGATATCATTCTATTTGGGTATGTTTAATTCATTGTCAATGTGCATCTCTCAAATGAGACCTACATTAACAAAATATTATCAATATTATATAAATTAAGAATCAAGCAATTATGTATATAAATATAATTTTGAAAAAAGAGGAAATTAGTACCTTGAACTTGTGGTGTAGAAAATTTATTTGGAAGGATTATCAATCCATATCCCTTCTCCATGATTTTGACACATAGAAAACCCCTCCAAATTACCTTCATAAAAAATTGGAGGTTATCTTAATGAGAAAGGAGGTGTGCCTTCAATTGTCTCTTCCCTTGAAGTACTATAGACCATTTCTTATCAAATGAATCTAACACATAGAAGAATTATTTTGCTTAAGATGCTATTATGAATGGCTTCCTTCTTTTACCTTCCTTACCCAGATCTACCAAAGTGAATCCTAGCTCATCTATTCAAATGCCTTTGTTATTCTCTACCTACTTACATCGAAAGATAGGCTCCTTGAATTGGATATAATCAAGCTCTTGTAAATCTTCGATGATTCTATAATATGACATCATAGTGTAGATAGGTTATTCTTTTTGCAATTGGAGATATGCATTGCTTCAATCACTAAAGTAAGCCCCTATTTTTCATGGTTCTTCTCTTTTCTTGGAGTATCCGAGGGCTTCTACCTAAAATTATCTTATAAAAATCCAAGAAAACAAAAATATATAATTTTTGACAAAAAAAAGGTGACATGTATAATTGCACTATAAAACCAATAATAATTTATTTATGGAAACAAATAGTCTTTTTTATGAATGATACTTTGGTAAAAGATTAATTTTCTTGAAATGTTTTCAATAATTGATTCAATTAAGTGAAGCACTCACTAGTATTGCTTAATTAGTACTATGGATTTAAGCATTTAGTAGATTCGTGAAAGAATTCTAATATTTGGATTATGAAGTTTGATATCATTTTTTAAAAGAAATTATTAAAGAGTAAAGGAGAATTAATAGTATTTTTCGACAGTAATGAGGTTGTTTTTGTTGAGATCGAGAGCTAAACAAACACAATGGAATTTAACCGATCCCAGCCGAATGATCCATGCAAAATGCTAGATTAGAATCAGATTCGATCAATACATTTCTGTTGACTCAGGGACTTGTTTGTTGATCATCTCTTCGACCTCCTTTCGGTCAAAGACTCCGAGATATCCACCGATTGGAATTCACCTCCTTTTATTTCGTAGCGCTAGCTATGCCCTCCAAGGGTTCAAAGGAGCTGCTAGGTTTTTCTATGTAAGGATGCATAACTAATCATGTATTATTACCCAACAAGCCTATTTAAATAGGTACATAGAAAATTCTAACTAATTAGACTTTGCTCCATGTATAATTATAGGCTTATTATTGGGCCTTATAATTATAACATGGAATTCCCAAATATTAGTCTCAAACAATTTGGTCCATTAATTCCAAATCTACAAGGCTCTAAATGTGTGACCCTACAAGCTTTCATTACATTGGTAATAATCATTAATCATATTAATGATCATAAATAATGAGCGATGTCTAGAAACAGATCATTGTTACCTAAGTAATGAGAAAGTTGGTGATTTGACTAAACCTTTACACATGATCATCATTTATGTCCTTTTGTCCTAAACATCTAGATTAAGCATGAGACATAGATTACACCATTCTCGTGCTACCTAATCCAAAGGTTTCTTAATTCCTAAGTAAGTTGATTGAAGTAAATGTAATTGACATCCCATATCAATTCATCTGAGCATGACCATGCATTTTCTCAACTTTACTTAATCAAGGGGCCCAATCACTCTTGTTATATAGGAGGGACAAATTCCATCTTGATCACACAAATCCCTCTGCATGATATGTGACATATCCAATAACTACCCTTGCATCCACTCAAGCATGAGTGACATAGAGTAGTATCAAAATATGAAACTCACATGTAGGGAACTTTGGAGATCTCAAGTCAAAAGACTACATTAATAATTATCACTAAGAATCACTTATGACACTCATACAACAATCCATGTAGTATTCCTAAGATGAGTCAGTCCAATATACAAGTTATCTAACTTGTACTCATGTGCAAACTTAATATCTCGTATAAGTCATTACACACGCTAGTTTTAACAAATCAAAGCAACCCAATCCACAATGATATATGGCTAGAAAAATTTAAGAATATAATTATTTTAAGGTTATTATCATAATTAAATATATTACATAGACAATATATATAAATATAATAATTGGAATTGCTATTAAAATAACACGATTCAAATTTACAATCATCAATATGATTAATTTTAGAGCATATGTACTAAAAATTTTATCATTTCCCTAAGTAATGCTACTAAAAGAGATGTTATGGAGTAGAAAACAATATTTTATACAGCCTAGAAATACATGTTAAATTAGAGAACCAATAAGACCTTGCCATGTCATCCATGTGAGAAAGAAAAATAAGCATGCATAGGAACAATATTACAAAGTGTCTTATCTTAGTGCTTGCAAAGGAGAAAGACACTAATACTTGTTTTATCACATCGATTTCTCCATTATCATTCAACCATTGCAATTTATATGGATAGGATGTTGCAAAGTAAGCTAGCTCAATTTCTCTACCAAAATGGTACTAGTCACAATAGTACAACTACCACTATCTATGATGACACTGCACATTTTATCTTTGATATTGCACTCAGCGTGGAAGATGTTCTTCATTTGCTTTTCACCTTCTTTTTTTAGCTTTCATATTTAATATTTCCTAATTACCAAAGATTCTCCATCAAAAGAACTTCCACTTTCTTTACTCTTCTCCTTAAAAGATATGGTGTATTCTTTATTTTTAACTTCACCTGTAGAATCAATGTCTTCATTCTTCAAGATCAAGAGTCTTTTATTAGGACACTCACTAGCAATGTGCCTATGACCCAAGCATTTAAAATATTTAATGTTTGAATTTTTTTAGGCTCACTAACTTTATTTTTACCTTTAAAGTCTTTACCTTTTTGTTTGAAAAAAAGGATTCCATTTTATGCTTGCTTGTTTTATCATCCTTCCTTCACTTTTTCTCTCCCAAGGCTTCAATAAAGAACTTAAATAAGAGTCATATTTGGAAGAACACTTTCTTTTAAGTTACTTCTTCAATTTCATAGCTATATGAATCATTGCTTCCATGTCTTTATAGTGATGAAGCTCCACCACATTAGCAATGCCTTTATTTAAGCCATAGAGAAATCTAGCCATTGTAACTTCTTAATCTTCTTCTACATTAGCTCTAAACTTAGTAAACTCTATCTACTTGTGATGTTCTTCAACATTCTTAAAACCTTGAGTGAGGTTTTGTAATTTTTGGCACTAGTTTTTATGATAGTGGCTAGGAATGGATCTTTTCATTGTAACAAATTTCAAAATTTCCCAAGTTCTAATAGGCCTTTCATGATTTTTCTAAACATTTATCATAAGTTGATCTCACCATAAGTTGATCTCACCAAGCAATTGTATACTCAAAGATTTCAATCATGGCAAGTTTCACCTTTTTCTTTTCTGAATAGTTGTGGTAACTAAAGCCTAACTCCATTTTCTTTTTCCACTCTAGGTAGGCATCCGAATCATTTCTCCCTTGGAAGGAAGGAATATTCATTATGATATTGTCAAGGCTAGCATTAACTCCTTCTTTTCTTCATCTATTATATTCTCTTCTCTTATCTATTCTATCATATCTTCTTTTCTCATCCTTTATTTTACTTCTTCTTCTATCACTCATCTTATATCACTTAATCATTTACTCTTACCATCATTACAATCTCTTTCCTCTTCTTTAAAATATCTTTTATTTTATCTCTTCACTCATTCTCCTTTCTTTCATCCTCAACTCTTTCAAATCTCACATTTATTCCCTCAAGTTGTTTTTGTATTATTCTTAAAACATCATTATCATACAAGTTACTTCCTTATATCCTTCAAAGATAAACCTATAAGAGAAGATTAGAAAAAGAGAAATAACCTTACATGAGCATGGTATTCACTTCAATTAAAGGAACTTACACTCATATTTGTACTTTAATTAATGCTTTTACCCTTAAATGTTTATCATTTCGTCTCTTCTCTCAATCTCCTTTCTTTCACCCTCAACTCTTTCAAATCTCACATTTATTGCCTCAAGTTATTTTTGTATTGTTCTCAAGACATCATTATTATACATGTTACTTCCTTATATCCTTTAAAGATAAACTTATAAGAGAAGATTAGATAAAGAGAAATGACCTTACATGAGCACATTGTTCACTTCAGTTAAAGGAACTCATACTCATATTTGAACTTTAATTGATGCATTACCCTTAAATGATATCATGTACTCTTACCTTTTTTCACTCTTATTTGTCCCTCTTATAGTTCTTTGGAAACTACAATGATAGTCAACAAAATTTAACAATTTAATAATCAATGTCATTAAGCAAAATTAGCATAACAAAAAAAATGAATAACACTAGGAATTTAAGAAAAAGGATAAGGAAAGATGTAAACACTTAATTAAAAATGAGGAAACAAAATTGAAAGCTAAAGAATAATGGACAATGGAAGTTTTAGATGATTGAAAGAAGCAATGAAAAAGTTAATTCAAAATGAAAAGTTCAAAAATGAAATAGAGCCGACATTGATCAATTAACTTCCTCTTCTTTGTTATTTCTTCTTTTCTTTTATTTTTCTTCCTTTCACTTTGTTTTTCTTTTCTTGTTCTTTCTTTTTGTCCTTTTGGCTTTTATTTTTTCTTTTAATCTTACTTTTCTTTTGTTTTTCTTGTTTTTAATTCACTTTATTTTGCTTTTTCCTTTTTGATTTCTATTTTTTTGAATTGAAACCCCTATAATTGCATAAAACTTTATGGTGTTAATTTAAATAGGGTAATGGGTTGTTATAATCAACCACCTCAAGTTCAGAGAGAGGCATTCAATTACTATACTCAACAACTAAGAATTTAGGTAGCCTTTGCCTTATACTACATGACTATTATAGTTGAATACTAAATAATTTTTAAAGGTACTCAACTAAAGAATTTGAACACCACAGAAAAGATGTTTTCCACCTTCAATTACTTAACTATGCTATGCAAGTATTGTGATATGTTGTGCAGTAATCAAATAGGGTACTTAAATGCCTAAAGTTAAACTTCATGATTTTGAATTTTTTACAAATAGGTTCAAAAGTAAACTTCCACATTAATCAATTCCAACAAAGTTTCCATGAATTTTGAAATAAAAACACATAGATTTGCATAATTTTTAGACACAAAATGCAAGGAATAATAATGGATTCAAGGATTAATCACAAAAATAAACTGAAGTATAAAATCAAACTAACAAGCTAGGATCAAAACATGGATTGCAATAGCAATTATTCAAAAACCAAAATAAAGGAATTGAATTTGATGAACAATGATGAACCAAACTTGAATTTAAATACAAAATTAACAAAGAACAACATGATTAACACAAAAACACTAGAATCAAAGATAAATTCTTATAAAAATAACAAAAAAAATAGATCAAAAAAAGAAATAAATAACTTAAATAAAATAGTAAAGAAATAAAGAACACAACCTAAAATTGTGAAACCTTTCCTTTGAATACCAAATTATGTGAATTTAAGAAGTGTTGATACCAAATTATGTAAATCTAATTGTTAGGCCATCCCAAATTCAAAAATCAAATAAAAAAAGATTGATTATCATGCCACACTTTAGAATAGAGAAGGAAGGAAGCAATCCTCATCAAATAGGTTCATAAAGTTAAAATTCAATAACACTCAAATTAGGCTTTAATATACGAATAAATTGATTAACTCTTTAATATTATCCAAAATAAAAATGTAATATAATGGTCTAAAACCAATCTATGACCAAACAATGACTTAAACATCAAGAAATAAGTTCATCAAGCTAATTAAATGCATCCGAACCACTATATCTAACTATAATATTCAAATATTGTGCAAGTTCATGTAGGTATTCAAATAGTAAAAGATAGAGCTATATTCAATATTTGGAGTTGAGTATTATATTTGACTACTTATTTACTTTCTACCTAGGCCAATATACATATAGCCCAAGCTCCTCCTTACTCTTTTAATCTTGCTTTTTCATGCATCTAAACTCTTTCATCAGCCATTGAATTCTTTCCTTAATCTTCTTAGTCTTTACTTTTGTCATTGAACCTTCTATTAAATGTGGAAGTTTTTTCTACTCTTGGACATCACATAAAAGTGGAATAAATTTTAGACATAATTTTTCTAGTTATCAACTTCCATATGAAATTTCAAATATTTCTATTTACTACAAAAAAGCATATTAGTTTCATTCTAAGAACTGACATCTTTATATTATAAGATTTGCTTATTATAATAGCCAACATAGATATTTAGGCACTTATTGTTCTATGATTAAAAAAAAATAAAATCACATCATGTAACACCTTAACTTGAAAATTGAAGGTTAATTTTTTTTTCAACTCATATTACAATTTGTTAAGATCTAAAATTCTATATAAAAGGTTTACCACATAACGCAAGTATCCTACTTGCCTAACAATCTTTCAATCATTGAGATAGGTATTTAAAAACATTAAATGACCACAAAGTAATTCATAAAGATTAGGGAGTGAAACTTCATACAAACCATCCTTGGATTTAATTTAAGGTTTTCTCTTTTGTTAATTTATTATTGTTACCACGTTAGTTTTGTACTAAGCATTCTCTTGAATCTTAATCATTTATTATTTTTCATGAAATTTGTCTTTTATTATCTTTTCCACATCACCCACATCCTCCATAAGGGGATTTTTTCTATTCAATTTTTGGCATTATACTTGTCAATGGAGATGTTATTATCTTTAATGTTATTTTTGCTACCTACTTTGCTTTATAGCCTTTATTTATTCTTTTTTTACATTACTCTTTGCCACTATGTCTAGACATATATGTTTTTGTTTTAGATGATGAATTACAACTACCACTAAGTTTCAACTTTTTGTTTATATCTTATATTAATTTTTATATAGCATATATTAACCCACATATAAGCATCAAGTTTGTTGATACCAAAAGCCACAAAGGCTAACATCATTAAAATTATTTAGGAATGCAAAAATTCTAAAAGGTTGATTAGATCATAAGAAAAGGCCTAAACCTTTGTAAAACATACCTTAAAAAAGGATCCTAGAATATGCACTTTCATAGAAATAAATAGGGAAATCAAAAGGGCCCCAAACCTCTATAAAAATATCTCAAAAGAAGCTTAATTATATTAAAAGCCTTTCATCTTAAAGGAAAAGGTCCAAAGGTTAAGAAACTATTCCAAGCTAAAAAAAAAAAAGGCTTAATCTAGTCAAAAGACCTTCACTTAAAAGGAGGTTTGAAAGGTCAAGAAACCAATCTTAACTTAAAAAGGCTCAATTGGATCAAAAGACCTTTACCTCCAAAGAGGTCTAAATGATGTTAAAAGACCTCTATCATAGGGGAGGTTCAAAAGAGGATTAAATGCATCTCCACCTTAAAATGGTTTTAAAAAATAGTCAAAAGAGCTTAATCTCAAAGGAGGCTTAATAATGTTAAAAGATCTCCTTTACACTATCAAACATGCAAAGGGATCCATAGAAACTACTTTCTTTCCTTGTCCATACTTAAAGCTTGAAATAAGGTTGTTTGTTTGCCCCCAACCACACTTGAAAAGGGTTTATTTTCTTTGCCCTTTCTGCCACTTTTGTCATGGAGGCATAAATGAATAAAGTCTCGTGGAAACTAAAAGCTAATTAGTAGTTATCTAATCCTAGGCTAAAGATTACTTTAGACACAAGATTAGAATAGCTTTTTACTACCCTCTTAAGAATTTATGCAGTTTAGAAGTATTAGAATAAAAGCCTTATTGCAACCTATATAAGAGTTGGGGGTATGTCACACCTAACCTTTTTCAATTGTGCTCCTTCTGGATCATGGCACATTTAAGAGCCTCTACACTCAGTAGACCACTAATAAGACTTGACCCAGATATAATACCTTTAGTAACTTTGTAGGAAAATCCACCATACGTCACTATCATTGTCATCATAAAAAATGCCCATTACTTTGCACCTAATAAGAATTTATGATGGATCATCCTAAAAATTTAGCAAAACAAATAAAAAATAGAATGATAACCATGCCACACTTTAGAAAAGGAAGAATGGAAACAATAATTGATGATGAACACAACATAAAAGATGTAAATTATTTGATTAGGGCAAAAGAATCATGCCACAAGGATGAATCCCTTTAATAAGCACAAGTTCATTGATGTGCTAAATATTGACTATATTATTTCCTTCTATTTTATGCCTTTTAGTATGTTACATATGCTTAATTTTATGGAATTAACCATGCTATGTGATTAGGTGTTAGTTTTCCTATATTTTTGAATTATTCAATTAATGATACATTTTTATACTATTTTAGATTTTTAGCTATAACTTGAGTTCTAGATATCAAATTTGGTTTTATAATTGGAAAGCTTAAACTTAGCTTTACAACTTTCATATTTTGGATGTTTAAAAGGTCAAAAAATCACTATGAAGTTGTTGTTTTATTTTTATCCAAGCTAAACTAGTCTTAGTTTTTAGGTCATATCTAGATCTTCGAAGGTACAATCAATGCGAAACTAACACTGAAAGTTCCTTAAGACCCTATCCAATAACTTTCATGTTTGGAGTTTAGTGAAACTATATAGTTTTGAAGGTTTTATAATGGCTAGAAATTACACCTATGAGATTTTTGCTGCAATAATTTTTTTGTAAAATTTTCATGACTCAATTCTCAGTTACTATGATTAATGTAAGGATACTTGACTAGTATTATAATATTAACTAACTAGCCTAACAAGCCTTTAAGACATTTCTGATTTATATATTCTTATAACCTTACTAAAAGTAAGAATAAATATTTATGCAAAGTAAAACTAGTTGCATGTGTAATTTGAAGTTCAAAATACAATTTACATACATTAAAGTATTTATACAAGAGTAAACAAATGATTATATACAAGTACTTTAAGATAAACTTCTAATTAGAATAATCCTATTTATGTTCAATATCATCCTTAGGATGAAATTTGATAGACAAGGAAAAAGGAGGATTTGACATATTAATAGAACTAGAACTACTAAATATATCCTCCTATGAATGGTTTGGTAAATAGGCATTGATTACAAAAGGATTTAAGTTGGAATTTAACTTCTTAAGATTTATAGCATAATCAATCCAAGGACCCACTATCTTCATATAGAATCTATAACAAAATGTGACTTAAAAAGTTCCCCTAGGAGATAGGAAGGTCCAAGTGCAAATGTTAATCATGCCTTTGGGATCTATGATTAGAATCTATAAATAAAAATTCAATAATAAAGAATCTGAGTATTAAAATGCTCAGTAAATGGTTAGTATTCTTCTTTTTTAGAGAGTGTTGAATGGCTACTATTCTTCTTTTCTAGATAGTTTTCACCAAAATCAATTAGGCACACTAAAACAATATAAAATAATAAATGATCAAGCTCTTATGTAAATTGTTTACAAAATATATTAAGAGAATGACAGTAATTGGTATACAGGTTTCCCCTTATATCTTCAGTCTAGTATTATCCCTCACCACCTTAGGCACTATTCCCCCCACAAGTTAAATTCAAGGTGAGTATAAACAAGATGTCAACCATAGCATCAATACTCATTTCATTTATTTCATAAGGTGTGGTCAAAATATAAACTATGCCATAAAATTTGATCATTCTTGTACATATTCAAATACCTTTCCATTCAAGATAATGACAACATTTAATCCCTTTGAATTGCTAACAATTCATAACTCAAACATCATCCATGTATTACAAATTTTAATTATTTGCATCATTTACCAATAAGAAGTAGCAAACATTATACATGTTAGGTAGTAGTAATCCTTCCACAGTTTAGTGCTTTTTGAGTTCCTAAATCAATTTAAATTTTTACTAAATTTTATGTAATGTTTCTATCATACTACTACATATTAAACATCAAAATTCTCAAAATTTTCTAGTCCTTAGGCACACAATACCAAAACAAGGAATTTCATAATAGGATAGCATGTGAGTAATTGGAATAAAAGCCCTTTTTCAATGTCTAAATTACTTCAAATCATTACCAAATTTTAATACAACAAACCCAACATATTAAATGATGAAAAAATTTAATTATTTCACAAAATTTTCACATGAGTATTGTTCGTACAAAACTAAAAACTCAAAATTTTCAATTTTGGGTAGTTTAGGAGATGTAGAAAAAGGGCCTTCTTCACATTCAAATCAATTCCAATAATCGCCAAATTTTTATACAAGGTTATTAACATGCTAATAATCAAATACCATTAATTAATTTAATTTTTATTAATCAAATAGTGGCATAAACAACACCAAACTTTAACATACAAAATTCAGAATTTTGTTTTAAACTATTATAACTAAAATCAATATAAATTCACTTTTCATAACTTTAAAATTTTCCAAAAATATCCAATTTTCTCTATAACTATTCCAACACTATTTGTAACATTAAAACATTAAAAAATTAAAATTTTAACAATTTTTAAGCTTGGCTTCCATAGAACAATAGAAACATTCTATAATCCTCCTTTAAAAGTTTTGCTTCTAAATTCAACATAAATCTATTGTCATCTTTTTTTAAAAAAAAAAAAAAAACTTGATGAACCTTCTTTTATCAATCTTAACACTGTCATATTAACATCATACCATCATATTAACATTCATACAATACTAAAACTAGATCATATAGCACCATAACTCAATAAACACCTATAACTGCATACATTACCATAATTTCCTCTTTTCATAGGAAAACTCAAGGAAAGAAGAGATAGTTGTCACTCACCTTAAATCCTTGATTCTTTAACCTTTCAAATACCTTTTAGAATAGAAAAAGAGAAACTTCACTAAAATAAATTAAATTCTAGAAATTTTAGAGAGAAAATTATCATGAAAACAAGAAGAAGATGAAGAAAATCCGAAGTTACCTTGCAAGAATTCAATGAAACTAGTTAAAGAACCTCTTGAATTTTATTGAAGACCTTAGTAAAAAGGACTTAGAGATTCATGGTTCTAAGCTGAGAAATAAGCTAACAAATGAGCAGAATTTTATGCAAAAAATAACCCAAAAAGGCTTTATAAAACCCTAATTTCTAAGGCTCCCATTGTAAGCTTCCTATTTTTTTTTTTGATAATTCCAGCACATGGGGCACAATTTTTTTAGCCTAAAATTAAAATATCTTTCTTCTCATATCTACTAAAAATTTAGCTAAATAAAATGCCTAGAAATACTTGCTAAAATGTGCCCTTAGTTTTCCACTTATTTGCTTAATTGCCATTAGCTTCTTCTACAAGATGGGGCTCCACTTGGGCATTAATTTTTTTGAATTTTAGGACTAGATTTATGCCTAAAAAGGTTAAACCATACCAACCCAAACAAGTAAAAAATGATTATTTTAATTTTAAGTGCAATCTCTAGTTTTCCAAGTTACCTAAACTATTTTTTAGCTATCCAAGCCCTTAATTTTCTATTGAGCTTTAACATATTTTTTCCCAAATTTAGTATTTTTTAATTATATTTTAATCCATATTAATGCCTAATATAATTTTTACAAAAATTATAACTAAATATGTCTCTAAACTGCCTTTACGATTACACAAACTTCACCTGATTACCTTACCAAGCTTCCGTTAGGGTGGTTTCTATTATAATTTCCTTCTTAGACTTTCTTGCTCTATTAGGGTATTAAAAAAAAAAGTTATGGGCTTCTAAAATTAGTAAAGCCTTATTCTTTGTAACCATAGGAGGCATATTAACTTGGCTTATTAGGTTTTTGTAGGATAAGAAATTAGATTATAGGGTTTGTCCCTCTAAAGATATGAAAATACAATTCTAGATAGATTTCTTTCCTTCTCTAAGTTTTTCCTTTTTCATTCATGGAAAACTAATTTTTTTAATTGATTCAAGAAATTTGATACTCATTTCAATTCGGATAATGAGATGCTAAACTATAATGTTAACTTCTATTAATTAATTTTCATCCTTTTCTAATTATCTTATCTGATTTTCTAGAATTTCATGAATTGGATATAGAGTTGGTATAATCTATGTTCAATATTGTGATATATGATATTGAGATGGTTTTATGTTGAATATTGGTTAATTAATCATCATTCTTCTTATGAGAACAAAGGGTTGAATGATTAAATCAAAAGTTTTTAGTTTAATCATTCAATTTAGCTAAAATTTATTTTTAAATTGATTTAAATCTAGATTTATGGATTATAGTGGTTACCTAATTCTACAAATCTAATTTGATTAATTCCTAGATGGCTATCTAGCATAGAATTCATGAATCATTGTAGGGGGTTTCAAATGATTTTAGGTTGAAAGATTAATTGTAATTGTCAATTATATTATGATTTGTGATTAATCCACTAAATTCTCAATTCCTTAGATCAATTGTATTTTTATATTATTTTTCTATATCAATTCTTCTACATTCTATTTCTATATTGCATTTTGTTTAATTTTGAATCAAAACCCCATTAATTTAATTCTACCTACATTCTTACATCTTGTTTGCATACTATTTATTTAATTGACTAATTCTATTTCCATTTTCTTTTTATTTAATTCAATAATCACAATAAGTAATTGAATGTGAAAGGATGTCTTAAGTGGATCATTAGGGGTTTGACCTAGTTTGTTGTCTTATACTACAAAATTTTTATCAAACTAGTAATTTCTAATTTTGATTAGGTTCAACAACTATTATTCATTTAAGAATTTAAGAAAGAACACACTCTCATAAAACGGCTTCAACCAAATCTCAAATTGCCAAATCTCTAATCTAAATTCTATAAGGAACAACCCTTTTTATATAGGTTAAAAAGTCAAAAAGTTAATTGAACAAATTAGGCTCTAATTATACTGACTTAGACCCAAGGCTAACATTCTAATTTATCCAAAAGGGGTAGCAAATAAAGTATTAAAGGTCTAAAATAGCATGCTAACATTATGGGCCAACATACATTAACAAATAGAAGGCCCAAAGTCTAGTAACAATATAAACATCAAAATCAAATGTATTTTCTTGTAAGGTATTCAAATATAGTAGTTAAATACTAGTAGGTAGAAACAAATTCTAACTATAGTATTCAAATATATTATTTGATTACTAGCAAATAGAAATAAACTCTAAGCTTAGTAATCGAATATGGTATTTGAATACTAGACTAAAATGTACAAGATACAGTTATATATCTCTTATAAGCCCTCCTTTCAAGCATTTAAGATCATTGAATTAACTCTTGAAGCTTTTTCTTCTATCTTTTAGATAACTTATTGTGGTTGTCCCCTCTAGAATCATATCAACACCTCATTGTACCTTTTATACCTCATGTTCACTAGACCCTTTACTAGCTTGAACCTTCGTACTAAACCATTATCACTTCAACTTATATCCACCTCAATTCTCTACCATCTTATAAAGAAGACACTAAATACTAATGTAGAAAATTACTAAGACTAGTCAAAAAGAAATATCACAAGAAAAATCATAAATAACCCTTGAAAGAGACTCTCCAAATCTTTATATCCACTAAGTACTTACCACTCAAAAAAACCAAAAGAGGTCTTTTCAGTACATGAAAAAAGGTTTTTTTTATCTCATTCCAAAAGTTAGATTATAAAGTGCTTATTCTTTATCCACCTTCATAATTACTCTCTTGTACTCCATTACTGCACTTATACCTTTCAATTAAAGAACCCGCAAAATCCCCCCAACAATTTGGCGATTCCACTAGGGAGGTGTCTATGGCATTGGCATCTTATAAGGAAGTGGTTAGTTAAAGTTCTAGTGGAAACCCTAAGTTTGCAAGCACTCCTGCTAATAAAGGTTTTTCGTTTAAAACTCCACCTGACTCGAATCTATTCCTTTATGGCATGCATATCCCATACAACCTTAACGACTCAAATTAACACTAAGTTCGAGCTACAAGAGCTAGTAATGGCAATCTTCACTTGCAGCTGCTTTTTGCAACTCCAATTATAACCAAAGCTTCAAGTCTTAATAGTAGGCTCACTACTTTGACTTCTTTTTAACCAAGGAATATCGTGTCATAACAAAAAAGCTTTTATGCTTAGCAAACTGAAAACAATAATCTAACATCACTTGCTATGATGATGATGTCTACGACACTGTTAAAATAACTCTTTAGAGATCAGCACCAAATACGGCAGTCTATCTATGAATTACTACAATTCATCAAAAAATATCCTTAAGAAAACACTCTTTCTATCCCTAACAAAACCAATTAGACAAGTACTCAATCGACATAAGCACCACATCTTGAAAGGGAAATTTGAGGAAATTAACACACCACACACTAGAAGCAGCCTTATATTAAAAAAAAGCCCCTCTAATTATTCTTTATCAAGGTGAAATTCATTAGAACACTAGATAGACTGGTCCAATCCCATTAATAGAAAAACATTTCCGGCATTTTCTTAAAGAAGCAAGGTAAAGAGCAATGATTGACATCCATTTTGAACCAAATTTTCCCCATAATATTTTTGAAAGCCTTTAACCTCAGATATATCAGCCCCTTATTTTCAGAAAATTTAATGGAAATAGGAATGGCAAAGGCTATTGTCAAAACTGAGAACAAAGAATTCTGGAAATTACCATGTCCCAAAATTGTAGAAAAATGGATGGCCTTTAAATTGATTTTTACTTCCAAGTAAAAATCTTTAGCTCATTAGTAACATTCCTAATAATTTCTCTTTAGAACTAGTCTTTGAAACAACATATAAAGAGAAGAGAAGATATATTCCTTAGTTATGATTTGAATTTAAAAATTAAAGTAAATTAAATCATATTTTTCTTGCTATATATCAAAGTAATGGTAGAAAAGCAATTCTTAAAACTGCTTTAGATTACTATTGAACTAAAATTAATCCATATTAGAAATATTAATTAATGCTAAAACAGTCTGCATTGGCATTGAAATAATTCTATTTTATTTTAAACTATTAAGTCTTGACGGATACTAACATAACATTGAATTCAAAAGTTTATCAATATTAAAATAATAATTTGGTCCCCCATCATTGTTCTATCACAAAGTTTTGGTTTTTACTAATTTTTTTATACTCATAGCAGCTAGTTTGTTCACTTAAAAGCATGATTCAAAAGATCAAAAATCAAAACAAATTAGCAATCAAACAAAATGAATTGAAGAACTGGAGTTTCAGCTTAGATTTTACCCAACAAAATGACGTAACACCAGAATCTAAGTTTGTTAATGAGTAGAAACCTAAATCTAAGTCTTAAATAAAAACACAATATGAGAATCAATAAAATAGCTAAAAAAATCGAAGAATTGAAGAGTGATTCTTAGTTTTCACCTCGAATACAAACTTGCGAGGTTTTAACTCCTCATGAACTCAAATCTAGTTTTCATAGTATTGTAACGAGGTGTGACGGAGGAGGAACTGCGGTGGGATGATCAATCCTAATGGTGGTGGGACAGAATTGTTTGGATTTTGGGTTGGGTGGCCTAGGGTTTGAAAGAATTTGAGATTGGAAGATGAGACTGAGAATGAAGACAGAGTGAAAATGAACTAAAGAGATTAGATTTAAGCTATTTGACTCAACAGTCAAAACGCACCGTATCATTAATTTTATCAATGGCTTTCGATCGGTTATAGTTTAATATGATTTGTTATTTGCAAAATCACAGCCAACTGCAATAAACTAAAACTCTTTTAACATTATTCAAATAAGCTCATTTTCATTTTTTAATCGACTTAAAGCGATCAAAATTTAAATGATTCAATTGGTTTAAGTCGGTTCAACACTTTTTGCTCACCCTTATCAGATACGTATACTTGAAGTCTTGCTCTTAATGAGTGTGTCTTTCTTTTTGGTTCCCAAGTTGATCAATAGGGTAGCTAACTTCCATACCAAATGCCCTCTTAGAGCTATACTTTTCCAAGGTTTTCCCTTAATTTCCTAGTTTTGTGTATGTTTTCTCCTTTATCTATTTGTTCTTGTTTCCTCTGCATGGAAAAATAGAAAAATTGCTTGGTGAATGAATGGAGTGACACTTTTGTCATCGACCCAACACATCGTTTTCATTCTCGTTACATAGACATTATGTAATCATAGCTAGTCTCCAAAGAAGAAAAAGAATTGATTCAATGATAAAAGTTGCCAAGAATTTAGGAATTGAAATAAAAGTTGCATTAAAGGAAGAATAAAAAGAAGTTTTAACTTTATTTACAAAATTAGTAACGGTGCTTGGTGACCCACTTTTTTTTAAGAGTAACAAATTGTATTTGTTTATATATCACTAGAGGAAAAAGTATCTATACGAATAATAATTGTCATCGATATTATTACTAAAGTCATCATTACTAGTATCTATGAAATTGTCATAAAAAATAAGTTAATACTATTAGGGTGTAGCCATCAACCCAATATTGATGATATATGTTTTCATTATAATAAGTTATATTATACCAATGACAATTATCATTGTAATATTGGTCAGTAACTTGTGACCATGTGATGTGACATCATCACTATACCACCAACAACATGTCATCCTTGGTGTAGGATGTGCTGTAGCAAAAAGTATACCAACAACAAGAGTCTTGAGTATAACATTTTTTAATGCTTAAATTTCTATAATAATTAATTTTATTTTTGTTTTATCAAATTTAATAGTAAGCATTATTTCTAAACAATTTTTATAATTATTAAAAATTTTAAAATATTCTTATATTAATTATGATACAAAATGAAACAAAAAATGAAATACATAAAGTAAAACAACGAATGATATAAATAATAAAATCAGATAATATCTATACATAATAATATAATCTAATAAATAAAAAAGTCAACATATATTCCAAAAGGCCTTTAAATTAGATAATCATTAGCGTCATTGCCACTATTGTTGAGCATTGTGATGCTAAGGGTACAGTGGAGGTAGAAGCCGCCATGAAGCAAACCTAGCTAGTAATGTCAGAGGATGGATGTTTAGTAGCTGAAGAGGAGGAGAAGGAGGTGATACAAGATATGGCAATATGATTGTGGTCTGCGGAGTCTCATACAGTGTATGAGTCGTGATCTGCGCGTCGGTGGGGTGCAGTAACTGCTTCGGTACCAGTATTTTCTTACCCAAAACCCTTAGCACTTTATACATATCGTAGCTTTGGAGATAAAAACTTAAAACATACTATTCACTTCATCATGAAAGAAACTCATCATTTAACAAACTATTACTTGTGGCCTTTTCATACAAAGTCCATATTTCTTATCTGCAAGTCCACACAACACTTGATACTACAAATTTAACTTCCACACAGTTAATTAAATCACATTGCATACCAAATTATAAATTGAGAAGGACATTCTCCATGACATTGTGTGGCTTGCACAAAGCAACCAAAGGCTCAACTTTTGGTATGGTAATCCCTCCTCCTTCCATCATATCAATTTCTTCTTCTCCAATTCTCTTCCATTCAAAGCACTGAATAAGAGCTCCCAACGCTATTCCCATAATTCGTTTTGCCATCTTATCTCCGGCACAAGCCCGCCTTCCGGCACCAAAAGGAATCATCTTGTAATCTTCGCTACTTTTTCTGCCATCGAATCTCTCCGGCATGAATCTTGTCGGATCCTCCCATAAATCTGCGTCTCTATGGAGGCTCCACAAATTGACTAATAACATTGTGCCTTTTGGGATGTCAAAACCACAGACTTTGCAGTCACCGGAGGATTCGTGAGGCACTAAAAGTGGAGCAACAGGAAATAGCCTGAGTGTTTCAGTGATGACATTTTGCAAGTAGGCGAGTTTTGGAAGGTCCGACTCATTTATCATTCGATCATGTCCAACATTGCTGCGGAGCTCTTCTCGACATTTGTTCATTGCTTCTGGATGGTTAAGAAGAAGCGAAAGTGCCCATTCTAAAGCTGTAGCAGAACTCTCCGTACCAGCTAGTAGCATTGCCTGCATTAGTTTTGGCAAGTGGAATTTAATCCTAGTTTAACAGTTTAAACATATATATAAAAGCAAGTTAAATGAACCATCCCTAATTTTAGGTTGCAATGCATAGTTACAATATTACATGCAATATGCAATTATAACAGTTTTTATAATTATAATTTTTGATAATTTTACACTATAATACTCATTAATTTGTTCATTGTTTTTTTCCCCTCAATTTGACTTTTTTCGACATAATTATATATCATCACAACTAGAAATCTTGCGTCCAGACAAGTCTTAGAAACAATTTTGTCTTTTTCAATGAGGAAAATTAACTTCAATTTGTAGACCTCTCCTTATATTTTTCTGTTGAACTTCTCACTCTTCTTTTGAAATTACTTCAAAAGGTTGAGAAAAGAAATACTGTCAAACCGGCACGTTGCACGCACGGAGCCTAAATAAAAACCCCAAAAAAGTTCTAACATGTCGTGTCCAAACAAACAATCCTAATCATCAAATGCTTTCTGAATCAACATTGCACTTAAATGAAGACTTCTGACACCCCTTTTACAAATAATGTCCATTAATTTATATATAATATGTTTCTAGATTAACAAATCATTCCCGAAAAGAAAGTTGCCCATCAGTAGTACTATTGATTGGAAAGCTATATAATTTAATTCTTTTATAAATTTATTTATGTCAAAAAAATTATTTAAATATAAATACCAAATTTTAAACTTCGGCTTTTATATTTTTGAATCAAAGTAAATTTAATAGGTACTCATTGCCATAATACTTTGACATGAAATTTATATTATATAAATAACTAACTTATAACCCATGCACGCACGGATTTAATTAATTTTAACTAATAATAATTTATAATATAAATTTTGAATTATAAGGTATTCAAAAAATTAATATAAAATATGTTATTATGTTTATATCTATTAAATAACTATAAAATTAATATAATTAGGATGTACTATTTTTTAACTTAATACTAATTCATAAAGTTATCATATTATTTTAATATTACATTAATAGTGATCATTACCATAATTAGAAGGATGTATACGTTTTTAAATATTAAAACAAATCAAATTTAGAGAAATAACATAAAATTGTGCATAGATATATACATATATAAGAAATAACATTTATTTATATGAAATTAAAATCCTTAATTCTATATAAGTTTAAACAATGATAGATAATAAAATAAGAAAACTTTGTAAATCAAGGAAAAAAATTAAAGAGATTATGAAAATGTAATAAATGAAGGAAAGAAATTAAGGAATTTTTTCCTCAATTTAATGTAAATTACTATATATAAATGAGAAATTAACACCTAGAGAATGTAGTGAATCAAGAAAAGAGATTGGAGATATTATAAAAATGTAATAAATAAGAAAAATAAATTAGAGAGATTATTTTAGAGAGGAAGAAAATGCATAAAATTAAAAAATTCAATAAATTAATTAAAGAAATTAGAAAAATTATGAAAATACAATAAATGAGAAAAAGAAATTAGAAAGTTTTTTTTATCAATTTCATATAAATTATTATAAATAAATGAAAGAATTAATCCCTTATATTGATTGTACAACTATGACTTATCACAATGCATTGTTCAACATCATTCATTGAAAAAAGATTGATTGTGCAAATGTGACAACAAAGCATTCATTTAGAAGAAATAACAAAATGACATGTGAAAAAAATATAGGAATGACACTTAACATAAAATGAGATAAGATTCATCATGACTAATATATAGATTTTATTTTTATATTGTAGTAGTATCATGAAAATCTATACAAATTAGATTCTATGCATCAATCTTCAAAATGTTCAGAAAAAATTATAAATTAGACTGATTATTTTTAACATTAGTTTCAAATATTAGAGTGAGATTGTAAATGAGTAATAATTTGTAATGAAATGAACTCAAGTCATTTCAATATCCGACAACAGTAAATTACAATATTGTTAATCAAACTCTCATTCTGATTTTATGTCACTTTATTCATTATATAATCAAAAAGTCATAAAAATAACGTCATGAGGTCAACTAGGATAACTTTTGATTAATGAAAATATGTACCCCCAGTATTATGTATATTTAAAATCATAATAATAAAGTAAAACCAATTTTTGTTTTCAAATTATGATAAGATCTACTTTAACTTACCAGTATAACTCCTTTAATGACTTCATCTGTGTAAAATTCTGGTTCAGTTTCCTGCAGCTGCAACAGGACCCCAATGAACGTCATCTTTCTCTCCTTGTTTCCATTCATGCTTCTGGTACTCTTCTCCTCGTCAATAAGATTTTGGAAAACTATGTCTACTTTTTTCTTCAAATTCCGCATTCTTTTTTCTAATCCACTAAAATCAATCCATTGCAGGATCGGAAAAAAATCATTCAAATTTCCACAACCTAGAAACTCTATTACCTCTTTCATGAGATTCTGAAATTCCAGGCCTTCTTTTCCAACTCTACCCTTACCATAATATCTTTTCCCCGAAATCATCCTCACCATAATGTTGAAAGTAAAATCCATAAATCTTGTTTTGAGTTCGACTGCCGAGAATCCTTCCCTTGATTCTTCGAATATTTGCTTCCCCAAAATTCGAATCTCGTCCTCGCGAATTCCAGCGAACATTACGAGGCGGTTTGACGAAAAAATCTCGAGCGTCATCAAACGGCGGATGTTGCGCCAGTGGTCTCCATAGGAGGCGAATGCAACCATCTTGTTATTGTAATTAAGATGTTTTCCAGCGAGTGTGAGAGGGCGGTTCGCAAAAATGACGTCATTCTTGGTGAAGCAATCTTCGACGGCCAGAGCTGAAGATACGACGAGGACTCTTCGAGTACCAAATCGGAGATATATTATTTTGCCGTACTTTTGGGAGAGTTTGTGTAAGCTTCTATGCAAGGGTTGCTTAAGGAGATGAAGATGGCCGATGATTGGAAAGCGAGGTGGGCTCGGAGGGAGGTTCTTATAATTTCCATGGCCTCTTTGCAGAATGAACTTTGAGAGAAAATGAAGGAATAAGAGGAAAACAATGGCACCTAGTATAAGCCACTGATATTCAGTTTCCTTCATCAAGATGTAGGAAATCATGTTTGCTAAGTTGAACAGAGCAGGGCAGTGAACTATATATATATATATATATATTGAAACATCAACAGTTGAACATAAAAACCTCAAAAATACTTGTACCGTACTACGCGTTCTTACTCCTGTTACAAAGAATGTTGTTGATTTCCAGTGGTACTCATACTTAAGGAATTTATGTAAAATTATGGTTATAAATTTTGATGGCGTTGAAAATTAAAATTATATTCATATTATAAAATGTAGTTCTATTATTATTTATATCTCAATTTTAAGGTATTAAAAATTAAAATTACTATCTTCTTATTCAGCAAAAGTATGAACATATGTATAATAATGGAAGTGTCTTGAAAATATAAAAATTAGAATTTTTCATTAATTTTATAAAATTAATATATGAATGATAATGGTGAGAATTGCCAAAATATTATTCGATGAAAAAGAATCTATGATACAATTGAAATATATTAATATTTGTCTTGAGAATCGTGGATGGAATATCTCAAGCATTGGTTCCCCTAAATTTGAGAGACAAAGTATGTGACATTACTTGTTTGTTTTATTCGAGAGCGATAACTCATCAAGCCACACGTATATTTTCTCATGTTTAAATCCACGGAAATCACGAGCATTGGTTCCACACAACTTCGGGTGAAATTTGTGATGTCACCGGTTTGTTTTAGAACTCAAGGAGTGATGAAACATCGATATACGGGCGCACGCATCCTTAGAAAAGAAGTTTTATTTTAAAAATATACTATATATTATTTTATTAAATAATGAAGTTTACAGTTTCCCGAAAATGTATTTAATAAAATTATTTAGATTACCCTATGTCACAACAATATTATACAAGTTAGAAAATAAAATAATATATTATAATTGTGGGATGGTTCAAAATAAAATTGAAGATTTTTGTAATATTTTATTTTTTATGGGAGCAAGAAATATGAGAAATTGTAAGTGGTTTAAAGTTAAATGCAATATATGATGAATAGAGAGTATAGAGAAGATTATAAAAACAAATTTCCATTTTGCTTCCTTATCATATTTTTCTAAAACTTAACTCTTCTTTCATATATCCCCCAATATTTCCAACAACATCATTTCCTCCCTTTTAATTTCTTTCTACACTTCAACATTATCTTCCTCAATATTCCTTTTCTTCTAACTTCAATCAAGGTAAGCAAACTACTCTTTATCCAAGTATTTTATCAATCTTCTTATTTTGACTAAGGTGGGATTAAGGATTTTGGGCAAATTTGAACACTTGGCAATTTCAAGCTCTAACTTCCTAATTTTTGTGATTTTTTTATATTTAAGGACAACTTCATCTTCCAACTAGGAGCCAATCATCTTCCCCACAATTAGTGAGTGAATATTCTTTAAGCTTTTAATTGGTTTTGAAGGATTTGAATGATTTTGTGTTGAGTTTTAGCTAGAATTTGAATAATTGATGATTGACATGGATAAATGGTTGATTTTAGTAGTTATAATACTACTCTTGCTTGAAATGATGCATGATTTGTGTTACAATGCATGAGTATTGGATTTGGAATTCTCCTTGCCTATGAACAGTAAATTTAAGAAAAATGGAAGGTAATCAAATAGGAACCACTTCCAAAAGTTCTTCCTTAGGCCCAAAATACACTAGGGGCTAGGAATTGCTTCCAAAAGCAATTCTCCACTCCTATAAGCAAAGTTATAGGGATTGGAGTCAATTTCAGAACCAATTCACTACAAGAAAACATGTATTTAGTGATGGATGTGGTTGTGAAATATCCAAACAAGACCTCATGAGTCAAATTTATGTCGTGAAATTAGCAATGGTATTACTACCAAATTGAATTAGTGACAGATACTATGCAATTGATTGATAATTCCATTGTTAATTTATGAGATTTCTAGAATTATCCATCCTAAAACCATATTTCTCTATAAATCTATCACTAAATTTTATTGATGGAATCAGTGATAGACTTAAAAATTTAAATTTTGAATTATGGACAGACTTAGTGAGAAGAATGCATGAAAATTAAAAAGTTTCTTGGTGGTGTAATGAAATTTTTTTATCAATTGGTGATGGAATTACTAATGAAACTTTTTTTGCTTGTTTTTAAATCCATTTCTAATTAAAATGCATCCTTTTATTAAAATTTGTAAACAATAGAATATTTCATCATTAATTCTATCACTAGATTGAATCTTATATCAATTTGCAACTCTAGACCCCCATTTCCTTTTTCCTCTCCTCCTTTGCTTCCTCTGGAGAGACTCCACCTTTGTTGTTGACCTCTACCACCACTGTTACATTGGCTACCACTTATAGAAAGCTTAAATTGGTAATTATTTTCCATTTGATTGCATTTTGTCTCTATATTTGATTTGGAATTTTCCTTAAGTTTAGCTTTTAGATTTTCAAGATTTGCTTTAAGGTTTCTTGTAATTGTTTTTTGAAATTATTTTACCAAATTTTCATTTCCCACTTTATGTTGTTATTTTTGTTCATGCCTATGTGTAGTTGAACATGAATTTAGTACCTAAAATATAGAAGACTTTAATAGATAATGAAATTTATTGGTTAAAAATATAAAGAAAATGTTGATGAAATTAATACAAGAGGATGGGGTATTTGTTGATTATTGAATTCATTCTCAATTTAAGAATATTATTATGTTCATGCCTTTGCATTTTATCCATTTTGATTAAAAATACACAAAAGAATGTGATATTCATTATGACTTTGTTCTCTTTGTGGTCTTTAGTGATTATTCTGGAATCCAAATGTTTGTCACATTCAATATATATAATTCTAATGAACAATTCTTGTTATGAATAAAAATAAGAGATTTGGTACTTAGTACTCCAATTTTTTGTTCGACTGCAATTTTGACAAAGGTATATGTAGATCTTGAAATTGATTATAGTTACTTTAGACACATTTGAAGGTCTTAACATTCATTATCCTCTTAGCTATTTCTTAGGGAAATGCCTTCAATTAGGAATATATGGCAGGATGAATTTTTGGAGATCTAATTCACAATGTATATCAAGCATGAAATTTTATCCCTTCTAAAAAGCATTTTGTGCAATTGTTATTACTTTATAAGAATAACTTTAGAATATGTTCTTTTATTCATTGATAAATCAAATTCTATGTTAGTTGTAAGTCTACAGATGGCTATGTTATTTTCTTTATTCAAGGATGATATCATCTTATTTAGCATAGAGATTTCAAAATCCTTTAGTTTCAATTGTTGCATTTATGATTTAATCTTTAACTCAGTTTGTTTCATTCATTAATTTAATGCATTAATTTCATTCAAATATCATGACATCATGTTCTTTTACTTAGAACATTTGTAGACATGCTAAGTATCATTTTTCTAGCCTTTAATTTTATCTTTCCTTTTCATTATTGTATTGATTACCTATCTCAAACTCTCTACAAACCTATTCCAAAAAAAGAGATACTTTTACTTTGCAAAACTAGAGGATATAGAAAATCTTTGTTTAGCTTTAGATCTAGAATTTAATAAAGAATCTCCCTATAAGAATTCTTCAAGTTAAATTGTATATTGAATATTTGATTTTGCTTGTGTTATTGGTTTCTTTATCCCTAATTTTGTTTATCCTTCCTATTTTTTTAGCATAAGTTTTAGTTTGTTTTGTGTCGATTGGTATTTATTAATGAATCGTATCATTTAATTGACATTGTAAGGTAATATGTTAACTAGTTCATGCAAATTTGGTACATTAAATCCGAATAGGGGTTATAGTTGTGATTTAGGCTCATCCATCCAAGATTCATCTGCCATAATTAATGTGCACCTATTCACACCCATATCCAAGCTAAATAGTTTCTTGTAATCACTTGGGTAGAAAGTCTTAGGCTTTCATATCTTTAATGAAGTAAGTTACATAGGATCCCACCTAGTAGGCTGCACAACATCTAGCTCCATATCTAGGATAGCCTTAGCAAGTTTGTAAAGTAAAGACCTAGCTAATAATCGGATTTAGGTGCATCCAAAAAGTGATTCATAAGTATTTTTTGACATTTAATTATTTATTTATAATAACTAATTGTATTAATTTATATTCATTTTTATGGATGTATAACATTTATGATAAATTAACACTCGTGCATTTGGTTGTAATATGATTGCTATGTCTCCAGCCATAGTCCCATTAAAAAAACATAACCAAGGTGATTCATGGGTGCTTCATAGAGATAGCTCTAACCTACACCAGTTTCTTGCTTTAGCTTAAAGACAAGTGGTCTAGGCTATAGGTAATATTTATTTTTATACTTTATAACTTAATTTATATTTGAATTTGTATTTATATTTTATACTATAGTGATCATCATATATTTGTATTAATAATTTAATTTGTTAATTAATAGTATTTGAGTAGGATTTATTCAATGTTTGTAAGTTGCATATAAATGGTGCCTTGAGGATCCATAAATGATGAAGAAGAATTTTGCCCACAAGGTAGCTACCAATTATAAGGGCATATGGATAAGGCAAGGAAAGGTCTACCAAATAAGCTAGAATGGATGCTCAAGGATAATTTTTTATGATCTTAAAAAGAAATAGGTTGAAGATATTGATTTCAAAAGAAAACAAGAAGTCAACAAAAGAAACATGGCATGCACTAAGAGCCTAGACATTGGCAGTTTCATTTCTATTTCAGAATATGAAAGGAAAATGGTAAGTTTTAATTGGTTTTGATGTAAAACGTTAGTTTTAATATAAGTCCATTCATTGCATACCCTAACTTTATTTTATTCATCATGACTTTTTAAGTGAAGGAATTAGATTGAATGCTTATTGCTTCGGAGGTTTTCCTTCGCACCCATATACATATCACCTTAGAAAGTTGCCAAACGTTTGTCGATGAGAGATTTGAAAGGGCTTGGACTGGATTTTATCCATGTTTGCCATATTCACACAAATTATTGATTTTATTAATGAAAATTGTCCAACCTTAAAATTTTATTTTATAGGATGAGTACTCTAGGATGGTGGAAGCATAATCTTTTTAGGCATTTATTGATAGTGGTGAGGTAAAGCTAGCACAGTTTAATGAGAACTCATTCTTAGTGAAGGTAGTTAGTGATTGGAACAAAAAGATCTATATTTATGGTATAGAATTAGAGGGTTATAAGGTTACTGGCGTTTTTCTACCATTACTAAATCCACTTCACATCCTCAGTTTGAAGTAGCTCAATAAAATATTATAGCAAAGCAATAGTAACTTCAGGTTACACTTGGTTTAATTGAAGAGAAATAGACACATGATAGAAGCTCTATCCTATAAGGTACAAAGGGTGGTTTAACACTTTTACTGCTACTAGCTAATTAAAAGGTCAACCATTAGTTATAATTATGGTTTGCAGGCTTTTCCATTTTTTTTATTTTATATTTATATAGAATTTATTTGATTTTTATACTAATATTAAACTTTATTATTTTTTATTTCTTTTACATCTTATAAATAAAATATTGATATTCAATTTTATTTCATAAATTTCAATTCTAAATTTTGATTGTTGATTATTGATTGAGTATTTAATTTTTAAAAAAATCAATATAAGTTAGTGTGTTAATAGCTAGAACTTTAGCAAATGTTTCTATATTAGCAACAGATTTATGGATAATCACACTGCTTTTTTTTCCCAACATTTCTCAATATAGCGACAAAATTAGTGACAAATCCATTAGTTGCTAAATATTAAATTAACGACAGAATATCTATCAATAATATAAGGACTAGTAATGAACAAAGGCATTGTTAATTTGTTCTGTCATTTTTTTTTCTTTATCATAAAACCTTAAAAATAGTAATGGAAATGGTGACAAATATTAGTGATTAATTCAAAATTTCCATTGCTAATTGATTTTCTAACACACTATTTACAAACCTTTCTTAATCTATTAATAAATTTATTATTAAATATTTCTACAATGGATTTCATTGTGTTAGCAACAAATATTTTTTTCACTAACAGGTGTTTTTCTTAAAATGATTCCATATTTTTAGAATTAAAGCTGCCATTTGGAATTACTTCCATAAGCAATTATAAGCCTCTAGGAAGTTACTAAAGGTCTAAAATCACTTCTAGAATTAATTTTGCTAGCCTATTTTCATGTTTTAATATTAAAACTAAATGAAATTGATTATTTAATGTGTTTTTAACCATGAAATTGGATTGTAATCATTATAATGGAGATTTTGTCTTTTCCAAGCATATGTATGACTATTATACCTTGTGAGTTATTGAAATTTAATACAAAAAGGATATTTGATATGTTAAATTTCTTAAGGCCCTGTAATTGAGACATAGTAGTCTTGAGAAATTTAATTATGATTCACAATTGCATTATTTCCATTATTGAGCTAATTAGTATTAATACTTGTGAAAATGAGATGAGATAGGGATGTATTATTATTATTATTTCAAACACCATATCTAGTAATAACTAGTGAAGGATAAGGTTGACCTAAAGGAATAAGGATGCGCTAGTGCAGGATAAGGATGGATAAGAGTCATGAAGGGATTTATCTACTTTCTTTATTTATCATCCACTACTTATATGCCATTTCAATGTAAGGTGACCACATAGAAATGAGTATTTTCCTAAGTGAACATACATGATTGCATAAGTGTTGATTGCTACTAATAAAGTTGAGATGTTAATTGTGTGGTATTAGTACATAGGTTTAAAGAGGTTAAATCCAGATGGTAAGAATTAGATAAATTCATTTATGTTTTATATTTATCAAAAATGTTTACTCATTAAACCCTAAACTTGCTCATTTGCATTTTATTTTGTAGATTCATAGGTTAAGTTACCTCTTCATCCACCATAGCCATAAAGATTGATACATTGGAGCTTCCTGATAAAGTAAAAAGGCAACAATAGATATTTTGTTATGTATAAAGGATTTTAAGCCCTAGATTTTATCAAAAATAGGTAGGATGTATGAAAGTTTCTCAATTAAGATTAGTTAAACTAGCTTATACCTTGGCTAAAAAGGAATATAAGTAAACCTAACTTCTCTTTCTGTAAATCCTCTTAATGAATACAATCTTATTATTTTCAATTGAAATCTCCTTTGGATAATTCCTTTTCAACCTTAAAGTATGCATGGTTAAATAATTCATAGGAAATAAGTTAGGCTAGTGGAAACTAGTTGTTCAAGTTCCATATTGGTGATGGCCTGATGTCACAAGTTAGTAGTTGTGACAATCTAATAGCCAAACATTCTTAGCTTAAGATAAAATTTGGTGGAAAAATCAAGCATGTTACAGAGGTCTTATCACTAAAATTTGGGATCAATCCAACTTATGTACTATTTTTTTTAATTTTCTCAAGTTTAGACATATTTTGATAATTTTGACATGGTTTAAGAATTTGAAAAAGTTTGAAAAGCTTGTATTTGTGATCCTCACATTCTTATCATCATGTCAATGGATTTTAGTGCTAATCAAACACCCAAAGCATTTAATAAAAGGCTTATGACAACTTAGAAAAAATATATTTAGTTGTATTAAGTAAGCTTTTGTTCAAAAAGGGGTAAAGTATTAGGAAAGTCTAGTGGGGCACTTTGGCACTAGGCTAAGGACTCAAGTATATTAACTTATAGTCATCCCGTTATACACTTAAAACTATAAAGTGAGGCATATATCAAACAAATGGAATGTCCTTCTTCCTATTCAAATTTGTTCCTTTTTTAACCTATTATGCTTAGAGTTCTATATATAACGAAATCTTGCGACTTTGTTTACATGAGTTCTTTGTTAACATTCAATTGTAGCTTATAGATAAGTTTCACATAGAATTCTATTATAACGAGTGGCTTTTAATAGGAAAGCTAGCATGTTCACCAAGTATAGTAAGCATGCACCACATGATCTTGACTAAAAAACTATTGACCTGTGACGTTTGGTGCTAGAGATTAGTTTGTGCTAATGGGCCAAGATTGGGTAAGGTTTAATTGGTTCAAATATGACATGTTTAATGCTATATAAAGGATATATGAAGCAATTATTTTCAAACTTGGAGAATCATTGCTAAAGACTTAACTAGAAAGTGTAATAGATTGGACTAGCTAGAGAAGCTAGTGTATGGGAGGATGATGCATCTAAATGGCCATGGATTAATGCATAAGCATAAGCATTTATGCTAGAGGGCTTGCTTATGTGCATAGGATATTGCTATAAGCTCATTTATAGTAGTGTCATTGAGGGATGCAAATCACAATCCAAGGGGATTAGTGAATTGATGGCCCATCTAATAGGAGAAGCCTTAATCTTGCTAAAGGGTTTGATATTTTTGAAAGGTTATGGTAAAATCAAAAGGTAAAACCTTGGCTGTATGAAAATATGTTATTATAGTTAATAGACACATCTTAAAGGATAACATATTGGAGTAATGTATTGAGTGAATTATTTTAGAGGAAGTAGTCCAAAATTATGTCAAGATAATTTAAAGGGATCATTTAGGTCACTCAAGGGAGCAAAGTTAAAAGGTAAATTGGAGATTCAAAGGAATCAATGCAATGTGCACAATTTATAGGTCTAATACAAAGCGTGTAATCATCCATAAGATTCTTTGATATAATGGGCTAGGCTACATAATTGCTTTGCAGAGTAACAACAATGACTTAGAAAAAAGGCAACATACTAGCACTACATAATTGCTTAGTCAAGAAACTTCATAACTATTAAGTTCACTTTTACTCATGTATAGGAAAAGTAGAACTTGAGATTGAGTATGAGAAAACTCTCACTCAACCTTATTAAGTTGTTGATATGTGGAAAACATTAGAGGATAGGCCCATGGTAGCCATCAAAAGATGCACACAAGTTAAGATTGTGGGAGCTTAGGCATTGTTATGTGTCACTCGAGATAGAAGAGGTCATGAGAACCATAGTGCTGAGTGCATTAATTTTGAATGGGTTGTAGTGGCCAATGAGATGTTATAAGGTATAAATTTAAAGAGGATCAATGGATCTAATCACTATGAAAATGGCATTGAAGCAAACTTTTCAACAAGGTTATAAAACCTATGCATAGATTAAATGTAAGCCTTAGCTTTTACATCATTGTAATGGAACATTAGGTGTAAGATTCTTGTTAGAAGGCAGTTTTGAGTGCATGTATTGTTCATGAGCTATAATGTTAGCATGGCACTTTTGCTGTAGCGGTGACATTCATGCAAGCCACAGAGGCAGTGAGCATATAGTTGCAAAGGCAACTAATCGTTGGACAAGTTATAGATGTAACAAGTTTAAGAAAGCTAGTGCGTGGCACTAAAGGATGTTAGAACAATTTAAAAGGATTCTATAATGGTAGCTTTTTAAGAAATTTATGGAGGATACATTTAGTTAAAAGGATACTAATGTTGTAAAGCCAATAACCCAACTTTGAGATAGGATAACATTCATAACTCTAAAAAAGATAGGCATGAATGGTTAAGGTAGTAACTCAAAGGAATAGGTTGAAGATCAACATGTAGTTTCAAGAGAGTAAGTAGATTCTTCATGGAATTACATTAGATTAAGGCATCAATAAAGGCTTTAACATTTGAAGTTAGGGAGAATGTCACAAGTTGGTAATTGTGATAATCCAATAGGCAAATGTACTTAATTTAAGATAATGCTTGGTGAAAAAATCAAGCATATTGTAAAGGTTCTATGGCTATAATTTAGGATCAATCTAACATGTATACTATTTTTTTCAAATTTTCCTAAATTTAGGGGTATTTTAGTATTTTTATCATGGTTTGAGAATTCAAATAAGTTTGGAAAGCCTGCATTTATGATTGTTATATTTTCATCTTCATATTAGTGCATTTTAATGTTAATTAAACACTTAATACATTGCGAAAAGAGCTTATGATGACTCAAAAAAAGCATATTTACTTTTGCTAGGCATACTTTTGTTTAAAATGTTCTTTAAGAAGATAGAGTGTTAGAAAAGCTTGATAAGGCATCTTAGCACTAAGCTAAGTACTTGAGTATGTTAGCTTATGGTCATCTCTTACACACTTGAAACTATAAAATAAAGTGTATACCAAATGAATAGAGTTTCCTTTTCCCTATTCAAATTTATCTTTTTTTGGCCTGTTGTTCTTGGAGTTCCATATGTGGGGCAATCTTGCAACTCAATATACATAGGTGTTGTGGTGACATTTGATTATAATTTGTAAACATGTTTTTTAAGGATTTCATTATATAAGTGATAAATTTTTGATATCCTACTATCTTACTAAGCATGCCATATGTGACTTTTAATGGGAAAGCTAGCATGCTCATGACGAGTGGCAAGCATGCTTTGCATAATTTCAGTTAAAGAGCTACCAATTCGTGACACGTAGGATGGTCATAACACAAACTGCAAAATTTTCCAATTTATGAGCTTCTTTATCCATAAGTTGAAAATGTACATAGCCCTTACCCATTGTTTGATTAGTAAGAAAACAAGGGAGTAAGAAATTACATTGAAGAAAATAGAAAAGATATCATAATTATCTTTTATTTGTCTAGCAAATGAAAATAAAGAAGAAAGAAAAGTGGGTAAAATCTTTTTGTAAACCCTTCAGAAATTCATTCTCCCCCATTATGGGGAAAAGATAAAAAAGAAATGGGATTTATAACTTCACACAAAATACTTTTTCCATTTTACCTAAAAATTTTGCATAAAAGATCATTTTTTTATTCCTTCTCCATTCACTGCTACATAATAACTTATTAACATTAGTGGATGGACTTTTGGTACCATTAGCACTAATGTTTATATTAACATAGTGACATTTTTTAAATTATATAAAAACATAAGACAAATGACATCAATTATAATTGACTTCTATGTTGATGCAATTGTATTTTATAAAATAGTAGGAAATTACCATGCTAATTTTAAAAAATAATCAATATCTAAATTTTGCACAATATAGTACAAAAATCTTAAGATGTTGTTTTTCTTTATAACTAATCTACATATTGCAATGCACTAAAATTAATTTATTATTACTTTCCTTAAAATAATATAGTATAGCAAAATAAACTAGGTTGTACACCTAGTGATCCCTTGAATTATCTTTTCTCAGTTGACTTGCTAACAATATGTACATAATTATTTATGCATTAGAAATAAAAGAAACAAAAGAAACATATGCAAAATAGATGCAAATAGAATGCAATATGAATGTCGACATTAAGGGAGAATGCAATATGTAGCAATATGCAGAATTATGCAAAACAAAATTGGAGGGTTTTGTGAATTAAAATTGAAATAAACATATTAGACAAAATAAATCACAAAGTAAACAGTAAAGAAGAAAACCAATGTAATAAAATAGCCAATTTAAGGAATTGAGAACTCTAATTTGGATTAATCATGAATCAATTAAGATTTAACTTTTCTAATTAATCTTTTTAACCTTGAATTACTCAAAACCTTTACAATAATTCATGAATTCTATACTAGATAATCATCTAGGATTTGATCAATTAATATTAGTTGAATTAAGTAACTGCCATTATCTCTAAGTTAAATCGAAATTGATCTAAAGATAGAATTTAGTTAAATTAAGAAATTAAATTAGAAGCCTAAATTATATGTCTCTTAGGATTATAAGAATAAGGTATTCCTAAATTTTAGAAGTTATAATAGTAAATTTCTGTAAGTTTGACTTCCAACCAATATGAGACCACTAAAATAATATAATTTGGGTAAATCATAATGCAACATTGTAAAGATGGGTCTTATGGAGATTTGGACATTGGTTTCATAATAATTGGACCTTTATAACTCTAAATATGGCCTAAAAATCAAAGTTGGTTCAGTTAGGATAGAAATATAGCTTCAGTTTCTTAATTAAATAAGGACTTCAAAGACTTTAAACTAGGCTCTAACCAAAACACCAAATTTGTAAATCTTTCTTTAAGCTTTTCAATGGCATAAAGATCACCCTAATATGACATTCAAAGCTTAAGATATAGTTAAAAAATAAAAATAATATCAAAATTCAACATTAATCAAATAAATTCATAATATTGTAAAATTAACACTAAATTGTAAAATAAGGTCAATTTTGTAAAATTTAGTAAATACAATACACTAAGAGACATGAAATAGAAGAAAATAATATAGTAAATATTTTTCTTATTAATAACTATCATTAAAAAAGGCATTTGAAGTGCCTTAATGGAAAATGTAAAAATTTCATATGTTGGTCTTGAACTTAATCATCGTATAAAAGCTATTTCAAAAATCTTTCTTATAGCACCACCATTTTCATTGGAAACAACTAATACATGGAATGTGAATTTTGATTAATAATAGACATCTATTTTTTATGAATTCTACTTATAAATTTGTGCTATAACCCCTACTTTTTATATGAAACACTTATAATGTCTAATTGTCCAATATTCTAATGAGATCTTCTAACATTTTCATATGAGACACTTTTAATGTTTCACTCTCCAATATTCTAATGATATCTTCCTATCCTCCATTTTAGTCACTAGCATATGCAATGGAAGTATCTGAGGACCAATCACTAGTTTTTCCATTTTATATTGTTATGATTAAAATGGAAAAATTCAAGCAATAAACTGATATTTTCATCAATGATGATGATTTTTTCTACACAGTGATTTTCTTGTGGTTTTCTTATATTGATTTAATCATTTTTTATGTATTAATAATTTAGTATAATTTTTGTGCAAGTTATTTTATGAAACAGATGATTTACTAATTTTGAGAAGAGTAGTTTTTTTATGACGACAATGGGGAGCCTTGGCAGCAAGGTAGGCAATAAGGATTAGACAACACACAACCTCTATTCTTTTTTATTTATATAATATTAGTGTAAAATTACATTTGTTAATATTGTTAGTGTATATGCCTTAAAACCAATCATATTGGTGATTGTAATTTTGAATCATGTTATTTTAATGGCAATTCCAATTATTATATTTATATATATTATCTGCGTAATATATTCAATTATGATAATAACCTTAGAATAATTGTATTCTTAAATGTCCCTAGTCACATATCATTGTGGATTAGGTTGCTTTGATATGTTAAGACTAGCATGTGTGAAGACTTATATGGGATATTAAGTTTATACATGAGTACAAGTTAGAGAACTTGTATACTGGACCGACCCATATTAAGAACACTATATGGATCGTTATATGAGTGTCATAAGTGGTTCTTAGTGATCATTATTAATATGGTCCTTTGACCAGAGATCACCAAGGTTCCCTACATGTGAGTTTCATATTTTGATACTATTCTATGTCACTAATAGTTAAGTGAATGCAAGGGTAGATATTGGATATGTCACATATCATGCGGAGGGGTTTGTATGATCAAGATGGGATTTGTCCCTCCTATATAACAGGAGTAACATCTATGGGCCCCTTAATTAAGTAAAGCTGAGAAAATGCATGGTCATGCTCAGATGAATTGATATGAGATGTCGATTATATTTGTTTCAGTCAGTTTACTTAGGAATCAAGAAACCTTAAGATTGGGCTATACAGGAATGACACGGTCCATGTCTCGTGCTCAATCTAGATGTATAGGATAAAAGGACATAAGTGATGATCACTTGTAAAGGTTTAGTCAAATCACCGACTTTCTTATTACTTGGGTAACAATGATGTGTTGGTAGACACCAATCATTGTTTATGATCATTAATATGATTAATGGTCATTGCCAACGTAATAAGAGCCTGTAGGGTCGCACACTTAGAGCCTAGTAAATTTGGAATTAATGGACCAAATTGTTTGGGCTTAATATTTAGAAATTTATGTTATAATTATAAGGCCCAATAGTAAGCCTATAATTATACATGGAATAAAGCCCAAATAGGTTAAGTTTTTCTATGCACCTATTTAAATAGGCTTATTGGGTAATAATAGGATGGCTATCATTATTCACACACTCCAAAAGGCATAGAAAACCCTAGCACATCTCCTTGACCAAAACCCCTGAAGAGGCGTAGCTAGCACTACGAGGTGTAAGGAGATCAATTCCAACCGGTGTGTGTAGTGGACATTCATCGGTGATTCACGGGTTCGTGTGGATACCACAAAGGTGCAGCCACATAAATGTTGTACTGGTGATCTGATCTTCTAGTTTCTATTCTGGTTCGTGATTTGGAAGCAGATCGGATTTGCTGTGTAACGAACAGAAGATTTTGGCCAAAAGGTATAAACCCTAATCCCTAATCTATGGCGTTCTAAATTTGCATGGATCCTTGGTGGAAATCGTGCAAAAATTTTATTCCGCTGTGCATGTATGATGCGCGATTTCCAGCAGTGGTATCAGAGCCACTTGCGATTCCATAGATTAGTTTTCTATGTTATGCGTTTAAATCTGGATAATTCGTGTTTAATCAGATCATGCATGATGCAATTAGGGTTCTGGATCATTGTAATTCTGTATGTTAATGAATCGATTTTAATTAGATTAAAAATTAGATTAAAACATACATAATTAATGATTCAATTTTAATGAGATTAAAAAACTGGAAACGTAGCTAATGAAAGTTTCATTTTAATGAGATTAAAATTCGAATAGAAACATGTCTGATTGTATACATGTGATGTATGCATTCTGTTTCGTTTAATGAGATTAAATTAAATAGAACATGGACTTATGTTTGAGTTAATATGGCGGAACATCAAGAAGTAGGATTTCGGAACAGTTCTGGAATTAGGGTTCTTGATAAATTCTAATTTTGGCCGATTGTTTTAATGGTTAAAACAGAAACCAAAACATTCAAAATTTTTTGGATTTTTGCCTGAAAGTCTTCAAAATTTTGAATGTAAGATGCATAAAAAAATTTTGGAAGGGGGCTCCGCCGTACTAACTCTGCGTAGCGCAATAATTGATAGCCTGAATCTAAGCTGCATTTCAAAATCAATCTTTTCATAACCTTCTAATTTTAAACAAGTTAAAATTGGAAACAAGATCAATTTCAATGAATACCTATGGTTATTTGTATGCTTACATGTGATGTTTGCTGCATGATGCATAGTTATGGCCCTTACACCATAATGTATGGTTATCTTTCATTTATTAGTTTTGGTTTTATTGTAATTAAATACGGCCTGCGTGTCGTGCCTTTCTCTATAAATTCTAGTTGTACATTCTTTCTCTCACCTTACTCCCCTCGAATGTAACTTGAGTTTTCTCTTTCATTATGTATTGTAAAGCTAGAATAGTTTCCTTTCAAATGTATAACATGTTTAAGCTTGGAGCTTGCTGCCATGGAGATAAGGAGCCAAAATCAATATGAGGACAACTGTGGAAGATGCTTAAAGAAGATATCTTTACCCTAGGTTAACCTTTTGGTTTTCTCATTGGCTTGGGAAAACCAATGTAGTTGGGCCATAACTATGCACATTTATTTTATGCTTTATTGCATGCTTTATATTAATGTATATGATATGTTAGATATAGGCATGTATGGATGGCAAATAATGGTGAGATCTAAAATAGACATTTAAATCCCTCAATACAAATATTAAGTCAGTAATAAACGTGATGCCTTCTAATGAATGGCACTTGTCAAGGCCTTGATCAACATAAGGTAGGTTTGCCAAAGCAAAGTGCCTAGTTTATCTTGGTGAGACACGATAGGATAATAGTGATATCCAAATGCCAATAATTGGGTTTTTGACTTAACTAGGCCATCTCAATAGGATTGGGGGCCTAAAGGCATGGAGTTGGGCTTAAGTCTATGAGATGGATTTGAACAAGTGTTGTTCACCCAACTATCCAAGAATTACATAAGATGTAATTGGCAAGGAGTTGCCTACCTAAATAGTGAAAACTTGAGTGATCAGCCAAAGCTAACATAAGTCTAGGTGAAATATGGATCTTGGCCCACTAGAAAATCTCAAACGCTACGATTTTCTGAAATAATAGTGAGGGCTATTATTTTGAGAAAAATAGTGGGAGTATTATTTAATAAAAGACCTTATTAAATAAATAAAATACATGATTCTCATTTTGCATATTTTTCTATTGTAGATAACCATGGCATCAAATGTATCAAATTTATCACTGCGATCTATCCTTGAGAAGGATAAACTGAATGGGACGAATTTTCTCGATTGGTATCGAAACTTGAGGATTGTCCTTAAGCATGAGAAAAAGCAGTATGTCCTAGAGCAACCTACTCCAAATGAGCCTGCTGTTAATGCTCCTCGGGCAGAAAAGGATGCTTATAAGAAGCATCTAGAAGATGCTCTGGATGTCAGTTGTCTCATGCTTGCTACCATGAACTCTGAGCTTTAGAAGCAACATGAGAACATGGAGGCGTTCAATATGATTGATCACCTTAAACAGCTCTACCAAGAGCAAGCAAGACATGAGAGATATGATGTATCTAAAGCATTGTTTCAGTGTAAGATGGCTGAAGGAACACCCGTTGCTACACATGTGCTTAAAATGATTGGGTACATCAATAGCCTTGAAAGATTGGGTTTTCCTTTGCAGCAAGAATTGGCCACTGATATAGTTCTGCAATCGTTGCCTGAGAGCTATAATCAATTCGTCATGAATTACAACATGAACAAAATTGATAAGACTTTGCCTGAATTGCTTAACATGTTGAGAACTGCTGAGCAGAACTTGAAAAAGTCCAAGCCCAATTCCATTATGATGGTTCAAAAGGGCAAAGGAAAGGGCAAGTCTAAGGCCAAGAATAAAAAGAAAAAGGACAAGACTGATGGAAAGTCCAAGTCAAGTTCCTCTGCATTGAAGCCCAAAGGTGGCGTGGCCAAGGAAGGACAATGCTTCCATTGTAAAGAACCAGGACATTGGAAGTGAAATTGCAAGATTTACCTGGAAGAGCTTAAGAAGTAAAAGGAAAGTAGGACTTCCAACTCAGGTATTTATGTTATAGAGGTTAATTTATCTACTTCTACATCTTGGGTATTAGATACTGGATGTGGTACTCACATTTGTGTAAATGTGCAGGATCTTAAAGAAAGTATATCATTAGCCAACGGTGAAGTGGACCTGCGCGTTGGAAATAGAGCAAGAGTTGCTGCATTAGCTGTAGAGACTTATTATTTATCTTTACCTAGTGGATTAGTTTTAGAATTGGACAATTGTTATTTTGTGTCTACTGTTAGTAGAAATTTGATTTCTGTTTCTTGTTAATGAATGGTCTTTATGCTCTGGACCTTGAAAATCCAATCTATAACATAAACACGAAGAAGGTCAAAACTAATGATTCAAATCCAACCTATCTTTGGCACTGTTGTTTAGGCCATATAAATGAGACACGCATCTCCAAACTTCATAAGGATGGATTTTTAGACTCATTTGATTTCGAATCATATGAGGTATGTGAGTCATGTTTATTAGGTAAGATGACTAAAGCTCCTTTTACTGGGAAAGGTGAAAAGGCTAGTGATTTATTGGGCCTTATACATAGTGATGTATGTGGACCTTTAAACACACAAGCTAAAGGAGGTTATCAGTACTTCATTACTTTTACTAATGATTTCAGTAGATATGGTTACGTGTTTCTTATGAAACACAAGTCTGAATCTTTTGAAAAGTTCAAAGAGTTCAAAAATGAAGTACAAAACTAACTTAGTAAAAGTATTAAAGAACTTCGATCAGATCGAGGTGGTGAATACTTAGACCGAGAGTTCCTTAATCATCTAAAGGAGTGTGGCATTGTATCACAACTCACTCCACCAGGAACACCTTAATGGAATGGTATTTCTGAAAGGAGGAATCGAACTTTGTTAGACATGGTTCGGTTAATGATGAGTCAGGCTAACCTTCCAAATTCCTTCTGGGGACATGCTCTAGAGACTGCAACTTTCACACTAAATCGTGTTCCGTCAAAATCAGTTCAAAAGACACCATATGAGATATGGACTGGAAAACGTCCTAATTTGTCTTTTATGAAGATTTGGGGTTGCGAAGCTTACGTAAGACGTTAGGCTTCTGATAAACTTGGACCCAAATCTGATAAATGTTTTTTCGTTGGATATCCTAAGGAAACAAAAGGATATTATTTCTATAATCCAACCGAGCAAAAAGTGTTTATTGCTCGAACTGGTATTTTTCTAGAAAGAGAAATTATCTCTAAAAGAATCAGTGGGAAAAGAATAGAACTTGAAGAAATTCAAGATCAGCGAGAAAACATTGAACTTGAGATGGAACTTGAGCCAGTTCCACAAACAGTTGTGGAAGAACCTGCTCATGTAACACAGAACCCACGTAGATATAGTAGGATACGTCGTGAGCCCGAGAGATATGGTTTTCTCGTGATTCATCACGGTGATGTGTTGCTCATGGACCAAGATGAGCCCACAACCTACCAAAAGGCTATAATGGGACCAAATTCTGAGAAATTGCTAGAAGCTATGAAATCAGAGATGGACTCCATGTATACAAACCAAGTTTAAACTTTGGTTAATCCACCTAAAGGGGTAAAACCCATTGGGTGCAAATGGGTTTTCAAAAAGAAAACTAACATGGATGGTAATGTGTGTATCTTTGAGGGACAATTGGTTGCAAAAGGTTTCAAACAAATCCATGGTATTGACTATGATGAGACTTTTTCTCCAGTTGTCATGCTTAAATCCATCAGGATTCTTCTAGCTATAGCAGCATATTATGATTATGAAATCTAGCAAATTGATGTCAAAACTGCTTTCCTTAATGGAAATCTTCTTGAGGATGTGTACATGACACAACCTGAAGGTTTTGTAAATCCTGAAAATACTGGAAAAGTTTGCAAATTGCAACGATCCATTTATGGGTTGAAGCAAGCTTCTCGGAGTTGGAATCTTTGTTTCGATGATGCAATCAAAGAGTTTGGTTTCATCAAAAATGAAGATGAACCCTGTGTATACAAGAAGGTTAGTGGGAGCACAATAATCTTTCTGGTGTTGTATATAGATGACATATTACTCATTGGAAATGACATTCCTACACTACAGTCTATAAAAACTTAGTTAGGAAATTATTTTTCTATGAAAGACTTAGGTGAGGCCTCCTATGTATTAGGTATCAAGATCTATAGAGATAGATCGAGAAAATTGCTTGGCCTAAGTCAGAGTACATACATCGACAAGGTGCTAAAAAGGTTTAGCATGCAAGATTCTAAAAGAGGATTCTTGCCGATATCACATGGCATAAGTCTCTCAAGAACTCAATGTCCTTCCACAGAGTATGAGAGACAGCGCATGAGTAAGATCCCTTATGCATCTGCGATTGGGTCTATCATGTATGCTATGTTATGTACTTGTCCTGATGTCTTGTATGCTTTAAGCATGACGAGTATATACCAATCAGATCCTGGTGAAAGTCACTGGACAGCTGTCAAGAATATTCTTAAGTACTTAAGAAGAACTAAAGACATGTTTTTGATTTATGGAGGTGAGGAAGAGCTCATTGTAAATGGTTACACTGATGCTAGCTTTCAAACCGATAAAGATGACTTCAGGTCGCAGTCAGGGTATGTATTTTGCCTTAATGGTGGCGCTGTGACCTGGAAGAGTTCAAAGCAAGGGACAGTGGCTGATTCTACAACAGAAGCTGAATACATTGCAGCATCAGATGCCGTAAAAGAGGCTGTTTGGATTAAGAAGTTCATCAATGAACTTGGAGTTGTTCCAAGCATTGCTGACCCAGTAAAGCTCTATTGTGATAATAATGGAGCCATTGCACAAGCCAAGAAACCTAGATCTCACCAGAAATCCAAACATATACTCCAGCGCTATCATCTCATAAGAGATATTGTTGACAAAAATGATGTCAAGATATGCAAAATACCAACTGACGATAATGTCGCGGATCCACTGACAAAAGCCCTAACGCAGCAAAAACATGATAGTCATATGAGATCCATAGGTATTAGATACATGGATGATTGGCTTTTGTGCAAGTGGGAGATTGTTAGTGTATATGCCCTAAAACCAATCATATTGATGATTGTAATTTTGAATCATGTTATTTTAATGGCAATTTCAATTATTATATTTATATATATTGTCTGCGTAATATATTTAATTATAATAATAACCTTAGAATAATTGTATTCTTAAATGTCCCTAGTCATATATCATTGTGGATTAGGTTGCTTTGATATGTTAAGACTAGCATGTGTGAAGACTTATATGTGATATTAAGTTTACACATGAGTACAAGTTAGAGAACTTGTATACTGGACCGACCCATATTAATAACACTACATGGATCGTTATATGAGTGTCATAAGTGGTTCTTAGTGATCATTATTAATATGGTCCTTTGACCTGAGATCACCAAGGTTCCCTACATGTGAGTTTCATATTTTGATACTATTCTATGTCACTAATGGTTAAGCGAATGCAAGGGTAGATATTGGATATGTCACATATCATGCGGAGGGGTTTGTATGATCAAGATGGGATTTGTCCCTCCTATATAACAGGAGTAACATCTATAGGCCCCTTAATTAAGTAAAGCTGAGAAAATGCATGGCCATGCTCAGATGAATTGATATGAGATGTCGATTATATTTGTTTCAGTCAGTTTACTTAGGAATCAAGAAACCTTAAGATTGGGCTATACGGGAATGACATGGTCCATGTCTCGTGCTCAATCTAGATGTATAGGATAAAAGGACATAAGTGATGATCACCTGTAAAGGCTTTAGTCAAATCACCGACTTTCTCATTACTTGGGTAACAATGATGTGTTGCTAGATACCAATCATTGTTTATGATCATTAATATGATTAATGATTATTGCTAACATAATAAGAGCCTGTAAGGTCGCACACTTAGAGCCTAGTAAATTTGGAATTAATGGACCAAATTGTTTGGGCTTAATATTTAGGAATTCATGTTATAATTATAAGGCCCAATAGTAAGCCTATAATTATACATGGAATAAAGCCCAAATAGGTTAAGTTTGTCTATGCACCTATTTAAATAGGCTTATTGGGTAATAATAGGATGGCTATCATTATTTACGCACTCTAAAAGGCATAGAAAACCCTAGCACATCTCCTTGACCAAAACCCCTGAAGAGGCATAGCTAGCACTACGAGGTATAAGGAGATCAATTCCAACCGGTGTGCGTAGTGGACATTCATCGGTGATTCACGGGTTCGTGTGAATACCACAGAGGTGCAGCCACATAAACGTTGTACTGGTGATCTGATCTTCTAGTTTCTATTCTGGTTCGTGATTTGGAAGCAGATCGGATTTGCTGTGTAGCGGACAGAAGATTTTGGCTGAAAGGTATAAACCCTAATCCCTAATCTATGGCGTTCTAAATTCGCATGGATCCTTGGTGGAAATCGTGCAAAAATTTTATTCCGCTATGCATGTATGATGCGCGATTTCCAGACAATCTACACACTCCAACTTAAATGTCTTCAAATAATATAAAGGAATTACAAGCAAAATATACCTGTTTTTCCTTTCATTTGTGTAAATACACCATATAAAGGAATTACAAATAGAGGATAATATATAATGTCCACTTTAAGTGTATATTTATTATAAATACTAGTTTTTTGGTTGGAAGACACTTTGATCATCAACACAAACATTCTACAAGGCATTTGGAAAGACTTCAGAATAAAATCCTTTCAAATGTATTATAAATTCATTATACTTATTGCTTGAACTACAGATATAGGTCCTTAGAAGGAACTTTAAGAAATTCTAAGACTTTCTCAATAGCCTTAGTAATATTGAATATGATGATTTATACCATTCATCATAAAAGCCATCTTTATTGGATATGATGACTTACATCCTCCATTAAAAAAGAGTTTTCTAGTTTAGAGAGTTTAGATTAAATTGGCTACTATGAAAGTTTTGGTATCTAAAATTCCTTCAATAATTTTTTAATGAATTATAAATCTTTTGATATGCTAAATATGATGATCAACACCCTTCATCATAGAGATAGATTCTAGAAACAATTAATCTACACCTTCCATCTTAAAAGTTATCTCTATCGTTCATTGTAACTCATAACATTTTTGCTATATATGTCAATGCACTAATATGAAATTAAATAAAATTGCATAATGTATTTTCATAATTGCCTTCACTTTTCTTATTATTTTATACATTTACGTTTAAATCATTTTCTATTTGTTATTTGTTTAGTTATATAAGAGAAAAATTGCAAATGCAACAAAAAATTTTATGCTATGATTTCACATTAGAATATGTTAAATTTTTTTAAAAAAATTGATCAATTCACAAAATAATATTAGTTTCTTGCGAAATTTACACTTAAACTTTGAAGCTATTTCCTGATACCATTTGCAAAAGCATAAATTGGATTATATGTTTTATCTATTTATATGTTTATATAAATATAAATGAATTTTAATTTTCAAATAAATATAAATATTGAATAAATATGTGATGTATATAAGATTTTTACTATGTTTGTCAATGTATTCTGATGTGAAAATAAATAAAATTACATAATATATTTTTGTGCTTGTCTTTCTCTTTTCTTATTTTTTTATACATAAACATTCAATCTTTTACTATTTGTATCTATTTAATACTATAAGAAAAACATGGAAATGTAACAAAGAATTTTAATGCTATCAATTCTCACTTAGAGTAAGTTAATTTTTTTTCAAAAAATTGATCAATTCCTAAAATAATATTAGTTTTCTTGCAAAATTACACTTAAACTCTAAAATTGTTATTGGATACCATTTGTGAAAGCATAAATTGGATTATATGTTTTATTTGTTTTGATATACATTTATATGATAAATATAAATGAATTCTACTTTTAGATAAATATAAATATCGTATAAATATGTAGTATATATATATATATAAATTGTGTTTTGAATTCTAGTTTGATGTGTATAATTAAATCAATTTTATTGAAAATTTTGGCAAAGCAAAAGAAATTAGGTTTTTTAATAATCAACCTTTGATTATTATGACACCATTTCTTATTTAATAACCAATGTTAAATATTAGTTAATAGGATGATGTAATATGTTAAAAATGATAATGTTTTTTGTACTTAGCAGATGTCTAATATCTAAAGCTATTTACTTAAGCTAACTTTAGTTGTTGGTGGTTTGTAATAATCAATATGAAAACTTTACCCCAAGTATGATTTGAAAATAGAAAAGGTTAAAACATGGCACAAGATTAAAATAAAAAAGTAAAACATGACATCATTTAAAATTTTCATCTAAAAACTCTTCCAACACTAATATAATTTTTAATCTAACAAGGTATCTCTCTTTCTAACCTTTAGATTATTCCCATTAATTTTGTATTTTTGCTCATTAATTATTTTATACGTCTAAAGCTTGTGGTCAAATTCAGGAGTTTTAGCACTCATGAGGAAAATGTACAATATAAATATAAAGATTTGTTTTATTTATTGTTCTTGTTTTTTCAATTTAGTTTCTAGTTTTATAATCAATCATATTTTCTTATCTATCATTTTGGTGTAGCTTTTGTCAATAAGAAATTTGATTTCATTCATTTTTATTAACATTTAGAAGTATTTTCTATTATTTATTTATATAAAATGTATATCATACACTAAATTTTTATGAATGCTCATTGTATCTATCTATATTATATTCAAGATTACTTTTATAAGAAGTGCAAATCTCACATATTGAGCAATAAGTATCAAGATAGATTTAGCAAAATATCTATCTCTAATTAGGGTATTGTATATAACCTCTCACCATTTTTAATCCTTTGTTATTTAATTTATTCTTTAAAATCATTGAAATTGAGATTCTATATAGTCATATAAGAAATTAATATCTATTTCTACTTAAGATGTTCTCTAAGGAAGAATATAGGAGGAAAAAGGAGGATGAAAAAGTGAGAAAAAGAAGGATGGGATTAAGGTTTAGAGATATGATAAGTGAATGAGGAGCAAGGGGATGGGCTTTGGACGAAGGAGTGAGGAATAAGGACATAATGTTTATAGTTCAGGGGGTAGGGGTAAGACACACCACATTGATTATTAAATTAAATTAATGTGGTATTATGGAAAATATGCATTAGTTTTTTTAAGGAAAATAATGTTTAATGTTATATCTCATGATGCTATCAAAATAAATGACATTATTATATAAAAATTGATGTTATTATTATCATTTATGATAGTTATATAACAACATTAAAAATAGTTATACAATAACACTCGAGTAGATGTCATCCAATACCAACATGTAATACTTTTAACACCTGACATCAATTAGTTATTAATAATAGTGACTTTTTTCATTTTTTATCTTCAATTTTTATAATTTGTTTGAGAAAAAGTGTTCATGAATGTAGTCTATAAATAATCTAAAGCTAATAATAGTTTTGTGCTTTGTAAATGAGAGAAAAAATTGATAAAAATAACTACTTATCTTATATAACAAAAGTGACTTATTTTATTAAATTTATTAACTTTAATAATAATTGTTATAATTTTTGTATTTATTTTATTAAATTTAATAATAACTATTACTTATTGTTTATTCTTAACAATAACCATTACTTATTGAATTTAAATTCAATTCATTATCAATCGATATAAATTAGTTTTATATAATCACTCATTTATTTTATTAACTTTAATATTTTTATCAATTTTGTGTAACTAATTTATTGATTTAATTATAACCAATAGATACTCTTAATAATATTAATAATAGTCATTTTAATGATAATATATTATTATTATGCATAATTTATAACTTAATATAATAATTATCCTTGGAATAGCTTCGCTATTCTAAAATACCCTAGTCAAGTATTATTACAAAAATAGTAATAATACATTGAGACTAGCATGTATAGTGACTAATGATTACGAATCATGGATATGTGATATCAAGTCAATACATGAGTACATTACTAGTGAACAATGTACTGGACTAACCCACTATGAGAATATTGCATGGATAGACGTGTCATAAGTTATTCTCATATGATCACAAATACACATAAACTTTGACCTAAAGTCACTACGGTTCCCTACATGAGGAATTACTCAGTTTAATATTGTCTTATGTCACCTTTAATCAGGATGACAAGTAGGGCATTGATTGGGTGTGTCATAAATCATGCAGAGGGAAGTGAGTGATGTAGATGGGATTTTGTTATTCTTGTATAAAAGAGAAATATCCTTGGGCCCCTTGATTGAGTGAGACTTAGAAATGCATGGCCAGGCTCAATTGAATTAATATGTGATATTAATCATTTATTTTAAGTTTACTCAGTATCAAGAAATATAAATTGAACATTGACGAGGATAACACATTCCATGCCTCCTGTCAATTTGGATATTATTACAAAAGGGTTATGATGCAAAACGTTGATCATGTATTAGGTGGATGTTGAATGACAGACATTCTTGCTACTTGAGCGGCAGTGATGTATTGCTTGATATCGCTTACCGTCTATGGCTCAATAATGAGTCATTGTCAATGTAGTAAGAACCTACAGGGTTACACAAAAGGAGTAGGAATAAGACAATAATTAATTGGACTTTAATTTTATTAATATCCAATTAATTGAACTTATTTTCGTGCATATATATATTATTAAGAATAATAAATTCACGTAATATATATATATATATATATATATATATATATATATATATATATACTATATAATATTATGTGATATTATTGATATTAAAGTAATATCAAATAATTATATTATCAGATATTAGATAAATATATTATGAGATAATATTATTTTGATATTTAATAACTATATGCAATTATCTAATAATTAAGATATTTATATTATGAGATATTATTATTATCTAATATTAGATAATTAATAGATAAGTCATATCTTTCCCTATTATCTCCAGGATAAGGATAAGATGACATTAGGATTTTAGAAGCATTATCCTAGTAGGACTAGGATTATAACTTGCCTAAGTTCTATAAAAAAGGACTTGAGGGCAGCACTTTCACAAATACGCTCAAAGCTTCCATACAAATCCTAAATCACTCAGAAAACATCCAATCCTAATTCCTATAGAGAAAAATGCATCCTAGCAGATTCGTGGAGGGAGAGAGAAAAATATCCAAAAAAGGATGCTGTACCTTTTGACAGGCATTTGATTCATCCGCTCTCAAGTTTTAATCAATAGAAATACGAATGCCTAATAGGTAAAATCCTAATCACAGATTTATGCTTTTTGCATGGATCCTAGGTAGAATTCGAATCAAATTTTGAATTTCCACTGCATATGATAATCCGAATTCCCAACAGTTTACACATGAGTACAAGTTAGAGAACTTGTACATTGGACCGACCCATCTTAAGAACACTACATGGATTGTTATATAAGTGTCATGATTGATTCTTAGTGATCATTATTAATATGGTCCTTTGACTTGAGATCACCAAGGTTCCCTACATGTGAGTTTTATATTTTGATACTATTTTATGTCACTCATGGTTGAGTAAATGTAAGGGTAGTTATAAGATATATCACATATCATGCAAAGAGATTTGTATGATCAAGATGAAATTTGTCCCTCTTATATAACAGGAGCAACATCTGTGGGCTCTTTGACTAAGTAAAGCTAAAGAAATGCATGGCCATGCTCAAATG